>JAPPVO010000032.1:62729532-64200221 GCA_030407325.1 Camellia japonica
GTTCGGAAAGCTGGATTTGTGTTTTGCCGATGCCAGTAAGCATCCCTTGAGACTTGTAAGATTTGATAGATGAATACGGTTCATCTCTTGATTTGATAAGGTTTTGATGTGTTTTGCTTTGAAAGAATCTCGGCTAATATTCGTATGGTTTTGGCGTTTTGTTTTGAAAAGACTTCGGCTATATTCATGCAAAACCTTTATTATTTGTACCATTCACTGAGTATCCAAGCTCACCCTCTCTATATATATGTAGGTGATGAGCAGGACGGCGGCGACGCCTAGATATGTTTTGCACAGCTTGTTTTGGATTCATGATTATGTCGGCCTTGTTTTGTATTCATGTCGGCAATGTTGAAATTACGTCGGCCAATCTTGAAAATCATGCTTCTTGACTTGTATTCATTGTATTTTGTACATGTCGGCTCGAGAAGCCTTTTGATCAAGATGTAACTTGTATTTTTGTTATTTCAAGCTGGTTGTAAAGCTATATCTTGTATGTCATTCCACTTGATTTATGCACGGCTCTTATGGACCACTTGTATTTTGATTTATTGCTTCCGCATTTGTGAGCCCCATATATATATTATACTCTGATTGTGTGTGATCTTTGTAAGTTGGCCTTCGGTAATCACGGATTACTGGCCATCACGGCACCATCCTACTAGGGCGTTGGGGTCGTGACAGCACCAATGCATGAAATGCAATGAACATATAAATGTAAATAAAATTATATCATGGAGTTCGAATCAAGGTTTCTTAATATTCCGAGTGCAGTCGCCATAAATTGTCGCATACCGGGGGGTAACCACGTGCTAAACAGTTCGGACAATAGATTTTTTTTGATCTAGTCTCACGAGTGCAATGTGAAACATAGATGAGAGTCCAGTTCCGACAACTTTTGTAGAAAATTTATTTTATTGCAAAACCTTTTCTAGAAATGGACTGCATCACCAGATCTCAGAGTCGTCACCTAATCTTTTGGAAAAACTTGGAAACCTGTGACTTGTGCCAAGGCCACTATTCGTCATAACCAAAGATGTTTTGGTTCGGAACTTTTGTCATTAATTGAGCACCTCCGATCAAAAGATTGGCCTCTACTAAATCATGATATGAGTTTATAGTATAGCGATTCTGGTTTAGACTTGACCCATTTTGCATCTTGGACTCGGGTTTCATGATTTGGTATTGTTGTGCATGTCTTGTTTCCCCTTATTTCTTCTTGAGTTGAGTTTTGGAGTGTCTTGGATGTGTTTGGAACAGGTTGGTTGCTCGTTAGTTCAACTGTTGTTGCCCAGAATTTGAGCTCTTCGCTCGAGCAAAGCTCTTGCGCTCGAGCAAGCTTTGTGAACTCCCAGCACTTTTGCAGGCTTGCAAAGATACTGGGGATGTGGTGTTCTTATCCCGAGCGAGACTTCTTGCACTCGAGCGACGGTCTTCTATCTGTAAAACTTCTGGGAGTGTGCATTCTGCGCTCGAGTGAAGCAACTTATTGTGTCTGGTGGCTCGAGCGACAACTCTTGCGCTCGAGCGAGTTGTGCATATATCAGTTTGTACCAGCACCTTTTTACATCACTTTTTTATATCTTTTCACTCAAAACCCTAGATCAGGACCTCTTTCTCTAAAACCGGCCTCCTCTCTACATTTTCACCTAGATCTAGTGGTTTCTCTACCCTACTATCTTTGGTAAAAAGATAGAACACGCCGAGGGCTCTCATTTGATCCAAGTAAAAGTTGAGTTTCGACATCTTTGAAGTCTCTCCATTCCTTCCTTTGGTTTTCTATAAGCTTGAGGTAGAAATTTTCTACACTCTCCTATGATTTTAACTTACTTATTTGTTGATTGTGTAAATGATGTTGGGATTTGGAGGATTTTTGACAAACCTAGGGTTGTGGTTTAAAATTAAAAGAGGGGCTTTCAAACGTATGTGTTAAAAATGGTTATGGGAGTAAATGTGAGGTTGTGTTGTGGTAAATTTGTTGATTTTAATATTCGAGTTGGATTTTGAATGAAAGGGAGTTTTGCCCTAACATGGTTCAAATTGTTATTTTGTATAAACAAATGAAATTGGTATTAAGAATATGAAATTGGATGAGGGTTGATATAAATGGTGGAGTTGGATTTGCATTATCACCCACCTATGGAAATTTGAATAATTTTATCTGTTGAGGAGATTGTATATCTGTTTAGAAATATTTATTTTGGGTTATCTGTGGAGGATAGCTATGATTGTTGTAGAAATTGCATGAGGATTAGATGAATTGAAACTAATCTCTTATTGGTTATCATTAAATATGACTAAGTGTTTTAATACATTGTAAATGTATGATGTTTGGGAGGAGAAATAAGATGTACTCCATTGTTTGGGAGAAGAAAGGAGATGGACTCCATTGAATTAAGTTGGCCTGTGTGTCTAGGGTGAAAGTCCCGAAAATCGCGTGTATACATGGATCCGTTCCGCCTACAAAATTTCCGTAAAATGGCAAGTAGTTGTGTTTGTATGATAACTATATTAGTTGGAGACCCACTAAGTTGTATCCTCAGTTTGTTTGATGGACAGAAATGGGCATGATTGATGAATTGAGATAGCATAAATTGTGATATAAAATTTAGCATGGTATGGTTTTGTATAAGAGTCATCAATGGTTTTATCACGGGCATTGGTTATGCATCTAATACTCATATCTTTGTTAAGATTCATATATTGTGTTAGATTGTCTCTACTGGACTTTGGCTCACCCTATTTGGGAAAAACATTTCAGGTACTGGTGATATGCCTCCGCCAAGGACTTAGCATGGGAGGACTATGGAGCTGAGGGCTCAGTTTTGTTGTTTTTGTATTTAAATTTTGTACAGCCATAGGGCTTTAAGTGTTTTGGACTGAAAGTCCACTTTTGTTGAGCTATCTTGGAAAGATGTAAACCTCTAGGGCATATGAATATCTGTTTAACTTTCATTCCTTATTACTGTTTGTAACGCATGCTGTAAATTCAAGATGAACTATTTATGAATGTACACCACATGTGTCACCTTTTGTATACTCACTCTGATTAATGAAAGATTCTTATTCCATTTATATCACTTGAACTAGTTGTTTGGAGTTGGATTGTGTAATTATTTTGAGGGCATTACAACTTGGTATCAGAGCGTACCGAATTTGAATACTTTGGGTACGTGGGAAGTGGTTATTACCACAATGCCCTTTTAGGTCAATTGTGTCAATGACACAACAATTTTAGACAAGTCTCTGACAAATCTCCAGGAGTAACCCGCCAAACTTATAAAACTATGAATTTCAGTAACATTAGTCGGAGTAGGCCAGTTAACAATTGCCTCAATTTTCTGTGGATCAACAGATATCCCCTCTCTATTAATAACATGCCCCAAAAATATAACTTCATTCAACCAGAATTCACATTTCTTAAATTTCCCAAACAGTTGTTTCTTCCAAAGTTTGAAGAATTATTCTAAGGTGTTGTTCATGTTCTTCCTTATTCTTCGAATAAATCAAAATGTCATCAATAAAAACTACTACAAACTTATCCACAAATGGTTTAAAGATTCGGTTCATCAAATCCATGAAAGCTACAAGTGCATTGGTAACTCCAAATGGCATGACTAAAAATTCATAGTGTCCATACCTGGTTCAGAAAGTAGTTTTCTCTATGTCTTTAGCTTTAACTTTCAATTGGTGGTATCCCAATCTCAAATCAATTTTTGAAAATACCTGAGCCCCATGTAACTGGTCAAACAAATCATCAATCCGAGGCAAAAGATATTTATTTTAATAGTTACCTTATTGAGTTTTCGGTAGTCAATACCTAAATGGAGTGTCCCATCTTTCTTCTTCACAAATAATATAGGTGCACCCCACAGTGATGTGTTTGGTCAAATGAACCTTTTATCAAGTAATTCATGCAATTGTACTTTCAGTTCTTTCATTTTAACAGTTAACATTCGGTATGGAGTTTTGGATATGGGTTTAGTATCAGACATCACATTAATCACAAATTCAATTTCTCTATCAACTAATTGTCTAGGCAACTCTTCTGGAAACACATTAAAAAATCTTTCACAATTGGAATATTGTCCAAAACAGCATTTGAAGTTTGAACATTCAAAATACTCTTGTTAATCAGTTTATGTGCTTTCATAGCAGAAATTAGGTATGGTAGGGGAACTACAACTCTTCCCTCAAAATGAAATTCATCATGTCTCGGCGGTCGAAATATTACACATTTAGAAGCACAATTAGTGGTCGCATAATACTTAGACAACTAGTCCATACGCAGAATAATATCAAAGTGAGTCATTTCTAAGGGTAATAAATCAACATATAATGTAGCATTCTCAAGCAAGATTTCACATGCAAGGTAAACAGTTGAACATAGCATAGATCCCCCTGATGGTGATGACATACACAATATATATCTTGAAGTTTCCAACTATCTATTCAATCTAGGGGCAAATTGCTCAGAAACAAAAGAGTGGGTATATCCTAAATCAGTCAACATATGCATACTGTTGTAGACCGGCCGAACTCTCTCCGCAGGCCCCCGTTTCGGAGAGGGCGCAAATTGGGTTCTAGCTACTACAATTTGGACTCCTGTCATGGTTCTGAATCTAATCTCACAAAGTGCAATGTAAGACTGATAAATCACCAAAGAGTCCAAATCCGGCAATTGGTTTTGAAAAATCAATTTTGAATCAAAAGCGCCAAACATGGACTGCTTCGCTAGATTTCAGAGTCGCCACCTAAATATTTTATTTTGGAAAATTTAGGAAACCCTGACTCGTGCCAAAGGCCACGTGTCCGTTATCACCAAAGTTGCCTCGGCTCGGGAACTTGGGTACGAGAGGGGAAGGTCTTGAAATGAGCACCCCTGCTTGCCCGATCAAAGGATTGGCCTCTACTAAACATGATATGTTATTTTGAAAACACATGTGTTCTTATCCGGATTATTAGCTAACTTACTATGTGATGCGCACAACATACGAGTATAGACTCAATCACAAGAATTGGAACAAAACAACTCATGTTTGTTTTTCGAAAATGGTTTGAAAGTGCTACTCACAAGTAGGCTAAAGCGCGGATTTGCCACCCTCAAGTGGGCTTAAAACAACATGATTTGCCACTCCGCAAAGTGGGCTTAAAACTCAAATTTGATGAATTGTTCCAATTCAAGCAATAAAGCCTTCACCCACATGCATTCATGCAGTTTATTACTTAAGCAAATAGCCTCATGGCAAGCATGCTAAACATGGCAACACTTACACTCATGCAGTATGCTAAAGCGTAAACACTTACAGTGTACTCCGAGCCAAAACAAAAAACTAGTTAGAAATCAATGCATGATCCTAACTATACAAGATGCCTAATGCAACACATGCAAAATGCAACTAAATAGGCTCGGCTATCTAAGATGGCATATGAATGCAACACTTGATAACATGCTTTCAAACACGTATTCAAGAAAGTGTATTGAAATACGATGCAGTTTGAATGATGCGTCGAGCCCGGTGCATGCAAGACAAATGAATGATGCATGCATGCAAGCATAAGGTATGCTAATTGAAATATGCCCTAAACTAACCATCAAAAGCTGATAAGTAAAAGGGAGAAAGAAATGGGGTTGGAAGGCATGCACACACACACGCACACTTATTACAACAATACGCCCTCTCGCAAGAGGGTTCGAATAAATAAGAGCTAAGCTGAGCTACTTATTACAAATCAACTAATTAACTATGCTAAGCTAATTAATTACAAACCAAATTGAAACTAGCTATACTAAGCTAAGTAGAATATTACAAAGGCAAATTAAATTAGTTAAGCACATTAACTAATTAATTACAAAACCGACAAATTAACTAGCTAAGTAAAGCGGTAAAATGGCCTCGAGGGCGAGAGAGAGATGCATGCTCGGTTCGCTTCCGCTCGGAAATGCACTGCCTTGCCCTGAGTTGTCTCTGTTTGCACTCGCGGTGATCTCAGAACATCATGCACACTTCCAGATTGGATATGCCCCAAAACAGGAGCATTTTGGGAAATTTTTCCACAGGTGGCCGGCCGGCGACTTCCCTTTCCAGAATCCCAATTTTGCTGCAACAGAGATCAACAAAGGCACAACAATGCATTTGCATAGAAATATGTGTGCAACTACTCCCCTTATCATTTCTCAAGCTCAAAGGAGCGTAGTACTCGGCTCTCAAGCCACTAATCACGCATTTCAATGCATGATGGCCAAAGAGTCAAGTTTGCACAATGTTAGTGAATGCACAAACAAGACTCGAAGAGCCTCCACCCTATCATGCATGATCAAGGGTGTCGGCGACCGAGAAACGCAACACGTTTCATCACTTTGAGTATGAAACGTGCCACATTCCTCGTGTTTGAATTGACATCCGATCCAAACATAATGCAATGCAAACAACATGCTCATCTTTCAACGCTAAAGTGGCATGCACAAGACTCTATCATGTAAGCAATGCATGCAAGACATGTTAAGGGCCCAAGAGCACTAAAGCAAGTGAAGAACATTACACATGAGGCATGCACTATCAATCTCAAATGGTCAAACCAGCTATGGACAGACCTAAGATACTCCAAAACGATGACCAAAACACACTAAAACTTAGGCACAAAAAGCAAGAAATGCATGCTTATTCATTTGCTTGCAAGCAAGGCACAAAGTTTAACTTTCAAACACATTGAAAGAACGATATATGAGAGCATGACAGAGGTACAAGCACTGAAATCATGTGCCAAATGATGACATATCATGCAAACAACACAAGTATAACATGTTAGACGACTTAAGCATTAAAACTAGTGAAGTACACAACACTAGAACTATGCAATACAATGCTCAAAGGACTAAATCAGCCCTAAACAGATCTCATGCATGCCAAGACAGCGGCCAAAATGCTCTGAAATGATAGCAGGAAAGGCAAGAAAATGATGTTCATGCATTGGCTCATCAACAAGGCATGAGACACAACTCTTAAGCACAATTAAAGAGTGATATACATGAGAGTATGACAAGGCTATATGCTCTGAAATTATGTGTTAGATGATGACATATCATGCAAACAACACAAGTAAGGCATGCTAGAAGGCCCAAAGCACTAGACTAGTAAAGAGCACTATACAAGGAGCATGCAATGCATAGCCTAAACAACCAAACCAGCTTTGGACAAAGCTCAATTATGCTAAAACAAAGGTTAAAACATGCTGAAATAGTAGCCCAAAAGCTTAGACAATTATGCATACATATTGGCTCATGATCAAGGCATAAAGCACAACCCACAAAAGCTATGAAAGAGTGGAATATGTGAGAGTGTGACTATGCTATATATACTGAAATCATGTGAGAAATGAGGCTAAGGCATGCAAACACCACAAGTAAAGCATGCAAGAGGCTTTGAAACTCAAAGCTAGTCAAGGCATTCACACTACAACCATGCACTACAAGTCTCACATGGCCAAGACCACTCAAAACAGAGCTAAGGCATGCTAAAATAATGGCAAAAACATGTTGAGATAGAGTTAATACAAGCTAGGATGATAGGCATGAAGCATGAAGCATGAAGCATGTTAGGCCAACAAGTAGGATTACACCACAAGTATAAGATGCGAGCAACCAATGATCAAACCAACCAAAAACAGAGTTATGGTAGGTCCAAAAAGTCACAAAAACATGCTTGAGCTTAGCTTAAAGAAAGGAGAAATACATGCTCACTTAGTAGGTCAACAAGACATGCAAGCAAGACAAAAGGAGAGGGGACCACCCTCTCCCATTTTTGGGCCACAAAACCAACTTTTTACCACTAAAATTCCTCTGAGTTTCAGTGGTTAAAAGACCAAACAAGGGGTGATTCAAAAGCTTAGAGAGTTGGCTCAAGAGACTTAACAAGCCAAAGAGTAAAAGAGGGGAACCGCCCTCCTAACCACACAAGGCTTAGACTAACATTTTCAAGCCTTAAAATCAGAGTTTTGAGCGGCTAAAAACAGCCCCAAAGTAGCATGCAAAGGTGATCAAGCTATTAACCAAAACAAAGCTTTAAAAGGGACAAGTGCCTTACCCTTGAAGCACAGCAACAATGAGGCAACTTCAACAACAATTTTGAACCAAAAGCAATCCAAAGACCTCAAATGAAGCTCCAATGGACCTCAGCTCCAAAGTGAAGGTGTTTAACTAGGTGTCTTAGTGCAAATGTGTGAAGAAAACACACTTTAAGGCTCAAAATACCAAAATATAGAGAGATAGTGAGAATTCTAGAGAGAGAGGGAGATTTTTGCTCTGGAAAATCTGAACCCTAAAATAGGGGGAGGGTGCTCCCCTTATATAGAGCAAGCAAGCAAAAAGCCTTGCTTGATCCCTCCATACACGTGTATGGATGATGAGTTTCAGTGAGCCACAACTGGCTCAAAAAATCTGAAAATATCTAAAAAGGAGAAAAAGGGGCTGCCGGCCAGTTAAGGTGGCCGGCTGGCCACTTCCCCTAGCCGGCAGACCACTTGAAGTGGCCTACAAGGGAGGAAAGTGGCCGGCAAGTGCCAAAAGTGGCCGGCAAGGCCTTCTCCCCCCCCCCCCTCTTAGGCAAGAGGCAACAAGGTTTGGCCCAAAAACAAGGGCAAAACATAGAGAGTTAAGAGGCTCAAAGACAAGGCACTCAGCCGAGACCCTCGGGCGCTCAAAACAAGCATAAACATGCACAATCATCGAGTGCACAACCGATTACGTCAAAGTCTTGAGATCGGTCAAAAATGGAGTGTCTACAACTGTCCACAAACAGAGAGTGTACCTGAGACTACATTTTCCGCATTTTAAGTGTCCCTTGGTACAATAGCAAAAACCCTTCCTTATCTCTTATTATCTCTCACAGTAGTCGGAATTGCATTGGCCCTTTTGCGGATGCGGTTGAACCTGTAGCACCTCGATTATCACATTGCCGTGGTTGCAGATATTCCCTTGTTATGTGTCCTATCTTTACACACTGGAAACAAGCCCTAATACACACCCCGGTGCTTTCTTCCACAATCCGGACAAACAGATGTTGAATTACCACTCTAACTTGAACTACCTGAATTTCCCGACTTTTCTTTCTTAGTTGTTGTTGAGGTTGCCCCTTTGTTCATATTCCAATTTTGTCTTTTTCCTTTTCACTCAAAATTTCGGTTACGAGTAGCCGGATTTGTCTTTGCCATGAGAGTCTAAAACATCAACATATTTGGGTAGCTTTAACACATTAATTATGTCAAGAACTGCATCACGAAGACCTCCTTCAATTTTTTTGGCCTTTTTATAGTCTGTGTCGACCATGTGTGGTACAAACCATGCTAGTTCAGTAAATTGGACTTCATACTCTACTAGTGATTTGTTACCTTGTTTCAACTGTTAAAACTCTGCTACTTTCCTATCTTGAACACACTACAAGAAGTACTTCTCGTAGAAAATCTCCAAGAACTGAACCCAGCTAATTTCCTTGTTGGTATTTCATACTAACATCCACCACCTTCTTGCTTTATCTTCAAGAGTAAAGGTGGCTAACAGTACATTTTGTGTCTCTATACATGGAAACACTTCAAATAGTTTCTCGATTGTAGGCCGCAACCTTTAATGGATCAATTCCCCCATGAAACAAAGGTGGCTTCATATTTTTGAACTCTCTGGTGAGGGCAATAGTTCGATCATTTGTTTGGTGATCTTGTACCAATGGTACAAGCATCGGAGGTAGGGGTGGCGGTTACTGTTGTTGTCATTGTTGTTGTTATCTTAGGCTCTCAGCCATATTATGCATCATTCTTTCCATCCGGTCAAATCGGTTAGACGTAGACTTCTCAAATTCATCCCCTCTTGTTCTCACCATTATCTGTATGAAACTTGTATCATGACAAATACATTGTATACACACATTTACATATACACATTTTCAAAAGGTATCAACATTCAAATGTATGTGAATGCAATCCTTAAGTCTTTCTTAGACACCCTTATTACTCAATGGACTAGTAAGTGAGGCATAACTTGTGCTCTGATACCAAAACTGTCTTGACCAAAACCCACCCCTAGAGGTTTAGGCCATGCCGGGTAGTAATCCCAGATTACCTCTGGCCTTAAAGACAAAACTGATAATTAATAATAATAATGGAGCATTATGGAAGCAATTTTCAAATATAAACATGTCCATCAAGCGGTGCATACATGTAATTTTCATGAATGATAAAAACTTTAACCATTCTTCATAGATATAAACACATGGTACGTCAAAACATCATGACACTCATACAAATTATTCATACATAAAAAGCTTCCAAAAACAAAGAAAACAAAACAAAGCAACTTGATCCACAAAGCTGACACAACTTGGCTCCAATGAGTCCAAGATTGCCCTATCACAGAGGCACTCCAAAATGGCTGACAGAGGGGTAGACTCCTGAGGTTGCTCTAAACATGACGCTCCAAATGCTTACCTACATATATATAGGGAAAGGGGGTGAGCTAAAGCCCAGTGAGTAATACCAATATAACGAGTATATCATTGTACAAAATCATATCACATGAGTTTGAAGTAAATCATATATGAGTACTTGTCGTATCAAAGTTCACAAATCATATTCATATGTGGTACATCCAATAGTGCAATGAAGGGCCCGAAGGCATGATAAAGGGACCACATGGATCTAACGAGGGAACATATAGGTCAAGCGAAGGGACCACTTGGGTCAACATTAGAGAGCTCTGTGCACATATAATGAAGGGCCACGGTGTTGTTACCACTGGGCGAAGGCCACATAGCAAAGGGCCACGGGATTGTTTCTTCCGAGCAAGGGTCTTATAACAAAGGGCCACGGTCTTGGTACCCCCAGACAAGGGCTACACTAAGGATGCCACAGTTACATTTCCAAAAAACAATAATTCATTCTTATCAAGAGAACATTTTAAAATAACATTCTTGCGATAGGAAAATACACTTTAATAATATATCTTTACAAAGATACTACTCACAATGGGCTGGTACTGATAATAGACCTCGGTTGACCACCTACACAAATACATAGCACAAATACACATTGAACACACGTCAACGTATCTTAAGTTGATTATCTTATGTGTGTTTCTAGCTTCTTCCATGACTAAGGATGTTCAAATGATGCAAAAGAATGCCCAAAAGGGTATGAGGATGGAAATATGCACTTATAAGTGTTAGCCACTGAAAACAGGGTCTTCGCTCGAGCGTACACTTGGTCATTCGAGTGGTGTGGCCTGTTTGTAAAGTACTGGATGCTCAAATTTTACGCTCAATGGTCACTCGATAGTCGCTCGAGCCAAGCGCTAAGCAAAAGTGGGTTCGCTTGAGCGCACATTCAGTCACTTGAGCCATTGGCCAAATGTCTGTAAAAGTACTAGATGCCTTCGTTTCTAGCTCGAGCTAACGATCTTTTGCTCGAGCGAATTGGACAAATTCTGGGTTTTCCATATTTGTGTTTGAAGTTCAAAAACACTTCTTTCAAGCTCAAAGCTTGCACAGTTGGTATCAAAAGCTTAGAAACACTTCATAAAACATGAATCTTTGGAAATTATGAAACCATGATCTCAAATTCTCTTTCAATTCTTCAAAACAATTCTCAAAACATCATGTTCTTGACATGCATGCAGAAAATCCAACTCTTTTCTTTACAAAGCATGTTTATATGAGGTGTTGAGTACAAAACCATGAAGAACCTTAAGAATTAACATGCGCAAGTCCCATGCATGTATGAATTTGTAGAAAACCAAGTTCAAAAGTGAAGAATCATGCATGCATGTACACAATTCACTTAAACTCTCTATACTCATGTTGATTCATGCTCATTCCTTTCAAATACATGCAAATGATCCTACATCTTGGTGAATTCATCTTCCTACATGGATTATCTTTATGAATTATGGGTAAAGAGCATACCTATAGCTTGAATTGGCCTTAGTTAAGCTTAATCTCTTCAATCACCCCTTAATTCTCTTGAATTCTCTTCTCTCCCCCTACAAATGTTGAACTCTCTTTTTCTCTCTCAATTTTTCAGCTCAACGGTTGTTCAAATGAGCTCCTAAGCTTGATTGGGACATATATATAGGTTGATTAAGGCTTCACTAATTACATATGATTAAGACTAATCAATCGGGCTTAAGTCTAATCAATTATGATTATTTTATTCTAATTATTTTGATTCGAATCAAATTTTAATTAAACTTACCATATGGTTCTAAATATTCTACCTAGCCTATTGAATTGATCAATTTTGGTTTCTAAATTCATTTTGGCCTCCGATTTCTAATTCTAAGTCAACAATTAAATAAACAATTCACAAGCAAACAGATAAGTATCAAATAAATACATAATCATGCAAATTATGCCCAATAAAATAATATGTAAAAATGATACGGAGGTCAGGGTCGTTACACTGTCGGTCAGACGCAACGTGATTGTTGAAATCGCGTGCCAGACACATTGGTCGACGAAGATGAATATGTATATAATCTGTATAGATGTATCTGTATGTGTGTACTCGCATGTATGTGTATACTATGTATGTATCCGTTTGTCTGTATGTGTCCGTATATATATACTTGTGTGTATCCGTATATGTATATAGTTTGTCTATTTGTATATAAATAATACGTATTTTGTATATCGTTTGTATCCATATATGTGTATATGGTATGTATAAAAGTACAAAATTTTCAAATTAAAAAAGAAACCTAAAAAATGAAAAAAAAAAAGGGGGAAAATGAAGGAAAAGAATATAAAATGGAAAAAATATGTGTGTATCAAGTTTTTCACGATTAAAACCTTCTCCCTCTTCGTATGAGAGACAGTTAAGTACGCCTGTTGATTACACCACCTTTTTTCCTATCACATGAAACGTGTTAGGATTTAAAGTTTTCATGGTTAAAACCTTCCCCCTCTTCGTATGAGATACAGTTAGGTACGCCTGTTGATTACACCACATTTTCTCATTTCACGTGAAATGTGTTAGGATTTGATGCTTACTTAGTTAAACCTTTCTCCCTTTCAGTATGAAATTCGGTTAGGTATGCCTGTTGGTTACACCACCTTTTCTCCTTTCACGTGAAATGTGTTAGGATTTGACGTTTGTCTGGTTAAAACCTCCCATTTTTTTCCGTATGAAATACAGTTAGGTACCCTGTTGGTTATACCACTTTTGCTTATCTTGTGTGAAATGCGTTTGGATTTGTTCACTCTTTGCTCGTCTCGCGTGAAGTGTGTTTGGATTTGTTCACTATTTCTCCTCTCGCGTGAAACACATTTGGATTTGTTCACCATTGCTCCTCTCACGTGAAACGTGTTTGGATTTGTTCACTCTTTGCTCTCGAGTTCACTATTTCTCCTCTCACGTAACATGCATTTGGATCTTGAAGTTCCTCTATCATTTGTGTTGTGGTCCATTTGTCTGCGATGCACTCTCTCTATCATTTGTTTTATGGCATAGTTATATGCGATGCACCTCTTATTATGCTTCATGTCATTTGCACGGGGCTTGCCTCTCTTGTTGCCATCTTCATATCTTTATCATCACTCCATGACATTGCATTGCATTGCATAATCATGAATTTTCAAAACAACCGGCTGCGTGAAACATGCAAGTCCAACTTTCAAATTGAATTTCGAGCATATCATTTCCTTTCTATCCTGGAACTACGCTGGTTTGACTCCTTAGAAAGGGATACGTAGGCAACCCTCAGGTTCAACCAATTGCATTTGCATCTTATTTGTTTGCCCAAGTCTTACGACCTTGTCAAAAGGATAGTCTTCGGGCTTTGACATCCACTCACGTCATGCAATGACTTTGAGCTTTGTCAAAGAGGGGCAACTGTAGACACCCTATTTTGACCGGCCCTAAGACCTGGGCGCTTTCTTTTGATTACCCAATGATGACAATCAGAATGTGTTTCTCACAGAATCCTCAGTAAGAGAGGATGAATTTGAGATTTAATCCCAACCTTCACACATTTTTGGCCAAATTATTTTTCATCCAAAATTCACCAATCCCCACTACCAAAAAATTCTTGGCTCTTCAATCTCCACTACCAAATTTCCTATACATCAATCTCCACTCACCATCCACTTGCATAATCACACCCCACCATCCCCACTCATCATACACTTTCTTAATCATACCCCACCATCTTTACTTACCATCCACATTCCTAATCACACACCACCATCACCACTTACCATCCACCTTCATTATACATTCTCTTCTATTAGCTCCATTAGTGCCCCATTAGCTCTATTATCTTTCCTAAATGCTCCATTTTGTCCTCTACTTTGTCTTCCACCATTGCCTACTTGCATTGCCTATATAATGAGAGCTCTAGTCTTCAGCTTGAGAAAAAAGAATTAGAAGAGAAGTGTAGAGAGAATGCTAAATTTGAGTTAGAATTTTAGAGAAAAGAAAGCTTTGAAAACAAGAGAGTTGTCTTGCTAAATTAGTGAAGTTACCAAGCCTCTATACATCTCATCTTTCTTTGCAAACACCACTCAAGAACCAAGTCCTAAAGCCTTGATCAAAGAGAGAGTAGTCTTGCTAAGTTGAAGAAGATTAAAGAGTGATCAAACACTTGTCCAAAACCATCATTTTAAGCTCAAATTCCAATAAACTCTTGAATTGAGGATTGAGATCAAAATTCACAACCTTGAGGGTGATGAAGAGAAAGTTTAGAAATCAAGAAGTTCAATCTTTCTTTAAACGGTGAATTTTAAGTCTTTCTTTTCTTATATTTTTCTATCTCATAATCATTTTCTTACTTTCTATTTCATAGTGTTTTGTTGTAATCTAATTGGAAGTGGTTAGTTTAGCTCATGTTTATTTTCTTGCTTTCTATTTCATAGTGTCTTGTTGTAATCTATGTGGTTAGTTTAGTACATATTTATTTTCTTGCTCTTGTTTCATATTGTTTTGTTGTAATCTAACCGAAATCGGTTATTTTTCAATTCTTTCATTTTCTTGCGCTTTCAATCTTATAGTCATTTTCTTGTTTTAAGTTGTATATTAGTTTTGTTGTAAGCTAACTATAAGTGGTTAGTTGAGCCACCTACATATTCCTTATTTGTTCCTTTTCTCGGTGTTGCAACAAGACAAGTTCTTGTAGGCCTATACGGCCAGCCGGTTAGCTTCTTTTGGATGAAACGGAGTAGTCTTCCGGCGTTGAGCATACTAGTTTCCGGCAATCCTCAAGACACATGAAGCTTCTATTTTGTTTGTTAGTTTGTTTTTTTTTTTTTTTTGAGTGTTTTGTGAGGTTTTTATTTTGTTGTACTATTTTCCTTCTCCCTCTCTTATTTGGTTTGTAATTATTCTTTCAAGTGTTGTAATAATTCCCTGCCCCGCTTCTTTCTATCATGTTCTTTTAGTTTCTTTTCTTATTTGTGCATAAGCATTATATTTTGTTTTTCATTTTATCCATTCTTTGCATCCATGTTTCATGCATCTTGATTCGGCTAAGTTTGCATTTGTGGATTTAATCAATTCCTATGTAATTATGTGCGCTACCTCATGTTCTTAAGATGATTCACATGTTATATCTTAGAAGCCGAATCTTTAGTTGCATTCTATGTGTGAATTGCATTAGAATTTTGTATATAAGATCATGCATATTTTTCTAACTTTATTTTGTAGTTGTTCGCGGGGCGTCGGTAAACATGTAACTTTTTATGCTTTAGCATCCCGCTTGTGTGTGTTTTTCTTACTATGTTTAGAATTCTGCCATGAGGCTATGTGCCTACTTGATATAACTGTATGAATGTCATTGATGGAGTTTGTGTCGCTTAATTTGGAATGAGGTTGATTTTTCATGTTTGTAAACTCAATTTCTTTGGGTTGTACATCTTCAAAATTCTTTCAAAACAAATGAAATCACGTTGTTCCAAAATAAATGGCATAGTCTATATTTGTATGCTTCACATAGTAAATTGTATGATTTATTTAACACCCGGAATATGAACATATAAAGTTAATAAAACTCATATCATGGTGTAGCTAGTTTTTCGTGCTCCTCGGAGGGGTTGAGTCTCCTCAGATATGATAGCCCTACAGTTCGGACTCCTGTGGTTCTGAATCTGGTTTCACAAGTGCAATGTGAAACAGAAAAACACAAATGAGAGTCCAAATCTTAGAAAATCTATTTATCATTAGAGATGCCAAAAATGGACTGCATTGCTAGATTTCAAAATCGCCACCTAAATATTTTTGAAAAATTTAGGAAACCCGTGACTCGTGCCAAAGGCCACTTGTCCGTCATAACCAAAGTGTCTCAGCTCGAGAACTTAGGTATGAGAGGGGAAGGTCATGGATTGAGCACCCCACTCACCCAATCAAAGATCAACCTCTACTAATAATGATGTGATTTTTATGTACATTATATGCTCAAGTTCTAATTATTATGCTAACTTACTATGTGAGGCACACAAGTATAGACTACGTCACCCATTTTCGAATGCTTTGATTTCATGTTTGATTGAAAAGCGTTTTGAATATGTGCAACTTGAAAAGCAAGCCCATCTGTACATTAATAAAAATCATTCCAACTTAAGCGAAATAGCCTTCATCCACAGGCATTCGAAGAGATATTTCAAATAAGCACTTAGCCTCATGCTAGTATGCTTGATATGGCAACATAAACACACATGTAATATGCTGAAGCAAAAAATGGTCACCTAGTACTCAACTGAGGCAAGCCAAAGAGAAGAAAATAATTAGAAAAATGCATATGCCTAAATATGCAAAGGGACTAATGCAACACATACATACAAAATGCAACTACTAGGTTTGGCTTATTTAACATGTCATATGGATCAACTCAAAGCATGCGGTAACGTACGTATTCAAGTAAGTAGGAAATGACAATGATATTAGAATGATGAACCAGACCCAATGCATGCAAAAATAGATACAACACATGGTAATGATATAAAACCAAAACACGATACTACCACGGTAAGCATGGAAGTAAAAGGGAGAAAGAAAAGGGGGTTGGAAGACATACAAAATATTACAAATTTGCCCTCGCACAAGAGGGTCCGAATGAATGTCCTATTAAACTAATTATTACAACACCAAATGAATTAACTACATTATTACAAACATAAATAAACTAATTAATTATTACAAGTCTGAATGGAAGCAAAACTAATATTAAAACTACTAATCTAATGGATTTGAACGAAAGGTGAGGAATCGCATGCGCATAAGCGAGAACATCCTCCGAAAACCACTCTGTTTGCTGCCATAATCTGATTTGTTTGCAGTCAAAAAAATTATTCTGCTTTGGCCTCAGATTCTTCTTTGTTATGTTGTAAAAATGCCACTGCCTGTACAAAATAGGTGGTCGGTCGGCCTTGAGAAATGATCGACCGTATAGAATAATGGCCGACTGGCCATTGTTTATGGGGAATACCTTGCTGCAACAGAGCTGAAACAAAGCAAAAATAGAGTGTTTCCAGGAGATGTTTATCCTCTCTGCCCTTCCCTATCACGAAGATGATCAAGGGAGGAGTAGATTCGATTCTCAAATCATCAATTATCACAAATTTGTTGCGTGGAGTTCTTAGAAACGATAGGACAAGAGCTCAATAAAATGAAACAAAAGACAAACAACACCTCTTCCCTATCACGGAGTTACCTCAAGGGATGGGGTAGACTCGCTTCATGAATCATCGAACATTACTAAAAAGAATGCGATGATTCTAGAAGCAATAGGTTCAGTATAACGTCTGACTGAACCTAACCAAATTTTATTATTTTTTTACCTCTTTTACTTCAATTTTATTAGCCCTTTTTACTTTACCTTTCCATTTTCTTATCTTTTCTTCATTTTTGTCCAAAAGGTGATGATTACGTCCACTAAGTCCAAAAGCAATAAAGAGTAACAAGCATGACTTAACCCGAGAAATGAGCTCTTTGAGCCCTTTTCTAAGGAGGAAACTACAAAGGAAGAATCAAATCCATTTACAAGAATTCAGAGTCAAACCCAAAAAGAGTGATAATGACTCCAAATCTAAACCCGATAATGAACTATAATGACTCTTTCCTTTGTGATTTCCAAGGGTCTAACTAGAAAATTAGTCCCTTATAAGTAATTCACTGGCGATAAAGGGAGGTATCAAACAAGAGATTGTGCTTAGCATAAGAGAGATGTAATGCGTTGGTAATGAATCTCCGAGGAGATTAAACCATTTTGCATGAGAGGTCTCTTTTTTTTGCCTTGAGCTACAATCTTTTATTTAATACAACTCTTAATCAAAAGAAACAAAGAGAGGAGGGAGATTGCAGAGTGCTAATGAAAGGTGGGTGATTACAATGGTGTGAATATGTACATGAAAGCTATAAAAATGAAAGAAAAGACTATCAACTCAAATGGATTGGAAGCTATGGCCTATACATCAAATCCATGAGGACTTACAACAATATAAGGATAATATTCAAAGCATAATTTAACACATTAAAAAGCACTGAAATAGCACAAAAACAGTGCTGAAAATCATGCTTTAGAGGTGGAAAAAGTGAGCAAAAATGGAATAAAACCAAGGGGTTTCCACTAACCAACAAGCCTAAGGAAGGATGGCTAGCCCCTCCTTTTTTTTTTTTTTGTGACTTTAAATCAAATATTTTAGGCCTCAAAACACTTTGAAAACAGCAAGTAAACACAAGGAAAAGAGAGAAAGGTTGGTTAAAGAGTTGAAAGATTACCCTTTTAAAGACAGAAAGAGCTTCCTAGTTAGCAAACCACAAGCAAGACACTCTCAATGAGCTGAAATTGTATTCAAGAATCTCAACAAAAGCCTCAAGTCTAATCTCAGAAGGTGTATGTATTGTGTATATATCTATTGCAAGAGAGGAGAGAAGTGTGTTGGACAAGTTATAGCTCTTGGCCAAAATTTTCTATCACCAAACCATGAAGGGGGTGCTATATTTATAGAAAAACACCATCTCACGTCGGAAGTATTTGTAAAGAGAGAGTTGGTGCAAGGCATGGGTATGGGGACAGTTGGCTATTACAAAATATCCGCTATCGGGAAACATGGCCAGCCGGCCAATCAAAAATGGTCTGACGGCCACTTGTTAGCCAGCTCTTCTTTGAGTGATTAGGCTAGAAAAAAAAAATAAGGTTTTGGTTCAAAGGGAGTGTAAGGTTTAGGTTTTAAAGCTTGAAACCGAAGCCTTTTGTTGAAGAAATCGAACGATTGCACAGCGTAGTATTTCATCATTGAGTGTTCAGAGTCTTAAGGGCGGTCAAAAATGGGGTGTCTACAGTTGCCCCTCTTTGACAGAACTCGAAGTCATGAAATGACATGAGTGAATGTCAAAGCTCGAAGACGGCCCATTTGACAAGGCCGTAAGACTTGGGTAAGCGATCAAAATGTGAATGCAATTAGTTAAACTCGAAAGTTGCCTACGCATCCCTTTGCAAGGAATCAAACCAGCTTACTTCAAGGGCAAGATGCAAATGATATGCTTACTTATAAACTGTACTTACACGCTTCGTGAAACTGGCTATTTTGAAAATTCATGATCATGCAAGACAATGCAATAAGCAATAGCAAGATGACAGCATACGAATGAAAAGCTTAAATCAAAACAAATCTAACCGTGCTTCACACGGAAAGGAGTAAGTACATAAAAATTCCAAACATGTTTCACGTGAAAAGAGGAAAAACGGTGCAACCAACAGGCGTATCTTACCGTATTTCATATGGAGAGAGGAAAGGTTGTAACCAAGTAAAGCAACGTCAACGCGTTTCATGTAAAAAACGGAAGGGTGGTGTAACCAACAGGCGTATCCCAACGTATTTAATACGGAGAGAGGAAAGGTTTTAACCAGGTGAAAACAACATCCCAACATGTTTCATGCGAAAGGAGGGAAAAGTGGTGTAACCAACAGGCATATCTCGCTGTATTTCATACGGAGAAAGGGAGGATTTTAAGCGGGTGAAATAAACATCCTAACACATTTCACGCGAAAGGAGGGAAGGTTGGTGTAACCAATACGCATATCTCACTGTATTTCATACAGAGAGAGGGAAGGTTTTAACTAAATAAAAGAACGTCCTAACACGTTTCATGCGAAAAGGAGGGACTAATATGGTGCAACCAGGAGGCGTATCTCACCGTATTTCATACGGAGAGAGTGAAAGTTTTAACAAGGTGAAAGATGAAAGGCCAAACTATGTTTCACGCAGAGAGAATGTGAGAAATGAAAGCCTAACAACGTTTCATGTAGAAAGGGTAAAAGATACATGCTAAACTATGCTTTCAGGTAGAAAAGGGGGAGGCTGCAAGCCAAACTACGCTTCGTGCAGAAAGGGTAAGGGGTACAAACCGAATCACACTCGTGTGACAAGGGTGGATACAATAAAACGAAAAGCATGATGAACATAGATGCAACATAATTGTTGAAGTTGACGCGAAATATGACGCGATGCATGCTCCATGCAACATAACATATAACATAATAAACAAAAAGCGGTTATTTTGAAAACACCCCAAAAGATCTCTAACTTATAGTTCAGAGGTCCTCAAATGCTCAGAAAAGGATACAACTTGCTCAAGCATGAGATCTGGGCACTTTCCCACTTCGGCGAAATAATAGGACCTGGGACGGCGTATACAGAATGCAATCTCATAATTTTTGAAAACCGAAACAAACCCAAATTCTTCAATTTTCCACTTCTAAGATGAATATAAGATCAAGTATGCACAGAATAAGCAAGACCTTAGCAAAAACCACATCTGGACCACTTGAAGAATTGGATGGCCAAAAGATGGGCCGGCCGTACAATATTTTGGTCAGCCAGCCACCCGACCCGAATTCGGGGTAGAATGGGCTTTTCACACCTGTGGCTTATTTAAAACATGTTTTAAGCCCTAGTTTCACATACCTTGACCTCAGAAAATCACCTCCCTCTCTCTCTAGGCTCTCTCTCTCTCTCTCTAGATTTTCACTCTATTCGCGTTACCCAACAACCCACGCAAAACTTTATTCGTAAAACCTTTTTGGCCCTCTACGTTTTGGACCAATTGGAATTTGTTTTGGTCAAGTTTTTGGGTTTCTCATTGTTTTTGGCTCATTCTCATGTGTTTTTCTTGCTCTTTGGTACTTTCTCCTGAGTTTTTACTTTTTCCTCTTTTTCTCTCTCCTAGGGTTTGGGTTTTGGGGTTTTTCCCTATTTCCCTTAGTTCCCTTGCTTTTCTCTCACCACCCACCACATTCTCCATGGCTGACGATGTTCCACATGATGGTGCCCTTCCCGAGGCATCGGTACTTCCACTCACTGTGGGGGTAGAGGAGCCGATGATAGACAAGGCTGGCGGGGTGGTAGATGGCATTGTCGCCGATATTGTTGAGGAGGAGATCTACCCTCTAGAGCCTGAGCCTGAGTTGCCGCCGTTGAGGGTGAGGCCTTTTGATCCAGCCACGTATCACCACTGCACACATGTGATGGCTCCTGGCGGCATGTTGCAGTTCGAGGACTTCACTCGAGGCATGCCCGATGACTTTCTCTTGAGGGAGCGTGCATCACACCTCTTCTACGATGCCTCTGAGGTAAGAATCTTTATACCCTCATGTATTTTTCTTTGCTTTGACATTGAGTACAATCTTTTATCTGCCATGCATTTAACAAATTCCTCTTTCAACATAGGGTGATGCTCTTGCCTATAGAGGCTATGGGGAAGTGACTACGAAAGACTGGTACCAGGAGCTCCCCACTCAAGTCAAAGAGTTGGTTGATGAGGCAGGCTTTGGCCTATGCTACTCGGGGCTCACACGACTACAGGCTAGTCAGTCCCTACTCGGTGCTTTGGTGGAGAGGTGGTGGGACACCACCAACTCCTTCCACTCCTCCTCTACAGGGGAGATGACGATGACCCCTTATGATTTTTCTATGATTACAGGGCTGAGAGTAGGGGATGATCCGATCCCCTTCGATATTGACATGGGCCAGTGGGAGGCTGCTTGGATCTATCTGCTTGGAGCGCGCCCTCTCTTGGACAGGCCGGCTATGGTGAGGTACTGCTAGTTCTACGATCATTTCCATAGGAGTCAGCCAAAAACTCAAGAGCAGATCGAGCAGTACACTTGAGGCTTCTTGATCTACTTTCTCGGTACCACCTTGTTTGTGAATAGATGGAATACTGTAGGTCTATATCTGCTTAGTGCTCTGGTGGTGTTGCCTCAGGTGCGGCTCTACAACTAGGGTGGTGCTTGCCTCGCCGCTCTATACGACTACATGAGCTCCGGTTCTTGCAAGAAGAGGAACAAGGTCGGTGATTTTTATCATGGTAGGATCAATGTCATTGATGTCGAAAGGAGGAAGCCCTCCGTGAGGCTGTGCCAGAGGCTTGAAGGCTTGAGCTTGTACCAACACCTTTTGGGGATCCGGGACTTGAAGGTTTTCAACTAATGGAGGGGGATCAAGATTTGGCTGGGCAGCCGAGACTGGATGTGTGGTAGATGCTAATGCCACAGATGGGCATTGTGTTTCAGCAATGGTTTCATCTTGCATAACCATCCTCTGGTTTAGTGTATCCATGGCCTGTTGGAATGCTACCATCATAGCCATAACTTCATCCACACTTTGTGCCATTATAGGTCTAGGCGAGTCAGATACTGGTGAACTGAGCGGGTGAGAACGAACGAGTGACTAATAAGTGCCCTGTACTGGTGATAATTGCCTGGTTCTTCTTCTTCGAACAATTGGCAGGAGAGAGACTAACACTAGCTGACCGTCAATTAGATCTCAGATTTTACACAGCTTATCGATGCAGGTCCACAAAACTTTGGGGATATCAGATCTCTCTAAAGCTATGATTGCAAGACTACCTAGCAAAAGAAATAAAGAAAAAGAAAAGCAATAATAATATAAAATAAAATAAAAATCCGACAGCACCTCGGCCCAAATTTGCAACAGATATGATCACAGACGTAAGACTGTACTCCCCACTGAATTTTTCCTTACAAACTGATAACTGAACTACTGATATGAAGCCCCCTGTACAGTTTTACTGTAGAGCACATAGCGGGTAAAGAGAACTGAAAACACCCTTATGAGGGAGGTAGGGTTACCCTGTCCTAGCTTTGGTATGATCTAGAGTTTCAGTACTTCAAACAAGTGGTTTCATAACATCCTGATTGTGGGAGAGTATCCTGTCCTAATTTGAAACAATCACTAGAGCTCACTATATGCACTAGGCCGATTGGTCAAAAAGGGTGCCTCAGCAAAATTACCTAATGTAGCTCTCACACCTAACATCAAGAAGTGAAAAGAGGGTCAAGCGGTACAATGATAATCTAGATCCAAGGGTTGTGTTCCCAACATGATAGAGCCTACGACCGGCCAGCCTTTTGGCAAGCTTTTTAGGCAAGCCTCTGGCAAGCCGTCCACGAATAGCAGATGGAAAACACAATGACTTAAGAGCACCATGAAAATGCAATGCAAAGAACATATATATGTAAATACAATTTCACATCATGAAGTTCAAGTCAAGTTCTCTAATTTCCCCAGCAGAGTCCCGAAAAACTATAGATGGCTTTTTGTGCTCCTCGGAGGGGTTAAGGTGCGATAGCCCTATAGTTTGGACTCCCATGGTCTGAATCTAGTTTCACAAGTGCAATGTGAAACAGAAAAACACGAATGAGAGTCCAAATCAAGCAAATCTTAGAGAAATCCATTAATTATCAGAGATGCCAAATCAGGTTGGAAGACATACAAATATTATAAATTTGCCCTCGCGCAAGAGGGTCCGAATAAGTGTCCTAATTAACTAATTACTACAAACCAAAATTGAATAAATTAAACTAATTAACTATTACAAATTCAAATAAACTTATCAATTATTACAAGTCCAAATGGAAGCAAAGCGACTAGTTAATTACACATATGAATATAATAGCCACTAATCTAATGGACTTGAACAGGAGGCGAGAAACCGCAAGCGCACAACCGAGAACATCCTCCGGAAACCACTCTATTTGTTGTCAGAATCAGCACTGTTTATAGTCAGAAAATTGTTCTGTTTTGGCCTTTGGATTTGCTCTGTCCTGTTGTAAAAATACCACTGCCTGTACAAAATAGATGACCAACCGGCTTAAGAGAGTAGTTAGCCATACAGAATGATGGCCGGCCGGCCACTATTTCTAAAGAATACCCTACTACAACAGAGCTGAAATAGAGCAAGACCGAGTGTTTCTAAGAGATGTTTATCCTCTCTACCATTCCCTGTCATGAAGATGATCAAGGGAGAAGTAGATTTGGTTCTCAAATCATCAATCAATGCAAATTTGTTGCATGAAGATCTTAGAAATGATAGGCTAAGAGCTTAATAAATGCAACATAAGACGAACATTACCTCCTTCTTATCATGGAGTTACCGCAAGAGAGGGGGTAGACTTGCCTCATGAATCATCAAACAACACTAAAATAGTATGCGATGATTCAAGACGCAATAGGTTTAGCATAACGTCTGACTAAACCTAAACAATTTTTATTATCTTTTTATCCTTTTTACTCGAATTTTATTAGCCCTTTTACTTTACCTTTCCATTTTCTTATCTTTTCTTTCTTTTGTCCAAAGGTGATGATTACGTCCAGTAAGTCCAAAAGCAATAAAGAATAGCAAGCATGACTTGACTCGAGAAATGAGCTCTTCAAGCCCTTTTCTACGAGGAAAACTACAAAGGAAGAATGAAACCCATTTACGAGCGATAATGAGTTCAGAGTCAAACCCAAAAAGAGCGATAATGACTAGTCAAACCTGGAAAGGGCGATAATGACTAGTCAAACTCGAAAAGGCCGATAATGACTCCAAATCCAAACACGATAATGAACTATAATGACTCTTTCCTTTGTGATTTCCAAGGTCTAACTAGAAAATTAGTTCATTAGAAGTAATTCACCGATGATAAAGGGAAGTGTCAAACAAGAGATCATGCTTAGCATAAGAGAGATGTAATGCCCTGGTAATGAACCTCCAAAAACATTAAACCATTTATCATGAGGGGTCTCTTTCTCTTGAGCGACAATCTTTCTGTTTGATACGACTCTTAATCAAAGAAACAAAGAAATGAGGTAGGTTGCAAATTGTGAATGAAAAGGTGGATGATTACAATGACATGGATATAAATATGAAAGCTATAAAAATAAAAGAAAAGACTATCAACTCAAATGGATTGGAAGCTATGGCCTATACACCAAATCCATGAGGACTTACACAACAAAAGTAAAATATTTAAAGCATAATTTAACATATTAGAAAGCACTGAAATAGCACAAAAATAGTGGTGAAAATCAAGTTTTAGAGATGGAAAAAGTGAGCAAAAGTGGGATAAAACCAAAGGGTTTCAACCAACCAACAAGCCCAAGGAAGGGCGGCTAAAGGGCGTGCAAGGTTTAGGTTCTAAAGCTCAAAACTGAATCATTTTGTTGAAGAAATCGAACAATTGCAGACCGTAACATTTCATCATCGAATGTCTAGAGTGAGGCGCTCAAGTCTTAAGGGCGGTCAAAATGGGGTGTCTACACATGGTGGCGACGGTTTTGCAGTAGGGTAAACCCTTGTGAGTTGGCTTGGAGTGGTAGCATTCAAAGGAAATAATCGTGTGTACTTGGTTATCGTGGATCTAGTCTTGATTGTAAGAGAACTCGTGAAATGTAGCATTGAGTCTTAGGCCCCGTTTGGGAATAGGCTAATTTAGTAACTTTTTGACTATTTGGCTAAAATATGAGCTAAAAAAAACTAGTATGTTTGGGATGACTTTTTGGCTTTTTATGAAAATATGTGCAAAAAATAGAGAGAAAAGAGAATCTTTAACTTTTTGGTATGAGTTGTTGGCTTTTTGGCTAATTTAGTAATTTTTTGACCTTTTGGCTAAAAGGGAGGGTTCCCAAACGAGGTCTTATGTCGGAATAAATCACTTGGGGGTTGCCTTGGCTTTAGGCAATAGTATGTTTGACTTATTAGTATGTGGTTTAAAGTTGATAGTGTTGAGCCACGTTCATTGTGCGTGTTTGTTTCTTATTGACCTTGTGTGAAATCCGTGGTGGTGGGACGGTTTCTTTTGAGGTTTCTGTGTGTGGAACTCTGAAGAGTATAGTAATGTTATGTGGAGTGGGTTTTGTGTGAGGAATGAGTTGTTATGACCCTATCAGTCCTTGTGCATGATACGAGATGTTTAATGGCCAAGGGAATATGTGTAAGTTGACCAGAGGGTGCGAGTTGTATGTTTCGACCTTTAGAAGTCTAGCTTAGACTCATGTGTGATGTGAGGAGGTGTTTGCCGTATAGGTACATGGGTGGTGATTTGTTTGGGAACATGAGTGGTACGGTTTGGTCTAAGGAATCCCTTATGGGTTCAAGGAATGTAGTGTGTTGTACAAGTATTGGTAAATGATTTTCCTTGTGTAGTGTGTTAGTATTGTTGGGGTGTTAGGAGAGGGTGACAGGAAGTCACTTCAAAACTTACCTTAAGCCTAGAAATGAGGCATGTGAATGAAAATTGCTTGCTTGGTGTGTGTGTGTCCCTCACAGGAGTGACCAATTAAGCAATTTGTTGGATGATGGGGTGGTCCAAAAAAAAAAAAAAAAAAAAATTACGTGTAGTCGATGGATTGTAATGATAGTTGCGAGGGAAGTGATTTCATAATGTTTATAAGTAAAGTTTATTCATTGATTTATTTAACCTTATCATTATTGTTTGGAATGGTTGTTACTTGTATTATTGTGATTGGGTTGTGGCATCACCATAATGGTAGTGAGATTATTGGTTGAGCGATGATTGGGGGTTTACTGGTTGAAGTGTTTTGAGAAAAGAGTGAAGAATGAAATTCCCTAATGACCGTGATTTGGTTTTGTCAAAATTGAAATTTATTGTTGGGGAATGTACTGAAGAGTAAAAGAGGAATAGTTATGTAAAAATGTATTGAGCCATATGATATGTCTAAACCTTAAACATTTTCAAGAAAATATGTATATATATATTTCTTCTATTGATGCTCGGTTTGAATCTAAACCCTTTTTATAATATATATATATATATATATATTTTTTACACAAGAGAATAGATTTTTCCTTTTCTTGTAGTAAGGAATATTTTGAAGGTGTTATTGACTCTTAAATATTTTGAAAACTCAATCTTGGAATATGTGGACGTTAGTTGCCAACCAGATTGTAAGCGCCTTAGAGTGGTGTGGCGAAGCGTGGAGTCCCGTGTTAGTAGTTGCAAAGCTTGTGTGGAGTTTACCTTGACTTAGTGGAACTCCATGGGTTAGGGTAACATGTTGGGAACTTATCATTTTGCATGTGGATTATGCCTTGTGTGAGTGGTAATTTATGTTAACGATTAAGATAGAATGGAGCTTTCAAAATGGTGAAATTTTTGTTCTTTTGTTGTGTTAGTAGTACGACAGTTATTTCTATTAATTGTTATTATAGAAATGTTGCATATGTGTTTGTTATGGAATCACAGTAAGAGTGATGGGCATTGTTGGGTGACGGTAGTGGTTCACCAATTGTTATGTTGAGCATAAATTTGGAAAATAAATTTTTCTTGGTGTTATGGCCTTGGATGGCTTTGTTAAGCAGAAATGTTGCAGATATAATCTAAATTGTGCTGAGGGATTTCACTAAATAGTTTTGTGCAACTTAATTATGGATTATGTTATCTGATTAACACTTTTGTTTTCGGGAAATGTTTGCAAAACTTTTGAGTTTTACCTACCATTGAGAAATGTTTCATATATGAGAGAATGATTTTCAAAGAATTGAGAAAATGAGGAAATTTCTTTAACAAGTTATATTGTTAATTCTTATACCTTTCATAGGTGGGTTGTGTAGTAACTTTACTGGGGTTGCTAATCATGGGTCTGTATGTTTGGTTTTGTGGGATGATTGGCGTTGTAGGAGACTTGTCATGCCGGAATGTAGTCTTTTGATTGTGTTTTGTTGTAAGTCATCTCCCTTTGTGAGAGTTGATCAAGAATTCTGTTATGAAGGTTTTCCTTCGTGTTCGAGTGTTTAGCACTCAATGGTGCTGTGCATGTTGTTGGTGGTTGAGGCATGGTTTATGTCTTTGGGGATGC
Source organism: Camellia japonica (assembly GCA_030407325.1). Classification (NCBI taxonomy): domain Eukaryota; kingdom Viridiplantae; phylum Streptophyta; class Magnoliopsida; order Ericales; family Theaceae; genus Camellia; species Camellia japonica. The sequence goes on from JAPPVO010000032.1 coordinate 62,757,672, forward strand.
GTGTGATTAGTGATTATTATTGTTATTCGTATCTCATAAACCTCAATGGGTTTTGTGGGTCAAGGAGACATTTGTGATATTTTCTTGAGTTTTGTTGTCCAGGTGTCTTTGGAGTCTCGAGATATTGAACCATAATCTGGGGACTTATTCAAGATATGGACCCAGTTTCAAGCTAGTGGTGGTGTTTCCGATTGTGAATGAGTTGCCTTTTGTTTTAATTTCAGGGACGAAATTTTCTAAGTGTAACGCCCCCAAAAAATTACCATAATCCCTCCACAACATTCATCAACGACAATAATAATACAATAATTATCTTCCATTTAATCTAATTGGGATTACAAAAGGGAAACATATGCAGTATGCATTCATAATGCCAAACCCTGAATATATAGAATATGTTACAAATAACAACAAAAGATGAAAGTTAAACAGATGAGAAATGTCCTAAAAGCTTACAACTTTCCAAGATAGTCCTTGGTTACAACAAAAGTGGGCTTTAGGTCCAATACATTTAAAGCCCTTGGTCGTACAAAAATTAAACACAAAAATAACAAGAAAATTGAGCCTTCAGCTCCATAATCCTCCCAAGCTAAGTCCTTGGTGGAGGCATATGTAGACATCCCATTTTTGACCGCTCTTAAGACTTGGGTGCCTCAGGTTGATCACCCGATGATGAAATACTACGTTGTACATACGCTCAATTCTCTCAGCAAGAAGCCTCGGTTCTCGAGTTTCAAAGCCTAGAACCTTGCACCACTTTTGGCCCAAAACCTGATTTTTCCATGCCTGACCACCCAGAGGCCTGTTGGCCAATAGGTGGTCGGTTGGACAGAAATTAGTGCCGACTGGCTAGTTGGCTGGCAGATATTTTCCTACCAACTGTTCCCCCATGTGAATGCATTGCACCAGCTGGAGATATTTCTAACTGAGGCATTAGGTTTTCTATATATAGAGGACCATACCTTATGTTTTTAGGTTAGAAAAAATTCCAAAAGCTCAAATTCTTGAAAATCTCCCTCTCTCTATCTTGGAACACACATACACCTTACATATACTTCCTAAACCAATATTTTAGCTCTCCTTGCTGAGATTCTTGAGTCTAAATCTCAATTCTTGAGTGTGCTTACTTGTGGGTTTGTGAATCAAAGAGTTACTCCTCTTCAAGAGGTATAACCTTGGCCTTCCTTACACTACTTCTCCTCTATCTTTTCTTGCTATTTTTGTATTGGTTTTACGCTATTTTTATGGGCTGAAACTTGTGGCTTAAAGCTATCAAAGGTGGAGGGGTTAACCACCCTTCTTTGAACCTTGTTTTCTAAGCTTTTGCCCTTGTGTTTCCCACTTCTTTCTCAACTTTTTTTCCCACCTTTTTACCACTTTTTTCAGAGTTTTTTAGAGGCTAAAAATGTGGTTTTGAAGTCCCAAAAATAGAGGGGTTAGCCACCCCTCCTTAGGCTTGCTTACTAGCTTCATTTCTCCATTATTTTAGTTAACTTTTTTTAAAATCTTTTTCATGTTAAATCTAGCACTATTTTTGTGAGTTTTAGGACTATTTTAATGGGTTTACTTTATTCATGCTTTGTGTCACACCCCAAACCCGCCGCTAGAAGTTTGGGCATGACCTATGCAGAAATGGACACTTAACCTGGTATATAACATAGGGGCCTGAACGGAAGCATTGATATCATATGATAATATATGAGAAAGTATGACATCCATTGAGCTACTATTACCATGCCAGGATCACAGACACTGCATAAGACGAATAGACCTAAGGAGATACACATTTGAGTGCTAGTTATATACATATGCATCTACAAATCCAGCCCCAAGGTTGGGCGTATAACAAAAAACATTATGTACATTTTATCCTAAGCCAATAACTAGAGTACAAGCCATAGTCTAGCAAAACACCACAAAAATGTACAGCTTCGACCAAGTGCCTGGCTATGCTTAGGCTGACAAAAGTGTGATGGTGTCAGGATTAGGACCGACCTCCAGGTTGGTTACCTACAGAAACAGACATAACATAGAGTGAGACAGGCTCAGTGAACAATAGTACTTCAATGATTCGATACTCAATTTAAATTATAATACATTTCAAAGCGTAAGTGAATGCAGAAATCATGTGGTTTATCTGATTCTATACAAATTTTCAGAACGACCTTGTTGGTTCACAACTTCACAGATTGGCCCTTGCCTGATGGTTCACACATTCACAAATTGGCCCTCGGCCTCATAGATTCATAACATCACAAATTGGCCCTCGGCCTCATAGATCCATAACTTCACAAATTGGCCCTCGGCCTCATAGATTCATAACTTCACAAATTGGCCCTCGGCCTCATAGATTCATAGCTTCACAAATTCCTTCGATGTTTCCATAATTTCACACTGTTTCCCAAGTAGCATAAATGTTAACATAATTTCTTGCGAAGAACATAACGTCAATAACAATAATTATTAACGAGATTAAAGGTCCATCGATAGTACTATTACTCACTGTGTTGCGGCGGGGCACTAGTTCCTCCCGAAGCGTGTCCTACACACACACAAAGATATAAATTAATTTCCCTTTTTCTTGTTAAATCATCTCCTGACTCATTTTACTTCAATTAAATTAACGAACATCAAAACAACATCAATTGTAGATTTCGACAACATTAGAGGATTCAGCACGTAAAACAGAGCAACCTATGTTTTCCAGCTTGGGCCGCACGTGCGGTTGTGAGCCCCGCACGTGCAGCAAAATTTCCCGCACGTGCCTTTTAGACAGTAGCCAAAACCCCAAATTTCACCATTTCCCACATGTGCGGCCAAGCTTCCCGCACGTGCGGCCATTACTCCCGCACGTGCGGCGATTCTGCATAATTTCTGTCCGAAATTCGACAAAAATCCTCCCTGATACACTTATGGTAAGGCTCAATTAAGCAAATTTGGTGTACTATAATGGTGCAATAACACTACAACATACATCAAGAATGCAATTAAGATCATCACTTCTAATCTCACATGCACAACCCATTCTTTCCATAATTAAATCATATTTGATCTTAACTATCTACTTAGATAAATAGATCATCATCTAGGTGTGTAAATAACCTCCACACAACAAGTAAAATCAAGAGGGAAAGAACAATAGCACAAGCTTGGGATTTCCAATATAACCACAAACACCATTAGACAAGAACATATATATATATATATACTCTTGATTTCCATTATAATCTCAACCTGAATATTGTAGAGAATTCCTCAATCAATTGCCAAGAGGCTTAGCAAAACAAAGAATACATACCTGAGCTTAAATCTCAATAGATCCTCTTAATTCACCCAATCGTTCACTCTTGCTAGGTTTCTCTTCTACCTTTCTACCTCTTCTCTTCCAATTTCCATACGAAAGATACTTAGGTTCTTTCCATCATTTTGGTCAAAGAGGCATACATATACATAATATAAAAGAAAAAGTTGAATAGGACAAAAATCAATCGTTTAATAATCCCGAATCGAATTTTCACAGAAACGCTTATTATTACTTAAAAATTATGCCGATTTCAAATATAAAGCCAATTTCAGATTATCAAGCCTCTAAGGCTCTCAATTTCTAATCCAAACGTTTTATTTGTAACAGATACTTCTCCTATTAAACATATATACATCCCTACACATCCCTAAACATAGAGTTCACTTAATTGAGCTTAATTTCACATGAAATTTCACAATGAGCACTTAAAAGCACAAAAATTAGGGACTGAAACCATACCAAAATCATATACGGGGGTCGGGTTATTACACTCTCCCCCCCTTAAATAAGTTTGGTCCCTCAAACTTGTTTTATCTTAGGATTGAAACAGATGCGGATATTGATGTTGCATTTCCTCTTCTTTTTCCCAAGTTGCTTCGGTTCCGTAATGTTCTTGCCACTCAACCTTTACCATTGGAATTCCTCGGTTTCGTAACTGTTTTACTTGTCAGTCTAGAATTCGAATTGGTTTCTCCTCATAGGTTAATGTGTCATCCAGTATTATCTGGTGATGATCTATGATATGGGACGAATCTGGAAGGTATCCTCGAAGCATAGAAACATGGAACACGTTATGTACTTGACTCATATTTGGTGGAAGGGCAACCCGGTAAGCTACCGGACCTACTCTTTCCAAAATTGGAAAGGGACCAACATACCGGGGTGTTAACTTACCCTTTTTTCCGAATCTTGGATGTCCTTTCACTGGAGTGACCTTCACAAAGACATGACTATCCACTTCAAACTCCAAATCCCGTCGTCGGTTATCCACATAACTTTTCTGCCTACTTTGAGCAGCTTTCAATCTTTCCCGAATAATTTTAACCTTTTCAGTTGTCAACTGAACAATTTCAGGCCCTAGAAATGACCTATCTCCAACTTTGGTCCAACATACGAGAGAACGACACGGTCTTCCATACAGGGCTTCATAGGGTGCCATTTCAATACTTGAATGGTAACTATTATTGTACGCGAACTCTACCAATGGTAGATGGGTTTCCCAACTATCTTGAAAATCGAGTACACACATTCGGTGCATATCCTCTAAAGTCTGTATCGTCCTCTCGGATTGACCATCAGTCTGAGGGTGGAAAGCTGTGCTGAATTTTAATTCCGTACCCATCACTTCCTGCAGACTTTGCCAAAATCTTGAAACAAATTTTGGATCCCTGTCCGACACAATTGAGATTGGAACACCATGAAGTCTTACAATTTCATTTACATAGATCACAGCAAGTTTATCTGCATTATACTGAGTCTTCATAGGTAGGAAGTGAGCGGACTTAGTTAATCGATCTACAATGGCCCATATAGAATTCATACCCCGAGGAGTCCGTGGTAATCCCACAACAAAATCCATGGTCAGATGTTCCCACTTCCATTCCGGGATTGGAAGGGGTTGCAATAATCCTGCTGGTCTCTGATGCTCCGCTTTTACTTGCTGACATTGCAAACACTTAGAGACGAATTCCGCGATCTCCTTCTTCATGCTTGGGCACCAAAAGTTTTGTTTCAAATCTCGATACATTTTAGTACTTCTCGGATGCATTGAAAATCTTGAGGCATGTGCTTCTTCCATCAATTTCCGTTTAAGTTCCAACACATTGGGAACACATATACGATTTTGAAATTTGAGCACCGAATCTATTAAGCTGAACCCCGGTTTTGGTTTTGTTCTGACTCATCACATATCTTCCTTAGAGTTTCATCCTCCATTTGATGTAACTTAATCTCTTCAAGTAAGGTTGGTTGAGCCATCACTGCTGCTATTACGGCCTCCTGTCCACGTATCACAAGATCCACATTCATTTTATCCAATTCAATCACCAACTCCTTTTGCTCCGTAAACAGGTTTGCCAAATCTCCCATATTTTTCCGACTAAGCGCATCTACAACCTTGTTAGCTTTACCAGGATGGTAATGGATCTGCAAATCGTAGTCTTTAATTAGCTCTGACCACCGCCGCTGTCGCATATTCAGCTCCTTCTGGGTAAAAAGGTACTTGAGACTTTTGTGAGTGCCATACAGATAGTGCAGCCATATCTTCAAAGCAAAAACTACTGCTGCTAGCTCGAGATCACGTGTGGGATAATTCTTTTCATGGGGTTTAAGCTGGCAAGAAGCATAGGCGATAACCCTTCCACTTTGCATAAGCACACACCCTAATCCTTTATGGGACGCATCACTGTAAATTATAAATCCTTCGGTACCAGACGGTAAGGCCAGAACTGGAGCTGTAGTTAACTTTGTTTTCAATCCCTGGAAAGGAGATTCCCGCTCTTCTGACCATTCAAATGCAACTCCCTTTCGAGTCAGTTGTGTAAGCGGCACAGCGATTTTGGAAAAATCTTGAACAAACCTCCTGTAATATCCGGCTAATCCCATGAAACTACGCACCTCAGTTACATTGGTAGGAGTTGGCCAATTCACAATCGCCTCAATTTTGTGTGGATCAAAAGAGACTCCTTCCTTTGTTATTACATGCCCCAGAAATGCCACCTCTTGTAGCCAAAATTCACATTTCTTCAGTTTTACATATAACTTCTTCTCTCGAAGTGTTTGAAGGATTAGGCGAAGATGACCCTCATGGGCTTCGGCATTCTTTGAGTAAATGAGGATGTCATCAATAAACACCGCCACGAACTCATCCAAATAGGGCTTGAAAACACGGTTCATCAAATCCATAAATGCTACTGGTGCATTAGTAACTCCAAAGGGCATAACCAGGAATTCATAATGACCGTACCAAGTTCAAAAAGCTGTCTTCTCAACATCATCAGCTTTGACCTTCAATTGATGGTATCCAGACCGTAGATCAATTTTTGAGAAAACTTGTGCCCCTTGAAGCTGATCAAATAAATCATCGATCCGTGGCAATGGGTACTTATTTTTGATTGTTACTTTATTGAGTTCCCTGTAATCAATACACAAACGAAGTGTTCCATCCTTCTTTTTCACAAACAGAACTGGTACACCCCAAGGGGACACACTCAGACGGATAAATCCCTTATCAAGCAAATCCTGCAACTGAATCTTTAATTCTTTCATTTCAACTGGTAACATCCTATACGGAATCTTAGAAATAGGTTGAGTTCCCGGCGCCACTTCAATTGTAAACTCAATTTCACGGTCTATTAACTGCCCTGGTAATTCTTCCGGAAACACATCCGAAATTCACGAACAACTGGAATCACATCTTTATTTCCATTCATCTCTTGCCCTTCCAAAACACTGCATAAATACCCCTGACACCCTTTCTGAATTAACTTACAAGCCTTTGCTGCAGAAATCAAATAAGGTGGAGAAGTCACTTCCTGTCCCTAAACAACAGACTCTGATTGTCCCGGAGGGTGGAAACTGATTTGCTTAGTCAAGTAGTTTATAGTTGCACCATAATCACTCAGCCAATCCATTCCCAGAATAACATTAAAATAGGTCATGTCGAGAGGTAACAGATTAGCATGCACCCGAATATCCCCAAGTTGGAGTTCACAAGCTAAGTATACAGAAGCACAAATCATAGAGTCTCCCAAAGGTGAAGACACACACAACATATAAGACAATTTTTCTTCAGTTTTATCTAGATTAGGAGCAAATAGTTTCGACACAAAAGAGTGGGTGGAGCCAGAATCAAACAATACATGAGCAGAATGACCGTGAACAATAAATGTACCTGACACCACTGTTGCCGCATTTTGCACATCTCCCGGAACCAATGTGAACGCCCTGCCTTGCCTCACAGTATCTTTATTGTTAGTAGGTTTAGCAGCTGTCTTAGTGTTGGGGGTTGGTGTAGACCCCGCGGAACTTGTAGCAGTCCTATTGCCCTTTTGTTGAGTCCACTGCGGGCAATCCCTTACCAGATGACCCGTTTTGCCACACTTAAAACAAGCTCCAGTCTTCCAGTGGCAAGTCCCACGATGCTGCCTTCCACAGTCTGAACACACAGGAGTGGAGTTTTGAGCAGGGGTGGTGGTGCTGGAGTTCCCTGAATTATGCTTCTTATTTGGTGGAGTAACTGATCCCTTTGACCATTGATTATTCTGCCTCTTCCCTTTCCACTCAGAAATCCGATTCTGAGCCTCAAGGTTTCCTTCTGCTATAACAGCCGTTTCTAACATATCGACATAAGTAGGTAGCTTTAACATATTGACTCGGTCTAGGATAGCACCCCGTAATCCCCTTGCAAATTTCCGTGCCTTCTTATAATCCGTATCCACCATATGAGGCGCAATCCGAGCTAGTTCTGCAAATTGAGCTTCATATTCTGCAACGGTCTTACTTCCTTGTCTAAGAGTTTCAAATGCAGTCACCTTTTTATCTCGCATACTTTGGGGAAAGTACTTATCATAGAACAGCTCCAAAAATGTATCCCATGTTAAGCCTTGATGCACAGTTCTCGTAAGCATCCACCATCTTCGTACCTCGTCTTCAAGAGTGAAGGCGGCAAGTTGCACTTTCTGGACTTCGGTACATGGAAATACTTCGAACAGTTTCTCTATTCCCAGCACCCATGCTTCAGCTTTCATCAGTTCTATTCCTCCTTTGAATGACGGCGGTTTCATCTTTTTAAACTCCTTTGTGAGTGTAATGGTTCGGTCCTCAACATGAAGATCTTGTACTACAGGTGGAGGTACCGGTGGCGGTGGTGGTTGTGGTTGTTGCTGTTGATGTTGTTGCCGTAAAGTTTCCGCCATTTCCATAATCATTCTTTCCATTCTGTCCAACCTTGCAGAAGTGACATCTTCTGGGTCTTCTGTCCTTGTTCTCACCATACCCTACACAACAATCAATTATATACCATAGACATAGTTCAAAATTGTTAGCATTAACAGAGTACACTTAACGTTGCCATCAATCTTTCATATACTTTCAGGATGTCATGCATGATATCTAAATCTTTTCTAGACACCCTAAAGCTCAATGGACCCGTGTGTGAGATAGCAACTCGTGCTCTGATACCACTTGTCACACCCCAAACCCGCCCTTAGAAGTTTGGGCATGACCTATGCAGAAATGGACACTTAACCTGGTATATAACATAGGGGCCTGAACGGAAGCATTGATATCATATGATAATATATGAGAAAGTATGACATCCATTGAGCTACTATTACCATGCCAGGATCACAAACACTGGATAAGACGAATGGACCTAAGGAGATACACATTTGAGTGCTAGTTATATACATATGCATCTACAGATCCAGCCCCAAGGTTGGGCGTATAACAAAAAACATTATGTACATTTTATCCTAAGCCAATAACTAGAGTACAAGCCATAGTCTAGCAAAACACCACAAAAATGTACGGCTTCGACCAAGTGCCTGGCTATGCTTAGGCTGACAAAAGTGTGATGGTGTCAGGACTAGGACCGACCTCCAGGTTGGTTACCTACAGAAACAGACATAACATAGAGTGAGCTAGGCTCAGTGAACAATAGTACTTCAATGATTCGATACTCAATTTAAATATAATACATTTCAAAGCGTAAGTGAATGCAGAAATCATGTGGTTAATCTGATTCTGTACAAATTTTCAGAACGGCCTTGTCGGTTCACAACTTCACAGATTGGCCCTTGGCCTGATGGGTTCACACATTCACAAATTGGCCCTCGGCCTCATAGATTCATAACTTCACACATTGGCCCTCGGCCTCATAGATCCATAACTTCACAAATTGGCCCTCGGCCTCATAGATTCATAACTTCACAAATTGGCCCTCGGCCTCATAGATTCATAGCTTCACAAATTCCTTCGATGTTTCCATAATTTCACACTGTTTCCCAAGTAGCATACATGTTAACATAATTTCTTGCGAAGAACATAACGTCAATAACAATAATTATTAACGAGATTAAAGGTCCATCGATATTACTATTACTCACTGTGTTGCGGCGGGGCACTAGTTCCTTCCGAAGCGTGTCCTACACACACACAAAGATATAAATTAATTTCCCTTTTTCTTGTTAAATCATCTCCTGACTCGTTTTACTTCAACTAAATTAACGAACATCAAAACAACATCAATTGTAGATTTCGACAACATTAGAGGATTCAACACATAAAACGGAGCAACCTATGTTTTCCAGCTTGGGCCGCACGTGCAGCTGTGAGCCCTGCACGTGCGGCAAAAGTTCCCGCACGTGCGGCAGTGATGCCCCGCACGTGCCTTTTAGACAGTAGCCAAAACCCCAAATTTCACCATTTCCCGCACGTGTGGCCAAGCTTCCCGTACGTGCGGCCATGACTCCTGCACGTGCGGCGATTTTGCATAATTTCTATCCGAAATTCGACAAAAATCCTCCCTTGATGCACTTATGGTAAGGCTCAATTAAGAAAATTTGGTGTACTATAATGGTGCAATAACACTACAACATACATCAAGAATGCAATTAAGATCATCACTTCCAATCTCACATGCACAACCCATTCTTTCCATAATTAAATCATATTTGATCTTAACTATCTACTTAGATAAATAGATCATCATCTAGGTGTGTAAATAACCTCCACACAACAAGTAAAATCAAGAGGGAAAGAACAATAGCACAAGCTTGGGATGTCCAATATAACCACAAACACAATTAGACAAGAACATATATATATACTCTTGATTTCCATTATAATCTCGACTTGAATATTGTAGAGAATTCCTCAATCAATTGCCAAGAGGCTTAGCAAAACAAAGAATACATACCTGAGCTTAAATCTCAATAGATCCTCTTAATTCACCCAATCTTTCACTCTTGCTAGGCTTCTCTTCTACCTTTCTACCTCTCCTCTTCCAATTTCCATACAAAAGATACTTAGGTTCTTTCCATCCTTTTGGTCAAAGAGGCATACATATACATAATATAAAAGAAAAAGTTGAATAGGACAAAAATCAATCGTTTAATCATCCCGAATCGAATTTTCACAAAAACGCTTATTATTACTTAAAAATAATGCCGATTTCAAATATAAAGCCAATTTCAGATTATCAAGCCTCTAAGGCTCTCAATTTCTAATCCAAACATTTTATTTGTAACAGATACTTCTTCTATCAAACATATATACATCCCTACACATCCCTAAACATAGAGTTCACCTAATTGAGCTTAATTTCACATGAAAATTCACAATGAGCACTTAAAATCACAAAAATTAGGGATTGAAACCATACCAAAATCATATACGACGGTCGGGTTATTACACTTTGTATAGTATGCTTGTAGTGTTGTAGTCCTCACAGGTTTGGTGGTTTAGGCATTAGACACCAACCTATTTGAGTTAATAGTTTTGATTTTATGATTTTCGTACATGTGTTCACACTTGCAATAACCATCTCTACAGTCTCCCTCCTTTCTTGGTTTTATTTGTTTGAGAGTTGTTTCAAACGAATGTTGTTTAAGGCATGCGAAAGAGACCCTTCCATGCTTAATGGTTTAATCTCTTCGGAGGTTCATTACCAAGGCATTACATCTCTCTCATGCCAATAACAACTTCTTGTTTGACACTTCTCTTCATTAGTGGACTTAACTATCACTTTTTGGACTAAAATGAGTAAAGGATGGAAAGGTAATTAAAGGAGGCTAATAAAATTGGACTAAAAGAAGCAAGAGAATAAAATCAAGTTAGGTTCAATCGGACATTAATTGAACCCATTGAGTCTTGAGTCATTTCATACTCTCTAGTGATGATAATGGCTCAAGAATCAATGTCTACCACCTCGCTTGAGGTAACTCCATGATAGGGAGGAGGTTTTGTTGGTCTTTACTTTTCATTTATTGAGACTTTGTTCCATCGATTCATAGATCATCACACAACAAGTCTGCGTCCATTGATGGTTTGCGAATCGAGTTTACCTTTCCCTTGATCCGTTTCATGACAGGGAAAGACAGAAAGGACAAACATTCCCTGGATATATTCTATTTGTGCTCTGTTTCTTTTCTATTGCAGCTGGGCAAACCCCCAAAATAGTGTCCCACCAGCCACCTAACCATCCGGCCGAACACTTTTCAAGGCCGGCCGGCCATCTCATTTTAGACCAATAGTGCCAATTTCATGGCAGAACAGAGCAAAGGCTGGGAAGAAAACAACTTAATTTTCTGACTGCAGCATAAAACAATTCTAGCAACAAAACAGAGGAGTTCTTCGGCGGAAATTCATGTGCATACATATGCAATTCTTTACCTCCCGTGGCTCGTGAAATTAGTGCTTTAATAGTAGTGTGTGGTAATTAATTACTTAGATTTGTTTGAACTTGTAGTAATTAGTTAATCGAGCTTATTCATTCATTTTGATTTGTAATAGTTAGTTAAAATTTCGACACTTGAACATTCGAACCCTCTTGCACAAGGCAAACATGTAATAATGCGTGTATCTCTTCCAACCCCCATTCATTTCTCCATTTTATTTAACTCGCTTATGATGGATAGCATATAGCATCATATTTTCCTTAGCATTTTCCATGATTTGCATCCATTCATTTTACATGCATAAAGGTTTGGCTCATCATACTAATCAACGTCAATTTCAAATTCCTTACTCGAATACGTGCTTTATCGCATGTCTTGAATTGACTCACATGCCATGCTAGTAGCCGAGCCTATTAATTTCATATTGCATGTGTTGCATTAGGCATTTCATTGTTAGGATCATGCATTTTTCTAACTATTTTCTTTCTTTTGGCTCGCCTCAGATATTTGAGGTAAGCATTTTTTTGCTTTAGCATATTGCATGCGTGCAATTGTTGCCTTGTCAAGCATATCTACCATGAGGCTAAGTGCTTAGTTGACATACCTGTTTGAAATGCCTGTGGATGGAGGCCTTTCGCTTAAGTTGGGATGATTTGAATAAATGTATAGATGAAATCACTTTTTCAAGTGGTACATATTCAAACACTGTTCGAAACAAGCATCAAATCAAAGCGTTCCAACTTTAGTGAATTAGTCTATACTTGCATGTATCACCTAGTAATGATAACATAATGATTGGAACAAGAGCATATAATGTACATAAAAATCACATCATGATTAGTAGAGGCCGTTCTTTGATCGGGTGAGTGGGGTATTCAATTCATGACCTTCCCCTCTCATACCTAAGTTTCCGAGCTGAGACACTTTGGTGATGACGAACTAATGGCCTTTGGCACGAGTCACGGGTTTCCTAAATTTTCTAAAAACATTTAGGTGGCGACTCTGAGATCTGGCAATGCAGTCCATTTTTGGCATCTTTGATTCAAACTCGATTTTATAAACTGATTTGCTGAATTTGGACTCTTTTGTGTTTTCTTCCGTTTCGCATTGCACTTGTGAAATCAGATTCAGAACCACGGGAGTCCGAACTTTAGGGCTATCATATCCGAGGAGGCTAAACCCCTCCAAGGAGCACGAAAAGTAAAGCAACAGTTTCTGGCGACGTTACTAGGGATTTAGAGAACCTGACTCGAACTCCATGATTTGAAATTTTTTTATCTACACTTATATGCTCTTTGCATTGTATTTGCATTGTTACTCTATGTCACTGTGTTTTCCATCTACTATTCCTAGATGGCTTGTCGGAGGCTTGCCTAAAAATCTTGCCAAAAGGCTGGCCGGTCGTGGGCTCTGCCATATTGAAAGCACAACCCTTGGATTTGGATTACCGCTATACCGCTTGATCCACCTTTCACTTCTCGGTGCAGGTGTGAGTGGTATATTAGGTAATCTTGCTGAGGTATCCTTTCGACCATTTGGCCTAGCTTTATATAGTTAAGCCATAGTGACTATTCCAAATTAGGACAGGATGCCACCATGCCACCCTTATATAGGATGTTGTGAAAACTACTTGCTTGAAGTAGTAAACCCTATATCAAAATCTAGGACAGGGTAACCCTAGGCCCCCCCCTCCCTTAGGGGTGTTTTGGCTCTCTTTTACCTTGTATGTGCTTTACAGTGAAACTGTACATAATGCATCATATCAGTCGTACAAAGGTGATATCAACTTTGGGGGCAGAGTTCAGTGAGAAATACAGTGCTTCAGTTTTGATTATATCTATTGTGAATTAGGTCGAACTGTTGTCCGATTGTTGATTGTTGTTTTTCTTTTCTTTTGTTAGTTAGTTTGCAAACATAGCTTCAAACAAACCTGATATCCCCCAAGTTTTGTGGACTCGCTCCGATAGACTTTGCAAAATCCAGGACCTTGTTGACTGTCAACCAGCGTTGTTCTCTCTCCCACCGATTACTCGGAGAAGAAGAAATAGGCCGTTATCATCACCAACACAAATCACTCAACAATCAGTTGTCCGTTCTCACCCACTCAGCTCACCAGCATCTATCTCTCCCAGACCTATAATGGCTTAGAGTACGGAAAAGGTTACTACTATGATGGTAGCTTTCCAGCGAACCATGGACACCTTGAATCAAAGGATAGCCGCTTAGGATGAAACCATTGCTAACATGCAACGCCAATCTGGGGCGTCGGCATCCACAGTACATCCAGTCCCGGCTGCCCAACTGAATCCAAATCCACCTCCACCAGTCGAAAATCCTCCGGTCTCAGATCCTCAAGAGATGTTTGCACAAGCTCCAGCTTATAGCCCTCTGGCACAACCCCATGGGGGACTCTTTCCCTTTGACATCAACGATATTGATTCGCCTATGATAAAAATTGCTAGGCTAGAGAAAGCGCTTAAAAAGTCCCAAGGCTTCTACTCCATTCCATATATTGAAGACAGTTACACCGAGGCTTCGGTTAGACTGCCAAAAAAATTCAAAATGCCTCACATCGATAGATTTGATGGTAGTGGGGACCCCATTGTGCATGTTCGCCTGTTTTCAGATGTTTTGAGGCCAATAGGCCTGACTCGAGCTCAGAAATTGTCGTTGTTCGAAAGAACTCTATCGGACGTGGCAGCTATCTAGTACGCTAAACTAGAAGAGTCTACTAAACAGAATTTGGAGGAACTATTTGAGGGGTTTGTCAACCAATACTCATACAACACTCAGATGGAAGTGACCATCAGTGAGCTACAAGCGACTACCCAGAACCCCAAGGAACCCTTCATCGAATTTGTTGCCAGATGGAGGGCAAAGGTAGCCAGGATGACGAACAGGCCTTCGGAAAGGGAACAAGTCTGATTGGTGGTTCAGAATCTTGGGCCATATATGTTAGCACCACTGTCTACATTTGCTGCTCTATATGAGTTAGGGGTCCAAATTGAAAGTGCATTCAAGAAAGGCATCATCCAGAGAACCAGGGAACCTGCGAAGAGGCCATTCACTAGGAGTACCAATGTTAGCAGTAGCACTATTCCTCGGCCTGCAGAGGTCAGCACCATTGCTACAGCGGCCAAAATGGCCGATCGTTTTGCCACTACAACTTCACGACCCACCGATCCAAATCGAAACCAAAGAACCTTTACCCCCTTTACATGAGCCCAGGCCATGCTCTTAAACTCCAAATGGAGAAAGGGCACATTAAGCCTCTGGAACCTCGACCTCTCCCTGAGCCACTCCCACCTAGACACAATCCCACCCAGTATTGCATCTTCCATCAACAGCACGGTCATCCCACCGATCAGTGCTATCTCGTACGTCATGAGATCTAGGATCTCATTGACAATAAAATCATCGCCCCACCCTCCAAACCGAATGTAACCACTAACCCACTTCCCGTCCATACCCAAGTTCCCCCCACCTAGAAACATTAACCTAATCCATACACTATCACCCACCTTTAACCTTAGTGCATTTATCACCCTATCTCATCTACCTAAGCTAGAGGTGGTTATTCCGAAAAGCACGGACACGTGCATGATGGACATAACACCCAAAACCCAACCAGGGCCTGTGGTGGCAAAGCTGGAGGAGAAGAAGAATGCATTAGAGAAGGGGTTGTCTAACACCCAAGTTATAGAGAAAGGGGCCTCACTCACAGAAGAATACGACCCCAGCCTGTACATTGTGGCTCCTGACCAACCAAAGCCTATAGTCGTATTGCTAGAGTCCCTCAGTATAAATTCCATTAGGGAAGATGGGCTAGGGAAAAATCTGCATAACCGGCCTGAATAAGGTATAGATGACCTGGCAAAATTAGAAGAGGACCTGATAGAACTGGAGGAAGATTTAGAGAACCTCTACTTCTTTAAAGAAGCGGATGTGGGCAGTGTATAGATTAGGTGGTGGGATCCAAGCCAACCCAAAACCAGCAATGAGTGGTTAAGTGAAGAAGAATCAGATATAGAGGAGAAAATGAAGAAAGATCTGAAAAGAGAGGAGGTTGGTGACAATATTCAAGTTGTGGCCATATCCAGGGTTGAAGTCGTGCCTATGATTGAGGCTTTGCCTATGACCGTGAAGGAACGAGAGTTTGAGTAGTATCAATGAGAAAGAATAGGGGAAATCCAGAGCAGGATAGCCCGAGAGCAGGAAAAAGGAAAGAGAAAAGAAGGGACAAAGACAGCAGTGGACGATGTCCAAACCATAGAGAAGCTTGTGTGGGAGTCTGGTGATAAGGGAAGAATGCCAAGGAAGCTCAGGCAATATCGAAATACAGAGATTGAATCAGCTATAGAGGAGAAGTGGTATGCCAACAAAGAGAGCAATGTGAACATGATCCGGGTGGAGTCCGTTGATGGCCTGGTAATGGCTGCGGAGGAATGATGGGAAGACAGTGATTTGAGTCATGGTCTTAAAACAACTCAAGAAAATTCAGGCAGATATATTGATCTGGGGGCTGCTGATGGCTCCCCAGGAACATAGGTAGGCGCTGCTGAAGGCAATGAACAGAACGAAGTTGGCTATCGACACCACCATTAACCAACTGGTGTCTTTCGTCACGTCCGGGGACGTTACTCTAGTGATATCTTTTATGGATAAAGAGTTGGCACCTGAGGGTGCAAACCACAACAGACCCCTATATGTGACCCTGGAGAGCCGGAAGAAGTGGATCGCAGTGGTAATAGTGGATATCGGCTTGCCAATTAACATGTGTCCTGCACGGACCGCTTACGCCATAGGTTTAAAGCTAGTTGACTTCACACCTACAACTCAAGGTGTTCAAGCCTATGAGAACACCAGCCGAGACGTCATGGGGACTTTCAAGAGCCAAATATTAATCAGCCCGTCTGAGCATGAGGTTGAATTCCATGTTGTGGATGTACTGGCAACTTTCAATCTGCTCCTAAGAAGGCCTTGGCTGCATCAAATGAGGGCAGTGTCATCAAAAGATCACCAGCTGGTGAAATATCCATTTAAAGATGGGATTGCTACTGTCTATGGTAATTTTGCGATCCATCCTCCCCAGGGAACTACCACGCCCTTATTAGAAATAATACATGGGGAAGAGACGTGTTCCTCTCCAGCTTCTCCTTGGTAGAGGTCCGACTGGTCCAATCTATCATGGCGGAGGATGATGGAAACTATGTGAGCGCCTAGTCCATTTACATGATGAACAAACAAGGGCACAAACTCGGATCGGGACTGGACAGGAGTAGCAGGCAAGGAAGTACTGTTACCAGAGAGATAAGTCATAACCCCTGTGCTTTTGGGATGGGGTATAAACCTACTGCCAAAGACTGGAACAGAAAGGGGTGAGAGCTAAGAGGAAGACTTAAAGCAAAAAGGCTGGGAGGCAATGTGAACTATTCCACAAGCCAATTCGGGGAACCTTAAATGGAGATGCTTTGTCCTCCAAGGGGAAGATTTCCCGTTCTGTGGATTTCCAGAACCATGGGTCAACTAGGAAACAAAGATAAGGTACCCGGGATTTGAAATCTTCTTCGAGAACCAGTTACCAGAAGATGAGGATAAACAAATCAACCTGAGCATCAATATAGACAAAGACAGGACTACAATTTTGGACATCGACGAAGAAAAGCTGCTAGGGATGGCACTGGTTGACCTACGAATGGATTCTAATGCTGGGGCTGAGTCTATTAACTTGGGGGATAGTGTTACTATCTCTATGATTGGGGATAAACCAGCTGCAAATTACTCCAAGCTCATCGTGGACGCGTCGGAGGCTCCACGCCAAGTATGGCAATTTGAGAAAGGCATCATTGGTAGTTCGAAACCAGATAATGAGTTTGAATTTGATTCCACCGAGTCTGTGGAGTCGGGATCAGATTTGAGTTCTTCTGAGGAGTTTGAGTTTGGTGCTTTCAGTGGTGGTAACTCGGATACCAAAGTCCTGTCAAGGCCTTCTTTTAGTTTTTATTTTTAGTCAACTGTAACAGAGGACCCAGACTTTACTAGTGGAAATGCAGTAGATTTCACTTACTTCTCTGTGCCTTTGGTTTGTTGTACTGATCTTGATTTTCAAAATTGTGACTTAAATGAAGAGAAAGAAATTCCTCGGGCTTTGAAAAATTTGGTTGACGTGTTAAGGCCTGCACAGATGAAATCATAGCAATTAATGTGGGTACTGAAGAGGATCCCCGCTTGGTCTACATCGGGTCTACGTTGTTTTCGGAGGAACGCGAGTGTTTAACCACTTTATTAAAAGATTTCAAAGATGTTTTCGCATGGTCCTACGAAGACATGCCTGGAATCGATCCTGAGATTGTACAACACCGGATTCCTCTTGACCCTGAGGCCCAACTAGTTAAACAGAAACTCCGCCAAGTCTATTTGGATTGGGCGTTGAAGATTAAAGAGGAGGTCACCAAACAGATTAATGCGGGCTTCTTGATGGTATCTAAGTATCCAACTTGGATGGCTAATATCGTTTCGGTTCCAAAGAATGATGGTAAAATCAGAGTCTGCGTCGACTTTCGGGATTTGAACAGAGCTAGTCCGAAGATGATTTTTCATTATCGCACATCGATGAACCAATAGACTTCACCACAGGCCATGCCTTGCTTTTATTTATGGATGGGTTTTCCAGGTATAATCACATCTTGATGGCACCGGAGGACAGAGAGAAGACTACTTTCACCACGCCGTGGGGTACTTACTGCTACAAACTTATGCCTTTTAGGTTGAAAAATACTGAGGCTACATATCAGAGTGTTGCGACTACCATCTTGCATGACATGATCCATAAAGAAGTTGAGGTGTATGTGGACGACATGATTGTCAAGTCCAAAAAGTGAGAAGGCCACTACACCGCACTGGAAAAATTCTTTGAGCGGATCAGGGAATACAGACTGAGGTTGAACCCATAGAAATGCACCTTTGGGATGACTACAGGGAAAATGCTAGGAGTTTTGATTACGCAGAGGGGAATTGAATAGACCCGTCCAAAATCAATGCCATCTTAGAAATGCCACCACCAAAGACTAAAAAGGAGATGACTAAAAAGGAGATGCGCGGCTTTCTGGGTAAAGTGCAATTCATAAGGCAGTATATCTCAAAATTAACCTTGACTTGTGAACCACTATTTGGTCTCTTGAAGAAAGGGAAGAAGTTCCAATGGGATGATCGATGTCAATTTTCCTTTGAGCAGGTCAAGCAGTACCTTTAGAATCCACCTGTATTGTCACCACCAGAACCGGGAAAGCTGCTATTTTTGTACCTTTCGGTAACAGATTCGACCATGGGGTGCATGCTAGCACAAGAATCAGAAGCTAAGGCGGAGAAGGCCATCTACTATCTGAGCAAGAAGATGCTGGAGTACGAGATCCGCTACACTTCCCTCAAGAAAGCTTGTTTAGCTTTGGTATGGGTAATGAGGAAGTTAAAGCACTACTTGTTAGCTCACTCTATAATTCTGGTTTCGAGATTAGATCCCATCAAATATCTCTTTGGGAAACCAGCACTTACGAGTAGGCTAGCTCGTTGGTTGCTTCTTCTCTCTGTGTTTGATCTCAAGTATGTCACGCATAAATCAGTCAAAGGGAGAGCAGTAGCAGAATTTTTTGCAGACCACCCAGTGGAAGGAGATGAAGCAGTAGAGTATCTATTCCCAGATGAAGACATTCTACAGGTAGAAGAGGAAACATGGACAATGTAATTTGACGGAGCCGCTAATCAATATGGCTATGGGATAGGTGTGTTACTAATAGCACTCGATGATTCCCATATACCCTTAGCTTTCAAACTCCAGTTAATGAAGCAGAATACGAGGCATGTATCATTGGATTGGAAGCTGCCCTAGAACTAGGGTCAATAAGGTTGGACGTCATTGGGGATTCGAACCTAGTTGTTTCTCAAGCCAACAGGGATTGGAAGGTCAAAGAAGAGAACATGAAGATTTATCATAAGACCCTGGACATTCTAATTCTGAGGTTTGAAAAACTAACGTTTACACATCTGCTAAGAGAGAACAACCGGTTCACTGATGCATTGGCAACTCTATTTTCCATGGTAGACATCCCGCTGGTAGTAAAGATGCGTCCAATCATCATTAAATAGAAGTACACGCCTGCCTATGAAACCATCATCACAATAGATGAGGTTCAGGACAAAAACCCCTGGTATTACGACATTTGGAATTTTTTGGAAAAGGATACGTATCCAATAGGGGCAAATGCTAAGGATAAACAGGGAATATAGCTTCTGGCCATCCAATTCATCATCTGTGGGAATAAGTTGTATAAGAGAAGTCATTTGAGAATGCATAAGCTCTGCATCGGAGAAGAAGAGTCGAAGCGTCTCATGGAGGCCATCCATGGAGGAGAATGTGGAGCACACATGAACGGTGTGATGCTGGCTCGAAAAATCCTTAGGCAAGACTATTATTAGTCAACTATGGAGGAGGATTGCATTAGTTTTGTTCAGCGATGCCACAAATGTCAAATTCATGCCAATTACATGAGCATCCCGTCATCAAAGCTTTACAACATGACTTCGCCATTTCTCAGTTTGGGGAATCGATGTCATCGGGGCAGTCTCACCAATGGGCTCAAATGGAAACGACTTCATCTTAGTGGCAATCAACTATTTTACCAAGTGGGTGGAAGCTCAATCTTACTCTGTGTTGAAGGCGTCACTGTAGCTCGACTTTTTGTGCTCTTTTCGAATACGATAGCCCTACAGTTCGGACTCTCATGGTTCTGAATCTGATCTCACAAATGCAATGTGAAATAGATAAACACAAAAGAGTCCAAGTCTGGAAAATCTTTTGGAAAATTGATTTTGAATCAAAATGCCAAAAATGGACTACTTTGCCAGATTACAGAGTCGCCACCTAAATATTTTTGGAAAATTTAGGAAACTCGAGACTCGTGCCAAAGGCCACTTATCTGTCATCACAAAAGTGTCTCAGCTTGGGAACTTAGGTATGAGAGGGGAAGTTCATGAATTGAGCACCCCCATTCGCCCGATCAAAGATCGGCCTCTACTAATCATGATATGATTCTTATTTACATTATACGTTCTTGTTCCGATTATTAGGCTAACATTACTATGTGTTGCACACAAGTGTAGACTAATTTGCAAAAATTGGAACACTTTAATTTCATGTTTGTTTAAAAAGTGTTTGAATACGTATCACTTGAAAAGTGGGCTCATATGCACATCAATCAAATTATCCTAATTTAAGCAATTAGCCTCCATCCACAGGCATTGAAATAGGTATATCAATTAAGCACTTAGCCTCATGAAAAACATGCTTGATATGGCAACAATCACACTTATGCAATATGCTAAAGCAATAAAGTGCTCACCTAGTACTCCAAGGTGAGCCAAAAGAAAAGAGTTAGAAAACATGCATGCCCTTAACTAATGCAACATAACTAATGCAACACATGCAATGATGCAATTAATAGGCTCGACTACTAATTATGACATGTGAATGAATTTGAAATCATGCTATTTAAACACATATTTAACGAAGTGATAACGACAATGCTTGTAAGAATGATGAACTGAGTCTCGATGCATGCAAGACAAGTGGATGCAAACATGGAATATGTTAAATGAAACATGATGTTCTATTCTATCCATCATAAGTGGATAAATAAAAGGGAGAAAGAAGTAGCGTTGGAAGATATACACATTATTACATGTTTGGCCCTCACACATGGGGGTCTGAATAAATGAATTAGGTAAGCTACTTAACTAATTATTACAAACCAAATGAAATAATTTAACTATACTAGCTAATTATTACAACACCACGAATTAACTAACTACTTTAGCTAATTAAATAAGTACAACACAAAATTAACTAGCTATTTTACTTAGTTTAATACAAAAACTAACTAATTACAATGCAAAATTAATTAGCTAATTAATTAAGCATTATGAGCCCCGGGGAATGAGGGTTGACCCATGCATGCACGCGGATTTTCACCCAAAAAAGTCCCCTGTTTTGCTACCAAAATGCCTCTATTGCATAGTTAGAAAATTGCACTGTTTTTTCACTTCAGCCTCTGCTCTGCTCTACTGGAAAAGGACACTGCTTGGCTGGAAAAAGTGGCCGGCAACCCAAAAGTAGTGGCCGGCCGGCCGGCCACTAATGTTGGTTCTTTCCTACAACAACAGAGAACAAACAGAGCATTCTCAAGGGATGTTTGTCCACCCTGCTCTCCTTATCATCAAATAGCTCAAAGGAGGGGTAGGCTTGATTCGCAAGCCATCAATCGGCACAATTTCATTGCAAGATGACTTATGAACCAAGGGATACAATTTTGATAAATGCACAATAAAAGACTCTCAAAACCTCCTCCCTATCATGGATTGATCAAAGGGAAGTGGTTAACCTTGGAAACTTGAACCATTTCATCACTAGCAAGTATGAAATAACCCAAGTCTCCTTGTGTTCAATTAACGTCCGATAGAACACCAAATCATTTTATTATCTTGCTTCATTTTAACCCCAATTTATTACTCCATTTTAATTACCTTCCATTCCTTAGTCAATTAAGTCCAATAATGAAGATTAAGGTCCACTAATGGAGAGAAGTACGAAACCAAATGTTGTTTTAGGCATGAGAGGGAGATCATGCCGTTGGTAATGAACCCCCAATGGGATTAAACCATTAAGCACAATACCACCCCTTTAAGCTTAAACAACACTCCTTTTGGAGTGACTCTCAAAACACAGAGAAAAAGCCAAGAAAGGGGAGAGGTTGCAGAGATGCTTAGAGGTGAACACAAGTATGGAAAGCAAGAAATAAATGCTATCAACTCAAATAGGTTGGTGGCTAAGACCTAAACCACCCAGCCTATGAGAACTATTGCACTATAAACATACTATACAAAGCATGAATGAAGCTAACTCATAAAAACAATCCTAAAATAGTCCTAAAATACTCAAAAGAAGTGCTGAAATGAATACAAAAACAGCTACAACAAAAAGCTAAAATATTGAGGGATTAAAACTAGCACACAAGCACAAGGAGGGGAGGCTAACCCCTCCACTTTTGGGACTTCAAAATATTATTTTAGCCTCTGAAAAACCTCTGAAAATCAGTGGTAGAAAGGTCAAAAAAAGTTGATGAAAAGATGGGAAACACAAGCGTAAAGGCTTAAGAAACAAGGTTCAAAGAAGGGTTGTCAACCCCTCTACCTTTAATGGCCTTAAACCACAAGTTTCAGCCTAAAAATACAGGTAATAAATAGCTCAAAAACAGCAAGAGAAGATGAGAAAAAGATGGTACAAAAGAACTAGAATGTATACCTCTTGAAGAGGAATGATCCCTTGAATATCCAAACCACTATTTCACTCTCAAGAGCCTCAAGAGCTAAAATGCAAGCTCAAATCACCTCAGCAAGGAACTCTCTAGGTTTGGTTTAGAGTGTTTAGGCAAAGGTTATTTAAGTAGCAAGAGAGAGAGAGAAATTTTCCAAACTTCTGCTCGCCAAAATTTTCTAAATTCAAAATTTTTTCTAACCTCTCCAACGAAAGAGAGGGTCACCTATATATAGAAATATATGAGAGACCCTAAAAAATATCCCTACAAACACAGCTGGAATGATGCATGTATTTGTGGAGACAGCTGGCAGAAAATATCTGGTTTTTTGCACTAGTGGCCGGCAAGCCACTAATAGTGGGCGGCAGGCCATATTAGTGGGTGGATACCACACTAGTGGGTCTGTAGGTCCCTGGATGCTCAGGCTTGAAAAACCACTATTTTGGTCCAAAACAAGGTACAAGGTTTGTAGGTTCACAACTGTGGTTTCCTGTTGAGGAAGTCAAGCATTTGACAAGCGTACACATTCGTCATTGAGTGATCAATCAGTGGGGCCCAAGTCTTAAGGGCCATAAAAAATGGGGTGTCTACAGTTGCCCCTCTTTGATAGAGCTCGAAGTCATGACATGATGTGAGTGAATGTCAAAGCCCGAAGACGACCCACTTTGACAAGGTCGTAAGACTTGGGCAAACAATCAAGACATAAATAAAATTGATTTAGCTCGCAAGCTGCCTACGTATCCCTGTGCAGGGAATCAAACCAGCATAGTTCTGGGGTAGGATGCAAATGATATGCACGAAAAATATACTTTGAAAGCTGGACTCACATGTCCCGCAAAGCCAGTTATTTTGAAAACTCATGATCATGCTGCACTAAGCAATAATAGATGCAATAAGCAATAGTAAGATAATAACATATGAATGAGCTTCAAGCTTAAATTGAAATATAGGTTTCACACAGAAAGAACTAAAAACACACACTCTAACCACGCCGAAGCCGTGAAAAGAAGAGAGAAAAAAAAAATCGCTCAGAGTCGTGTTTCTTTCGTCCTGAGATACTCTAATCATGCTGAAATCATGAGAAGAAAAGAAAAACCGCTCAGGGTCACGTTTTACGCGTCCTGAGATAAAAATTGCTCAAGGTCGCGTTTCATGCGTCCTCAGATAAAAACCACTCAGGGTTGTGTTTCACGCGTCCTAAGATACTCTAATTATGCTGAAATCATGAGAAGAAGAGAAAAATTGCTCAGAGTTGCGTTTCACGCGTACTGAGATAAAAACCGCTCAGGGTCACGTTTCATGCGTCTTGAGATACTCTAATCACGCTGAAATCATGCGAAGAAGAGAAAAAATACTAAGGGCCGCCTTCACATGTCTTGAGATACTGTAATCATGCTGAAATCGTGAAAAGAGGAGAAAAACTGCCCAGGTTCCCATTTCACGCGTCCTGAGATAAAAACTGCTCAGGGTCGCGTTTCACACGTCTTGAGATAAAAACCGCTCAGGGTCACGTTTTCATGCGTCCTGAGATACTCTAATCACATTGAAATCATGAAAAGAAGAGAAAAACTGCTCAGGGTCACGTTTCACGCATCCTGAGATACTCTAATCACGTTGAAATCATGAGAAGAGAAGAAAAACTACTCAGGGTCGCGTTTCACGTGTCCTGAGATAAAAACCACTCAGGGACGCATTTCACGCGTCCTAAGATACTCTAATCACGTTGAAATCATGAGAAGAGGAGAAAAACTGCTCAAGGTCACGTTTCACACGTCCTGAGATAAATGCAAAAAGTAACTTAATTCATGGTAGAAAATGTCAAGTACATTTTTGTATTTTTATGTAATTATTGTTTTTTTTAATAAAAAAAATGGTAAATTATAAATACATCTCTTGAGGTTTACTTAAATTACGGATTGCCCATTGTGGTTCTAGAAATTACAAATACCCCATTGTTCGAATTTTTTATATAACAGAATTAACAGAAAAAATAAAATTTCTAATTACTCTCTTATACAACAATAAAATTATATGAATTGTTAATTGAAATATATTATCATTAAAAGGAATTTTTTTTTTTAAGGTCCTTGAAATTTAGATTTTATGAGATAAATGACATACAATATTTTCATAGCAGTTGGGGTCCCTCAACATTTTCACAGAGAAAATTCGATTCAAAAAAATTTTGCCCAACACAAAAAAATTTCGGCCCGACACAGAAAAATTTCAATTTTTACAAAGAAATTTCAAAATTTCTCTGATATGATCACAAAGAAATTTCATCGAGGGACCTTTGCTAATTAAAAAACAAACATATTGTACCTATCATACTACACAAAGTTAGAGAGTGATGTTTCACTAATTTTTCACATTAAAAATTATTAATTGACTTGATGAAAATCTTAGGGGGTAATTCGTATTTTAAAGAAACCTCATGGAGTGTATTTGTAACTTATCCAAAAAAATTTATAAATATTTTATTTTCCTAAGTATATATTTAAATTAGATATATTTAAAAAATTAAAACAAACAACTAACATATTTATAAAAAAAATCACTAAAAATGCAAAAATTAAAAATTAAAAATTTTAAAAATGCATTTGAAAATTCAAAACTAAACAAATTAAAAGCATTTTTTTTATTAGAAAAAACCAAAAAAGAAAAGTAATGATGTAAATATGTCTTTGTCTTATGAATATTCTTGAAATAAATTTCATAAAAAAAAAAAGTAATAATGCAAATATGCCTTTGTCTTTTGTATACTCTTGAAATAAATTTCATTAGATTAATTTTTTTTTTTTTTTTTTCATAGGCAGAAAATCACCATCAATGTTAGGCTAAGTCAACAAACATAAACATTTAAGTGATCAAATATATGTACGGTTTTTTTTGTGGTCCCTAATATTATAATTTTAAGAGATAAAGGACACTTAAAACTTTTATATTAGCTGAGGTCCTTCAAATACGCGCGCCTTTTACATCTAAAATTATTGGACCAAAATACATTTCTATTTTACATCAGCATTAACGTTTTTTACTTTTTGAATTTTTTGAAAATTGAAAATTTTTATAACTTTTAATTTAGATATTTATTTTTAACAAAAATTATATTTTTAAAATGCTCTTCTCGAGATCTATCAAATCAATTTGAGTTTCACTCAAGTGGAAACATTTGACCAATCAGACGTGTCTAGAAAAAAGCAAAAAGAAAAGTAATGATGTAAATATGTTTTTGTCTTTTGAATATTCTTGAAATAAATTTCATAAACTAAAAAAAGAAAAGTAATAATGTAAATATGTCTTTCTCTTTTGAATATTCTTGAAATAAATTTTTTAAACCAAAAAAGAAAGGTAATAATGCAAATATGTCTTTGCCTTTTGAATATTCTTGAAATTAATTTTTTTAAACCAAAAAAGAAAAGTAACAATGTAAATATATTTTTGTCTTTTGAATATTCTTGAAATAAATTTCATTAGATTAATTTTTTTCTTACAGGCAGAAAATCATCATAAATTTTAGGCTAACACAAACAAAAACTTTTAAGTGATCAAAAATATGTATAGTTTTTGAGGTCCCTAATATTATAATTTTAAGAGATAAAAGCCACTCAAAACTTTTATACTAGTTGAGGTCCTTCAAATACGTGCCTTTTACATCTAAAATTATTGGACCAAAAGACCTTTCTATTTTACATTAGCATTAATGTCTTTTACTTTTTGAAAATTTTGAAAACTTAAAATTTTTATAAATTTTAATTTAGATGTTTATTTTTAACAAAAATTATATTTTTAAAATGCTCATCTCGAGATCTATCAAATCAATTTGAGTTTCACTCAAGTGGAAACCTTTGACCAATCAGACGTGTCTAGAAAAAAACCAAAAAGAAAAGTAATGATGTAAATATGTCTTTGTCTTTTGAATATTCTGGAAATAAATTTCATAAACCAAAAAAGAAAAGTAATAATATGAATATGTCTGTCTTTTGAATATCCTTGAAATCAATTTTTTAAACCAAAAAAGAAAAGCAATAATGTAAATATGTTTTTGTCTTTTGAATATTCTTGAAATAAATTTCATTAGCTTTTTTTTTTTTTAGCCAGAAAATCATCATCAATTTTAGGCTAAGTCAACACACAAAAACTTTTAAGTGATCAGATATATGTATAGTGTTTTTTTTTGGTCCCTAATTCTATAATTTTAAGTGATAAAGGACATTCAAAACTTTTATACTAGCTGAAGTCCTTCAAATATACGCACCTTTAACATCTAAAATTATTGGACCAAAATACATTTGTGTTTTACATCAGCATTAAAGTCTTTTACTTTTTGAAATTTTTAAAAACTTAAAAAAAATTTAACTTTTAATTTAAATGTTTATTTTTAACAAAAATTATATTTTTAAAATACTCTTCTCGAGATCTATCAAATCAATTTGAGTTTCACTCAAGGGAAACCTTTGACCAATCAGATGTGTCTTGAAAAAATGCAAAAGAAAAGTAATGAAGTAAATATGTGTTTGTCTTTTGAATATTCTTGAAATAAATTTCATAAATCAAAAAAGAAATGTAATAATGTAAATATGTTTTTGTCTTTTGAATATTCTTGAAATAAATTTTTTAAACCAAAAAAGAAAAGTAATAATGTAAATATGTCTTTCTCTTTCGAATATTCTTGAAATAAATTTTTTAAACCAAAAAGAAAAGTAATAATGTAAATATATTTTTGTCTTTTGAATATTTTTGAAATAAATTTTGTTAGATTATTATTATTATTTTTTTTTGTATAGGAAGAAAATCATCATCAATTTTAGGCTAAGTCAATAAACAGAATATAGCGATCCAGGTTTTACCCCGACCTTTATTGTATTCCAAACACGGGTTCCGTAATTGTTTGTTGTTGTCTATGTCTTGTTTCCTCCTTTTAATTCTTTAAATTTGAGTTTTGGGACTTGTTGGGCAAGTTTGGAACAGGTTGGTTGTCTATTGGTGCAAATGGTTGCTGCCCAGGTTTTGGCTTCTTCGCTCGAGTGAGGCTCTTTGCACTTGAGCGAGCCTTAGGTATTTGCTTCTTCACTCGAGCGAGAGTCCTTGCGCTCGAGCGAGGATTGAGAGTCTTCAGATTTCTTTCTTAGACGCAGGTTTCGCTCGAGCGAGAACTTTTGCGCTCGAGCGAGACGTGTGTTATTTGTTCCTTTGCTCGAGCGAGAACTTTTGCGCTCGAGCGTGCGTCTGCGTTGGTGGCAGACCTAAAGCTTTGCATTGTGTTCTCTATAGCGATCCCGGTTTTTCCTCCATTGTTTAACAGTATTCCGGGCTTAGGATCCGTGGAGTTGGTTGTTGTATATGCCTTGTTGTCATCCTTTAATTCCTTATATTTGAGTTTTAGGATGTGTTGGGCAGGTTTGTATTAGGTTGGTTGAGTTTTGGTCTCAAGTGTTGTTGCCCAAATTTTTGGTTGTCCGCTCGAGCGGGTCTCTCTGCGCTCAAGCGGAGTTTGTTGACTTTCAGTATCTCGTGCATCTGCAAAATTACTGCAGGTTTGTTTTTCACGCTCGAGCGGGTAACGCTCGAGCGGGTACCTTAGCGCTCGAGCGGGTGTTGGATGTCTGTAAAAATACTGGAGGAGTGTAATCTACGCTCGAGCGGCTTTTCTTTTGCGCTCGAACGAGTGTGTTTTGCAGTTGTATCTTGGCGCTCGAGCGGGCATCTTTGCGCTCGAGCAGGTTCAGTTTTTTGTGCTTGACGCTCGAGCGTCCTATTCTCCGCTCGAGCGGACTAGTCGTATATCAGATGGTAGCTGGGTGATTTTGAATCACTTTTCACATTTCCTTTCTCTCTCTTACTTTTCTAAACCCTCTTTTGAGAGCTCCTCTCTCTAGAAAATACCTTCTCTCTAGGGTTTGATCTAGTTAGAGAGATCTCCTACCCTTGAGCCTTTACAAAAAGTGTAGAGCTTGGTGTGGGCTTCCAATCAATCCGAGAATTTCTTGATTTGAAGCATTTCGGGATTTCTTCATCATCTCCTTTGGGTTTCATCTCTTGAGGTAGGGATAACTACTCATTCTTATGTGTTTTAACATAGATATTGAGCTATTTGTATAGATGGTTTGATTTGGGAAGTTAGGGTTTGAGATGTGTTATATTGAAAAAAGGGGTTTTGTCCTTTTGACTCATGAATGTATGTTTTGGGTCTTAAAAAGAGATTATTGATGTTGTTGATAATATTTGAGCCTTTGGGTCAATATTGGGAAAAAGGGAAAAAAAATGCCATGTTTGGGTATATTTGGGTCATTAGTGTAATTAATGACATTTATCATGGAATTATGAAATTGAGTTGGAGATAATGAAATTGGCTCATTATGAGATGAAATGGTGGAGTTGGATTCATTAATCACTCACCTTTGAAAATGTTGATAATTTATCTATTGATGCATTTATTTTCTGTTTAGAAATAATTGCTTTGGGCTATCGGTGGAGGATAGTCTTGATTGTTGTAGACAATGCATGATGATTAGGCGAACTAAAACTACTCAATTGGATATGTCATCGAATATGACGGTTAGAATAATACATCGAATCTGTGTATTAATTGAACATGTATATGATAAACGTTTATATACATTGTGTGGTGTGGGAGGAGATAGGGGATGTACTCCATGGTTTAGGGAAAGATAGGGGATGGACTTCTAAACCGGATGTTATTTGGGAGGAGATAGGGGATGGACTCCATTGATACAGCAAATATGTGTATCTATTGAAGTGTTGATACAGCAAATCTGTGTATCATTTGTGAAGTATGGAAGTGTTTTTATATGTTATTGATACAGCAAATATGTGTATCTATTGTAAATAATAGAAGTGTCTTGATATGAGTTGTTATCTCATTTGAATTGTTGAAATGGAAGAATTATTAATATGAGATGTAATCTCATTTAAATTGTTTGGCCAGATTCTGAGCCATAGTCATGAATTGAGAAATTGGATAAGAAATGGAAAATGGAATGAAACATAGACACATTTGTCATGTAATTGAAATGGGTGGTGAATTGATTTATGTGAGTTAGACATTTATCGAATGCTGATGTTTTAGTTATTGCTCATATTATGTTTAGCATATCTTTACTGGGCGTTGGCTTACCCTATATGGGACATCATTTTCAGGTACAGGTAGCATGCCACCTCCAAGGACGTAGCTTGAGAGGCTTAGTGGCTGGGACATCTTTTGTGATTACATTTTTGTATTACATGTATATCAAGCCAAGGGCTTATTATCTGTTTTGAGTTAGTATTCATCCTTTTTGCAACCAAGTGTTGGCTTGGAAAGTTGTAAGCCCGTAGGGCATTTACTTTTGTTGTCCAACATGTAATACATTTTGTAATTAATACTCTGACGAAATGTAATTATGCTTTATTCTCTTCTGTCTAAGCATGTCAAGCATGTATGATTTAAGGGGTGTATTTTGAGGGCGTTACAACTTGGTATCAGAGCGTACCGGGTTTGAATACTTTGGGTACGTGAGAAGTGATTAGTATCACAATGGGTTTGTCTCACTTGTTAGAGACTTAGATGTAATGTTATGTGCTTATGTGATAACATGTTTATGTGATTACTTGGGTATGGGATTTAGTTTCTAGGATGTTGATTGGATCCTTGGGTTTCTGTGAGTCTTGTTGGAAAATCACTTGATCAATGCTGTTTCTAACCGGAACTCTAGCAATGCCTCGGAACTATCATCATCCGGGAATGAAATTCGTAGGTGCTTATGTGATTATGTGCTTACGTTGAATGAATTACTGTTGTCCAATGTATTAGGACGCGAGTGTTATAGCTTCGGCACATTTGTGAATGTGCTAATGTCTTCGTTACCTTTATTAGGATGTCAGGACGAGGACGTGGTGGTAGGTGTGGTAGGCCTAGGAGGCAGGAGATGCCTATACCGGATGAGATTCCGGCGCAGCAGGAGGGGGTTGGTCAGGCCAATGTGGCCAAGCCAGCAGGTCAGCAGGCCATGGGCGCTTTAGCCCGCGAGATGGCAGGAGCTTTGAGGGAGTCCTTGGGCATTCTCAGAGCTGAGAATTAGGTTCAGGCCCATGTTGCAGAGGCAGGGCCTTCTTTCCTGAAGAGGGAGTTCTTCTGGTCTAACCCGGATGAGTTTGTTGGGGATCCGAAAGAGCCACTTAAGGCTGATGAGTGGTTGGAGCAGATGATGAAGACGTTTGAGATGCTTGGCATCAAGGACGGGGCTTTGAAGGTGACCTTGGCATCTTTCCAGTTGAAGGGAGATGCGGGTTAGTGGTGGAAATTCATGAGGGGTCGTGTTGGTGGTACTTGGGAGGCCTTCGTTGTTGTCTTCCAGGAGAAGTTTCTGTCTCCCGCTGTCAGGGAGAAGTTGAGAGATCAGTTCTGCCAGCTTAAGCAGCTGAGTTTATCAGTGGCCGAGTTTGAGGCCGCATTCACTAGTTTGTTTAGGTTTGCACCTGAGCTGGTGGCGTCTGAAGAACGCCGTTGTCTCGAGTTGAGAAGAAGCTGAGGCACGGGCTCTAGATGAGAGTCGGAGGGTCTATGACCCGAGATTATGGGCGCCTTGTAGATGTCGCGGCCCATATGGAGATTATGATACAGGAGGAGGAGGAGAGGCAGAGAGGCTCCAAGAGGAGTCAGGATGGTCAGGGAGATAGTAAGAGGCAGAAGGGTTCTAACCCTCAGCAGTCCCAGGGTGCCTTTACTAGATCTACCTTTCCAGTGCCGAGTGCAGGTTCTGGAAGAGGCAGTCAGGGAGACATCACTTGTTACAAGTGTGGTCAGTTGGGCCACAAGTCTCCAGCTTGCCCGCAGAGGGGAAGAGGTCAGAGAGCAGCTTCATCTTCGGCTCGACCTCAGAGCCAGAGTCAGGGCAGAGGCCAGCCGCTGTCTTGTTATCAGTGTGGTCAGGCGGGGCACCTGAAGAGGTTTTGCCCGCAGTTGAGTGGCACTTCTGGTGCATCTGGGCAAAGGCAGAGTTTTCAACCAGCTCAGTCAGTTCAGGGCTCGAGGGCCAATCAGGGAGCTTCGTCGTCCCAGTCTGTGCAGCAGTCTTTTGCTCCTAGAGGTGAGCAGGTAGATCAGGGGCCTTCAGGGCGCGTGTATGCTGTTACCGCGCAGGATCTAGTACCTGCTCCATCTGTTGTGAGAGGTACCTTTTTGTTTTGCAACTCAGTTGCTAATGTGTTGATTGATATGGGTGCATCCCATTCTTTTATATCTGCTGCTTTTGCTTCTGTTTTTGGATTGGAGTTGGCACAGTTAGCATCTCCTATTTGTGTTGTATCACCAGTTGAGGGTGAGTTGATTTTGAAACAGGGATGTCAGGGCTGTGATATAGAGGTCGCCGACCGCCAGCTTCCGTTTCCTTTTGTAGTTATGCCCATGTCGGGTTTGGATGTTATTTTGGATATGGCTAGCTATCGTCATACCGTGCTGTTATTGATTGCTACCGCCAGAGGGTCACAGTATGTACCTTGAGCGGGGATTGTTTCCATTTCTTGGGGGATCAGGTTGGTAGTGTGTTGCCACCAGTGTATGATCCGCGAGGGCAGAGTGAGCTTAGTGGTCTTCTCGCTAGCCTTTTGAGTAGTGAGTGTGATGAGACCTAGGTTGTATTACCGAGAGTGGTTTGTGAGTATTCGGATGTTTTTCCCGAGGATCTCGTTAGTTTGCCACCTCACCGAGAGATTGAGTTCTCTATCGATTTAGTGCCCGGCACGGCGCCGATTTCTATGACACCTTATCGTTTTGCCCCAGCCGAGTTGAGTGAGTTGAAGATTCAGCTCCAGGAGTTGCTGGATAAGGGCTTTATTCGCCCTAGTGTTTCGCTGTGGGGAGCACCAGCCCTCTTTGCTAAAAAGAAAGATGGTGCCTTGAGACTTTGTATTGATTACGGAAGTTGAATCCGGCTACGGTCAAGAATAAGTACCCTATGCCCCGTATAGATGATTTGTTTGACCAGTTGAAGGGGTCCCGTTGTTTCTCTAAGATAGACTTGAGATCGGGTTACCACCAGTTGAGGGTCAGGGAGGAGGATATTCCAAAGATGGCATTCCGTACGCGGTATGGCCATTATGAGTTCTTGGTGATGCCTTTTGGGCTCACCAATGCACCGGCAGTGTTTATGGATTTGATGAACCGGATATTCCG
Organism: Camellia japonica; assembly: GCA_030407325.1. Classification (NCBI taxonomy): domain Eukaryota; kingdom Viridiplantae; phylum Streptophyta; class Magnoliopsida; order Ericales; family Theaceae; genus Camellia; species Camellia japonica. The sequence goes on from JAPPVO010000032.1 coordinate 62,790,915, forward strand.
GGAATTCTTAGATCGTTTTGTAGTCGTTTTCGTGGACAACATTTTGATTTATTCACCTTCTGAGGAGGAGCACGAGGAACACTTGAGAGTGGTGCTTGAGTTGCTTAGAGCCCATAGGCTGTATGCCAAGTTTGGGAAGTGTGAGTTCTGGCTAAGAGAGGTTAAGTTCTTAGGCCATGTAGTCTCCGAGGAAGTGGTGTCTGTTGATACATCAAAGATAGAGGCAGTGCAGGATTGGGCATAGCCTAAGAATGTTTTTGAGATCCGCAGTTTTTTGGAATTAGCGGGGTATTACCGCCGGTTTGTGAAAGATTTCTCCAGGCTAGCTTCACCATTGACTAGATTAACAAGGAAATGGGTCAAATTTGTATGGAGTGAGACTTGTGAAAAGTCGTTCCAAGAGTTGAAAGTTAGATTGACCACCACTCCGATTTTGATTATTCCGGAGAGAGGTTTGGGTTATGCGGTTTACTGTGATGCCTCACGAGAGGGTTTGGGTTATGTGTTGATGCAAGAGGGGAAAGTGGTAGCCTATGGCTCACGTCAGTTGAAAATTCACGAGAAGAATTACCCTACACACGACCTAGAGTTAGCAGCTGTGATCTTTTTGCCTTGAAGATTTGGAGGCACTACCTTTATGGTGAGAGATTCGAGGTATTCTCGGATCATAAGAGTTTGAAGTACCTGTTTACACAGAGAGACTTGAATTTGAGGCAGATGAGGTGGATGGAGTTCATTGAGGACTACGATTTCGAGTTGCACTATCACCCAGGAAAGGCCAATGTTGTGGCCGATGCCCTTAGTAGGAAATCCGTTAGTGATGTAGCTTGTATAGCCATCCGGGAATGGGAGATGTTGGGGGCATTTGGCGAGTTTGATTTGCTTCTAGGCGAATCCGTTGAGGCTGCGGCCTTGTTTTCTGTTGTTGCGCAGCCTACACTTGTGACTCGAGTGTTAGAGGCACAAGGAGGTGACTTTGAGGTAGAATCCCTCCGAGAGAAGATCTCTAGTGGGAAGGTTGAGAAGGGTTTGATGGTGTATCCCGACCTGAGTGTGAGATACCAAGATCGTTTGTTTGTGCCGGAGTGTTGCCGAGAGGAGGTACTCTGAGAGTTTCACCATTCACGCCTTGCGGTGCATCCGGGAGGCACTAAGATGTATCGTGATTTGGGTCGCCAGTTTTGGTGGCGGGGTATGAAGAGAGATGTGGCAGTTTTCGTATCGAAGTGCCTTACTTGTCAGCAAGTGAAGGCCGAGCATCAGAGGCCAGCGGGTTTGTTGCAACCCTTGCCTATTGCCGAGTGGAAGTGGGAGCATGTCACTATGGACTTCGTTGTAGGTCTTCCGAGGACTCAGCGGGGTAGTGATGCTATTTTGGTGGTTGTAGACCGGTTGACCAAGTCGGCGCATTTTATCCCTATGCGCGTGAGAGATTCGGTAGATCATCTTGCCGACTTGTATATTCGGGACATAGTGAGGTTGCACAGGGTCCCAGTGTCGATCGTCTTAGATAGAGACACTCGTTTTACTACTAGATTGTGGCAGAGTTTGCAGAGTGCCTTGGGCACTAGGTTGACCTTTAGCACGGCTTATCATCCTCAGACTGACGGGCAGTCCGAGCGTACTATTCAGATCCTTGAGGATATGCTTCGAGGTTGTGATCTCGACTTTAGTGGGTCGTGGGAGAGGCACTTGCCCTTGGTGGAGTTTGCCTACAACAACAGTTTTCAGTCGAGTATCGGTATGGCACCGTTTGAGGCCTTGTATGGCCGACCTTGTAGGTCTCCAGTTTGTTGGGCCGAGGTGGGTGATGCACCGTTGTTGGGCCCGGAGTTGGTGAGGGAAACGACGGAGAAAGTTGAGCTTATCCGTAGGAGGCTTGTTACAGCCCAGAGTCGCCAATAGAGTTATGTCGACCGTAGGAAGAGGCCTTTAGTATTTGAGGTGGGTGATCATGTCTTCTTGAAAATATCACCTAGGCGGGGTTTGATGAGGTTTGGAAGAGTGGGAAGTTGTCCCCTCGGTTTATTGGTCCCTTTGAGATCCTTGAGAGGATTGGCGAGGTTGCCTATCGTTTGGCCTTGCCACCGCAGTTGTCCGGAGTGCATGACGTGTTTCATGTTAGTATGCATCGGAAGTATGAGCCGGATCCGTCCCATGTGCTGGATTGGACCGATTTAGAGGTTGACGAGGATATCTCGTATGAGGAGAGACCGGTTTGGGTCTTGGATAGGCGAGATCAAGTCTTGCGAGGCAAGACCATTCCCTTGGTAAAAGTTTTGTGGAAACATCACGGAGTGGAGGAAGCCACTTGGGAACGTGAGGTGGATGTCCGTGAGAAATATCCGGACTTGTTTGTAAATGTTTAACCATGTATTGGGATTTTGTAATATTGATAAACTTTAAGAGCATTAAATATGTCTTGAGTTGTAAAACATTGTATATGTTTTGATTTATGGAAGTATGTTGAAACTTGCCTCGAAATGGAAGTTTAATGCAACATTGCATATGTTGAATGTATTGTAGAAATGAAAATATATCATGAACATTGAATATGATATGGAATTGTGAAATATATGTTGAAATTGGTAAATTTCAAGGGAAAGCATGCTAATAATGCATATTGAGTATATATTGTGAAAGCCTCTTAAATAGAGATGGAATGACCGGTAATGGGTCAGGTTGTTGAATATTGAGTTGTAATACTGTTGAGAATCGAGAAAATCATGTTTTTGAAAAAACTTGTACTTAATTTCGGGGACAAAATTCCTTAAGAGGGGGAGGTTATAGCGATCTCGATTTTTCCTCCATTGTTTAACAGTATTCCGGGCTTAGGATTCGTGGAATTGGTTGTTGTATATGTCTTGTTGTCATCCTTTAATTCCTTATATTTGAGTTTTAGGATGTGTTGGGCAGGTTTGTATCAGGTTGGTTGAGTTTTGGTCTCAAGTGTTGTTGCCCAGATTTTGGTTGTCCGCTCGAGCAGGTCTCTCTGCGCTCGAGCGGAGTTTGCATACTTTCAGTATCTCGTGCGTCTGCAAAATTACTGCAAGTTTGTTTTTCACGCTCGAGCGGAATTATTTACGCTCGAGCGGGTAGCACTCGAGCGGGTACCTTGGCGCTCGAGCGAGTGTTGGATGTCTGTAAAAATACTGGAGGAGTGTAATCTACACTCGAGCGGCTTTTCTTTTGCGCTCGAGCGGGTGTGTTTTGCAGTTGTGTCTTGGCGCTTGAGCGGGCATCTTTGCGCTCGAGCGGATTCAGTTTTTTGTGCTTGACGTTCGAGCGTCCTATTCTCTGCTCGAGCGGACTAGTCGTATATCAGATGGTAGCTGGGTGATTTTGAATCACTTTTCACATTTCCTTTCTCTCTCTTACTTTTCTAAACCCTCTTTTGAGAGCTCCTCTCTCTAGAAAATACTTTCTCTCTAGGGTTTGATCTAGTTAGAGTGATCTCCTACCCTTAAGCCTTTACAAAAAGTGTAGAGCTTGGTGTGGGCTTCCAATCAATCCGAGAATTTCTTGATTTGGAGCATTTCAGGATTTCTTCATCATCTCCTTTGGGTTTCATCTCTTGAGGTAGGGATAACTACTCATTCTTATGCGTTTTAACATAGATATTGAGCTATTTGTATAGATGGTTTGATTTCGGAAGTTAGGGTTTGAGATGTGTTATATTGAAAAGAGGGGTTTTGTCCTTTTGACTCATGAATGTATGTTTTGGGTCTTAAAAAGAGATTATTGATGTTGTTGATAATATTTGAGCCTTTGGGTCAATATTGAGAAAAATGGAGAAAATGCCATGTTTGGGTATATTTGGGTCATTAGCGTAATTAATGACATTTATTATGGAATTATGAAATTGAGTTGGAAATAATGAAATTGGCTCATTATGAGATGAAATGGTGGAGTTGGATTCATTAATCACTCACCTTTGAAAATGTTGATAATTTATCTGTTGATGCATTTATTATCTGTTTAGAAATAATTGCTTTGGGCTATCGGTGGAGGATAGTCTTGATTGTTGTAGACAATGCATGATGATTAGGCGAACTAAAACTAATCAATTGGATATGTCATCGAATATGACGGTTGGAATAATACATCGAATCTGTGTATTAATTGAGCATGTATATGATAAACGTTTATATACATTGTGTGGTGTGGGAGGAGATATGGGATGTACTCCACGGTTTAGGGAAAGATAGGGGATGGACTCCTAAACAGGATGTTATTTGGGAGGAGATAGGGGATGGATTCCATTGATACAGCAAATATGTGTATCTATTGAAGTGTTGATACAGCAAATCTGTGTATCATTTGTGAAGTATGGAAGTGTTTTTATGTGTTATTGATACAGCAAATATGTGTATCTATTGTGAATAATGGAAGTGTCTTGATATGAGTTGTTATCTCATTTGAAATGGAAGAATTATTAATATGAGATGTAATCTCATTTAAATTGTTTGGCCAGGTTCTGAGCCATAGTCATGAATTGAGAAATTAGATAAGAAATGGAAAATGGAATGAAACATAGACACATTTGTCATGTAATTGAAATGGGTGGTGAATTGATTTATGTGAGTTAGACATTTATCGAATGCTGATGTTTTAGTTATTGCTCATATTATGTTTAGCATATCTTTACTGGGCGTTGGCTCACCCTATATGGGACATCATTTTCAGGTACAAGTAGTATGCCACCTCCAAGGACGTAGCTTGAGAGGCTTAGTGGCTGGGACATCTTTTGTGATGACATTTTTGTATTACATGTATATCAAGCCAAGGGCTTATTATCTGTTTTGAGTTAGTATTCATCCTTTTTGTAACCAAGTGTTGGCTTGAAAAGTTGTAAGCCCGTAGGGCATTTACTTTTGTTGTCCAACATGTAATACATTTTGTAATGAATACTCTGACGAAATGTAATTATGCTTTATTCTCTTATGTCTAAGCATGTCAAGAATGTATGATTTAATGGGTTTATTTTGAGGGCGTTACATTCTCGAGCGACGCTTCTTGCGCTCGAGCGAGGCCACTTGTTGTGTCTAGTCACTCGAGCGACAACTCCTTCGCTCGAGCGAGCCTCGCATATATCTGTTTGCAGCAGCGTGATTTTATATCACTTTTTGGTCTTTCCTTCACTCAAAACCCTAGATCGGCTGCCTCTCTCTCTAAAACACACTCTCTCTCTACAAATACTCCTTGACCTAGAGTTCTTCTACCCTACTTCCTTTGTAAAAAGGGTAGAGTATCGCGTGAGCTTCCTTTTGATTCGAAAAAGTTCAAGTTTGGAGCATCTTCAAGTTTCTCCTTCTTTCTCTTTGAGCTTCTCCACTTGAGGTAGGGATAATCTACTCTTTAATATGAGTTTTGACCTAGATGTTTGTCATTTTTGTATAAATGGTGGAGTTGGGAAGCTTGGGTGAAGTTAGAGCTGGGTTTTGATTTGTGAAAGAGGGATTTTCTATTTTGGACTCCATGTGTATGTGAGGTCTTGAAACTGGGGTTATTTGTGTATAATAGGTGAAATTTAGCCTTGGGTGTAATATTTGGGAAATGGAGAAAAATGCCCTAGTTTGAATTAAATAAACTATTTTGCATAAATGATGAAATCAATGTGGAAATATGAAATTGGTTTGGAAATTATGAAATTGGGGGAGAATGTGATTAAATGGTGTAGTTGGATTGATAAATCACTCACCTATGGAAATTTTGATAAATTATCTGTTGATAGATTTATTTACCTGTTTAGAAAAATCTGTTTTGGGCTATCAGTGGAGGATAGCTATGATTGTTGTAGAAAATGCATGAGGATTAGGAAAATTGAAACTAATCAGTTGAATTATGTCATTGAAAATGACAGTCTGAGTAAACCATTGAATATGTGAATTGATGAGTCATTGTATATGACAACGTGTTTAAATACATTGTATATGTATCATTGAATTGGAGGAGATAGGGGATGGACTCCATTGATAATTAAGTTGGCCGGAGTGTCCAGGGTAAAACTCCCCGAAACATTATTTATGTATGGGTGCCGGTTCCCTCGGATGTGATTTCGTAAAATGGCAAGAAATGGAAGTGTTGGATTGATGAATGCATTGAATTGTGAACCATTGAGTTGAAATCTCATTTTGGTTGTTTTGATAACTATGAACTTGGTAAATAGATTTACTCAAAATGGATGATTGGGAATGAATTGAGATATGGTTATGTATATTGACTGGTCACGGAAATAATATGTGTCAGTTAAGAAATATCCCACATTCAGCTGATGCTTATGTCTTAGTTATTTCTCATATATTGTGTAGCATATCTCTACCAGGCTTTGGCTCACCCTACTTGGGACACCACTTTCAGATACTGGTGACATGCCACCTGCAAGGGCATAGCTTGGGAGGATTAAGGGTTGGAGGCTCCATTTTGTTATTATTTTTTTTAAAATGTAAATTCAAGCCGAGGGCTTTATATGTAAAAGAGTTAATACTCTTCTTTTGTTGTAACCAAGTGACAACTTGGAAAGATGTAAGCCCGTAGGGCACTTGTTCTGTTGTTAATATTTAGAAATTTCATTTAATATCTTTTGTGATATAAACTTTGATGAATGAAATATAACATTTCTATTATGTTTATGATTCTTATGAATGGTTGAGTTATATAATATTTTGAGGGTGTTACACAAAAACTTTTAAGTGATCAAATATATGTATGGTTTTTTTTTAAGGTCTCTAATATTATAATTTTAAGAGATAAAGGACACTCAAAACTGTTATACTAGCTGAGGTCCTTCAAATACACACGCCTTTTATAAGTAAAATTATTGGACCACAATACCTTTGTGTTTGACATCCGCATTAACGTCTTTTACTTTTTGAAATTTTTAAAAACTTAAAATTTTTATAACTTTTAATTTAGATGTTTATTTTTAACAAAAATTATATTTTTAAAATGCTCTTCTCAAGATCTATCAAATCAATTTAAATTTCACTCCAGTGGAAACCTTTGGCCCATCAGACGAGTCTTGAAAAAACCAAAAAGAAAAGTAATGATGCAAATATGTCTTTGTCTTTTGAATTGTAACACTCCAATCCTTTACATGTCATCGGTATTGTCTACTTTGGGCCACGCCCGCACGGATTTGTTCTTCCTAGTGGGTAACCAATCCCAGAACTACTCCAGCCCAAGCACGCTTAACTAGGTAGTACTGCTAGGGATTTCAACACCCGGGAAAAGGCCTCGATGCTATATAAGGGTTTGAGTAGTACTGTTTGGGACACCGAGACCTTACATGAATATTCTTGAAATAAATTTTTTAAACCAAAAAAGAAAAGTAATAATGTAAATCTGTCTTTGTCTTTTGAATATTCTTGAAATAAATTTCATTAGATTAATTCTTTATATATATATATATATAGGCAGAAAATCATCATCATTTTAGGCTAAGTCAACAAACAAAAACTTTTAAGTGATCATATGCATAATTTTTTCTTAAGATTCCTAATCTTATAATTCTAGGGGACAAAAGACATCCAAAACGTTTATACTAGTTGAGATCCTTCAAATATATGCGCCTTTTACATCCAAAATTATTAGACAAAAATATCCTTGTATTTTACATCAATATTAATGTCTTTTACTTTTTGAAGCTTTTGAAAACTTAAAAATTCTATAACTTTTGATTTAGATGTCCATTTTAAACATAAAATATATATTTGAAATGCTTTCGTCGAGATCTATCAAATAAGATCTATGATGAATATGAAATTTCAAGAAAAAAAAAAAATTGACAAAATTTTACTGAGTTGGCTATCTTCAGTCGATCAAATTTCTTTGACTTCATTGATTTATAGTAATTTTAGTGAAACTTATTGACTTCAATGAAATTTTTTTGACTAAGTCTGTGAAATTTCACTATCATTAGTGAAAATTTCCTGATTTAGTCAAAGAAACCCTAAATTTCACTGAGAGTAGAGAGAGGAAGAAAGATATACTGAGGAATGGAGAGAGGGTAGAAAGAAAGAAAGAGATGAGACACGCATCAGTGAAATTTGAGACAAATTTCTAATTCAGAGAAATTTCAAAAATCCATAGAGAAAATTCCAAAACATTATTATTCACAGATAAATTTCTCTAGTATGAAATACAATCCAAATTTTCCATAAATTTCACAAACATGTGTACTGAAATGCACAACCCTAAGCTCAAAAAGTCAATAAGCCCACTTTCTTTCTTTACCATTTGATGCACCATTCAAAACCTAGATCCCAAGAGTAATGAACTTCTTGAACAGCAATAGAACCCATGAGCACAGAGAAATTTTAGTAGGTCCTCCAAATTCCTATGTAGGTCCTCAAAATTCCTCTAGATCTATGAATTTATTATTGTCCATAATCAATTATTCCTTAGTCTTCAACAAATAGATTAAGGACCCAACCTCATGGTAGCAGACAAGATAGACGGAACATACGTGGTCATGAAGGCGGCAGAGGTGGGTTCGGGACTTACGTTGAAGACATGGACAAGACTGTAGTGGGAGCCAACAGGAATGAAGCGGCTATTTGAGGGAAATGAGAAGAAAGCGGTTGTGGCGGTGTTGAAGAATAAGGAGATGATGGATTTGGGTCCTAGGGTTTGGGAAGATAAGATTGTGACAATGACGAAGTGGGAGGAGAATAGAAGTAGATCTGAAAGAGAGAGATCGAATCTGTAGATAGAGAAGAGTGGAGAGAAATGGAAAGAGATCAGAGAAGAAAGAGAAAGTAGACATGAAAGAGAAGAAATGAAAGACCCAAATTTGTTTCATTGAAGGGTAAAGTTGGTATTTTTTTTTTTTGAATAAAACATAAGCAAAGGATGTGAGAGACCTTAACTAGCAATTTTTTTTTTTTTGTAGGCCTCCCTTACTAGCCATAGTTGGAGAGGGATCTTAGATCAAATTTTTCTATATATATATATATATATATGCACCTAATTTAGATGTTTGTAAGAAGTATAAAAAAATTAATTTAAATATAAAAAAAATCATTAAAAATAAATAATAAAAGCTTATCTAAAAACATATATTTTGTTCGGATTTTTTTCTATTTTTAACTATTTTTTCTTCATATTTTAGTCCTTTTTTTTTTGTACTTTTTAAAAATATCTACTATATTTAAAATATAAAAAAATTGACTGAAATATTAAAAAAATTTACTAAAGACAAAAGAAAAATAACTTTTACAAAATTAAAGCAAACAAATTTATTATTATGATTTGAATTTTTAAAAAAACTTTTTACTTGCTTAATTTGTTTGCAAAAAAATCTTTATTTTTGGACCAATCAAGAAGGGAAACGTTTCCACTAACAAATAAAAGTGATGATGGCACGCACAATGATGAATCGATCGAAGGGGCGTCAGGTGAGGTTGGACAGCAGTTTGTTTTCAAGTATTAGGGAGTGGGATTGGACTATTATTCCTATCGGTCTAATAATCTATTGTTTGTTTTATTTTTTTTGTTTTGGACTAATAGTTTCCCCGGACTATTAATCCCACAAATATGGGACTATCCTATCCCATGGGGGAGGGTGGGATAGAAACCATGGGATTGGTATCCCATGAGATTATTTAGTGAAATGTCCATTTTACCCTCCATACTATTACTTAGCAAACAATTAGAAAATGATAAAATAGTCTTTTGAACATTTATAACTTATTTTTTTAGTGTTAATTTAAAATTATATATTAAATAAAAAAATTTAATTATAAATTATAAATTATAAATTAAATTTAATTGAAAATAATAAATTATAAATTATGGCCCTATAAATTAAATTTTTTTAGTGTTGTTAAAAAATTAAATTTACATATTAAATTAAATTATTTTTTTAGTGTTGTTAATTTAAAATTATATATTAAATAAAAATATAAATTATAAACTAAATTTATTTAAAAATAATAAATTATAAATTATGGCCTTATAAATTAAATTTTTTTAGTGTTGTTAAAAAATTAAATTTACATATTAAATTAAATTATTTTTTTAGTGTTGTTGAAAATTTAATTTATATATTAAATAAAATTGTCGTTAATTTATTGTCGTTACTATTACTTAATAAATAATTGAAAAGGATAAAATAGTTATTTGAGCATTTATCATTTTCCATAGTATCCTAAACAAACATTAGACAACTAAAAATAGTCCAATCCAGACATCTAATCCCATGACTAAACAAACATAAGATACAAATTTAATCCAACCAAATAGTCCCGGGACAATGTATCCCAGGATTAATAGTCCGATGGATTACAATCCCCCTTATCCAGTCCGTCCAAACAAAGAGTAAAAAAAATTAAAAAATTAAAAATCACCTTTCAATTTATTTTAAGTTATATTATATCTTTTATTTTTAAAAAAATTAAAAAAATCAATTTTTAATTATCTTCTTAAAATTGGCTTATATTTGTAGTTAGAAGTGATTTGGAAAGTAAGTTAAAACAAATTTTTTAATTTTTTAAATTTTTAATAAAAAAAAATGTGTTGAGATATGATTCAGCCTCAGATTTACACTTCAGATTCTACTCATCACTTGTTCATCATCTTACCATTTATCATCCTTATCATCTCATCATTATGTGTATTTATCCCGATGACATAATTGGTACAGATAGAATAGAACAGTGACAATATATATATATACAAAAAAAAAAAAACATTTCCTTAAACTTCATTAAATATACATGAGGTTGCTTCAGGCCGGCCCTGAGGGCAGGCAAGAGAGGCATGCGCCTTGGGCCTTCAAATTTGGACTGAAAATGAGAGCCCTCAAATATAATTTTATATTTTAGATATAAAAAAAAAAGGACTTAAATACTATAGGCCCAATTGAACATGGGGCTAAAAAAAAAAAGCAACAAAACTATTTGTAATGATTGCTTCCTATCTTAATATATGAAAGCAAATTTTTATTTATAATTTTAATGATTATATGTGCAAGTAAATTTTTTTGTGGCTACAAACAAATAAAAAAATTATAACTTATCGTTTTATCTATGAATTTTTTTTTTCAATGTAAGAGGGCCCTATTTTCAAAATTTGTCTCGGGCCTCCTAAATCTTAGAGCCAACCCTAGGTTACTTTAAGTAAAGGTATAAAAAAAGTAAAGAGATTATGACTCAAAAAGTCAAAAAGTTATAAAATTAACTTTTAATCAACTAGTCAAAATAGGCCGTAATAACCTCGTTCTTAAAATATATTAGTTTTTTTTTTTATTTTTTATTATTTTAAAATATTAATTATTTAAAAAAATTAAAAATTAAAATAATATAATTTTTTTATTTTGTCCTTTTAAATTTAGGAAAATGCGTGGTAGCTCGAAAAATCACGGCTCGATTTTGGCTCGAATGTCCTAAAACGACGTCGTTTTGGCTCGACAGCCCAAAACGACGTCGTTTTGGGCTGTCTATTTTTTTTTTTTTTTTTTTCTTTTCTTCCTTTTCTTTCGTCTTCTTCGTCGACTTCAACAGAGGAGAGAGAGAGAGAACGAGAGGGAGAGAAAGAGAGGGAGAGGGAGAAGACGCCGATGCCCAGCTCCGATCGTCGCCGCCGATCGTCTCGTCGCCCAGCTCCGATCGTCTCGCCGATGCCAGCTCCGATCGTCTCGTCGGCCCAGCAGAGCTCGTCGCAGCCTCCGTCGCCTCCGCCGAGCTCGTCGCAGCCCCGCCGAGATCGCCGAGCTCGTCGCAACCCCTCCGTCTTCTTCTTCCTCCGTCTTCTTCCTCCATTTTTTAAGGGGCCCTCCAGTCCCCCTCACCCTCCCCCCTCCCCTCCCCCTCCCCCTCCCCTTCCCCTCCCCCTCCCCTCCCCTCCCCTTCCCCTCCTCTGCTGAAATTCGAGCCGTTTGGCTCGAAATGGTTTCGAGCTACCAATCGGTTCCGTTAAATTTATACACAAAAAAAATATAATTATAACAATTAATATTTTAAAAAAATCAAAAGATAATTTTAAAAAGTTAATATCCCCAACACACCCCCCCCCCCCCCCCCAAAAAAAAAAAAAAAAAAAAATGTGTGGTCTGGATTAGCAGGACTCCAATCCTAAAAAATTCTATAAAAGGAGAACTTTAGGTAGGCAATGTAATCCTCAATTGGAAACTATACCTTCTTTTTTTTTCATTCAAAGAAACATATATTATAATTGTTTAAGCAAGAAATAATGTTGTTTTTACATCTGTTATCTTTCTACTTTTTTCCATTGTTCCTCTTGGTACTCTTCCTCTTCCTATGCTATTCCCTTATTACTACTACTCCAACAGACCACAAAAACTTGCCACCACCTTCTCCTCCAAAGCTCCCAATTGTTGGGAATCTCCACCAACTGGGCTTGTTCCCTCACCGCTCTCTCCGATCACTGGCTCAAAAATATGGACCCCTTATGCAAGTTCACTTTGGCAGTGTTCCAGTCCTTATCGTCTCCTCGGCCGTTGCAGCTCGGGAAATCATGAAAACCCGTGATCTCGCCTTTTCAAGTAGACCTAAAACAATTAATGGTAGCAAACTTATTTACGACTGCAAGGACGTCGCTCTTAGTCCCTATGGCAAGTATTGGAGGCAGGTAAGAAGCATTTGTGTCGTCCACCTTCTCAGTAATAGGATGGTACAGTCCTTTCAAAACGTTAGAAAAGAAGAAACCGCCCTTATGATTGAAAATATCAAAAACTCTTCTTCTTCATCTTCGTCTTCATTGGTAAACTTGACCGACATGTTTGTGACAGTTACAAATAATATAGTGTGTAGGGTTGCATTGGGAAAGAAATACAGTGGAACGAAAGGAGGGAGGAGGTTTAAGGAACTCCTCGCGACACTTGGGGAATTGATGGGTGCTTTCAATGTAGGGGATTATATCCCATGGCTTGTTTGGATGAATCGAATCAATGGTTTGGATGCCAAAGTGGAGAATATTTCTAAAGAGATTGATGAATTTCTTGAGGGAGTAGTGGAAGAACATGTTGATAGAAGCAAAAGAGACGATAGTTATAGTGTGAATGTTGGAAATGAAAACAAACATGACTTTGTGGATCCTCTACTTCAAATCCAACTGGAGAATACATCTGGCTCTCTTGTTGATAGAGATACCATCAAAGCTCTCATCTTGGTAAAATTACTTTTTGTTTTCTTATTTAACTAGCATATCACCCGTGCTATACACGGATTGTGTTTACAATCTATCTATACTATATATTAAGTAAAATGAGATTTTTAACCCCCAAGACCTGTAGGAGCTTCAATATCCTAATTTGAATTTTCTAAATTTTTTATTAAAAAAAAAACTAAGTATTTATTGATTTGGTCAAAATTCCCTGATCAGGATTTATTAATTTTTTTCAAATCACATGTCTAAGATTTTTTTTTTCAAATAAAAAAATCAGGAAATTTGGATTGGGAGATTGAAACTCCTTTTCAAGGAATTAAATGTCTTTTTTTATTATATTATATTAAAATTTAATATTTTGATAATAATCATATGTGTTGGACTAATCATATGTGTTGGGACTTTTCAAGGAATTCATGTGTTGGATTTCAAAGAATTTTTTTTATGATTGTTCTTAATGCATTAAAGTGTTATTATGAGGGTAAGACTTGGGAGTTAGGAGAAGTTAATAACTGATAAGAATTTTTTTTTTATTTTCTAAATTTTTTATTAAAAAAAAAACTTAGCATTTATTGATTTGGTCAAAATCCACTTATCAGCATTTATTAACTTTTTTCAATCTACATGTCTAAGAATTTTTTTTTTTAAATAAAAAAATCAGGAAATTTAGATTGGGAGATTGGAGCTCTTTTTCAAGGAATTAAATGTCTTTTTTTTTTTATATTATATTATATTAAAGTTTAATATTTTGATAATAATCATATGTGTTGGACTTTTCAAGAAATTTTTTTTATGCTTGTTTTTAATGCATTAAGGTGTTATTATGAGGGATAATAATCATATGTGTTGGGATTTTTCAAAGAATTCATATATGTTGGATTTCAAAGAATTTTTTTTATGCTTGTTCTTAATGCATTAAAGTGTTATTATGAGAGTAAGACTTGGAGTTGGGAGAAGTTAATAAATGCTAAGATTTGTTTTTTTTTTTTAAATCAAAAAATCAGGAAATTTAGATTGGGAGATTGGAGCTCTCACAAGGCTTGGGGTTAAAAACTCCCTTTTGCTTAATATATAGTACAGATGCTAATTAATTCTTGTTTTCTTTGTATTAGTTAATTTTTGCAGTAGTGTTAACAATTAGTGTACTAACATATGTTATATTGCAAATTCAAAACTATGGATCCTACCTATTATATAAATTACAAAAATTCAAAGCCCATAAAATTATACATCATCCGTTAGTACACTAATTGATATACTAATTGGGGCGTATAGATTTATTGTAATTTTTAAAATACAATTTAGGGATTTAACGATGATAATTAGGGTTGGTTTGGGATGTTCTAAAAAAGTGCACTTTTTGACTTATTGGCTTATATGGGTTGGGTTTGGGTTGGATTTGATGTGATTTGTTAGAGAAGTGATGTGATTTAAATAAGATGATGTGACTTAAATAGGATAATGACTTTTTGACTTTTTATATTATTTAGCAGATGTCAAACTTCCCCTTAAACAAGTTGTTGGACATTGAGAAATGTAAGGAATAATCTGCACTACTCTGTATCATTGTCTGTCCTATACTCTTCTAGTTGGTGGTTTTGGTAACATGATGTAATAGTAACATGATTATATGTGATAGACATACAACAATACTATAAAACTCGGAAAAAATACTTAGAAAATTATTCACGGAAAACGCTCAATGGTCTACATTCATTTTGAGTGTGACCTACATCTTATTAACTTCAGAATAATTCTACAGATACTGTTAGCACCATAAATCTGCAATTTTTATTATTTATATAATTGCAGGACACGTGGCATCCTCTTATTCATTTGGAAGTTAAAAGAAGTTATAGCTATGATGGAGAATATGAAGGACAAAGTGGATGAGTGGAAGGACACATGGCAGGACAAGAATGAAGATGGAAGAAATGGGTAGTTACTAAGTAGTTATTGCTGTATTTTTTCCTCTATAAATAGCCATTAATGGCTACATTGTAAAGGATCCAGAACTCAAATCAAAGACAGTTGATTTCAATATTTCTTGTCATTTTCCTTATCTTAGGAGTAGTTTAACATAGATTTATATTTCGAAGCATTTATTTTCAGCACTTTCATTTCGAAGCATTTCATGCACTTCCTTTTCGAAGCATAGGAGTAGAGGTAAGTAATTATTACTTTGATTATTCACTCAATCGTCTTTCTCCATCTCCCTTTCTTCTTTTAATTTTTCTTTTCTCTACACTTTGGCAATTTTGAAGTCCTCTTTGTTGAGGCAAAAGAACCGTCAACACAATCGCTTGATAATTGGCTTGAATTTAATCTGTAAGGATTTTTCAATCCTTGCTGGCACGCTCGCATTTATAATATTTTCCTTCGTAGGAAAAATAAGCCAACAATTACATTCAATTAATTTTCTTCCAAACACAAGTGTAATTATTATTATTATATTTTTTTTAAGAAACAATTATTATAAGGTCAAATTCATTTTACCCTTGATGATTTTGTCTCAGAACGCTTTATTCTTTATGATTCAAATATGTGTAGAGAACCCTGTTATTATTTTGGATTAAAATATTACAATAATTTTTTCCATTAAAAGTAACAAAATG
Organism: Camellia japonica; assembly: GCA_030407325.1. Taxonomy (NCBI): domain Eukaryota; kingdom Viridiplantae; phylum Streptophyta; class Magnoliopsida; order Ericales; family Theaceae; genus Camellia; species Camellia japonica. The sequence continues at coordinate 62,806,658 of JAPPVO010000032.1, forward strand.
TTTGCTACATGCTCCCAAATTGATATTGGTCAATGCAAAAATCTCTAGTCAAAGACAAAAATTGAATCAATTGTCAAAAATACCTTCATCTTCATCTTCATCTTCTTCTCCAAATTAAATCCAATTTCTATCCAAACCCTAACTCTAACCATAATGTCCTCTTCTATCAACAATTTAATTTAAAATGTTATTAAATAAGAATTTAGGTTAAAATTTTAAAGTTAGATTAAGGCATTTGTATGGTTATAAATTAGGGTGTCTAAGTTAATTTATAGTTTAACTTGTTAGATATATATATATATATACAGGTTTAATTTAAATATTATTAAATAATAAATTGGGTTAAAAATTAAAAATTACATTAAGTTACTTTTATGATTTAATTTTATGATAATAAACTAAGGTATATAGTTTAATTTATAATTTAATTTGTTATATATATGTATGTATGTACATAGGTACATAAGTTTATGTTTATTTTAAAATGTTATTAAATAAAAAATTAGATTAAAGTAATTTGATGATTTAATTTTATAGTAATAAATTAGGGTGTTTAAGTTAATTTATGATTAAAATTTTTATTTGTTATATATATGTATGTATATATGTGCATGTTTTAATTTAAAATATTATTAAATAATTAATTGTGTTAAAAATTAAATATTAGATTAAGCTTCTTCTATGATTTAATTTTATGATAATAAATTAAGGAATTTATGTCACAACCCACTCCCTGTGCTCGATGCTTAGGCATCGCGATTGGTTAGTAATCATGGTTACCTAAGGCCTATTACATAATACTTTAATTAATAAACACGCGTAGAAATAATTAATTAAATAAAACACCAAAATATATATCAGAGTTTCTATTTAATTATAACAAAAAGATCATTAATCAAATAGGTCGATCTTTATAAATATTATAAAAGTGTACTGTGCATCTACTACATGTCCCCATTCCCGAAATGAGCCATACACTCTCTCTCTAATAATTATTTCTTTAAAATTGATAAACAATTTATAAGCATATTATAGAGTGATAAATATTATACCGAGAGTATAAACGTTATAAAATCACCATAATAAACATTTCAAATAAAACATATATATACGGTACCATACAGAACACATTACCACATTCACGGGCAGTATGGATTCAAGTGGGTGGCTTATACAGATTTTAGGAATGACTTCGATAATAGTGTAACATGTAACTTTGTACAACACTTTGCTTTATACAACTACCAAAATGACAGAGGGCAATGACTATTTAAGTCTCAAAACATGAGAGATTTGTGGTAATACTTATAAAAATATTTGCTCATATGATCATTTACCAAATCGTTATCAAATTTATATTTTAATAAACATTTATATCGATAAATTTTCTTTTTTGCACAAATATATTCAAATAACAAAAAATACCTTTGATATGATAATTGAGTTTACAAAACATGATTAACATAAAACAGTCAGAGATAATTCAATATATAATAAAACTCACCTTAGTATCGGTTTCTATTCCCTAAATTTGAATCTCTTACAAAAATTCTTGTTGGATCTTTTCTTTCTTTTGTTTTTCTTTTTTTCATTTGATTCTAATTAAGCTCCTATTTATAGCAAGAGTAATGTTATAGAAATTAAAAAAAAAATTACATATAATTTTCATACATAATGATATGATTCATTGTAGATTTTTTATTTCAAAACAAAATACCATTGAAGATAGATTTATTTACAATAATATCTTACCACAACATTTTTATCAACTTTTTTATTTAAATTTTATGTATGTTTAAAATTTTCCTTAGGAGAGGAGGCAGCCGTGGTGTGACAAGAGAAAAATTATTAGTTAGTCTTGGATGTCACGTGGTCATACCCCACACCAATCACAATTTACTATGCCCCTCATGTTTCAATCACCCAATACAAATTTGTGAGCCCCACTGCCTCCACCAATCACAATACCACCAATCACAGTACCATTGGGATATTACGTGACCATGCTTCAAAACCAACCAATAACTTCTCGGGATAAGAAGGGTCGAGCAAGATGCCTCCATGTACTACTTAGGTGGCATTACCCTTTTGGGTATTCACATTCTAATCCTACATTTTATACTAATTAATATTTGACCACACAAAATCACAAAATTAAATTTAATTCTTTTAATCATGATTAGTTTATCTTTAACCCCATCATATACAAAATTATAAAATAAATTCTATTTATTTATTAGTAATTAAATAATACTAATACGAAATTAAAGGATAATTTAATTTGGGTATTGTTATCATTTAGGTTGAATTATGATTTAATTTGTTTTATATATATGTATGTGTTTAATTTAAAATACAATTAAACCAAAAATTGGGTTACAATTTTAAAATAAAAAATTTGATTAAATTAATTTGATGGTTTAATTTATGGTAATAAATTAGAGTATTTAAGTTAATTTGTGATTTAATTTGTTTATATATATATATATATATGTACGTCTTTAATTTAAAATGTTATTAAATAATAAATTAGGTTAAAATTAAAAATTAGAATAAGGTACTTTTATGATTTAATTTTATGATAATAAATTAAGGTATTTTGATCAATATATGATTTAATTTGTATATATATATATATATATGTACGTATATGTTTATTTTAAAATCTTATTAAACAAGGTAATTTTTGGTAATAAATTAGGGTGTTTACTTTAATTTATGATTCAATTTGTTATATATATATATGTTTTTTTATGTTTATTTTAAAATGTTATTAAATAAAAAAGAGTTAAAAAATTAAAATTAAAATTTGATTAAAGCAATTTTATGATTGAATTTTATAGTAATAAATTAGAGTATTTTAGTTAATTTATGGTTTAATTTGTTAGATATATATATGTATATGTATATGTATATGTATATGTATGTACATGTTTAGTTTAAAATGTTATTAAATAATAAATTTGGCGAAAAATTTAAAATTAGATTAAGGTACTTTTATGATTTAAGTTTATGTTAATAAATTAAGGTATTTAGTTCAATTTATGATTTAATTTGTTATATATATATATATATATATATGTTTATGTTTATGTTTATTTTAAAATGTTATTAATAAAAAACTTGTGTTAAAAAATTTAAATTAAAAATTTGATTAAAGTAATTTGATGATTTAATTTGTTATATATATATAATATTTATGTTTAATTCAAAATGTTATTAAATAAGAAATTGGGTGAAAATTTTAAAATTAGATTAAGTTAATTTTATGGTAACAAATTAGGATGTTTAGTTTAATTTATGATTTAATATGTTAAATATGTGGTTGAGATAGAAAATTATATGACATAAGGGTATTTAAGTAATTTTGGCACTGTTATTAATAGAGTTAGTTTCGTACTTTACTCGAAAATCATAAAATGATTTTTTTGTCCATAGTTGAAGTATAGGAGGTAAAGTGAATTTGGGGGGGGGGGGGGGAGAGGGAACTACATGCAGGTAGGAGTTAAGGAAAAAAATTACTAACACCTGGAGGGATACAAGTGACACTTGCACCCCTACAACCTTTCATTTGCACCCCACCACAGACACACTTGCACCCCATATGTTTGTAAATTTTTTCTCCAACTCCCACCTGCATGTAGTTCAAATGACTCTATCTTGACTAGTATTTTTTTTATTTAAGAATAATATTTATTATATTTATGATATAAATATTCGATTCCAATTGATCTAATGATTGAATCAGCGACCCATTAACCCAGTCTTTTTTTCGATTTGGCCAATAGTTTTGATTTTAGAACATTACACACAAGATAATAAATAATTAGCAATCCATCTTATTTTTGTAAATATTTTTGAATGAATAGTTAGAATTGTTAGAGAGTTACAATTCCTAGCGATCAAATTATATGTAAAGTTGAAACTACTTATGATCTTTCTACAATAATAATTCAGGACATGTTTGTTGCTGGAACTGATACCATATTCACAACGATGGAGTGGACAATGTCAGAGCTCTTAAAACACCCACGAATCATGAAAAACTACAAAATGAGGTAAGAGAAATAGCAAAAGGGAACTGAATATAACGGAGGATGATTTAGTAAACATGCACTATTTGAAAGCAGTGATCAAAGAATCTCTAAGGATACATCCTCCGGTATTTTTGGTTCCTCGAGAATCAATCCAAGAAACCAAGGTAATGGGCTATGACATTGTAGCTGGCATGCAAGTGTTTGTTAATGCTTGGGCAATTGGAAGAGACCCATTGTCATGGGAAGATCCTGAGGAGTTTCGGCCAGAGAGGTTCTTGAATAGTTCAATAGATTTCAAAGGACATGACTTTGAGTTTATTCCTTTCGGTGCTGGTCGGAGGGTTGCCCCGGTACTCTATTCGCCATGAATGTTAATGAGCTTGCACTTGCAAGTGTAGTTCACAAGTTTGACTTGTCATTACCAGATGGCTCGAGTGGGGAAGATTTGGACATGACTGAAGCTGTTGGTTTAATTATCCACAAAAAAGCCCCTCTAATTGTTGTTCCAACTCCTTACTCTTGCTAGTGTGATAAAGTTTGCTATATGTTTTGTGTTTTTTGGTTAGTCCGAGCTATATTATAGCGACCCGGTCTTTTCCCTTTTGATTATTGTATCCGGACTTATGTTCCGTAGATTCCATTGTGTATATTGTTGTTGTCGTCCTTTAATTCCTTATTTTGAGTTATAGGATGTGTTTAGCAGGTTGGTTGCAGATGGTTGGGTTTAGAAACCAAGTCTGCATGTTCAGTTTTTGGCTTGGTCGCTCGAGAGCTTCTCTTCGCTCGAGCGAGTCTTTGTTTTTGTTCTTCGCTCGAGCCAGGGTCCTTCGCTCGAGCGAGCTTTGCGTCCAGTACTTAGACCTGAGAGATGTGTTTCTTGGCTCGAGCGAGCATTTCTTCGCTCGAGCGAGCGAGGTGTATGTTTTCGAGTTCTTCGCTCGAGCGAGCGTTCCGTCGCTCGAGCGAGCTTCTGGGTTGCAGACCTGAAGCATCGAGTTTTTGGCTCGAGCGAGCTTTTCTTCGCTCGAGCGAGGTTTTTTTGTGTCTGGTCGCTCGAGCGACCATGTCTTCGCTCGAGCGAGCCTGTTTAGTTTATATAGGCAGCAGCGGGTTTTAAACAGTTTTTCTTGATCTTTTTAGATTCCAAACCCTAAGGTCCGACTTCTCTCTCTCCCTACTCACCTTCTCTCCTAGGTTTGATCTATTTAGAGTGCGTTCCTACCCTACTTCCTTCATTAAAAAGTAGTAGTAGAGTGAGGCGAGGGCTTTCATTTAATCTGAAAAGTTGTTAGTTCGGAGCACTTTGGTTTTTGGGCATCATCTTCATCTTCTTTTTTTTTGAGTTATCTTTTCGAGGTAGGGATTTCCTACTCCAATGTATATGTTTTGTTCTAAGTTTTGGGATATTTAATATGTTGGGGGTATTTGGTAATTTTGGAAAAACCCTAGTTGTTGTGTTAAATTGAATTGTAAGTTTAATTTAAGAAAACTTGGGAATAATGGTTAAATTCACGAAATATGAGGAATTATTGATTAAATGGGGTAGTTGGTTGATTTAAATCATATGCCTATTAAATTGTTGATTTAGTTATTTTCTGTTTAGAGATAACTGTTTTGGGCTATCGGTGGAGGATAGTCATGATTGTTGTAGACATTGCATGTGGATTAGGGATAACTGAAACTAATCAATTGGCCATGTCGATGTGTATAAAGATTGGAGTAATACATTAAATTTATGTATCGATTGTTTGTGTATATGACTTTGTGTTTATATGCATTACTTGTGTATGGGAGGAGATAGGGGATGTACTCCACGGTTTAGGGGAAGATAGGGGATGTACCTCTAAACCGGTTAATGATTATGGGAAGATAGGGGATGAACCCAGGGTTGCAGCTCATATGCGCGCCTATTGCAGAGATATAGCTTATATGCTTATCTATTGAAGTGTGATACAGCTCATATGCTTGTCCATTGAAGTGTTTGGTTATTTGATTTGATATAGCACTAAAATGTATATCATTTTTTTGTGAAGTACGGAAGTGGTTTATGTGATATTGATACAACACCAACATGTGTATCCATTATGATATAAGAAAGGTTTAACTTGAATTGTTATCCCCGTTGAGTTATTTGGCCAGGCTCTGAGCCATATTTGTATAAATGAAATTGATAAGTGTTATAGACATTGGTGTCTTAAGATTGTATGTTGATATAACTGGTTATCATGGTTAACCATCTATTGAATGCTAGGACTTTATTCAAAGCGTATATTTGGTTTAGTATTTCTCTACTGGGCTGTGGCTCACCCTATATGGGAACTTCATTTTCAGGTTCAGGTGGTTCACTACCTCCAAAGACTTAGCTTGTGAGGATTTGGACTTGAAGATCTGTTTTATTTATTCTGTTGTTTTTTTTTTGAATTATGTAAACATTCAAGCCCAGGGCTTTATTTGTTTTGAGTTAGAACTCATGAAATTGTGCCCAAGTGTTGGCTTGGCAAGATGTAAGCCCGTAGGGCATTTATTTTGATGTTTTATTTCGTAATACTCTGATGATTTAAATAATGTAATGTTTTTCTTTTAGTAATGCATGCCTTGTTTTATATTTAATGGGTTAATTTTGAGGGCGTGACAACTTGGTATATCAGAGCGTACCGGGTTTGAATACTTTGGGTACGTGGGAAGTGATTAGTATCACATTGGGTTCGTCTCGTTTGATAGAGACTTAGTGTAATTTTACATGCTTATATGATAACATGTTTATGTGATTATGTGGGTATGGAATGTAGTTTCTAGATATTGATTGGATCCTTGAGTCTCTGAAAGTCTTGTTGGAAAGGCACTTGATCAATGTTGTTTCCAATCGGAACTTTAGTGGCGCCTCGGGACTATCATTATCCAGGAATGAAATTCGTAGGTGCTTATGTGATTATGTGCTTACGTGGTGTGATTTATTGTTGTCCAATGTATTAGGACGTGAGTGTTATAGTTTTGGCACATTATTTAGAGTGCTAACGTCTTTGTTTCCTTTATTAGGATGTCAGGACGAGGACGAGGTCGTGGTAGGCGTGGTAGGCAGGCCAGGCAGGAAGTACCTATACCGGAGGAAATTCCGGCAGTTCAGGAGGGTGTTGGCCAGGCCAATGTGGCCGAGCCAGTAGGACAGCAGTTTATGGGTGCTTTGGCCCAAGGGATAGCAGGGGCATTTCAGGCGTCAGTTGACATTCTGAGGGCTGCGAATCCAGCCCAGGCTGTTGTTGCTGCAGATACGGGTCCTTCTTTTCTGAAGAGGGAGTTCTTCCGGTCCAACCCGGACGATTTTTAGGTCCTAAAGAGCCGCTTAAGGCAGATGAATGGCTCGAACAGACAACGAAGACGTTTGAGATGCTAGGCATCGAAGACGGGGCACTGAAGGTGACCTTGGCATCTTTCCAGCTTAAGGGGGATGCGGGTCAGAGTGGTGGTTCACTAAGGGCCGTATAGGAGGGACTTGGGAGGCTTTTGTAGATGCTTTCCAGGAGAAGTTCCTGTCTTCAGCAGTTAAGGAGAGGTTGAGGGAGCAGTTTTGCCAGCTTAAGCAGAACAGTTCTTCAGTGGCCGAATTTGAGGCAACGTTTACTAGCTTGTCCAGGTTTGCACCTGAGTTGGTGGCGTCTGAGGAACGCCGTTGCATTGAGTTCGAGAAGAGGTTGAGGCGTGGCCTCAAGTTGAGAGTAGTAGGGTCTTTGATTCGGGATTATGGGCGTCTGGTTGATGCAGCAGCCCATACTGAGATTATGATGCAGGAGGAGGAGGAGGAGGAAGGTCAGAAAGGCTCCAAGAGGAGTCAGGATGGGCAGAGTGATGGTAGGAGAGGCAGAGAGGTTTCACTCCTCAGCAGCCTCAGAGTAGCTTTTCTAGATCGACTTTTCCAGTACCGAGTGCTAGTTCTGGGAAGGGCAGTCAGGGAGACATCACCTGTTTCAAGTGTGGCCAGCTGGGCCACAAGTCTCCAGTTTGTCCTCAGAGGGGAGGAGTACAGAGAGCAGCATCTTCTTCGGCTCGATCTCAGAGCCAGAGTCAGGGTAGAGGCCAGCCACTCTCGTGCTATCAGTGTGGTCAGCAGGGCACATGAAGAGGTATTGCCCGCAGTTGAGTGGCACACCTGGTGCATCTGGTTTGAGGCAGACTCAGGGTCAGCAGCCAGCTCAGTCGGGTCAGGCCTCGAGGGCCAATCAGGGGGCTTCTTCGTCCCAGTTTGTGCAGCAGTCTAGGGGTGAGCAGGTTGATCAGAGGTCATCTGGGCGCGTGTATGCTGTTACAGCGCAGGATCTTGTACCGGCTCCATCTGTCGTGAGAGGTACCTTCTTGTTTTGCAATTCAGTTGCTAGTGTTTTGATCGATACGGGTGCATCTCATTCCTTTGTGTCTGCTGCATTTGCATCTGTTTTGGAGTTGGAGTTAGCACAGTTAGCTTCTCCTATTTGTGTAGTGTCACCTCTTGGGGGTGAATTGATTTTGAAACAAGGTGTTAGGGGTTGTGATATAGAGGTCGATGATCATAGAATCCCTTTCTCTTTTGTAGTTATGCCCATGAAGGGCTTTGATGTTATTTTGGGTATGGACTGGTTGTCGTCATACCGGGCAGTTATTGATTGCTACCGTCAGAGGGTCACTTGTTGTACCGTGAACGGGGAGTGTTTTCGTTTTCTGGGGGACCGGGTTGGTAGTGTTTTGCCACCGGGTTGTGATCCGCGAGGGCGGAGTGAGCTTAGTGGTCTACTTGCTAGTCTGTCGATTAGTGAGGGTGATGAGACCCAGATTGTGTTGCCAAGGGTGGTTTGTGAGTACTCGGACGTCTTTCCCGAGGACCTTGTTGGGTTGCCACCGCAGCGAGAGATTGAGTTCTCTATTGACCTAGTGCCCGGCACGGCGCCAATTTCTATGGCACCTTATCGTTTTGCCCCAGCCGAGTTAGTTGAGTTGAAGATTCAGCTTCAGGAGTTGCTAGATAAGGGCTATATCCGTCCTAGTGTTTCGCCGTGGGGAGCACCGCCCTCTTTGTTAAAAAGAAAGGTGGTGCTTTGAGACTATGTATAGATTACCGGAAATTGAATCGGGCTACGGTTAAGAATAAGTACCCTATGCCTCGTATAGATGATCTGTTCGACCAGTTGAAGGGTTCCCGTTGTTTCTCTAAGATAGATTTGAGATCGGGTTACCACCAGTTGAGGGTCAGAGAGGAGGATATTCCGAAGACGGCATTCCGTACGCGGTATGGCCACTATGAGTTCCTGGTGATGCCATTTGGGCTCACCAATGCACCGGCAGTGTTTATGGATTTGATGAACCGGATCTTCCGGGAATTCTTGGATCGTTTCGTGGTCGTCTTTGTGGACGACATTTTGATTTATTCACCTTCAGAGGAGGAGCACGAGGCACACTTGAGAGTGGTGCTAGAGTTACTTAGAGCCCATAAGCTTTATGCTAAGTTCGGGAAGTGTGAGTTTTGGCTAGAAGAGGTGAAGTTCTTAGGCCATGTAGTTTCTGGGAAAGGGGTGTCTGTTGATACATCCAAGACTGAGGCAGTGCAAGATTGGGCACAGCCTAAGAGTGTGTTTGAGATCCGCAGTTTTCTGGGATTAGCTGGGTATTACCGTCGGTTTGTGAAAGATTTCTCCAGGTTAGCTTCACCGTTGACTAGATTGACTCGGAAGGGAGTCAAATTTGTATGGAGTGAGACTTGTGAAAAGTCGTTTCAGGAGTTGAAGGTTAGACTGACCACCGCTCCAGTCTTGATTATTCCGGAGAGAGGGTTGGGTTATGCAGTCTATTGTGACGCCTCACGAGAGGGTCTGGGTTGTGTGTTAATGCAAGAGGGGAAAGTGGTTGCCTATGGTTCACGTCAGTTGAAAATTCATGAGAAGAATTACCCTACGCATGATTTAGAGTTAGCAGCTGTGATATTTGCCTTGAAGATTTGGAGGCACTATCTTTATGGTGAGAAATTCGAGGTATTCTCGGATCATAAGAGTCTGAAATATCTGTTTACACAGAAAGACTTGAATTTGAGGCAGAGGAGGTGGATGGAGTTCATTGAGGATTATGACTTCGAGTTGCACTATCATCCGGGGAAGGCCAATGTTGTGGCCGATGCCCTTAGTAGGAAATCTGTTGGTGACTTAGCTAGTATAGCCATCCGGGAGTGGGAGATGTTGGGTGCAGTTGGGAGTTTGATTTGATTTGCATCTGGGCGAATCCGTAGAGGCTGCGGCCTTGTTTTCTGTGGTTGCACAGCCTACACTTGTGACTCGAGTGTTAGAGGCTCAGAGGGGTGATCTTGAGGTAGAATCTCTCCGAGAGAAGATTTCCAATGGGAAGGTTGAGAAGGGTTTGACGGTGTATCCGACTTGAGTGTGAGATACCGAGACCGTCTGTTTGTGCCGGAGTCTTGCCGAGAGGAGGTACTCCGAGAGTTTCATCATTCGCGCCTTGCGGTGCATCCGGGAGGTACTAAGATGTATCGGGATTTGGGTCGCCAGTTTTGGTGGCGGGGTATGAAGAGAGATGTGGCAGCATTCGTCTAAGTGCCTTACTTGTCAGCAAGTGAAGGCCGAACATCAGAGGCCAGCGGGTTTGTTGCAACCCTTGCCTATTGCCGAGTGGAAGTGGGAGCATGTCACTATGGACTTCGTTGTTTCCGAGGACTCAGTGTTGCTATTTGGGTGGTTGAAGCTATTTGGGGGTTGTAGACTGAAGACGGCGCACTTCATTCCTATGCGTGAGAGATTCGGTAGATCACCTTGCCGACTTGTACATTCGGGACATAGTGAGGTTGCACGGGGTCCCAGTGACGATCGTCTCAGATAGAGATCCTCGTTTTACTGCCAGGTTGTGGCAGAGTTTGCAGAGTGCCTTAGGCACTAAGTTGACCCTTAGCACGGCTTATCATCCTCAGACTGACGGGCAGTCCGAGCGTACTATTCAGATCCTTGAGGATATGCTTCGGGGTTGTGTTCTCGACTTTAGTGGGTCGTGGGAGAGGCACTTGCCATTAGTGGAGTTTGCCTACAACAACAGTTTTCAGTCTAGTATCGGTATGGCACCGTTTGAGGCCTTGTATGGCCGACCGTGTAGATCTCCTGTTTGTTGGGCCGAGGTGGGTGATGCACCTTTGTTGGGTCCGGAGTTGGTGAGGGAAACGACGGAGAAAGTTGAGCTCCGTATCCGTAAGAGACTTGTTACAGCCCAGAGTCGTCAGAAATCTTATGCCGACCGTAGGAGGAGACCTTTGGTATTCGAGGTGGGTGATCATGTCTTTCTGAAGATATCACCTAGGCGGGGTTTGATGAGGTTTGGGAAGAGCGGGAAGTTGTCCCCTCGGTTTATAGGGCCTTTTGAGATCCTTGAGAGGATTGGCGAGGCTGCTTATCGTTTAGCTTTGCCACCGCAGTTATCCGGAGTTCATGATGTGTTTCATGTGAGTATGCTTCGGAAGTATGAGCCAGATCCATCACATGTGTTGGATTGGACTGATTTAGTGGTTGATGAAGATGTCTCGTATGAGGAAAGACCGGTTCGGGTCTTGGATAGGCGGGATCAAGTTTTGCGAGGCAAGACCATCCCTTTGGTAAAGGTTTTGTGGAAGCATCACGGAGTGGAGGAAGCCACTTGGGAACGTGAATTGGAAGTCCGTGAGAAATATCCGGACATGTTTAGTGATTAGAAATCTTATATATCGATTTTTGTAATATTGTTGAACTTGAGAATTTCATATATGTCTTAAGTTGGAAAACATTGAGAATGTTTTGGATTTAATGTTAGCATTTTGAACTTGCCTTTTTATGGAAGTGGAATGTCACATTTATAGTGAATGTGTTTATATATATCATGGAATTGAATATGTTATGGAAATGGGAATCAGGTATATTGAAATTGTTAAATTGAAAGGAAATTGCATAATACTGATGCAAGTTATACTATATGTTGTTTTATATACATATTGTGAGATGCCTCTTGATAAGAGATGAGATGACCAGTATTGGGTCAAGTTGTTCATTATTATAATGTCATATTGATAGAATTTGAGAAAAACTTGTTTTCAAAAACTTATGCTTAATTTCGGGGACGAAATTCTTTTAAGGGGGGGAGGTTATAGCGACCCCGGTCTTTTCCCTTTTGATTATTGTATCCGGACTTATGTTCCGTGGATTCCATTGTGTATTATTGTTGTTGTCCTTTAATTCCTTTTTTGAGTTAGTTATAGATGTGTTTAGCAGGTTGGTTGCAGATTGGTTGGGTTTAGAAACCAAGTCTGCATGTTCAGTTTTTGGCTTGGTCGCTCGAGCGAGCTTCTCTTCGCTCGAGCGAGGTCTTTGTTTTTGTTCCTTCGCTCGAGCCAGGGTTCCTTCGCTCGAGCGAGCTTTGCGTCCAGTACTTAGACCTGAGAGATGTGTTTCTTGGCTCGAGCGAGCATTTCTTCGCTCGAGCGAGCGAGGTGTATGTTTTCGAGTTCTTCGCTCGAGCGAGCGTTCCGTCGCTCGAGCGAGCTTCTGGGTTGCAGACCTGAAGCATCGAGTTTTTGGCTCGAGCGAGCTTTTCTTCGCTCGAGCGTGGATTTTTGTGTCTGGTCGCTCGAGCGACCATGTCTTCGCTCGAGCGAGCCTGTTTAGTTTATATAGGCAGCAGCGGGGGTTTTTAAACAGTTTTCTTGATCTTTTAGATTCCAAACCCTAAGGTCCGACTTCTCTCTCTCCCTACTCACCTTCTCTCCTAGGTTTGATCTATTTAGAGTGCGTTCCTACCCTACTTCCTTCATTAAAAAAAGAGGTAGAGTGAGGCGAGGGCTTTCATTTAATCTGAAAAGTTGTTAGTTCGGAGCACTTTGGTTTTTGGGCATCATCTTCATCTTCTTTTTTTTTGAGTTATCTTTTCGAGGTAGGGATTTCCTACTCCAATGTATATGTTTTGTTCTAAGTTTTGGTGATTTAATATGTTGGGGGTATTTTGGTAATTTTGGGAAAAACCCTAGTTGTTGTGTTAAATTGAATTGTAAGTTTAATTTAAGAAAACTTGGGAATAATGGTTAAATTCACGAAATATGAGGAATTATTGATTAAATTGGGGTAGTTGGTTGATTTAAATCATATGCCTATTAAATTGTTGATTTAGTTATTTTCTGTTTAGAGATAACTGTTTTGGGCTATCGGTGGAGGATAGTCATGATTGTTGTAGACATTGCATGTGGATTAGGGATAACTGAAACTAATCAATTGGCCATGTCGTTGTGTATAAAGATTGGAATAATACATTAAATTTATGTATTGATTGTTTGTGTATATGACTTTGTGTTTATATGCATTACTTGTGTATGGGAGGAGATAGGGGATGTACTCCACGGTTTAGGGGAAGATAGGGGATGTACCTCTAAACCGGTTAATGATATGGGAAGATAGGGGATGAACCCAGGGTTGCAGCTCATATGCGCGCCTATTGCAGAGATATAGCTTATATGCTTATCTATTGAAGTGTGATACAGCTCATATGCTTGTCCATGAAGTGTTTGGTTATTTGATTTGATATAGCACTAAAATGTATATCATTATTTTTTGAAGTACGGAAGTGGTTTATGTGATATTGATACAACACCAACATGTGTATCCATTATGATATAAGAAAGGTTTAACTTGAATTGTTATCCCCGTTGAGTTATTTGGCCAGGCTCTGAGCCATATTTGTATAAATGAAATTGATAAGTGTTATAGACATTGGTGTCTTAAGATTGTATGTTGATATAACTGGTTATCATGGTTAACCATCTATTGAATGCTAGGACTTTATTCAAAGCGTATATTTGGTTTAGTATTTCTCTACTGGGCTGTGGCTCACCCTATATGGGAACTTCATTTTCAGGTTCAGGTGGTTCACTACCTCCAAAGACTTAGCTTGTGAGGATTTGGACTTGAAGATCTGTTTTATTTATTCTTGTTGTTTTTATTTGAATTATGTAAACATTCAAGCCCAGGGCTTTATTTGTTTTGAGTTAGAACTCATGAAATTGTGCCCAAGTATTGGCTTGGCAAGATGTAAGCCCGTAGGACATTTATTTTGATGTTTTATTTCGTAATACTCTGATGATTTAAATAATGTAATGTTTTCTTTTAGTAATGCATGCCTTGTTTTATATTTAATGGGTTTAATTTTGAGGGCGTGACAATATGTTGGATCAAGATTGTTAATAAAAGAAAATAAATTCCTGGCCATATCAAAATTTAAATGAATTTTGTGTTTGAGAGTTGTATTAGATGGATTGCTATCTGTTCCAATAAAATCAGTTTACATAAGAAGTATTTTTTCTCTCTTTTCCTTTTGAACAATCACTTATATGGCATTATGTCTTATCGAAATGCAATTGGGTTAGTTGTAGTGGATTTTCCTATTATGAAGTCAATCGGGTAATCATTTAACTTTGTTAGGAAATCAAGGAAGAATTATCAACTTTCGATATTTTTCCCTATTTGCCATATTATTAGAAAGATCTACAGACCTTGTCATGCCCGCTTTTTATTACTCGGATTCTATTATCCAACATTATTTTAGATTCAATTTCAGAGATAACATACGGAAACGCTTTACATTAACAAGAACACATGAATAAGATTCTCTCATCTGAATACAATATGAATGCAACAGGAGTTATAATTAAATGAATTGCCCGTAGGCTTACATCTTTTACATTAAAAGAAAGTGTTTAACCATTTTATATCTATGGCATTCCACCCACAAATAAAAGGCCTGTGGCCAACAACTAAGGATGATCCTCGATCTTGAACACTTCGTAGCATCACCTAAAAAAAATTAGCAACGTGGGATGAATATAAAGTCCAGTAGGGATCCCAATATGATCCTAAACAATAACAACATAAAGATAGCTATGATCATGAATGCTTTATATCATATCATATACATAATGTGATGGTTTATACTGAAAATATATTTATACAGGTACTTTTCTCAAAATCATTCAATTTACCCAACAACACAAACAATTCACTTTTCTTTCTCTTTTTCCCATTTATAAATAATGCATCACAACTGGTTGTTTTTTTTTTTAAAAAAATACTTTCACAAAATCCAATTAGTTCTCACTATTTACGCCCAATACAAAACATACGTTCACTTCTGATACATTCATCACATTCCCGTAGCCCTAAGTCCATGGTTAAGAAACACTTTCAACAACTCGTCCAATATGCCTATGAACATACATATATGTCCTAACACGAATACGAAATCAATACATGTACAATGATTACTATGCTATCATAAAAAAAAATAAAAAAAAAAAAAGCTCAGCCTCACCCAACCATAACCATCACCTACTAATGACATACAAAGATACACTGAGACAAAATGAGAAACGAAACAATGCTCTACCTACCTTAAGCACGGAGCCAAGGATACACTGAGACAAAATGAGAGAAAAAAAAACAATGCTCTACCTGCCTTAAGCACGGTAAGCCAATGATACACTTTGCCATAACGAAATGCCAATTTACTAGACACAAGCTGGAAGGTAATGGTACTTCTGCCAATTTACCAGACACCGACTGGAGGGTAATGGTACCTCTCTCAAGTTCTCCAGGCGCTAGTTGGAAGGTACTGGTTCCTCTCATTCTAAACGCGACCAATTCTCCAGGCGTTAGCTGGAAGGTAATGGTACCTCTCATTCTCAGCGTGTGAACATTTCCAACTATCTCAACATACTAGAATGCATAATAACACAAGTGTACCACATACACGATATTATTCAACACAACAATGCCATCGTCCACTGATGACCAAGGACAAAACTCTAAGCATATATATTAAATACACGTAAGACAACAATCCAATTCTCACGAAACCTTAAGTCCAATAACAATAATAATATGTAAAGGTTTCAAAATTTGACCTCAAGTTCATTATTAATTTACGAACGGTTATGACTTCATTTGCTTTCCAAAAACCAATTTTTCTTATTTTCTAATCCACACTACTCCAATCATTTTCTAAAAATTCATTCTCTTCATTTAATTAAAAACCACATCCATGATGCCAAAGCCATAACCCAACCTCACTCAACATAATTAATCCAAACAATTCCAATACCATGGTTACTTCTCCCTTTTAGATATTAACATAATTACACAATCCATATTAACAAAATACAAAAGATTATTCAACTTCCTCCCTTTTATATCCCCTAAGTCAATAATATTAAATTTGGGCTTTCCTCCATCTCAATATAAATATGTTAAACTACTCCCCAATTAACCCAAATAACACCCAATTTAACAACTTCAATCATAAATATCAAACCCTAGTTCCCTTTTTATGGCTTCCAAGAAAATCCATAATGAATATGGTTTTTATGCAATAAAAAATCTACTACATGTCTATCTGTAGATGAGGTATTGAAAAGGAGCAAAGAAATTCCTACCTCTTGAAGTGAAGAGGAGACAACCAAAAAATTACCGGCGATGAAACCACGAACTACTTGGATCAAAAGGGAGCCCTTGATGAGATCTACAATCTTTCTCAAAGGACCAAGGTAAAAAGATAGCTCTAGGTGAGTAGATCTAAAGATCTAAGTGAAAAAGTTGAGTTTAGCGAGAGAGAGAAGGGAGACTCACGGTGTAGAGATGAAAAAAAGAGAAAGAGAGAAAAAAAAAATAATGAGGAAAGTGTGTTTGGAGCCTATTTATAGTAGTAGGATAATAGCCCCAAAGTCAATGAAAAGAATAACTCAAAACCCCTAAAAAGTAGGACCCAAACCCTATCCAAAAATTTGAAATTTACTCATAGTGTTCGACCCTTAGGACAGTGGTGTCGACCCTCAAGAAGAATTGCTAAGACACCAATGTGTGCAGCAGACAAGGGTCAACCCTTGGAACCAGTGGTGTCGACCTTTTATTTTAGTAGCAACACCCAGAACACACAGCAACAGACAAGGGTCGACCCTTGGAACCAGTGGTGTTGACCCTTTAAACTAGCAATGACACTAAGAGCAAGGCAGAAAGGTGGTGTCGACCCCCAAGAAAGCTAGTGTCGACACCAGAGCAAAGTTTTCAAGTTCCCGAAGAACTTTTCAACGAAAACAAGTGCGAACGAACAATCCCAACAAGTCCAAATCGAATTGTACTCCTCCAAAACCAAGATAAAACAACTCCAACGACTCCCAAAATGAAAATAAAGGAATTAAATACACTCTCCAGTAGTTTAAAGGACACAAGTCCTACAACCTCCCCACCTTAAGAAATTTCGTCCCGAAATTAACAATTTATCGCACACAAGGTGAACCAACCACAAAAGGTGACATTATTCGCAACACATCCATGTTAAAAAGAAAAAATTCCACATTTTCTCATTTTCTTTGAAAATCTCCCTCTTGTATGTAAATTTCTTTTTTTTAAAAATAAAAATAAAAATAAAAACAAAAACAAAAAAACAAAAACTTGCACCGCCCACAACCAAAATACGTTCTCAATTTCTACGTAAAACCTTAAAATTTTGCGATCATTCTCCGACAACAAAATAAAGTGTTACTCAAAACACATAATTATTTACATTATCATGCTTTGTTAGATTCAGCTTTTATTAAATCAAATAAACCACACATCGAAATCCTTTATTCCTAGTTAGATTAAATCCACAACATTACAGTTCAATATTGCCATCCGAGGCTACAACACAAGGAAAAATTTCATTTTCCGAGTTTGTTTCTCCACATAAAATAATTGGTGAACCTCTACTGTCACCCAACAACACCCATCGCCCTTATAGTGATGCCACAACCAACATAAATGTAACATTTCTATAATACGATTAATAGAAATTACAACTATGCTATCAACATAACAAGGCACAAGAAAAATCCACAATCTTGCAATTCTATTCTGTCATAATCATCATCATAAATTATCAGCTACACGAGGCATAATGTACAAGTAAAACGAAGAGTTCACAATACGTTACCCCAACCAGAGGATTTTTCACAAATTCAAGACAAATTTCACATAAGCTTCACAACCACTTACGCGAGTCTTAATGCTCACCAAACCACTCTAATGCACCCACAACCTTACAACCTCGCACACCAGCCAATCTATTCCCAAGGTGACTACTTGTTAACCAAACCCCGATATCAACCAACTAACTAACAAACTCGATAAAACGTTACACTTGGTACCAAATATTGACATGCTACCCAACACCACTTACTCCAAAATGGAGTTCCACACACAAGTCCTCATATTCCTTGAATCTCATTGGATTCCTCAAGATTTGGCCATACCACTATCGTTTCCAAGGAAACCACCACTCATATGCCTACATGGCAAATACTCCCTCACCTCTCAAACATAAGACCGATATGGTTAATGGCAATCACCTAACTCTGGACACAAAAGAATTTTCATCGATGCCATACTCGTTACCCGAGAACACACCCTTATTTCCTTCCAAGGAATACCTCTAACATCTAACCACTAAATTCTCCTCACATTCATGAACTCCATCTTATATCTAATAATACCACAAACCTATACCAACTCATAGCAACCACAACACAAACACTACTCTTAACACGATCGATAGGATCACAACAAACTCATTGGTCAACAAAACCAAACACTAAACCACACACACAAGTACCATCCTCACTACCCCGAAATCCAAATCTCACACTCTCGCAAAACATTCCCGTGCAACCTGGCAGTGCTACAAAACCCTAAAATCTCATACTTCATTACTCCCAACACAATTAAGCCTTAACTCAGCTCTCAAAACACAATCCCACCAATTATAATAACCCATGGATTTCCCGTTCTCAGCAGACAACTTCCAAACTGAACAAGGCTCACAGGCCATCACATAACCATCTCACAAATTAACATCAGGTATACAACAATACTAGGATTGTTGATCCTATTAACAACTTCTCACAACATATATATATATATATATATATATAAAAGAGATTGAGATTCACTGTGTACCCTAGCATAGGAGGATAACCAAACAACAACAATGTGGGTGTTTGGGAAGTGAGTTTTTATGTAGGTTTTTTTAGTTGTAGGATATTATTGGAGAAAATTTTTTTGGTGTTTGGGAAGATAGTTGGACTTTTTTGTAGTTGGATGTGATGTTTGTGAGTGAAAAAGTGAAATGATTATGGGGTTGGATGTGATATTTTGTTTGGATGTGTTTTTTTTGGTTTTGCAAAAAGTTTGTCTTTTTTTGCAAAAAGTTTGTCTTTTTGTGAAAAAAAAAAAAAAAAACCCAAGTCTTAAACTTCCCAAACACCATAAATATATATACATATGCAACACATAATCAGGGTGTCTCAACATCCAATAGTACACTGGTCAACAACAAAAAGATTCACATATTAAATCATCGGTCTCCAGTACAAAGCCCCTCTCCAGGTTAATACTACTGTGTTAGTTGAAAAGTCGACCCTTGCGAGTCTCTCGAAGCTTGGCCTGCCCGTTTCTAGTATCGATACCGCCCTTGACTGGACTGATGAGACTGAGTCCGACTAGGTTCTAAAACACCCGAAGAATTCACACGCAATGGGCATAAACATCTAACATGGCCAGTTGACCATAATTAAAACAAACAGTAGACTCCGTACTCTGAGACTGGCCTAAAGCCTGAACCTCCCTGGACCTCCCAATGGAAGAGTTCGAAACCCCCGACGAAGACAAGGACTGAGCCTGGGAGTGAGCATGCACTCGCCTCCACCTCTTACTGAGCCTAGCGTGCTTATGAACCGTAAGAGTTACCGAGATGGTCTCCTCCCTAACTCGACCAACACACACAACCACAGTCTCCACATGGGCCGCCGCTTCAACTAGGGCATAGTAATTCTTCCATATAGATCCAGCTACCTTCTCCCAAATATCATCATGCAACCGCCTCTCAAACTCATAACAATGACGCTCCTCCGTTGCCACTAACTCTGGAGCAAACCTCAACAAACTAGTGAACTGCATCTCAAACTGTGCCAAAGGTGTAGCATCCTGGCGCAACTCAACAAACTGTTCTCTCAACCTTTCCCAAGCGGAAGGAGGGAAGTACTTGGGCCAAAAGGCCTCTGTGAAAGCAACCCATGTGTTACCTACTGTGTTCTTAGCATACCTCCACCGATACCCAGTGTCCCCTTTCAATTGGAAAGTCGCCAAAGAAATCCTCAACCCCTCATCATCGACTCTAAGCATATCAAGAGTCTTGGTAATCTATTCTAACCATTCATGAACAGTTTAGCCTCCCCCAAAACTCCGATGGATTGGAGTGAAGAAACTTGTTAGCAAGCTTGAGGGTACATCCATTGTCACCCTTATTGCGAGCTAGAGCATCTTGCATCGCTAGAGCAACTTGCTCGCTAACAGCTGATGCTGCAACGGCAAGTGCTAAAGGAATAGTTGTGCCTCTATCGACACTCCTACTCCCCATTCGTCCTCTATTCCCTCATGTAGACATCCTATAAAATCCAAAAACAAAACCAAACTTAGTGCTCAACACAACGACCTATCTCGAGATACACATTCAACACCGCTAAGCTACCAGACACACTTTGCCCCCAAAACATACAATTTCTATTGCGTATAAACAATTAAACACCTAAATACATAATCAAATCAAGTCCTCAAAGATAGTCACTCATCTCGAAACTCTCAAGGAATTCCTATTAGAAACCACGTTAATCAGGCGTGTTTCCGATAAGACCTCAAAGCAAGTTCACCGGCTACAAGTATTATCCAGGAAACTTAATCTCATGCTCACATAAATCCAATATACAAGTCCTAGAGCTTATCCTAACTATATGCAAACATCCTCGCCAAGCATAGTAAACCCGATGTGGTAAAAACCACTCCCACGAGCCTAAGGTATTCAAACCCAGCTCACTCTGATACTAAGTTGTCACACCCTGCCTTTTTATTACTTGGATTCTATTACCCAACCATTATTTTAGATTCAATTTCAGAGATAACATACGGAAACTCTTTACATTAACAAGAACACATGAATAAAGATTCTCGCATCTGAATATAATATGAATGCAACTGGAGTTATAATTAAATAAATTGCTCGTAGGCTTACATCTTTTACATTAAAAGAAAGGGTTTAACTCTTTTACATCAATGGCATTCCACCCACAAATAAAAAGGCCCTGTGACCAACAACTAAGGATGATCCTCGATCTTGAACACCTCTTAGCATCACCTGACAAGAATTAGCAACGTGAGATGAACATAAAGTCCAGTAGGGATCCCAACATGATCCTAAAGAATAATAACATACAGATAGCTATGATCATGAATGCTTTATATCATATCATATACATAATGTGACGGTTTATACTGAAAATATGCTGATACAGGTACTTTCCTCAAAATCATTCAATTTACCCAACAACACAAACAATTCATTTTTCTTTCTCATTTTCCCATTTATAAATAACATGTCACGACTGGTTGTTTTAAAAAAAATACTTTCACAAAACCCGATTGCATCTCACAATTTACGCCCAATACAAAACATAGGTTTACTTCTGTTAGACTTATTTATTTTGATGATTTATTTAATTATGTTTTAATTTATTTGAAAGAGAAAAATAGAATCCAAAATTTATTTTGATGATTTATTTAATTATGTTTTAATTTATTTGAAAGAGAAAAATAGAATCCAAAATTTATTTTGATGATTTATTTAATTATATTTTAATTTATTTGAAAAAGAAAAATAGAATCCAAAATCCATTTTGATGATTTATTTAATTATGTTTTAAATCCAAAATTTATTTTGATGATTTATTTAATTATGTTTTAATTTATTTGAAAGAGAAAAATAGAATCAAAATTTATTTTGTCCTATTATTTCTCACCTAAACCTTTATCCTAAATGTTGTTAGAATGTATTTAATATTTGATTAAAATAGAGGTTCAAACAGCCCAAAAATAGAGGTTCAAATAGCCCAGCATAACAGCAGTTCAAAAGGTTCAAGTGGAAAATATTCAAATTTGTAATGATGGAGTGGAAGATATTCAAATTAGTAATGATGGAGTGCAAGATATTCAAATGAATACAACGGCTATAAATGACTATAAATTCAAATGAATACAATGGCGATAAACGACTACAAGTTTCATTATATATACTAAAGCCTCTAATACAAAAAAAAAAAAAACCAGAAAATATTCTTTGATCTATAATCACTCACATATATTCTCTGAAAAATTCTCTGAGAAGTGTTCTTCAATTTTTGTCTACATTCTCTTTCAAAAATTATACACTGAGACGTATAGCTTTAAGCCTATCTTTCCTGTGTGAGGTTTACAGAAAAACCAGAGCTTTATTTTTATATCTATCTTTGAGAGATAATTCTTGTAGCTTTCTGTGAAAGCAAAAACACCTTCTTTTCAACCTTGTAAGAGTGTAGTACACTCAGTGTTCTTGACTTAGAAAGTCTGTGTAAAATCTGTGTAAAATCCATGGAGGATTGCTCCATTTGTAAAGAGGTTGCTAGCACCCCCGTGAAGCTAGAGCATAGTGGAAAATCTCAAGTGAAGCTTGAGGAGTGGACGTAGGCCGCGTTGAAGCCGAACCACTATAAATTTGTTTGTCTCTCTCTCCCTTATCTCTTTATTTTATTTAAATTGCTGTAGCTATATTTCACATTTTCACTGTGCTAAAATCATTAACTAACATAGTTGTTAGAACACTAGTTTTTAATTATTTTTATTTCATTAACTATATTTATCTATTGTGCTAGGCATAATTTTTATTAGGGTATTATTAATTTTTAATTGTAAAAACCTAATTCACCCCCCCTCTTAGGTTGTCTTTTGGGTAACAACTTCTGATACATTCATCACATTCCCGTGACCCTAAGTCCATAGTCAAGAAACACTTTCAACAACTCATCCAATATGCCTGTGAACATACATATATGTCCTAATACGAATACAAAATCAATACATGTACAATGATTACTACGCTATCTCACCAAAAAAAAAAAAAGCCTGGCCTCACCCAACCATAACCATCACCTACTCATGACATACAAAGATACACCGAGCCAAAATGAGAAACGAAACAACGCTCTACCTGCCTTAAGCATGGTAAGCCAAGGATACACCGAGACAAAATGAGAAATGAAACAATGCTCTACCTACCTTAAGCACGGTAAGCCAAGGATACACCTTTCCATATCGAAATGCCAATTTACTAGACAAAAGCTGGAAGGTAATGGTACCTCTGCCAATTTACCAGACACTGGCTGGAAGGTAATGGTACCTTTGCCAAGTTCTCTCTACAAGAAAAAACACTTTCCGTGACCAACATTTTGGTCGCGAAAAGTACCATATTTGGTCGCTAAAACCTTTTCGCAACCAAAATATGTTGGTCGCGAGTTGGTCGCTAAAGCCTCGTCACTGATAGTTTTCTGCGACCAAAAAAGCCTTTGGTCACTAAAAGTGACCATTCGCGACCAACTTTTTTGGTCACGGAAAGTCCAATTCATATTAGCCAAAAGTAAACTTTTAGCGACCAAAGATAAGTTGGTCGCCAAAAGTCAGCGTCTTGACCCAAAAAAAATAATTCTTTTGTGTTGCCTGGGACTTGAACTCCTGACCAAGGAGTCACCATGCACCCAATCCACTCTGCCAATAACATGCTTCTTGTTCATATTTGGCAAAAAATATATATAACCCATAAAAATTGGGTTATATATTATTTTATAAAACTTTTAATGCCTAAACAGAAAAATAGCATGTAATTACAGTAGTATCATTTTTTTTAAAATTTATCCCGCCATAACTTTCAGCGACCAACTTTTTTTCTGGTCGCCAAAGGGTAATCTTCCGCGACCAAAAAAGCCTCTGGTCGCCAATAGTATACTTTCCGCGACCAACTTTTTTTTTTGGTTGCCAAAGAGTATACTTTCTGTGACCAACTTTTTTTTTGGTCGCCAAAAGGTGATCTTCCGCGACCAAAAAAGCCTTTGGTCACCAATAGGTATACTTTTCGCTACCAACTTTTTTTTTGGTTGCCAAAAGGTGATTTCTGTGACCAAAAATTGTGGTCACCAAAAGTTAAATTTTAGTCGCAGAAAGTGGACTATTTGCGACCAAAAAAAATAGGTGGTCGCCAAAAGTGTTTTTTCTTGTAGTGAGACGCTAGCTGGAAGATACTAGTACCTCTCATTCTCAGCGCGACCAATTCTCCAAGCGCTAGCTGGAAGGTAATGTTACCTCTCATTCTCAGTGTGTGAACATTTCCAATCATCTCAACATACTAGAATGCATAATAACACAAGTGTACCACATACACGATATTATTCAACACAACAATGCCATCCTCCACCGATGACCAAGGACAAAACCTCTAACATTTCCAACCATCTCAACATACTAGAATGCATAATAACACAAGTGTACCACATACAAAATATTATTCAACACAACAATGCTATCCTCCATCGATGACCAAGGACAAAACCTCTAAGCATATGTATTAAATACATGTAAGACAACAATCAAATTCTCACAAAACCTTATGTCCAATAACAATAATAATATGTAAAGGTTTCAAAATCTGACCTCAAGTTCATTATTAATTTACGAAGGGTTATGATTTCATTTTCTTTCCAAAAACCAATTTTCCTTAATTTCCAATCCACACTACTCTAATCATTTTCTAAAAATTCGTTCTTTTCATTTAATTAAAAACCACAACCTTGATGCCAAAGCCACAACCCAACCCTACTCAATATGATTAATCCAAACAATTCTCGTACCACGATTACTGGAAGAAATACCGCCCCAGCAAAAAACACTACCCTCCTAGTACATTTGCAGACCTGCAAATACACTAGAAGTCCCCAAAGACTGCTTGAGTGACCAAAGTACCGCTTGAGCGAACTGACCAAAAATCTAGGCAAAGAATCCTTTGAAAAACGAAGTCCCAACCTATTTGAAACGCAACCACAATGCTCACACAACCCCATTTCAACAAGAAATAAGATGAACAAAAACATGGACAGTTATTAAGGACAAGGAAACCCGGATTCAAAACCATAAACAGGTCGTGTCTAAACCTGAATCATTATACAAGAAGTTTAAGGCTCCATCATTTACACTTTATGATGGCAAGTCAGACCCTACTGACTCTGTTCGTTATTACAAACAAGCCATGACACAGAATGCAGACAATGAAGCACTTATGTGCCGTATTTTTCCTAACAGTTTAGGCCATTTGACTATTAGATGGTATTACAAACTTGAACCGACTTCCATCAAGAGTTTCCACCAACTCCAACAATCTTTCCGAGGTAGGTTCATGTGACGACCCCACCACGTATAATAATTACCATTTAATTAATTAAGGAGATTTAAATTCTAATTGTTCATTATTTTGGTTCAATTTGAGATTTATGGGAATTATTTAGTTTGAATCGTATACGATTTGATTAAAGATTTATGTTGGAATTAGAAATTGAAAGCCTAAATGGCTTAAGAAGGTGAATTTAATGAATTGAATTGGTTCAATTTCGAGTATTAGACCATATGAGAGTTTAATTAAATATTTGATTCAGTTTAGTAAAATTAATATTTGATTAATTGGGTCCGAGTTGGGATTAAGTTATGAGGTGATTATGAGGATTGAGAATTATAATTATTATGAATTAAATTTACATTCAAGGTGTTTAGTTGAATATGTAATTTATTGATGGAGATTTTGAGTTTGATATGAAATTGAAGGCCTTAAAGATTTGGGAAACCAAAATTGATGATAGTAATAAGTTTACTTTGATATTTGGAGCCTTTTGAGAGTTTGAGTAAAAATCTGATTTAGATTGATAAATTTAAATATAATTAATTGGGCTTTTAATAGAAGTCAAGTAGGCTAGTCAAATTATGTGGAATTTGTGATTAGTTATGATTAATTTAATTATGTGTTAATCAATATTTATTAAGATTAAGTGTTGCTTAATTAAATTAATCCTAAACATAAATTGAATTATGAAGGAATCTAGAATTGAGGGTGTATGTAGGTGTGGGTGTATTGAGCATTTCTGTGGGTGTGTACATGTTTAGTGTTGTGCTGGAAGTCCTACAAGAGTGTGTGCGTGTGCACGTGTAATGAAGTCAAAAAGGGGATGAGAGTAATATGTATAATGTGATGAATTGAAGGGGTAGTGTATCAGTGAGTTCAAGAACTCTAAAGAGAGAAGAGAAGAAAATAGAGAGAGAGAGAGAGAGAGAGAGAGAGAGAGAGAGCTCAAGTCAGCACCTATTTGCTGGAAATGGAGTAGTAGAGCTAAGGAAAAGCTAGGAAAAATGAAGAGAAGAGAAGAGACTCAAGAAATTCAACCATTGAAGACTGAAGGTAAGAAATTGAAGCTTAGATTTTATAAATAATTCAGCTCAAAGCTGAAATTAAGAAATAATTGGGCTCAATTTCATGTAATTGGAAAGAAATAATGAAAGGATGAAGTAATTTGAAGATTAATTTTATAAATTGATAGAAATTGGGTTTTGGATGTTAAATTAAGTTAGGTTGAAGAATATGAGTTATGATTCTTTAAATTTGTTAAGTTTGGCTTTAATTTTGAGAATTATTCTTGAATTAAGCTCTATAAATTACATGCAATAAATTTTTTTTGAAGATTTGATCCATGCAGTGGAGTATATAAATGAATTTGACGAAAAGTTTTAAAAAATTATGAGTCCATGAAATTTGAGAGTTTCATCTTTAAATTTTAAAGAAGTTTTGATTTAATTGAGTTGAAGATTGATCATGACTCATATTTATTTTCATGTTTTGATGAAGTTTTGCATGAGTTTTGAGGCATGAAATTGGGCTTTGAAAGTTTAATTCATGTTTTAGAATATATGGGTTTAAAATTGGGTTTGATAGGAAGAAAATGAATTAAATTTAAATTTGGACAAATTTAGAAATTGAGAATCAAATATTGGTTTGATTTTGAATTAAATTTCATACATGCAAATATTTTTCTAAGAGTTTCATACCTTTAATCTCATGTTTTTGAAAAGTAAGAAAAATAATTTGAAAAATATTATATGCATGAGATTTTAATTTAAGTTTGGATAATTGGTGAGGTTTTGAGTAAATAATTTCTAAATGGTCATGTATTTGTGTTTTCCAAGATATTTTTACATTTTTAAGTATGCCATGCAAGACCCCAAGTTTTGGAAATGAAATTTGGAAACTAAATCTTCAGTTTTGAAAATCCAAAACATTGACTGATCGTTCGAGCGACCAAGTGTTGGCTCGAGCGCAGTTTTGACTCATCCAGTATTTTTGCAAACGATCCAGTCCGCTTGAGCGACCAAGTGGTGGCTCGAACGGTCAGGCTATTTTCAACATGTTTTGAAAAATTACATCTTCGTCATATTTTTATTCTCATTTCTTTCAAAGCATTCTAGACATGATTTCTGACTCAATGAAGATTAATAAGCTAGCAATTAACATAAATTTAGTTGGTTAAAGAATAAGTCATTGACTTAGTAGTAATTGATTAAGAAGCCAAGTAAGAAATCAGTCTATTTAGAAAAGAAGAATTTAGTAATGAAAGAATATGTGAAATGAGAACCCGATTTATTTGAATAAAGAAAGAATAAGCGTAGTAGAACTTCGGATTTCTTAAACAGAAAAGACAAAAGAAGTCAAGTTTTATCAAAGAAGTGATATTGTGTTTCAATGTGTATATGTTACTTGTTTGTGTAGGTCGCGCACTATCGTATATCTAATCTGTCTGATATGGTTCTGGAGCTATTGGTGAGTAACAACTCTGTAAAGCTATATTTGATTATAAGTATTTTTTGACGGATATGTGTAGACACCCCATTTTTGATTCCACACAAGACTTGGGCGCTTTGTCCTGAGCACTCGATGATGAAGTTCCGTTGTCGATGGTTCGAATTCTCAACGAAGGAATCTAATTTTTTGCTCTCAAAAATCTTAACCTTCCATACCTAAGCTGTTTCTATACCTATATACCACAAAAATCCATTTTTTATCTCCATGCCAACATACATTGAGCCTAAAATAGAGGAACAGGGGAACCATATTTGGACCCGGCCGTGCCTCATCGGGAGCTGGCCGTGGCCATTTGGGGCTGGCCGTGCCTTTTGGGTGAGAAACACTGTTTTGGGTGGGAATCAACTAGCTGTCTATTTTCTAAGATATTTATGACCTATTTGGCTCAAATTCTATAAATACGAACTGATGCCTCAGTGTTGGGGATTAGAAAAATTTAAAAGAAGACAAAACACCTTTGAGAGCTCCTTCTTCCTTTGCAAGCTATCTTTGAGATGTTATATCATCCTTGGATCATATCTATACATCATGTACACCCTTAGAGCTGAACCTTGAAGCCTTGGTTGAGCCTTGAGAATCATAATTCAACCTTGAGAGTGTGCTAGGATCAAGTTTAGATTACAACCAAAGCTTGCTCTCTTCAAGAGGTATAAGCTTGTCACCTTTTCCATGATTTCATTACAATCTCTCTTTATCTATTTGTTGTGTTTTTGTGCTGTCTTGGATCCATTTCAAGTGTCAGAACTTGGGGTTGAATAGCTACCAAAGGTAGAGAGGCTTAACACCCTTTCTTGCACCTTACTTCATAGCTCATTTCCTTTGTTCTACCAATAATTTTCTTGGATTACAAACTGATTTTCAGAGTTTAAAAATGCCGAAAAACATGGTTTAGAAGTCTCAAAAGTGGAGGGGTTAGCCACCTCTCCTTGCTCTTGTTTACTAGTTTTTGTATCTCCTTGTCCTTACCTATCCATTTGTGCTCTTTAACATACTTTTAAGCTACTATTTTTTTTTAAAATGTTTTAGGGGCTGTTTAGGGTTGTTTTAATTAATTTAATTAGTCTATGCATTGAATACTTTGCTTGTTGTGTTGTACGTCCTCATGGCTTTGGTTGTTTAGGCCTTAGACACCAGGTCATTCGAGTTGATAGCCTTCTTTACTTAGTTTCTATGTAAAGAGTTTTATTTTTGGTAATAATCAACTTCGCATAATCATTTCTGCGCCCTCCCTCCTTTCTTGATTTTCTTTGTTTGAGAGTTGTTTCAAGCAATTGATTGTTATTCGAGGCATGAGAAAGAGACCTCCTATGCTGAATGGCTTAATCTCTTTAGAGGTTCATCGTCAAGGCATAGTCTCTTTTTCATGCTAAGGATCACTTCTCATTTGACATTTCTCTTCATTTAGTGGACTTAGATATCACTTTGGGACAAAATGATTAAATAATGGAAAGGTAAGTAAAAAATGACTAATAAAATTGGCTTAAAATCAATGAAACCGACATAAAGAAGATGAATAAAATTGGTTGGATTTGGCCGGATGTTATGCCGAGTCCATTGCATCAAGAGTCGTCATATATTAATTCATGATATTTTGATGACTTTTGAGGCGTGTCTACCTCCCTATTTGAGCTAACTTCATGATAGGAGGGAGGGATGGTTGCCCTTCCTTGCATTTATTAACTTTTTGTCCAAATGTGCTCGAGATCATCAAGCAATCAACTTGCTACCATTGATGATTTTGGAACCAAATTCATTCTTCTCTTGATTTTCTCCATGATAGAGAAGAGCAGAAGGGACAAACATGGTTTAAAACTGCTTTGTCTGCAATGTTTTCACCTCAGAGCACAAAAACATTTTTCTGCAAGAAAATAGGGCACGGCCGGCCTTTTTGGACCCGGCCGGGCCTCATTGGGGGTAGATCGGGCTTCAATGTCTAGTAAACAAAGTCCTTTTGGCAAAAACAGGTGGGGCAGTGGCTGAGAGTAAAGTAAAGCAATTGCATAGAAGGTAGACAGAGCAGCTTCTGAAAACCGTGTTCATTGACGTGCATGCGATCCTTGTGCATCTTTAGTTGTTATAATTAATGTTCATAGTATTATTGTTATAATAACTTTTCATATTATTGTTGTAAGTATTCTTGTTATAATTATTGTTGTAATTATTATTGTTGTTTATTATATTGATTATAATTGTTATCATTATATCCTTGTTGTAATAAGTTAGATAGCTAGTTATTTATTTAGCATTCATTCGGATTTGTAATAAGTTAGATAGCTAGTTTACTTATTTTATCCATTCGTACTTGTAATCAGTAGTTAATTCAGACATTCGGACCCTCTTGCACAAGGGCAAAATATGTAATAATTGTGTATGCCTTCCAACCCCATTTCTTTCTCCCTTTTATTTATCCGCTTATAATGGTAGCATCATATTTACTTAGCATTTTCCATGACTTGCATCCATTTGTTTTGCATGCATAAGGTCTGGCTCATCATTCTAACTAATGTCAAATTCAAATTCTTTGTTTGAATACATGCTTTATCCCATGTCTTGAATTGAATCAAATGCCATGCTAGTTGTCGAACTTGTTATTTACATAATGTATGTATTGCATTAGTCATATTGCATTATCTAGGAGCATGCATTTCTTCTGATTATTTTGCTTTATTTGGCTTGCCATGGAGTACTAGGTGAGCATTTCTTGCTTTAGCATGTTGCATCGTGTGTTCATGTTGCCATATCAAGCATGTTTTCCATGAGGCTAAGTGCTTAAGTGATATACTTGTTTGAATACCAGTGGATGAAGGCTAATTGCTTAAATTGGGATGTTTTGACCAATGTATATACGAGTTCACTTTTTTAAGTGATGCATATTCAAAATTCTTTTTCAAAGTACACATGAAATCAAAGTGTTCCAACTTTTGCAAATTGGTCTATACTTGTGTGCATCACATAGTAAAAATTAGCCTAATAAATCGGAACAAGAGCATATAATGTAAATAAAAATCACATCATGATTAGTAGAGTCCGATCTTTGATAGGGTGAGTGGGGTGCTCAATTCATGACCTTCCCCTCTCATACCTACCTAAGTTCTCGAGCCGAGACACTTTGGTGATAATGGACACGTGGCCTTCGACACAAGTCATGGGTTTCCTGAATTTTTCAAAACAATTTAGGTGCCGAATCTGAAATCTGGCAATGCTGTCCATTTTTGGCAGTTTGATTCAAATTCTATTTTCAAAAGATTTGCCAGATTTGGACTCATTTGTGTTTATCTATTTCACATTGCACTTGTGAACTCAGATTCAGAACCACAAGTGTCCAAACTGTTAGGCTAATTGTATCCGAAAAGAGCACGAAAAGCAAGCTACAGTTTCTGGCTACTCTGCCTGGGATTTAGAGAACTTGACTTGAATTTCATGATGTGAAATTTTATCTATACTTATATGTTCTTTGCATTGCATTTGTATGGTTACTTTAAATCACTGTGTTTTCCATCTACTATTCCCGGACGGTTTGCCGGAGGCTTGCCCAAAAGCTTGCCAAAAGGCTGACTGGTCGTAGGCTCTGCCATGTTGGAAACACAACCCTTGGATCTGGATTACCATCGTACCGTTTGATCCACCTTTCACTTCTCGGTGTTAGGTATGAGAGGTATATTCAGTGATCTTGCCGAGGTACTCATTTTTGACCATTTGGCCTAGCTATATATAGTAGATCCATAGCGACTATTCCAATTAAAATAGGATGCCACCCCGTATGTAGGATGTTGTGAAACTCTTTGTTTGAAGTAGTACAACCTAGATCATATCAAAATCTAGGACAAGGTAACCCTATCCCCTCATAGGGGTGTTTTGGTTCTCTTTTACTTGGTATGTGCTTTTACAGTGAAATTGTATAGGAATGTTCATATCAGTGGATGATATTAGTTTGGGAAACAGAGTTTAGTGGGATTTACAGTTCTATAGCTGTGTGATTATACCTGTTGTGAATTGGGCCAAAGTACTGTTTGATTTTGATTGCTATTTTTCTTTTCTTTCTTTTGCTAGGTAGTTTACCATCATAGTTTCATAAAGACCCAATATTCCCCAAGTTGTGTGGACTCGTTCTGGCAGGCTTTACAAAACTCAAGACCTTATTGGTGGTCAGCCAGTGTTAGTCTCTCTTCCACTAATTACTCGACGAAGAAGGAATAGGCAGTTGGCAGCACCAGCACAGAGCACTCAACAAACACCTGTCCGTTCCCACCCATCCAGTTCACCAGCATCTAACTCACCTAGACCAACAATGGCACATAACACAAAAGAATTTGCTGCCATGATGGCAACTTTTCAGAGAACTATGGACATCGTAAATCAAAGGATGGCCCCACATGATGAAATCATCGCTGGTCTGCCACGCCCATCTGGGGCATCTGCATGTAGCGTGCATCCAATCCCAACTGTTTAGCCGAATCCTAATCCACCTCCACCTATGGAAAATTCCCAGGTCCTAGATCCTCAAGAGATGTTTCCACTGGCTCCGACTTATAGACCTTTGGTACAGCCCCCTGCAAGACTCTTTCCCTCTGACATCAATGAGATTGTTCTTGCCCTGATCAAGATTGTCGGGCTAGAGAAAGTGCTGAAAAAGTCCCAAGGCTTCAATTCCGTTCCGAATATTAGAGACGGGTACACTGAGGCTTCGATTAGATTATTGGAGAAGTTCAAGATGCCCCACATCGACAAATTCAATGGGAGTGGGGATCCAATTGTATATGTCCGCCTATTTTCGGATGTTCTTAGGCCAATGGGTCTCTCTCGAGTTCAGAAATTGCCGTTGTTTGGGAGAACTTTGTCCAATGTGGCAG
This sequence comes from Camellia japonica, assembly GCA_030407325.1. Lineage (NCBI taxonomy): Eukaryota > Viridiplantae > Streptophyta > Magnoliopsida > Ericales > Theaceae > Camellia > Camellia japonica. Next base: position 62,839,413 of record JAPPVO010000032.1, read on the forward strand.
CCATCTGGTAGGCAAAACTAGAGGATTCTACGAAGCAGAACTAGGAGGAGCTATCTGAGGGGTTTGTCAAGCAGTATTCATATAACACTCAGATAGAGGTAACCATCAGTGAGCTAGAAGTAACTACCCAGAACCCCAAAGAACCTTTTATTGACTTTGTCGCCAGATGGAGAGCAAAAGCGGTCCGGATGACAAACAGGCCCTCTGAAAGGGAGCAAGTCCGAATGTTGTTCCAGAATCTTGAGCCAGATATGCTGCAGAGAATAATAGTGGCACAACTCAACACGTTTGCTTTTCTATACAAGTTGGGGGTCCAAATCGAGAGTGCATTCAAGAAGGGCATAATCCACAGAACTAGTGAACCTGCAAGGAGGCCATTCACCAGGAATACTAATGCTAGTAATAGCACTATTCCACAGCCTATAGATGTCAATCCCGTCGTCCTAAAATGGCCGATCCCCTTTGCCGCAACAACCTCACAACCTACCGGCCCAAATCGGAACTGAAGAACCTTTACCCCCTATAAATGAGCCCAGCCTATGCCTTTAAACTCCTGATGTATTGTATTTTCCGCCAATAGCACGGTCACCCCACAGACTTGTGCTACCGCTTGCTTCATGAGATCCAGGATCTCATTGACAATAAAATCATCGCTCCACCCGCCAAACCAAACGTAGCCACCAATCCACTTCCCGCTCATAATCAAGTCCCCTCTACCAAGAAACATTAACCTAATCCATACACTACCACCCACCTTTAACCCTAGCACATATATTACCCCATCCAATCTACCTAAGCCAAAGGTGGTTATTCCGGAAAGCACGAACATATGCATGATGGACATAACGCCACAAACCCAAACAGGGTCTATGGTGGCAGAGGTGGAGAAGAGGAAGAAGGCACTAGAAAAGGGGTTGTCTGACGCCCAAGTCATAGAGAAAGGGGCCTCACTTGAAGAGGAGTATGACCCCATCTTGTACATTGTGGCCGTTGATCAGCCAAAGCCAGTAGTCATACTGCCAGACTTCCTCAGCATCAACGTCATTAGGGAAGATGAACTAGGGAAAAATCAGAACGATTGGCCTGAACAAGGCGTAAATGACTAGGCCAAATTAGAGGAGGACCTGGCCGACCTGGAGAAAGATACAGAGAACCTTTACTTCTTTGAAGAAGAAGATGTGGGTAGTGTACAAATTGGGTGGTGGGATCCAAGTTAACCCGATACCAGCAATGGGTGGTGAGTGAAGTAGAATCAGATGTGGAGGAGCAGGCAAGAGAGATTGTGAAAGAAAATGAAGTTGGTGATACCAGCAAGGTTGAGGTTGCACGTTTAACTAAAAAGGAACAAGCGTTGGAGTAATTCCAATAGGAAATGATATAAGAAATCCAAAGAAAGATAGCCCTAGAGCAGGGAAAAGGAAAGACCGAGCCAACAGCGATAGAAGTCCAAAACATGGGAAAGCCAGAGTGGGAGCCCAGTGACAGGAAGAGATTACCAAGAAAGCTTAGGAAGCATTGGAACGTGGAAACCAAAACTGTTGTGGAGGAGGAATGATATGATGACGAGGGGCGTGATGTGAACATGCTCTAGGTAGAACTTGATAATAGCCCGGCCATGATTGCCGGGGAGTGGTGGGAAGACAACGACCTAAGTCATGCGAACACTGACAGAGGTTGGAAAGCTGATACCCCTGATGATACGTGGTATACTAATGAGATCAATCACATGACCCGCAATGGTCACTATTTCAAACCCCTAACTCGAGATCAGCCTGAATCCTCCAGTAAAGAGGCTAAGAAATCAAAAGAGAAAGACATTGAAGAAGACCTGGTCTTGAAATAGCTCAAGAAGATTCAGGCAGACATATCAATCTATGGGCTACTGATGGCTTCCCAGGAACATAGACAGGCGTTGCTAGAGGCCATGAATAAAACAAAGTTGCCCATCGATGCCACCATTGACCAACTGGTGTCGTTGGTCACATCCGGGGACGTTATGCCAATGATATCCTTTACAGATAAAAAGTTGCCACTTGAGGGTGCTAACCACAATCGACCCTTGTATGTGACCCTGGATAGCCGAAAAAAGTGGATTCCGGTGGTGTTAGTAGATACTGGATCGGTGATTAATGTTTGTCCAACATAGATTGCCTGTGCCATAGGTTTGAGGCTGGCTGACTTCACACCCACAACCCAAGCCGTCCGAGCTTATGACAACACTAGCCAGGATGTTATGGGAACATTCAAGAGCCACATACTAATCAGCCCGTCTGAGCATGAGGTGGAATTACATGTCATGGACGTATCAGCAACTTTTAATCTACTCCTGGGTAAGCCTTGGCTACACTAGATGAAGGCCGTATCATCAACGGTCCACTAGCTGGTAAAATACCCCTTTAAAGGTGGGATTGCTACTACGTACGGTAATTTTGCCATCCATCCTTCCCAAGGAACTACCACACCCTTGCTGGAAATCATATATGGGGAAGATGATGTATTCCTCTCCGGCTTCTCCTTGGAGGAGGCCCTGTTGGTCCAATCTATTATGGCAGAAGATGATGGAAACTACATAAGTGCCCAGTCCATCTACGTGATGAAAAAACAAGGGCATATTCTGGGATCAAGATTGGGCAGGAGTGGCAGGCAGGGGGGTACTATTGCCAATGAGATGAGTCACAACCCCCATGTTTTTGGGCTAGGGTACAAACCTGCTATTGACGATTGGAAAAGAAAGGGAGATGAGTTGAGAGGAAGAATTAAACCAAAGAGGACTGGGAGGCAGTATGAATTAGTCCACATGCCAATTCGGGGAACCCTAAATGGACGCTTTTGGCCTCGTTTGGAAACATGCTAATTTAGTAATTTTTTGGCTATTTGGCTAAAATATGAACTAAAAAAAACTAGTATGGTTGGGATGGCTTTTTGGCTTTTTACGAAAAGACGTGCAAAAAGTAGAGAGAAAAGAGAATCTTTGACTTTTTGGTATGGGTTGTTGGTTTTTTGGTTTTTTTTAGTGACTTTTTTACTTTTTGGCTAAAAAAGCCACTTGCCAAACGAGGCTTTTGTTCGCAAAGGGGAAGATTTCCCATTTTGTGGGTTTCCAGAGCCTTGGTTTGACCGGAACACAAAGTCCAGGTACCTGGGGTTCGAGATCTTGTTCGGGCACCAGTTACCAGAAGAGGAGGATGAGCAGACGGACCTGAGCACTAGTACAGGTCAAGGCAGGACTGTAAGCCTAGGTATCGATGAAGAGGAGCAGTTAGGGAAAGCATTGGCTGATCTACTAACAAGTTCTAATGCTGGAACTGAGCCCATCAACTTGCGGGACAATTTTACTATCTCAATGATCGGGGATAAACCAGCAACAGATTTCACTGGTCTCATCGTGGACACATCTGAGGCTCTGCGCCTGGTCTGGAAGTTTGAGAAGGGCACCATTAACAACTCTAAATCAGATAATGAGTCCGAATCTGATTCCACTGAGTTTGTGGAGTTAGAGTCAGATTTGAGTTCTTCTGAGTCTGGTACTTCTGAGAAGTTTTAACCTGGATACCAAGGTCCTGTCCAGGTCGTCTTTCAGCTTTTCTTTTGAGTCTACTGTAGCCAAAGATCCGGACTTTTTGAATGAGAATGCCGTAGATTTCACTTACTTCTCTGTGTCTTTGGTTTGTTGCACTTATCATGATTTTCCAAATTTTGACTTAAACGAAGAGGAAGAAATTCCTCAGGCTTTGAAAAATTTGGTTGACCAAGAGGAGGAGAGGCGTGTTAAGCCCTGTATAGATGAAATCGTTGCAATTAACGTGGGTACTGAGAGGGATCCTCGCTTGGTCCAGATCAGGTCCATGTTGTCTTCGGAGGAGCGCGAGTGTTTAATCGCTTTATTAAAAAATTTTGAAAGATGTTTTCGCGTGGTCCTACGAAGACATGCCTGGATTCGATCCTAACATTGTACAGCATCGGATCCCTTTTGACCTTGAGGCCCGACTAGTCAAACAGAAACTGCGCAGAGTTCGACCAGACTGGGCGTTGAAGATTAAAGAAGAGGTCACCAAACTGAGGCAGGTTTCTTGATGGTGTCTGAATACCTAACATGGCTAGCTAATACTGCTCCGGTTTTGAAGAAGGATGGTAGAATTAGAGTCTGCGTCGACTTCTAGGATCTAAATAGAGCTAGTCCAAAGGATGAATTTCCACTGCCGCACATCGATGAGTTGGTAGATTTCACTGCTGGCCATGCCTTGCTTTCATTCATGGATGGGTTTTCCGGGTATAACCAGATTCTAATGGCATTGAAAGATAGAGAAAAGACTACTTTCACTACGCCGTGGGGTACTTACTGCTACCGAGTCATGCCTATTGGGTTGAAGAATGCTAGGGCTACATACCAGAGGGCTGCGACCACAATCTTGCATGATATGATCCACAAAGAAGTTGAGGTGTACGTGGACGACATGATTGTCAAGTCCAAGGACCAAGAAGGCTGTGGAGACCGAATAAAATCAAATAGGAAGGCCAAGACATTTGATCAACATCAGGCCAAAGACAATTTGGCCCTGACCAGGGGTTCATGAAGCCGAATGTACGAAGCGGCCATATAAGGAGCTGAATAGGAACCAACACACAACTGGAAGGCCGAGTAAGTAACCATGTGCGAAAGTAAGAGTGGGCTCGACCCTTGGGCCCAAATGTAATATAAAAGGGGAGGAATGTCAGCCAAAGAGAGGTATGTGAGAAAATACGAAATAACTTGAAATTGAAGTAAACTAGAGAGAATACTAACTTGTCCGTTGGAGTGCTAATTCTGGCACCCCCGACCGGAGTGTTCATCCCGTTTTCAGGTAGTAATTAGAGGATCAGGGACGTCTGACTGGATTATGGAGTATTTCCAAACCACTTCACCACAATTGGCGCCGTCTGTGGGAATACTCAAGTGTGTCCATGGCAGGTGTGACAGATGATTTCGATAGTTGCTGACGATGTTACACCAAGAGATGACATTACTCCAAGAAACATGCTTGGACTGGAGAATATCACAGTGCGATGTGCCTTGAACTTCGATCCAGTAGCTCAAACTTCATCCTCAACTTCTGTGCAAGAAACTGTGCAGATGATCATGGATCAAGCAAAACGAAATGAACAATGTCTAGAAGATATGATGGCTGAGAACGAGCATTTGTGTAAGGAATTGGCCCTGGAGTTAGCCAAATCCCAACAGGCCGCACACTATGACCGGGGTCGATCCCCAGAAAAGAAGAAGGATGATCGATGATGTCAACTTCGGAAACATGATAATGACAATGATTCCGACTCACCATCTCAAGAACCCAGAAAGAAGGGGCAAGTCAATGTTCCAGCTTATCAGAAGGAAGTCCATATATACGGCGTAGGTGGGAGAAAGAAAGTGATAATTTACATGAAGAAGACAGACACGACCCCTTCGTATGACGTATTGGAAGGGCTGTGCTGCCTAAAAAGTTCAAAGCACCAACATTCACCTTATCCGACGAAAAATCAGATCCCACTGACCATATTTTTCATTATAAACAAGCGATGACGTTGCATGTTGATGATGAAGCCCTCATGTGTCGAATGTTTCCAAGTAACCTGGGACCGTTGGCTGTCAGATGGTACTATAAACTGGAGCCGGCGTCAATAAGAAGCTTTCATCAACTCCAAAAATCCTTCAGGGCAAGATTCATCACCAACGAAGTTCAGCCAAAGTAAGCCGACTCTCTCTGGGCATTGCAAATTAAACCAGAAGAGACACTCCGTGAGTATTCGACGCGCTATTGGTAATGTTTCAACCTGGTGGATGATGCCTACAATGATTCCATGGCCATTACTGCCTTTGAGATGGGATTACATTCTGATAGTCCTCTCCACAGTTCATTGACCAGACAGCCTCCCAAAACAGTTTGGGCGCTAATGAAGAAAGTTGAAGAATACTGTAAGGTGGAAGACGATGCCCTGCGCGTCAAGGCCAGACATAAAGTCGTTAAATCATCTCCATCTGGTCTGGTTCAGCCGATAAGTGCAGTGCCATCAAGGAACCTCAAACCTCGGACTCGGGGCTAAACAAGACCACTGGTGTGATTCGCGCTGTTCAAGCAGCTAATGTTCGCATCGTTCAAATGAACAATATCAAGTGGATAGTAGGCACATAAGACGTTCGGACAAAAAGTATACGGAATTGGCGGAGCCGATCAGTAATATCCTACCCAAAGTCCAACATCTTCCATTCTTTAAATGGTCGTCTAAGATGATGGGCCCTTCTGATACAAGGAGAAGGAATAAGCAGTGCGAATATCACAAGGACCAAGGCCACGATATTGATAGCTGTTATGCACTAAAGGACCACCTGGAGGAATTGGTACAAGACAGCCGGCTTGCGCAACACATCTGAAAGAATAATCCTTCAAACACAGTAGCCCTACGGCCGGATTCACCTCCACTTGGTGTAATTCACGTGATATACAGCCTACCGTCGTCAGCCGAGGTGCATACAATTCAGTCACAACCTAGCCTGCCCAAGCTAATCACACCAGCCAAACGGCCTCATGAAACTGGCAGGATTAGCTTTGATGACACCGACCTAGATGGAGTAACTTTCCCCCACGCTGATCCCCTCGTCATCGAGCTATGCATGAACAGATTCACAGTTGAGCGTGTTCTCATTGATCAGGGAAGCACCTCAGAAATAATGTATTACAAGACGTTTGTGATACTCGGCTTCACTGATTCAGATCTGTTACCGGCTGATTACCTATTTTTCGGCTTCAACGCTAACCCTGAGTACCCCTTGGGTAAGATCACACTACCAGTATGGGCAGGTACCAGATCAGTAGATGTAGAATTTCTGGTTGTCAAACTCCCGTCACCATACAATCTCATCATGGGGAGGACTTGGTTGCATACTATGCGGGCTGTGCCGAGCACCTGCAATCAACTTCTCCACTTTCCAACTGAGTATGGCATTGAGCGAATTTGGGGTTCTCAGAAATTGACACAGGCATGCTATCTCATTGCTGCCGCAAAGAGGTCAAAGGAACTGGAAGTGAACTCGATTGAAATACCGGATCGAGAGAGCCTTGAGGACATTGGGAAAACCCCCAGCGAAAAGGCAACTAAAGACGTTGACCGGATCAAAATCAATGGGAGCCCTAACAAATTCTTCATTATCAGCACTTCCCTAAATGAAGTTGAAAGACATGATTTGGTTTCCTTCTTACTCAGCAATATCGACGTGTTTGCATGGACACCATATGAAATGATGGGAGTGGATCCAGATGTGGCTCAGCATCGTTTAAACATTGAACCAAAATTCAAACCAATCATTCAGAAAAGTTGGCGGTCAGCCGCAGAGCATGCATCGGCCGTTGTTGATGAAGTTAATGGATCGCTTGATGCCGGGGCAATTCGTGAAGTAACTTACCCTACGTAGTTGTCAAATACCGTGGTTGTAAAGAAGAAGAATGGATCTTGGCGCGTCTGTGTGGATTTCACGGATTTGAACAAGGCTTGTCCTAAGGATTGTTTTCCTTTTCCAAGAAACAACCAATTTGTAGACGCAACGGCACATCATCAACACATGAGCTTCTTGGACGCCTACAGAGGTTATCACCAAATTTCCATGCATTTGGAGGATCAAGAAAAGACCGCATTCCTCACCCCAAGGGGAACCTATTGCTACAAGGTCATGCTCTTTGGGCTGAAGGATGTGGGGGCAACTTACCAGAGACTAGTTACCACTATGTTCAAGGAACAGCTCGGCCGCACCATGGAAGTATACATCGATGACATGATGGTGAAATCCAAGGAAAAGCATGTTCATCTAGCCGATTTAGCAGAAACCTTCGTCATTCTACGAAAGTACAAGATGAAACTGAAAGCCTCGTGTAGACACCCCATTTTTGACCGTCCTCAAGATTTGGACGTCACCGTTGGAACACCCGGTGATCATCCATGTTCGTGTTCGTTTTGAGTTCCTGGAGGCCTCGGCTGCGCGCCTTGCCTCAGGATCTCTCAACTCGTTTATTTTGTGTTTGGTGTTGCACCAAATGCTTGTGCTTTTGCTTTGAGGGGCAGGGAATGGCTTGTTGGCCATCCCCACACCCCACCGGCCTCCCCTTTGCCTCACCGGCCATTCATTGTTGCCACCGGCCATGGTTTCTTGATACCAATGGCCGGTCGGCACTTTATGTGGTCGGCCGGCACTTTGTTTGGCCGGTGACCTCTTTTGCTGGCCGGTATGCACCTTTTGCACCCTTCAGGCATGGTGCATGCCAGCTATGCCAGTTGGAATGCACCAACACCCTTCCCCATGCATAGTGTGGCTGTTTTGCCCCTTTTGCACCCTTTTGGTCAAAGCTTCTTAAGGAAGCTTGACCCTTTGTCAAAGCTTCCTCAAGAAGCTTGGCCAGCTGTCCCAGCTTCCTCAGGAAGCCTTGACCTTCTTGCCCCCTTTGCCCCTTTCTTATTTAGCTTCTTTGAGAAGCTTTAAGCTTTTGCATTGCCTATATAAGACCTCCTCCTTCTCCATTGTTAGGGTTAGAACAAAAAACCAGAGCTTATACATATATACATCTGTCATATACTCTCTCTCTCTATATCTCTCTCTCTCACTCATCCTTTGTGTGTGTTTGGAAGCCCAAAAAGTGTGTTTTGACCTTGGTTTTGCACTAATACACACACCATTACACCATACTTCGACCTTGAGAGGCTTTGAGGGTTTGTTTTTGAGTTTTTGGACTGATTTTGACCAGAAGAAGGTGGCTGGCCTTGCTGTTCATCAAGAGTTCTTCAAGGGTAATCTTTTCACTTTAGATTCCCCAATTTTGCACTAGTTTTTTACCTGTCTTGCATGCTGATTTAGGCTTTGTGTATAACTAAAAAAAGTCTTGTATTTTCATGCTTAAGATTCTTCATTAAGGTTGTTTTGGTGTTGGGGGTCGACCTCCCCTCTTAGGCCTCTTTTGGTCTCTTTTTGTGCTCTTTTGGCAAGCTTTGGTTATTCTTGTGTATTGGTCTTCTCACCACTGAAATCCAGTGGATTTTCAGTGGTGAAGAAGGAGGTTTGAGGTCTTGTATAGGGGAGGGACACCCCTCTCCCCTTTGTGACTCATTTATCCATGTTTTTGGCTCAATATGGTAGCATGCATGCTTAGTTGTTTATGACTCCATTTCAGAGGCTTTTTGGGTGTTTTGGGTCGTATTATATCTCTGTTACATGTTGGTTTGTTGACCCTTAGCATGCATTTTGTACTTGCTTTGTGTTCCTTCATTTTGCCTAGAAATGTATCATGACATTTGACCACCATGCTCCCATGTTTTGACTTTACTTTGTGAAGTTCTTGGTCATATTTTTCCATGCTTAGGGTCTGTTAGGTGCTGGTTTGGTCATATTTGATATGCTTTATATGGCTCCTTAGCATTCTAGCATGTTGGCATTGGTTATGAGAATCATGAGCATGCTTGGGTTAGGTTGTTTAAGTGATTTGGGGTCATCTCACATGCCATTTCAGTCCCTAATTCATGCTTGTATGCCTACACTTATCATCCCTTTCATGCCTTGAAGAATTGTTTTGTTGTGCCTTGAAAAGGGGCCATTGTACATGCTTAAGTGTTTAAGTTTTGGGGCTGCCATATCAGTGGGTTTTGGGGGGTCATTTTGCATATTGAAACTCTATTTTGTGTTGGAAAGTTCATGCCATGAGTGCTTGGGGTAGTTGTGGTAGAATGCCCCTTGTCTTGGACCCATTGGTGTGCATGTTTGCATAAGCATTGGCCCATCTTTTTGGGCATTTTGGCCACTGTTTATGGCAAGGCTGAGGTCTGCCCTTTATGGTTTAAGTCCACCATTACATGTTTGTTATATGTTTATTACGTATTTGGCTCATTATGTGTTACCACATGTTAGTCCCATTGAGTATTCGTTCATGTTTACTACATTGCATGTTGCATGCTTTAGTACATTATACATTAGCATGTTTAGTTTGCATTGCATTTGGCATGCCTTGCTTACTTAGCTTCATGTTGCATCTTTGAGCCAAGTTGGCATATATGCATTGCATTTGTTTGGTTTGGGGTGTCAAGCCAAACTTGAGGGGCGAGGAGTGTTTGTACTCCAAGTGACAAAACACGTCTCGATCCTCGGTCGCCGATGCCTTTGATCTCAATATGATAAGGCGTTAGCTTTCATTTGATTGTTGCATGCATTTACATTGAATGGCAAACTTGGCCTCTTAGGCCATCATGCATAATTGATGGCCCGAGAGTCGAGGGCCATGCTCCCTTGAGTCCATTGCATGATAGGGAGGTGGCCATGCTTACATTTGCTTGAAATTCCATGCCATACACTGCTTGCCCTCTGTTGCTGTCAAAACTGATTTCTGCAGGAAGTTTTGGCCGGCCGGCCATCTCTAGTGCCGACCGGCCATCAATGAATGGCCGATAGATTTATCAGTGGCCGGTGGCAATTTCCCATGGCCGGTGGCCATTCCTCCCAGCCCGTGGTGTTCCACAGTGTGCATAGAACCTGTCCTGAGACTTGTGCAGTCTTCAGAGGAGCTAGGCAGTGAAAACAGAGGCAGCAATGCTATGGCAGCGAGCTTCCGGGCAGTACGAGTCAAGCATGCATCATCCAAACATTTCGAAGGCGAGGCTGTGGCCATTTTAATTTTGCATTTAATTTATTAATTAATTAGGAGTTTTGTAATAATTAATTAGTAGTTAATTATTTATTCGGTTTGTAATATTTATTCGGACCCTCCGAGCGAGGGCAATTGTGTAATAAGTGTGGGTGAGTGTGTGCATGTCTTCCAATCCCACGTCTTTCTTCCCTTTTATTTACCCGCTTATGATGGTAGACTAGGGCATATTTAAATTAGCATACCTTATGCTATGCATGCGTGCATCCATACATTTGTCTTACATGCACCGGGCTCGGTACATCATGCTAACTGCATTTGTATTTCAATTACAAGTTGAGTACTTGTTAATTGCAGCATTTCACATGCCATCTTTAGGATAGCCGAGCCTATTGTAGTTGCATCTTGCATGTGTTGCATTAGCCATCTTAACATGAACTAGGATCATGCATATGATTGCTAACTAGTTTCTGTTTTGGCTTGGAGTACTAGGTGAGCTTTTTATGCTTTAGCATACCGCATGCGTGTGAATGTTAACATGATAGCATGATTACCATGAGGCTAGCTGCTTATGTGATATAACTGCTTGAATGCCTGTGGTGGAGGTTGAATTACCTTGAATTGGAATAATGCATTAAAACTGTGAGTTTTAAGCCCACTCGATAGTGGCAAAACCATCTTTTCTAAAACCCACTCGAGGGTGGCAAAACCTGCATTTTAGCCTACTTGCGAGTAGCAAACCATTTTCAAAACAAACATGAAATGTTTTGTTCCAATTTAGGCGATTTGGTCTATACTTGTTTGCTGTGCGCATAACATAGTAATTCTAGGCTAATAACCGGAATAAGAGCATATAATGTTTTCAAAACAAGATATCACGGTTAGTAGAGGGGGCGAGAGGGGGTGCTCATAGCTGACCTTCCCCAATCGTACCCAAGTTCCCGAGCCGAGGCAACTTTGGTGATGACGGACACGTGGCCTTTGGCACCGAGTCAGGGTTTCCTAAATTCCCCCATAAAAAAATATTTAGGTGGCGACTCTGTATCTGGCAAAGCAGTCCATGTTTGGCACTTCTTTCAAAAATCTGTTTTCCAAAACGATTTGCCGGATTTGGACTCTTTGGTTCAGATTAAAAACCGTGACAAAACGAGTCCGAACTGTAACCCATGAGGTCCCTCGCGGGCTTGTTACAGTTTCTGGCGACTCTGCTGGGGATTAGAGAGCTTGACTCGAACTCGTGATATCTGTTTTGACTACACTTATGTGTTTCTTTGCATTGCATGTGCATTGGTGCGCCTAGGACACCGTGTTGGCCATCTGCTATTCCTGAGCGGTTTGCCGGAGGCTTGACTTTGTCAAAGCATGCCATAAGGCTGACCGGTTGCGGGCTCTGCCAGTATGGGAACACAAACCCCGGTTTTACCGGGGCACCCTTTTGACCATTCGACCTAGTGCATATTCGGAATCCATAGTGACCATTCCAAACTAGGACAGGTTGCTTACCCGATGTTAGGTTGTTTGAAACCACTGCGTGCGTAGTGAAACCCTAGCTCCTGACAAAATAGGACAGGGAAACCCTACCCCAACATAGGGGCGTTTTGGTTCTCCTTTACGTGCTATGTGCTTTTAGAGTGTATCTCTACAGGGAACACACATATTAGTTTGCAAGTTTGAGAATCAGGCCTGCGGGCGTCAGTATTTTTTGGGAATCAGTTATGCGTGGGTATCAGATTCAGACTTGGGGGCAACGATTTGGAAACAGTGATCAGTGATTAAGGAACAGTATATTCAGCTTATTGGCAGGATGTTGTGATACCCGACTGTGTGTTGTGTATTTATTTTACGCCGTTACGCTGTCCATTGTCTGTTTATTTATTTCCTTATACGCTTTATTTATCTTCTTGTTAGGTAGTTGAGCACAATTGCTTCTGACCCAGTAGATATTCCCCAAGCACTCTGGACTAGAGGTCGTCGACTCCATCGATCTGAGGATCTGGTAGACGGACAACCAGTATACCACTCTCTACCCCCGGTTACTAGACGGAGGGCAGTTAGGCAGAGGGCATCAGTTCAGCAGTCAGTTCAGAGGGCCTTATCTACCCCACCTGAGTACAGTAGGGATCAGGGTTCTGTTTCACCTACAGAGAGGGAATATATACCGGTAATTCAATCAGATCAGAACAGTATGGCCAGCTTAGAGGAGATGGTGCGCCAACTCCAAGAAAGTATGAAAATGATGCAGCAGGATGCTGTCCGACAGGCAGAGTTCGCCAAGCAGCAGGCCACGGTTATGAATGAACAAGCAGAGTTAATCGTGAGGTTACAACAGCAAACCGGAGCATCTGCTTCGCAGCAAGTTCCTCCCCCGCCAGGAGTTCCAACCCTCGGGGAGACAGCTAATGTTCAGAATGATACAGACATTCCCACGGGACAGCCTCCACTCCCGGTCCTACCCCAAATCCAACCCCAGTTATCTAAAACACCCACCAACCTACCGGACTCCCCTTTTGAGTTCGAGACAGATCCCACAGCACTGAAGTTGAGCAAGCTCGAAAAACTATTCAAGAGATCCCAGGGAGTCAAGACCATCCTTGACATTGAAGATGGATATACCGACACAGCTGTGACGCAGCCTGACAGATTCAAAATGCCTCATATCGATCGATTTGATGGATCTGGTGACCCCATGGTGCACCTGAGATTGTTTTCAGATATTTTAAGGCCAATGGGCCTCACCAGACTGCAGAAGCTGTCTCTGTTCGGCCGGACCCTGTCGGGTGTGGCGGCCATATGGTATGCCAAATTAGAAGATGACGTCAAGAGAAAGTGGGACGAGATGGTTGAGGCCTTCATCGCGCAGTACTCATATAATACACAAATTGAGATTATGACCCGTGATCTCGAGACAACGAGGCAAGAGCCCAAAGAAAGCTTCTCAGAGTTCGTAACCAGATGGAGGGCCAAGGCTTCGATGATGACCTTAAGGCCCACAGACAAAGATCAGATTCAGATGATTGTGCACAATCTTCAGCCGAAGTTAATGCAGAAGATGATTGTACTCCCATTTCCTACATTTTCCGATCTACATGAAATGGGGGTACAGATTGAGGATGCATTGAAGCAAGGCTTAATTGATAGTGACCGAGAACAACCCCGAAGAACTTTCAACCGCAACACTAATGCGGGCCCGAGCGGCGCTACAACTACAAGAGCCTCCGAAGTGAGTATGGTCACCACCAACCTCCCTCCAAGAACCATGGCAGCCACGCCATTCTCCGGCGCGTCCGGAAGCCATCCACAAACAGCCAAATACCCACCCAAAAATACAAGAACCTTCGCTCCACTGTATATGCCCCTGTCCAAAGCTCTGGGGGTTTTAATCAGAAAAGGGCACTTGAAGCCCCTAGAGCCGCGGCCATTACCAGAAAAACTTCCCCCCACCCACAATCCAGCCAAGTATTGTGCATTTCACCAGCAGCACGGTCATGACACCGATCTGTGCTACCGATTACGTCATGAGATTCAAGATCTCATCGATAACGGGGTGATTATGCCTCCCGAGAAACCCAATGTCACAACAAATCCTCTCCCTATACATAACCAAGCTCCACTTCCCAAAAGAATCAATTTCATCCAGACTGGGGTCGTGTCTTACGATCCTAGCATCTATATCACTCCTTCCCACCTACCTAAGCCGGAGGTGTTCCTTCCCAACTGCACTGACTTGTGCATGATGGACATCTCCATAACCCAACCTAAGCCATGGTGGTGACTGTCAAGGACGGAAGAGGGGAGATTTCAAAGGAGAAGAAGGTTGTTGAGCCAGAGTTCGAGAAATCTGGGAGTTCTGTTGAGAAAATGTACAGTCCGAGCGACTACATTTCGTCAATAGGCCAGGATAGACTAGAAGTAGAATTGCCGACGGGGCAGAGCTGTGTGCGATCCAAGGGGATGGTTTGGGACAGAGGACAGATAATCTGACGGCTGTGGAAGAGGACCTTGCCAATCTCCAGTTTTACAGTGACCAAGATCCAGGGGACGCAGCAGTCAACTGGTTCGATTATGAGGAATCGTAGAGGCTATCGGGTGGTTGGATGATCAACCAGATATCGTGGAAGAGTTCCAACCAGGACAGGGCCCGGCAGGGGCAAGAATGTCAGTGACGGCCGGAAGGGTCGAAGAACAGAGTACATCGCCGGAGAGCGCCGGTGTCAAGAATTTCGCTCAGGATTGGAGCATTTTGAATACAGGAATTATTGAACAGCCAGCTGTATTGACACAGTCGGAACAGGAAAGTTTGAAGATTCTGAGAGAATCAGGAAGGCTAAGGCTCATGTGGGGACTGAAACCGCTATGAGCACAGAAACAGAGAATGCTGCGAGCATAGGGATGGAAGGTACTGCGAGTACGAGAACAGTCATACCAGAGCCGGACAGGTGTCTGTCGGCTGCAGATGGAATGTGGTGGGAGGACGACGATTTATGTCTTGCCCACACGGATGAAGATTGGGGAAACAACCAACCCGACGACACCTGGTACATTGGAGAAGTCGACCATATGACAAGGAGCGGGCGGTACTTCAAACCCCCGCACCTAGATCAACCAGAGGCTTCTGGGAAAGACAGGGAGACTGAGAAACAGAAGGAGAAACAACTTGAAGAGGAGGCTGTGCTCAAACAGTTAAAAAAGATACAAGCAGACATCTCCATCTGGGGACTGCTTATGGCGTCACGAGTGCACAGACAGGCTGTCTTATCAGCCATGGACAAGGCCAAGCTTTCGATAGAAACTACGCCAGAACAGCTGGTGGGATTAGTCTTTCCGGGAGGGGCTACCCCGACGCTGACTTTTTCCGACAAGGAATTGCCACCTGAGGGGGCAAACCATAACAAGCCACTCTACATCTCTGTGGAGTGTAAGAATAAATGGATACCGGTGGTTCTTGTTGATACCGGATCCGCCATCAACGTCTGCTCGGCAAGAACAGCATATGCGATCGGTTTGAAAACCGCGGATTTTGTACCAACAGCCCAGGTAATTCGGGCATACGACAACACGAGTAGAGAAGTCATGGGGACGGTGAAAATTCAGACTAAAGTTGGGCCGGGACAGCATGAGATAGATTTCCATGTCTTAGAGGTTCCTGCAACTTTCAACCTGCTTTTGGGGCGACCGTGGCTGCATCAGGTAAAGGCGGTGTCCTCCACCTTGCATCAAATGGTGAAATACCCCTATGGGAAGGGAGTAGCCATTGTTTTGGAAATTCATCGATTCATCCACCACCGGAGGTATCTACGCCTGTTCTAGAAATTGAGCATGGTATGGAGGATATGTTCATATCAGGTTTTACCTGGCTGAGGCTCGGGTTGTACAGAACATCATGGCTGCTAACGAGGGATATATGTCAGTGCTCAGGCAGTATACCTCATGAACAAGCTCCAACACATCCCCGGGATGGGATTGGGAAAGAGTGGCCGGAAGGGCGTCGCAGCACTGGCCGAGGTGCCACACAACCCACACACCTTTGGCTTGGGTTATCTGCCCACCAAGGAGGATTGGGTAAGAAAGGGAAAGGAAATGGCTGGAAGAGCCAGAGCAAAGCAGGCTGGGAAGCCTTTTGAGCTGATGCATAGGCCCATTCAGGGTACCCTGAACGGACGCTTCGTCCGGGAGGGGGAGGACTTTCCGTTTTGTGGCTTCCCCGAGCCATGGCTGAACGCGGAGAAGAAGCGCGTGCCAGGTTTCGAAATTTTCTTTGACCTACAATTATCTGGGGATGATGTTGCCGGAGAGCAGACAGACCCGACAGTTGAGGTTGAACAGAGCAAGGAATTGGAGTCTGAGGACATCGAGATCGAAATGGGGGTAGCACTGGCATGTCTACTTTCAGATCCTCCGATCGAACAGAAGTGCTTGGGGGATAACTCCTCGGTGTCCATGATCGGGAATGAAACGGCTGCGGGCCTACCATCAAATATTTTGGATGCATCCATCGCACCCTCTCTCGTTTGGCAGTACGAAGAGGGATTTTTGTCGAGCAGCACCGGGTCAGGTAGTGAGCCGGAATCTGATTCCACCGAGTCTTGTGAGTCGGAATCAGGTTCCAGCTCAACTGAGTCTGAGTCCGGTATTCCTGGGGGTGATAACCCGGATGCCACAGTCCTGTCCAGGTCGTCTTTTTCTTTCTCTTTTGAGTCTGTTGTAACAGAAGAATCGGACGGTTTGGAAGTACATAATGAGAATGATATGGATGTGGTTTTGAGTACTTCTCTGTGCCTTTGATATATTGCTTGAATCAGGACTTTCAAAATTTTGACAAAAACGACGAGGAAGAAATTCCTCCGGTTTTGCAACGATTAATTGATCAAGAGCAGGAAAGATTTGTTAAACCTTTAGTTGATGAAATCACTACTGTGAATATTGGTACTGAGAAGGACCCGCGGCTGGTCCAGATCGGGTCCACGTTGTCTTCGGAGGAACGCGAGCGCTTAGTCGCTTTATTAAAAGATTTCAAAGATGTTTTCGCGTGGTCCTACGAAGACATGCCTGGAATCGATCCTGAGATTGTACAGCACCGGATCCCTCTTGACCCCGAGGCCCGACCTGTCAAACAGAAACTCAGAAGGATCCGCCCTGACTGGGCCATCAAGATTAAGGAAGAGGTCACCAAGCAAATCGATGCAGGCTTCCTGCTGGTATCCGAATACCCGACTTGGTTGGCCAACATTGTTCCAGTGCCAAAGAAAGATGGCAGGATCCGAGTATGCGTGGATTTCAGGGATTTGAACAGAGCCAGTCCGAAGGACGATTTTCCCTTGCCGCATATTGATGAGTTGGTGGATTTCACAGCGGGGCATGCTTTGCTTTCATTCATGGATGGCTTCTCAGGCTACAATCAGATAGTGATGGCACCTGAAGACCGGGAGAAGACTGCTTTCACCACCCCGTGGGGGACTTATAATGCCATTTGGTTGAAGAATGCCGACCACACGATATTGCATGACATGATCCACAAAGAGGTTGAGGTGTACGTGGACGACATGATTGTCAAGTCCAAAGAAAGAGAGGGCCACTACACCGCCTTGCAAAAGTTTTTCCAAAGGATCAGAGAATTTCGGTTGCGGCTGAATCCTCAGAAATGTACGTTCGGTGTTACAGCAGGGAAAATGCTGGGGTTTCTAATTACACAGAGAGGTATCGAAGTCGACCCTTCCAAAATCAAGGCCATCTTAGAAATGCCACCACCAATGACTGAAAAGGAGGTGCGAGGCTTTCTGGGTAAAGTGCAATTCATAAGACGGTTTATCTCAAAATTAACCTTGACTTGTGAACCACTTTTTGGTCTCCTGAAGAAAGGAAAGAAATTCCAATGGGACGGCCGATGCCAAGCTGCTTTTGAACAGATCAAGAAATACTTATAGAACCCACCCGTGTTGTCACCGCTAGAACCGGAAAGACCGTTGATATTGTACCTTTCAGTAACTGAGACTACGATGGGCTGCATGCTCGCACAAGAATCGGAGGATAAGGTGGAGAGGGCCATCTACTATCTGAGCAAGAAGATGCTGGATTACGAGACCTGCTACACTCGCTGGAGAAGGCTTGTTTGGCTTGGTATGGGCTACCAGGAAGCTGCGGCACTACCTGTTAGCTCACTCCGTAATGTTGGTTTCACGACTCGATCCCATCAAATATCTTTTCGAGAAACCGGCACTTACGGGTAGGCTAGCTCGTTGGTTGCTGTTGCTCTCGAATTCGATTTGAAAATGTGGCACGCAAGTCAGTCAAGGAAGAGCAGTGGCAGAGTTCCTTGCCGACCACCAGGTTGAAGGGGATGAAGCAGTCGAGTACCTATTCCCAGATGAAGCCATTTTGTATGTTGAAGATGAAACTTGGATGATGTACTTTGACGGGAGCGTCAAACCAGCACGGGTATGGGATAGGAGTATTGTTGATAGCACCCGACAACCCCGTATTCCTCTAGCATTCAAACTCGGTTCAAAGTCTCGAACAACGAGGCAGAATATGAGGCATGCATTGCCGGTCTAGAAGCAGCCCTGGAACTAGGGGCAAGAAAGGTTGGACGTCATCGGGGACTTGAACCTTGTTGTGTCTCAAGAAAAAGGAGACTGGAAAGTCAAAGAAGAGAAAATGATGATGTATCACCAGACCTTGGATTTGTTAATTCCTCGGTTTGAGAAGCTAAACTTTACTCATCTACTAAGAGAGAACAATAGGTTCGCGGATTCTTTAGCAACTCTATTTTCCATGATAGACATCCCGTTCGGAGTCCGGATGCGTCCAGTCATCATTGACCAGAAATTTGCGCCAGCCTACGAGTCGATTGCTGCTATAGATGAGGCGCAGGACGACAACCCCTGGTATTATGACATTTGGAACTTCTTGGAGAAAGAGGCGTATCCACCAGGGGCAAATGCCAAGGATAAAAGGGCAATAAGAAGAATGGCTGTTCAGTTCATCATCTGCGGGGGTAAACTGTATGAGAGAGGTCATCTGGGGATGCATAAGCTATGTGTGGAAGTTGAAGAGTCAAAGTGGCTGATGGAGGCCATCCATGGAGGAGAATGTGGTGCACATATGAACGGGGTAATGTTGGCTCGGAAGATCCTCAGACAGGGTTACTACTGGTCTACCATGGAGGAGGATTGTATCGGCTTTGTTCGGCGATGCCACAAATGTCAAATTCATGCAAATCGCATGAACATTCCGCCGTCGAAGCTGTACAACATGACTTCACCATGGCCATTTTCAGTCTGGGGAATTGATGTGATCGGGGCTGTCACTCCGAAGGGGTCGAATGGGCATGAGTTCATCCTGGTCGTGATAGATTATTTCACAAAATGGGTCGAGGCCCAATCTTATGCTGTGTTGAAAGCTTCACATGTTGCGAAGTTTATCCGAAACAACATCATCTGTCGCTACGGAGTCCCAAATGAGATAATTTCAGATAACGGTTCCCACTTCAAGAAGGAAGTGATTGACTTATTAGAAAAATACAACGTGGCTTTTCATAAGTCATCTACCTATCGGCCGTAAACCAATGGAGCGGTTGAGGCCGCCAACAAGAATATCAAACACATATTGCAGAAAATGGTGGAAACCTACCGGGACTGGCCAGATAAGTTGCCGTTTGCTCTGTGGGGCTACCGGACTTCAATCAGAACTTCTACTGGGGCGACTCCGTATTCATTAGTCTATGGGATGGAGGCCGTTCTGCCTATCGAGATTGAGGTCCGTCATTGCGAGTATTGGCTGAGTGTCAAATAGCCGAAGCAAGCAGACTGGCAGCGGAGCAGGTTCGAGGAACTCATGCTCTTTGATGAGAGAAGACTGAAAGCACTGTACCATGTTCAAGGTTATCAGCGCAAAATCGCCCGGGCTTTCAACAAGAAAGTTAAGTCTAGGAATCTAAAAGAAGGAGATTTGGTGCTCAAGGACAACCGAGCTCCCATCCACGACCCAAGGGGCAAGTTTAGACCCAATTGGACCGGTCCCTACATCATTAAGTCTATCTGGTCAGGTGGAGCTGTGATTCTAATGGACCTAGATGGCTTGGAGTTCTCACAACCGATCAATATGGACAAGTTGAAGAAATATTACCCCTGAGAGGCTCGCTAGGCCGAAAACCCCAAAGGGCGACCTAGGCAAAAGTTAGAGCACAAAAAATTTGAAACGATAAAAACTGAGCTCGCAAGGTTGAAAACCCGCAAAGGGCGGCCTTGGCAAAAGTTAGAGCGTAAAAGGAGAGTGAAAATACTCGAGTGAACCCAAGCCGGAACTACGTAAGGCTTGATTCCCATCTTTGGGATACGTAGGCAACTTCATCTTGGAGTTCAGCCACAAACTTTTCCCCGATCAACTTTGTCCATTTGATCATCTCAGTCATCTTTGTCTATCAGCATTCATCGTGATCTCCGGTGCAGTGCTTTTGGACTAGGGGCAACTTTCCGTTGCATGCAGTGTGCGCGGTGCTATTCAGACTAGGGGCAACTTTCCAGTTGCTAGGATCCGGGGTTGTGCATCTCAGTGACAGATCTCAGGCATGTCCAGTTCTGATCCATATCGAAAATGGTTTTGAAAAGTTTTAATAAAAGTTGACCTTGTTCAAATTAATCTTTTTACAACTAGACCATTTCTGGACCAAAACGAAAATTTTCAGTACCACAACCTTCAATTTCATTGATTTCAATACAGAGTTCTCCTGCTCTTGCATACAAATTGAAGTTGCTTTTTATTACATTCATAAGGAAAACTTGAAAGTACTAATAAAGCAATAAATCCGGGGCATAGATAAGTCAGGTGTTCCTGCGCCCCCTCCCAGAGCTGGTCGAAGCCTCTGATACCAAGCTGGGCCCAACCTGTGCCTCTTCATGAAGCCAATCCAAGCACTCATCAGACAAAGTGCAACTGAAAGTGGGAGCGGGGGCCAGGAGCTCCCTAGTCTCCATGCTGTTGCATACCGGCAAGTTGTGCGCCTTGGATCGGGAATGCAGCTGGATATTAATCTCTTCGGGTGGACAAGTCTGGTCATGACCGAACTGACGCCGGACCCGAAACGGAAAATAGAAGACACAGTGAGTCAAGCCAATCAGCTGAATCCCAGGTTGGTGGGTCATGCTGTAGCTCATTGCCGGTAAATTGAGCCAAGGACATCGCCAAGCAATGCGATCCGCGGACAAGCTACACATCCAGTCAAACCACCAACCCTCATCAGGGGCGTCGACTAGGCGTTGTCTGAAGAAGTAACCGCGGGCTGAGTATGTTGGGCAAGAGTCCACAACCTGCAACTTGTCCATCAACCACACCTGGGAAGGGATGAAAAATGAGAGAATAAAGAATAGAGAGGTGTACGGTGAGAGAAAAGTAAGAAAAGGGTTTTGTGAGAAAACCGAGCTTGAGTGCCGAGTGATGTGAGCAATACATATGAGAGATTGGGTGGGAAACTTTACCTGTAGTAGTAGTGGACTCCCCGCAAATTTGGTTGTTTCGCGACGATAGAAAGCATCCAAGCCCATTAACGTCTCAGCCAAAGTCATGGCGATGCAACTCTTACCCTCCTTCAAACCTTTGGTAACTTCAATTAATCGGACGCTAGATCCTCCGGAACCGAGGCAAGAAATAAATGAGATAGCATGCACAAACAAATGCGTGTTGCCGAAAGCCTTGCCAATGACGGTCGCCGCGGTCACCGGCATCAGAAAAACGGCAAATCAAACTCGAAATATCCAGCATTCCGTCACAAATCAAAGATCGAGCGTCAGGTATTGAGAACCCGCACATTTGTCCTAAGGCTTGGGCGTGGCCGAAACGGAGTTGGGACAGGATCTCTTCTTTGCGCTCGGACTCCATTAAAGCTTGGAAATCTTCAAAGGTAGGACATACCTCTTGCCCGCCGAAACTAAAAACATGCGTCACCGGATTCCAAAACCTTGCCGCGGCATGGAGAAACGGAAGGTGTAGCGGGGTATGACCCAAAGTGAATAGCGTGTTTATGCCGAAGCCCCGGAAATTCAACTTTTCCGAACCATCCAAGTTGTTAATGCAAGTTGTGAGATTTTGGGCAAGAAGCACTTCCATTTGGAGCAAATCAGTGTTGAATTGAGAAGAACTACGAAGCTGAGGCCTTTTTGTAGAAGATAAGATTGAGTGTGGAGGACAGATGTCAGCATTCTACTGGTTCTGGCAATTCATGGCCGGCTGGCCAAATATAGTGCCGACCGGCCACCACTTTTGGCCGATGAATCAAAGCTTCTGGCCGATGGCCATTTCTCACGGCCGACGACCTTTATCTTCGGCCGGTGGTCTTTCTTCTTGTTCTCTGAGCTATTTATGCTGAAGATTGGGAATTCCACCACTTCCAATGCCCTCCGGTGATCGATTCTTGAGGAGTCACGCCTATTTGCTTATCGAGTTGTTGTATATGTGCTTATCGAGTTGTATGTCACTCTCTTCAAGCCTTTAATTTGCTTATCGAGTTGTACTCACGCTTGGTTGGTTATATCGAGTCTCTCTGTTTTGCTTATCGAGTTGTAAATTGGTTCACTACTTGATTATTACGATGCGAATGCTCTATTTTCAAACGAATTTCATTCACATTGTTATGTGACGTTGTGCGATGCAATGCATAGGACGTAGAAATGCAACACATTTTGAACAAAAAAAAGCAGTTTCATTTCCATCATGTATTTTGCAAACATATACAGTTTCTCTTAAAATAAAATTTGCCTGAGGCAGTGCAATGTGCTTAAACTACCGGTAAAAAGGAAAGTAAAGCAAAAAGAAGGAACAAGGTAGCAAAGTGTAGACACCCCATTTTTGACCGTCCTCAAGACTTGGACGTCACCGTTTGAACACCCGGTGATCATCCATGTTTGTGTTCGTTTGGAGTTCCCGGAGGTCTCGGCTACGCACCTTGCCTCAGGATCTCCGAACCCAACTGTTTAGTGTCTGGTTTTGCACCAAACACTTGTTTGTTGCCTTGGAGGGGCAGGGAATGCCTTGTGAGGCATCCCCACACATCACCGGCGTGGCTAGAGGCCACCGGCTGGTGTTTTGTTGCCATCGGCAATGTATATTGCCGGTCGGCATTATTTGTTGCCGGTCGGCAGTCCATTTTGTCAAAATGGCAATTTTGAGCAGCCGACTACTGTTCATCTGCTTTTGCAGATATTTTAAGACAGCTGTCTTGCATTTTGTTCCCCTCCATACACGTGTATGGAGGGATGCCTTCTTGTTAGCTTCCTTGGTAAGCTTTACAAGATTGGTTGCCTATAAGAAGAGGGCTCCTCTCTTGGCATTAGGGTTAGAGAGATTTTGGTTAGAGAAGTGTGAGAGAAGCTCTGGATTAGGTTAGGTTTTATATCTATCCTATATCTATATCTCTCATTTCTTGTGTTTGTGTGTGTTTAGGCTTACTATTGCACACAAACACATAGTGTTACACCTTCTCTTAGCTTGTGAAGGACCAGAGGTTTGTTCTTGAAGCTTTGGAGCTGTTTTGAGCTCAAGAAAGGGCTGGTCCACCATTGTTGAAGAGGTTCTTCAAGGGTAACAATCTTACCCCTTTTTACCTCATTCTTGCATACTATTTTTGCCTATCTTAGAACTGTTTTTGAGCTAGTGTATAATATAAAAAAGTTCTGTTTTTGGGCCTCTAAATAGTTTGTTTAGAGTGTTTTGTGGTTTGGAGGTGTTTGACCCCTCTTAAGCCTTGAGGGGCTCCATTTTGTGCTATTTTGAGTGAGCTTCGGGACTTTGGTGTTTGGGCCTCCTCACCACTGAAATCTTGAGGGATTTCAGTGGTAAGGATGGTGCCTTGAAGTCCCAAGAAGGAGAGGGCCACCCCCTCTCCTTATTGTCCTTGAAAAGGACCATTTTTGGCCTCTTGAGGGAGCACCATGTTTGGGGGTTTGTTGATCATGCCTTGGCTGTTTTTCATGCTTATATTGTCATAATATAACATGGTTTTAAGTTGGTTTTGGTACACCATGCATGCTTAGCATACCTACCTTGTAATGCCACTTTGTTGCCTTAACATGCCTTAGGTCGTAAGCCCTTGTTTTAGCATGTTTTAGGCTTAGCTTTGTGAAGCTTTAATGCATGTTTTTGTATGCTTTAGCTCTGTTTTAAGTTACCTTAATCATACTTGCCATGTATTGCATAGCCTCTTTGCATTGTTAGCTTGTAGGCTTTAAAATGAGAAGTGTTGAGCATGCGTTGCTTGAGTTATCTTAGTAGCTGGGCATCATTTATAGCATCATCTCAGTCCCTAAGACATGCTTGTATGCTTGCCTTGGATGTCTCTTTGTTGCTTTGAAAGGTTGTGCCTTATGCTCCATGTTTGGTCATTATGCATGCTTTTGAATTCAAGTCATTTAGATGCCATCTAAGTGATCTTTTGGGCTTTGTTTTATGTGCTAAAACTCTGTTTTTGGTCATTAAATTCATGCCATGTTTGGTATTGGTAAGTGTAGTCCAATGCCTCTTTGGTGAGCCTTAGGTTTTGGGCCTTAATTGCATGATATGCTCGCTTTGTTTAATTAGTTTGGCACCATTTTTTAGCATGATTTTCAGAGCCTAGTATGCATGCCATAAGTCCATGTTTCCCCCTTTTGAGTGTGCTTGAAAGTTGCTTCACTATGCTTAAGCCTTGAACCATGTATCCATGCATGCTTGTATGTACATTTGCCTTCATGAACTTAGCATTATGGCCACTGTTTTGGGCCTAATTAGAGCTGCCTAAATCATGTTTAAGTCCATCCTATGCTTGCTTGTATGTTTACCTTGCATATTTGTTTGCATGCTTGCATGTATACCTTGCATTTCCATGTTGCATGCTAGCTCACATGCCTAGGTTGCATTGCATCTTGCATGCATGCCTTGTTCCTTGATCTAGTGATAGGAATGGGGCCCCCTTTGGTTTGTTGGTTTGCATTGCATGCATTGCATTTGACATCAAAATGTGCACAACTTGGTCTTTTGGGCCATCACACATGGAAATGCGCGATTGATGGTCCGAGAACCAAGAACTATGTCCCTTTGAGTCATATACATGATAAGGGGCTTGGTTGGTGCATATATGGCTTGAATTGCATTGCCATGCAAAGCTCTGTCCTCTGCTGCTACCAAATAGGTTTCTGCAGGAACTTCTTGCCGATCGACTGCACAGAGTGCCGACCGACAATAAATCGGTGGCCGATGGATTCATTGTGTGCTGATGGACACTAAATCACAGACGGTGATGATTCTCTCCAGCCGGTGGCACTTCTCAACATCCAGTAAGCACATCCTGAGACTTTGGCAGTCTTCAGAGGAGTATGGCAGGGAAAACAGAGGCAGATTGCGCATGGCCGTGCACTTCCGAGCAAGACCGAGCGTGCATTGCATCAGGCTCTCTTCCCGAGGCGGTTTACTATTTTTCCTAGCTTAGTTAGTTCGTTAACTACTTAGGCAACTTGTAATAATTAATTAGCTCGTAGTTAATTAATTTGTAATATTTATTTGGTTCCCTCCGGGCGAGGGCGAATGTGTAATAAGTGTGGGTGCGTGTGTGTGCATGTCTTCCAACCCCCACTTCTTTCTTCCCTTTTATTTACCCGCTTATGATGGTAGAATAGGGCATGTTTAAATTAGCATACCTTATGCTATGCATGCGTGCATCCATACATTTGTCTTGCATGCACCGGGCTCGGTACATCATGCTAAATGCATTTGTACTTCAATTCCAAATTGAATACGTGCATCAATTGATTGCATTTCACATGTCATGTTTAGGTTAGCCGAGCCTACCCTAATTGCATCCTGCATGTGTTGCATTAGTCAATTTGACATGAACTAGAACCATGCATGTTTGCTAACTAGTTTATTGTTTTGGCACGGAGTGCGATGTAAGTATTTTCATGCTTTAGCATATCGCATGTGTGTGAATGCTATCATGACAGCATGCTTACCATGTGGCTAGATGCTTATGTGATAAACTGTTTGATTGCCTGTGGGTGAAGGTTGGATTGTTTGAGTTGGAAAAACTCGTTGAAATCTGTATTTTAGCCTACTTGCGAGTAGCAAATTCCAAAGTGTTTTTCCAAACAAACGGATATGCAATGGTTATTTCCAAATTAGGCAATCTAGTCTATACTTGTTTGCTGTGCGCATAACATAGTAATTCTAGGCTAATAACCGGAATAAGAACACATAACGTTTTCAAAATCAGATATCACGGTTAGTAGAGGCCGGTCTTCGGACCGGGCGAGAGGGGGTGCTCATAGCTGACCTTCCCCAATCGTACCCAAGTTCCCGAGCCGAGGCAACTTTGGTGATGACGGACACGTGGCCTTTGGCACCGAGTCAGGGTTTCCTAAATTCCCCCATAAAAAATATTTAGGTGGCGACTCTGTATCTGGCAAAGCAGTCCATGTTTGGCACTTCTTTTCAAAAATCTGTTTCTCAAAACGATTTGCCGGATTTGGACTCTTTGGTTCAAGATTAAGAACCGTGACAATTTGAGTCCGAACTGTAGTAAACCCAACATGAACAGCACAGGACTCACCCTCCCGGGGCGTTCGGGGACGTCTACAGTTTCTGGCGACTCTGCTGGGGATCTTAGAGAGCTTGACTCGAACTCGTGATATCTTGTTTTGATTTCACTTATGTGTTTCTTTGCATTGCATGTGCATTGGTGCGCCTAGGACACCGTGTTGGCCATCTGCTATTCCTGAGCGGTTTGCCGGAGGCTTGACTTTGTCAAAGCATGCCATAAGGCTGACCGGTTGCGGGCTCTGCCAGTATGGGAACACAAACCCCGGTTTTACCGGGGCACCCTTTCGACCATTCGACCTAGTGCATATTCGGAATCCATAGTGACCATTCCAAACTAGGACAGGTTGCTTACCCGATGTTAGGTTGTTTGAAACCGCTGCGTGCGTAGTGAAACCCTAGCTCCTGACAAAATAGGACAGGGAAACCCTACCCAACATAGGGGTGTATTGGCTCTCATTTATTTGCTATGTGCTTTTAGAGTGTATCTCTACAGGAACGCACATATCAGTTTGCAAGTTTGAGTATCAGGCCTGAGGGCATCAGTATCAGTATTTGTGAGAACCGGTTATATCTGCGGGTATCTGATTCAGTTTTGTGAGACAGTGATTTCTGGGGAACAGTGATCAGTAGTAGAGTACAGTTGTTCAGCTGCACTTGTGTTTGATTCATTTGGGCTGAAATGCTGCTTGTTTTTCCTTTCAGTTCAAAGAGTTCCAGAATAGTCAGTGTTCCCTCTTGCCGAGGCAAGACCTATGATGATGCAGAATTCAGAAGATATCGTGGTTATGACAGCCGCGTTGGACCAAGGAATCACTCTACAAAGTGAGACCAATATTGACATGCCGCATCCACCTAGGTCGTCTGCTGCACACCCGGTTTGGACCCCTCAGCTATATCAGGCTCGCGAGCCTACTACATTTGAACTGATGGGGATGATAGGTGATCTCCAGAGGTCCGTGGTGGATCTCGCCTATGGGATGTCCGCTTCACTGCTAGCCGTACCATATGCCGGAAGTTTTACGCCCCAGGAGCCCCCGCTGTTGGGACGGATTGTGATTGAACTTAGCCAACCGGAGATGGCCTCCAACTATGGCAATGACATGTCAACGTCAACCCAAACCCTTGATCAGGCTGAGGCTAGAGGTAAAGACAAAATGAAGGCGGATGCCGACCCTATTGAACAACTGCTGTGGGCAGTCGAGGCTTTGAAAGCCAGGGGGATGAACAAGCAACAAATATCTGCAGTTGCGACAAAAGCTGTGGAGGATGCCTTCCCCACCCCACCTGAGGGTAGTTCAAGTCAGTCAGAGAACCGGGACAGGCCCCGTCATGCCAGAACAGTTCCTTCCGTTCCCAACCCCGTACCCGGGAAGGATCAGAAATCCAAGGCGGCACCTGCCGACCCGTTTGCTAGTACGTCCAGCAAGAGTGCTCAACCTTCAAAGTACCTGCCCTGAGGGCGCAGGGTCTTCCACGCTCTTTACATGCCATTGTCCAAGGCACTTCAAATCCTTGCCGAGAGAGGGCATCTTAAGCCCCTAGAGCCTCGACCCCTCCCGAAGAATCTCCCTGCTACACATGATGCTGCTTTGTACTGTGCATACCACTAGCAAACAGGTCATGCTACCGACAATTGTTTCCGCCTCCGTCATGAGGTACATGATTTGATTGACAATGAGGTTATCCTCCCGCCCACCTCAACCAAGTCCGTTACTACCCAGTTATTGGATTTTGAGGACACAGATACTGCGAGTATGTAATTGGAGAGTGAACCGCCTGCGGGCAGTGCCTGGTGCATTATGGATGTGGCGTCTGGCACGCATTTTTGAGCATCTGCGAACACCAGTTTTGTAAATTCCGGCTTGGGTATCGAGTCGGTCTTTTGTTTTGAGTCTGTCTCCTTGTCTTGAGTCAGTCTTTTTGCTTACGGGTCTGTCTTGCTATAGCGAGTCCCCCCCCTCCTTTTTGTATAGAATGTCAGATGATTCCGGGGTTGTTGCCTCGAAATGCCGTTTTGTCTTGTAATTACCCTTTCTTGGTTTTTGAGTCTGTCTCTGCCGAGGGGCCAGTTATACCAACAAATCTGAATGAAACAGCTGTGGCTATCTCATTTTTATGCTTGAGTTAGTTGTGCCAAAGGAGGCGAATGGAACGGCAGTACATTCTACCTACTCTCTTGTGCCTTGAACATCATTGTAATGACCTAAGTTTTTTTTTCAAAACCCCTTTTTGAGCACTGTGGTGGTAAAAACGAAGAGGAAGGAATTCCTCAGGTTTTGCAAAATTTTGATCATTTTGAAAGAAGGAGAGGCATGCTAAGCCTTTTTATGAATGAAATCATGCTTGTCAGCGTGAGTACTGAGAAGGACACTGGCTTGATCCAGACTGGTTTCACACTATCTTCTGCGCGAGCGATTTGTCGCTTTCTTAAAAACTTTCAAAAATAAAATGTTTTGCGCGGTCCTGTGAAGACTTGTGTGGAATTGCTCTTGAGATTGTGCAGCCTAGGATCGCTCTCAGCCTCGAGATTCAACCTATCTATTTCGAACCTGGAAGCCATTCAAAACGTTCAACAGTTAACTGCCATGAAAGGCCTGTGCGGCCCGATTTGAAGCAACCCTCGAGCAAGAGGTACCAATTTCAGATCAAGAAGATTAGATCTCACCAGAAGAGGCTCGTGAAGCGACCGTGATGGATCCTTCTGCAAATCAGTACAACAGCCATTCTCCCGGACTCAGATGACCTCAGGATCTCAAAACCATTTGGTATGGACTATGCTACACTTTTACCCTTGAGAGGCTCGCTGGGCCGAAAAACCCGGAAGGGCGACCCAGGCAAAAGTTAGAGCAAGCAAAAAAAGAGAAAACAAAAAAGAAAAATGAAAAGAATGAGCAAAAGCAAATAAAAAAAAAGAACAAACAAAACAAAAAAGAAAAAAGAAATGAATTTTGAGAAAGAAAAAAAAGAAGCTCGCAAGGTCGAAAACCTGTAACAGGCGCCTTGGCAAAAGTTAGAGCCTAAAAAAAAAAAGTGAAGGTTAATACCCGAGTGTACCTTAACCGGAACTACGTAAGGCTTGATTCCCATGTTTGGGATACGTAGGCAACTTCATCTTGAAGTCCAGCCCCCGACGCTTTCATAGCGCCCCAGTCCATGTAATGGTTTTTGATCATCCTTACTTCCTTTGCATCCGACAATTCGGTTGTAACAACCGTGAACTACGTAGGCTTGATTCCCATGTTTGGGATACGTAGGCAACTTCATCCTGAAGTCCAGCCACCATTGCTCTTACAGTGACTGTGTCCATATATTGGTTCAGACCATCGTCTTCGGAGTTCAGTCGTCATTGATAAAAGCAGTTTACAGCATGCTGCGACACCATCCAGACAAGGGGCAACTTTCCGTTGCCGCAAGTTACCATCCAAACCAGGGGCAACGTTCCGTTGCCATGCCTCGTCCTTCCAAGCAAGGGGCAATTTTCCATTGCCTCCGATTCGAGGTTGCGCATCTCGAGGGTAAGTTCCGTGCTCGTCGAGCATTGACTGTTTGCAAAAAAATATAGTTTTTGAAAATTTTTACTGAAGTTGACTATTTTCTCGAAAACTATTTCATTTTCCAAAACCGGATCATTTCTTGGACCCAAAAGGAAAATTTTCAGTGCTCACGGCCTGACTTGCGTGATTATCAAATCAAAAATTGAACAAGTATGTTAATCCGGCTCTCATTTTGGTCAAAACTGTTTTAGAAAGAAGAAAACAAAAAGTGGTCAAAGTGATGAATTAGGGGCACAGCCGAGTCAGGTATTCTGTCTTTCCCCCGCCGTCCACATACTTGCCAGAAGGGCACTCTATCCACCGGGAGAAATAGCCGTGAGCTAACGGTGTTGGGCACGAACCCGCAACTTCCTGTTCACCCATCAATCACCTTGGGGAGGGATGAAAAATGAGAGAATAAAGAATAGAGAGGTGTAAGTGGAGAGAGAAGTGAGCGAGAGGGTTTTGAGAGAAAAACCGAGCCTGACGGCCGAGCGATGTGAGAATCACAAATCAGAAAGGGTGGGAACAAAACCCGGGGAAACTGGCTCCTCGTGATCTGAGCTCTCTCGTTCATATGAACGCGTCCGTGAGTCGTGTCTTTTGCTTTGTTTTGTCGCAACTCTTGTCTTGAGTCTTTTTCGGACGTGCCTCGTTGCGTTTAGGTCGTGCACCTTGTGTTTGAGTCTTTCCCGCCGTGTCGAGTTCTAGGCTCGATACCCCGGTTGCAGAACCTTTCTTAAAAAGTTAAAATTGTCTATGCTCGGAATGCTGTGCCATTCTCTATATTTTATGCGAAGCAAAAGAAGAAAAGAGAAAATTTGGGGCATCTGAGTGTGCTTCAACTTCAACCGTTTCAGCTTTCGTAGTCCGTCTTGTCAGATTGGACCGTTTGTTCAGTGTTCGCTGTGTGCAGAATGAACCGAATGCGGTGTTACGGGTTGTATGCAGACTAATTCCCAACAGAGTATGGGCTGTGTGTTCAGGTTAAGCAGTGGTTTGCTTGGGTTGTTTTGCTATTTGCTGATTGGTTATCTGATTATTACAGTGCAAGTGCTCAATTTACAAGTGCTCAATTTTCAGGCAACAGATCAATTTCATTTACATTGAGGTGTAATATGGTGTGATGCAATGCATGAGATATACAAATGTAACACTTTTTAGATAAAAGTTTGTTTCATTTCATCACCTTTTCGAGTACATAGTTTTGGAAACAAAAATCTGCTTGCGGCAGTACAAAGTACTCCTAACTACCAACAAAAAGAAAAAGTACAGAAAAGAAAAAGAAAAACAACAAAAGTCTGTATCAACATCAAGAGGTCTCAGGTCTGGGGATCTGTCCTCGCCCTCTTCCTGGACGAAGGTCCAGGAGCATCGTCATCAGCACCATCATCTGAGGCCGAGTCTGAACCGTCTCCGGTCTCCTCCTCAGATGACCCCGCCTCTGCCTCTGCCTCTGCCTCAGACTCGGACTCGGACTCATCATCCTCATCATCAGGAACGGGTGCCCGAGAGCTACTCCCGACATGAGCACGCCCCGCCCTAGCACGGGAATGTCCAGTGTCTCCACGCCCTCCTCGAGCAGGAATAGAGGGCCCAGCTGGAGCACCACCCACCGGAGGGATCTGGAAAGGAGGCTGAAAAGCATAAAAGGCAAATGCATCAGTACGCCATGAGCAGTGAATCAGTACAGAATACAGTGTATGAGTACAGTCTGTGAGTGCCGTGAGCAGTAAATCAGTGCAGAACACAGTGTATGAGTGCAGTCTGTGAGTGCCGTGAGCAGTAAATCAATGCAGAATGCAGTGAATGAGTACAGTGTATGTATGCTGCGAGGAGTGAATCAGTGCAGAATGCAGTGAATGAGTACAGTGTATGTATGCTGCGAGGAGTGGATCAGTGCAGAATGCAGTGTATGAGTACAGTGTATTAAGTGTTGTATCGTGCATCAGATCATGCGAAGCAGTTTATGTATGGTTTGAGACTGTGGTCAGAAGAACATACCAGAATGCTGTAAAGGGCCAGGAGGTCGAAGGTCCGCTGTAGCATCTCCATCATGGAGGCATTCAGCTCCAGGGACTGCTGGATGTACTCGGAGGACGCCTGCAAAAGTATCAGATGCATCAGTATTCTGCGGAATATCAAATAAAATGAAATGAAATGCCAATGCAAGATGCGAAATGCAATAATACATACTAGAGGCAAGGTCGAGGGACACCAACCAACTCGTGATCAGCCGAAGGAGGGGTAAATGGGATCTGGTAGGTCGCCCCACCCTACCCTCTGTAAGTCAGTGAAGTGGGCAGAGCAGGCCAGCCGGTCCCCCGCCCTCTCTGAACTCCACCTCTACCACGGACTCGAGCTCTCCTCGACGCTCCCGCTCCAGCTGCCGGCGCCGCTGGCCTCTCCCTCTCAGCTCGTCGACCACTGCTCAAGGGTCGCATGATGTGGGTCCGGACGTACTCGGCATAGTCGCCCTCGTCTCTGTGACGCTCCGCGCCCCAGCCAACGGTATACTCTCTCAGGTGCGCGAGGGAAAACCTCTCCGTATACCTCATGTGTGTAGGAGGCGGACTTGGAACTATCTGCCCCGGTAAACCCAGGGTCTGACGCAAGAAGTGCTCCACCAGGTACCAAACCCGACAGACCGGGCCCTCTAACAGAACCCGGAGACGGGCAGTCTCCTCTGCGCCCTTATAGTGATCCCTCACCACGGCCGGCAACGGAGCCCACGGCTGCCAGGTGATCTGCAGGTACAAATGCAGTTTGTTATCTATCTGTTATCAAAAATACAGTGCGATGCAAAGCTTAAAACAAGCTATACAGTTGAACATACCTCCGCGGCGGTGATAGTGTCGAAGTAGCGGCGGAAGAAAATAAAAGACTCCCGAGGTCTCCGCACACACCGCACATCAAAGCGATGAGAAAAGGGGACGTCGAGCGGGATCTCCACATCGGGTACTGGGGCAAGCCTGGGAAAGTAGGCGTAGACCCACAACTGCAGAACAGATATCAGTATGACTATCAGATAAAGCAGAATACAGAATAAGGCAGAAATGGCAGAGCCGTGTGTTGTGCAGTGTATTGTGCAGAGTGTACAGTGTGTGTGCAGTGTACAGTCAGTGTAAAGCAGAGTATATGTGTGTGCCGCGTGTGCAGTATATAGTCAGTAAGAGGCAGACCGTGGTGTGTGCAGTGTACAGAATACAGAAAATGTAAAGCAGAAAGCAGAAATGTAAAAGGGGAAGAAGATGTACCTCCCAAGCTCGCCAGTATCCGCCAAGAAGCTGTCCGCTGAGGCGGGAAGAAGAGCTCATGTAGCCATACAATGTGGCCAGGCCTGCGCCACCCCAATCATAGCGGCGGATTCGCCTGACATCCACCAGTGCGCTCAACAGGCATAGAGGCACGGTGTTCGCCCGGTCGGCGAATAGGGTCGTCCTGAGCAAAAACATGAGGAAGCCCCGCGCATACTGATCTACCTCCTCTGGGGCATCTGCGCCTCCTCCGCCAAGGCTGGCTGAGTCCTGAAGTGGCTCTCGAACCACGAGTATCTGACGAACCCTGCCCGAGCAAGGGATGGCTGAGTGCCGAGCAGGTACAGCTGGGCGGCGTCCCACTCATCCATATCCGTGTCAAAGGGGATCGGATCACCCCCTACCCCAATGTCAGTAAGCATCGAGAAATCATAAGGGGTTATCGTCATGTCCCCTGCGACGGAGAAGTGGAAGGAGTTGGTGGTATCCCACCACCTCTCCACTAAAGCAGCAAGCAAGGGCCTGCAGGTAGTAAGCTGGGAAAGCCCCCTGCAAAAGATGCCGAAACCGGCCTCGTCGACGATTTGGAGAACCGCATCTGGCAACTCCATGTACCAGTCTCGGGCGACGACATTCCCATACCCGCGGATGGTATGGGAGTCCCCCTGTAATCAAAAACAATAATTGCGAAGCAATATTCAAGATGCAGTTTTGAGAAGCATACAGATATAGTGTGTGTGTGCGTGTTTTCAAATGTAAAGCCGGCATTGGCTGTCAGTGTGCTAGCAGTGAACTACAGCATATGATAAGCCAGCATGTTTGAGTGGTTCAGAGCAAATACGGCATGTGTGCATGTTTTTCAGAAATCAAACAGATACCGGGTGCCGGTGTGTCCACAGTAAAGAACAATATGTGTTGTGTCAATGTGGTTGAGCAATTCAGGGCTAGCACAGTGTGTGTGCGCATGTCAAATTCAAGCAGTTATCAGTTACAAGTGTGTTCACAATCAACTACAGTGTACAGTGCCTCAGTGCATTCGAACTAAGCAATTAAAGAACAGAATCAACTATAGCAGTTTAAGTGTTCGACATTGCGGAAAATCGAAACCGGGGGAAGTATGTACCTCGGAGGCGCCGTGCGACAAGTGTGACTCTGGCTCACGAAGTAGTAGCTCGCGTGCTACGCCCCTCTCGAAGCTCCGGAACTGGCGTAGTCCGTCAGGGAGCATCACGTGAACTGCGGGCCTGTAGGTCTCCAGATCGAACGGCCGGATGCGGAGTGGCAAGGGCTCGGCCTCAGGGTCCATCTCGAGCTCTGGAGGAGCCCCACCCTCTGGAAGATCATCCGCCATCTCAAAGAGAAGATGAAAATGGCCGGAGGAGGGAAAAATGGGAGAGAATATGAAGAGTCAACAAAAAGTCAACCCCGAGAGGGTCGGAAATCGCCAGAAAAGCCGAGGTGAGGAAAAGGCACGGGTATCGAGGAAAACTCGAGAGAAATAGGCCCCGAGTGGCGGAAATCAAGAAACAAACACGGAAACGAAGTTTCGTTCGGTTCAAAACACTCGAAACGCGAAGGTATTCGCGAATCGAACAACGAAACGGGGGTTAGAACGCAAGAAAACGAGGAGATCGAAGGACGAAAACACTCTAGAGAGAGAGAGAGGGAATTTTCGAGCAAGAGGATGTGAAAAATATAGGGCTAGAGGCCCTATATTTAAAGACCCGTAGCAAAATGTCAAAACTGCCCCGATACAGGAACACTTTGCCAGTCGGCCACATTCTTTGCCGGTCGGCAATATATTGTGCCGATGGATTGTCTGATGGCCGATGGATGGCCGGTGATGCATTCTGATGGCCGGTGGACATTTGGTGGTCTCCTACAGTGGGTTCTGAGCCTCCTACACCTTTTCTTGGGATATATGAGTGATGCAGAGTCTTCATTGCTTAAAACAGTGCAAAACAGTGCATTTTCGGCGCTCAACCGGCTTCCGTTTTGGCCTCGGATCGTGTCTTCTGTGCGTGGCACTCGAATTCATGCAAGGTGTATCCTTCTCGTATCCTTTTGGCTTTTACAAGACTTAAAAGTTGCCCCTTGTGCATCGTATTTCAATCGCACTGTCTTGTGCATCGCATTTCAATCGCACTGTTTTGTGCATCGCATCTCAATCGCACTGTCTTGTGTATCGCATCTCAATCGCACTGTCTTGTGCATTGCATTTCAATCGCATTGTTTTGTTCGTCCCGGTCTGGCGAGACCTTAAACACGCACGGTCTAGGAGACCTAAAATCCTTGGGAGGTGCAAGACCTTCACTCGCGTTGTCTAACGCATCGCGCTGTTTCGCGCATCTTATTGCATTTGGTATGCATTCCTTCGCGCCGTTTCGCGCATCTCATTGCATTTGGCATGCATTCCTTTGCGCTGTTTCGCGCATCTCATTGCATTTGGCATGCATTCCATCGCACGATCTTGCCCATCGCACTGTCTTGTGCACTGCATCTCAAATTCTTGCATTGCCCCAAAAACACGCCACGGTCTGGCGGGACCAAAAACACGCGCGGTCTGGCGAGACCATAAACCCGCTCCGTTGCATTGTCATGCATCTAAAAGCCGCGCGTTGTCGCGCATCTCGAGATCATACATCTTCATGCATTCTCAGTTCATTTGCATTGTCATGCATCTCAAGCCGCGCGTCGCCGCGCATCAAATTTTCATACATTGTCATGCATTTCAAGTAAACCTGCGTTGTCGCGCACTTCAACATCATTCATCATTTGCATTCCAAAAAAAAACAAACAAAAACATGCATTGTCATACATACATTTTGCATCCCGGTCTAGGAGACCTTAAATCCTCTAAAGGTGCAATTCCTTTGGTGTTTGTCGTGCCCGAATGACTTTCGGTGGTCTGGTAAAGCCACCTGCCTGTGTTTACGGTGAATTCCTAGAAGACCAACTGGGACGGTGAAAACTAGAGTTCGAATGGCTTATGCCTAGAACGCAAAGGTTCGGGAGTTCCGAGACTAAAGTCTGGTTTAAATACCCAGGGGTGTATCCTCGGCTTGAAATCTGTATGGAAGCCCCATAGGTTGAGGCAGCATGTCTGCGCCTCAGTTCTGGATACTGAACCAACCTAGTATGTCGCTCTGTTGGTAAGATAGGGAAAGCTGCAATCATAGCCGTTGCATCATAGTGCATTGTCATGCATCCATTGTAAGTAGTGCATTGTCATGCATACATGGTAAATATTGCATTGTCATGCATTTCCATTGTAGCTTGCATACATCCATTACATTTTCCCCAGCATATCGCATCATACTGCATTGTCATGCATTTTTGTAAATATCCATTCCATTGCATTCTAGACATTGCATTGTAGTTTGCATGCATCCATTGCATCACCTTCCATCTATGGCTTGCGCCTTTCCATGTTGAGCTTGGTTTGGTATGTGCCCTTACTTTTTACGTCGAAGAATAGTTCAGTAAACCATTCTATGTTAGCCGTGGCTTGTTTGTGTACATGCCTTTCCTAGGCAAGATTTGGTTTGGTCCGCGTGCCATATCCATTGTATCCATTTCCATTGCATTGTAGTTTGCATGCATCCATTGCATCACCTTCCACCTATGGCTTGCACCTTTCCTTGTTGAGCTTGGTCTGGTATGTGCCCTTACTTTCCACGTTAAAACACAGTTATGCATGTGTACGCGCCTATTCCACGCTGGTATGTTGGTTTGAGGGTTGCGGTACCTTTTCTGTGTTAGACATGGCTCGTATGCGTACATGCCTTTCCTAGGCAAGATTTGGTTTGGCTGCATGCCATATCCATTGTAGATATTACATTGTAGTGTAATTTTTGCATCCGGCATTAGGATCATCATTCTTTCCCCAGCGGGTCGTTACCGCACTTATGTCATCCCCCCAATACTCGTTCTTGTGTCCGTCTACATTACTCATAGTTCAGTAGACCGTTCTATGGTAGACGGACTTGTTACCTCCATCAATCTATTTGACATACGTGTGGTTTTGAACCGCTCATGATTGGATCATGATTCAATTGCTTTGCATGTAGTTCGCATTGTTTCAATTGCATTGCATTTTCATTTGCATTATTTATACATTGTTTTGTATATATTGCATATCATTTAGCATTTACATTGCATTGTCATGCATGTTGCTAACAATATCATACCTGTTAAGTTTGTTTTCTTTACAGGCACGATATTGTATGTACGGTTCATTTGCGGCTGGTGGAACCAGACGAACCGGACAGGTATTGTATCCTCCGCGTGAGACGTATCGAGAATTGCATAATTCTTTTACATCCTTTCTGCATTGTAGTGTAGTTTGGTGTATGCTAGCTTAAAACTGTTGCATGTGTGCTTCGTTACAGCTTTTCATTGCATGATCATAAGTTATGCTCGGCTTCGTGCATTGTCTTGCATTTTGCCCCTGCCTTCGGGCGCATACCTTGTTTGTCTTGCATGTTTGTCTAAGCCTTCGGCCTTGTCAAAAATGGGTCGTCTCTGGGCTTTGACATTCACTCCCGTCATTGTTATGACTTTCGAGTTCTGTCAAAGAGGGGCAACTGTAGACACCCCATTTTTGACCGTCCTCAAGACTTGGACGTCACC
The DNA here is from genome assembly GCA_030407325.1 of Camellia japonica. Taxonomy (NCBI): domain Eukaryota; kingdom Viridiplantae; phylum Streptophyta; class Magnoliopsida; order Ericales; family Theaceae; genus Camellia; species Camellia japonica. The sequence goes on from JAPPVO010000032.1 coordinate 62,877,540, forward strand.
GTTTGAACACCCGGTGATCATCCATGTTTGTGTTCGTTTGGAGTTCCCGGAGGTCTCGGCTACGCGCCTTGCCTCAGGATCTCCGAACCCGACTGTTTAGTGTCTGGTTTTGCACCAAACACTTGTTTGTTGCCTTGGAGGGGCAGGGAATGCCTTGTGAGGCATCCCCACACATCACCGCCGTGGCTAGAGGCCACCGGCTGGTGTTTTGTTGCCATCGGCAATGTATATTGCCGGTCGGCATTATTTGTTGCCGGTCGGCAGTCCATTTTGTCAAAATGGCAATTTTGAGCAGCCGACTACTGTTCATCTGCTTTTGCAGATATTTTAAGACAGTTGTCTTGCATTTTGTTCCCCTCCGTACACGTGTATGGAGGGATGACCTTCTTGTTAGCTTCCTTGGCAAGCTTTACAAGATTGGTTGCCTAAAAGAAAAGGGCTCCTCTCTTGGCATTAGGGTTAGAGAGATTTTGGTTAGAGAAGTGGTGAGAGAAGCTCTGGATTAGGTTTAGGGTTTTATATCTATCCTATATCTATATCTCTCATTTTCTTGTGTTTGTGTGTGTTTAGGCTCACTATTGCACACAAACACATAGTGTTACACCTTCTCTTAGCTTGTGAAGGACCAGAGGTTTGTTCTTGAAGCTTTGGAGCTGTTTTGAGCTCAAGAAAGGGGCTGGTCCACCATTGTTGAAGAGGTTCTTCAAGGGTAACAATCTTACCCTTTTTACCTCATTCTTGCATACTATTTTTGCCTATCTTAGAACTGTTTTTGAGCTTAGTGTATAATATAAAAAAGTTCTGTTTTTGGGCCCTCTAAATAGTTTGTTTAGAGTATTTTGTGGTTTGGAGGTGTTTGACCCCTCTTAAGCCTTGAGGGGCTCCATTTTGTGCTATTTTGAGTGAGCTTCGGGACTTTGGTGTTTGGGCCTCCTCACCACTGAAATCTTGAGGGATTTTAGTGGTAAGGATGGTGCCTTGAAGTCCCAAGAAGGAGAGGGCCACCCCTTCTCCTTATTGTCCTTGAAAATGACCATTTTTGGCCTCTTGAGGGAGCACCATGTTTGAGGGTTTGTTGATCATTCCTTGGCTGTTTTTCATGCTTATATTGTCGTAATATAACATGGTTTTAAGTTGGTTTTGGTACACCATGCATGCTCAGCATACCTACCTTGTAATGCCTTGTTGTTGCCTTAACATGCCTTAGGTCGTAAGCCCTTGTTTTAGCATGTTTTAGGCTTAGCTTTGTGAAGCTTTAATGCATGTTTTTGTATTCTTTAGCTCTGTTTTAAGTTGCCTTAGTCATACTTGCCATGTATTGCATAGCCTCTTTGCATTGTTAGCTTGTAGGCTTTGAAAATGAGAAGTGTTGAGCATGCGTTGCTTGAGTTATCTTAGTAGCTGGGCATCATTTATAGCATCATCTCAGTCCCTAAGACATGTTTGTATGCTTGCCTTGGATGTCTCTTTGTTGCTTTGAAAGGTTGTGCCTTATGCTCCATGTTTGGTCATTATGCATGCTTTTGGATTCAAGTCATTTAGATGCCATCTAAGTGATCTTTTGGGCTTTGTTTTATGTGCTAAAACTCTGTTTTTGGTCATTAAATTCATGCCATGTTTGGTATTGGTAAGTGTAGTCCAATGCCTCTTTGGTGAGCCTTAGGTTTTGGGCCTTAATTGCATGATATGCTCGCTTTGTTTAATTAGTTTGGCACCATTTTTTAGCATGATTTTCAGAGCCTAGTATGCATGCCATAAGTCCATGTTTCCCCCTTTTGAGTGTGCTTGAAAGTTGCTTCACTATGCTTAAGTCTTGAACCATGTATCCATGCATGCTTGTATGTACATTTGCCTTCATGAACTTAGCATTATGGCCACTGTTTTGGGCCTAATTAGAGCTGCCTAAATCATGTTTAAGTCCATCCTATGCTTGCTTGTATGTTTACCTTGCATATTTGTTTGCATGCTTGCGTGTATACCTTGCATTTCCATGTTGCATACTAGCTCACATGCCTAGGTTGCATTGCATCTTGCATGCATGCCTTGTTCCTTGATCTAGTGATAGGAATTGGGCCCCCTTTGGTTTGTTGGTTTGCATTGCATGCATTGCATTTGACATCAAAATGTGCACAACTTGGTCTTTTGGGCCATCACATGGAAATGCGCGATTGATGGTCCGAGAACCAAGAACTATGTCCCTTTGAGTCATATACATGATAAGGGGCTTGGTTGGTGCATATATGGCTTGAATTGCATTGCCATGCAAAGCTCTGTCCTCTGCTGCTGTCAAACAGGTTTCTGCAGGAACTTCTTGCCGATCGACTGCACAGAGTGCCGACCGGCAATAAATTGGTGGCCGATGGATTCATTGTGTGCCGATGGACACTAAATCACAGCCAGTGATGATTCTCTCCAGCCGGTGGCACTCCCCAACATCCAGTAAGCACATCCTGAGACTTTGGCAGTCTTCAGAGGAGTATGGCAGGGAAAACAGAGGCGGATTGCGCATGGCCGTGCACTTCCGAGAAAGACCGAGCGTGCATTGCATCAGGCTCTCTTCCCGAGGCGGTTTACTGTTTTTCCTAGCTTAGTTAGTTCGTTAACTACTTAGGCAACTTGTAATAATTAATTAGCTCGTAGTTAATTAATTTGTAATCTTTATTTGGTTCCTCCGAGCGAGGGTGAATGTGTAATAAGTGTGGGTGCGTGTGTGTGCATGTCTTCCAACCCCCATTTCTTTCTTCCCTTTTATTTACCCGCTTATGTTGGTAGAATCGGGCATGTTTAAATTAGCATACCTTATGCTATGCATGCGTGCATCCATACATTTGTCTTGCATGCACCGAGCTCGGTACATCATGCTAAATGCATTTGTACCTCAATTCCAAATTGAATACGTGCACCAATTGATTGCATTTCACATGTCATGCTTAGGTTAGCCGAGCCTACCCTAATCGCATCCTGTATGTGTTGCATTAGTCAATTTGACATGAACTAGGACCATGCATGTTTGCTAACTAGTTTGTTGTTTTGGCACGGAGTACGATGTAAGTATTTTCATGCTTTAGCATACTGCATGTGTGTGAATGTTGCCGTGACAGCATGCTTACCATGTGGCTAGATGCTTATATGATAGACTGTTTGATTGCCTGTGGGTGAAGGTTGGATTGTTTAAGTTGGAACAACTCATTGAAAATCCGTATTTTAGCCTACTTGCGAGTAGCAAATTCCAAAGTGTTTTTCAAGACAAACGGATATGCAATGCTTATTTCCAAATTAGGCAATCTAGTCTATACTTGTTTGCTGTGCGCATAACATAGTAATTCTAGGCTAATAACTGGAATAAGAACACATAACGTTTTCAAAATCAGATATCACGGTTAGTAGAGGCCGGTCTTCGGACCGGGCGAGAGGGGGTGCTCATAGCTGACCTTCCCCAATCGTACCCAAGTTCCCGAGCCGAGGCAACTTTGGTGATGACGGACACGTGGCCTTTGGCACTGAGTCAGGGTTTCCTAAATTCCCCCATAAAAAATATTTAGGTGGCGACTCTGTATCTGGCAAAGCAGTCCATGTTTGGCACTTCTTTTCAAAAATCTGTTTCTCAAAACGATTTGTCGGATTTGGACTCTTTGGTTCAAGATTAAGAACCGTGACAATTTGAGTCCGAACTGTAGTAAACCCAACATGAACAGAACGGGACTCACCCTCCCGGGGCGTTCGGGGACGTCTACACAAAGTATCAGGGTTGATACCGGTAGCCCCTCCCTTGTGGTCAATACATCTCTCGCGCTCTTGTCTGATCAATTGTATGGTTTGGCACTGTCATTTCTTGAGGCAGTGCAAGGAAGTACACCTTCAGAACATTCATAGACCTCCGAGTTGACCTCGAGTTGTGTCTGCTACGAACGATGTTCCGTACGTACGAGGAACTTCCCCTCCCGTATCCTTTTGTATTCTGTGAACTCCACAAATCACTTCAATTATGCTGCGTTGCAGTACTTTGTGCTTCAATATCATGAATGACTTGTCTTTACCATATTTCAAGTTTCTATACACATTGCGTGCATGCGTGCATTGCTTTACTTATATGTGTTCAAATTCCTTTTATACACATTGCTTGCATGCGTGCATTGCTTTACTTATATGTGTTCAAATTCCTTTTATACACATTGCGTGCATTGCTTTACTTATATGTGTTGCGTGCATGCGTGCATTGCTTTACTTATATGTGTTCAAATGCCTTCTATACACATTGCGTGCATGCGTGCATTGCTTTACTTATATGTGTTCAAGTTCCTTTTTCACACATTGCATGGGTTGTCGCGTGTGCTTTATTTATATGCGCTTACGTTTCAAATCGCATTGTTATGCACCACTCGGCATTGCGTTGTCACGCATGCCCTTCATGCATTGTTATGTACACACTCGGGTAGCGTTGTTATGCACCCCTTTCATCCGCATTGTCATGCACCCCCTTTACTAGCGTTGTCACGCACTTTCAATTGCATTGTTATGCATGTTGCTAACAACATTGTACCTGTTAAGTTTCTCTCTTTTACAGGCACGATATTGTATGTACGGTTCATTTGAAGCTGGCATGGCCAGACGAGCCGCACAGGTATTGTATCCTTCGCGTGAAACATAACGAGAATTACATAATTCTCTTACATCCTTTCTGCATCACAATGTAGTCTGCATCGCAATGTAGTCAGGATTTGTGTTTGCTAGCTTAAAACTGTTGCATTGCCATGCTTCGTTACAGCTTTCTTTGCATGATCATAAGTTATGTTCGGCTTCTTGCATTGTCAGTTGCATTTTGCCCCCGCCTTCGAGTGCATATCTTGTTTGTCTTGCATGTTTCTCTAAGTCTTCGGCCTTGTCAAAAATGGGTCGTCTCTGGGCTTTGACAATCACTCCCGTCATTGTTATGACTTTCGAGTTTTGTCAAAGAGGGGCAACTGTAGACACCCCATTTTGACCGTCCTCAAGATTTGGATGTCACCGTTGGAACACCCGGTGATCATCCATGTTCGTGTTCGTTTTGAGTTCCCGGAGGCCTCGGCTGCGCGCCTTGCCTCAGGATCTCTCAACTCGTTTGTTTTGTGTTTGGTGTTGCACCAAATGCTTGTGCTTTTGCTTTGAGGGGTAGGGAATGGCTTGTTGGCCATCCCCACACCCCACCGGCCATTCATTGTTGCCACCGGCCATGGTTTCTTGATACCAATGGCCGGTCGGCACTTTATGTGGCCGGCCGGCACTTTGTTTGGCCGGTGACCTCTTTTGCTGGCCGGTATGCACCTTTTGCACCCTTCAGGCATGGTGCATGCCAGCTGTGCCAGCTGGAATGCACCAACACCCTTCCCCGTTCATAGTGTGGCTGTTTTGCCCCTTTTGCACCCTTTTGGTCAAAGCTTCTTAAGGAAGCTTGACCCTTTGTCAAAGCTGCCTCAAGAAGCTTGGCCCGCTGTCCCAGCTTCCTCAGGAAGCCTTGACCTTCTTGCCCCCTTTGCCCCTTTCTTATTTAGCTTCTTTGAGAAGCTTTAAGCTTTTGCTATGCCTATATAAGACCTCCTCCTTCTCCATTGTTAGTGTTAGAACAAAAAACCAGAGCTTATACATATATACATCTGTCATATACTCTCTCTCTCTATATCTCTCTCTCTCTCATCCTTTGTGTGTGTTTGGAAGCCCAAAAAGTGTGTTTTGACCTTGGTTTTGCACTAATACACACACCATTACACCATACTTCGACCTTGAGAGGCTTTGAGGGTTTGTTTTTGAGTTTTTGGACTGATTTTGACCAGAAGAAGGTGGTTGGCGTTGCTGTTCATCAAGAGTTCTTCAAGGGTAATCTTTTCACTTTAGATTCCCCAATTTTGCACTAGTTTTGTACCTGTCTTGCATGCTGATTTAGGCTTTGTGTATAACTAAAACAAGTCTTGTATTTTCATTCTTAAGATTCTTCATTAAGGTTGTTTTGGTGTTGGGGGTCGACCTCCCTCTCTTAGGCCTCTTTTGGTCTCTTTTTGTGCTCTTTTGGCAAGCTTTGGTTATTCTTGTGTATTGGTCTTCTCACCACTGAAATGCAGTGGATTTTCAGTGGTGAAGAAGGAGGTTTGAGGTCTTGTATAGGGGAGGGACACCCCTCTCCCCTTTGTGACTCATTTATCCATGTTTTTGGCTCAATATGGTAGCATGCATGCTTAGTTGTTTATGACTCCATTTCAGAGGCTTTTTGGGTGTTTTGGGTCGTATTATATCTCTGTTACATGTTGGTTTGTTGACCCTTAGCATGCATTTTGTACTTGCTTTGTGTTCCTTCATTTTGCCTAGAAATGTATCATGACATTTGACCACCATGCTCCCATGTTTTGACTTTACTTTGTGAAGTTCTTGGTCATATTTTTCCATGCTTAGGGTCTGTTAGGTGCTGGTTTGGTCATATTTGATATGCTTTATATGGCTCCTTAAGCATTCTAGCATGTTGGCATTGGTTATGAGAATCATGAGCATGCTTGGGTTAGGTTGTTTAAGTGATTTGGGGTCATCTCACATGCCATTTCAGTCCCTAATTCATGCTTGTATGCCTGCACTTATCATCCCTTTCATGCCTTGAAGAATTGTTTTGTTGTGCCTTAAAAAGGGCCATTGTACATGCTTAAGTGTTTAAGTTTTGGGGCTGCCATATCAGTGGGTTTTGGGGGTCATTTTGCATATTGAAACTCTATTTTGTGTTGGAAAGTTCATGCCATGAGTGCTTGGGGTAGTTGTGGTAGAATGCCCCTTGTCTTGGGCCCATTGGTGTGCATGTTTGCATAAGCATTGGCCCATCTTTTTGGGCATTTTGGCCACTGTTTATGGCAAGGCTGAGGTCTGCCCTTTATGGTTTAAGTCCACCATTACATGTTTGTTATATGTTTATTACGTATTTGGCTCATTATGTGTTACCACATGTTAGTCCCATTGAGTATTCGTTCATGTTTACTACATTGCATGTTGCATGCTTTAGTACATTATACATTAGCATGTTTAGTTTGCATTGCATTTGGCATGCCTTGCTTACTTAGCTTCATGTTGCATCTTTGAGTCAAGTTGGCATATATGCATTACATTTGTTTGGTTTGGGGTGTCAAGCCAAATTTGAGGGGCGAGGAGTGTTTGTACTCCAAGTAACAAAACACGTCTCGATCCTCGGTCGCCGATGCCTTTGATCTCAATATGATAAGGCGTTAGCTTTCATTTGATTGTTGCATGCATTTACATTGAATGGCAAACTTGGCCTCTTAGGCCATCATGCATAATTGATGGCCCGAGAGTCGAGGGCCATGCTCCCTTGAGTCTATTGCATGATAGGAAGGGTGGCCATGCTTACATTTGCTTGAAATTCCATGCCATACACTGCTTGCCCTCTGTTGCTGTCAAAACTGATTTCTGCAGGAAGTTTTGGCCGGCCGGCCATCTCTAGTGCCGACCGGCCATCAATGAATGGCCGATAGATTTATCAGTGGCCGGTGGCAATTTCCCATGGCCGGTGGCCATTCCTCCCATCCGGTGGTGTTCCACAGTGTGCATAGAACCTGTCCTGAGACTTGTGTAGTCTTCAGAGGAGCTAGGCAGTGAAAATAGAGGCAGCAATGCTATGGCAGCGAGCTTCCGGGCAGTACGAGTCAAGCATGCATCATCCAAACATTTCAAAGGTGGGGCTGTGGCCATTTTAATTTCGCATTTAATTTATTAATTAATTAGGAGTTTTGTAATATTTAATAGGCTAGGGTAGTTAATTATTTATTCGGTTTGTAATATTTATTCGGACCCTTCGAGCGAGGGAAATTGTGTAATAAGTGTGGGTGAGTGTGTGCATGTCTTCCAATCCCACGTCTTTCTTCCCTTTTATTTACACTACAACAAAACTGACTTTTTACGGCATCACATCAACGACATACAATAAATGCACGCTGTAATTTCTCATTTTTACGACTTTCTTTTTTTGCACGTCGTAAATACTTTTTCAACCACGACATGTCTATTACGTAGGTCGTGAATGGTAATAACGATGATTTTTTTACGGCTTGCAATGCACGCCGTAAATAATAAAACTTTCTACGACGTGCATATAGCATGCTGTTAATTACACACGACGCACATACGCTAGCCGTGAAAAGTAAACACTTTTCACGGCGCACATAACACCCACCGTTAAAAGTATTATACTTTTTATGACGCACACATTGTCTGCCGTTAAAAGTATTACCTTTTCACGACGTACAGTGCATGTCGTGAATTGTATGATAAAAAAAATAAAAAAAATAAAAAAAGCGCCAAAATGAATTTTGGGGCGCCAAATATTTTTTTCCCAATATAAGTATTTTGCCTTCATCACAAGGGTTTCAATCTCTCTCTCTGTCTTAAAAGAAACATAGCAAGGTTTCAAATCTCTCCATCTCTCTCTCTCTTACATGATGAAGGCCGAATCAAACCCTTGTTCGACACAGCAAGATCGTAGAACTAATCTGGGTATTCTTTTTTCAATGGGGTGAGAATTGATTTTTTAGTTTTGATTTGGGTGAATGGCGAAGAGAGGGACCCCTAAAACTCCTCATTCCTCAATTACAAGTTTCAAATCATCTTCTCTCTCGTCTTTCTCTACATGCGTCTCTCTCTCTCTATAAGTGCTCCTTGTATCAGCCACTTTGTGCGTTGAACCTGTTCGACGAAAGTCCTCTCTGAAAATTCTTCACTATCTATCTAGTTTGGGAGCTTTTTAGAGATGTATATTGTGAAGAGAGATGGGCGTCAAGAGACTCTGCATTTCGACAAGATCATTGCTCGTCTCAAGAAGCTCAAGGGCGTCACTACCACAAAACCTTATGCCTTGCCCTAATCGACTGCCTCATTTCTCGCTACTTATTCTCCTATGCACAGCAAGTCATTCAGCAAATCATAATGCAATGTTCCTCACTCCCTGATGCAATCTCAGCCGTAGATTATGTCACAAATCGAGGTATGGAGCTTGACCCATCTAGCTATGGTGCCCTTATTGAAAAACTTGTGTGTTTTGGTGAATATCAGGTGGCTAAGGTGCTGTATATTGATAAGCAGAGGTGTTTGTTCATGATTCATTTTTGTTAGATTCTATGGTGATTTGTTATTGTAAACTAGGAGAATTGGAAGAAGCAAAAATCCATTTTGATAGGCTTATTTCAATGAAATCTGTTCATTTTAAAGGGGCTTGTAATGCTCTTCTTGAGGAGCTTTAAAATACTTTATTAGGGTCAGTGATGTTGGCAGTCTTCTGGGTTATTGGTGTTATAATATGGTGGTTGATGGGTTGTGCCTCAAGGGACATTTAAATGAAGCCATGTATGTGTTTGATATAATGCATGAGAGAGGGATTCAATGTACTATTAATTTGTACAAGTCATTGATTCATAGTTTTTGTAAGAGAGAACGGGTTAAAGAGGCCGAGTTGCTGAGTAAAGAAATGGAGTCTCGAGGTCTTTTTATGGATAAAGTAATGTACACTACTCTTATTAATGGATACAACAAGAGCAAGAAAATGAAAATGGCTCTAATAAATTTCACCATTTTATTTTTTTAAAACTAATTTTGGAATTTTTTTCTTATATTTTTATTGTAATGTCTTAGATTTGGACTAAAGTTATGCTATGGGATAAAGTTTTTGGATAGGTTTTTTTTTTTTTTGTATGTATATATATATATGCATTTGATTATTATTCAGCTGATTATTAAGTTAATTTTTCTTTTTATCTAATGAAATCTTAGTTTCAAATTCACACCAATTCAGGGTACCAGAATTAATGGCTTGAGGGTTTTCGGTAAGATTTATTTTTTTAATCTCTTCTAAATTGTTCTATATTTTCTCTTGTGTTGGTGTGAATAGGTGATGCTTTTGGTGTTGGAAGGACTATATTTGCTTTTAGGTAAGAAACATCCTATTTTTTCTATTTTGCTTTTTTATTATTTATTTATTTATTTATTTCTTCTTGTTTTCCTACCCTTGATAAGCATGACATTGCTATGAAAAGAGTAGAGTTGCCATTCCTGGGATTGAGGTATGGTGCCCATTATGTGTTTGGTATTTTGTGTGATTGAAAAGATTATGTATGTTGCTTGCCATTCATTGATTGAGCCTAAGCCAATGGTTTTGAATATGTTTATTTGATTTCTTAGTTGTTGATTTCTTTTTTTCTTTTTTTTTTATTTTTTATTTTTTTATGTTGCTACAGCATATTTTAGACAACAAAAGAGGATCCTCTAATGCTATGGCTGGTTCTTGCAGGTGAGAAACCAATTCTTTTTTTTTTTTTTTTTGGTGAAGAAATTGAAATATTAAATGTTTCTAGTCATATCTAATGCTGAAATTGCCTATTTATTTATATGAAGACACACAACCCAACTTGATTGATATCTTGTATTTGTCTGCCTTTATTACTTTTGATAGAGAAGCTGATGCTATCTATAAGACTATTAATTGCGAAGGTCTGGTGCTACTAATTGTTGTTGTCAACCCTAACTACTTGAGAATAAATATTTTTTATCTTTGTTGTGATGCATAAGATTTTTCTTCTTGAGTGGATGTACTTACTAGTCTTATGTGTGGTACGTGTAAATCTATCTCTCCGAAGTGCTTGATTGGTATGCAGACCTAAATTCTCAACAGAAATGGGATGAGAAAGTTTATCCCCAACTAGGAAGAAGTTATTGCCTGCTTTGGAAAGTATCTCAGGGTATAACCCGAAGACTCTATTAAAGCGACTTCTAACAGATGCTTTGTATGAAGAGCATGCAATTTTATTGGGAAAAATGACTCAACATGAGTTTGCCTTATCAATATATGTTCATAAGGTATTTCTATGAACCCAGTAGTCCTCTTTCAGATTCAGAGTTAAACATACATGAAGTGAGGTAAAGAAACTCATGTAGAAGTGTAGACGTCCCCGAACGCCCCGGGAGGGTTAAGGTCCCGTTCCGTTCGTATTGGGTTTACTACAGTTCGGACTCTAATTGTCACGGTTCTAAATTTGAACCAAAGAGTCCAAATCCGGCAAATCGTTTTGAGAAACAGATTTTTGAAAAGAAGTGCCAAACATGGACTGCTTTGCCAGATACAGAGTCGCCACCTAAATATTTTTTATGGGGGGATTTAGGAAACCCTGACTCGGTGCCAAAGGCCACGTGTCCGTCATCACCAAAGTTGCCTCGGCTCGGGAAGCTTGGGTACGATTGGGGAAGGTCAGCTATGAGCACCCCCTTTCGCCCGGTTCGAAGACCGGCCTCTACTAACCGTGATATCCGATTTTGAAAACGTTATGTGTTCTTATTCCGGTTATTAGCCTAGAATTACTATGTTATGCGCACAGCAAACAAGTATAGACTAGATTGCCTAATTCGGAAATAAACATTGCATATCTGTTTGTTTTGAAAAGTGCTTTGGAAATTGCTACTCGCAAGTAGGCTAAAACACGGATTTCAATGAGTTTTCCCAACTCAAACAATCCAACCTCCACCCACAGGCATTCAGACAGTTTATCTCATGTAAGCATTTGGCCGAATGGTAATTATGCCGTTATGTTAACATTCACACGCATGCGATATGCTAAAACATAAATACTTACATCGTACTCCGTGCCAAAACAATAAACTAGTTAGCAAACATGCATGCCCTAGTTCATGTTAGAGTGACTAATGCATCGCATGCAGAATGTGATTAGGATAGGCTCGGCTAACCCTAAAATGGCATGTGAAATGCAATCATTCGGTGCACGTATTCAAGTTAGATTTGAAGATACAATGCAGTTTGTATGATGTACCGAGCCCGGTGCATGTAAACAAATGCATGGATGCACGCATGCATTGCATAAGGTATGCTAAAATAAACGTGCCCTAATCTACCATCATAAGCAGGTAAATAAAAGGGAAGAAAGACGTGGGGTTGGAAGACATACACACCACTCACGTACGCTTATTACAAATTTGCCCTCACCCGGAGGGGCCAAAAGAAAGAATATACAAATTAATTAACTACGCAAGCTAATTAAATATTACAGATCGATTAAATTAACAAATTAATTAATCTAATTAAAATAGTAAAGCCCTCGGGAAGCGGGTCAGATGTAGCGCATGCTCGGGATTTGCTCGGAATCGCACTGCCATGCATGGTCTGCCTCTGTTTTCCCTGCTTTGCTCCTCTGAAAACTGCCAAAGTCTCAGGAATGCCTCTCAGGACACTGGGGGATCCCACCGGCTAAGTAAAATTACCACCGGCACTAGGATGTGGCCATCGGCACAAAATAGATCCACCGGCCATCGATTAACTGCCGGTTGGCACTAAATACTGCCGGCCGGCAATAAGTTCCTACAGAACCTGCAACTCACAGCAGCAGAGGGCAAAATCTTGCATGGCAATGCAATTCAAGCTATTTATGCACCAATCACACTCCCTATCATGTTAATGACTCAAGGGAGGATGTGCCTCGATTCTCGGGCCACCAATCACGTATTTCCATGCATGATGGCCTAAAGGATCAAGTGTGCACTTTCATGTCAAATGAAATGCAAACTAATCAAACAAAATGAGGCCCAATTCCTATCACCAAATCAAGGAACAAGGCATGCATGTCTATCTGTGCAATCCTAAACATGTCAACTAGTATGCAACATGGGATGCAAACAAGAATGCTAGTATGCAAACACACATACAAGGCAAGCATGCAAACCAAGCAAAGGGGTGGACTTAAACATGACTTAGGCAACTCCAAATAGGCCCAAAATCAGTAGCCAAAGTGCCCAAAAAGGGAAGGCTAAGCACACACACATGCATGCATGTTAAGGCACAAACCTAAGCATTAAACAAGCAACTCTCAAACACACTTGAAAGAGGCTAAACATGGACAATTGGCATGGAATGAAAAGCTTTAAAATCATGTCAAAATGTGGTGCCAAACCAACCCAAATGAGACAAGCATGAGCATGCAAGCATGGTCCAAGTACTTGAGGCAAGTCATGAAGCCTTGAAGCACATTTAGCATAACAAACATGGCATGCATTAAACAACTAAAAACAGATTTTTAGCATGTTAAAACAAGGCCAAAGGACTACTTAGATGGCATCTAAGTGGCTCAAATTCAAAGGCATGCACAATGGTCAAAACATAGGGCATACAACACATGCTCTCAAAGCAACAAAGAGGCAACTAAGGCAAGCATATGAGCATGCCAAAGGGACTGAAATTACATGTTGGATGGTTCCAAACCACCAAAATGATGCAATCAACACATGCTACACATTCACATACTTGAGGCATACAAGCCCGACAAGCCACAAATGCAAAGGAGCTATACTAAGCATGCCAAAATCGATCCAAACAACTATGGACAGACCTAAAGCATGGCAAAATAAGCACAAAACATTCACAAGGCTAAGCCTAAAACATGCTCGAACAAAGGCTAACAACCTAAGGCATATTAAGGCAATTACAAGGCATTACATGGTAGGTATGCTAAGCATGCATGGTGTACCAAAACCAACACACAACATGATTATATTATGGCATAATAAGCATGAAATGCAGCCTAGACATGATCAACACACACTCTAACAAGGCTTCCTTAAGAGGCCAAAAATGGTCCCTTTCAAGGACAACAAGGAGAGGGGGTGGCCCTCCCCTTTTGGAGACTTCAAGGCACCATCTCCACCACTGAAATCCCTCAAGATTTCAGTGGTGAAGAGGCCCAAACACCAAAGTCTCGAAACTTGCACAAAATGGCACAAAACAAGGGCCTTGCAAGGCCTAAGAGGGGTCAAACTTCCCCAAAGCACAAAACACTCTTAATAAACTATCAAGAGGGCCTAAAAACAGAACTTTTTTATGTTATACACTAAACACAAAAACAGCTCTAAGATAGGTAGAAATAGGATGCAAAAATGGGGAATAAAAGGGAAGTTTCTTACCCTTGAAGACCACCTTCACAAATGATGCTCCAACAGCCCTTCTTGGCTTGAATCCACCTCCAAAACACTCAAACAAGCCTCCAAGGGTCTCAAGTCCAAGAGATGGTGTGTTAGTGTGTGTGTGTGAGCAAAAATGGCACAAAACACACACTTATAGAGATAGGAAAATATATCTAACCCTAACCCTAGAACTCAAGCTTTCCAAAGCTGTCTAAAATGTCTAACAAGTGTCTAACCCCCATGCCAAGAGAAGACCCTCTCCTATATAGGCAATTCCCTCTTGTAAAGCTTACAAAACAAGCCATTCAAGAGGGAAATCCCTCCATACACGTGTATGGAGGGGAATGGAGTGGGTGCCAGCTATCACAGCTGGCACAAAATATCTACAAAAAGTAGATGAACAGTGGTCGGCCACTCAAAATTGTCATTTTGACAAAATGGAGTGCCGACCGGCAACAAAGAGTGCCGACCGGCAATATATATTGCCGGTGGCAACAAAAACCAGCCGGTGGCCTCTAGCCACTGCCGGTGGTGTGTGGGGATGCCTCACAAGGCATTCCCTGCCCCTCCAAGGCAAAACACAAGTGTTTGGTGCAAAACCAGACACAAAACGGTCGAGTTCGGAGATCCTGAGACAAGGCGCGTAGCCGAGAACTCCGGGAACTCCAAACGAACACAAACATGGATAATCACCGAGTGTTCAAACGGTGACGTCCAAGTCTTGAGGACGGTCAAAAATGGGGTGTCTACAGTTGCCCCTCTTTGACAGAACTCGAAAGTCATAACAATGACGGGAGTGAATGTCAAAGCCCAGAGACGACCCATTTTTGACAAGGCCGAAGACTTGGACAAACATGCAAGACAAACAAGGTATGCGCCCGAAGGCAGGGGCAAAATGCAAGACAATGCAAGAAGCCGAGCATAACTTATGATCATGCAAAGAAAGCTGTAACGAAGCACGCATGCAACAGTTTTAAGCTAGCATACACCAGACTACACTACAATGCAGAAAGGATGTAAGAGAATTATGTAATTCTCTGTACGTCTCACGCGGAGGATACAATACCTGTGCGGCTCGTCCGGTTGCACCGGCCTCAAATGAACCGTACATACAATATCGTGCCTGAAAAGAAAACAAACTTAACAGGTACAATGCCGTTAGCATCATGCATGACAATGCAATGACGAATGCAAAATGATATGCAATATATACAAAAACTAAGTATAAACAATGCAAATGATAATGCAATGCAGTTGAAACTATGCAAACTAAATGCAGAGCAATTGAATCATGATTCAATCATGAGCGGTTCGAAACTACACATATGTCAAATAGATTGATGGAAGTAACAAGTCCATCTACCACAGAACGATGTCTGAACTATGAGTGATGTAGACGGACACAAGAACAAGTATTGGATGGAATGACATAAGTGGGGTGACAACCCGCTGAGGAGAGAACAATGATCCTAATGCCGGATGCAACAATTACACTACAATGCAATAGAAATGGATATGGCGTGTAGCCAAACCGTATTTTGCCTAGGAAAGGCATGTACACGTACAAGCCATGTCTAACATAGAAAAGGTGCCGCAACCCTCAAAGCGCGTACACATGCAGAACTATGAGTGTATAGACGTGAAAAGTATGAGCACATACCAGACCAAGCTCAACAAGGAAAGGTGCGAGCCATAGATGGAAGATGATGCAGTGGATGCATGCAACTAAAATGCAATATATACAATATGCAATGGAATGGATATTTACAATGGATAAGTGAAGGCGAAACATGCGTATCGACGCAAGTGAAGAATGCACGACAATGTGGGTGGAAGCGAAACATGCGCGTCAACGCAAGTGAAGAATGCACGACAATGCGGGTGGAAGCGAAACATGCGCGTCAACGCAAGTGAAGAATGCACGACAATGCGGGTGGATAATGCAGTGGGTGCATGCAAACTATAATGCAATATAGATGGATGTTTACAGAAAATGCATGACATATGCACTATATTACAACGAAATGCATGACATATGCATGGTTTTTTTTTTTTTGGATTTTTTTTTTTTGAAATGCATGACATATGCAGTATTTACAATGATGCATGACATATGCAAGATTTATTTACAATGATGCATGACATATGCAAGATTTATTTACAATGATGCATGACATATGCAAGTGTTGTGCACACCAATGCACCGAAGGTCTTGCACCTTCCAAGGATTTAAGGTCTCCTAGACCGTGACAATGCGGTAAACAATGCAAGTGAGACACGCGTGCCAATGAAAATGTGACACGCATGTCAATGTAGATAAGACACGCATGCCAATGCAAGTGAGAAGTGCGCGACAACGCAGGTGAAGTGTGCATAACAATGCGGATGAAAGGGGTGCATAACAACGCAACCCGAGTGTGTGCATAACAATGCATGGAGGGCATGCGTGACAACGCAATGCCGAGTGGTGCACAATAATGCGATTTGAAATGTAAGCATATATGAGTAAAGCACACGCAAAAACGCATGCAATGTGTGAAAAAGGAACTTGAACACATATAGGTAAAGCATAACGCGACAACACATGCAATGTGTATAGGAATTTGAACACATATAAGTAAAGCATAACGCGACAACGCATGCAATGTGTACAACAATACAAAAGGGGAGAAAGGGGGTTAGCAAGGGTTAGTAAGGGTTAGTTACGTCCACACGCGGCACGCGAATGGAGAAGAGTTAGATACGTCCACACGTGGCACGCGAGTGGAGAAAAGTTAGTGACGTCCACACGCGGCACGCGAGTGGAGAAAAGTTAGTTACGTCCACACGCGGCACGTGAGTGGAGAAAAGTTAGTTACGTCTGCATGCGGCACACGAGTGGAAAAAAGTTAGTTACGTCCGCACGCGGCACGCGAGTGGAGAAAAGTTAGTTACGTCCGCACGCGGCACGCGAGTGGAGAAAAGTTAGTTACGTACGCACGCGGCACGCGAGTGGAGAAAAGTTAGTTACGTCCGCACGCGGCACGCGAGTGGAGAAAAGTTAGTTACGTCCGCACGCGGCACGCGAGTGGAGAAAAGTTAGTTACGTCCGCACGCGGCACGCGAGTGGAGAAAAGTTAGTTACGTCCGCACGCGGCACGCGAGTGGAGAAAAGTTAGTTACGTCGGAACATGTTCTGAATGCTCTTGACCAAAGAAAGGGAAACATGGGGACATATCCCGTTGTTTCATAAAAAAAGAAAGCAAGTTAGAGGGGTGCAAGACAATGCACATGAGACACGCGTGCCTCAAAGGAATGTAAAATGAAATGTATGATAATGTGCATGAATTCGAATGCGTGACAACGCATGTTTTCCTTTTGAAATGCAAGACAATGCAAATGGACTTAAATGCGTAACAACGTACATGTTTTGGAAAGCATGACAATGCATGGTAAGGGAACGCATGACAACGCGAACGATGCGCGAGGCGACGTATGTATTGAAATGCATGACAATGCTTGTAATAAAATGCAATGACAATTCATGAGAGATGTGCATGACAATGCAAGGGGTGCGCGTTACAACGCGTGTAGTACGTGCATATCAATGCAACTGTGAGGCGCATGACGGCTCGATGCAATGCACCGAAATAGTGCGATGAACGCGTGCAACGTACACGGGGCAACTTTTGAATCTTGCACAAGGCAAAAGGATACAGAAGGATACATCATTGCATGAATTTGAGTGCCACGCACAGAAGACACGGTCCGAGGTCAAAACGGAGGCCGGTTGAGCATCGGAGATACACTTTCTTGCACTTTCTTGAGATATGAAGACCAGAAACTACTCATATGGCCTAAACAAGGCTGTGGGAACACCACCGGCCGGGAGGGGAAGCCACCGGCTGTCCACCGGCTACAGAAGAATTCCATCGGCAGAATATTCTGCCGGCCGGCACAAAATGTTGCCGACCGGCAAAAAGTTGCTGAGTCGGGGCAGATTCGACTTTTCACCTCGGGTCTTTTAAAATAGGGTTTCTAAACCCTATTTCCTCACTTCTCCTTTGCCGAAAATCACCTCCCCCTCTCTCTAGAGCCTTTTTCTCTCCTCTTTTCCTCATTTTCTTCGTGTTCTAACGCCGTTTTCATCGTTTGATTCGCGAAGTTTATCGCGTTTCGAACATTTTGGACCGATTGAAACTTCGTTTCGACGCTCCTTTTGCTATTTCCGCCTTTTCGGGACTTGTTCCCCTCGATTTCCTCTTCATTTCCGTGCCTTTTCACATCCCGACCTTTCCGGCCATTTTCCACCCTCCCGGGGGGTTGACTTTTCAGTTGACTCTTCGTATTCCGACCCGATTTTCATTCCTTGACCATTTTCTCATTTCTCTTGACATGGCCGACGACATTCCGCGCGGTGGGACTCCCTCGGATCACGAGATGGATCCCGAGGTTGAGCTCCTTCCTTTGAGCGAGCGCCCGTTCGACCCGGCGACCTACCGGCCGGCGATTCACGTTTTGCCACCCGACAGACTACGCCAGTTCAGGAGCTTCGACATGGCGTTGGATCCTGAGCTCTTGCTATGCGAGCCTGCCTTCCACCTATCCTCCGGCGCTTCCGAGGTAACTTTCTTTCTCTGCTTTTACTTTCTGCAATGTAGAACTTTTTTATTGCCAATTGTCATAGCTGGTTGCGTTCTTTAACTGCTTAGTTCCGATACACTGAAACACAGTATATGTAATTGATTACAAACGCGTTTGCAACTGATTATCTGTTTAAGACTCACATGCGCACACACTGCACTAGCCTTGAACCACTCAAACCATGGCACACACCGTATTTCACTGCAAACACCATCGCCCGATACCTGTTTGAATCTGAAAAACTTGCACGCATGCTACATTTGCACTGAACCACTCAAACACGCTGACGCATCACACGTTGTAGTTCACTAAAAGCACACCGGCAGCCGGTGTCTGTTTGAATCTGAAAATATGCACGCATGCCACATTTGCACTGAACCACTCAAACACGCTGACGCATCACACGTTGTAGTTCACTATAAGCACACCGGTACCCGGTATCTGTCTGAATCTGAAAATATGCACGCATGCCACATTTGCACTGATTTTGACTGTTTCTTCAAAACTGTACATTTTATATTGCTTCGCAATTACTTGTTTGAAACAGGGAGATTCCCATACCATCTGCGGGTATGGGAATACCGTCGCTCGTGTGTGGTACGCCGAGCTTCCCGACGCGGTTCGCCATATTGTGGACCAGGCCGGCTTTGGCGCGTTCTGCAGGGGACTCTCCAGGCTCACCACATGTAGACCTCTTCTTGCCGCTCTGGTGGAGAGGTGGTGGGACACCACCGATTCATTTCATTTCTCCGCGGCTGGGGACATGACGATGACCCCTTACGATTTCTCGATGCTCACAGGCATCGGGGTAGGGGGTGATCCAATCCCTTTCGATATTGACATGGATGAGTGGACCGCAGCTCAGGTCTACTTGCTTGGCGCGGCACCGCCTCTCGCGCGTCCCGGCTTTCCGATACTCTTGGTTTGAGGTGCAGTTCAGGGTCCAGCCCCTCCTTGTCGATGCAGCCCCGATGACCCCAGAGGCCGTGGAGAGATACGCTTGCGGCTTCCTTATGTTCCTGTTTGGGACGACCATCTTCGCCGACCGGGCGAACACAGTGCCTCTCTGCTTACTCAGCGCACTGGTGGATGTCAGGGACATTTTACATTATGACTGGGGTGGCGCCGCTCTGGCCACTCTCTATGGATATATGAGCTCAGCCTCCCGCGGCAGCGGACAGTTGCTCGGGGGCTACTGGCGTGTTTGGGAGGTACATTTCTTTTTCTGCCTTTCATTTCAGTTCTTATATTTTCTGTACTCTGCACACTGCACACACTGTAGTCTGCTTTACACTTGCTGTATACTGTACACACGGCACACACGTACTCTGCTCTACACTGACTGTACACTGCTCACTCTGCACAATACACTGCACAACACACGGCTCTGCTATTTCTGCTTTTTATTCTGTATTCTGCTTTATCTGATAAATGCACTGGTATTTACTCTGCAGTTGTGGGTTTACGCCTACTTTCCTAGGCTCGCTCCCGTACCCGACGCAGAGACCCCTCTCGTCGTCCCGTTCTCATGCCGTTTCGACGGGAGGTGCGTGCGGAGGCCGCGAGAGACATTCAGCTTCTTCCGCCGCTACTTCGACACCATCACCCCTGCCGAGCTATGTTTTACTTGCAGTTCATTTAGGTTTCGCCTTTCCACTGCATATTTGCAATATCAGTAGGTAACAAACTGTATTTCATTTTCAGATCACCTGGCGGCCGTGGGC
This sequence comes from Camellia japonica, assembly GCA_030407325.1. Lineage (NCBI taxonomy): Eukaryota > Viridiplantae > Streptophyta > Magnoliopsida > Ericales > Theaceae > Camellia > Camellia japonica. The sequence goes on from JAPPVO010000032.1 coordinate 62,897,861, forward strand.
TCCACTGCCAGCGACGATGAGGGATCGGTTTGCCGGTGCCGATGAGACCTCACGTTACCGGATTTTGCTCGAGGGCCCGGTCTGTCGGGCTTGGTACCTGGGTGAGCGTTTCTTGCGTCAGACCCTAGGCCTACCTGAGCAGATAGTCCCGGTGCATCCTCCTGAGCATATGCGAGATACGGAGAGATTCACTACCGAGCTGATGGCGGACTACACCGTTGGCTGGGAGGCAGACGATTTCAGAGGCGAGGGCGATTATTCGGAGTATGTCCGGACCTTTATCATGCGACCTCTGAGCGGCAGCCGCCGAGTGGAGAGAGAGAGATCAGCGGCGCCAGCGGCTGGAGTGGGAGTTGGAGGAGCTGGAGGGGGAGCGCCGAGGAGGGCTCGAGTCCGTGGTAGGGGTGGAGTCCAGCGAGGGCGAGGGACCGGTTGGCCTACTCTGCCCGCTGCATTGACTTTCAGGGGGCAGGGTGGGGCGACCTATCAGATCCCCTTCGCTCATCCGCCGGCTGATCACGAGTTTGTCGGTGTCCTCGACTTGCCTCCGGTATACGTTACTTCATTCTTGTACAGTTATTTCATTTCAGTCTATTTGATATTTCCTAGAATATTGATGCATCTGATACTTTTGCAGGCGTCTTCCGCGTACACCCGGCAGTCATTGGAGATGAATGCCTCCATGATGGGGATGCTCCAGCGGACATTCGACCTCGTAGCCCTTTACAGCATTCCGGTATGTTCTTTCTGACCACGGCCTCAAACCATACACAACTGCTCTACATAATCTGATGCATAACACAACATCTGATAAACTGCTCACGGCATCTAATACACGATACTCCCACTGCACCCTGTACTGATTCACTGTTCACAGCATACATACACTGTACTCATACACTGCATTCTGCACTGATTTACTGCTCACGGCATTCACACACTGTACTCATACACTGTATTCTATACTGATTTACTGCTCACGGCATTCACACACTGTACTCATACACTGCATTCTGCACTGATTTACTGCTCACGGCATTCACACACTGATTTACTACTCACGGCATTCACACACTGTACTCATACACTGCATTCTGCACTGATTTACTGCTCACGGCATTCACACACTGTACTCATACACTGTATTCTATACTGATTTACTGCTCACGGCATTCACACACTGTACTCATACACTGTATTCTGTACTGATTTACTACTCACAGTATTCTGATGCATTTGCCTTTCATGCTTTTTCAGCCTCCCTTCCAGATTCTTCCGGTGGGCGGCGTTCCAGCTGGACCTCTCATTTCTACTCGGGATGGCAGAGCATATCCCCGCACCAGAGGGGGGCACACTCATGTCGGGAGCAGCTCGCGGGCTCCAGTTCCGGATGATGAGTCTGAGGCAGAGACAGAGGCGGAGGAGACCGGTGATGGCTCGGACTCGAGCTCGGACGGCGATGCCCCTAGCGGTGCCCCTGTTGATGACGCTCCTGGACCTTCGTCCAGGAAGAGGACCAGGACAGATTGACGGCCCTGGAGCCATTTTGACATTTGATACAGATTTTTACTATTTTTCTTCCTCTTTGCATTTTCCCCTATTGTTGGTAGTTAGGGTACTTTGTACTGCCGCAGGCAGATTTTGTTTCCAAAACTTATGTACTTGAAAAGATTATGAAATGAAACAAACTTTTTGTTCGAAAAAGAGTGTTATATCTGCGCATTTCATACCTTGCACTGTATTGCATCATATTACACCTCAAATGTAAATGATATTGATCTGTTGTCTGAAAAATGAACACTTGCAATTGAGCACTTGCACTATGATAATTGGATAACCAACCAACTAACAGCAAACAACTCAAGCAAATCACTGCTCAAACTGAATAGTACAGCCCATACTCTACTGGGGATTGATCTGCATACAGCCTATAACGCAGCACTCGGTTCATTCTGCACACAACAAACCCTGAACAAATAACCCAATCTGACAAGACGGATCACAAAACTGAAGCAGTTGGAGTTGAACCACACTCGGATGTCCCGAATTTTCGCTTTCCTTCTCTTGCTTCGCACGAATGTAGAGAATGGCACAGCATTCTGAGCACAAACGATTTTTTTGAAATAAAGAAGGGTTTTCAACCGGGGTATCGAGCCTACCACAGAACACAGCGAGGCAGACTCAAACAAAGAAACAAAAGGCACGCAACCTGTACACAACGAGACACACTCGGAAAAGACTCAAAGCCAAAATCGAGACCGACAAATCAAAAGACACGACACACGGACATGTTTACACAAGGAGAGACCTCGAATCTCGGGGAGCCAGTTCCTCCGGGTACTCCCCACCCTTTCTGATTTGTGATTCTCACATCGCTCGGCCCTCAGGCTCGGTTTTTTCTCTCAAAACCCTCTTGCTCACTTCTCTCTCTGCTTACACCTCTCTATTCTTTATTCTCTCATTTTTCATCCCTCTCCAGGGTGATTGACGGATGAATAGGAAGTCGCAGGTTCACACCCAGCACTGTTGGCTCACGGCTATTCTCCCAGTGGATAGAGTGCCTTTCTGGCAAGTATGTTGACGGGGGAAAGACAGAAGACCTGACTCAATTGTGCCCCTAGTTCGTCACTTTGACCATTTTTTTTTGTTTTCTTCCTAAAATAGTTTTGATCAAAATGAGAGTTGGATTAACACACTTATTCGATTTTTGATTTGAAAATCATGCGAATCAGGCTGTGAGCACTGAAAATTCTCCTTTTTGGATCCAAACATGGTCCAATTTTGAAAAATGAAATAGTTTTCGACAAAATAGTCAACTTTAGTAAAAAATTTCAAAAACTATTTTTGCAAACAATCAACGCTCAACGAGCGCGGAACTTACCCTCGAGATATACAACCTCGGATCGGGGACGATGGAAAGTTGCCCCTGGCTTAAAGGGGGGAATCAGGCAACGGAAAGTTGCCCCTGGTTTGTACAGCAACTCAGGGCAACTTATGGCAATGCATGGCAACGGAAAGTTGCCCCTTGTTTGGATGATGCCGTGGCATTCTGTAAGCCAGTCCTCGTTGATGACGATCGGTTCCTCGGACGCAGAGGAGGCGAAGACGGTTTGAATCAATATATGGACACAGTCACCTGAAAGGTGTTGGTGGTTGGATTTCAAGAGGAAGCTAATCACGTAGTTCTAGGTTGCTGCAATCGAGACATCAGATTCGGAGGAGGCAAAAGTGATCAAAACCATGACATGGACTGAGACGCTATGGAAGCGTTGGGGGCTGGACTTCAGGATGAAATTGCCTACGTATCCCAAACATGGGAATCAAGCTTTACGTAGTTCCGGTTAAGGTACACTCGGGTATTTTAACCTTCACTTTTCAGGCTCTAACTTTTGCCAAGGCGCCCAATGCGGGTTTTCGACCTTGCGAGCTATGTTTTTCTTTTTCTTTTCTTTTCTTTTTCATCTTTTCTTTTCATTTTCTTCATTCATTTTTTTCTTTTCTTTTTTTTCATTCCTTGCATTTTTCTTTTTTTTCTTTTTGTACTTTTCTTTTTCTTTTCTTTTCTTTTGCTCTAACTTTTGCCTGGATCGCCCTTTCGGGTTTTCGGCCCAGCGAGCCTCTCAAAGGGTAAAAGTGTAGCAAGCCCATGCCAAATGGTTTTGAGATTGAAGCCTCTCTGTATCTAGGAGAACGGCTATTGCAGTGCTTTGCAGAAGAATCCATCACGGTTGCTTTGCAAGCTTTCTCTGGTAAGGTCTAATCTTTTTAACTTGACCTTGGTGCCTCCTGTTCGGGGGCTGCTTCAAATCGGACCACACAGGCCTCGCATTGTAGTTGACTTTTGAACATTCTGGATGCAAATCCAAGGTTTTGAAAAATGTGGGGTCGAGTCTCGAGGCTGAGAGCGATCCTGGGCTGCACAATCTCAAGAGCGATTCCACACAGGTCTTCGCAAGACTGCGCGAAACATTTTGTTTTTGAAAGTTTTTAAGAAAGCTACAAATCGCTCGCGCAGAAGATAGTGTGGGGCCAGTCTGGATCGAACCAGAATCCTTCTCAGTACTCATGCCGACAAGCATGATTTCATTCATTAAGGGCTTAGCATGCCTCTCTTTCTCTTAAAATGATCAAAATTTTACAAAACCTGAGGAATTACTTCCTCTTCGTTTTCATCACCGCAGTGTTCGAAAAAGGGGTTTTATGAAAAGCTTAGGTCATTACAACGATGTTCAAGGCATAAGAAAGTAGGCGGTATGTACTGTGGTTCCATTCACATCCTCTGGCACAACCAGCTGAAACAACAACAAGTACTGGAATATGATAGCCGCGGCTGTTTAATTCAACTTTGTTGGTATAGCTGGCTCCTCGGCAGCGACAGACTCAAAAAGCAAAAACGACTAATTACAAGACAAAACGGTGTTTGAGGCAACAACCCCGAAATCACCTGGTATACTATACAAGAGGGACTGACTCGTTACAACAAGACAGACCCTGTAAGCAAAAAGACTGACTCAGTGAAAAGAGACAGACTCAAAACAAAAGAAAAGACCTGCCCTGATGCCCAAGCCAGAGCTTACAAAATTAGCAACCGCAGATGCTCAAAAATGCGTGCCAGACGCCACATTCAAAAATATGTCAAGTACCGCCTGCAGGTGGTTCACTTCCTGATTACATGCTTGCACTATCGGTATCCTCAAAATCCAAGAACTCTGTAGTGACTGACTTGGCCGAGGTAGGCGGGAGGATAACCTCATTGTCAATCAAATCCTGCACCTCATGGCGGAGGCGGAAGCAATTGTCAGTAGGGTGGCCTGTCTGCTGGTGGTACGCACAGTACTGAGCAGGATCATGCGTAGCAGGGAGATTCTTCGGGAGGGGTCGGGGCTCAAGAGGTGTAAGATGCCCCTTTTTGGCCAAAATCAAAAGTGCCCTAGACAAAGGCATGTAGAGAGGATGGAAGACTCGGCGCCCTCGAGGCAGGTACTTTGGAGCCTGAGCACTCTTGCTAGATGCACTAGCGAATGGATCGGCGGGTGCGGCCTTGGATTTCTGATCCTTTCTGGATGCAGGGTTGGGAGTGGGAAGAACTGTTTTGGCATGACGGGGCCTATCCCGATTCTCTGATTGACTGGAGTTGCCCTCAGGCGGAGTGGGAAAAGCATCCTCGACAGTTTTTGTCACAACTGCAGATATCTGTTGCTTGTTCATCCCTGCGGCTTTCAAAGCCTCTACTGCCCACACTAGCTGTTCGATAGGGTCGGCGTCTGTCTTCATTTTACCTTTGTCTCTGGCCTCAGCCTGATCTAGGGTTTGAGTTGGCGTTGACATGTCATTGTTATAACTGGAGGCCATCTCCGGTTGACTAAGTTCAATAACAATTCGGCCCAACAGCGGGGGCTCCTAGGGTACAAAGCTCCCGGCATACGGTGCGGCTGGTGGTGAAGCAGACATTCCATGGGCGAGATCCGCCACAGACCTTTGAAGATCACCTATCATTCCCATTAGTTCAAATGTAGTAGGCTCGCGAGCCTGATATAATTGAGGGGCCCAAACTGGATGCGCAGCCGGCGATCTGGGTGGACGCGGCATATCAACAGTAGTCTCACTGTGTAGGGTGATTCCTTGATCCAACGCGGCCGTCATGACCACGATCTCTTCTGAATTCTGTGTCATGCTAAATCCTGCCTCAGCAAGGAGAAGACACTAGCTATTCTCGATCAACTCTCTGAATCTCTGAACTGAAACGGAAAACAAGCAGCATTTCAGCCCCAAACAGATCAAACACGGGTGTAGTCGATCAACTGCACTCTACTACTAATCACTGTTCCCCAGAATCACTGTTCAAAACTGAACCGATACCCGCAGACATAAATGATTCTCAACATCACTGATACTAGTGCCCTCGGGCGTGATGCTCAAACTTTGCAAACCAATATGCGCATTCCTGTAGAGATACACTCTAAAAGCACATAGCACGTAAATGAGAGCCAATACACCCCTATGTTGGCGTAGGGTTTCCCTGTCCTATTTTGTCAGGAGCTAGGGTTTCACTACGCACACAGCGGTTTCAAACAACCTATCATCGGGTAAGTGTAGACACCCCATTTTTGACCGACCTTAAGACTTAGACGTCACCGATTGAGCGCTCGGTGATGTCGCATACTGTGCTCGTTCAGAAGTCCTAGAGTCGCGGCCGTGCGCCCTGCCTCCGAACTTCCGAATCCTCTTCTGTGCCTTGTCTCGGTTTGCGAACCAGACTCGGTTTTCTCTGTTTTCTTTCCTGAGGGAAGGGAGTAGTCCTGTAGACTATCTCTCGGTGGCCGTGCGCTACTTTTCGTGGCCGTAGGCCATTTTGCCCATTTCGGAGCCCGGTTCCCGGTTTTCGGAGCCGTCAGGCCGTGTGCCTCGGTTCGGGATCGCCCAACCGTCTCCGATTCCTCCGGTTCTTGGCAAGTGCCTCTATTTTATCATTACGAGGCACACTGGGGCCCCTGATGCCCACTTCGTGGCCGTATGCCACTTTCGGTGCTTATAGCCGGTTTTCGGGCCCCGAACCTCGCGGTTTGGCCCCCGAGCATTCATTTCGCATCGGTTTTCTCCGGTTCTTGGCAGGTACCTCTGTTTTGTCATAACAGGGAACACTGGGGCCCCTGATGCCCACTTCGTGGCCGTATGCCGCTTCCGGTGCCTACAGCCCATTTTCGGGACCCCGAACTGCGCGGTTTGGGCCCCGAGCGTTCATTTCTCATTAGTTTTTGTTCAATTTTGGCAGGTACCTCTGTTTCAACATTAGAAAGATCACTGGAGGGTAGGAGGCCAGCAATTATCCCAGATAACCAGTTTCGTTCCTCCGGCGCCCGTTTTGCTCACTTCCGGGCTAATGTTGAACACCCTAGGTCCATTTTCTTCCAACCAAAGCTACATATCTGTGATCAGGGGACATGGGAGGACCCTAAAAGAGCATGGTCAGCCAGCAATTCAAAGTTTCATTTTTGAGCCCCTCCTTCAAGCTCTATGTTGTGGCTCCTGCTTCAGTGTTGCCAATTTCCGACCTTGGAACCTTGTTCTACACATCTGGAAGGACCCTAAAAGTTGGTGGTCGGCCAGAAATTGTTGTTTTCATTTTTGAGCCTCTTCTTCAAGTCCTATGTTGTGACTCCTGCTTCAGAGTTGCCAGATTCCGACCTTGGGGCCTTATTCTACACACCTGGGAGGACACCAACACATGGTGGTCGGCCAGAAATTTTCCTCTTCATTTTTGGGTCATGGCCGGCCGGCCAGGATGAGTGGCTGGCCGACCAGGTGGGGTGGCCGGCCGGCCACCTCCCATAAATTTACCTGGCCGGCCAGCTTTCTGCTTTCCAGCCCTTTCCAGCTGTCCGGATATTTTTCAAAATATCCCGGGCATCCGGGGGATATTTTGGGAGGGAATGCTTGGATGCAATTCCCTCCCCTTTTACACCCTTTCTTGCCTATTTGAAGGGGGGTCCTCCTCCTTTGCTAGGGTTAGAAATTTTGATCTCAAAAACCTCTCTCCAAAAACCTCCATTTTCCTATTCAAAAATCCTAAAAACCTTTGAGTTCCTAGGCCAATCCTTCATCAACTCTAAGCACCACCAACACCACCTTCATTCCAGCAGAAAAGGAGTGCTTTTCAAGGGCTAAGAAGCAACTTTCATCAAGGCAAGAGGAAGCAAAAGCATAGTCTTCAAGGGTAAGCCTCTAGTTCCATTTTTCTTGCATAATCTTGCTTCAAATCTTTACCCTACTTGTGATCTGTTTTGGGCTCTGACCCCTTCTGGTTTTGTGCTTATTTTGAGCCCCTCTACACCTTTGTAGAAGGGCTCAACCCTGTTTGGTGTCTCCTTCATACACTTGCTTCAATATCACTCTTTATGCCATTAAATTGCATGCTATGTTTAGCTTTTGAGTGATCTGATTTCGAGTATACTATATACTGTGAGTGGGCTTATTTTGAGCCCCTCTTCAATATTGAAGAAGGGCTCAACCATGTTTGGCTTCTCTATCATGCACTTCCTTTGAAATGCTTCCATTTTACCGTAAAATTGCATGATTAATTTGGCCTATTTGTGATCTGAGTTGGAGCATGAAACATACTGTTATTGTGCTTATTTTGAGCCCCTCTTCAACATTGAAGAAGGGCTCAACCTAGTTTTCTTGCTCTACATATCACTTGTTTTGAATTCATGTTCCACTTCTGTTTTGCATGCTTTGTTAAGCTTATTTGGCTTCGGATTTCAGCCTTCATCAGGCTTAGAGAGTGTCTTAAAATGACCTTTTGTTCATGTTTTGTTAAGGCCCTTAGGCCATTTGATGACTGGTTTTGGTACTTCATGTTATATCCTCCATATTTTCCGTAAAATTGCATGCTTTGTTAGGCTTGCTTAGCTACTGATTTGAGCCTTCATCAGGCTTTAGAAAGTGTCTTAGAATAACTCATTCTTCATGTTTTGTTAAGGGTCCAAAGTTGTTTGATGCTTGCTTATGGTACCCCATGTTATAGCCCTTTGTAGGCTCATATTTGCATGCCATTTTAAGCATATCTACACACTGAATTAGGGGATCTCATCTACTGAAAATATGCATATTTTTGGCCCCTCTTTAATTTTGTAGAACTGTGTTTTTCAGTTTGAGCATTGTATATGATACTTGCTTTGTAATTCTCCTCTTTTCCCCCATTTTTGCAAGCTATTTTTGCCATGCTTGTGGTTGTTATTTAGCTTTGCTTTGTACTGAAAAAATGCCATATTTGGGGCTGCCTTGCTACTGGTTTGCATGTCATGATCATGTTGTGCATGTTTAGTATGGCTATAGGCCATTTCGGATACTTAAAATCACATTTCGGGATGATTTCATGCATTGGTTGTCATTTCGTATCATTTCGGGACTGTTTTCCCCTTCATTTAGGTGCTGAAATTTGGTTTGCATGCTTGCATATCATTTCCCGTGCTATTTCATGCCTTCGGGCCATGCCTCGGTTTGCGTGCCCGTGTGCACGCACTTCGAGGCACCTCTGTTTTCTCCGACGGCATCTGATGTGAGTGTGGCTGAGGTCCATTCATGCTAGTATAAGCCCAATTTGCATTTCCATCTCATTTTATCATTGCCTCGGTATGCGCGCCTGTGGGCACGCATTTCGAGGCACTTCGGTTTTATCCGATTTCTCATTTTATCATTGCCTCGGTATGCGCGCCTGTGGGCACGCATTTTGAGGCACTTCGGTTTTATCTGATTTCTCATTTTATCATTGCCTCGGTATGCGCGCCTGTGGGCACGCATTTCGAGGCACTTCAGTTTTATCCGATTTCTCATTTTATCATTGCCTCGGTATGCGCGCCTGTGGGCACGCATTTCGAGGCACTTCGGTTTTATCCGATTTCCATTTCATCATTGCCTCGGTATGCGCGCCTGTGGGCATGCATTTCGAGGCACTTCGGTTTTTATCCGATTTGCATTTCACATAATCGCCTCAGTTTGCGTGCACGCGTGCACGCTTTTCGAGGCGTCTCATTTTTATCTCATTTTCATCAGCATAGTGCATACTAGGTTGTATCTTAGATTGCATTCATGTATTTTCTCGGTTTGCGTGCCCGTGTGCACGCATTTCGAGACGTCTCATTTTCATAGCATTGAGCATGCTAGGCTGTATCTTAGTTGCATTTCATGCATATCATGCATATTGCATCGTGTTCGGGATAGGAGTTAGCCCAGGCACGGGAAACGAGGCACGTTTCGTACTCCGAGTGACGGAACGGGTCTCAATTCCCAAGTCACCGACACTCCGGATTACCCATGATGGAGTTAGGTTTTCATTGTAGCATTCATGTGCATTCATTCTATAGTGAGTTGTGCAATCCGATTCCTCGGCCATCATGCATCGGTATGCGTGATTGGTGGCACGAGGATCGAGGCATGCATATATTTGTGAAATACATTGCTATGCCCTTTTCCTGCTCTCTGTTGCAGCAAGATAAAGAGTCAGCAACTTTTCAGAGTTTGGCACGCTTTTCGAGGAACATTGCAAACAGAGGCTAGATTGGGCATCCCAGTGGATTTCCGCGCCAGAGCAGCCCGGCATACATTATTCATCAGAAGCGAGGCAGCCCCTGGCTTGCATGCCAGTTTACAGTCTTTATTAGTTAAATTGTTAATTAATTAGAAATCTGTAATATTTCGGACTGTATATTTATTCGGACCCTCTGCGCGGGGGCAAAATTGTAATAAGGGTGTGTGAGTGTGATGTATGTCTTCCAACCCCCATTTCTTTCTCCCTTTTATTTACCCGCTTACGTTGGTTAGATATAGGGCATATTTCAATTAGCATACAGCACGATAGCATGTTTGCATCATTCATCTGTTTTGCACGCACCGGGCTCGGCGCATCATACAAACTGCATTTGCATTTCAATTCCAAATTGAATACGTGTTAGCTGTAGCATTTCATATACCATGTTTAGAATAGCCGAGCCTGCTATAGTTGCATTATTGCATGTGTTGCATTAGGCATTTCTGTATAATTAGGATCATGCATGATTTCTAATAAATTTTCTGTTTTGGCTCGGAGTACTCGGTAAGTACTTATGCTTTAGCATCCTTGCATGCGTGTGAGTGTTGCCATGAATAGCATGCTTACCATGAGGCTATTTGCTTATGTGATATAACTGCCTTGGATGCCTGTGGGTGGAGGCTGAGTTACTTGGATTGGGATAATACGTCGAATGTTTGTTTTAAGCCCACTAGATAGTGGCAAAATCATGTTTTTCTAAGCCCATCTGAGGGTGGCAAATCCGCGTCTTAGCCTACCTGCGGGTAGCACCATCAAACCATTTTCAAACAAACAAACATGAAATGTTTTGTTCCAATTCAGGCGACTCAGTCTATACTTATTTGCTGCGAGCATCACATAGTAACCTAGGCTAATAATCGGAATAAGAGCATACAAAGTTTTCAAAAACAGATATCATGGTTAGTAGAGGCCGGTCTTTGACCGGGCGAGCGGGGGTGCTCACGATGTGACCTTCCCCAATCGTACCCAAGTTCCCGAGCCAACTTTGGTGATGACGGACACGTGGCCTTTGGCACCGAGTCAGGGTTTCCTAAATTTCCCATTAAAAAATATTTAGGTGGCGACTCTGTTATCTGGCAAAGCAGTCCATGTTTGGCACTTCTTTCAAAAATCAGTTTTCTCAAAACGATTTGCCGGATTTGGACTCTTTGGTTCGAGATTAAGAACCGTGACATTTGAGTCCTTGAACTGTAGTGACCCCATTATGAACAGAACGGGACCTAACCCTCCCGGGGCGTTCGGGGACGTCTACAGTAAGCAACCTGTCCTAGTTTGGAATGGTCAAAAAGGGTGCCCCGGTAAAACCGGGGTTTGTGTTCCCATACTGGCAGAGCCCGCAACCGGTCAGCCTTATGGTCATGTCTTGACAAGACAAGCCTCCAGCAAACCGCTCAGGAATAGCAGCTGGCCAACACGGTGTCCTAGGCGCACCAATGCACATGCAATGCAAAGAGACACATAAATGTAGTCAAAACAGGACATCATGAGTTCGAGTCAAGCTCTCAAAAATCCCCAGCAGAGTCGCCAGAAACTGTAGACGTCCCTGAACGCCCTGGGAGGGTTAAGGTCCCGTTCCGTTCGTATTGGGTTTACTACAGTTCGGACTCTAATTGTCACGGTTCTAAATTTGAACCAAAGAGTCCAAATCCGGCAAATCGTTTTGAGAAACAGATTTTTGAAAAGAAGTGCCAAACATGGACTGCTTTGCCAGATACAGAGTCGCCACCTAAATATTTTTTATGGGGGGATTTAGGAAACCCTGACTCGGTGCCAAAGGCCACGTGTCCGTCATCACCAAAGTTGCCTCGGCTCGGGAACTTGGGTACGATTGGGGAAGGTCAGCTATGAGCACCCCCTTTCGCCCGGTCCGAAGACCGGCCTCTACTAACCGTGATGTCCGATTTTGAAAACGTTATGTGTTCTTATTCCGGTTATTAGCCTAGAATTACAATGTTATGCGCACAACAAACAAGTATAGACTAGATTGCCTAATTCGGAAATAAACATTGCATATCCGTTTGTTTTGAAAAGTGCTTTGGAAATTGCTATTTGCAAGTAGGCTAAAACACGGATTTCAATGAGTTTTCCCAACTCAAACAATCCAACCTCCACCCACAAGCATTCAGACAGTTTATCTCATGTAAGCATTTGGCCGCATGGTAATTATGCCGTTATGTTAACATTTACACGCATGCGATATGCTAAAACATAAATACTTACATCGTACTCCGTGCCAAAACAATAAACTAGTTAGTAAACATGCATGCCCTAGTTCATGTTAGAGTGACTAATGCATTGCATGCAGAATGTGATTAGGATAGGCTCGGCTAATCCTAAAATGGCATGTGAAATGCAATCATTCGGTGCACGTATTCAAGCTAGATTTGAAGATACAATGCGGTTTGTATGATGTACTGAGCCCGGTGCATGTAAACAAATGCATGGATGCACGCATGCATTGCATAAGGTATGCTAAAATAAACATGCCCTAATCTAACATCGTAAGCAGGTAAATAAAAGGGAAGAAAGACGTGGGGTTGGAAGACATACACACCACTCACGCACGCTTATTACAAATTTGCCCTCACCCGGAGGGGCCAAAAGAAAGAATATACAAATTAATTAACTACGCAAACTAATTAAATATTACAGATCGATTAAATTAACAAATTAATTAATCTAATTAAAACAGTAAGCCCTCGGGAAGCGGGTCAGATGTAGCGCATGCTCGGGATTTGCTCGGAATCGCACTGCCATGCATAGTTTGCCTCTGTTTTCCCTGCTTTGCTCCTTTGAAAACTGCCAAAGTCTCAGGAATGCCTCTCAGGACACTGGGGGATCCTACCGGCTAAGTAAAATTACCACCGGCACTAGGATGTGGCCATCGGCACAAAATAGATCCACCGGCCATCGATTGACTGCCGGTCGGCACTAAATACTGCCGGCCGGCAATAAGTTCCTGCAGAACCTGCAACTCACAGCAGCAGAGGGCAAAATCTTGCATGGCAATTCAATTCAAGCTATTTATGCACCAATCACACTCCCTATCATGTTAATGACTCAAGGGAGGATGTGCCTCGATTCTTGGGCCACCAATCACGCATTTCCATGCATGATGGCCTAAAGGATCAAGTGTGCACTTTCATGTCAAATGAAATGCAAACTAATCAAACAAAATGAGGCCCAATTCCTATCACCAAATCAAGGAACAAGGCATGCATGTCTATGTGTGCAATCCTAAACATGTCAACTAGTATGCAACATGGGATGCAAACAAGAATGCTAGTATGCAAACACACATACAAGGCAAGCATGCAAACCAAGCAAAGGGGTGGGCTTAAACATGACTTAGGCAACTCCAAATAGGCCCAAAATCAGTAGCCAAAGTGCCCAAAAGGGAAGGCTAAGCACACACACACGCATGTGCATGTTAAGGCACAAACCTAAGCATTAAACAAGCAACTCTCAAACACACTTGAAAGAGGCTAAACATGGACAATTGGCATGGAATGAAAAGCTTTAAAATCATGTCAAAATGTGGTGCCAAACCAACCCAAATGAGACAAGCATGAGCATGCAAGCATGGTCCAAGTACTTGAGGCAAGTCATGAAGCCTTGAAGCACATTTAGCATAACAAAGATGGCATGCATTAAACAACTAAAAACAGATTTTTAGCATGTTAAAACAAGGCCAAAGGACTACTTAGATGGCATCTAAGTAGCTCAAATTCAAAGGCATGCACAATGGTCAAAACATAGGGCATACAACACATGCTCTCAAAGCAACAAAGAGGCAACTAAGGCAAACACATGAGCATGCCAAAGGGACTGAAATTACATGTTGGATGGTTCCAAACCACCAAAATGATGCAATCAACACATGCTACACATTCACATACTTGAGGCATACAAGCTCGACAAGCCACAAATGCAAAGGAGCTATACTAAGCATGCCAGAATCGATCCAAACAACTATGGACAGACCTAAAGCATGGCAAAATAAACACAAAACATTCAGAAGACTAAGCCTAAAACATGCTTGAACAAAGGCTAACAGCCTAAGGCATATTAAGGCAATCACAAGGCATTACATGGTAGGTATGCTAAGCATGCATGGTGTACCAAAACCAACACACAACATGATTATATTATGGCATAATAAGCATGAAATGCAGCCTAGACATGATCAACACACAATCTAACAAAGGCTTCCTTAAGGGGCCAAAAATGGTCCCTTTTAAGGACAACAAGGAGAGGGGGTGGCCCTCCCCTTTTGGAGACTTCAAGGCACCATCTCCACCACTAAAATCCCTCAAGATTTCAGTGGTGAAGAGGCCCAAACACCAAAGTCTCGAAACTTGCACAAAATGGCACAAAACAAGGGCCTTGCAAGGCCTAAAAGGGGTCAAACTTCCCCAAAGCACAAAACACTCTTAATAAACTATCAAGAGGGCCTAAAAATAGAAATTTTTTATGTTATACACTAAACACAAAATCAGCTCTAAGATAGGTAGAAATAGGATGCAAAAATGGGGAATAAAAGGGGAGTTTCTTACCCTTGAAGACCACCTTCACAAATGATGCTCCAACAGCCCTTCTTGGCTTGAATCCACCTCCAAAACACTCAAACAAGCCTCCAAGGGTCTCAAGTCCAAGAGATGGTGTGTTAGTGTGTGTGTGTGAGCAAAAGTGACCCAAAACACACACTTATAGAGATAGGAAAATGTTTCTAACCCTAACCCTAGAACTCAAGCTTTACAAGGCTGTCTAAAATGTCTAACAAGTGTCTAACCCCCATGCCAAGAGAAGACCCTCTCCTATATAGGCAATTCCCTCTTGTAAAGCTTACAAAACAAGCCATTCAAGAGGGAAATCCCTCCATACACGTGTATGGAGGGGAATGGAGTGGGTGCCAGCTATCACAGCTGGCACAAAATATCTACAAAAAGTAGATGAACAGTGGTCGGCCACTCAAAATTGTCATTTTGACAAAATGGAGTGCCGACCGGCAACAAAGAGTGCCGGCCGGCAATATATATTGCCGGTGGCAACAAAAACCAGCTGGTGGCCTTTAGCCACTGCCGGTGGTGTGTGGGGATGCCTCACAAGGCATTCCCTGCCCCTCCAAGGCAAAACACAAGTGTTTGGTGCAAAACCAGACACAAAACGGTCGAGTTCGGAGATCCTGAGACAAGGCGCGTAGCCGAGAACTCCGGGAACTCCAAATGAACACAAACATGGATAATCACCGAGTGTTCAAACGGTGACGTCCAAGTCTTGAGGACGGTCAAAAATGGGGTGTCTACAAGAAGTTTGACTGTCTTCCTATCCCAGAAAGCAATTTTCCAAAATCTTCTCACTCAATATTCAAGACTCTTGTTGTTTAGTGCAACCTTGCTAACTTAAAATGATATTGAAGTTGGATAGTTATTTTGTGGTTCCTGTATGAGTCACAGTTCTTTACCAGAGCAATCAACGTACATGCTGATTCTGAGGGTTGAGGCAAGGTTCTTTGTCCTATTCAAATGTGAGTTAGGTTTGGTATTGTAAATTATAATATGCTACTTTATCCTTGTAATTCTTGGTTTTTGACAGATGATATAACCGAAATGCTTCTGATTACTTCAAGAAAGTACTAAATATAATCGTTAATAATTAGTGACAATTTTAGATTATGATAATTTTCTAATACAGAATTTGGTGGAAAAATGAATTAAGATTAGTACTACGAAAAGAAAAAAAGAAAAGAAAAATAAGACAGCCAAATAGGTTAGTTTTTTGTGCTTGGCTTGAGGTTTCTAGAAGGGTTGGGTTTGGGCTTGCTAACTTTTTTATATATCGGCCTTCAATTTCTTGTCACTTGCTTGCATTAAATTTTTGTTATTGATGGTGATACACTTGAATTATTGTGTTTTCTTGAATTTTGTAGCTTCATGTTCTTGAATTGGTACTGTCCTACTATGATCGCGTTTACAAGCGTTCACTTTATCAACCCTTTGCAAAATCTTATAGCAACATCTACCTCACTCTTTTGCAAATATATTTGAATCCTTAAAAGACAAACAAAAAACTTTGAAAAGCGAATCCCTAATCTGGTTTCAACTCCAAATTTTGGTCTTTCAAGGATTGGTGCAGTGGTTTTAGCCAAAACCAAAGCAAGTCGTTTATCTCAGAAAATTGCAAAAATAGAGGGTGCAGAAGATGTCTGAATCAGTCCCAGCAGTACTGATAGTGGGAGGGGTAATGGCGATGCAGATGATCTTAATGAGGAAGCAGGTTCTACAATTATGTTAGATGAGGTACTTGATCTGTTGAGTGAGTGTAATGTCATAAATCTATTTTGTCATTCTAAAATCTCTTTTGCTAGGTCATAAGTGGACTTGAGGCTGGGACCTAATTCATAAATCTCTTTCGTTTTGATAAATGTAGGTTTGAAGCAATGTGGTAAGCAATGTGGCAAGAGTTGCAAGCTTAGATGGGCAGCCTCATCCCTGTGATAGGAGCAAGTGGGTTTGCTGCAGCTACAACTGCTATAGAAATTGTTGCCGGTAGTTTTAAATAATCTCTTAATAGTTTTGGATGGTTTAAACATTTTGGATAGTTTATAACGTAAGGATATAGTTTTCAAATGTTTGGAATGTATAGACAATTGTTGAATGTTTATAATTTATGGATATAGTTTCTTTTTGATGTTTCAAACAATATTTTGGTGGTTGATTGATATTTTGTGATGCTTGTTTGTAATATTTGTTAGATTGTACAAAATTGGTGAAATAAAACCTGTTGAATTTATAAAAAAAAAAAAAAATGCATATTCTACAGCAGGCATAATAAGTCGTCGTATTACATATTTTACGACGCGCAATCAGCGTTGTTATTTTTCTCACCAATTAACGGCGTGCAAAAGTAGTCGTAGAAAAGTAACAACGACACACAAAATTTGCCGTTAAATAGTTTTTAACGGCGCACTATAGCATGTCATAGAAAAAGTAAAAATGACGCACAAAAATTGCCGTTAAATAGTTTTTAACGGTGTACGAAGCATGTCGTTGAAAGTGAATGACTTTCCATGATTGGTCATAATATGACGCGCGCTGGCACGTCGTAAAAGGGTTTTCATGGCGTGCATTGCGCGCCGTAAAAACCCTTTTTTGTTGTAGTGTTACCTGCTTATGATGGTAGACTAGGGCATATTTAAATTAGCATACCTCATGCTATGCATGAGTGCATTCATACATTTGTCTTACACGCATCGGGCTCGGTACATCATGCTAACTGCATTTCTATTTCAATTACAAGTTGAGTACTTGTTAATTGCAGCATTTCACATGCCATCTTTAGGATAGCTGAGCTTATTGTAGTTGCATCTTGCATGTGTTGCATTAGCCATCTTAACATGAACTAGGATCATGCATATGATTGCTAACTAGTTTCTGTTTTGGCTTGGAGTACTAGGTGAGCTTTTTATGCTTTAGCATACCGCATGCGTGCGAATGTTAACATGACAGCATGCTTACCATGTGGCTAGATGCTTATGTGATATAAACTGCTTGAATTGGAATAATACATTAAAACTGTGAGTTTTAAGCCCATTTGGCAGTGGCAAAACCATCTTTTCTAAAACCCACTCGAAGGTAGCAAAACCTACATTTTAGCTTACTTGCGAGTAGCAAACCGTTTTCAAAACAAACATGAAATGTTTTGTTCCAATTTAGGCAATTTGGTCTATACTTGTTTGCTGCGCGCATAACATAGTAATTCTAGGCTAATAACCGGAATAAGTGCATATAATGTTTTCAAAACAAGATATCACGGTTAGTAGAGGCCGATCTTTGATCGGGCAAGAGGGGGTGCTCATAGCTGACCTTCCCCAATCGTACCGAAGTTCCCGAGCCGAGGCAACTTTGGTGATGACCGACACGTGGCCTTTGGCACTGAGTCAGGGTTTCCTAAATTCCCCCATAAAAAAATATTTAGGTGGCGACTCTGTATCTGGCAAAGCAGTCCATGTTTGGCACTTCTTTTCTAAAAATCTGTTTTCTCAAAACGATTTGCCGGATTTGGACTCTTTGGTTCAGATTAAGAACAGTAACCAAAACGAGTCCGAACTGTAACCCATGAGGTCCCTCGCGGGCTTGTTACACCTCGAAATGTGCATTCGGCATCGAATCCGACAAGTTTCTTGGCTATATTGTGAACCATTGCGGAATAGAGGCCAACCTGAGGCAGATCTCAGCAATTCTAGAACTCGGCCCCCCTCGGTCAGTCAGAGAAGTTCAGAAGTTAATGGGAATGGCTGCCGCCCTTAATAGGTTTATCAGCCGTTCCTCAGACCGTTGCCGACAATTCTTTCGCACACTTTGGCAGGGCAAAGCATTTGAGTGGACCCTCGAGTGCCAGGCTGCGTTGGATGGCTTGAAAACTTATCTCCTATCAGTACCACTCTTGGCAACCCCATCGACAGGTGATCCGCTCATTGTATCTAGCGGTATCCGACAGGGCGGTCAGCGCCGTGCTACTAAGGGAAGAACTTGGGGAGCAATGACCAATTTACTATGTAAGCAAGGCAATGGTTGACGCCGAAATAGGATATCTACCACTGGAAAAGCTCATCCTTGCTCTCGTGGTGGCTGCAAGAAAGTTGATGCACTATTTTCAGGCTCACACCATAGGGGTAGTAACGGACTATCCCCTCCGGTCAGCGCTTCGTCGCGCGAAAGCTTCAGGGCGAGTCTCGAAATGGGCTTTGGAACTCGGCCAGTATGATATCTGGTTTTTCCCTAGAACTGCCATCAAGGGACAAGTGCTCGCCGACTTTGTAGCCGAGTTCACGGGATGCCATGCCGACTTAAAAACCGATCAAGTGCAACCTAAACCCAACTGGTGAATATATGTTGGAGACATTTGGCAGATGTACTATGACGGATCATCCAACCAACGTGGCAGTGGGGCAGGTGTAGTGATCATGACCCCCAAAGGGGCAATAATCGAGCAGGCAGTCAAACTAGGCTTTGATGCATCAAATAACGAGGCCAAATACGAAGCATTGCTAACCGGCCTTCGCAACGCACTTCACCTTGGTGCGTGGCGGTTACTTTTTTTCTGTGACTCGAAATTAGTAATCAACCAGTTGAAACTGGAGTACGCAGCTAAAAATGACCGCATGGCAGCCTATATGAAAACAGCGAATTCCTTGCTCACAAAATTTGACCACCACGAGTTGAATCAGATAACCCGGGATCAGAACATGCATGCAGATGCCCTTGCTTGCCTAGCCTCTGCCATTAACTCAGAGGTCAAATGAACAATCGAAGTAGGGTTCGTCCCAGAGCCAAGCATCACCTCTTCTGAACCAGTTCAGATTAACATCATTGAACCAAGACCAAGTTGGATGGACCCTATCACTGCATTCCTTTTCTCAGAACAACTCCTAACGGATAAGAAAGAAGCCCACAAGTTACGAAATAAAGCCCTACGATACTATTTGGATCCATAGGGAAAGCTTTGCAAAAAATCTCTCTCTGGGCCGTACCTAAAATGTGTTCACCCAGATAAAGTTGAGGAACTCTTGGCTGAAATACATGAGGGTAGCTGTGGTGCCCATTCTGGAGGACGTTTATTGGCCCAAAGAGCCGTAACGCAGGGGTATTATTGGCCGACCATGCGAACGGATGCTGAGAATTATGTTAAGAAGTGCGAACAATGCCAAAAGTTTTCCCTTTACCTCATTTGCCTACCGGAGAATTAAATTCCATTACTAGTCCTTGGCCATTCGCTCAATGGGGACTTGATATCGTCGGACCATTGCCGCGGGCTCCAGGGAACAAGTGATTCCTGATTGTCGCAATAGATTATTTTACAAAGTGGGTCGAAGTAGAGGCATTAACACATATTTGAGATGTCAATGTTAAACATTTTGTATGGAAAAACATCATAACAGGATTTGGCATACCGAGAGCACTTTTCTCCGACAACGGCACCCAATTCGATTATGACGTCTATCAGGAGTTGTGCAGCATGTATGGTATCTGTCCCTACTTTTCCTCACCGACATACCCACAAAGCAACGGTCAGGCTGAGGCCTCCAATAAAGTGATCCTGGATGACATCAGGAAACGGTTGAAAAAAGCCAAAGACAGATGGGTTGAAGAATTGCCCAGTGTGTTGTGGGTTCATCACACTACTCTGAGGTGATCTACTGGAGAAACACTGTTCGCTTTGTGCTTTGGGACACAGGCAATTATCCCTCTTGAAATTGGCCTGCCCACACTGAAATCCAAGGTTTTTGACATGGGCCATAATGACATCATGTTGGCCCTAGATCTGACTTTGATTGAAGAACGCCGATATTGTGCTCCTGCGTGCATGGCGCGGCATCAGCAGCAGCTCGCTAAGTCATAGAATCAGCGCGTGCAGTTGCGTCGTTATACACTTGGAGAATTGGTCCTCAAGAAACTGCTTCTTGCCACTAAGAATCCGGCAGACAGTAAATTAGGCCCTAACTGGGACGGTCCTTATCAGATTGATTTAATTGCTGGAATAGGGGCGTACCGGCTTTCAGACATGGCTGGCAGAAGTTTGCCACGCCCCTAGAATTCCACACATTTGCGTAAATTTTATCATTAAGCCAACTTGTACGGCGTGCTAGTTTGTGTCAAATTTTTTTTGTTATGCTAATATGTACACATTTACGAATTCCGCAATGCAATCCCCTTTTTGTCGCCGTTTCATTAATAATGATTGAATAATGAAAAAGCCTCTGAATTTGAAGCGCCCTTCGTGGATATCACGTTTGGGCCGAATAAGCCTTCGAATTCGGAGTGCCCTTCGTGGATATCACGTTTGGGCTGAATAAGCCTTCGAATTCGGAGCGCCCTTCGTGGATGTCATGGCTGGCCAACACAAAGACTCCAAATTCAGAGTGCCCTTCGTAAATATCACGATTGGCCAACACAAAGACTCCGAATTTGAAGCACCCTTCGTGTATCACGATTGGCCAATACAAAGACTCCTAATTTGGAGCGCCCTTCATGGATATCACGTTTAAGCCGAATAAGCCTCCGAATTCGAAGTGCCCTATGTGTATCATGATTGGCCAATACAAAGACTTTGAATTCGGAGCGCCCTTCGTGGATATCACGTTTGGGCTGAATAAGCCTCCGAATTTGGAGCGCCCTTCGCGTATCACGATTGGCCAATACAAAGACTCCAAATTCAGAGCGCCCATCGTGGATATCATGTTTGGGCCGAATAAGCCTCCGAATTCGAAGCGCCCTTTGTATTTGGCAATACACCGGCGAGGGCCAACAAATATGCAATTATCACATAAGCTGATGCAAATATTAAACAAAGCAATGGAGCAAATATTTATTTATTTCATCAAAGAGATACAAATACATGGCTTTTGACAAATTCAAAGTACAATAACATGTTTCTTGATATTTAAGTCTTCTCCGGCTCGGCATCATCTTCGTTGTTGATTTTTTTGGCGTCATAAGCTTTGAAGGGAAACTTGTAATTCTGAAATAGTGGTGACACCGAATCAATGCCTACGGCTCGTAAAGCCCTAGTCCAACCGTGCTTGAAGCCGCGGTTCTCGCATCGACAAACATCTTCTGCCAATTTTTCCTTAGTTTTTGCAATGCCGATTTTTCAGCCGTCAAAAAAGCCTTCTTCATAGGCCCGAGTTCTTATGGCCTCTTTAGCGAACATGTTTGTCATTTCCCTATCGGCCATGTCATGATCCAGCAGGCATTGGTTGACTTTGTTCGTGACAACCGGATTTGTGGCACACGTCGACTGCGTCTCAGCCGCCTTGGCCTTTTTAGCTCAATCTCGGCTTTTTCCGCGCAGTGCTCCAAATCCTGAATGCGCCCCTCCTTTTGCTTGAGCTCTCTTTTTTCCGCACGCAGGCACATGCCGACTTCATACGTGCTATAAAGTCCACGGATCGACCCATGTATACCTTCCCTGAAAATCTCATAATCACCCCGGCCGACAAGCGACTGCTGCACCTCTGGTGGAAATATTTGCCGCGTGAATTCCATCGCCACATTAGGATCATGGACTATCGAGTTTGTTTCAGTCATTGGCTTGTTCCCAATAAAGACCGAAAAGCTCAGTGGGCGTGGCGGTCTGCTCGGCTCTCCTCACAGAGCGGCATGCCCACTCTCAGACTTTGAGCTCCCTCGTTGCTGTGCCCCATCTTTGGGGGACCGTGCTACTTCACCTCTTTTGGGGGACCTAATCCGACGTCTGGGCGACCGACGTCTCTTTCTCCCCTCTGCTATCACGTTTCCTATTCTATGAGCTTCGTCCCCAGCAGCGTGATGCATCTCAGCATCCAGCTCCACCAGGCTCCTTCTTTCTCCTTTACTGTTGAAGAATAACCTTTGAGACATCTATGGCCCTGCTCACGACTACAGTCGACACTCAAGTTTCTGTTCGCTCTCAAATTATTGACAACCTCTTTCGCCGTTTGTGGTAGATCAACTCCACGACGCTCGGGACCTTTTAAATACTAGATACCTCGTTCGTTAATTGTGGATGCAGCATTTCTGATGCGCCCCACAGCTAACCCCGCGTTTGTAGTCGGGTTTGGAACGACACATCTAAATGGGGTAAGGGAAAATATATGAATATTCGACATATTACGTTATAGCCGAATCTCGATACACTGCCCCACTTGGCCAGACGAGCTTAGCATTGAGCTGTATATTTTATTCGGCTGATTATGTTAGTCAAACGTTGCAAACCGTATGTATTATTCGGCTCTATAACAGCATCCAAATGGGGCAAGGGCAAATATATGAATATTCGGCATATTATGTTATAGCTGAATCATGTTACACTGGCCCACTTGGCCAGACGAGCTTAACATTGAACCGTATATTTTCTTCAGCAGATTATGTTAGTCAAACGTTGCAAATCGTATGTGTTATTCGGCTCTAGAATGACATCCAAATGGGGCAAGGGCAAATATATGAATATTCGGCATATTATGTTATAGCCGAATCACGTTACACTGCCCCACTTGGCCAAACAAGCTTTGCATTAAGCCGTATATTTGATTCGGCATATTATGTTATAGCCAAATGTTGCAAGGGTAAATTTAATGTGGAATTATGCTACATTGTCCTACTTAGCCATCAATTTAAATTAGCAAATTCAGAATATAGACAAAAAGGGTGATTTTCATTAATAAACTGAATACAAAAAACAAACCGTCACTTTACACATGAAAATTGCCCTACAAATGACTTCTAAACAAAATAAGCAAAAACTTACAAACAAAATGAACAGAAACCTACAAAAACTGCATACAAAAGATACCTAACATAAAGCAAAATTAAACTAGCACTATTTATTCTTTGGGGTCAGATTCCAACGGCTCAACATCTAGCTGCTTGTATGGAATCGGCTACTCCAATGTCACGTTAGTGGCCACCAGGGCTTTAAGCCAACCGTGTTTGAAGTCCCGATTTTCAAACTTAGGTACCTCCTCCACATACCTCTCCATAGCTGCGTTCTCTCCGGCATCGAACGCCTTGGAAATCTTTAAGTCGGCGATTTCTTTCACCTTCTTTGATTCTTCCAAGTCGGCCTCAGCCTCACGATCTCCTCTTTGGCCAATTTGAGCGTGTCATCACTCATATTCGCCCTCTCCTCGGCGGCCACCTTGAGTAGGTCGGCGCGCCTGGCCTTTTCTTTCTCAACGTTGGCCCTAGCTCACTCATCTTCTCCATTTCTAGGCTCAGACTCGGCTTTAACAGATGCCACTGCCAATTCGGCCAACGCCTCTTTGGCTTTACCCTTTTCAGTTTCAATCTTGGCTTTAAGTAAGCCGATTTGCTCAACGGCATCATAGTGACGACAGTCAATTTCTGCGATTCTGCCCGCCGCCTGAAACAGAACACGGGAAAGTTAATTAGCATCAAAAGAAATGAAGTATGAAATTTGCCAATTACGTGCCAATATCGCCAACTGAGTAGCTAATGCTATCAAAACCACATCTGATTCTGCATGGAACGCGGCCTTGTTCATTGGCAAAGAAATCGACGAAGCCACGCTTAGGGCCACAACGGGATCTTTCATAGCCGACACATTGGCAGAAATCGGTGCGTTCTTCATTCTGGGTTGGATGATAAACGGCACCACCAAGTCTTGGGACTCTTTTGTTCGAGGCCATTTATCGGCTAAATCTTTAGAAGAGTCGGCCTCAGTCTCGGTGAGGCATTTCTCCCCCATTTCTCCGGAGTCGGCCTTAGTCTCGGTGGGGCATTTCTCTCCCCTTTGTTCGGCAACTAAATCGTCCAGTTGATGTTCAGTGACCAAGTTGGCCACAATAGTTTCTTGTTCCATTTCCTCAACTGGAACAGGGGGCAGGGGTTTAGATCTAGCGATTTTGGCCCTTCTTCGGGCTGCCATCCTTTCGGCATTTTTCCTTCTTTCCATCTGTGTGAGCGATTCCCCAGTCATGTTTTCAGGGTCTGTGCCGGGTAGGTCCCCTAGATTAGTAAAAATGTCTTCTTCCAACGATGGGTCAATTCGACCTAATGTGGATGTGAGGTCGAAGTCGACTTCTGCAAAAGCCAAATTGAGAGTCATGTCAACTTCCTCTCCCAAATGACCCTCAGAACCGTCCAAGTAGGACTGGTTCGGCTGTTCAGCAACCTGATCGCCGACTTCATCGCCTGGGTCTGAATCCGAACCTTCAAGACCGATGTCTCTAAGGCTCTTGAAGTTTAGGAAAATGAGTGCCGTAAGATGCTGTTCACCCCTTGGAATCGGGATATGATCTGCAGCTGAAAAAGTAGAGTACGTTGGGTCGTATCGCAATAGCACGTGGGCGGCCCGCCCTTGCTTTTGGAGGTTTGGAAGGCCAAAGAATTTGAGTATGGTTTTGACTTGCTCAAGCACAGCGTTGTCTGCCAAAGTGAGTGCTTTCTTTAAATCGTTACCTACACAAACGAAGTGATAAGTACATGGAATCTAAGCCAAATAAACGTGTAAGAAATGCGCAAAGAAATGGGACTGTATGGCCACTTGGTTTGCCTTTTTGTCTAGGCACAAGATCCAGGCCATCTTCGCCTTCGCCGAATTTCCAGTTGCCTCGTACAATGACCATGACGTCGTCAACATGCTTACCAGAGCTAGCAAGCATAGTCACCAAATGGTGATCAGTGTCCCTAGCCCTAAGAAAGTAGCATCTCTGCCGACCAGAAGATTTCACCAAGGCATAACAATGCCGAATAGCAGGGATTCCTAGATTAATCCTAAGTTGACGATTTAATTCCACTATGCCCGTTATGATTCGGAAAAAATTTATGTTTGGCTGTGAAGGGAGTAAACCCCAATAATGAAGAACGGCCCTAAAAAATAGGTGAAGGGGGAAACGGACTCCGCCCTCAGCGATTGACAGGAGGGGAAAAATGATCGTACTTGCATCAGTCCTCTCCATGTCAACTACGCTGTCCGCCATGAGTGACAGATGACGTCATCTGGAATTAAAAATTGACATCAAAAGGCGGAAACACAGTCCGCAGAAAGGAGAGCTTTCAAATGTTTTGCCATTCAAATCAGAATAGAAAATATGCTAACTAAAATGAACAAGAAAATGGGAGCTAGAATAAGGAAGAAATGCAAAGAAGAGAAGAACTTACAGGTTAGAGAGCGAAGGACAATGCGAAGCAGGTGGAAATTGCAGAGGTCATGAAGGAGTGATACTGTGAGACAACCAAAAAGCCTTGCATATTCAAAAAATATTCGAAGGGACAGTGCGGTTTTATATCGCATTAAATGAGCAATGTGTACGAAGGGGCGGGAAGTTATAATGATTTCTAAACTGTGTTCATTCTGATGCTTCGGTATTGGAAGGAGTGCGAGCGCCGTATTTTTGGCTTTCCATACGTAAAACCAAACATGTCGACTAATTGGTGTTAGTCGGATATTCAGGGGGCAATTGTGGAGGTTGAATAAAATTAATTAGGAAGGCTAAGACATTTGATCGACATCAGGCATTTGATTGACATCAGGCCAAAGACAATTTGGCCCTGACCAGGGGCTCATGAAGCCGAATGTACGAAACGGCCATATAAGGAGCCGAATAGAAACCAACACACAACTGGAAGGTCGGGTAAGTAACCATGTGCGAAATTAAGAGTGGGCCCGACCCTTGGGCGTAGATGTAATATAAAAGGGGAGGAACGTCAGCCAAAGAGAGGTATGTGAGAAAATACAAAATAACTTGAAATAGAAGTAAACTAGAGAGAATACTAACTTGTCCATCGAAGTGCTAATTCCGACACCTCCGACCGGAGTGTTCATCCCCTTTTTAGGTAGCACTTAGAGGATCAGGGACGTCTGACTGGATTCTGGAGTATTTCCAAACCATTTCACCACAAAGGCCACTACACTACACTGGAAAAATTCTTTCAACGGATTAGGGAGTACAAATTGAGGTTGAACCTACAGAAATACACCTTCAGGATGACTGTGGGAAAAATGCTGGGGTTTCTGATTACGCAAAGGGGAATTGAAGTAGATCTGTCCAAAATCAAGGCCATCTTAGAAATGCCACCACCAAGGACTGAAAAGGAGGTGCGCGACTTTCTGGGTAAAGTACAATTCATAAGACGGTTTATCTTAAAATTAACTTTGACTTGTGAACAACTATTTGGTCTCTTGAAAAAAGGCAAAAAGTTCTAACAGGATGATCGATGTCAATTTGCCTTCGAGCAAGTCAAGCAATACTTGCAGAATCCACCTGTGTTGTCACCACCAGAACCAGGGAAACCGCTGATCTTATACTTGTCAGTGACAAATTCGACCATGGGGTGCATGCTTGCTTAGGAATTTGAAGCTAAGGTAGAGAAGGCCATCTACTATCTGAGTAGGAAGATGCTGGATTACGAGACCCGCTACACTTCCCTTGAGAAATCTTGTTTAGCCTTGGTATGGGCAACTAGGAAGTTGAGGCATTACCTGTTAGCTCATTTTGTAATTCTGGTTTCGAGATTAGATCCCATTAAATATCTCTTTGAGAAACCGACGCTTATGGGTAGGCTAGCTCGTTGGTTGCTTTTGCTCTCTGAATTTGATATCAAGTATGTCACGCGCAAATCAGTTAAAGGGAGAGCTGTAGCGAAATTCCTGGCAGATCACTTAGTAGAAGGAGATGAGGCAGTAGAGTACCTATTCCCAGATGAAGACATTCTGCAGATAGAAGAGGAAACATGGATAATGTACTTTGAGGGAGTGTCCAATCAGTACGGTTATGGAATAAGTGTGTTGCTTATAGCACCCGATGATTCCCACATACCCTTAGCTTTCAAACTCCTGTTCAAAGTGTCAAATAATGAAGCAGAATATGAGGCGTGCATTGTTGGTTTAGAAGCTGCCCTAGAACTAGGGGAAATAAGGTTGGACATCATCGGAGACTCGAACCTGGTTATTTCTCAGGCTAATGAGGATTGGAAGGTCAAGGAAGAAAACATGAAGGCTTATCATCAGGCCCTGGATATTCTAATCTCGAGGTTTGAAAAGTTGATGTTTATACATCTGCTGAGAGAGAACAACCGATTCACTGACGCATTGGCAACTCTATTCTCCATGGTAGACATACCACTTGGGGTGAAAATGTTTCCGATTATCATCGTACAGAAATACAGCTTGTTTATCAGACCATCGCCATAATAGAGGAGGTGCAAGACAAAAACCCCTATTATTATGACATTTGGAATTTTATGGAAAATGAGAGGTGTCCACTAGAGGCAAATGCCAAAGATAAATGGGGAATATGACGTTTGGCTGTCTAGTTCATTATCTGTGGGGATAAGTTGTAGAAAAGAGGCCATCTGGGAATGCACAAGTTGTGTGTCGAAGAAGAGGAATCGAAGCGTCTCATGAAGGCCATCCATGGTGGAGAATGTGGAGCACACATGAATGGTGTGATGCTAGCTCGAAAAATCCTTAGACAAAGCTATTATTGGTCAACTATGGAGGAGGATTGTATTGGTGTTGTGCGGCGATGCCACAAATGTCAAGTCCATGCTAATCGTATGAACATACCGGCGTCATATCTTTACAACATGACTTCACCATGGCCTTTCTCAGTCTAGAGAATTGACGTCATTAGGGTAGTCTCGCCAAAAGGCTCCAATGGACATGAGTTCATCCTGGTGGTGATTGATTACTTTACTGAGGGGGTGGAAGCTCAGTCTTACTCCATGTTGAAGGCATCGTATGTGACAAAGTTCATCAAGAACAACATCATCTGCAGGTACGGGGTGCCGAACGAGATCATCTTGGGCAATGGCTCACACTTCACGAAAGAGGTGGTTGATTTATTGGAGAAATATAACGTGGCTTTTCACAAGTTATCAACGTATAGACCACAGACTAACAGAGCTGTTGAGGCTGCCAATAAGAATGTGAAGAATATCCTACGGAAGATGGTAGGGACCTACAGAGATTGGCTGGATAAACTACCATTTGCTCTTTGGGGGCTATAGAACGTCAATTCGGACATCCACGGGGGCTACTCCTTATTCTCTAGTGTATAGGATGGAAGTTGTTTTGCCAATTGAAATTGAAGTACCGTTGCTATGAGTTATGGTTGAGTGGCAGATAGCGGAGGCGGATTGGCAACAGAGCAGATTCGAGGAATTGATGTTATTTGATGAAAGGAGGTTAAAGGCATTGTACCATATCCAGGGCTACCAGCACAGAATTACTAGGGCTTTTAACAAGAAAGTTAAGTCCATGAATCTCAAGAAAGGAGATATGATACTGAAAGACAGCCAAGCCCACATCCATAATCCTAGGGGCAAGTTTAGACCCAATTGGACTGGTCCTTACATCATCAAATCTATCTGGTCAGGAGGGACAATTATTCTTATGGATCTAGATGGCCTAGAGTAAACCCGAAAGGGCGACCTAGGAAAAAGTTAGAGCATGTAAAATTAGAAATAAAGAAAAATAGAGCTCGCAAGGTCGAAAACCCAAAAGGGCGGTTTTGGCAAAAGTTAGAGCGCAAAATGAGAGTGTTAATACTCGAGCGAACCTGAACCGAACTACATAAGGCCTGATTTCTATCTTTGGGATACGTAGACAACTTCATCCCAAAGTTTGGCCATAACCATCTCCAACTCAACTGTCCTGTCCATTTGTTTGATCGGGCCATCTTAGTCCATCATCTTTTAGCTTGGTTGTGTCATCTTCATTTGGTAGAAGGGCCAGGTGCAAGATAGAGCAGTGATGATGATGCAGTCGTAGGGAGTTATGATCTTTTGATTTGGGATTGTACACCTTAAGGATTGATTTCGTGTGTATCAGGTGGTGACCGTTTCCAAAAATTGTTTTGAAAAGTTTTAATGGATTGATTTTTCTCAAAATTTTAGTTTTTACAACTTAGACCATTTTTCGAGCAAAAAGGAAAATTTTCAGTGCTCACAACTTTAATTCCATTGATTTCAACACAAATGCATTCTCCAACTTTTGATTAAACCAAAGTTGCTTTTACATCATAACAACTTGAAAAGAAAAGACAAAGTAATAAAACTAGGGGCACAGATAAGTCAGTTGGTCCTATGTCCTCTGCTCGCACTCATAGAAGTTTCTGCTGCCAAAGTTGGCCCAACCTCTGTCTCCTCTTCGAGCCAAGCCAAGCACTCGCCAGAAAGGGCGTAACTGAAGCCAGGGGCAGGGGGCAGAAGTTCTCTCGTCCTCCAAGTAGCAAGGCACCGAGGAAAGTGCGAAGCACGAATGGGAAATAGAGCCTAGTATTCCACCCCCTCTTCTGGGCAAGTGTGATCATGTCCAAACTGGCGTCTAAATCAAAAAGGGAAATAGAACACCGTGTGTAAGGCCAATCAACTGTATGCCCGGTTGTCGGGACATGCCATAGCTCATCTTCATCAAGTTAAGCCAGGGGTAACGCCAAGCTATGTCAACTGCAGATCTGCTGCACATCCAGTCACACCACCATCCCTCTAAAGGGAAGTCCATTAGCTGTTGGCGAAAAAAGTAAGGTTGGGCTGAATACTCGGGACAAGGGTCCACCACTTTCAGCTTATCCATGAGCCATACCTGGGAAGGGATGAAAAATAAGAGAGATTGAAGAATAGATAGGTGTACGATGAGAAAAAAGTAAGAAAAGGGTTTAGAGACAAAGATAGAGAGTGAGTGCCAAGTGATACGAGGAATCAAAAATAAGAAAGGGTGGGAAACAATACCTGAAGAAGCAATGAACTCCCTGCAAATCGAGTAGTCTCTCGCCGATGAAAGCCATCTAAACCCATCAAGGTCTCGGCCAGTGCCAAACCCATGCAACTCTTACCCTCTTTCAAGCGTTGGGCCACCTCAATCAACCTAATGCTATCTCCACCATAACTAAGGGCAAGTAGGAAGTACGCAAGCATACATAAGCAGAGGGCATGTTGGCGATAGCCTCGCCAGAGAAGGTCACTCTTGTCTCTAATGGCCGAAAACGGATGAATCAAATCTGGGAAGTCCAACTCCCCATCATGCGCCAAGGATCGAGCCTTGTGCAAAGTGAGTCCACACATCTGGCCTGTGCGTGACTGAAACGGGGTTGGGGCATGATTTTCTCATTACACCGGGATTCCATCAATGCTTGAAATTCCTCCAAAGTAGGACACATTTCTTGTAATCTAAAGTGAAATACATGTGTAACAGGGTTCCAGCATCGAATAACGACATGGAGGAATGGAAAATAAAGCGAAATGCGGCTCAAAGAAAAAAGAGCATTTTGGCCGAAACTGCGAAAGTTAACCTTTTCCGAGCCGTCCAAAGTGGCTATCCAGTCTCGGAGCCTATTGTTGAGAAAAATCTCCATCTTGAGAGAAAAATCTCAAAGACTCGCTATTCTGATTGAAAAACAGCATGGGACAACCACTTATAGAGTTGGAGAAGAGGCATTGCATGACAGTTAGACTACACCCACCGACATCATTTTTGGGCCTAGCAGTGCCTTATTGGAGCCCGACCGTGCCTATTTGGACCCGGCCGGGTCTAAATGTTGGCCTAGACAGAGCAGGTTGCAGAAAGAGGCTGGCTTTTGCCTTGGTGTACTGCGGCTGTATTTTGAGTTTTGTTTTGTTTGTATCAACTGTTTTTTAGCATTTTTAGGTTGTTTTCTTTAGCATTTTTGGTCACCACCACCACACAAAAAATGACCACCCCATTCACCGGTGCATCCGAAACTAGCTCACAAATAGCCAAATACCCACCTCAGGGCCAAAGGGTGTTTACCCCACTGTACATGTCTCTGTCAACGGCCCTGATGACCCTGATCAAAAAGGGGTATCTGAAGCCACTGGAGCCACAACCATTACCAAAGAAACCCCCTCCCTCACATAACCCAGCTGACTACTGTGCCTTCCATCAGCGAGCTGGCCATGACACTGACATGTGCTTTCGTCTTCGTCATGAGATCCAAAATCTCATTGACAACCGAACAATAGCTCCACCTTCAGACCCCAATGACCAAGTACCTCATCCACATCTCAATTTAATCCACACATTGGCCGTCCCTTACGACCCCAGCGTATACATCACCCCAGCCCATTTATCCAAACCGGAGGTGTTTATCCCGGAAAGCACGGACTTATGCATGATGGGTGCACCTGAACCCCAATCATCTCAAATCCATGAACCCACTACTTCTGAGCTGATGAAAATGATTGAAGACCTTCAGAGAACTGTGGTAGATCTAGCCTTTGGGGTTTTGGCCCCATCATCGACCATATCACGTACCAGGGAGTTTGTGTCTGAGGGCTCCCTAACCTTGGGACAAGTTGCATTGGAAAAAGGCCAATCCCTTGACGAAGTGGAAGTAAGCGGAAAGAACAAGGTAGGGGCAGGCATTGGCCCCCATGAACACCTTCGGTGGGATATTGAGGCTTTGAAAACTGAAGGACTGAACAAAGAGCAAGTCCTTGCGGTTGTTACAGAGGCTGTGGATGACACTTTCGCCACTCAAGTTGGGGGCAGTTTGAATCAAGGGGTGAGCCGGGAGAAGGGCCTTTATACCAGGAATGTTCCTTTCAGCCCTAATCCCGTGCTCGGAAGAGATCAGCAAACCCAGTCAACGCCTGCCAATCCCTTTGCTGGTGCATCCAGCAAAACTCCACAAACCGCAAAACACCCACCTCGAGTCCAGAGGGTGTTCGCACCACTGTACATGTCTCTATCAGCGGCCTTGAGGGTCCTAATTAAAAAGGGGCACCTGAAACCCCTAGAGCTGTGGCCACTGCCAAATAGACTTCCTCACTCCTATGATCCGACCAAGTACTGTGCCTTTCATCAGCAAGTCGGCCATGTCACTGATAGTTGTTTCCGTCTTCGCCACGAAATACAAGATCTGATTGACAATAAGGTCATCGTCGCACCAGCCCCTGCAAAGTCTATCGGCACTGGATCGGTGAACTTGGGGGATAATGTGAATATGTGATCGGGAGATGAACCACCTGCGGGCGTCGTTCAGTTTACTTCAGATGTGGTGGATGGCGTGCACTGTTTTGAGCAATGTACAAATGCTGTTAATTTTGCTTTATGACTTGGGTATTGGGTTAGTTTTGTTATGTTGCTTTGAGTCTGTCTCTTTATTTTGAGTCAGTCTTTTTATTTCAGGTCTGTCTTGTTGTATTGAGTCAGTCCTGTTTTGTTGAAGTCGGGTGATTTCGGGGGTGTTATCTCGAACATCACTCGCTTGTTTTGTGTCTGTCTCTTTGCTTTCTTTTGAGTATGTTTCTGCCGAGGAGCCAGTTGTGCCAACAGATTTGATCGAAACAGCAGTAATTTTCACACTCTTGTGTTTGCTTCTGCCGTGTGCTAGTTGTGTCGAGATTTGAATGAAATGGCAGTGCATTCCACCTGCTCTCTTGTGCCTTGAAGTCATTATAATGACCTGAGTTTTTTTTCAAAACCTTTTTGAACACTGCGGTGAAAACAAAGAGGGAGGAATTCCTTGGGATTTGCAAAAATTTGATCAACTGAGAGAAAGAGAGGCGTGCTAAGCCCTTAATGAATGAAATCATGCTTGTTAGTGTGAGTACTGAGAAGGACCCTAGCTTTGATCCAGATTGGTTCTACACTGTCTTCAGCGCGAGCGATTTGTCGCCTTCTTAAAAACTTTCAAAAAATGTTTTGCGTGGTCCTGTGAAGACTTGTGTGGAATCGCTCTTGAGATTGTGCAGCCTAGGATCGCTCTCAGCCTCGAGACACCACCCCCCCTTGCTTTCAAACTTTGAACTTGCATTCAGAACGTTCGACAGTGCCATGAAAGATTTGTGTGGCCCAATTTGAAGCAGCCCTCGAGCAAGAGGCACCAAAGTCAGATCAAGAAGATCAGATCCCACCAGGCAAGGCTCGTGAAGCAACCGTGATGGATTCTTCTGCAAATCAACCCAACAGTCGCTCTCCCGGATACAGAGGGCTTCAATTTCAAAAACCATTTGGCATGGACTTGTTACACTTTTACCCTTTGAGAGGCTCGCTGGGCCGAAAACCCGAAAGGGCGACCCAGGCAAAAGTTAGAGCAAGGCAAAATAAAAACAAAAAAATGCAAAAAGAAAAGAAATGAATGATAAAAGAAAAAAAGAAAGAAAAAAAAGGAAGAAAAGAAGTAAAAAAATGAAAAAATGAAGAGAAAAAGAAAAGAAGCTCGCAAGGTCGAAAACCCGCATCGGGCACCTTGGCAAAAGTTAGAACCTAAAAAAAAAAGGAGAGGTTAAATACCTGAGTGTACCTTAACCCCGAACTACGTAAGGCTTGATTCCCATCTTTGGGATACGTAGGCAACTTCATTCTGAAGTCCAGCCGTAAAACAATTCAAATTCGATTGTGTCCATGCGATGGTTCTGGTCATCTTTGTCCTCTCTGTATCTGAGAGTCTGGTTGTGTTCATCGCTCCGAAGACTGACTACAATGCGCTGCAGCATCATCCAAACAAGGGGCAACTTTCCGTTGCCATTCAAAACACCGCGGTGTCATTTCAAACAAGGGGCAACTTTCCGTTGCCATGCAGTGTCCTTCAGACAAGGGGCAATTTTCCATTGTTATGGATTCGAGGTTGCGCATCTCGAGAGTAGGTTTCATGCTCGTTGAGCAAGTGGCTGTTTGCAAAAATAGTTTTTGAGAATTTTTACTAAGGTTGACTAATTTTCTCGAAAATTGTTCCATCTTTTCCAAAAACCGGACCATTTCTTGGACCCAAAAAAGGAAAATTTTCAGTGCTCATAGCCTGACTTGCATGATTTCAAATCAAAAATCGAACAAGCATGCTAATCTAACTCTCACATTGGTCAAAATTGTTTTAGTAGAAAGCCAAAAACCAAAAAATGGTCAAAATGATGAACTAGGGGCACAGTTGAGTCAGGTGTCCTGTCTTTTCCCCGTTGCCACCATACTTGCCAGAAAGGGCACTCTACCTGCCAGAAGAGGGCACAACTGAGGTTAACAACAAAAGGGCTGAAAGCTCTCAACATCCTCCAAGCAACGAGGTATCAAGCCAAGTGCGAAGCACGAACTGGACTGGGGCAAGATATTCCACTCCATCATCTGGACAGATCTAACCATGTCCAAACTCCCCGGCAGAGCATCGTCAACCGATGTCAGCCGCAGATTCGCTATACACCCAATTGTAGCGCGGCCCCTCTGTGGAAGAAACTCACTGTTGTGAACAAGAAAAGAATCTAGCAGAATGCTAGGGGCAAGAACCCGCAACTTCCTGTTTATCCATCAACCACCTAGGGGAGGGATAAAAAATGAGAGATTAAAGAATAGAGGATGTGCGTTGAGAGAAAAAGTGAGAAAAGGGCTTTTTCGTGAAAAATAGAGCTTGAGGGCCGAGTGATGTGAGGATCACAAATGAGAAAGGGTGGAAAACACTACCGGTGAAACAGGCTCCCTGTGCATGTCTGAGTGTCGTGTCTTTTTGTTTTATCTCGATTCTTGTTTTGAGTCGTCTCGAGTGTTACTCGACGTGTTTAGGTTGTTTACCCATTGTTTTCCGTTGTTGAGTCTTTTTCGCTGTGTTCAGTCGTAGGCTCAATACCCGATTAAGAACTCATTTCTTAATTTCAAAAAATCATCATCTTGTGCTCAGAGTGCTATGCCATTCTCCACATTTGTGCAAAAAAGGAATTTGTTCTTTCAAAAACTACAGGGTTCAACCCAGGTCATGTGAGAACAGTAAAATCAGGATCTATCTGAAGCTATATAGGTTCCACACTGCAAAGCAAAAGAAAAGAGGGAAAATCGAAGCATCTGAGTGTGTTTCACCTCCAGCAAATTCCGTGGGATGTACCCCTTCAAGCCTTGTCAATGCTCCGAAGTATGGGTGTGCCTCTACCTCAAGCTCAAAATGTTTCTGCGGAAGTATCAACTCATGTCTTCGATGCGTAGCTCATTGTCAGTTTGCATGCACGAGTTGTATCCTTTTGGAATCTATTGTGACTCCTCCGAGAGGTAAATCGGAGGTTGCGTTTGAATTGGTCTCGTTAAGGCGTGTATTTCCTTATTCAACATTTTATTTCAAACACACTGTTGAGATTGCATCGAATATGCATTGATTATTGTGCACAGAATGTGTATGCACACTTATTCCACTTGCATTATGATGCATGTTCCAATTGCATTGTTATGCACCCACTTCATTTGCATTGTGATGCACATCCCAGTTGCATTGTTATGCACACATTTCACTTGCGTTGTCACGCATGGTTCGCTCACATTGTTATGCACTCATTTCACTTGCGTTGTCATGCATGTTTCGCCCACATTGTTGTGCGCCTTTTTACTTGCGTTGTTCCTCTTTCCTCTCTCGCGTGTACTACGCTGAGAGATTTCTTTTTGCTTTCCTCTTTCCTCTCTCGCATGTACTACGCTGAGAGGTTTCTTTTTGCTTTCCTCTTTCCTCTCTCGCATGTACTACGCTGAGAGGTTTCTTTTTGCTTTCCTCTTTCCTCTCTCGCGTGTACTACGCTGAGAGGTTTCTTTTTGCTTTCCTCTTTCCTTTCTCGCGTGTACTACGCTAAGAGGCTTTTCTCTTTCCTCTCTCGCGTGTACTACGCTGATGAGGTTTCTCTTTGCCTTTCTTTCTTCTCTCGCGTGTACTACGTTGAGAAGTGTTGCTCTTTCCTCTCCTGTGTACGATACGCTGAGAGATGTTGTGTTTGAGACTCTGGGTATTCTCGGTAGTCGCTTTTAGCCTTCTCCGCGTGAGACGCCGTGAGAAT
This sequence comes from Camellia japonica, assembly GCA_030407325.1. Classification (NCBI taxonomy): domain Eukaryota; kingdom Viridiplantae; phylum Streptophyta; class Magnoliopsida; order Ericales; family Theaceae; genus Camellia; species Camellia japonica. Next base: position 62,934,209 of record JAPPVO010000032.1, read on the forward strand.
TGCTTAATTCTCTTTCATCCTTTCTGCATGAGATGTAGTTTGGTTCATGTTTACTTGCTTGCATAGCATTCGCTTAAAATGTTGCATTTATTTTGCATAATTGCTTCATCACAGCATCCTTTGCATGATCATAAGTTATGCACTTGCATTGTGCATCACTTCGCATCCTGCCCCCGAACTACGCTGGTTTGATTCCTTGCAAAGGGATACGTAGGCAGCCTGCGGGCACAACCATTTATCTATCTATATTTTGTTTGTTTGTCCAAGTCTTCGGCCTTATCAAAAATGGGTCGTCTCTAGACTTTGACACTCACTCCCGTCATTGTTATGACTTTCGAGTTCTGTCAAAGAGGGGCAACTGTAGACACCCCATTTTTGACCGCCCTCGAGACTTGGGCGTTACTGATGGTTTGCTCGGTGATGAAAGGTGTGCAGGGGAAAGGTTCAATTTCTTCAGCAAGGAGAGAGAGAAATCTCAACTTCACACCCCATTTTGGACCAAAATTATTTTGGATGGTTTTTAGACCTTAAAACCCTCTCTTTCAAAACATTTTTGAAATTAAATTCCCACGATGTTCCGACGCTCGCATTTCGGTAAATGTTGCGCTTTTCGGTAAACCGAGCAAGGACAAAGTGGAGATGAATGAAAGAGAGATGAAATCTTTGAAAAATCTTTCAAAACACCTTACTTAGGGGTTTGAAGTTGAAGAAAAGAGGAGAAGAGGGGGGAAACCAAGTTGGAGAAGAAGTTCGGCATGAATCCGGGTAGAAGAGGGTCGAGCAGCCCTCGCTGAATCGGGCTTATTCATTTGCATACTTGGATTTTAGCTATGGGGCCACCACCGTTGGAAAGCTTACTTCCGGGGCTTCATTTTGCACTCAAGAATCTCTTAAAGCCAAGTCCGGGTGGGGGAGATATGATCAGTTGAAGGTGGGCATCATCCCGGTTGGATCGAATCTGCGCGGCTTCACCAAAATGGGCATAACTTTTTCCACAGGAGGAATTTTAATGCAAGGTTTGCGCCATTGGAAAGCTAACTTCCGGGGCTTCAATCTAGACATCCACCGGCACTTTTTGACCTCATCGGCCACCCATCGGCCATCCATTTAGCCGACCGGCCAAATAAATGGCCGACCGGCCAGTAAAAGTAGCCGACCGGCCAATTTTGCTAGCCGACGACCTTCCGGAGTATTCTACAGATTGAATGGATGACAGCTGTGCCAGCTGGAGGGCACAGACTGGATCCTCCATATGGAGGATCTTGGCTCTTGGTTTTGAAGCTTCTAAGAGAAGTCTTACTCCCTTGGCTCTATAAAGCAAGCCCTCCTCTTCCATAATTAGGGTTCTGAAATTCCAGAGGAGACATACACTCTCCCCCCTTGTATCTCTCCATTTTAGCCTCAAAGTATAAGGTTCTTGGCTCCATTCCTACACCAACACCTAGCACCACCCCACCACCTCCATTCCAGCAGCTTGGAGGGTCTTCTCAGAGGCTTGGAGGCACCATTTCTCAGTTCAAAAGGCAGCCAAGGAGTAGTCTTCAAGGGTAAGTTCATTTCCCCTCTCTTTTGGCCTTATTTTGTACCATTGCTTAGCCCCATTTTCTTGCTGTTTTGAGCTCCGACCAAAACTGAAAATGTCATTTTTTTGAGCTATATTCCATGTTTCATTAAGGGCTCATTGCAGTTTGAAGCTTCTTTTTGGCACTTGCTTCATTATCCTCTTGAATGCCATTATTTTGCATGATATTTTTAGCCTATGTGTGATCTGTTTTGGAGCATGTCATAAACTGTAGATAGGCTTATTTTGAGCCCTTCTTCAACATTGAAGAAGGGCTCAACACTTTGGGGACCTCCATGTATCACTTGCCATTGTACCCCTCTTTGGTCCCCATTTTTGCATGATTTATTAGCTTATTAAGATTCTGTTTTTCGACCTTGATCAGAGCTGAAAGTGGCCATATTTTGACCCCCTTGTCATGTTTCATTAAGGGTCTTTGGCTGTTTGATGAATATTTTGTATACTTTGTGTTATAGCCTCTTTAAAGCCTCATCTTGCATGACATTTTGAGTGTGTTTGTATACTGTTTTGGGGGCTATCATAAACTGTAAGTAGTCATATTTTTGGTCCCTCTTCAGTTTTGTAGAAGGGTCTTTTTCTGTTTGGGCTCTGCATCTTCCACTTGCTTCATTGCCTCCCTTGCGGAGCCATTTTTGTATGCTAATTTAGTCCCACTTGTGCTTACTGTTTGGCCATGCTTTGGACTGTAAAAATGCTTATTTTTGGGCTTCCTTGCTTCTGTCTTCTCATTCCATGTACCAATTATGCATGCTTTGTATAGCTGTAAGCCATTTCATGTACCTAGTTTTGCATTTCGGGAGAGATTCCATGCATCGGGTGTCATTTCGCCTTGTTTCGGGGCTGTTTTCCCCCCTCATTTTGCTACTGATTTTTGCATGTTTGCATATCATATTCCATGTCTTCGTGCACGCATTTCGAGTTGTCTTGTTTTCATCTTATGGCCACTGATATGAGTGTGGCTGAGGTCAACTTGTATTGGTGTAAGCCCATTTTGCATTGTGTATGCCATGTTACAATGCGTTGTGCATGTTATGTTGTTGCATTGTGTCATGCCTTGCATGCTTGTTCGCATACTCATATTGCATACTTAGCTCGCATGCTTAGGTTGCATTTGGCATGCATCCCTTGCCTCTTGATCGAGCATGATAGAGGTTGGGGCCTTTGATGTGTTTTGTGCTTGCATTTCATTTGATATCAAAGTTGCTAACTTGGCTTTTGGGCCATCATGCATTGAAATGCGTGATTGATGGCCCGGGGTCGAGGGCCATGCTCCCTTGAGTCCGTTGCATGATAGGGAGTGTGTTCATGCACACATTTGCTTGAAATTCCATGCCATACACTGCTTGCCCTCTGCTGCTGTCAATTGCAGGTTCTGCAGGAAGTTTTGGCCGGTCGGCTACATAGAGTGCCGACCGGCCAGGGATTTTTGGCCGATAACTTCATCAGAGGCCGGTGACCTTTTCCCATGGCCGGTGGCCATCCCTCCCAGCCGGTGGTGTTCCACAGTGTGCAAAGAACCTGTCCTGAGATTTGTGCAATTTTCAGAGAAGCTAAGCAGTGTAAACAGAGGCAACAGTGCTATGGCAGCGAGTTTCCGGGCAAGGCAAGTCAAACATGCATCATTCGCGCATCCCGAGGCGGGGCTGCGGCCTTTTCCCTTTTGCATTTAATTTGTTAATTAAATTAGAAGTTTTGTAATAATTAGTTAGCTAGGATAGTTGATTTATTATTCGGACTGTATTATTCTTTTGGTCCCTCCGTGTGAGGGCGTATTTGTAATAAGTGTGCGTGAGTGGTGTGTATGTCTTCCAACCTCCACGTCTTTCTTCCCTTTTATTTACCTGCTTACGATGGTAGATTAGGGCATGTTTGAAATTTAGCATACCTTATGCAATGCATGCGTGCATCCATGCGTTTGTTTACATGCACCGGGCTCGGTACATCATACAAACTGCGTTGTATTTTCAATTCCAAATTGAATGCATGATAGTTGTAGCACTTCACATGCCATGCTTAGGATAGCCGAGCCCGTTGAGATTGCATCCTTGCTTGTGTTGCATTAGCCACTTAACATGAACTAGGATCATGCATATGATTACTAACTAGTTTCTGTTTTGGCTTGGAGTACTAGGTAAGCTTTTATGCTTTAGCATATCGCATGCGTGTGAATGTTACCATGACAGTATGCTTACCATGTGGCTAAGTGCTTATATGACATAAACTGTTGAATGCCTGTGGGTGGAGGTTGGATTGTTTGAGTTAGGAAAAACTCGTTGAAATCCGTGTTTTAGCCTACTTGCGAGTAGCAAATTCCAAAGCGCTTTCCAAAACAAACGGATATGCAATGCTTGTTTCCAAATTAGGCAATCTAGTCTATACTTGTTTGCTGTGCGCATAACATAGTAATTCTAGGCTAATAACCGGAATAAGAACACATAAGGTTTTCAAAATCGGATATCATGGTTAGTAGAGGCCGGTCTTCGGACCGGGCGAAAGGGGGTGCTCATAGCTGACCTTCCCCGATCGTACCCAGGCTCCCGAGCCAAGGCAACTTTGGTGATGACAGACACGTGGCCTTCGGCACCGAGTCAGGGTTTCCTAAATTTCCCATTTAAAAAAATATTTAGGTGGCGACTCTGTATCTGGCAAAGCAGTCCATGTTTGGCACTTCTTTTCAAAATCTGTTTTCTCAAAAACGATTTGCCGGATTTGGACTCTTTGGTTCAGATTAAGAACCGTGACAATTTGAGTTCGAACTGTAGTTGACCCAAAAGAACAGAACGGGACTCATCCTCCCGGGACGTTCGGGGACGTCTACACCGACCAACCACTTTCATTGGCCGACCGGCCACCAGTCCATTTTTGTGGAAAAATATTCCTGTTTTGAGGCAGAACCGGTCTAGAAGTTGGTTCAATGTTCAGAGATTACGGCAAGGGAAAAGAGAGGCAACCAACAGCAAAGTGATGGATTTTCGGGAGGAAAGCAACCGAGCATGCATATCTCCTTCGCCCGTGAGGCCGCTTTACGTGCTTTAACTAGTTAGTTGTTAGCTAATTATTTGATTTGAGTATTGTACTTAATTAGCTTAGAATGGCTAGTTGTTTGAATTCATTTGTGTTGTAATAATTAATTAGCTAGCATAGTTAATTAATCCGTTTTGTAATAATTAGCTTAGCTTAGTTTAGCTTAGCTTATTTATTCAGACCCTCCTTCGCGAGGGCGCAATGTTGTAATAAGCGTGCGTATGCGTGTGCATGTCTTCCAACCCCACATCTTTCTCCCTTTTATTTAACCGCTTTTGATGGTTGGTTTAGGGCACGTTTTGATTAGCATACCTTATGCTTGCATGTTTGCATCATTCGTTTGTCTTGCATGCACCGGGCTCGGCGCATCGTTCAAACTGCATTGTATTTCAATACTTCTTTGAATACGTGTTTCAAAGCATGTTGTTCAAGTTGTTGCATTCATATGCCATCTTAGATAGCCGAGCCTATTAATTGCATATTGCATGCGTTGCATTAGGCATCTCGCATAGTTTGGGATTATGCATATTTCTAACCAGCTTTTGTTTTGGCTTGGAGTACACTGTAAGTTTTACGCTTTAGCATATTGCATGAGTGCGATTGCCATACATACCATGTTTACAATGCTTACCATGAGGCTATTTGCTTAAATGCTAAACTGCATGAATGCCTGAGGATGAAGGCTTTGTTGCTTGAATTGGAACAATTCGATAAATGTGAGTTTTAAGCCCACTTTGCGAAGTGGCAAATCATCATGTTTTAAAGCCCACTCGAGGGTGGCAATTCCGCGCTTTAGCCCACTTGGGAGTGGCACTTTCAAACCATTTTCGAAAACAAACATGAGTTGATTTGTTCCAAGTCTTGCGACTTAGTCTGTACTTCTGTGCGCATCACATAGTAAAGTTACCTAAATAACCGGAATAAGGACGCATGTGTTTATAAAACAACATCTCATGCTTAGTAGAGGCCGATCTTTGATCGGGCGAGCGAGGGTGCTCATTTTAGGACCTTCCCCTCTCGTACCCAAGTTCCCGAGCCGAGGCAACTTTGGTGATGACAGACACGTGGCCTTTAGCACAAGTCAGGGTTTCCTAAATTTCCCAAAAATAAAATATTTAGGTGGCAACTCTGTAATCTGGCAAAGTAGTCTAGTTTTGGCATTATTTGATTCAAAATCGATTTTCCAAAACGAATTGCCGGATTGGACTTCTTTGGTGTTTATCAGTCTCACATTGCACTTTGTGAGCTTAGATTTAGAACCGTGATGGGAGTCCAAACTGCAGGAGATCAATTCGCGCCTCTCCGAAAGGGGGCTCGCGAAGAAAGTCGAGTCTATAGTTTCTGGCGACTCTGCTGGGGATTTAGAGAACTCGACTCAAACTCGTGATATGTTGTTTTATCTACATTTATGTGTTTCTTTGCATTGCATGTGCATTAGTGCGCCTAAGTCACAGTGTTTTCCATCTGTTATTCCTGAACGGTTTGCCGGAGGCGTGCTTGGAAAAGCATGCCATAAGGCTGACCGGTTGTGGGCTTTGCCACGATGGGAACACAAACCTTGGATCTGGATCACCGTCGTACCGTTTGATCCACCTTTCACTTCTTGGTGTTAGGTGCGAGAGGTATATTAGATGGTCTTGCTGAGGCACCCTTTTGACCATTTGACCTAGTTGCATTTCGAAAGCCTTAGAGACTGTTCCAAACTAGGACAGGTTGCTCACCTGAATGCAGGATTGTTTGAAACCGCATGCGTGCGTAGTGAACCCTTAGTTCCTGACAAAACTAGGACAGGGAAACCCTACCCCACTATAGGGGTGCTTTGGCTCTCACTTGCTTGATATGTGTTGTGAGAGTGTGTTTCTACAGGAATGTATGTATCAGTTGCAAGTCTGGGTATCAGTTTAGGGGATATCAGTATATCAGTTTTGAGGCAGAAAATTTGGGGGCACAAATTAGTGTTTGAGTACAGATTATCCAGCTTATGATTTCAACTCTGTGTTGTCATTATGTGAGCCAAGATGCTGTGCGTTTTTCTGATTGTTGTTTCCTTTTTGCTTTATTTTTCTTTTTGCAAGGTAGTAGTTCATCATTGCTTTCCACGAGGCAGTTTTTCCCCAAGCACTTTGGACCAGAGTAAGGAGACTTTATTGATCTGGGGATCTTGTGAGAGGACAGCCAGTGTTTGCTTCGCTCCCTCCGGTTACAAGATGGAGAAGAGTTCGGCATAACTCACCGGTTCGTCAGATACCTGTACTCAGTGAGACCTGGTTTTCTGCTTCTACCTTAGAAACAGAGTATATACCAGATTAGATAGATCAGTACCCCTTAGTTAGTATGGAGGACATGATGCTTCAACTTCAACAGACTATTGTGATACCCCTGTTCCGTAATTAGCTAATTGGTCCTTAATCTGAATATGATTATGTGTTTAGCATGATTTTATGTGCCATTATGAGAATATATGTGATTTTGGATTTCTATCTGTTCGCCGTAGGAATATCTGTTGAGTAATCTGCTTTGAAAATTTAATTGAAGGCCTTATCGGCCATAGAACCCAAAATTGATTACGACATTGTGATTAGCAAAATTTTTAGAGCCTACGGTGAAATTTAATTGAAAATTGATTCTGGTCAATTTAAATTGATTAAATTGATTAATTAAGTGCCCTATTATTTTATATTAAAATAACTGTTGGAGGGACTTTTTTTACTTATGGCCATATACTCTCTCTACTCCTTTTTGAACTCAAAATCTGAGTTAGACTGTGGAGAGGAAGAGAGAGTCGGCTGTAGAGAGAGGAAGAGAAGAGAATTGAGCAAACTTAGCTCAAAGCTTGGAAACCTTGAAGATTATTCAAGTTTTTATCATAGATTGTGAAGATCAGAGCTTCTAGGTAAGTGAACTCATGAATTGTTGTTGTAAATGTGTAGATTCAAGTGTGTTTGAAGATCAAAAACATGAGATGAGTTGGTTTTGTTGATGTAATAGCCCTTATGCACATGCATGTAAGAAATTGTTTTGAATTTGCATGTTTGAGTTTCAAACGCATGATTTATGTGAGTTTTGAGTGAAGCTCATGTTATTATCATCAATTTTGTCATCTAAGATGGAAATGAAAGTAATACATCACATGCATGTACAATCTATGAGGATAGGAGCTTTGAATGCATGAATGTGTATGATAGAATTGAGTTTGGTGTCAATTTGAGACATGCAAGTGTTTGATCCTTGAAATTGAGCTTCCTAATGGTGTAATCTTGTAAGGGAACCATGTTAGCATGATTATATTTGAGATTTGGGCCTTGCATGCAAGAATGGTAGCTAGGAAATTGGTTTGAAGCTCAAGAACACATTCTGGATTTTCCAGAAATTTGAGTCCCGCTCGAGCGGGAAGACTGCCGCTCGAGTGGAGAAAACGGGCTCCCAGCATTTTTCTGCAGACATGGCTCCCGCTCGAGCGGGGAAGTTGGCGCTCGAGCGGGGAGCTATGTAGGCAGGAGGTCCGCTCGAGCGGCCGATTTCGCGCTCGAGCGGGGAATTGAGGCAACCAGTACTTCTGCAGACTTAAGGGTCCGCTCGAGCGGGGAATCCCACGCTCGAGCGGGGACCCTGTTTCCAAAAATTCTGTTCTTGCATCTTGTGTTCGGTTTTCCGTTCTCTTTCACTTGTAAGCACTCTTAGGCATATGTTAAGCATTGTAAATGAGTTAATGAGATAAGAATGAAGCCTAAAGAGGGAAATGTGAATTTTGAACGGATTGAATTGTTAATGACCCTTTTATGTTCATGGCATGTGTAGGGTCGAGTTCCAGGGCGAACCAATCAACCGATCACTGTGAGTAATATCTTGACAAGATATTTATAGTATGTCATTGTTTAATTGTTACTTCTGTGTAAGTTTTGCAATTCAATGAATAATTGGGCCTGAGGCCGATGGAAATGAATAATTGGGCCTGAGGCCGATGGAAATGAATAATTGGGCCTGAGGCCGATGGAATTGAATAATTGGGCCTGAGGCCGATGGAATTGAATAATTGGGCCAAAGGCCGATTGACATGAATGATTGGGCCGAAGGCCGTTTGTTAAACTATTCCAACAATTGCTTGTGTACTTGTTTATTTGATATTATTCACTGGGCATTCGCTCACGCTCATTCATGTCATTGTAGGTGAGCCAAGTGAGGACCAACCCCAGTCCCAGTGAAGCCAGCCCGGAACAGCAGGAGTTTTGGGAGAGTCAACCTAGGGTCTCATGCACGAGACCAAACCTTGCCCTTTTTGTTACATGTTTATGTTCTGTCTTATTGGCAAGGATCTTGTGTATAGTGTATATAGTTTACTATGGGTTGACTCAGTCTAGATGATCCTGTCTGTAAAGGAGTTTATGCTACTGCACCTATGACGTGGGTTATTAACATATATGAGTTTGGTTTGTTTTGGTGTGCATATAAACACGGCTCTATGGACAAAGTTTCGAATTTTTACTTCCGTTTGGCCCCTTTACTCTGATGATTTATGTCTGATTTGTATGGAGGCCGTAGGTAATCTCAAGATTACTGGCCGGTTATGTCCTTAACCCTTAGGGGCGGGTTTGGGTCATGACAACTGTAGAGGCCATGCAGTGGGATGCTGCTCACCAAGCGAAAGTTACCGCTCGTCAAACAGAGGCTGTAGCCCAGCAGGCTTAACTTATTTCTAGGCTTCAACAGCAACAACAACCACAACCACAAATAGCAACTTCTGCTTCTCACCCACCCTTGCCTAGGGTTCCAATACCCGGGGATACAGCTAATGTCCAGAAAGAATATGGACGTTCCAGCAGGGCCAGTCCCACAGCAGACGCGGACTGCCAAAGCACCGGCCTACCCAATAGATACACCGTTCGAGTCTGAGGTCGATCCTACAGCCTTGAAAGTCAACAAGCTTGAGAAGCTTTTCAAGCATGCTCAAGGAGTCAACTCGATCCCAGATATAGAAGATGGCTACACAGATTCGGTAGTGACATTGCCGGAGAGATTCAAAATGCCTCATATAGACTGCTTTGACGGTTCAGGCGATCCTATGGTCCATTTGAGGCTCTTCTCTGATATTCTGCGGTCGATGGGCCTAACTAGACTTCAAAAGTTATCCCTCTTTGGTCGAACCCTGTCGAGTATTGCGGCTATCTGGTATGCTAAATTGGAGGATTCAGTGAAGAGAAGTTGGGAAGAAATGGCCGAGGCCTTTGTAGCCTAATATTCTTACAATACTCAAATCGAGGTCACAACTCGTGATCTCGAGGCGACTAGACAAGAGCCGAAGGAGGGCTTCTCGGACTTTGTTACTCGGTGGAGGGGTAAGGCCTCCATGATGTCAACCAGGCCGGCTAAGAAAGACCGGATAAGGATGGTTGTTCAGAATCTGTAACCAAAGCTGATGCAGAGGATGATTGTCTTACCCCTCCCCACCTTTGCAGATCTTCGCGAAATTGGGGTATAGATAGAAGATGCTATGAAACAGGGTCTGATTGACCAAGACAAGGAGTAGCCCAAGAAGGCGTTTACACGCGGTTCAAATGCAGCTACAAGTAGCAATGCAGCCGCAAGGACTTCTGACGTTAGCATGGTCAGCACTGCACGAAAAACAGCCACACCCTTTACCAGCACATCTGGAGCCAACCCACCACCTGCAAAGTACCCACCCAGAGGCTAGAGACCTTCACCCCACTTTATATGTCTTTATCAGTGGCCTTGAGGGTCCTGATTAGAAAAGGGCATCTGAAGCCCCTGGAACCACGCCCACCGCCAAATCCCCTCCCGCCTACACATAACCCAGCCAAGTATTGTGCTTTCCATTAGCAGCATGGGCATGATACTGACCAGTGCTTCAGATTACGTCATGAGATTTAGGATCTCGTTGACAACCAAGTAATAGCATCTCTTGACAAACCAAACGTCACGACAAACCCTCTCCCACCACATAACCAACCTCCTCCTCCACCCAGGCAAGTAAACCTGATCCAAACAATGGCCATCCCGTACGACCCCAGCATATACATCACTCCCTCCCACCTGCCTAAGCCGGCGCTAATCATTCCAAAAAGCATAGACTTGTGCATGATGAGCACGTCAATATCCCAACTTGAACCCACGGTGGTGGCTATGACAGAAGAGGGCATGCCTGATGGGTCTGCGAGCTTAATTGAGGAAGCATACAACCCTTGCCGCTTTATTGCGCCAACTGATCAGGCCAAGCCAAGGTTGGAATTGTCGAAGGGAACAGAGGTAAATGTAGTCCGAGAAGAAGGGCCAAGTCAGGGGTTGGATGATTTAGCAGAGCCTGAGAAGGATATCGCTAATCTGTAATTTTTTGACGAACAAGATCCGGGGGATGTGTACATCAACTGGTTTGGCCTGAATGGATCAATAGATAATGCAGGGTGGCTTAGTGATGAGCTAGATATCGATGAGGGGTCTCATTCAGAAACAGGAATGTCTGTAATGGCCGGAATGGTCAATAACAAAGAGGAATTGCCGGAGAGCACCGGTATGGAGAATTTTGCTCGGGAATTGGGTAGTTTTTGTACAGTTGACACAGAACAGGAGGCCGCGCTGAAGTGGTTCAACTAGGAGAGAATTGAGATTGAACAGAGGGCTAGAAAAGCCAAGGCCCCCATGGGGACAAAATATGTTGTGAACATAGGAACAACTACAGCGGAACCGGACAGTTGTTTGTTAGTTGTCGAGGGAATGTGGTGGGAAGACGATGATTTGCGTCTGGCCCATACTGATGAGGCCTAGGGACAGAATCTCCCGGATAGTACGTGGTACACCGAAGAAGTCGACCGTATGACCCGGAGTGGGCGGTACTTTAAGCCCCCACACCTGGACTAGCCAGAGGCATCCGGGAAAGACAAGGAAATGGAGAAGCAGAAGGATAAACTGTTAGAGGAGGAAGCTGTACTGAAGCAGCTGAAAAAGATTCAAGCAGACATCTCCATCTGGGGACTGCTCATGGCCTCGCGGGTGTATAGACAAGCCGTCCTATTAACAATGGACAAGGCTAAGCTTTCTATTGATACAACCCCCGAGCTGTTGGTGGGACTTGTGTTCCCGGTGGTGCTTCACCAACTTTGACATTCACAGATAAAGAATTACCGCCTGAGGGCTCCGAGCACAACAAGCCATTATACATTTCTGTGGAGTTTAAAGAGAAGTGGATACCAATTGTCTTAGTTGATACGGGATCTGCAATAAATGTGTGTCTGTCGTGTACGGCCTATGGTAGTGGGTTGAAGCCCGCAAATTTCGTACCAACAGCCCAGGTGATCCGGGCTTATGACAATTCCAGCCAGGAAGTGATGGGGATAGTGTGGATCAAGACTCAGGTTGGCCTGGCACAATAGGACATCGAGTTTCATGTTCTGGATGTTCCAGCCACCTTCAACTTACTCCTTGGATGGTTGTGGCTACACCAAGTAAGAGTTGTCTCTTCCACTTAACATCAGATGCTGAAATACCCCCATGGGAATGGGGTAGCAATTGTTTTTGGGAACTCTTCCATACATCCGCCGCCGGAGGTTACTACACCAATCTTGGAAATTGGACATGGCGAGGAGGATGTCTTCTTGTCTGGGTTTACCTTGGCCGAGGCTCGGGTAGTGCAAGATCTTCTAGCTATTGATAATGGACTATATGTCAGTGCGCAATCTATTTACCTCATGAATAAGCTTCAACATATACCCGGGATGGGATTAGGAAGTAGTGGCCGGAAGGGCATCGCTGCATTGGCCGAAGTGCCACACAACCCTTATACCTTTGGTCTAGGTTACACGCCTACTTATTCACCCAAGAAAAGGTTACACGCCTACTAAGGAGGATTGGGTGAGAAAGGGAAAGGAGATGGCTGGAAGAGCCAAGGCTAAACATGCTGGGAAGCACTATGAGTTAGTGCATAGACCTATCCAAGGAACCCTGAACGGACGCTTTGTCCGGGAGGGGGAGGATTTCTCATTTTGTAGCTTTCCAAAGCCATGGCTGAATTCAGAGAAGCGGCGTTTGCCCGGCTTTGAGATCTTTTTTGACTTATAGTTTCCAAGGGATGAAGTTGCAGAAGAGCAGACTGACCCACCAGCTGTGGCTGAGCAGTGCAAAGAGGATGAGTCCGATGGCATAGAACTGAGAGCAGCACTGGCTTGTCTTCTCTTGGATCCTCAGATCACACTAGGGAGCTTGGGGGACGACTTCTCTATTTCCATGATTGGGGATCAATCGACTATGGGCCCTTTTTTGGCATTCTGGATGCATCCATCGCACCCTCTCTCCTCTGGCAGTACAAGGAGGGCTTTTTGTCTAGCAGTTCTGGGTCAGGTAGTGAACCAGAATCTGATTCCACAGAGTCTGTGGAGTCGGAATCATATTCTAGTTTTTCTGAGTCAGAGTCCGGTATTCTTGGGGGTGATAACCCGGATGCTGTTGTCTTGCCCAGGTTGTCTTTTTCATTTTCCTTTGAGTCTGTTGTAATCGAAGAATCAGACAAACCGGAGGCTGTTGTCTTGTCCGTGCTTTCTGAGTACTTTTTTGTGCCGCTCATTTATTGCATTAATCAAGACTTTCAAAACTTTGATGAAAACGATGAGGAAGAAATTCCTCCGGTTTTGAAACATTTGATTGATCGAGAAGAGGAGAGGTTTGTAAAACCTTTGGTTGATGAAATCACTTCAATTAATGTTGGTACTGAGAAGGATTCGCGTCTGGTCCAGATCAGGTCCACGTTGTCTTCGGAGGAATGCGAGCGCTTAGTCGCTTTATTAAAAGATTTCAAAGATGTTTTTGAGGGGTCCTACGAAGACATGCCTGGAATCGATCCTGAGATTGTACAGCACCGAATCCCTCTTGACCCTAAGGCCCGACCCGTCAAGCAGAAGCTTCGGAGAATACGCCCGGATTGGGCTCTGAAAATTAAAGAAGAGGTCACCAAGCAGATTGATGCAGGGTTCCTATTAGTATCTGAGTATCCTACTTGGTTGGCCAACATTGTTCCAGTGCCAAAGAAAGATGGCAGAACTCGGGTGTGTGTGGATTTCAGAGATCTCAACAAAGCTAGTCTGAAAGACGACTTTCCATTATCGCACATCGACGAATTGGTGGACTTCACCGCTGGGCATGTGCTGCTTTCCTTTATGGATGGGTTTTCTGGGTACAACCAGATCTTGATGGCACCCGAGGATAGGGAGAAGACTGCCTTCACCACCCCGTGGGGGACCTACTGCTATAGGGTGATGCCGTTCGGTTTGAAGAATGCTGGGGCTACTTATCAATGGGCTGCAACTATGATCTTGCACGATATGATCCACAAAGAGGTGGAGGTGTATGTGGATGACATGATTGTTAACTCCAAGGAAAGAGAGGGCCACTACACTGCCTTGAAGAAATTTTCCCAACGGATCAGAGAGTATCGGTTGCGACTGAATCCTCAGAAATGTACTTTCGGTGTTACAGCAAGAAAAATACTAGGCTTCTTGATTACACAAAGGTGCATTGAGGTCAATCCTTCCAAGATTAAGGCCATCTTAGAAATGCCACCACCAAGGACTGAAAAGGAGGTGCGTGGCTTTCTGGGTAAAGTGCAATTGATAAGACGGTTTATTGCAAAAATAACCTTAACTTGTGAACCATTATTTGGTCTCCTGAAGAAAGGAAAGAAATTCCAATGGGATGACCGATGCCAAGTTGCTTTCGAACAGATCAAGCAGTATCTACAGAACCCACCCGTGTTGTCACCGCCAGAACCGGGGAAACTGTTGATATTGTACTTGTCAGTAATCGACATGACAATGGGCTGCATGCTTGCGCAGGAATCTGAGGATAAAGTAGAGAGGGCTATCTATTACCTGAGCAAGAAGATGCTGGAATATGAAACCCGCTACACGCCGCTGGAAAAGGCTTGTTTGGCCTTGGTATGGGCTACCAGGAAGTTGAGGCACTACCTATTAGCTCACTCTATAATACTAGTTTCGAGATTGGATCCTATCAAATATCTCTTTGAGAAACTAGCGCTTACGGGTAGGCTAGCCCGTTGGTTGCTTCTTCTCTTCAAATTTGATTTAAAATATATGACTCACAAGTCTGTGAAAGGGAGAACGGTAGCAGAGTTCCTAGCTGATCACCCTTTGGAGGGAGATGAAACAGTAGAGTATCTGTTCCCAGATGAGGCCATTCTATAGGTCGAAGAAGAAATTTGGACTATGTACTTTGACGGAGTGTCTAACCAGTATGGGTATGGGATAGGGGTGTTGCTGATAACACCCGACAATTCCCACATACCCTTAGCCTTCAAACTCCGGGTCAAGGTATCAAACAATGAAGCAGAGTACGAGGCATGTATCGCTGGCTTGGAAGCCGCCCTGGAACTAGGGGCAAAACGGTTGGATGTCATTGGGGACTCAAACCTGGTTGTGTCTCAAGCGAAAGGAGACTGGAAGGTTGAAAAAGAAAGAATGAAAATCTATCACCAAACTCTGGACGTTCTAATTCCCAAGTTTGAGAAATTAACCTTCACGCATTTGTTAAGAGAGAGCAATAGGATAGCTGACGCTTTATCAACTCTATTTTCCATGATAGACATCCCTTTGGGAGTCCAGATGTGTCCAATCATTATTGAACAGAGGTATGTGCCGACCTACGAACTGATTGCCGCCATAGATGAAGCACAAGATCAGAACCCCTGGTACTTTGATGTCTGGAACTTCTTAGAAAAGGAGGCTTATCTTCCAAGGGCAAATGCCAAAGACAAGAGGGCGATACGATGAATGGCTGCTCAGTTTATCATTTGCGGGGGTAAATTCTACAAATGGGGCCATCTGGGAATGCATAAACTGTGTGACGATGTTGAAGAGTCGAAGAGCCTGATGGAGGCCATCCACGGAGGAGAGTGCGGATCGCACATGAGCGGAGCGATGCTAGCTCGGAAGATTCTCAGACAGGGTTACTACTGGTCAACCGTGGAGGAGGATTGTATCAGTTTTGTTTGGAGATGCCACAAGTGCCAGATCCATGCAAACCGCATGAATATCCCGCCGTCAAAGTTGTACAACAAGACTTCACCATGGCCATTTTCTGTTTGGGGAATTGATGTTATTAGGGCAGTTACTCCGAAGGGGTCAAACGGGCATAAGTACATCCTGGTGGCGATAGACTACTTTACAAAGTGGGTCGAGGCCCAATCTTATGCGGTGCTGAAAGCGTCACATGTGGCTAAGTTCATCGGGAATAACATTTTCTGTCGCTATGGGGTCCCAAATAAGATCATCTCGGACAATGGTTCCCACTTCAAGAAGGAAGTGATAGACTTGTTGGAGAAATACAACGTGGCTTTTCATAAGTCATTCACATATTGGCCGCAAACCAACGGAGCAGTTGAGGCCGCCAACAAGAACATCAAGCACATTCTATAGAAGATGGTGGAAACCTACAGGGACTGGCCAGATAAGCTGCCGTTTGCTCTTTGGGGTTACAGAACATCGATTCGGACTTTTACTGGAGCAACTCCGTATTCTCTAGTTTATGGGATGGAGGCTATTCTGCCAATCGAAGTTGAGGTTCCATCGCTGTGGGTGATGGCTAAGTGCCAAATAGCGGAAGCAGATTGGCAGCAGAGTAGGTTTGAGGAACTTATGCTATTCGACGAAAGAAGGCTGAAAGCACTGTACCACATTCAAGGTTATCAACACAGAATTGCCAAGGCTTTCAACAAGAAAGTTAAGTCCAGGAATCTGAAAGAAGGGGATTTGGTGCTCAAAGACAACCGAGCTCCCATCCACGACCCTAGGGGCATGTTCAGACCCAATTGGACTGGCCCTTACATCATCAAATCTATCTGGTCAGGTGGAGCTGTCATTCCTATGGATTTAGATGGCCTCAAGTTCTCCCAACCTATCAACATGGACAAGTTGAAGAAATACTACCCTTGAGTGGCCCGCTAGGCCGAAAACCCGAAAGGGTGACCTAGGCAAAACTTTCCAGTTATCAGACAAGGGACAACTTTCTAGTTATCGGATTCGAGGTTGTGCATCTCAGCGATAGATCTCGGGTGTGTCCAGTTGTGATCCATATCAAAAATGGTTTTGAAAAGTTTTAATAAAAGTTGATTTTGTTCAAATTAATCTTTTTACAACTTAGACCATTTTTGGACCAAACGGAAAATTTTCATTACCCACAACCTTCAATTTCATTGATTTCAATACAGAGCTCTCCGACTCTTAATACAAATTGAAGTTGCTTTTTATTACATGTAAAAGAAAACTTGAAAGTACAGATTAAAGCAATAAACTTGGGGCATAGTCAGGTGTTCCTGTGCCCCCTCCCAGAGCTTGTGGAAGCTTCGGATGCCAAAGTAGGCCCCATTTGCGCCTCATCTTCAAGGCAAGCTATGCATTCTCCAGAAAGGGCGCAACTGAAATTGGGAGCGGGAGCCAGAAGTTCTTTGGTCCTCTATACAGTCGGATACCGAGCTAGTTGTGAGCCTCAGATTGGAAATGAAGCTGGGTACTTTATCCCCTCTTGTGGGCAACTCTGGTTGTGACCAAACTGACGCCTGAACCGAAATGGAAAGTAGAATACACAATGTGTCAAGCCAACCAACTGAATGCCAGGCTGGTGAGACATGCTGTAGCTCATCTCAGGCAAATCAAACCAGGGGCAGCGCCAAGCAATGTCAACAGTAGACCTGTTGCACATCCAATGGCACCACCACCCCTCGTTTGGAAAGTCAACTAGCCACTGGCGGAAGAAATAGCCACGTGCTGAATATGCGGAGCAAGCATCCACTACTTTCAACTTCTCCATGAGCCATACCTGGGGAGGGATGAAAAATAAGAGAGATTAAAGAATAGAGAGGTGTACATGGAGAGAAAAGTGAGAAAGGGTTTTGAGAGAAAAATAGAGCCTGAGGGCCAAGTGATGTGAGAAATATATGTGAGAAAGGTGGGAAACATTACGTGCAACAGTAGTGGACTTCTTGCGAACTTGGTTGCCTTCCGGCGATGGAAAGCATCCAAACCCATTAAAGTCTCGGCTAGTGTTAAGCCAATGCAGCTTTTGCCCTCCTTCAAACCTTGGGCAACTTCTATCAAGCGAATGCTAGACCCTCCGAAGCCAGGGACAAGCAGGAAATGGGCCAACATACACAAGCAGAGGGCATGCTACCGAAAACTTTGCCAAACATGGTTGCCGCGGTCACCGGCATCAGAAAATCGATGAATCAAGCTCAGAATATCCAACACCCAATTGTGGACCAAAGATCAGGCTTCACGCAAAGTAAGCGCGCACATCCTTCCTAAAGTCTGGATGTGGCCAAAGCGAGACTGAGGCAAAATCTCCTCATCGCGTCAAGATTCCATCAAAGCTTGGAATTCTTCGATTGTGGGGCACATCTCTTGTCCCCCAAAGCTAAAAACATGTGTGATCGGATTCCAACATCTAGCTGCGGTATGGAGGAATGAAAAACACAGTGGAGTGTGGCTCAACGAGAATTGTGCATTTATCTCGAAACCCCAGAAATTCAGCTTTTCCGAGCCATCCAAGTTTGCAATCCAATCGGAGAGTTTTTGGGCGAAGAACGGTTCCATTTGTGGCAAAAACAGAGTTAAAATGAAGAAACCACGAAGCTGGAGGTTTTGTAGAAGATAAGGCATTGAGTGGAAGACAGGTGGCAGCGATCTGGAGGTTCTCACCATAACTAGCCGACCGACCAGTTGGAGTAGCCGACCGACTACCTTTTCTGGCCGGCCGGTCACCTAGGTGGCCGACACCCACCACCAAGTGGCCGATAATGGCTATAAGTGGCCGACAGCCTCTTTTTGTCCCCAGCAGAGTGTCTTTGGTCTTCCTGTGTGTTGAGGATGTTGAAAACCTGTGTTCTGTTCCATTCTAGATGCATTATGTTGCGGTTTTGTTGAATGATTCTCAAGTTTGTTGCATTTGTTTATCGAGTTTGTTGCATTTGTTTATCAAGTTGTCGCATTTGTTTATCGAGTTGTCGCAGTTTGTTTATCGAGTTGTATTCATTTTGTTTATCAAGTTGTTGCATTAGTTGTTCTTTGAGTTGTCTTATTTTGTTTGTTTTGTTTTGGTTGGTTCACTACCTAACTAAGCAATTGTCAAGACAATATACAATGTTCAATTTTCATTCAATCTCGTTTTTGTGCAAAATGGTGTGATGCGATGCTCAGAATATAAAATGCAACACTTTTTTTCACTCAAAAAGCTATTTTCATTCCATCATGGTTTCTTTTTACAAAAGTACAAGTTTTGAAGAAAGTAAAACTACCTAAGGCTGTACAATGTGCTAACACTACTAGCAAAAAGAGAAACAAAGCAAAAAGCATCTGACTCGCCGCCACCTAGCTTAAGATTGAGAGGCCCTCTTTATCCTCTTCCTCGGCTGAGCAGGTCCTGAGCTATCGCCATCGGCTCCACCGCCTGAATCTGAGCGAAAGCCTGAACCAGAGCCCCCTCCGCTCCCATCCTCGGAGCCTTCCTTAGCATCATCACCACCCTTAGAACCTGAGCCGGTGCCGTCGTCTCCACCCTCAGATGACTTTGACTGGGGACTCGTTGGCTCCTCGTCCTCACTGGACTCATCATCGTCATCGCGCCTGACAAGCTCCCGACGTCTCCCTCGGCTGTGTAGCGGAATCTTTCTCTCTACTGCTGGAGAAGGCTCTAAGGGTCCTGTCTGTAAGGGTGTGACCTGAAAAGGTAGTTTGAATATATCAGCTATGGTATGAGTATCAGATGCAAGTATAGTGTGCATATGCAGAACTCAGATACAGTATGTGAATGTAGTATGTCCAATGTGGTCTATGCACGCAGTGTATTAGTTCAGTGCAATGTGGGAAAATGTGCAGTTGAGGTGTCAGTTTCAGTTTATCAGCAGAAATAGGATAACCGAAATGCAAGAAAACTGAAAATCACCTGTATGCCGTAGGAGCTAAGCATCGTCTCTCTCTTTAAGATCATATCCTCAAATGAGGCCATCACCTCGAGCAACCCCCCGACATATCCTATAGAGGACTGCAGATGCAAGTTGAAACAATTAGTGAATGAATGAATAAGTATCTGAGCAAAAATGAAATGAATGAAAGATGTAAAATATACCGATGGTGAGTCTGGTGTGCTGACGTATCGGTGACCAGGCAACGGGGGCTCAAGCGGAATCTGATAAGGCACCTCGGAATACCGCCAACCTGTCAGCTTAGTCGGAAGATCAGGCCATCCAACACTTTGCCTGGTGGGTGGTATCCCTCTAGCCTCGCCCCTCGCTGCTCGGGTCTTGCTCATCGAAGGGGCATCTGCTGCCCGAGCCCTTCTCGTTGAAGAAGCATCTGCTGCCTGAGCCCTGCTCGACGAAGCAATATCAGCTATCCTCCCCGTGGGAGCACGAACACCAGCTAATGGAGGCATGAGGTACGCCTGGATGTAGGTCATGTAGTCCCCCTCCCCAATGAACCGGTCCGCATCTGTGCCTCGTATGACGTCAGTGAGCTCCTGAGGGGAGAGACTCTCTGTGGCCCGCATAGACGGTGGAGGTGGCAAAGGAACTGACTGTAATGGCAAGCCCAATGTCTGGCGCATGAAGCGCTCACCAAAGAACCAGGCTCGGCCCGTGGGTCCCTCGAGCACAAGCCGATATCGGGAGGTGCCCCGAGCTCCGGCAAAATGAAATCGGGCAAACTCTGGCATCGCCGCCCAAGGCTTCCATGTGATCTGCAGACAGCAAGTGCATAGACTAATAAGTTGCCATTAGATATGCAAAGTGAATTGAAGATGAAAGAAGAAAAAACTATGAGTTTTGAATTACCTCTGTCGTCCTCACTGTGTCGAAGTATTGGCGTAGGTATGGGAGGGTCCCCCAGGCCCTAAGCTGGCACCAACCATCATATCGATGCGAGTAGGGCACCTTGAAGGGTGTCTCAACCTCTGGCTCAGGAGCAAGCGCTGGGAAATAGGTGTATACCCATAGCTGTGAAAAGCAAAAGGGTGGTAGTGAGAATACAGATAAACACAGATAATGCGGAAAGCAGAGTGTGTGTGCAGTGTGCAGTGTACAGAAAATGCAAAGCAGAAAGCATGGCAGGAAATGTAAAGCTGAACAGTAAAGCATACCTCCCAGGCTCTCCAGTAGCCGCCCACTCTATTCCCACTACTACAGGAGGTTGAGCTCATGTAGCAGTAGAGGGTAGCAAGCCCGGCGCCTCCCCAATCATAGTGCCGCACCTGGGATGGGTCCACTAAGGCGCTTAGAAGATATAGCCCAACTGTGTTCGCCCTGTCGGCGAACAAGGTAGTGCTAAAGAGGAACATGAGGAAATCTCGGGCGTACTGCTCTGTCGCCTCGATTGTCGTGGGCTCTCCCCCTCTGAAATGGTCAGCGAACCAAGTGTACCGGACCAAGCCTGATGATCGGAAAATAGGCGGGTGTGCTCCCAGCAGGTAAGTCCAAGCGGCCTCCCACTCGTCCATGTTAGAGTCGTATGGGATCGGTTGGCCTCCTACATCAAGGCCCATCAGCATGGTGAAGTCGTACGGGGTCATGGTCATATCCCCCGTGGTAGAGAAATGGATGAAGTTGGTGGTGTCCCACCATCTCTCTACCAGTGCACCTAGAAGGGTCCTACTCGTCATGAGGCGGGAGAGCCCCATGCAAAATAGGCTGAACCTCACATCATCAACAATCTGTCGGACGCCGTCAGGGAGCTCCATATAGCACTCCCTCGCTGCGGTGGACCCATATCTACGGGTGAAATGGGGAGTCAACCTGTGTGGATGAGCAGAAATATAGTGTGTGAAGTGTTCAGGATGAGCAGAAATACAGTGTGTGAAGTGTTCAGAATGAGCAGAACTACAGTGTGTATATGTGCTCAGAATGAGCAGATGAAATACAGTGCAAAAGTCCAAGTTATGCAAGAAATGTAAAGCACATTGCAGGAAATGTAAGAATGCAGTGTGTACCTCCGGGGCGTCATGGGACAAATGAGACTCCGGCTCTCGTAGCAGAAGATTTGTAGGTGCGCGCCGTGCAAACCCAGTAAAGTGGCAGACTGTGCTAGGTGGTAGCACATGTGCCCTGGGATGGTACGTCGCTGGGTCGAATGGCCAGGCTCTGGGCGGCAGGGGAATGTGCTCGGGCTCTTCCTCCATCCTCGGAGAACCCCTGTTGTGTGGAGCGTCGTCTGCCATCTGGAAAGAAGGTGAAAAGTAGGCGAAAATGAGCAAAATGGGCGAAAATGCCAAAAAGTCAACAAAAGTCAACTCTCGGAAAGAGAAAAAGTCAAAAAAGTCAAAGCCCAGGAAAGGGTGCCAAACTCAAGACAAACTTGAGGGAAACAAACCTCAAATGGTGAAAATGGAGGAAAAAGCTCCGAAAACTAGTTTTGATCGGTTCAAAACAAAGAGAATCAAAAGGTTTTCGCGAATCAACTTCACGAGGGGTGTTGGAAAACGCGTGTAGAGCATAGATCTAAGAGGAAAAAGGGTCTAGGGATGAAGGACAAGGGATTTGGGCACTGTGTGTGTGAAGAAAAGTGATTTGGGGTTGTGCTTTTAAAGTTCCCTGTGTGAAAAGACCAAAGCTGGCCCGAGTTTCCTCAACTGGCCGACCGGCCAGTTTTTGTGGCCGACTGGCCACTTAAGTGGCCGACAGCTTTGGCAAGTGGCCGGCAAGCTTCCATGGTGGCCGGCAGGTGCCCAGTATCGCCCATGTGTGTTTTCAGGCTCTTTTGAGTCCTTGGCTCTTGAGAAAGTGCAAGAAAAGTCCACTTTTCAGCTCAAAGTGTCTTTGCAAAGGTTTGACTCATGTCTTCGATGCGTGTCTCATCGTCAGCCGGCATGAACGAGGTGTATCCTTTTTGAAATACATTGTGACTCCTTCGAGAGGTAACTCGGAGGTTGCAACTACATCCTTCTTTTTCATATACGCATTTCTTTACTTAGTGTTTTGCATTACATATGCTATTGATGTTGCATTGCATATGCATTATCATTGAGCACAAAATATGTATGATGCATTGTATTGCAGTACCCATGTTTTTATGCTGCATAGAATATGCATGTCATGTTGTATTGCATTGCGTATGCTCTCACCTTGTACCTGTTGCATTGTGCATGCATTTGGTGTTGCATAGAATATGCTCTATGTTTTGTTGCATAAGATGTGCTTCTGTTTCGTTCCTTGCATGATGTGCATGAAACATGCCTCGCTAAGTGTTGTATCATGGTTATTCGTCTTGCATAGAACATGCATTCCTATTGTACTGTACTTGTCAAACTTTCTTTCTTGTGCAGGCACGATATTGTATGTACAGTTTATTCGAAACTGATGCAACCAGACGATATTGTATGTACAGTTCATTCAGAGGAATTTCGGGTAAGACCATTCATGTCCTTAGAATACCTTGTTTTGGTTAGAAGCATTCGGGTACGCTCGGTGCTTACACCACACCTTGCTTTGGTTAGAAACATTCGGGTATGCCTGGTGTTTACACCGACATGTTGCTTTGGTTAGAAGTGTTTGGACCGTGTGCCCGACGCTTATACCACCTTGCTGGTTAGAGACATTGGGTCGTGTGCCCAATGTCTATACCACCTTAGACACCCTGTTAGAGACATTGGGTTGTGTGCCCGATGTCTATACTCCCTTGGTTAGAAACACTTGGGTACGCCTGGTGTTTATACCTTACCTTGTTGGTTAGAAGCATTGGGTTGTGTGCTCGATGTTTATACCGCCCCTCTGGTTAGAAGCGTTTGGGACGTGTGTCCGACGCTTATACCACCTCGTTGGTTCGAAGCATTGGGTTGCGTGCCCGATGTGTATACCACCCTTTTGGTTAGAAACTTTCGAACGTGTTCTGATGTTTATACCACCCTTTCGGTGTGTGCACCGCTCCCTTTTCCCTCTCATGCGTGGCGCGTGGACAGACTCCGATGCTTATACCGCTCTTTGTTTCGATTGCATAATAGGTTGAATGTGTTTCACTTGTTATCGCTTTTCTCTGTGGTTCAGAACCTTAGGGTGTGTCCTTAGGTTCGCACCACCTCTCTCCTTGCGTGTGCCATGCGTTGGGATCTTGTTTGCCACCTCGGGTGTGCTCGACGATTGTTGTTCTATACCTTTTCCGCGTATGGCGCAGTTAAGATAGCATAATTTTCTTACATCCTTTCTACATGAGATGTAGTTTGGTTCGTGTTAACTTGCTTATATATGGGTTTGCTGCAGCATTTCTTTGTATGGCGTTTGCATCTAGATGTTTCATTACAGCTCTCATTGCGTGATCATAAGTTATGTTCAGCATTGTGCATGTCGTTTGCATTTTGCCCCTGCCTGCGGGCGCGCATCTATATTATTATTCTGCTTGTTTGTCTAAGTCTTCGGCCTTGTCAAAAATGGGTCGTCCCTGGGCTTTGACATTCACTCTCGTCATTTCATGACTTCTGAGTTCTGTCAAAGAGGGGCAACTGTAGACACCCCATTTTTGACCGACCTTAAGACTCAGACATCATCGTCTATGCACTTGATGATTATGCATGTTTGTGCTCATTTTGAGTGACCGAAGGTCTCGGCTGAGCACCTTGTCTTTGAGCCTCCAAAACCTCTATGTTTTGGCCTTGTTTTTGGGCCAAACCTTGGTGCCTCTTGCTTGGGGGGAGAAGGGCCTTGCCGGCCACTTTTGGCTATTGTCGGCCACTTTTCCTTTCTGCCGGCCACTTGAAGTGGTCGGTCGGCTAGGAGAGGTGGCCGGCCGGCCACCTAAAGTGGCCGACGACCAATTTTCTCCTTTTTTAGATATTTTCAGATCTTTTGAGCCAGCTGCTAAGCACTGAGGCTCATCTCCATACACGTGTATGGAGGGATTGAAGCCAAGCTTTTGGCTTGACCCTCTATATAAGGGGAGGTCCATCCCCCTTTAGAGAGGTTCAGAAATTTTGGAAGCAAAATTTTACTCTCTCTATATTGTGCTATATTGTGCTTGAAAGTGAGTTTTCTTCACATATTTGCAAAGAGACTCTTGATCAAACATCCCTATCTTGGAGCTGAGGTTCCTTAAGGCTTGTTTGGAGCTCCTAAAGTTGGTTTTGGCTCAGAAATTGTGTTGTTTGTTGCTGTGCTTCAAGGGTAAAGCCTTACCCTCTTTAAGGCTTTGTCTTAGTTGCTTATTTGGCCACCTTTGCATGCTAGTTTTAGGCTGGTTTTAACTTCTAAAAAACTTCTTTTTTATGGTTAAAATAGTGGTTTGAAGTTAGCTTTGGAGTTAGGGTTGGTTCACCATCTTTTGTAGCTTGTTTGCTAAGTATTGTGCCATCTTTTAAAGCCTTTCAAACAACTCTGTTTTGGCCTTTTAACCACTGAATTCCAGGGGAATTTTAGTGGTAAAAAGTTGGTTTTGATGTCCAAAATAGGAGGCGGTGGCCTCCCCTCCTTGTATCTTCTTTGCATGTGTTGATGGCCCAACATGTGAGCATGTTTTTCTACAATTTCATGGCTTGATCTTAGCATGTTTTTGTGACTTTTTTGACCTGCTTTAGCTCTGTTTTTGGCTGGTTAGGTCACTTGTTCCTTGTTTCTTACACTTGTAATATAATCACGCTTGCTAGTTTAGTTTGTGCTATGCATTAGCCTCTTCTTCTAGCTCTTTCTAGCTTACTTCCAGCATGTTTTAGAACTTCATTTAAGTTGTTTTAGGACTGTTTTAAGCTATCTTAGTCACATGAGGCTTTCTTTGTATAGCTCTAGTGTAATTGGCTTCACTAGCTTTGTGATTCAAGGCCCTTAACATGTTGTGCTTGAGTTGTTTACATGCCATAGCATCATTTCACACATGATTTCAGTGTGTGTAGCCTTGTCACACCCTCACATATTCTACTCTTTCATTGCTTTTGAGAGTTATGCTTTGTCCCTTGTTTGTGAGCTAACATGCGAGCATGTTTTTCTTGCTTTTCATGCTACCATCTCAGCACATTTTAGCCTCTGTTTTGGCATGTTTGAGGTCTGTCCAGAGTTGGTTTGGCCATTTGAGTTTGATATTGCATGGTTCTAGTGTAAAGCTCTTCACTAGTTTTAATGCTTAAGTCTCTTAACATGTTGTACGTGAGTTGTTTGGATGTTAGAGTCTTGTGTTTCATGCCATTTCAGCACTAAAAATCTGCCACCTCCCTCATTTCTTCATATTTTTATTTGCTTTGAGGGTTGGTCGGTCTTAAAGTTGTGTTTTAGCTTGGGATTGAGGCTTGTGCTTAAATGGCTTTAACCCTCTTTTGAGGGTTCCTCCTAGTCAAAGGCATGGTCTCTCTCATGTCTTAAGTCATCTTTTGATTGACCTTCCTCTCATTAGAGAGTTTCACACTTGGACAAATCAAGTAAAGAATGGTTTGGTAACTTAAAATGTGTAAACAAAATGAATCAAGTAAAATGTGAATAAGATAAGCATGTTGTGTTGCATTTCATGTGTTTGGATCGGACGTTAATCCAAACACAAGAAATATGGGACATTTCATACTCAAAGTGATGAAACGTGTCACATTTCTTGGTCGTCATCACCCTTGATCATGCATGATAGGGTGGTGGCCATTTGTGTCTTATGTGCACATTCACTACGCTTGTACAAGCTTGGTTCTTCGGCCATCATGCATGAAATGCTTGATTGGTGGCTTAAGAGCCAAGTGCCACACTCCTTTGAACTTGAGAAATGATGAGGAGTGTGGCAGTACACACATTTCCTTTGAAATACATTGTTGTGCCTCTGTTGTTCTTTGTTGCAGCAAAACTAGAATTTTGGAAAAGTAGGTGGCCCGCCGGCCACTTGAGGTAGCCGATCGACCACTTTCATTGGCCGACTGGCCAGTTGAGGTGGCCGACCGGCCACCAGTCCATTTTTGTGCAAAAATGTTCCTGTTTTGAGGCAGAACCAGTCTGGAAGTTGGTTCAATGTTCAGAGATTAAGGTAAGGGCAAACAGAGGCAACCGACGGCAAAGTGATGGATTTTCGGGAGGAAAGCAACCGAGCATGCATATCTCCTTTGCCCGCGAGCCCGCTTTACATGCTTTAACTAGTTAGTTGTTAGCTAATTATTTGATTTGAGTATTGTACTTAATTAGCTTAGAATGGCTAGTTGTTTGAATTCATTTGTGTTGTAATAATTAATTAGCTAGCATAGTTAATTAATCCGTTTTGTAATAATTAGCTTAGCTTAGTTTAGCTTACCTTATTTATTCGGACCCTCCTTCGCGAGGGCGCAATGTTATAATAAGCGTGCTAGTGTGTGTGCATGTGCGTGTGCATATCTTCCAACCCCACGTGTTTCTCTCTTTTATTTAAGCGCTTTTGATGGTTAGTTTAGGGCACATTTTGATTAGCATACCTTATGCTTGCATGTTTGCATCATTCATTTGTCTTGCATGCACCGGGCTCCGCGCATCATTCAAACTGCATTGTATTTCAATACTTCTTTGAATACGTGTTTCAAAGCATGTTGTTCAAGTTGTTGCATTCATATGCCATCTTAGATAGCCGAGCCTATTAATTGCATATTGCATGCGTTGCATTAGGCATCTCGCATAGTTAGGGATCATGCATATTTCTAACCAGCTTTTGTTTTGGCTTGGAGTACACTGTATGTTTTACGCTTTAGCATATTGCATGAGTGCAATTGCCATACATACCCTGTTTAGCATGCTTACCATTAGACTATTTGCTTAAATGCTAAACTGCATGAATGCCTGAGGATGAAGGCTTTGTTGCTTGAATTGGAACAATTCGATAAATGTGAGTTTTAAGCCCACTTTGCGAAGTGGAAAATCATCATGTTTTAAAGCCCACTTGAGGGTGGCAAATCCGCGCTTTAACCTACTTGCGAGTGGCACTTTCAAACCATTTTCGAAAAAAAACATGAGTTGATTTGTTCCAAGTCTTGCGACTTAGTCTATACTTGCTGTGCGCATCGCATAGTAAAGTTAGCTAAATAACCGGAATAAGAACGCATGTGTTTATAAAACAACATATCATGCTTAGTAGAGGCCGATCTTTGATCGGGCGAGCGGGGGTGCTCATTTCAGGACCTTCCCCTCTCGTACCCAAGTTCCCGAGCCGAGGCAACTTCGGTGATGACGGACACGTGGCCTTTGGCACAAGTCAGGGTTTCCTAAATTTCCAAAAAATAAAATATTTAGATGGCGACTCTGTAATCTGGCAAAGTAGTCCAGTTTTGGCATTATTTGATTCAAAATCGATTTTCCAAAATGATTTGCCGGATTGGACTTTTTTGGTGTTCATCAGTCTCACATTGCACTTTGTGAGATTAGATTCAGAACCGTGACAGGAGTCCGAACTATAGGTGTCACGCCCCAAACTCGCCCCTAAAAGTTTGGGCATGACCTATTAAGAAACGGACGGACATTTAACCTGGTATATATAACATACGGGGCCTGAACGGAAGAATTCAATATCATAAAAAAAAAAAAAATTGAAAACAATGTCCATTGAGCTACCACTATTATGCCAGGATCACAAGCATCATAACAGATAACTACTATACGGAAACATACACCTGAGCATCGGTTATGAACATGCACATACACAGACCCAGCCCTATGATTGGGCGTATAACAAAAACATTGGAGGTTAAGGAAGTTATGTACATTCAACCTCAAGCAGAAAATTAAAGTACGAGCCAACATCTTAACAAGACTTCACAAAAATATAAGTGGCTTCATCTAGGGTCCGAACACACAGTGGTTGACAAAAGGGGACGGGCGTCATGGGTTAGGACTGACCTCCCGGTTGATCACCTACAGCAGCAGACATAACACAGTGTGAGCCAGGCTCAGTGAATAATAGTACTTAAATAAGTAGATGCTCAACTTATATTATAATACATATCAATGCGTATGTAAATGCAGAGATCATGTGGTTAATCTGCTTCTGTATTAATTTCAGAACGGCCTTAGGCCCAGTTTTTAATCAGAATGGCTTTAAGCCCTTGAACAGAGTGGCATTAAGCCCTTAAACAGAATGGCATTAAGCCCTTTTCGTGGATGTATGAACTCAAGAGGTGCCTCGCACGGATTCTAGAGGTGACTCACATTGTAGCACTTAGTTCCGTATAGCACTTTGTTTCATACCAGAAAGTACAGATTGGCCATAGGCCCAGATATCATCAGAATAGGCTAGCTCAGAGTCTTACAGAATGCCAGAGTCATATGAAACTATTTTCATCCTTTCCATCATTCATTCATAGTCTTTCAATCATTCATATATATTACATAATTGACGTGCGATAACAGAATGCTAATGATAATCATTAGCTGTAAATAAAGCGTACTATGGCAGTACTACTACTCACAGTGTTGTGGCGGAGCACTACTTCCTCCTGAAGCGTGTCCTACAAACATACAAAGTTCACAAATTAGCTTCCTTTTTTCTTGTCAAATTACTTCCTGAGTCATTACGCTTCGAATGAATTTACAACCATCCTAAGATCATCAGAAAAATATTTTAAAAATATCAGAGGGTCGAGCATGCAAAACAGAGTAGACATTTTTTTCCGGACTGGGCCGCACGTGCGGCCGTCCCCTCCGCACGAGCGGACATGGGCCGCACGTGCAGTCCCCCTTCCCCGCACGAGCGGCCAAAAGCAGAATGTAATTTCCAATTTTTCCCTCTTGTCCGCACGTGCGGCCGTGGCCCCTGTTTTGGGCAGCTCGAATTCAACTCCAAAATCAACAACACCAACACATTTTGCATGCAAAACAAGGGTAAATTAATGCAGTACATTAACCCAACATCACTATAACATGAATTATAATTTGAACATCACAAAATAAACATGATTAGAAGCTTAACCAAGTCACAACCCTTCCAAATTCCATCTTTTAATCCAAGTTCCTTATGTCCATAAAACATAACACAACACATAGGTATAATTTCATGGATTTGGCATGGAAACCAAAGATTGAAGTGTAAATCCTACACCACACTTAAATTAGATTTCAAAGCAACCAATTGATGAGGATAACTTTTTAATCAACCATGAATCACTCAAAATCCTCAATTACAAACCCTAAGGTTTAAAAACATGAAACAAACCCTTCCTTAAGTCCAAGTGAAGGTTAATTAGGTTGGATTAAGCTTACCTTGAATTAAATCCCACAATTCTCCTCAATTTGCCAATCTTCCTTGTTGAATTTCTTTCCCCCTAATTCTTCTTCTCCACACTCTCTATTTTCTCTCCTAGGAGATATTTTAAAATGAATTTTTCCAAGTCAAATGGCTTAAGAGCATTGATATTTACATATAAGGTGAATAAGACGAAAATTAATCAGTTTAGTCATTCCTAATCAAAATTTCACAAAAAATCATTTGAAGACTTAAAAAATCATTCTGATCGTAAATGTAAAATCAATTTCAGATAATTAAGCCTCTAAGGCTTCCAATTTCTGATTCAAACATTATAATTGTAACAGATGTTTTCCTTATTAGACAGATATGAATCCATAATCATAGGACTCACTTCATTAAGCTTAACCCCACCTAAAAATTCACAATGAGCTTTTAAAAGCGCAGAATTAGGGACTGAAAATATACCAGAATCATGTACGAGGGTCAGGTTATTACAGTAGGAGACCAATTCGCGCGTCTCCGAAAGGGGGCGCGCGAAGAAAGTCGAGTCTACACAAGGCCGACACCACCCCAGTCGTACTCCACCACCAGTGGTAGATGCACTAGTGTGCCCAAGACATATAGCCCCATGGTATTTTCCTTATTCGCAAACAGGGTATTACCGAGGAGATACATGAGAAATCCATGGGTGTAGTAAGCAATCTCCTCCGGAGTAGCTGGCTGAAGGCTGGAGAAGTGATCCAGGAACCAACTATATCACACCACCCCGTGACCGGCAGCGTCTGGGATCACCCTAAGAAGATGAAGTTATGAAGCTCCCCAGTACGCCATGTCAGGATCGAAAGGGATCGGGCCACCAACCCCAACCCACAGACTGGTGAGCATTGAGAAGTCGTATGGGATTAGAGTTAGCTGCCCGATCGATGAGAAGTTGAACGAGTCAGTGGTGTCCCACTACCTTTCTACCAGGGCCCCGTATAGAAACTACTCAGCCCTCATCTGTACCAGTCCTAAGCCAAAAGGCCCGAAGCCGGCAGCATCGATGAATGTGTGGACCTCTGCAAGAAGCCTCTCATACCAATACCTGGGGCTAGAAATAAACCCGTAGCCGCCAATCCTCCTAGCTATCACCTGTAGTGTGGGGATGCTGTCAGTATTCGCATTGCATTAAAAGGAAGATTTACTTACAAGGTTCAGATATGTTCAAAACAAAGAAAGACTGCTTATCGTGGAGGCGTCAGAGACCAAGTGCTCAGCGGGCTCTCATAGCAGGATGTCTTCGTCGATCCCTGGGATGAGACTCTCGAATCTCAGAATACCGCCAGCAGTCAAGGCATGTGTGCGCGGCTGGTAGATGGCCGCCTCAAAAGGCCTAGCGGCAAGGGAAAAGAACTCTGGCTCAAGAATAGGAGGGAGAGCATCCTTAGCCTCCATGTCCTCACCCAAGACAGCTCCAATACCAACAACGAGGTCCGGGATGGGGATCTCGCCAGTAGCCATAGAGGGAAAACAGAGGAAAATGAAGGAAAATGAGGGAAAATAAGAGAAAATGAAGGAAAATGAGAGAAAGTGAGTAAATGTAAAGAAAAGTGAGTGGGTAAGTGAGTTTGAGTGAAACATTCTAAAAACCCAAACCCTTGGAGAGAGAAAAGAAAGAGGGAGTGGAAAATCAAAGAGGGAGAAGGAAAAGCTTGGGTAAACACGTAAGAAACCAAGAAAACAAAGAAAATCCCAAAACTCAACCAAAACAAATTTTGATCAGTTCAAAATGTACAAGAATGAATGGGTTTTACAAAAAAAATTAGCAAAGGTTGTTGGGTAATGCAAAGGGAGGGAAAATTTAGAGAGAGGAGAAGTTTAGAAAGAGAGGAGAGGGAGTTTCGAAAGTGGGTGTGTGTGGAATGAAGGACCAAGAGTGTTTTAAACACTCATGGGTTACAGTTTTACCGTATTGCTCACTACTACAAAAATAGTTAAAGATCTCACTTTTATTGGAAGTGTGATAAAAAAAATTAAATTGATATTTTAATCACACTTAATTTGATTGAGTGTGATAATATTTATTTTTTATGTCACTTTTCAATTAAGTGTGATTATATATATATTTTTTTAATCACACCTTCTAATTAAAGTGTGATTATATATACACTACTACTTTTTAATCACACTTTTTAAACAAGTGTGATTATATATATATATTTTTTAATCACACCTTCTAATTAAAGTGTGATTATATATACACTACTACTTTTTAATCACACTTTTTAAATAGGTGTGATTATATATATATTTTTTAACCACACATTCTAATTAAAGTGTGATTATTTATATATTTTTTAATCACACCTTCTAATTAAAGTGTGATTATATATACACTACTACTTTTTAATCACACTTTTTAAATAAGTGTGATTATATATATATTTTTTAATCACACATTTTAATTAAAGTGTGATTATATATACATTACTACTTTTTAATCACACCTTTTAAATAAGTGTAATTATATATATATATATATATTTAATCACACTCCCTAAATAGGTGTGATTGTATAAAATTTTTCAATTTGATTTTTGTATAAAATATACAATTCCCAAATCCGCGCCTCTATTCTACCCATGAATGATAGAGACGACTCACTACTAGAAAAGGAGGCTTTAGACACGGAACTTTTTCACCCATTTTTTCATCTTCCTATCTCTTTGTCTCTGTCTCTGTCTCTGTCTCTCTCTCTCTCTCTCTCTCTCTCACTCATCACTCTTCTCTGTCTGTCTCTCTCTTTTTCTCTGTGTCTATGTCTCTCTTATTTTTCTCTCTCTCACTCATCACTCTTCTCTGTCTGTCTATCTGTCTGTCTCTCTCTCTCTCTCTCTCTCTCTCTCTCTCTCTCTCTCTCTTTCTCTCTATGTCTCTCGTCCATCTCTCTTCTGTCTATCTCTCTCATCTCTCTTCTCTCTCTGTGTTTCTTCTCTATCTCACTGCTCTTTATCTCTCTCGCTCATCTCTCTCTGTCTCTCTCTCGTTTATCTCTTTTCGCTCTTTTTTCTCTCTCTATTTCTCTCTCTCTCTCTCTCTCTCTCTCTCTTTGTCTATATCTTTTCACCCATTTTTTCATCTTCCTCTCTCTCTTCTCTTTCTCTCTCTCATTCATCACTCTTTTCTTTCTGTCTATCTGTCTCTCTCTCTGTCTCTCACTCATCTATCTCTTCTATCATCTCTTTTCTCTCCCTGTCTCTTCACTCATCTCTCTTCTCTCTATCTCTCTCATCTCTCATCTCTCTCTGTCTCTCTCGCTCATCTCTCTTTTCCCTATCTCTCTCTTTGTCTCTCTCGTTCATCTCTCTTCTCTCTATGTCTCTTTCGTTCATCTCTCTTCTCTCTATCTCTCTCTCTATCTCTCTCGTTCATCTCTCTTCTCTCTATGTCTCTTTCGCTCATCTCTCTTCTCTCTATCTCTCTCGTTTATCTCTCTTCTCTCTTTGTCTCTTTTTCTGTCTCTCACTCTCTATCTCTTTATCTTTTTGTCCCTCTCTCTCTTTCTCTCTCTCCCACTGTGTTCACGTTGCTCACTCTCTCCCTTCCGTTTTCTCTATTTACTGAGCTCCCTCTCGATTTATCTATCCACTACAAGAAAATGCACTTTTAGTGACCACTTTGTCTCTCTCTCGCTCATCACTCTGTCTTTCTCTCTCTCTCTCTCTCTCTCTCTCTCTTTCTCTCCTCTATCTATCTCTCACTCATCTCTCTCTCTCTCACCACCCATCTCCTTTGCCTCCTTCACCACTACTGCAAACGCCATTCCACTACCACCATTGCTACCACTATCGCCACTTCACCTCTACGACTACCATTACTACTACCATTGCCACCACTACCACTACTGCCACTACTACTACCATTACCTCTCCTTTACCCTTGCCACTTCATCTACTCTACCACTACCACAACTTCACTACTAATCTCCTTCGCTACCACCACCACCACTACTGCCACTGCTACTACCATTACCTCTCCTTCACCGTTGCCACTTCATCTACTCTACCACTACCTCAACTTCACCACTAATCTCCTTTGTCGCCACCACCACCACCACCATCACCATCATCTCTTATCCACCACCTTCACCACTACTGCCACTCCCTCTCCTCTACCACAAAAAATTAGTTCATGATTTTTAATAACAAAAAAAAATGGGCCGTAGAAAAATATTTTTCATTGACCACAGAAAATTAACTTTTATTTTAGTGAAAAATATTTTTCATTAAAATATTACCCCTGCTTCTACCAAATAAAAAATAATAATATTTTTTCATTAAAATAAAAATGAAACAAATAAATTTTCAATCTTAGTAACTAAAAAAAAAAGAATTTTTTTTTTAAAAATTCATTAACTACAAAAAAATATATATTTTAACAAAAAATAAATTTTTTTGACGACGGCAACCCCCATCGCAAAAAAAGAAGAAGAAATTAAACGACATTATTTTGTTATTTAAATTTCATTTCTCACAAAAAAAAAATTATTTTTTACCCGTACTTCTACCAAATAAAAAATAATAATATTTTTTCATTAAAATAAAAATGAACAAATAAATTTTCAATCTTAGTAACTAAAAAAAAAAGAATTTTTTTAAAAAAATTCATTAACTACAAAAAAAAAAAATATATTTTAACAAAAAATAAATTTTTTGACGACGGCAACCCCTGGCGCAAAAAAAAAAAATTTAAATTAAATTAAACGACATTATTTTGTTATTTAAATTTCATTTCTGACAAAAAAAAAATTTATTTTTATTCCCGCCCCTTTTTGTTTTCCATTCCCGCTCCCTTCCCCACCTTTTTTTTTTCCATTCCCGCTCATCCCCCCCCCCCCCAAAAAAAACAAAAAATCCCCAATCTCAAACCCAAAAATCCCTAACCTCTTCTTACCCCCCTCTCTCTCTCGATCGACGGCGAGCGGCGGAGGAGCAGCCGAAAGGGCAAACGAGCCCTAGCCGTTCGCCATTGCACAGCTCGCAGTCTCTCTCTCTCTCTCTCTCTCTCTCTCTCTCTCTCTCTCTCTCTGTGTTCTATCTAGGTAACATTCTCTTCCGTCATTCCACTATTTCCTCTTGCTATTGACTTTTATCAGCTGAAAAATGTTCACTCGTTGCGTTGAATCCGAATACATGTCTCTGCAATCAAAATACTTATAGCTTCTACTTTTAAATTATGAATTTTTAACTAAACTACACCAAACACTATTTATTGTATTGTTGTATCTCCAAAATAGCTCTGGCTATATACAATGTAGAAAATGTGTTACTCTTGGTTCATATATCTTAACTTGTATGGATTGGTATAATGCTTGTTTATATAATTCGTAACTGTGGTGGTTTTTCTTTACATCCAAGAATCTCTGACATCAAACTATCCTAAGAGGAAGGAAGGAAAGCTCTAAAAAAAAAAAAAAAAAATTGGCAATATTATAAATTCAGAATTTATTTAAAACAATTAATGATTTAAATTTATTTCACTCGTGGACCTCACACTTCATGAATTTAATCTCCACCATACATCCGTATTCTGAGTAAATTTTGAGACCCTAATTCTGATATCTCAAACTTCTCCAAAAACATTATAGCAGATCCTTTTTGTTAATGTGATCCACCAAGAAAAGAAACAAACAAAATGAGGAGAAACCAACAAAATACAAACTATTTGGATGGGTCAGGTGATTCTTGAGACTCTGTAACAAATGATTCCACCTGCCAATAAAAGTAGGAATTTCATTCTTCTTATATATTTGCTTCCAAAACAAGCCCAAGCCTTAGTCGGAGCCGGAGTAAAAGATTTTTTAAGTCATGATCTATATTATATGAATTCTTTAAAATAAATCAAAAAATTGTATGGGACACTATAGTATGAGATATGTATCCGATACTTCATTAGACACTTCTCATATATTTGTGTCTAACATTATCTTATACGTAT
Source organism: Camellia japonica (assembly GCA_030407325.1). NCBI lineage: Eukaryota > Viridiplantae > Streptophyta > Magnoliopsida > Ericales > Theaceae > Camellia > Camellia japonica. The sequence goes on from JAPPVO010000032.1 coordinate 62,969,939, forward strand.
GATGTATCATTTGTTGTGTAATTACTATAAAATATTTTTTTATTTTTTTATTTTTTATATTGTAGGTTAATAGATTAAAAATATAATAATATAATTCTTTTTTGTCAAGTCCGTGAAGCCTTTAAATTTAAGATTTGATGCATATGCTCTCTAAATAGGCACACCCGCACCTGTATCTAAATTTATGTAACATAGGCCACGATTTAGGCAATTCACTACCTAACTTTGTGCGATTATTTTCTTTATGACGAGTACACAAATTAATCACAAGTCAATTTCTCTCGTCAGCAAAGCCATTTTGCTCTAACTTTGGACAATCCAACCTGCTGGGCCACTTTTAATTATTGAGCTCAGCATGGAGATAGATATATCCCCAACAAATAGGGACACACAGGGTCAGTCTTGAGTTTTCGGGGTCTAAGGTGAAATAAAAACAGAGCTCTATATTCACAAAAAAAAAAAAAAAAAAAAAAATCACCCTATTTCGTATCACTACTGTCGATTGATACCAAAATAGACATAAAAATGTATTCATACCAAAAAAAAAAAGTTATCAAAATTAAGAAAACTTTATTCAATTAAAATGTATTGGATATGTATTGAATTAATTATTGTTTATTAAATATTTTGTTTATGAGTGTGGTTGCACTGTTGTTTATTGAATATATGTTGTGTATGAATGTGATTGAGATTGAATTAAGTGTTTGTTCCACTAAAATCCGATAAACAAGAAAAGTAAAAAAAATTAAGGCAAATTTATTTATTCTACCAAAATCTGATAAAGAAAAAAAATTAAAAAAAATTAGGGGCCCTATTTTGGGCCACTAACATTTTGTATGTATATGTAGTGTTTATCATTCAAAGGCCACCAATATTTTGTATATATTTTAATTTCAATTGGGGCAAAACACACTTATAAACAAATATGTGCTCAACTGAATATTTTTGAGTCTTTTAAATTGGTCCTAAAACAACAAAAATAATTTGGGTCTATTTATATTTGTAATATATTATGATACTTTTCTAAATTTGGAAGCCCTATTTTAGGCCAATTTTTTGGGGCATAAGGCACAGGCCTTAATAACCTTAGCGAGGGCTGGTTCTAGGGACACAGTCTCACACACTCTCTAAATTGGTAACCCAACAATTAACATTCTTTATTTTTTTTTTGTAAATTTTTTGGTTCAATTGCAGAAGATTTCCAGGAAGCATGAACAGTGAAGATCTATTGTTGTATCCACCAGTTCATCTACAAATACTGGATCAGCATGTAAAACTGCATTTAAAATTCCTCTTACTCCTTATATTTAATAGTTGTTCAACATTTATCCAAAACTCTAATATAGATTCTTTGTTGGTCATTTGGATTCTTGATAGTCAAGAGGTTAAACTCTCAAACCCCTTTTAAATAACTTTTACTCAAAATATCTACATATATATTTTAAGGTTGTGATGGACAATGGCCTAGTCAATGTCACATTGTCTACCCCACAGGGTATGGTCACAGGAATACAATACAATGGAATTGACAATTTATTAATGGAAGTCAATAAAGGAAGAAAAAGAGGGTAAGTACATTTACATGTTTTTATTTTTTGTAGCTCTTTACTTTAATATGACACTGTCAGTTAAGATTTTGAAATTCTGTTTCACATAGGAATGCAAAGGAGCAGAATTCAAACAAACTTCAAGCGAATTGACCTTGAGCTACGAACAGTTTGATTTGTTTCCAGCCCTTATTCTACAACAATTTTATCTTCTAGACCCAATATGGATTAACACATTGAACTCTTAAACAAAAGCACTCTTCAATTAGTACAAAAGGCTGATTTTATGGTGAAAGGAACGAAATTACACTGATTGTACACACGTAAATTTTTTTTAGTTGGTTCTTTAGATTAGCTCTTTTACTGCATTTAATCAAGGACAATTAACTCAAAATCTCCATTTGCACTCTGTTTGATTGGATTAAACTGAGTTTAGGTATTGGGATGTTGTTTGGGACGATCCAGCACATATTGGTGGCAAATATGACTGGTAAAATTTTTTTTTTTCCTTACGTAGATTAGACCTGTTATGTAAAACAATATAACCATACACTAAAGATGAATTAAACCACTTGAATTGCTTTCATGCAGGCTAGAAGGGACAAGTTATAGTGTTGTAATGGAAGATGAAAATCAAATAGAGATTTCTTTTACAAGAACATGGAATTCATCCCTAAATGACACATGAATGCCCCTGAATGTAGACAAAAGGTTCATTGAAAGCATTTAGCATCAGCTTAATTTGCAGCCAAATAGATCTTAACAAGTTCTGCTTATTTTTAATCTGTCAACGTTGATTTTGTAAACATTATTTGCAGGTTTATAATGCTGTGTGGATACCCCGGTTTCTACTCGTATGCAATACTTGAACACTCTGAGGGATGGCCTGACATTAACATCTACCAAGGGAGGATTGTATTCAAGCTTGAAGAAAGCCTGTAAAACATATATGATTGTTATGGTCCTGCCATTCTAAATTGTTGACTAGGTTTGACATGAACAGAGTAATTTAAGGAAAATTTAATCTTGATATGATACATGACTAGGTTTCAGTACATGGCTATATCGGATGAAAGGCAAAGGATCATGCCAACGCCACAGGACCGTGAAGCTGGCCTAGTCCTTGACTACCCTGAAGCTGTTCTGTTGACAAATCCAAGCAATCCAGAGCTCACTGGAGAGGTAAGCTTGACCATTTTTCATTCACCTACTAGTTATTGCTAAGACAGTCCTATTTCCTAAGATTTGTGGGAATGGTTTTGTGAATTGACAAAAATGCCCTTTTGTGATTCATCAAGAGTGTTAACTTCTTGATATTTTTATTACTTCATGAAGACTTGACAATCACAAGAGGAAAGATTGCATTTGTGTAGTTAGATATGCTAGTTTTTTTTCTTTTTTGATGTTGTGTTGTGTAGGTGGATGATAAGTACCAATATTCATGTGATGACAAAGACAATCGGGTTCATGGGTGGATATGCTCCAACCCGGCCGTTGGATTCTAGATGATCACACCCAGCGATGAGTTCCGTACAGGTGGCCCTGTCAAGCAAGATCTCACCTCGCATGTTGGCCTAACCTATAGCGACCCCGGTCTTTTCCTATTTGATTACTGTATCCGGACTTAGGTTCCGTGGATCCTATCATTGTATAATTGTTGTTGTCGTCCTTTATTTTCTCATTTGAGTTATAGGATGTGTTGGGCAGGTTTGTTTCAGGTTGGTTGGGTCCGGAAACCAAGTGTTGCTGTCCAGTTTTTGGGTTGGTCGCTCGAGCGAGGGTTTGGTCGCTCGAGCGAGGGTTGAGTTTTGTCTCTGGTGGCTCGAGCCAGGGTTTCTTTTATCAATGCATTCTACTGTTATATATTATGGGTTTATTTTGAGGGCGTTACAACTTGGTATCAGAGCGTACCGGGTTCGAATACTTTGGGTACGTGGGAAGTGATTAGTATCACAATGGGTTCGTCTCGTTTGATAGAGACTTAGTGTACTGTTGTATGCTTATTTGATAACATGTTTATGTGATTATGTGGGTATGGAACGTAGTTTCTGGGATGTTGATTGGACCCTTGAGTTTCTAGTAGTCTTGTTGGAAAGGCACTTGATCACTGCTGCTTCCAACCGGAACTATAGCAACACTTTGGGACTATCATTATCCGGGAATGAAATTCGTAGGTGCTTATGTGATTATGTGCTTACGTGGAATGAATTATTGTTGTCCAATGCATTAGGACGAGAGTGTTTAGCTTCGGCACATTTATTAATGTGCTAACGTCTTTGTTTCTTGTATTAGGATGTCAGGACGAGGACGAGGACGCGGTAGGCGTGGTAGGCCGGGTAGGCAGGAAGTGCCTGTGCCAGAGGAGATTCCAGTGGTACAGGAGATTCCGGCAGTGCAGGAGGGTGTTGGTCAGGCCAATGTGGCCGAGCCAGTAGGCCAGCAGGCTATGGGCGCTTTAGCCCGAGAGATAGCAGGGGCATTCAGGGAATCAGTTGGCATTCTGAGGGCTGCGAATCCAGCCCAAGTTGTTGTTGCAGATGCTGGACCTTCTTTTCTGAAGAGGGAGTTCTTCCGGTCCAATCCGGACGAATTTGTGGGTGATCCAAAAGAGCCGCTTAAGGCAGATGAATGGCTCGAACAGACAACGAAAACGTTTGAGATGCTTGGCATCGAAGACGAGGGGTTGAAAGTGACCTTGGCATCATTCCAGCTGAAAGGGGATGCGGGTCAGTGGTGGAAGTTCACCAAGGGTCGTATCGGAGGTACGTGGGAGGCTTTTGTGAATGCTTTCCAGGAGAGGTTCTTATCTCCGGCAGTCAGGGAGAAGCTAAGAGACCAGTTCTGTCAGCTTAAGCAATCGAGTTCTTCAGTGGCCGAGTTTGAGGCTGCATTCACTAGTTTGTCCAGGTTTGCACCTGAGTTGGTGGCGTCTGAGGAACGTCGTTGCATTGAGTTTGAGAAGAAGTTGAGGCGTGGCCTCAAGCTGAGAGTTGTAGGGTCTATGATTCGGGATTACGGGCGTCTGGTTGATGCTGCAGCCCATACGGAGATCATGATGCAGAAAGAGGAGGAAGGGCAGAAAGGCTCCAAGAGGAGTCAGGATGGCCAGGGTGATGGCAAGAGGCAGAGAGGTTTTACTCCTCAGCAGTCTCAGGGTAGCTTTTCTAGATCCACTTTTCCAGTACCGAGTGCTAGTTCTGGGAAAGGCAGCCAGGGAGACATTACCTGTTTCAAGTGTGGTCAGCTGGGCCACAAGTCTCCAGTTTGTCCTCAGAGGGGAGGAGGGCAGAGAGCAGCATCTTCTTCGGCTCGATCTCAGAGCCAGAGTCAGAGTAGAGGCCAGCCGCTTACTTGTTTTCAGTGCGGTCAGGCAGGGCACATGAAGAGGTATTGCCCGCAATTGGGTGGCACACCTAGTGCATCAGGTTTGAGGCAGACTCAGGGTCAGCAGCCAGCTCAGTCGGGTCAGGTCTCGAGGGCCAATCAGGGGGCTTCATCGTCCCAGTCTGTGCAGCAGTCTTCTACTCCTAAGGGTGAGCAGGTTGATCAGCCGCTTACTTGTTTTCAGTGCGGTCAGGCAGGGCACATGAAGAGGTATTGCCCGCAATTGGGTGGCACACCTAGTGCATCAGATTTGAGGCAGACTCAAGGTCAGCAGCCAGCTCAGTCGGGTCAGGTCTCGAGGGCCAATCAGGGGGCTTCATCGTCCCAGTCTGTGCAGCAGTCTTCTGCTCCTAGGGGTGAGCAGGTTGATCAGAGGTTGTCTGGGCGCGTGTATGCTGTTACTGCGCAGGACCTTGTACCGGCTCCATCGGTTGTGAGAGGTACCTTCTTGTTTTGCAACTCGGTTGCTAATGTTTTGATTGATACGGGTGCATCTCATTCCTTTGTGTCTGCTGCATTTGCATCTATTTTGGAGTTGGAGTTAGCTCAGTTAGCGTCTCCTATCTGTGTAGTGTCACGTCTTGGGGGTGAATTGATCTTGAAACAAGGTGTTAGGGGTTGTGATATAGAGGTCAATGATCATAGAATCCCATTTTCTTTTGTAGTTATGCCTATGAAGGGCTTTGATGTTATTTTGGGTATGGACTGGTTATCGTCATACCGGGCAGTTATTGATTGCTACCGTCAGAGGGTCACTTGTTGTACCTTTAGCGGAGAGTGTTTCCATTTTCTGGGGGATCGGGTTGGTAGTGTTTTGCTATCGGGGTATGTTTCACGAGGGCGGAGTGAGCTTAGTGGTCTACTTGCTAATCTTTCGATTAGTGAGGTTGATGAGACTCAGATTGTGTTGCCAAGGGTGGTTTGTGAGTACTCGGACGTCTTTCCCGAGGATCTTATTGGTTTGCCACCGCATCGAGAGATTGAGTTCTCTATTGACCTAGTGCCCGGCACGGCGCCAATTTCTTTGGCACCTTATCGTTTTGCCCCAGCCGAGTTAGTTGAGTTGAAGATTCAGCTCCAGGAGTTACTAGATAAGGGCTATATCCGTCCTAGTGTTTCGCCGTGGGGAGCACCGACCCTCTTTGTTAAAAAGAAAGGTGGTGCTTTGAGACTGTGTATAGATTACCGGAAATTGAATCGGGTTACGGTTAAGAATAAGTACCCTATGCCTCGTATAGATGATTTGTTTGATCAGCTGAAGGGTTCCCGTTGTTTTTCTAAGATAGACTTGAGATCGGGTTATCATCAGTTGAGAGTCAGGGAGGAGGATATTCCGAAGACGGCATTCCGTACGCGGTATGGCCACTATGAGTTTCTGGTGATGCCATTTGGGCTCACCAATGCACCGACAGTGTTTATGGATTTGATGAACCGGATCTTCAGAGAATTCTTAGATCGTTTTGTAGTCGTCTTTGTGGACGACATTTTGATTTATTCACCTTCAGAGGAGGAGCACGAGGAACACTTGAGAGTGGTGCTTGAGTTACTTAGAGCCCATAAGCTTTATGCTAAGTTTGGGAAGTGTGAGTTCTGGCTAGAAGAGGTGAAATTCTTAGGCCATGTCGTTTCTGGGGAAGGGGTGTCGGTTGATACATCTAAGACGGAGGCAGTGCAAGACTGGGCACAGCCTAAGAGTGTGTTTGAGATCCGTAGTTTTCTGGGATTGGCTGGGTATTATCGCCGGTTTGTGAAAGATTTCTCCAGGTTAGCTTCGCCTTTGACTAGATTGACTCGGAAAGGAGTCAAATTTGTATGGAGTGAGACTTGTGAAAAGTCGTTTCAGGAGTTGAAAGTTAGACTGACCACCGCTCTAGTATTGATTATTCCGGAGAGAGGGTTGGGTTATGCAGTCTATTGTGACGCCTCACAAGAGGGTCTAGGTTGTGTGTTAATGCAAGAAGGGAAAGTGGTTGCCTATAGTTCACGTCAGTTGAAAATTCATGAGAAAAATTACCCTACGCACGATCTAGAGTTAGCAGCAGTGATATTTGCCTTGAAGATTTGGAGGCATTATCTTTATGGTGAGAAGTTCGAGGTATTCTCGGATCATAAGAGTCTGAAATATTTGTTTACACAGAAAGACTTGAATTTGAGGCAGAGGAGGTGGATGGAGTTTATTGAGGATTATGACTTCGAGTTGCATTATCATCCGGGGAAGGCCAATGTTGTGGCCGATGCCCTTAGCAGGAAATCTGTTGGTGACGTTGCTAGTATAGCCATCCGAGAATGGGAGATGTTGGGTGCAATTGGAGAGTTTGATTTGCTTCTGGGCGAATCCAGTTGAGGCTGCGGTTTTGTTTTCTGTTGTTGCACAGCCTACACTTGTGACTCGAGTGTTAGAGGCTCAGAGAGGTGACCTTGAGGTAGAATCCCTCCGTGAGAAGATCTCCAGTGGGAAGGTTGAGAAGGGTTTGACGGTGTATCCCGACCTGAGTGTGAGATACCGAGACCGTCTGTTTGTGCCGGAGTCTTGCCGAGAGGAGGTACTCCGAGAGTTTCATCATTCGCGCCTTGCGGTGCATCCGGGAGGCACTAAGATGTATCGGGATTTGGGTCGCCAGTTTTGGTGGCGGGGTATGAAGAGAGATGTGGCAGCTTTCGTGTCTAAGTGCCTTACTTGTCAGCAAGTGAAGGCCGAACATCAGAGGCCAGCGGGTTTGTTGCAACCCTTGCCTATTGCCGAGTGGAAGTGGGAGCATGTCACTATGGACTTCGTTGTGGGTCTTCCGAGGACTCAGCGGGGTAGTGATGCTATTTGGGTGGTTGTAGACCGGTTGACTAAGTCGGCGCACTTCATTCCTATGCGCGTGAGAGATTCGGTAGATCATCTTGCCGACTTGTACATTCGGGACATAGTGAGGTTGCACGGGGTCCCAGTGACGATCGTCTCAGATAGAGATCCTCGTTTTACTGCTAGGTTGTGGCAGAGTTTGCAGAGTGCCTTAGGCACTAAGTTGACCTTTAGCACGGCTTATCATCCTCAGACTGACGGGCAGTCCGAGCGTACTATTCAGATCCTTGAGGATATGCTTCGGGGTTGTGTTCTTGATTTCAGTGGGTCGTGGGAGAGGCACTTGCCTTTGGTGGAGTTTGCCTACAACAACAGTTTCCAGTCTAGTATTGGTATGGCACCGTTTGAGGCCTTGTATGGCCGACCGTGTAGATCTCCAGTTTGTTGGGCCGAGGTGGGTGATGCACCTCTATTGGGTCCGGAGTTGGTGAGGGAAACGACGGAGAAAGTTGAGCTTATCCGTAAGAGACTTGTTACAGCCCAGAGTCGTCAGAAATCTTATGCCGACCGTAGGAGGAGACCTTTAGTGTTTGAGGTGGGTGATCATGTCTTTCTGAAGATATCACCTAGACGGGGATTGATGAGGTTTGGGAAGAGCGGGAAGTTGTCCCCTCGGTTCATTGGTCCTTTTGAGATCCTTGAGAGGATTGGCGAGGCTGCTTATCGTTTAGCTTTGCCACCGCAGTTGTCCGGAGTACATGACGTGTTTCATGTGAGTATGCTTCGGAAGTATGAGCCGGATCCATCACATGTGTTGGATTGGACTGATTTAGTGGTTGACGAGGATGTCTCGTATGAGGAGAGACCGGTTCGAGTCTTGGATAGACGGGATCAAGTTTTGCGAGGCAAGACCATCCCTTTGGTAAAGGTTTTGTGGAAACATCACGGGGTGGAGGAAGCCACTTGGGAACGTGAGTTGGAAGTCCGCGAGAAATATCCGGACATGTTTATTGATATGTAATTTTTTTGTAATATTGTTGGACTTAAGATTTTATATATATGTCTTAAGTTGTAAAACATTGAGAATGTTTTGGTTTAATGATAGTTGTTTGAAATTTGCTTCATAATGGAAGTGGAATGTCAGATTTATAGATTGAATGTGTTTATATATATCATGAAATTGAATATGATATGGAAATGGGAATCATGTATATTGGAATTGTTAAAATTGGAAGGAAAATGTATAATACTGATACAGGTTGAAATATATGTTATTTATATATATTGTGAAATGCCTCTTGATAAGAGATGAAATGACCGGTATTGGGTCAAGTGGTTTATTATTGTATTGTCATATTGTCGGAATTGGAGAAAAACCTGTTTTTGAAAAACTTATGCTTAATTTCGGGGACGAAATTCTTTAAGGGGGGGAGGTTATAGCGACCCCGGTCTTTTCCTATTTGATTACTGTATCCGGACTTAGGTTCCGTGGATCCTATCATTGTATAATTGTTGTTGTCGTCCTTTATTTTCTCATTTGAGTTATAGGATGTGTTGGGCAGGTTTGTTTCAGGTTGGTTGGGTCCGGAAACCAAGTGTTGCTGTCCAGTTTTTGGGTTGGTCGCTCGAGCGAGGGTTTGGTCGCTCGAGCGAGGGTTGAGTTTTGTCTCTGGTGGCTCGGGCCAGGGTTTCTTCGCTTGAGCGAGAGATTGCGTCTGGTATAGACCTGAGAGCAGTGTTTCTTCGCTCGAGCGAGCTTTTCTTCGCTCGAGCGAGCGAGGTGTATGTTTTCGAGTTCTTCGCTCGAGCGAGCATTCTGTCGCTCGAGCATGCTTCTGGGTTGCAGACCTGAAGCATTGCATTCTTGGCTCGAGCGAGATTTTCTTCGCTCGAGCGAGTGTATCTTGTGTCTGGTCGCTCGAGCGACCATGTCTTCGCTCGAGCGAGCCTGTCCAATTTAAATAGGCAGCAACGGGATTTTAAACAGTTTTTCATCCTCTTTTTGATCCCAAACCCTAGTTCCGAGTTTTCTCTCTCCCTACTCACCTTTTCTCTTAGGTTTGATCTACTTAGAGTGTGTTTCTACCCTAGATCCTTTATTAAAAAGATAGTGTGGGTCGAGGGCTTCAGTTTAATCTGAACAATCTTGGTTTTGGAGCACTTTGGAGTTTGGGTCATCATCTCCGTCTTCTATTTTTTTTGGGTTATTTCTTCGAGGTAGGGATTTCCTACTCCATCTTATGAGTTTTGTTCTAAGTTTTGGTACTTTAATATGGTGGGGGTATTTTGGTAATTCTGGGATAAACCCTAGTATTAATTTGAGGAAAAATTGGGAATATTAGTTGAATTCAGGGAATTGGGGATTTATTACTCTCCTATTTAAATGTTGAGATTATTATTGTTTTCTTATATTTTATTTCTTGTTTAGAAATAACTGTTTTGGGCTATCGGTGGAGGATAGTCATGATTGTTGTAGACATTGCATGCGGATTAGGGCAAACTGGAACTAATCACATTGGCTAAGTCATTAATTTTTTACTATTGAATTAATACAGAAAAATACATGTATTGGTTGAGCATTGCATATGCATATTGTGTGGGAGGAGATAGGGGATGTACTCCACGGTTTAGGGAAAGATAGGGGATGGACCTCTAAACCGGATTTTGTTTGGGAGGAGATAGGGGATGGACTCCATTAGCATCACTTTTATGTGTGCTTATTTATATTGAAGTGTTTTATTGATACAGCACTAAAATGTGTATCAATCTGGAAGTATGAAGTGCTTTGATATGAGCCTGAGTCTCATTTATGTTGTTGATATTGGAAGTAATGTGAATATGCTATATAGTTCACAGTTGTAAGTTTGGCCAGGTTCTGAGCCATATTGATAATAATGGAAATTGATAAGTGTCATAGACATTAGTGTTTTAAGACTGTATATTGATATAATTGATTATCATGGTTAACCATCTATTGAATGCTATTGCTTTATTCAATGCTTATAATTGGTTTAGTATATTTCTACTGGGCTGTGGCTCACCCTATATGGGAACATCATTTTCAGGTTCAGGTGATGGGCTACCTCCAAGGAATTAGCTTGGAAGGATTAGAGTTGAAGACTCTGTTTAGTTTAGTCGTTATTTCTTTTATTTGATATTACATGTAAACTTGAGCCAAGGGCTGAATTTGTAGTTGAGTTAGAACTCACATTTTTGTGTCCAAGTGTTAAGCTTGGAAAGATGTAAGCCCATAGGGCATTTATTTCGATGTTACATGTGATGTCTTTCAATAATGATACTCTGATGAATGAGATAACAATTGGTTTTCTTTTATCAATGCATTCTACTGTTATATATTATGGGTTTATTTTGAGGGCGTTACACAACCACCTTATCTGTAAGTATCCGATATTGTTCCCTTTGCACAATCCTTTACTATTAATCACTCAGATATCATGCTTTGCAAAAGAGCACACTTTCAAATGGCATCAATTTTACTCACTGGCCCAACACAGTGGCCCATTTACAAAATGAATTTCATGACAAGAAAAAAAAAAAACGAAAAAAGTAATATATGTAGATGCAAATTCTTGACCAATTCCCACTTCCCAAACGAAGACTAAAAGAACAAATATTGTTTTGTATTATGATGATGACATCCATAGGAAAAACTACTTCACAACAATTGGACTGAAAAAGGAATTGATGGAGAACAGAGCATAACTTTCCAGTTAAGCACATGGCCTACTACTTAAATCTATCCTATTGAGGCACAACCTTGCACTTTCAATAAGTGGAAAATGTTATATATAAATAAATTTTTACAAATTTCCTTACTACTAGATGTTAATGTTAAAGGATTGTGTTATTTATCTTCAGATGTTTTTCAGCACCCATTATGCTGGGGACAATCTGACAATAAAATTGCGAGATGGCGAGCCATGGAAGAAGGTGTTTGGCCCTGTTTTGATCTATCTAAACTCAGTTTCAGTCGAAGAGGATGCCCTAACACTTTGGGAAGATGCCAAAGAACAGGTACTACTTTGGGCATTAAATTTTTGACAACATAAAATCTAATCAATACAAACAAAATTAACAATCTCATCTCATATGCATATATTCAGATGTTGATAGAAACCCAAAGCTGGCCATATGATTTCCCTCTTTCAGAAGACTTCCCTCATGCTGATCAACGGGGTACAGTTAGTGGCCGATTACTAGTCCGTGACAAGTAACTACCTCTACTAGCTCAACTACACTATCTTCTTCATCATTATCAAGTGTATAATGATATTGAATCTGATATAAAATTTTGTTTTAGGTACATTAATGAACAACTTATGACCGCGAACTTTGCTTTTGTGGGGTTGGCTGCACCAGGAAATGTTGGATCATGGCAAAGAGAAAACAAGGTTTTTTTTGTTTTTGTTTTTGTTTTGTTGCTTTCATATATTTTTAGTCAACAAACTACGGAATATTGTTGCTTTCATATATAACTTTCCTAATTTGGCAATTATCAATTAGACACTCTCCCTCTCTTCGTTTCTCTTACTGCTGCTTGTAGGCACTTTTCTGTGGAGATTTTAGCCTTTATGCTGAATTAAGATCAAGCAGAAATGATTAATGTTCCTATTTTGGTTTGCTGAATTAACTTTTTAGTTTATTCATATGCATCAGCGGTTTCTGGATTAATTTGTGTTTTCATTTTTCAGGTCAGAAATTTTTTAGAGAGATGCAAAATATGGTCCAAGAATTAAAGAACTTAGTTTTTTTTAAGTTTTTTCATTTTTTAATATATGTAAGCACAGTTAATTTTTTTTTATTTAATTCTTTTGTATATACTTTTGAATATTTAATTTCTATTTATGAAATATATGACGTTATTCTATTCAATATGTGGTTATGATTCAAAATATAGTATATAGTGTGTATTATATTCTTCAAATGTGCATACAAAAATAATATTGATTATTTTTCAAATATGTCGAATCCTTTTTTTATCACAGATTTTATTAGTTATTAATCACACTTAAAAGGTGTGATCTAAATGTTATTAATCACACTTAAAAAGTGTGATTAACAATGACTCTTTTTAATCACACTTCCAAAGATCACACTTAAAAGGTGTGATCTAAATATTTTTAATCACACTTAAAAGGTGTGATCTAAATATTTTTAATCACACTTAAAAGATGTGATCTAAATGTTATTAAGCACACTTAAAAAGTGTGATTAAAAATGACCCCTTTTAATCACACTCCCAAAGATCACACTTTAATAAAACTTAAAAGGTGTGATTAAATAACATACATCACACAAAAAAAGTGTGATCTTTATCTGTTTTTGTAGTAGTGGCTCCTGTGCCGCCATTGCGACTCGACTGGCTCGATTGGGGCCCAGCCGTGCTTCATTTAGGCCCAGCCGGCCCCAAGTGTATTACAGTTTGTGTATTTCATTTATTCCAGTATGGGGCGGTCTTATTCCTACTCTGAGTGGCCCTCAATTCGAAAAAAAAAAAAACAAAAAAAAAAACAACAAAAACAGAGAGCAAGAAAAGGAAAAGAGAAAGAAAAAAAAAATAAGAAAAAGAAAAACAGAGAGAGAAAGAGTGTTGTTCCTTTTGTTTGTTTTGTTGTTTTATTTCATAATTTGTTCAAATATATATATCTTTCATAGGTATGTTGTTTCCAATTAAGCCTATTTTCAAAAAAATCGGCAAACTTGCTTTCACATTACTAATTCGAGCATCGCTTTGATTGTTTTAATTTTACGTATCTTTGTTTGGTTTGTTAAACTTCACATTACTCTTCATAAATTAGCATTTCAACTTTGCACCTTGAATTGGGATATCTCCTTGAATTCACTCTCCGAGGCCTTCCAATGTAACTGTGTCGAGTTTTGAATTCGGCTGCTCTTTTGTTGATTCTGTTTCCTCATTTCGCGTAAGACACGTTAGGTTGTGATTTTCACTCGGTTAAAAACAACAGGTGTGGTTGTTGTTCACACCACCTTTCCTCCTTTCATGTGAGACGCGTTCGGATCTCGATTTCACTCAGATAAAAACAACAGGTGTGCCTGTTGTTCACACCACCTTTCCTCCTTTCGCCTCAAACGCGTTAGGATCTCGATTTCACTCTGTTAAAAACAACAGGTGTACCTGTTGTTCACACCACCTTTCCTTCTTTCGCGTGAGATGCGTTAAGATCTCGATTTTGCTCGGTTAAAAACATTAGGTGCACCTGGTGTTCACACCATCTTTCCTCCTTTTGCGTGAGACATGTTAGGAGTGTTGTTTTCCTCGGTTAAAAACAGCAAGTGTGCCTATTGTTCACACCACCTTACCTTTTTTCACGTGAGACGCATTAGGATTGTTGTTTCCTCTGGTTAAAAACATTTGGTGCGCCTGGTGTTCACACCATCTTTTCTCCTGTCGCGTGAGACGCGATAGGTAGTTGTTTCTACTCGGTTAAGAACATCAGGTGTGCCTGTTGTTCACACCACCTTATCTCCTTCCACGTGAGACATGTTAGGTTATTGATTTTTCTTACTTACGATTTTCCCTTCCTCTCTGTATGAAATGCGGGGAGACGTGTCCGTCGGTCGCACTATCTAGTTAATTGTTTACTCCTTTCCGTGTGAGGCATGGTAGGATTTGTTTTGGAACTTTTCATTTATGTTGCTACTTTGTTATTGCTTATTGCATTGTTTTGCATGCTCATGAGTTTTTCAAAAACAGCCGGCTTCGCACAGCGTGTAAGTCTAGCTTCCAAAATGCATCGCATTTTATATGTCTTGGTGCATTTTTGCCCCTGAACTACGCAGGTTTGATTCCTTGCAAAGGGATATGTAGGCAACCCTTGGGGTTCAACCATTGGCTATCGTATTTATTTCCTTGCCCAAGTCTTACGGATTCGTAAAATGTGTCGTCTTTGGGCTTTGAGATTCACTCCCGTCATTGTATAACTTTGAGCTCTATCAAAGAGGGGCAATTGTAGACACTCCATTTTTGATAGCCTGCAAGACTTGGGCGCTTTGTCCTGAGCACTCGATGATGAAGTTACGTTGTCAATGGTTCGAATTCTCAATGAAGGAATTCGATTATTAGCTTCAACCAGCAATCTATTTTTTAAGATATTTATGACCTATTTGGCTCAAATTCTATAAATACGAACTGATGCCGAAGTGTTGGGGGTTAGAAAATTTTAAAAGGAGCCAATACACCTTTGAGAGCTCCTTCTTCCTTTGCAAGCTATCTTTGAGATATTATATCATCATTGGATCATATCTATACATCATATACACCCTTAGAGCTGAACCTTGACGCCTTGGTTGGTCCTTGAGAATCATAATTCAACCTTGAGAGTGTGCTAGGGTCAAGTTTGGTTTACAACCAAAGCTTGCTCTCTTCAAGAGGTATAAGCTTGTCACCTTTTTCCTTGCTTTTATTACAATCTCTCTCTATCTATTTCTTGTGCTTTTTTCCTGTCTTGGATCCATTTCAAGTGTTGGAACTTGGGGTTGAATAGCTACCAAAGGTAGAGAGGCTTAACACTCTTTCTTGCACCTTACTTCATAGCTCATTCCTTTTGTTCTATCACTATTTTTCTTGGCTTACAAATTGATTTTCAGAGTTTAAAAAGGCTGAAAAACATGTTTTAGAAGTCTCAAAAGTGGAGGGGTTAGCCACCTCACCTTGCTCTTGTTTACTTGTTTTGTATCTCCTTGTCCTTACCTTTCTTTTTGTGCTCTTTAACATACTTTTAAGCTACTATTTTTTATGTTTTAGGGGTTCTTTAGGGTTGTTTTAATCCATTTAATTAGTGTATGCTTTGAATACTTTGCTGGTTGGGTTGTACGTCCTTATGGCTTCAGTTGTTTAGGCCTTAGACACTGGGTCATTCAAGTTGATAGCCTTCTTTACTTAGTTGCTATGCAAAGAGTTTCATTTTTGGTAATAATCAACTTCACATAATCATTTATGCGCCCTCCCTCCTTTCTTGATTTTCGTAGTTTGAGAGTTGTTTTAAGCGATTGTTTGTTATTCGAGGCATGAGAAAGAGACCTCCTATGCTCAATGGCTTAATCTCTTCAGAGGTTCATCGTCATTGCATAGTCTCTTTTTCATGCTATGGATCACTTCTCATTTGAAATTTCTCTTCATTTAGTGGACTTAAATATCACTTTGGGACAAAATGATTAACGAATGGAAAGGTAAGTCAAAAAGGACAAATAAAATTGGCATAAAATCAATGAAACCAACATAAAGAAGATGAATAAAATTGGTTGGATTCGGCCGGACGTTATGCCGAGTCCATCGAGTCAAGAGTCGTCACATATTAATTCATGTTATTTTGACGACTTTTGAGGCGTGTCTACCTTCCTCTTTGAGCTAACTTCATGATAGAAGGGAGGGGTGGTTGCCCTTCATTGCATTTATTAACTTTTTTCCCAAACGTGCTCAAGATCATCAAGCAATCAACTTGCTACCATTGATAATTTTGGAACAAATTCGTTCTTCTCTTGAGCTTCTCCATGACAAAGAAGAGCAGAAAGGACAAACATTGTTTAAAACTGCTCTGTCTGCACTGTGTTCACCTCAGAGCACAAAAACATTTTTCTACAAGAAAATAGGGCACGACCGGCCTTTTTTTTGACCCGGTCGGGCCTCATTGGGGGCCAGCCGGGCTTCAATGTTTGGTAAACAAAGTCTTTTTGGAAGAAACAGGGGGGGCAGTGGCTAAGGGTGAAACAAAGCAATTGCATAGAAGGCAGACAGAGCAGCTTCTGAAAACCATCTTCATTAACGCGCATGCGATCCTTGTGCATCTTTACTTGTTATAATTAATGTTCATATTGTTATTGTTGTAATTACATTTCATATTATTGTTGTAAGTATTCTTATTATAATTATTGTTGTAATTATTATTGTTGTTTATTATATTGATTATAATTGTTATCATAATATTCTAGTTGTAATAAGTTAGATAACTAGTTATTTATTTAGCATTCATTCGGATTTGTAATTAGTTAGATAGCTAGTTTACTTGTTTTATCTATTCGGACTTGTAATCAGTAGTTAATTCGGACATTCAGACCCTCTTGCATGAGGGCAAAAGATGTAATAATTGTATATATTTTTCAACCCCCATTTCCTTCTCCCTTTTATTTATCCACTTATAAAGGTAGCATCATATTTACTTTGCAGTTTTTTTTCGTGCTCCTTTCAGATACAATTAGCCCTACAGTTCGGACTCTTGTGGTTCTGAATCTGAGTTCACAAGTGCAATGTGAAATAGATAAACATAAATGAGTCCAAATCTGACAAATCTTTTGGAAAATAGAATTTGAATCAAATTCCCAAAAATGGACTGTATTGGCAGATTTCAGAGTCACCATCTAAATATTTTTGGGAAATTCAGGAAACCCAGGACTCGTGCCAAAGGCCATGTCTCCGTCATCACCAAAGTGTCTCAGCTTGGGAACCTAGGTATAAGAGGGGGAGGTCATGAATTGAGCACCCCACTCACCCGATCAAAGATCGGCCTCTACTAATCATGATGTGATTTTTATTTACATTATATGCTCTTGTTCTGATTTATTAGGCTAATTATTACTAAGTGATGCACACAAGTATAGACCAATTTGCAAAAGTTGGAACACTTTGATTTCATGTTTGCTTTGAAAAAGAGTTTTGAATACGCGTCACTTAAAAAAGTGAACTTGTATATACATTGGTCAAAAGATCCCAATTTAAGCAATTAGCATTCATCCACTGGCATTCAAACAAGTATATCACTTAAGCACTTAGCCTCATGGAAAACATGCTTGATATGGTAACACGAACATACGATGCAACATGCTAAACTAAGAAATGCTCACCTATTACTCCAAGGCAAGCCAAATAAAGCAAAATAATTAGAAGAAATGCATGCTCCTAGATAATGCAATATGACTAATGCAACACGTACATTATGTAAATAACAAGTTCGGCTACTAGCATGGCATTTGATTCAATTCAAGACATGGGATAAAGCATGTATTCGACCAAAGAATTTGAATTTGACATTGGTTAGAATGATGAGCTGGACCTTATGCATGCAAAACAAATGGATGCAAGTCATGGAAAATGCTAAGTAAATATGATGCAACCATTATAACCGGATAAATAAAAGGGAGAAAGAAATGGGGGTTAGAAGACATACACAATTATTACATATTTTTCCCTCGTGCAAGAGGGTCTGAATGTCTGAATTAACTACTGATTACAAGTCCGAATGGATAAAATGAGTAAACTAGCTATCTAACTTATTACAAATCCGAATGAATGCTAAGTAAATAACTATCTATTTAACTTATTACAACAAGGATATTATGATAACAATTATAATCAATATAATAAACAATAATAATAATTAGAACAGTAATTATAACAAGAATACTTACAACAATAATATGAAAAGTAATTACAATAATAATATGAACATTAATAATAACAACTAAAGATGCACAAGGATCGCATGCGTGTTAATGAAGACGGTTTTCAGAAGCTGCTCTGTCTGCCTTCTGTACAATTGCTCTATTTCACCCTCAGCCACTGCCCCCCCGTTTCTGCCAAAAAGACTCTGTTTACCAAACATTAAAGCATAGCTAGCCCCTAATGAGGCTTGACCGTGTCCAAAAAAGGCCGGCCGTGCCCTATTTTCTTGTAGAAAAATGTTTTCGTGCACTGAGGTGAAAACAATGCAGACAGAGCAGTTTTAAACCATGTTTGTCCCTTTTGCTCTTCTCTATCGTGGAGAAACTCAAGAGAAGAATGAATTTGGTTTCAAAATCATCAATGGTATCAAGTTGATTGCTTGATGATCTCGAGCACATTTGGACAAAAAGTTAATAAATGCAATGAAAGGCAACCACCCTTCCGTCCTATCATGAAGTTACTTCAAAGAGGGAGGTAGACATGCCTCAAAAGTCATCAAAATATCAAGAATTAATATATGAGGACTCTTGACGCGATGGACTCGGCATAACATCCGACCGAATCCAATTTTAAATCAAAATATCATGAATTAAGATATGTTCATCTTCTTTATGTCGGTTTCATTGATTTTAAACCAATTTTATTAGTTCTTTTTGACTTACCTTTCCATTCTTTAATCAATTTGTCCCAAAGTAAATATGATGCTACTAGTAAATGAAGAGAAATGTCCAATGAGAAGTGATCCATAGCATGAAAAAGAGACTATGCAATGACGATGAACCTCTGAAGAGATTAAGCCATTGAGCATAGGAGGTCTCTTTCTCATGCCTCGAATAACAAACAATCGCTTGAAACAACTCCCAAACTATGAAAATCAAGAAAGGAGGGAGGGCGCATAAATGATTATGCGAAGTTGATTATTACCAAAAATGAAACTCTTTGCATAGCAACTAAGCAAAGAAGGCTATCAACTTGAATAACCCGGTGTCTAAGGCCTAAACAACTGAAGCCATAAGGATGTACAACACAACTAGCAAAGTATTCAAAGCATAGACTAATTAAATGGATTAAAACAACCCTAAACAGCCCTAAAACATAAAAAAATAGTAGCTTAAAAGTATGTTAAAGAGCACAAAAGAAAGGTAAGGACAAGGAGATACAAAACAAGTAAACAAGAGCAATGAGAGTTGGCTAACCCCTCCACTTTTGAGTCTTCTAAAACATGTTTTTCAGCCTTTTTAAACTCTGAAAATCAATTTGTAAGCCAAGAAAATTAGTGATAGAACAAAGGGAATGAGCTATGAAGTAAGGTGCAAGAAAGAGTGTTAAGCCTCTCTACCTTTGGTAGCTATTCAACCCCAAGTTCCAACACTTGAAATGGATCTAAGACAGGACAAAAACACAAGAAATAGATACAGAGAGATTGTAATGAAAGCAACGAAAAAGGTGACAAGCTTATACCTCTTGAAGAGAGCAAGCTTTGGTTGTAAACCAAACTTGATCCAAGCACACTCTCAAGGTTGAATTATGATTCTCAAGGATCAACCAAGGCGCCAAGGTTCAGCTCTAAGGGTGTATATGATGTATAGATATGATCCAAGGATGATATAATATCTCAAAGATAGCTTACAAAGGAAGAAGGAGCTCTCAAAGGTGTTTTGGCTCCTTTTAAATTTTTCTAACCCCCAACACTTCGGCATCAGTTCGTATTTATAGAATTTGAGCCAAATAGGTCATAAATATCTTCAAAAATTGACAGCTGGTTGATTCCCACCCAGGACAGTGTTTCTCGCCCAAAAGGCATGGCCGGCCCCAAATGGCCACGGCCAGCTCCCAATGAGGCACTGTCGGGGCCAAATGTAGTTCCCTTGTTTCTCTATTTTAGGCTCAGTGTATGTTGGCATGGTGCTAAAAAATGGATTTTTGTGGTATATAAGTATAGAAACAACTCAGGTATGGAAGGTTGAAATTTTGTAGAGCTAAAAATCGGATCCCTTTGTTGAGAATTCGAACCATCGACAACATAACTGCATCATCGAGTGCTCAGGACAAAGTGCTTAAGTTTTGCGGGTGGTCAAAAATGGGGTGTCTACAGTTGCCCCTCTTTGACAGAGCTCAAAGTCATAAAATGACATGAGTGAATGTCAAAGCCCAAAGACGACCCATTTGACGAGCCCGTAAGACTTGGGCAATGAAATAAATACGAAGGCAAATGGTTGAACCTGAGGGTTGCCTACATATCCCTTTGCAAGGAATCAAACTTGCATAGTTCAGGGGCAAAACTACATCAAGACATATAAAATACGATGGATTTTGAAAGCTGGACTTACACGCTGTACGAAGCTGGCTAGTTTTAAAAAACTCATGAGCATGCAAAACAATGCAAAAAGAAATAGCAAAGTAGCAACACAAATGAAAAGTTCCAAAGCAAATCCAACCATGCTTCACACGGAAAGGAGTAAGCAATTAACCAGACGGTGCAACCGACAGACAAGTCTCCCTGCATTGCATACGGAGAGAAAGGGAAAATCATAAGTAAGAGAAATCAACAACCTAACACGTCTCACGTGAATGGAGATAAGGTGGTGTGAACAATAGGCACACCTGATGTTCTTAACTGAGTAGAAACAACTGCCTAGCACGTCTCATGCGAAAGGAGAAAAGATGGTGCAAACACCAGTTGCGCCTGATGTTTTTAACTAGAGGAAACAACAATCCTAATGCGTCTCACGCGAAAGGAGGTAAGGTGATGTGAACAACAGGCACACCTGCTGTTTTTAACCAAGGAAAACAACAATCCTAACGTGTCTCATGAAAAAGGAGGAAAGATGGTGTGAACACCAAGTGCACCTGATGTTTTTAATCGAGCAAAATCAATATCCTAACATATCTCACGCGAAAGGAGGAAAGGTGGTGTGAACAACAGGCATACCTGTTGTTTTTAACTGAGTGAAATTGAGATTCTAACGTGTCTCATGTGAAAGGAGAAAATGTGGTGTGAACAACAGGCACACCTTATGTTTTTAACCGAGTGAAATTGAGCTCCTAACGCGCCTCACGCACCAAGAGGAAAGGTGGTGTGAACAACAGGCACACTTGTTGTTTTTTAATTGAGTTAAATCGAGATCTTAGCGCGTCTCACGCGAAAGGAGGAAAGCTGGACTGCACCCACTGATGTCATTTTTGGGCCCGACCGTGCCTATTTGGACCCAACCGGGTCTAAATGTTGGCCCAAACAGGACAGGTTGCAGAAAGAGGCTGGCTTTTGCCTTGGTGTACTGCCGCTGTATTTTGAGTTTTGTTTTGTTTGTATCAAGTGTATTTTAGCGTTTTTGGGTTGTTTTCTTTCTGTTTTTCTGTTATCGAGTTGTATTTTACATTTTGTCCAGTTGTAGGTTATTATCCGATTCAAGAATGAATTCAAGAGCAAGTTTTCATAGTTTTAAAGTCTTGTACAAGGTTATCATGCAAAGTTTGTGCCATTCATCACATATTATGCAAGAGAAATCACCCCAAACTATTCTTTTCATGAACAGGAGGGGTCTAACCCCGATCATTATTTTACAAAAATCAAAAAACAAAAGGAGAGTCTTCAAATCAAAATATAGAGGTCTATCTGAAGCTACATAGTTCCTAACTACAAAGCAAAATGAAAAGAAAATTAAAAATCAACCTATTCTCACTCTCTTCCTACTCGGCTGTACAGGGCGTGCATCGCTGTCATCGCTAGGATTGCTGGACTGGATTTTGGCCTCACCCCCTCATCCTCGGGGGCCGTGTACTCGTCAAAGGAATCCTCGGAGGGCGAGTGCTGTCTCACTCTGCCTCTTCCCCGATCATCCCATCATCTGCCTATCACTAGGCCCCGTCTCTCACTTCGTCTCCCAACTGGAGGAGGTCCGGCAGCTGTAGCTCGTACCGTCTTAAGCTGAAAAGAGTACATATATTAGAATATGTTCAATAGGATTATGGGCGAGATTACAATAACAGTAAATAAGTGTACCTTAATCCCGTGAGAGACCAAAGCAGTCTGCCTCGTCCGCACCATCAAAAGCAGTCAATCAACTGTCCGGAGGAGATCATCAACATACCCCGCAAGCACCTGCAAAAGAGAAAAGGACTTGAGAATATGGGTAGAAATAATAAAGTACAATAGGCAAAAATATAGAGAAGCATGTACCTGCTTAACGCCGGGAGCGACCACCAACCTGCGATCCCTTACCTTAATGTGCTCAAGAGGGTTCTGCTCGATCATCCTGTCTGTCGCATGTATACAACCTCAATCAGAATCGCAGGAAGCCCAGGGAGAGGAGCTGCAACAAGGACACCTCCAACGGGGGCGACAGTAGTAGCAGCTTTCGGAACGGCACGGACCACACCCGGGGTAAGAGGCGCCATCACCCGAGTCTGTAAGAAAGCCGTGAAATTGTCGATCCTGTAATATCAATCACCGTCCTTACCCTACATTAGGTGATCAGTCAGAGGCCCATCATGGAGATCATCGGCTATCCTCGTACTAGGAGAAGGGGGATGTGGGACATCAAGATCATCTCGGCGCTGGGTCTGGCAGATGAATTGCTCTCCCAAGTGATATGCCCTGCCGAATTCTTATGGTGGAGGCCACCCATGCAGCAACAAAAAAACCACCCTCGACACCTGAGAGATGCCCGCCCAAGGGTGCTAGTCAACCTGTGAGCAGAAGATGCAAGGCAAGAATTAGATATCAAGGGTTGAATAGTATGAAAATAGCAATATGGAAATAGCAATACAGAAACAATAAAAGTAGTAAAAGATCAAGACTAGTATAAGATTTTGTTACCCTATCTGCGGTGACGGTGTCAAAGAAGTGGCACATGTATGAGAAGTTTTCGTCTACACGACGGCGTCGCTCGAATCGGGAGTTGTAGTACTGAGAGTAGGGTACTGACAACTCAATCGACCTCATTGGGATCGGAGTAAGGGAAGTGAAATACATGCAAGAATAGAAAATGCAAGTGAATAAGTGAAGCAGATGAGCAGATATAAACAGGAAATGTAAAGCAAAACAGAAAAGGAAGTATGAGGTGTACCTCCCAAACTATCCAGTAGCCGCCAAGTGAATCCGCCTTTCGGCGGGATACGGAGCTCATATAACAGTATAGGGTGGCCAGGCTGACACCACCCCAGTCTTACTCCACCACTTGTGGTAGATGCACTAGTGCACCCAAGACATATAGCCCCACAGTATTTTCCCTATTCGTAAACAGGGTAGTAACGAGGAGATACATTAGAAATCCATGGGTGTACTGAGCAACGTCCACCGGAGTAGCTGGCTGAAGGCTGGAGAAGTGATCCAGGAACCAACTGTATCATACCTTCCCGTGACGGTCAACGTCTGGGATCACCCCAAGAAAATGAAGCTGTGCAGCCGTCCACTGCGCCATGTCAGGATCAAAAGGGATCAGGCCGCCAATCCCGACCCGCAGATTAGTGAGCATCAAGAAGTCGTACGGGGTCAGAGTCAGCTCCCTGATCGATGAGAAGTGGAATGAGTCGTCCCACTGCCTCTCCACCAAGGCCCCGTATAGCAATGGCTCAACCCTCATTTGTACCACTCCTGAGCAAAAAAGCCCGAAGCCGACAGTGTCGACTAATGTGTGGACCTCTACAGGGAGCCTCTCATACCAATGCTTAGGGCTAGAAATAGACCCGTAGCCGCCAATCCTCCTAGCTATCACCTATAGTGTGGGGATGTTGTCAGTATTCGCATTGCATTAAAAAGAAGATTTACTTACAAGGTTCAGATATGTTCAAAACAAAGAAAGATTGCTTACCGTGGAGGTGTCTGCGGACAATTTCTTAGTGAACTCTCATAGCAGGATGTCCTCGTCGATCCCTGGGATGAGGCCCTCGAATCTCATAATACCGCCAGGGGTCAAGGCATGCGTGGGTGGCTGGTAGGTGGTTGCCTCAAAAGGCCTATCGGCAAGGAGAAGCAACTCCGACTCAAGGACAGGAGGGAGAACATCCTTGGCCTCCATGTCCTCACCAAGGACGGCTCCAATACCAACAACGGGGTCCGGAATGGGGATCTCGCCACTAGCCATAGAGGAAAAACGGAGGAAAATGAAGCAAAATGTGGGAAAATGATAGAAAATAAAGGAAAATGAGGGAAAGTGAGAAAATGTGAAGAAAAGTGAGTGGGTAGATGTGTTTAAGTGAAAAATTCCAAAAACCCAAACCCTAGGAGAGAGAAAAGAAAGTGGGGGTGGAAATCAAAGAGGGAAAAGGAAAATTTTGGGTAAACATGTGAGAAACCAAGAAAAACAAAGAGAAATCCCGAAACTCAACCAAAACAAATTTCGATTAGGTCAAAATGTAGAGGAATGAAAGGGTTTTACAAAAAAAATTCGCAAGGGTTGTTGGGTAATGCAAGGAGAGGGAAAATTTAGAGAGAGGGGAAGTTTAGAAAGAGAGGAAAGGGAGTTTCGGATGTGGGTATGTGTGAATTGAAGGACCAAGAGTGTTTTAAACACTCACGGGTTACGGTTTTACTGTATTGTCCCTGTGCCGCCATCGTGACTCGGTCTGCTCCATTGGGGCGTAGCCGTGCTTCATTTGTGCCTAGTCGGCCCCAAGTGTATTACAGTTTGTGTATTTGGTTTATTCTAGTATAGGGTGGTCTTATTCCAACTTTGAGTGGCCCTCAATTCAAAAAAAAAAACAAAACAAAACAAAAACAACAAAAAGAGAGAGCAAGAAAAAGAAAGGAAAAAACAAAAACAGAGAGCAAGAAAAACAAAAGAGAAAAACAAAAAAAAAAAAGGAAGAAAAGAAAAGAAAAAGAAAAAGAGAAAAAGAGAGAGAAAGAGAGTTGTTCATTTTGTTGTTTTATTTCATAATTTGTTCAAATATATATATATATATATATATATCTTTCATAGGTATGTTATTTCCAATTAAGCCCATTTTCAAAAAAATCGGCAAACTTGCTTTCACATTACTAATTCGAGCATCGCTTTGATTGTTTTAATTTTACGTATCTTTGTTTAGTTTGTTAAACTTCACATTACTCTTCGTAAATTCACATTTCAACTTTGCAATTGGGTTATCTCCTTGAATTCATTCTCCGAGGCCTCCAATCTCGCTGTGTCGAGTTTTGAATTTGTTACCTCTTTTGTTGATTCGATTTTCTCCTTTTGCATGAGACGCGTTAGGATTGTTGTCTTCCTCGGTTAAAAACATCAGGTGCGCCTGGTGTTCACACCACCTTTCCTCTGTTCACGTGAGATGCATTGGGATTGTTGTTTTCCTCGGTTAAAAACATCAGGTGAGCCTGGTGTTCACAACACCTTCCCTCCTTTCGAGTAAGACGCGTTAGGATTGTTGTTTTCCTCGATTAAAAACATCTGGTGCACCTGGTGTTCACACCACCTTCCCTCATTTCACGTGAGACGCGTTAGGATTGTTGTTTTCCTCGGTTAAAAACATCAAGTGTGATTGGTGTTCACACCACCTTTCCTTCTTTCGCGTGTGATACATTAGGATTGTTGTTTTCCTAGGTTAAAAACATTAGGTGCACTTGGTGCTCACAGCACCTTCCCTCCTTTCGCGTGAAACGCGTTAGGATTGTTGTCTTCATCAGTTAAAAACATCAGGTGCGCCTGGTGTTCACACCGTCTTTACTCCTTTTGCGTGAGACACATTAGGTTCTCGATTTCCTCAGTTAAAAACATCAGGTGTGCCTGGTGTTCACATCATCTTTCCTCCTTTCACAAGAGACGCGTTACGATCTCGATTTCCTTGGTTAAAAACATTAGGCGCGCCTGGTGTTCACACCAGCTTTCCTTCTTTCACATGAGACGCATTAGGATCTTGATTTTCTCAATTAAAAACAGCTGGTGTGCTTGTTGTTCACACCAACTTTCCTCCTTTCACGTGAGACGCATTAGGATCGCGATTTCCACGGTTAAAAACAGTAAGTGTGCCTATTGTTCATACCATCTTTCCTCCTTTCACATGAAACACGTTAGGATCTTGATTTCCTAGGTTAAAAACAGCAGGTGAGCCTGTTGTTCACACCATCTTTCCTCCTTTTGTGTGAGACACGTTAGGATGTCAATTTTGCTCTCTGATCCCCTTTTGCGTTAGACGCGTTAGCTTGTTGATTTCTCTTGGTTTAAATTGTTTTGTTAATTGCCTACTTCTTTCCATGTGAAACACAGTTGGATGCATTTTGGTTTAAGCTTGCTGCTTGTTTCATTCTTATGCAGACATCTTGTCATATTTATTGTCTCACTACATTATTTTGCATGCTCATGACTTTTTCAAAAGTAGCTGGCTTCGCGCAGCGTGTAAGTCCAGCTTTCAAAATGCATCGCATTTTATATGTCTTAGTGTATTTTTGTCCCTAAACTATGTAGGTTTGATTCCTTGCAAAGAGATATATAGGCAACCCTCGGGGTTCAACCATTTGCTTTCGTATTTATTTCCTTGCCCAAGTCTTACGGCCTTGTCAAATGGGTCATGTTTGGGCTTTGACATTCACTCAATTTTATGACTTTATGCTCTGTCAAAGAGGGGCAACTGTAGACAACCCATTTTTGAGCACCCGCAAGACTTGGGCGCTTTGTCCTGAGCCCTCGATGATGAAGTTACGTTGCCGATGGTTCAAATTCTCAACAAAGGAATCCAATTTTTAGCTCTCAAAAATATCAACCGTCCATACCTAAGCTGTTTCTATACCTATATACCACAAAAATCCATTTTTTAGCTCCATGCCAACATACACCGAGCCTGAAACAGAGGAACAGGGGAACTACATTTAGGCCTGGCCGTGCCTCGTCGGGAGTCGGTTATGGCCATTTGGGGCCAGCGGTGCCATTTTGGCGAGAGACGCTGTTTTGGGTGGGAATCAACCACCTATCTATTTTTTAAGAAATTTATGACCTATTTGGCTCAAATTCTATAAATACGAACTAATGCCTCAGTGTTGTGGGTTAAAAACATTTAAAAGAAGCCAAAACACCTTTGAGAACTCCTTCTTCCTTTGCAAGCTATCTTTGAGATATTATATCATCCTTGGATCATATCTATACATCATATACACCCTTAGAGCTGAACCTTGGAGCCTTGGTTGAGCCTTGACAATCATGATTCAACCTTGAGAGTGTGCCAAGATAAAGTTTAGTTTATAACCAAAGCTTGCTCTCTTCAAGAGGTATAAGCTTGTCACCTTTTTCCTTGCTTTCATTACAATCTCTCTTTATCTATATCTTGTGTTTTTGTGCTGTCTTGGATCCATTTCAAGTGTTGGAACTTGGGGTTGAATAGCTACCAATGGTGGAGAGGCTTAACATCCTTTCTTGCACCTTACTTAATAGCTCATTTCCTTTGTTCTACCACTATTTTTCTTGGCTTACAAACTGATTTTCAGAGTTTGAAATGGCTGAAAAACATGGTTTAGAAGTCTCAAAAGTGGAGGGGTTAGCCACCTCTCCTTGCTCTTGTTTACTAGTTTTGTATCTCCTTGTCTTTACCAACCTTTTTGTGTTCTTTAACATACTTTAAGCTATTGTTTTTTATGTTTCAGAAGCTGTTTGCGGTTGTTTTAATTCATTTAATTAGCCTATGCTTTGAATACTTTGCTTATTGTGTTGTACATCCTCATGGCTTCGGTTGTTTAGGGCTTAGACACTAGGTCATTCGAGTTGATAGCCTTATTTACTTAGTTTCTATGTAAAGAGTTTCACTTTTGGTAATAATCAACTTCGCATAATCATTTATGTGCCCTCCCTCCTTTCTTGATTTTCTTTGTATGAGAGTTGTTTTAAGCGATTGATTGTTATTCGAGGCATGAGAAAGAGACCTCCTATGCTCAATGGCTTAATCTCTTTGGAGGTTCATCGTCAAGGCATAGTCTCATTTTCATGCTAAGGATCACTTCTCGTCTGACATTTCTCTTCATTTAGTGGACTTAAATATTACTTTGGGACAAAATGATTAAAGAATGGAAAGGTAAGTCAAAAAAGGACTAATAAAATTGGCTTAAAATCAATGAAATCGACATAAAGAAGATGAATAAAATTGGTTGGATTCGACCAGATGTTTTGCTGAGTCCATTGCGTCAAGAGTCATCATATATTAATTCATTATTTTTTGATGACTTTTGAGATGTGTCTACCACCCTCTTTGAGCTAACTTCATGATAGGAGGGAGGGGTGGTTGCCCTTCATTGCATTTATTAACTTTTTGTCCAAACGTGCTCGAGATCATCAAGCAATCAACTTGCTACCATTGATGATTTTGGAACCAAATTCGTTCTTCTCTTGATTTTCTCCATGATAGAGAAGAGCAGAAGGGATAAACATGGTTTAAAACTGCTCTGTCTGCACTGTTTTCACCTCAGTGCATAGAAACATTTTTCTACAAGAAAATAGGGCACGACTGGCCTTTTTTGGACCCGATAGGGCCTCATTGGGGGCCTACCAGGCTTCAATGTTTGGTAAACAGAGTCTTTTTGGAAGAAACAATGGGGGTAGTGGTTGAGGGTGAAACAGAGCAATTGCATAGAAGGCAGACAGAGCAGCTTCTGAAAACCGTCTTCATTGACGCGCATGCGATCGTTATGCATCTTTAGTTGTTATAACTGATGTTCATATTATTGTTGTTGTAATTACTTTTCATGTTATTGTTGTAAGTATTCTTGTTATAATTATTGCTGTAATTATTATTGTTGTTTATTATATTGATCATAATTGTTATCATAATATCCTTGCTGTAAAAAGTTAGATAGCTATTTATTTATTTAGCATTCATTAGGATTTGTAATAAGTTAGATAGCTAGTTTACTTATTTTATCCATTTGGACTTGTAATCAGTAGTTAATTCGGACATTCGGACCCTCTTGCACCAAGGCAAAATATGTAATAATTGTGTATGTCTTCTAACCCCCATTTCTTTCTCCTTTTTATTTATCCGCTTATAATGGTAGCATCATATTTACTTAGCATTTTCCATGACTTGTATCCATTTGTTTTGCATGCATAAGGTTCGGCTCTTCATTCTAACCAATGTCAAATTCAAATTCTTTGCTTGAATACATGCTTTATCCTATGTCTTGAATTGAATCAAATGCCATGCCAGTAGCTGAACTTGTTAGTTACATAATGTATGTGTTGCATTAATCATATTGCATTATCTAGGAGCATGCATTTCTTCTAATTATTTTGCTTTATTTGGCTTGCCTTGGAGTACTAGGTGAGCATTTCTTACTTTAGCATGTTACATCGTGCGTTCGTATTGCCATATAAATCATGTTTTCCATGAGGCTAAGTGCTTTAGTGATATATTTGCTTGAATGCCAGTGGATGAAGGCTAATTTCTTAAATTGGGATGTTTTGACCAATGTATATACAAGTTCACTTTTTTAAGTGACGCGTATTCAAAACTCTTTTTCAAAGCAAGCATGAAATCAAATTGTTCCAACTTTTGCAAGTTGGTCTATACTTGTGTGCATCACTTAGTAAAAATTAGCCTAATAATTGGAACAAGAGCATATAATGTACATAAAAATCACATCATGTTTAGTAGAGGCCGATCTTTGATCGGGTGAGTGGGGTGCTCAATTCATGACCTTTCCCTCTCATACCTAAGTTCCCGAGCTAAGACACTTTGGTGATGACGGACACGTGGCCTTTGGCACGAGTCATGGGTTTTCTAAATTTCCCAAAAATATTTAGGTGGCAACTCTAAAATCTGGCAATGCAATTCATTTTTGGCAGTTTAATTCAAATTCGATTTTCCAAAAGATTTGTCAGATTTAGACTCATTTGTCTTTATCTATTTTACATTACACTTGTGAACTTAGATTCAGAACCACGGGAGTCCAAATTGTAGGGCTAATCGTATCCAAAAGGAGCACGAAATAAGCACTATTTTTTGAAATGATATTTTCTTTATAGATGAATGATTGTCCAATTTCTAAAATGTATCGTGGCAACCTCAGCATCATGTGAATCTGTTAGCTGCTATTTGTTACCTGGTTCCAAGGATCTCTGTGGGTTCCATTCATGGAACTATCTGTGAAACCTATATGGTTATCTGTTACAATTGTGCACAATCATCTGTCTGATATGAATATGGGTCTTAATGACCATTTGCTATATATATGGGTCTTTATTACCAATTTGATATGTTAGCGCTAATGGATGTACCACGTATGACTATTTACAATCTGAATATGTATAAGAATCTGTTTCTGATCTGAATTCTAATTTCTGAATCTGTTGTAGATATCTTTCATCAAAACCTTTACTCTGTTGTTATTCACTGGGCTCCAGCTCACTGTTTATGTATATATATGTAGGTGACCAAGCCTGTAAACAGGCTTAAAGGCGTCTACTTGGAATATGTTTTTGTCAATCAACCTATGTGCCTCCTGTGGAGGTTCCAGATATGTCAAGTGGTTAGGACTAAGTCTCTTTTGTCTCATCTGTATATATGTGATGACGTAAAGGTGATGTATGATATATGTATATAAAGTTTAAAATTTTTCTGTCTCATATATGTCTGTACAGCTCAATGGACATTGTATATTTGTGATTTGTTTCCGCTAGCCCTTAATAATTTGATTTTTGTTTAAGAGGCCTTCGGTAATCCATGGATTACTGGCTGGTTACGACACTAAACCTATAGGGGCGGGTTTAGGTCGTGATAGTTCATCACCAATGAAACACAACCTAAACAAGCGGATTCTTTATGGACAATAAAGATGGGACCTAATGAGACTCTTTAAGAATACTCGGCACGTTATTGGGAGTGTTTCAATCTTGCTGATGATGATTGTAATGATGCTATGGCTGTAGCAGCCTTTAAAATGGGACCCACTCAGACAACTCACTTTGAAACTCCTTGACCGGAAGACTGCTAAAATTAGCTTGGACCTTAATGAAGAAGGTGGAGGAATATTGCAAGATTGAAGATGACATGCTCTGCATAAATGTTGGGCTTCAAGCCTCAAAGTTGGTTGCACCAATTGTGGCTCAGCCATTAATTGTTGTTCTCCCAAGTAGAGAAGTCACATTACCGAGAAGGAGTTCAGATTCGAATGAGAGGTTCAGAAGGGATAACTGGTTAGGCTCATGCCAAAGAAATGAACAATACAAAGTCGACTCAAGGTGGCAATGGTAGTCTGATAAGAAGTACACAGAACTTTCCGAGCCGATTAGTTAGATCCTCCCGGAGATCAAACATCGCACTTTCTTCAAGTTGCTAGCTAGGATGTCTGACCCCTTGATCAGAGAAAAAGAGATAAGAAGTGTGATTATTATCAAGATCATGGCCATTTAACAGACAAGTGCTATGTTTTGAAGAACCATTTGGAGGATTTGCTAAGAGGTGGTCATCTAGTCGATTACTGCCCAAAGGTTGCACCAGCGAATGCTCTAACCATTCGGCTTGATTCTCCTCTACTCGGTGTCATCTATGTGATCTACAATGTTCTGCCCTTCAATAGTGTAAATTTGGTCGAAGTGCATCTTGCCGAGGAGTTTACACAGCCCAGTCCAGAATCAAAGCCACAGCTGAGGAGACAACGAGGGAGGTCGATTAATGAGATTAGCTTTTTTGATGATGATCTGGTTGGGCTAACCCTAGCCCATGATGATGCCATTGTTATTGAATTGTCCGTAAATAGGTTTTCCGTCGAGTATATCCTCATTGATCAGGAGAGCATCTCAGATATCATGCATTACAAAACCTTCATCAAACTTGGCTTCAAGGAGGAGGATCTCAAGCCAACTAATTACCCACTCTTTGGCTTTAACACCAATTTAGAGTAACCGCTCAGTAAAATTATTTTTCTAGTCCATGCTGGCATCGAGATGCTAGATGTGGAATTCTTAGTTGTCAAGCTCCCATCCTCTTACAATACAATTATGGGCCGAACGTGGCTCCATACAACGAGGGCAATACCAAGTATGTGTCATCACCTGCTGTGGTTCCCTACTAAATACAATATCAAGCAGATTCGATGATCACAACATTCAGCAAAAGTGTTACCTTGAGGCTCTCACCAAGAAGACAAAGGAGCTTAGGGTCAATTCAATTGTGATTCTCGATCAAGAGATTCTTGAAGATGTAGGGAAGATACCAATTGAAAAAATGACTGAGGGTTTGGATCAAGTCATGATTTCTGAATATTTAAAGAAGTTTTTCCTCATTGGAATGGGTCTTAGTGCTGTCGAACAACAGAAGATTGTTGCCTTCCTCATTGACAACATTGATGTTTTTGCCTGGACCACATATGAGATGCTCGGAGTTAACCCATAAATAGATGTGCACCGTTTGAATGTGGATCCATATGCCAAACCTATAATATAGAAAAGTCAACAAGCAGCTGTTGAGCATGCTGAAGTAGTTGTTGAAGAGGCTGATAAATTGCTAAAGGCTGGGGCAATATGGGAAGTAACTTATCCCACATAGTTGTTCAACATCGTAGTAGTGAAAAAGAAGACGAGGACATGGAGGGTTTGTGTCGACTTCACGGATTTGAACAAAGCATGTCCAAAAGACTATTTTCCACTTTCCCCGGATAGATTGGCTGGTGGATACCATGGCATTTTACTAGAGGATGAGTTTTTTGGATGCTTATTGAGGAGAAAACGACGTTTCTCACTCCAAGTGAACCTATTGCTACAAGGTTATGCCATTTGGACTGAAAAATGCAATGGCAACTTATCAGCGGTTGGTCATTATCATGTTCAAAGACCAACTTGGCAAAACTATGGAGGTGTACATTGATGATATTGTAGTTAAGTTAACGGAAAATAGTTCACATCTATCCTATCTTGCTACTACCCTCGATATTTTACGAAAGTATAAGATGAACCTTAACGCCTCAAAGTGTGCTTTCTGCGTCGACTTAGGCAAATTTCTTAGCTATATAGTGAACCACTGCGGAATAAAGGCCAATCTGAAGAAAATCAAGGGCATAACAGAACTTCACTCTCCCAAGACTATTAAAAAAGTCTAGAATTTAACAGGTACGACAGCAGCACTAAACAGGTTCATTAGGCGGTCCTCTTATCAATGTTGATCATTTTTTCAGACGCTTCGATAGGGAAAACTGTTCAAATGGACCCCTGAGTGTCAAGAAGCTTTGGAGGGGCTTAAAACTTACCTCAGCTCTATCGCATTGCTATCAACTCCAGATCTAGGTGATGAGCTTGTTTTGTACTTGGCGGCATCAGATCATGCAGTTAGTGTTGTCCTTCTTAGGGAAGAATTTAGAGAGCAGTGACCTATCTTTTACGTCAGCAAATCAATGATCAGAGCAGAAACTCGGTACCTACCCCTTGAGAAGTTGATTTTGGTCTTTGTAGTGGTTTCTAGAAAATTGATGCATTACTTCCAAGCCTATACCATTAGGGTCTTGATTGATCACCCTCATCATTCAATTCTTCACAAAGTCTTCTAGGCGGGTGTCCAAGTAGGCACTGGAACTTAGGCAATATGCTCTCAATTTTCAACCTGGATCATCCATCAAGAGTCAGGTTGTTGTTGAATTCATTGTCGAATTTACCAGACCAACTTTGATTGATCCCAAATTGAGCACACTAAGCTAGTCAACCTCTCGACCGGGCAGGAGTGGTGAATGTATGTAGGGGATATATAGCAATTGTATTGTGATGGCTCATCAAACCAGTGTAGCAGTGGGGCAGGGTTAGTTATCGTGACCCCAGATAGAGCAACGGTAGAGATATCAGTAAAGCTTGGCTTTGATGCCTCTATCAATGAAGCCAAGTACGAAGCACTTCTCATCGGCCTGAGAAATTCACTCCAAAATGGGTGCCAAGCGTCTACAAGTCTATGGCAACTCAAAGCTAGTTATTAATTAGTTGAAAGGGGAATATGTCGCAAGAAATGACTGGATGACAGTCTATATGAGAATGGTCAGTGCCTTGTTGAGAAGGTTCGATAGTCGTGATCTTAACCAGATAACTCGGGAGCAAAACACACATGCTAATGCCTTGGCTTGTCTAGCCTCAACTGTTAACTCAAAGGTCACGTGTACCATTGAGATGAGTTTCATTATAGGACCGAGCATTGATCTGCCCTAGGAAGAGCCAACTATGTTCGTCATCCGAAGGGGTCCAAGTTGGATGGATCCAATTAATAATCGTTTTTCTAGCTTCAAAACAGCTTCCAAAGAATAAAGAAAAAGCTCATAAACTCTGAAACAAAGCCTTAAGGTATTATCTTGACCCAGAGGGGAAGTTGTAAACAAAATCCCTCTTGGGGCCTTACCTTGAGGCCCCGTTTGTTTTCAGAGATAGAATGGAGGGGATTGATAGTGAGGGGATTAATAATGAGGGTATTGTTAGTGAGGGGATTGATAGTAACGGGATTAATAGTAAGGAATTGTTAAATTATTTTTATATAAAATAATAAAACAAATAAAAAATATAAAAATTAAACATTAATATTTTTAAAAAAATTCCCAATATAAAAAATAAAAAAATTTCTAATCCCCTCACTATTTTTCTAATACTATCTCTATCTCCTCACTATGAATCCCCCTTCCAAGGGTATTAGTAATGCCAAGGTATTTGTAGTCCCAAGGCCATCTCTCAAAACAAACAAGGTATTAGTAATACCAAGGTATTAGTAGTCCCAAACCCCTTCCTATAACCCCAAACAAACGGGGCCTGAGTGTGTCCATCTGGACAGGGTTGAAAATTTCCTAGTCGAGATACATAAGGGTAGTTGTGGTGCGCATTTGGGAGGTCGATCACTAGCTCACAGGGGAGTGACTCAAGGATATTAGTGGCCGGCCATATGAACCGACGTAGAAGAGTTTGTCAAAAAATGCAAGCAACGCCAAAAATTCTCTCATCTTATACATTTGCAAGATGAGGAGCTGACTTCTTTAACCAATCCTTGACCATTTTCTCAATGGGGGTTAGATATCATGGCGCCACTGCTGAGAGCTCCATGCGATAAATGGTTGTTGATCGTTGCTACAGATTACTTCACCAAGTGAGTTGAGGCTGAGCCATTGGCCAGCATCCGGGACACATATGTCAGGCGCTTTGTATGGAAGAACATCTTAACACGGTTTGGCATCCCCAAGGCACTCATATCAAATAACGGGACTCAGTTTGACTATGGGGTCTATCGAGATTTGTGCAA
This sequence comes from Camellia japonica, assembly GCA_030407325.1. NCBI lineage: Eukaryota > Viridiplantae > Streptophyta > Magnoliopsida > Ericales > Theaceae > Camellia > Camellia japonica. The sequence goes on from JAPPVO010000032.1 coordinate 63,005,310, forward strand.
TATGTATGGGATTCGGTGTTATTTTTCTTCACTGGCTTATCTGCAAAGCAACGGTCAAGCTGAGGCTTCTAATAAAGTGGTACTAGATGGTATCAAGAAGTGCTTAGAGAAAGCGAAGGGGAAATGGGTTGAGGAGTTGCCAAGTGTACTGTGGGCTTGTCGGACAACGTCGAGACGGTCCACTGGGGAGACCTCATTTGCCTTTGTGAAAAAACGGATTGAAAGTGTCATGACCAAACCCGCTCCTAGAGGTTTAGGACCATAACCAGCCAATAATCACTTGATTACCTTCGGCCACATACAAACATACAAAATAATTATAATAATGGGGCCATAAGTGGAAGCATACCACAAATAAAGAAGTCCATTGAGCTGTGCCAATAAGAGCAAAGTTATACATTTGACATCAACACACATTCACACATTTACATGCCCATGTAAAAACTTATGTACCATTGGAAATTTCATACATATAGTTTACATATCCCGAGACCATTAAAGCAAAGCAAAACAAAAGTCATAGCATGATGTGAGTCAAAAGCACAAGCTCCGTCTTGGAGGCATGACTCGATAGGTTCACAAAATAGCTTCTGAAGTTGACTCTAAAGGTGGGTTCCATGCTGCAGATCACCTACATGTGCATATATAATATTGTGTGAGCGAAGCTCAATGAGTAATAATACAGTAAAATGGTGTAAATAAATGAGCATAAGGGTCTCTCAGCATCTACAATCATAATACGTAACGGCCTCAGGCCCAACATAACACGGAATGGCCTTAGACCCATCATATAAACAGAATGGTCTTAGGCCGATCATATAAACAGAACAGCCTTAAGCCCATCATATAAACAGAACAGCCTTAGGCCCACCTAATGTATAAAGCGGCCTAGGGCCCACATATTAACAACTGCTCAGAACGACCTCAGATCCAATCACATATTATCATATCATTAACAGAACAACCTCGGGCCCACAAAATAGCCTCACGCCCAAACATATCATAGCATAATGGGAACGACCTTAGGTCCACATTGCACATGTCGTATAACATTTATGAACTTCATTCATTTCAATCAAAACATAATGTCGGCACAAATCACCATTCATGGCTCAAAGTAATCAATTAAGAACATATCTTTATAATATCCATTTATTTCGTACACTTTTCTTTTAGTGATTCACGACCTTTTTCAATGGTTTCTAATCATTATTTCATACTCCGGAGGGTTTACAAAAGGTCAAGAATGCATACAAAAGGTCGAGAGGTCAACACAAGAAAACAGGATTTTCTTCCCTGCTGGCCGCTCGTGCGACAGGTCCAACCGCTCAAGCGGTCATGCTCCGCTCGTACAGAAGTGTGAGCCGCTTGAGCGAGCAGAAAGCAATCCTCAAGTCTAGTCCATGTTCTTCTCATGCGGAACCCTCATCCGCTCGAGCGGACAGGACACACATCTTTGGTTCGAGTCATTGTCCGCTTATGCAGATCCCATGGCCGCTCGAGCGGTCTGGGCACACACAGACAGTCTGAAAATGGCACAAAAGGAAACTTTCCATACTCATCTCCAAGCCCAAATCAAAGAAAAACTAACTCAAAAACATGATATACTAACATGATTTAAGTATAATTCCACTTCAAACACATCAATGTTGCCTCGAAATTAAATTTATGGTCTCATTTATTTCATACATTCATAAGTTACATTATCAAGCTCAAAACACATATGAACATGGTAAATCTTTCAATAAAACTTGGTTGTATGAATGATCTAGAGTTTATTTCATGCATAAATGACAAGATTGAGCTCAAATCACACAAAGTTGAAGAGATTTCTTGAATTTAGTTCAAACCATTACACAACTCAAAACCCTTACTCAAAATTCCCAATTTCCTCTTCATTTCAAGCAAAAAGATGAGACATATACAAAGATTCTAAGTAGATTTCCATTCCTTAGTTCAATGTAAGGGTTTGCCCCTTGAATCTGTTCCAAAACCCTAGCTTCTCCTATTTCTAACACACTCTCTAGCAAGTCTCCCAACAATGAAGAACTCAAGAAACTAGATATATATATATATATATATATATTTGGCTAATTAAAACATTACGAATCATAATTTTACAAAATTTCACCGAAGGCTTTAAAAATCATGTTAAACACAAATATGAAGTCAATTTTGGTTTTTGGCGCCTCTATGGCTTTCAATTTCAGTTTGAAGTTATAATTGCAACAGATATTCCTACGTTGAATGGATATAATTCCATAATCACATAATTCATACACTTAAACTTGCAAATTCACGTCAAACACATAATCACCTGCATAATTAAGCATCATATAGGTTAAGTTATCACAGTTTTTCCCACTTTAGGAAGTTTGGTCCTCCAAACTTGTTTATCTCAAGTCAAAAACAATTTTGGGTATCGTTGCCTCATTTCTTCTTCCCGTTCTCAAGTGGCTTGTTTTCTGTAATGTTCCTTCCATTCGACTTTCACCTCTCACGTGTGATATGCTAAGAGGTGCTAAGAGGTGCTTCCTTTTCACCTCTCGTGTGTGATACGCTAAGAGGTGCTTCCTTTTCACCTCTCGCGTGTGATACGCTAGGAGGTGCTTACTTTTCCCCTCTCGCGTGTGATACGCTAAGAGGTGTTTCGTTTGAGACTTTGGGTATTCCCGATTGTCACTTTTAGCCATTCCTGCATGAGGCGCAGTGAAGATTGCATAATTTTCTTACATCCTTTCTGTGTGAAATGCGGTTCAACTTATGATTCTCATGCGTTGCATATTTATTTGCTTACCTCTTCTCATGAGTGAGACTGCTATAACTTGTCGATTTGCTTAAAATGTTGTATTTATTTTGCATAAATGCTTCATTATAGCCCTCTTTGTATAATGATAAGTTATGTTCTTGCATCGGGCATATCATTTGCATTTTTCCCCAGCCTGCGGGCACGTCTATATTGTTATCTTGCATGCCTGTCTAAGCCTTGCGGCCTTGTCAAAAATGGGTCGTCTCTAGGCTTTGACATTCACTCCCGTCATTTCATGACTTCCGAGTTCAGTCAAAGAGGGACAACTGTAGACACCCCATTTTTGATCGTCCTCAAGACTTGGATGTTCTTGCAGGTACATCCGGTGACAAGTTTGATTGCTCGTCGAGTACTTGAATTTCGCGGCGGAACGTCACAGGTTTGAGCTTTCCAAACCCTCTATCCTTTCTGCCACATTTTTGGACCATGTGTTGGTCCTTTCAACATGCTTCTTGTGATGCACTGCCGACCACTTTTTGGCACTGCCGGCCATGCATTCAGGCTTGCCGGCCATTGATGAAGCCTGTCGGGCATCAATGAGGCACTGACGGCCATCCCTGATGGCCGGCCGGCCACCAATGTTTTAACAGATATTTTTCTGATATTTTTAAGCCGACTGTTTGCAGGATGGACCATCTGCACCCACATGGATGGCTGGATCTCTTCAAGAGGATTTTGCATCCTCTATATATAGAGGCCCTCCTCTTGCATGAGGGGGGGTTACAAAAATTTGTGAGCAAATTTTTCTCTCTCTCTAGAATTCTCTCTCTAAATATACTGCCTTGAAGCTTGAATTCTCTACACTTTTGCTTGGGTGTTCTTGATCAAACTTGATCATCTTGGTGTGGAGGTTGCTTGGGATCTTGTTTGCGTCCTAGAAGAGGGTTTTAGCTTGGTTTTGGCTTGTCTTTGTTGCTGATTTGCTGCTGTGCTTCAAGGGTGAGGAGTTCCCCCTTTTAAGCTTATTTTTGTATATTGGTTTAGCCACCTTTGCATACTATTTTTGGCCTGGTTATCAACTACAAAAACCTTTATTTTAAAGTGTTGAAAATGGTAGTTTGAGGCCCTTTTGGGGTTAGGGGTGTCCCCCCCCCCCTCTCTTTTGTGGCTTATTTGCTAAGCTTTGTGCCATTCTTTAAAGGCTTTAAAACAATTCTTTTTTGGCCTTTTAACCACTGAATTCCAGAGGAATTTCAGAGGTGAAAGTTGATTTTGAGGCCCAAAATAGGAGGGGGTGATCCCCTCTCCTTGTATCTTGTTTGCTTGTGTTGATGGCCTCATACTTGAGCATGTTCTTCTACTATCTCATGGCTTAATCTCAGCATGTTTTTGTGACTTTTTTGATCTGCTTTAACTCTGATTTTGGCTGGTTGGGTCACTTCTTGCTTGCTCTTGGTACTTGTAGTGCAATCATGCTTGTTGGCCTAACATGCTTCATGTTCTAGCCTATCATCCTAGCTTGTGTTAGCTCTGTCTCATCATGTTTTTACTCATGTTTTAACATGCTTTAGCTTTTTGTTGAGCCTTCTTGGTCATGTAAGGCATGCTTTGTATAGCTATGGTGTAAATGGCTTTACTAGCTTTGAGTTTCAAGGTCCCTAACATGCTTTGTTTGAGTTGTTTGCATGCCATAGCATCATTTCACACATGATTTTAGTGCACGTAGCCTTGTCACACTCTCACATATTCCACTCTTTTTATACTTTTGTGAGTTGTGCCTTATGCCTTGTTTGTGAGCCAATACTTGAGCATGATTTTCTTGCCTTATGGACTTCCATCTCAACATGTTTTGGCCTTTATTTTGACATGTTTAAGCTCTGTCCAGAGCTGGTTTGACCATTTGAGTTTGCTATTGCATGCCTCCAGTGTAATGCTCTTCACTAGTCTTGATAGTTATGGCTTTTGAACATGTCTTACATGCTTTGCTTGCATGATTTAGTGTCTTTAGCATGCCATTTCAGCACTGAAGTTCTGCCACCTCCCTCATTTCTTCACTTTTTAATTTGTTTTGAGGGTTGGTTGGTCCTAAAGTTGTATTTAAGCTTGGGATTGAGGCTTATGCTTAAATGGCTTTAACTCTCTTTTGAGGATTCCTCCTAGTCAAAGGCATGGTTTCTCTCATGTCTTAAGTCATCTTTTTGATTGACCTCCTTCTCATTAGAGGACTTTCACATTGGACAAATCAATTAAAGAATGGTTTGGTAACTTAAAATGTGTAAACAAGAATTGGACAAGTAAAACATGACTAAGATAAGCATTGTTGTGTTGCATTGCATTGTGTTCAATCGGACGTTATATTGAACACAAGGTAGATTGGTCCATTTCATACTCAAAGTGATGAAAATGAGTCAATCTCCTTTGTCTCCATTGCCTTTGATCACCCTTGATAAGGTAGTGGTCTTAGTGTCTTGTTTGTTGTGCATTTATTGGATGTGTACAAGTTGGATCTTTAGCCATCATGCATTCACAATGCTTGATTGATGGTTTTGGATCCAATGGTGCAACTCCTTTGATGTTTTGAGATGAGAAGGAGTGGTACAATACAGACATACCCTTGGGAGACCCTCCCTTTTCCTCTGTTTGAGCTCTGTTGTAGAATGGTGATGCAGCACACCAGGGGCCAGCAATGTCTCATCAGTGGCTGGCAAGGCTTCACCCTTGGCCGACAGTGCTTCTCTTTGGCCGGCAGGTCGTTGGCAGTAACTTCTCATGGCCGGCAGGCCACTAGTGCACTCTTCAACATTGATTTGATAAAATGGTGCAGAAAGTTCTTGGAGATACCTTGCAAAACTATCACTCTTCGGTCGGACCCTGTTGGGTATTGCGGCCATCTAGTACGCCAAACTAGAGGATTCAGTGAAAAGGAATTGGGAGGAGATGGCCGAGGCCTTCATCGCTCAATATTCGTACAACACCCAAATCGAGGTCATGACTCGTGATCTTCAGGCGACCCGGCAGGAGCCAAAAGAAGGCTTTTCTGACTTTGTTACTCGATGGAGGGCCAAGGCCTCCATGATGACAACTCGGCCACTTGAAAAAGATCAGATAAGAATGGTTGTGCGGAACCTACAACCCAAGTTGATGCAGAAAATGATCGTCTTACCCCTCCCCACCTTTGCTAACTTGCATGAGATAGGGGTACAGATTAAAGATGCTATGAGGCAAGGTCTGATTGACCAGGAAAAGGAGTAGCCCAGGAGGGCGTTTGCGCGTGGTTTGAATGCAGCTACAAGTAGTAGTGCAGCCGTGAGAACTTCTGATGTCGGCATTGTCACCACCACGCCAAAAAAAGCTACACCCTTCACCGGTGCATCCGAAACTAGCTTACAACCAGCAAAAAATCCACCCCGGGGTTAGAGGACTTTCTCCTCGCTCTATATGTCTTTATCAGCGGCCTTGAAGGTCTTGATTAGAAAAGGGCATCTGAAGCCCCTAGAACCACGCCCACTACCAAATAACCTGCCTCCAACACATAACCCGGCCAAATATTGCGCCTTTCACCAGCAACACAATCATGACACCGACCAATGCTTTAGATTGTGTCATGACATTCAAGATCTCATTGACAACAAGGTAATCGCGCCTCCTAAGAAGCCAAATCTCACCACTAAACCTCTCCCACCACATAACAACCCCCCTCCTCCACTCAGGCAGATAAACCTGATTCAAACCATGGCCGTCCCCTACGACCCTAGCATATACATCACTCATTCCCACCTACCCAAGCTAGCACTTTTCATCCCAGAGAGCATAGATCTCTGCATAATGAGCGTCTCCGTACCCCAACCTGAACCCATGGTGGTGGCCAAGGTAGAAGAAGGAACGACTGAGGGCTCTACAAACTTAACTGATGAAGCATACAACCCGTGCGGTTATATTGTGCCAACAAATCAAGCCAAGCCAATAGTAGAATTGCCAACTAGGGAAAAGGTATATGTTGTCCGGGAGGATGGGCCAAGTCAGGGGCTCGATGATCTAGCTGACCTTGAGGAAGATATTAACAACCTGCAGTTCTTTAACGAGCAGGATCCAGGGGATGTGAACGTCAACTGGTTTGACTCGAATGGGGCGACATATATTATAGGGTGGCTCAATGATGAGCCAGATATTGTCGAGGAGTCTCAGCCGAAACAGGGGCATTTAGAAGCTGGAACATCTACAGTGGCCGGAATGGTCAAAAACAAAGAAGAATCGCCGGAGAGCACCAGTGCGAAGAATTTTTCTCGGGATTTGGGCAGTTTGTATGCAGCAGACACTGAATACGAGGCTGCATTGAAGCGGCTTGAGTAAAAGAGGATCGAGAATGACAACAGGGCTAGAAAGGCCAAGGCATCTGAGGGCAGAAAATGTGTTGTGAGCACAGGAACAGCTACAGCGGAACCGGACAGCTGTTTGTCGGTCGCCGATGGGATGTGGTGGGAAGACGATGACTTACGTCTTGCCCACACCGACAAGGACTGGGAGCAGAATCAACCAGATGACACTTGGTACACCGAAAAAATGGACCATATGACCCGAAGTGGGCGGTACTTCAAGCCCCCACACTTGGACCAGCCGGAGGTGTCCGGGAAGGACAAAGAAGCAGAAAAGCAGAAAGAAAAAAAACTAGAAAAGGAGGCAGTGCTGAAACAACTGAAGAAAATCCAAGCAGACATCTCCATCTGGGGACTACTTATGGCCTCCAGGGTACATAGACAAGCTGTCTTTTCAGCCATGGACAGGGCTAAGCTTTCGATCGATACAACGCCCGAGCAGTTGGTAGGGCTGGTTTTCCCGGGTGGAGCTTCACCGACCTTAACCTTCACAGACAAGGAACTACAACCTGAGGGCTCTGATCATAACAAGCCGCTCTATATCTCTGTGGAGTGCAAGGAGAAGTGGATACCGGTGGTCCTGGTTGATACGGGATCTGAAATCAATGTACGTCCGTCGCGAACGGCATTTGCTATCGGGTTGAAGCCCGCAGATTTCGTTCCTACAACCCAAGTAATACGGGCCTATGATAACACCAGTCGGGAGGTGATGGGAACGGTACGAATTAAAACTCAGGTTGGCCCGGGGTAGCAGGACATCGAGTTTTAAGTCTTAGATGTTCCGGCCACCTTCAATCTACTCCTTGGGCAATCGTGGCTACACTAGGTGAAGGTTGTCTCTTCCACCTTACACTAGATGCTGAAGTACCCCCACGGGAAAGGGGTAGCAATAGTTTTTGGGAACTCCTCAATACATTCGCTGCCAGATGTTTCTATACCAGTTTTGGAAATTGAACACGGCGTGGAGGATGTCTTTCTGTTGGGATTCACCTTGGCTGAGGCTCGGGTGTACAGGACTTGCAGGCTGTTGATGAGGGACTGTATGTCAGCGCGTAATCTGTTTACCTCATGAACAAGTTTCAGCACATGCCCGGAATGAGATTGGGACGAAGTAGCCGGAAGGGCGTCGCTGCATTGGCCGAAGTGCCGCATAACCCATATACCTTTGGTGTAGGTTATCTACCTACCAAAGAGGATTGGGCCAGGAAGGGAAGAGAGATGGCTGGAAGAGCCAGGGCTAAACAAGCTGGGAAGCACTATGAGTTAGTGCATAGACCTATCCAAGGGACCCTGAACGGACGCTTCGTCCGGAAGGGGGAAGATTTCCCGCTTTGTGGCTTTCCAGAGCCATGGCTGAACGTAGAGAGGCAGTGCTTGCCGGGTTTTGAGATCTTTTTTGACCTTCAGTTACTTGGGGATGAAGTTGGGGAAGAGCAGACTAAACCATCAGCTGAGGTTAAACAGTGTAAAGAAGATGAGTCCGAGGGGCACAGAACTTGAAATGGGAGTAGCACTGGCTTGTCTCCTCTCTGATCCTCAGATCATACCGGAGTGCTTGGGGGATGACTTCTCAGTTTCAATGATTAGAGATAATTCGGCTGTGGGCCCTTCTTCCGGCATTCTGGATGTATCCATCGCACCCTCCCTCGTCTGGCAATACGAGGAAGGCTTTTTATCTAGCAGTTATGGGTCAGGTAGTGAACTAGAATCTGATTCCACAGAGTCTGTGGAGTCGGAATCAGATTCCAGTTCTTCTCAGTCAGAGTCCGGTATTCCTGAGGGTGATAACCCGGATGCCATTGTGTTGTCTAGGTTGCCTTTTTTTTTCCTTTGAGTCAGTTGTAACCGAAGAATCAGATGAACTGGATGTTGTTAATGAGAATGGTACCGCTGCTGTGGCTTTTGAGTACTTTTCTGTGCCTTTAGTTTATTGCATTAATTAGGACTTTCAAAATTTCGATGAAAACAACGAGGAAGAAATTCCTCCGGTTTTGAAACATTTGATTGAAATAGAGGAGGAGAGGTTTGTAAAGCCTTTGGTTGATGAAATTACCTCAATTAATGTTGGTACTGAGAAGGATCCGCGTCTAGTCCAGATCGGGTCCACGTTGTCTTCGGAGGAGCGCGAGCGCTTAGTCGCTTTATTAAAAGATTTCAAAGATGTTTTCACGTGGTCCTACGAAGACAAGCCTGGAATCGATCCTTGAGATTGTACAGCACCAGATCCCTCTTGACCTAGAGGCCCAACCCATTAAGCAGAAGCTCCGAAGGATCCGCCCGGACTGGGCTCTGAAAATCAAAGAAGAGGTCACCAAGCAGATTGATGTAGGGTTCCTGTTAGTATCTGAATACCCTACTTGGTTGGTCAACATAGTTCCGGTGCTGAAGAAGGATGGCAGAATTCAGGTGTGTGTGGATTTCAGGGATTTGAATAAAGCCAGTCCGAAGGACAACTTTCCTCTGCCGCATATCGACGAATTGGTGGACTTCACTGCAGGGCATGCGCTGCTCTCATTTACGGATGGGTTTTCAGGCTACAACCAGATTTTGATGGCAACTGAAGATAGGGAGAAGACTGCTTTCACTACCCCGTAGGGGACTTACTATTATTGGATGATGTCGTTCGGTTTGAAGAATGCTGGGGCTACTTATCAACGGGCTGCAACTACGATCTTGCACGATATGATCCACAAAGAGGTTGAGGTGTACATGGATGACATGATTGTCAAGTCCAAGGAAAGAGAGGGAACCGCCTTGAAGAAATTTTTCCAAAGGATCAGAGAGTATCGGTTGCGGCTGAATCCTCAAAAATGTACTTTTGGTGTCACAGTAGGGAAAATGCTGGGGTTCTTGATCACACAGAGGTATCGAGGTCGATCCTTCCAAGATTAAGGCCATCTTAGAAATGCCACCACCAAGGACTGAAAAGGAGGCGCGAGGCTTTCTAGGTAAAGTGCAATTCATAAGACGGTTTATCGCAAAATTAACCTTGACTTGTGAACCACTTTTTGGTCTCCTTAAGAAAGGAAAGAAATTCTAATGGGATGACCGATGCCAAGTTGCTTTCGAACAGATCAAGCAATATCTACAGAAGCCACCCGTGTTGTCACCGCTAAAGTTGGGGAAACCGTTGATATTGTACTTATCAGTAACCGACACGACAATGAGCTACATGCTTGCACAGGAGTCTGAGGACAAAGTGGAGAAGGCTATTTATTACCTGAGCAAGAAGATGCTGGAATATGAGACCCGTTACACTTCGCTTGAGAAGGCTTGTTTGGCCTTGGTATGGGCTACCAGGAAGTTGAGGCACTACCTGTTAGCTCACTCCGTAATACTGGTTTCGAGATTAGATCCCATCAAATATCTCTTCGAGAAACCAGCACTTACGAGTAGGCTAGCCCGTTGGTTGCTTCTTCTCTCCGAATTCGATTTGAAGTATATGACTCGCAAGTCTGTGAAAGGGAGAGCGGTAGCGAAGTTCCTAGCCGATCACCCAGTGGAGGGAGCTGAAGCAGTAGAGTATCTATTCCCAGATGAGGCCATTCTGCAAGTCGAAGAAGAAATTTGGACTATGTACTTTGACGGAGCATCTAATCAATACAGGTATGGGATAGGAGTGTTGCTGATAACACCCGACAATTCCCACTTACCCTTAGCTTTCAAACTCCGGTTCAAGGTATCAAACAATGAGGCAGAGTACGAGGCATGTATCGCTGGCTTAGAGGCCGCCCTGGAATTAGGGGCAAAACGGTTGGACGTCATTGGGGACTCGAACCTGGTTGTGTCTCAGGCGAAAGGAGACTGGAAGGTGAAGGAAGAAATGATGAAAATTTATCACCAAACCCTGGACGTTCTAATTCCCAGGTTTGAGAAGTTAACCTTCACACATTTGTTGAGAGAGAACAACAAGTTCGCAGACGTTTTATCAACTCTATCTTCTATGATAGACATCCTTTTGGGAGTCCGGATGCATCCATTTATCATTGAACAGAGGTATGTGCCAGCCTACGAGTTGATTGCCGCCATAGATGAAGCACAAGATCAGAACGCCTAGTACTTTGATGTCTGGAACTTCTTGGAAAAAGAAGCTTATCCGACAGGGGAAAATGCCAAAGATAAGAGGGCAATTCGAAGAATGGTTACTCAGTTTATCATCTATGGGGGGAAATTGTACAAAATGGGCCATCTAGGAATGCATAAACTGTGTGTCGATGCTGAAGAATCGAGGCGCCTGATGGAGGCTATCCATGGAGGAGAGTGCGGAGCGCACATGAGCGGAGTAATGCTGGCTCGGAAGATCCTCAAACAGGGTTATTACTGGTCAACCATGGAGAAGGATTGTATCAGTTTTTTTCGGTGATGCCACAAATGCCAGATCCATGCAAACCACATGAACATCCCGCCGTCAAAACTATACAACATGACTTCACCATGGCCATTTTCAGTCTGGGGGATTGATGTAAGAGGGGCAGTTACTCCAAAGGGGTCGAACAGGCATGAGTACATCTTGGTGGCAATAGACTACATTACAAAGTGGGTCGAGGCCCAATCCTATGCGGTGCTGAAGGCGTCACATGTAGCTAAGTTCATCAGAAATAACATCATCTGCCGGTATGGGGTCCTGAATGAGATTATCTCAGATAATGGTTCCCACTTCAAGAAGGAAGTGATAGACTTGTTGGAGAAATACAACGTAGCTTTTTATAAGTCATCCACATATAGGCCGCAAACCAACGGAGCAGTTGAGGCCGCCAACAAAAACATCAAACATATTCTGCAGAAGATGGTGGAAACCTACAGGGACTGGCCAGATAACCTGCCATTTGCTCTTTGGGGCTACAAAACATCAATTCGGACTTCTACTGGGGCGACTCCGTATTCCTTGGTTTATGGGATGGAGGTTATTCTGCCGATTGAAGTTGAGGTTCCGTCATTGCGGGTTATGGCTGAGTGCCAGATAGCTAAGGCAGATTGGCAGCAAAGCAGGTTCAAAAAACTCATGCTGTTCGACGAGTGAAGGCTGAAAGCACTGTATCACATTCAAGGTTATCAACGAGGAATTGCCAGGGCTTTCAACAAGAAAATTAAGTCCAAGAATTTGAAAGTATGAGATTTGGTGCTCAAAGACAACTGAGCTCCCATCCAAGGCCCAAGGGGCAAGTTCAGACCTAATTGGACTGGTCCTTACATCATCAGGTCTATCTGGTCAGGTGGAGCTACCACTCTAATGGACTGGTCCTAATGAAGGTAACAAAAGAGATTAGCACATTTACAAATGTGCTGAAGCTAATTCACTCACGACCTAACGCGGTGGATAACATTAATTCACTCCACATAAGCACATAGTTACATAGACACATACAAATTTCATTCTCGGATAATGACCGTCCCACGGCAATGCCAGAGTTCCAATTAGAAACAACAGTGATCAAGTGCTCTTCTAATAGGACTTCTAAAAACCCGTAGACTCAATCACCATCCTATGAATTTAATCACATACCCATATAATCACATAAGCATGTTATCATATAAGCACATATAGTTCGTACTTAAGTCTTTAGCAAACGAGACAACCCCATTATGGTACTAACCACTTCCCACGTACCCAAAGTATTCAAACCCAGTACGCTCTGATACCAAGTTGTCACGTCCCGAAAATAATATAATAATCTAACAGTAAAGGCAAATACAAACTGACATAAACAGAGCATTAGGCTTTCATTAATCATAGTCCATTTACAAAAGGGCACTTGCATTACACATTCATAAGCTCTACCCTGAATCTATAGTATGTGGCACCAAACTAAATGATCAACGAAATAAATGCCCTACGGGCTTACATCTTTCCAAGATAGTTCTTGGTTACAACAAAAATGAGCCTACCTCAACACAATTTAAAGCCCTTGGCTATACAAAAATAGATATAACAAAATAGAAGCTCTTGCTCCTGATCCCTCTAAGCTACTGTCTTAGCGGAGGCATATCACCAACACCTGAAAATGGTTTTTTCCAAATAGGGTGAGCCAAAGCCCAGCAGAAACAATCTAGCATAATATATGAACTTTAACAAGGTTATAAACGTGATGCACATGGCCAATGCTCAAAATAAAATCATTTACATCTCTTCTTTCCAAATCCACATTATGCTAACTATGATATCCCAATCCATTTTATATCAATTCATTTCATCTCATTTCATATCTCCTCAATTCATGAGTCATATCCACTGTTATCCAGACAACCCAACTGAGATAACAACTCAGTGGTTTTTTTACCACACAACCATTACACATAAACACTTCAATTTGCCATTTTACGAAAATTGTCTGCGAGAATCGGCACCCATATATACACAATGTTTTCGGGACTTTCACCCTGGACGCACAGGCCAACTTGATTCAATGGAGTCCATCCCCTTTCTCCTCCCAAACATCATACATTTGCAATGTATTAAACACAGTCATATTCAATGACAATTAATAAGAGACTAGTTTCAATTTACCTAATCCTCATGCAATTTCTACAACAATCATAGCTATCCTCCACCGATAGCCCAAAACAGATATTTCTAAACAGATATACAATCTTCTCAACAGATAAATTATTCAAATTTCCATAGGTGAGAGGTAACATGTATCTACTACATCATTCATATAAACGTCAATCCCATTTCACATTTCTTATACAATTTTCATTATTTACACAAAGTATTCATTCAAGGCATTATAGGGCAAAACTCCATTTTTCCCAATCTCATCTCATTCACCAAAACTCAACCATTTTAACATAACCCAGAGTCATATCCATCTCCATAACCATTTCTAAGACATCCATTATAAAAACCCCTCTTTAGAATTGAAACCCACATACCCTAAGTTTGTTAAAAACACCTCACAACCCAATGTTTCTCACATATCAAGAAATAATCAAGCTAAAACTCAGAGTGTAGAGAGTCCCTACCTCAAGTTTAGATGGCCAAAGCAACAACGGAGTAACTTCAACGACGCCGAAATCAACTTCCACTCAGATCAAAACGAAGCTCTTGAGACGCTCTACCTTTTTAACAAAGGCACACAGGTAGAGAAACCAACGGATCTAGGTGAAAATGCAGAGATAAGGTAAGTTTTAGAGAGAGAAGTTCTAGATCTAAGGTTTTTAAAAAGGAAATAGAGACAGAGAAGTGAAAAAGTCATGTAAAATGACCTCATTGCGGAGTGATATACGCGTAGTCTGCTCGAGCGCAAGAGTTGATGCTCGAGCATCAGACACAATAATTTGTTCCGCTCGAGTGCAAGAAATGGCCACTCGAACATAGAATACACACATCCAGTAGTTTTGCAGACAGAAGAATATCGCTCGAGCGCAAGAATGGCCGCTCGTGCGCACATCCGCTCAAGCGTAGGAAACGCCGCTCGAGCGTAGAACACACTCTTCCAGCATTTTGCAGGTCTGCAAAAATACTGAGAGTTTGCAAAGCCCACTCGAGCGCAAGATGTAACACCCTCAAAATTATACATAAAACCCACCATTCTTGACATGCATAGACATAAGAGAATAAAGCATATTTCTATTTATCAGAGTATTCATTACAAAAGTATTACATGCTGACAACAAAAGTAAATGCCCTATGGGCTTACAACTTTCCAAGCCAACACTTGGTTACAAAAGAGAGTACTAACTCATACACATTAAGCTCTTGGCTTGAATTTACATGTAATACCAATATAACAAAACAACAAAAAGAGTATTCAACTCTCAGAATCTCCCAAGCTAAGTTCTTGGAGGTGGCATGTCACTTGAACCTGAAAATGATGTCCCATATAGGGTGAGCCAAAGGCCAGTAGAGATATGCTAAACCAACTATAAGTAATGACTAAAACAATAGCATTTGATAGATGGTTAACACTTATGAACCAAACAATATCACAATACAGTCCCATGACAATCATGTCCATGGTACATTTCACCTTCCTTTACTTATCGAAATCATTTCATAAACAAGGCTTAGAACCTGGCCAAACAATTAAATGAAACTACATCTCATATTAAAATTACTTCCAATATCAACAATTCAAATGAGACTAAGGCTCATGTTAAAACACTTCCATTTCAAATGAGATAACAACTCAAAATGAAACACTTCCATAAATCAATAAGTACACATATTTGCTGTACTAATGGAGTCCATCCCCTATCTCCTCCCAAACAGGTTTGAGAGTCCATCCCCTATCTTCCCTCAAACCATGGAGTACATCCCCTATCTCCTCCCAAACAATATGCATATACAATGTAATTAACACTTGTCATATACAATAATCAATCAATACACATATTTGCTGTATTAATTCAACCGTCATATTCAATGTGATTAGTTTCAGTTTTTCCTAATCAACATACAATGTCTACAACAATCAAGACTGTCCTCCACCGATAGCCCAAAGCAGTTATCTTTAAACAGATAATAAGTTTATCAACAGATAAAATCTCAACAATTCCATAGGTGAGTGATTAAATTATCCAACTACACCATTTAATCTCATAATTCCCCAATTTCATTAATTTCAACTCAATTCCACATTTTCCCAAATTAATTTTACAAATTAATTTATTACAACAATTAGGGCATTTACCCCTTTTTCCCAAATATTGATCCTAAGACCAAATTCCATCAATTCAACTCTCTAGCCCACATTTTCCAGGCTTTAAATACATAGGGAGCTTTATAACACAAAACCCCTCTTTTATAAATTACAAACCAAACCCTAACTTTTCCCAAAATTACCAAATACCTCCAACTAATCAAAATGCATAAAGCTTATGGCAAAACTCATAAGATGGAGTAGGTTATCCCTACCTCGAAATGAAGAGCTCAAATGGAGAAGATGACCAAAACCCGAAGTGCTCCAAATCCAAGATTTTTCAGATTAGAAGGAAGCCCAGGTCACCCTCTATCTTTCTTACAAAGAGATTAGGGTAGAAACACACTCTAAGTAGATCAATCCCTAGAGAGAAGGTTTATAGAGAGAGAAGATGCAGCTGGTCTAGGGTTTTTAGAAAAAGAGATGAAGAAAAAGTAATGAAGAAGAAGCTGCTGCGATCTGATATAACACAGGCTCGCTCGAGCGAAGAAGTGGTCGCTCGAGCGACCAGACACAAAGATACCTCGCTCGAGCTAGAAAGCCTCGCTCGAGCCAACAATTCGAAGCTTCAGGTCTGCAACCCAGAAGCACGCTCGAGCGCAAGAATGCTCGCTCGAGCGAAGAAACCCAAAACATAGACCTCGCTCGAGCAAAGAACTGCAACTCTCAGGTCCAAAACTGGACGCAGACGCAGGCTCGAGCGCAAGACTTCTCGCTCGAGCCACCAGACACAAAACTCAACTCTCGCTCGAGCGAAGGAACCCTGGCTCGAGCGAAGGAACTAAAACACATACCTCGCTCGAGCTAGAAAGCCTTGCTCGAGCCAACAATTCGAAGCTTCAAGCACGCTCGAGCGCAAGAATGCTCGCTCGAGCGAACAAACCCAAAACATAGACCTCGCTCGAGCAAAGAACTGCAACTCTCAGGTCCAAAACTGGACGCAGACGCAGGCTCGAGCGCAAGACTTCTCGCTCGAGCCACCAGACACAAAACTCAACTCTCGCTCGAGCGAAGGAACACAAAGCTCGCTCAAGCGACAAAAGCCTCGCTCGAGCGAAGAACCAAAATTCTGGGCAGCAACCATTTGCTCCTAATCACACCCAACCTGTAACAATCCTGCCCAAAACATCCTATAACTCAAATACAAAGTATTGAAGGACGGAAACAAGATATACATAACATCAACTCCACGGAACCTAAGTCCGAAATACAATAATCAATGGAGGGAAAACCGGGGTCACTATACAAGAAGTGCCACTCGAGTAGAAGAGCAAAATTCTAGGCAACAAGAGTTGGGAAAACGAACAACCAACCTGTCCCAAGCACAACCACAACAATCCCAAAGCTAGGTTTAAGGGAAAAGAAGGTAAGCAAGACATATTCAACAGTATGAAACCAAGAAACCCACATCCAGATTACAACAAGGTTTGGGTCAAAACCACTAAATTCTTATGGATTCTCTCTACTACGTGTCACCTCTCAAGTCATTCCTTCCACTTTTTCTAATTTTTAATCATTTTTCAATTATCTAAATCTCAAAAGCCAAAAGGATTATATATATTTAAATAAAATGATAAATATTTAGATATGAGCAACAAAGAGGTAAAGATAAAAATATAAAAAATAAAAAGATAACTATTCAAATTTCAACCACAAAAATAATATAAGGTAAAAAAAAATAACTAAATAAAAAATATTACGAGTCAATTAATTTTAAAAATAAAAAGTTAACTATGTATGTATGAACAATTAAAAATATTTAAATAAACAAATATTACGAGTTAAGTAATTTTTAAAATAAAAAGGTAATTATTTATATATGAATAACAAAAAAATAGAGATGAAAAAATATACAAAAAAATATAACTATTTAGATTTGAACTGCAAAATGAAAATTTAAATAAAAGATAACAAAATATTTAAACAAAAAAAAAAAGATTATATAGCGACCCCGATTTTCCCTCAATTGATTATTGTATCCCGGACTTATGTTTTGGGCAGGTTTGTTATAGGTTGGGTGTGATTGGGAGCAAATGGTTGCTGCCCAGATTTTGGTGTCTTCGCTCGAGCGAGACTTTTGTCGCTCGAGCGAGCTCTGTGTTTTAGATCCTTCACTCGAGAGCGAGAGTTGAGTTTTTGTGTCTGGTGGCTCGAGCGAGAAGTCTTGCGCTCGAGCGTGCGTCTGCGTCTCATTTTGACCTGAGAGCTGTGTTTCTTGGCTCGAGCAAGCTTTCCTTCGCTCGAGTGAGCGAGGTGTATGTTTTTGGGTTCCTTCGCTCCAGCGAGAATTCTTGCGCTCGAGCGTGCTTCTGGGTTGCAGACCTGAAGCTTCGAATTGTTGGCTCGAGCGAGTCTTGCTACGCTCGAGCGAGAGTTCTTTGTGTCTGGTCGCTCGAGCGACAACTCCTTCACTCGAGCGAGCCTGTGTTATATCAGTACACAACAGCGGGAAACACTTCACTTTTTCATCTCTTTTCTTTACACAAACCCTAGATCTGAGCTATATCTCTCTCTACACACCTTCTCTCTAGGGTTTCATCTATTTTTAGTGTGTTTCTACCCTAGGTTCTTTGTAAGAAAGGTAGAGGGTCATGAGGGCTTTGTTTTAATCTGAGAATTTGTAGATTTGGAGCACTTTGGTTTTTCCTCATCTACTCCTTTGGGCTTCTAACTTCGAGGTAGGGATACCCTACTCCATCTTATGAGCTTTGTCTTTCATTTTGGTCATTTTGATTAGTTGGTGATATTGTGCAATTTTTGGAAAAATTGGGGTTATTGTGTAATTTATGAAAGAGGGGTTTTCAAATATTAAAACCCATGTGTAAGGGAGATTATGAAAAATGGAATTTTTGTTGTTGGATTGGTGAAATCAAACCTTAGGGTTGATATTGAGAAAAGACGTAAATACCCTAATTGTTGAAATAAATTAATTGGTATAATTAATTTTGGGAAGATGTGAAATTGAGTTGAAATCCATGAAATTAGGGAATTATGAGATTAAATGGTGTAGTTGGATAATTTAATCACTCACCTATGAAATTGTTGATATTATATCTGTTTGATGCATTTATTATCTGTTTAGAAATAACTGTTGTGGGCTATTGGTGGAGAATAGTCTTGATTGTTGTAGACATTGTATGTTGTTTAGGGAAAACTGAAACTAATCACATTGAATATGTCATTGAGTATGACAGTTGAATTAATACAGCAAATCCGTGTATTGATTGATTATTGTATATGACAAGTGTTTATTACATTGTATATGCATGTTGTTTGGGAGGAGATAGGGGATGTACTCCATGGTTTGAGAGGAGATAGGGGATGGACTCCATTGATACAGCAAATATGTGTATCATTTGAAGTGTTAATACAACAAATGTGTGTATTAAATTAAGATATTGGAAATATTTATAATGTGAGTTGTAGACTCATTTGAATTGTAAATAAGGAAAATGTTTTAAAATGGGAAGTATTCCCATTTAAGTGTCTGGCCAGGTTCTGAGCCATGTTTTCGAAATGATTTGGATAAGCAAAGGAAAGTGGGATGTAACATGGACAGGATTGTCATGGAACTGTATTGTGACATAATTTGGTTTATTAAGTTAACCATCTATCAAATGCTATTGTTTTAGTCATTGCTTATAATTGGTTTAGTATATCTCTAGTAGGCTATGGCTCACCCTATATGGGACATCATTTTCAGGTACAGATGGTATGCCACCTCCAAGAACGTAGCTTGGGAGGCTAGAGGCTGACAGACTTTTTGTGTTATATTTTGTTGTATTACATGTAAATTCAAGCCTAGGGCTTACTTGTATAAAGAGTTAGAACTCTTCTTTTGTTGAAACCCAAGTGTTGGCTTGGAAAGTTGTAAGCCCGTAGGGCATTTACTTTTGTTGTCAACATGTAATACTTCTGTACTTAATTACTCTAATGAATGGAAAGATGTTTATTTCTCTTATATCAATGCATGTCGGGAATGGTGGGTTTTATGTATTTTTTTGAGGGCGTTACAGATTAAGATTGAGATATAAATATCCCAAAAAGATAATAATTTTTTTAACGATCTATATTTATCTTTTGTTAGTTTGTTATAGAATTTTCATATATTTCAGTTTAATCTTTTTAAAGTTTATCTTCAAGTTGAATTTAAGATTTTATTTTTTAAAATCATCAATTAATTATACATACAAATTTTAAATATGATAAAATTTCATATATATCTTTGTTTAAGCATAATATTTAAATAAAAAAATATTATGAGTGAAATAATTTTTAAAATAAGAAGCTAATTATTTATATATGAATAACAAAAAATAGAGATGAAAAAATATAAAAAATAAAAATATAACTTTTTAGATTTGAACTGCAAAATGAAAATTTAAATAAAAGATAACAAGATATTTAAATAAAAAAAAAAGATTGAGATTGGGATATAAATATCCCAAAAAGATAATAATTTTTTTAACAATCTATATTTATCTTTTGTTAGTTTGTTATAGAATTTCCATATATTTCAATTTAATTTTTTTAAATTTTATCTTCAAGTTGATTTAAATATTTTATTTTTTAAAATCATCAATTAATTATCCATACAAATTTTAAATATGATAAAATTTCATATATATCTTTTGTTTAAGCATAATCTTTTCAATATAAAAATAAGTTCCTGCAAAAGAAACTATGAACAGAAGATTGGGGAAAAACAATCAATATTGAACCATTTCTAATCCCTTTTCAGTGCCTAAAAATGTTAAATATTTGTTTTACAGTTGAAATGTGTACTTGCATGAGTTTTTGAATTTGTGAGAAAGTGAGTTTATGTAAAAGGATATTATTTTATTTTTAATTTTTTTGTTACAATCTGTATTTTTCCTTATTTCTTTCTTTTTGTTAATAATGTGTCATTTAAATGAGATTTTTTTTTAAATTTTTTATAAAAGTGCTACTATTATCAATTTGTAACTCTCTCACTTATTGATTATTTGTGTTTAATTTTTTTTTTTGGTGTAGATGTTAGATTGAAAATGAAGAGCACATCAAAATTTATTAGATATGAGCTTATACTTTAAATGTATTCATTAGTTGATTTTTTATTGTTGATTATCCTGTTGAAATAACTCATGATTAAATTTATTTGTAGGAACACATTTCCTTTGAGAACTAAACCACAAATTTATTTATTTATTTATTTTTTTATTTAGATTCAGAGTTTGAGCATATGGAAGATATCTCATATTAAAAATGTTAATTTTTTTTTTTGAATAATTTAAATATTTATATTCTTTATGTTTGTCAATTCAAGTTTAATGCATTTCCAAACTTTTTTTTTTTTTAATCTTTCCAAACCTATTTGTGTTTAGTGAATCAATATAACCAAAAAACAAATAGCATGTAAAAAAAATTTAACCATATAATGGGAATTAAAATTAATTTTTTTTAATTTATTATATTATATGGGATGATTAATGCAATATCTACTATTGATTAAACATGTAACACCCTCAAAATAATACATAATCCCATCATCTAACAGTTCTATAGACATGATAGATAAATCACATTTCCATACCTACATCAGAGTTAATATTACACAAGGGGTATTTCATATAAGTTCCAAACTGTTTACAACATAATAAAGTGCCCTACGGGCTTACATTTTTCCAAGTACTAGCTTAGTTGCAAAAGAAGAGTACTAACTCTTTTCATATAAAGCCCTCGGCTTGAATTTACATTTAACATCAAAATGAATCCACAAAATGGATTCTCCAACTCCTAAACCTTCCAAGCTAAGACCTTAGAGGCGGCATGTCACCTGTACCTGAAAATGGTGTCCCAAGAAGGGTGAGCCAAAGCCCAGTAGAGATATGCTAAACCAAACATGAGAAATAACTAAAACATTCGCATTCGACAAATGGTTAATACTTGTAAACCAACTTACACCTTTTTCACAGCCCAACAACAATTACATCCCTATCTCAATCCACTTCCATTCATTTACCCAAATCAATTCATAGACATGGTTCATTATCTATCCTAACAATTTAAATGAGACTACAACTCATAATATCAATACTTCAATCATCAACGTTATTCAAACGTGTTAAGATTTTGGGACTTTCACCCTGGACACTCCCTACTTAATTATCAATGGAGTCCATCCCTTATCTCCTCCCAAACAATGGAGTACATCCCCTATCTCCTCCCAAACAATAGAGTACATCCCCTATATCCTCCCAAACAAAGAATACATATACAATGTATTTAAACACATTATCATATACAATGATCAATTATAGCACATATTCAATGTGTTAATCCAATCGTCACATTCAATGACATAATTCAGTTGATTAGTTTCAATTTACCTAATCATCATGCAGTTCTACAACAATTGTGGCTCTCCTCCACCGATAGCCCAAAATAATTACCACTAAACAGGTAAATAAATCTATCAACAGATAAATTATTACATCTTCCATAGGTGAGTGATTTATCAATCCAACTACACCATTCAATTACATTTCCACCCAATTTCATCATTTCCAATCCAATTATATATTCCCATAATTATTTTCATTATTTTGACAAACAATTCATTTAATCCCAATTAGGGCATTTGTCCCTCTTTCTCAAATAACAACCCCAAGGCTCAATTTCATCAATTATACACAAATAACGCCATTTCAAAACCCCATATTCACAATAGAGTCCAAAACCGAGAAACCCCTCTTTTATAATTTCAAATCAACCCTAACTTTTCCAAAACTCCCAAACACCACCATCTATACGAAATAACCAACATTTATGTCCAAACTCATAGAAAGGAGTAGATTATCTCTACCTCGAGCTAGAAGAGCTAATCCGAGAATGCAAACATCACCCGATCAAGGATCCGAGATCATTATTGCGAAGACCACGACAAGCCCTCCGACTTTCAATATGATTCCTCAAACCTCACCTCATGTAAACCCACATGCTGCGAGCCCCACCAGAGCCATTCAAAAACCAAACCAATCTTGAATCACCACAAGAGGCAGCAACACACAATCGACCAGCTAGCATGGGTGGCCTACTAACAACCACGCCCACGTGGTGGCCCTCCTAGTGTAGTAACAGTGTTCCCAATTGGATGGAAAATTGCAAATCAACTCAAAAATATATATATAAAATATAAAGATAAGGGATATGCTCGGGGTAGCCCATGTGCTATTATCATCATACCTTTACTTGCTTTAGCCTCAAAGCATCACAATCTATATGTATAACTGAGGCGCACCCACGTGAACTCCCCTTCCCACTAGCCGAACACCCACATCATCTCACATCTTAATCATCTCCGTTTACCTGAGTTGCACACCATTCATGTTACTTGACGGAAGTGACTACAAAAGAGGATTAGAGTTGTTGTGAAACCAGCTAGGAGCAATGTAGAAATGATTGTGCAAGTTATGGGAAGTTCACTTGTGCTGCTCTATAGCAAGTAAAAAGCAGTCGTAGCAAATGGGCCAAACGCTGCAAAGCTCAAAGGCTCTCCAAATCATTGATAACTTAAGTAATAGCACAAGCCAGTAATAATATTGAACTCAAATTCCTGGCCTCTACAAATACCCAAGTGAGTCCCATGAAACAAAGAGCAAGAACAAGTATGCAACAAGTAGAGTTCTTGTACGGTTGCCAACTATATATACAACTGACTCTTTCTTAGTCTTATCTACTCCAGTACCAAAATCATAAACGTCATTGCTCAGTTTCTTATTAGTGAACATGAGCAATCAACAAAGTCAATCACTTCAAATTTCAGAGATGCTTCAGAAGATCAGCTTCAAGTCTTGTAGATCTAAATCTTTTGATTGGAGATCAAGTCCATAATCTCATTTGAATCAATCTTTGCATAAATCTGAATCATGGATATGATTTCAGCAACTATAAAGGACTGATTGCTGAGATATCATCATTGTCCTCCTCAAGTTCTCGCCCATTGAGGCTTAGTAGACAATGCAGATGGTGGTTGTGTCGCCTTTGGGAAACTCAACTTTTTCAAAAGAAATTTGTTGCATAGCATCTGCAACTGAAGCACAAATAGGAAAGGTTGACAACTTCCTCTGACTCCATTGACAAATAAAAATCCATTTTGGAGATGGGAGAGCATTGGGGGAGAGAGAGATGATGGGTAGATCTTCTTGGTTGCATAGGAGTCGCATGAGGATGCATTGGTCAAGAGGCCACGCAATGAAGGAGCTATTGAAGAAGAAAATGCCATTGGCAGCTATGAGTTTGAGTTACAGAGTTTCTTAAACAACACAAGCAGATTGACTCACTGATTGTACGAGAGTGAGAGTGAATAGAAGTTTTGGTGAAAGGCATCTGCCATAATTGTAACAGACTGGAGGTCCCGCTCATCCCCACTCTCCCTCTCTCTCACTCTTTCTATCTCTCTCTAATCAATTTCTACACCTTTTGACCCCACTCCAGCACCTCCTTTTTTCTTTTATTTATTTATTTATTTATTTATTTATTTATTTTTTTTAAAACACTTTCCCACCGAAAGTGAGCAAGTCCCTTTCAATAAAAATTTCCACCACATTTTTATCTTATTTTATTTTATTTGGGTCTTTACAACCTACCCTCCTTAAAGAAATTTCGTCCTCGAAATTAAACTCAAGTAATGTAATACATTCTACAGTCACCCACCAACTCACTCAAGTACTTACCATTGCATCAACAAAATTCTTTGACCTCTACTTGAGCTAACAACTAGTACACCAGTAACAAACCAAATCATTACTTCGCACCACAATTGATTATAAACACCCTTACATAGTATAAACCATTAAGTGACTCTTCTATTCACATCAATAACCTAAAGTAACCAAAATAGGATCTAATCCCTTAAACATAACACAAATTTTGACAAAACGCCTCCTCAAAATACTAAGACACCGTACCTTATTGGTGATAACCCAACTTCAACGAACTATCTCCATCACTTAATGCACAATGCACCCCAAGGCCAAAATAACTACCATTACTCCGTAACATATGCAATGTACATCCTAATATCAAAATAACATTTCTATCACAATTCCCAAACATCGAAAAAAGGTCCTGATACTTCTCACAGACTTCAGCCTCACGTTCTCAAATCGCCTCCTTAACCCCGTGGTGTCTCTACAACATTTCACCAAGGGACTAATACGAACAAAAGATATACAAACCCATACGGACAAATACGGAGAAAATACACAGATGCTTACATATACACAGTCACATTTGGGGAAATATGTTGTTACTAACAAGGAATATTCTGTCTATGGACATTAGCGAGCACATGCCGTTACTACGATGGAACCTTCCGTAAGTTGATGTCATCGCACGTAAGCAAAACACGCAAAAAGGAAAAAAAACACAAATGCAGGGATACGGGGTTTCGAACCCCTAACCTCAGGCTTCGTCCCTTGGTCCCTCAACCACTGAACCCAAGTCACTCTTGTGACCAGATATAGTCGAATAAATGTATATAATACTTAAATATACAACATAGATACATATATGTATACAACTTTTCCGATTCTCTCTCTTCCTTCAAAAACTGCATCTGACATGCGGCCTTGCTTTTGCATCAGTTGGCCGACAAAAGCAAACCTCCTCGATTTGTAAGCTCCCCTTGGCTCTCTCTCCCTCTTGTCTTCTTGTCTTCTACATTCTTCTGAATCAGTATCTTCCCTCTTCTACTTATTCACTCATTTCTCCTTCTTCTTCATCACTCTCTTCTGTTTCTTCTTCCTCATCGAGAGAAAAAAAAGAGATTGAACGGAGGAGAAAAGTTGTCCCAAAACTAAGTCTATTCTCTACTATTTCTCTGACTCTCTTTTTTTTCTCTTTACACCCCTCACCACATATGGCCTCATCTCGTCCCTTCACTCTCTTTCCGGACCTCAATGATCCAAGCTCTCCTGGACCGAGTGCCCCTACTCCTACCCTTCCTAACCTTCCTGGACTGAGTGCCCCTGCTACTACTCTTCCTAATTTTCCCATGATGTCAGTTGAGCAAGTCATGGCTGCTCAATCTGACATTGAGGCCAACCATTTCACACTAAGCTCTTGAATGGAAACAGTGACTGCGGTTACCAAATTATTTCACCGGCTATAGAATAGGACCAGTGAAGTACAACAATTAAATGCCCAACTTTCTCTACTCCAGCGCATGTACAAAGATGCGCAAGTAGAGATTTGCGCACTGAAGATGGAAAATAAGGAGTTGAAACGAAAGACCACTGACATGACCCGATTCGAAGCACCTTCATACTTCGCCTTTAATAACCAGCAGGGAGTCAACTCCCTCGGCAGTCCTGTACGCACTAAGGCGGAGCCTTCAAGGGTCTCCCAAGGTGACAAAAAAAGGAAGAGCTCGGCAGGAGAGTCACGTAAGTGAAGTCGGCATGTGGCTGTTATCGAAAACAAGATCTTTTTTTTTTGTTTTGTCGCCACTGTAATCGGGGATGTCATCCCTTGACTTCAATAAAATCAGTTTTCTCTTCTTCTTTTTTTTTTTTTTTGTGAAATAATTTACTTAATATCCATCCAAAGTGATTATCTCAAGACTCTTAACCAATGAGAATACCCTCCCTTTAAAGACACAATTCAATGATATAATTTGTAATTGCAACCGTCACACGACAACTAACTCATCTCAATATTAAAATGAATTCATACTCAGTTACCCAATTGAATAAAACTAACACAAACAATGACTCCAAATATTTCATCCCATGAGAACCTCCATTCGTCCCCTAGTACAATCATATTCTTCCATGAATTATTCCAAAAACAAAATTCACAGATCACCTTAGCCTCAATTACTTCACTTGAACAAGAAGAAACACCAACCTTTACGAAACATAATGCAATCATGCCAAACACACTACTCAAAAATTCTCAGCCACAACTGTAGTTGCCCAACCAAACAATTTCTGTATAATTTTTGCCTATCCACTCCATTTCTTTCACTCGACAACCAACTTACAGTTTACGTAAACTTGTCTACATCCACCCACACAATTTCACTCCAACATAGAATTTACCCAAACGCTCACACAATGCACTTCGAGTCCACATAGAATTCATCAAGACTAGACATACATTCTAACAATACTAAGGTACTCCCAACAAATACTCACAGTCGTAATGACTTTGAAATCTCCTTTGAAGTCTTTAGTCAGCTCGCTTCTACCCAAATTCTAAAAGATATAACCACAAGTTATGATGCCACTCATTCAGCCTTTAGTGGCTCCTTAGAATCTCCCACCAAAAATATCTAGATTGGTCCAGAAGAACTCCCTTTTTAGCAGAAGTGGTTCTGTCTCTATAACTGGGGCAGTTGGGCCAGTGCTAGGTTCTTAGCCCTGAGTATGTTCAGTACCCCTACTATCTCTCATGCCAAAGCACCCATGGCATGTTGCCCAACTGGCTCAGCCACATTTGCCTGCCCTGTCTCCTCCTCATGCGCTGGAATCTCATCCGGTATTGGCATCTCGTGCCTCCTAGGCCTACCATGCGTACCACTTCCCCTTCCACATCCTGGCATCCTAATAAAAGTAGCACTCGAGATTGGCACTGTCACAATTGTGCCGAAACTAACTCACTCACGTCTTAAGGCAATGGACAACAGTTAATTTATTCCACATAAGCACATAGTCACATAAGCACATACAGATTTTCTTTCTAGATAATGATTGTCCCATGACATTGCTAGAGTTCTAATCAGAAATAGCAGTGATCAAGTGCTCTTCTGATTGGACTTCCAGGAACTCACAGGCCCAATCAACATCTCAGAAATCAAGTCCGATACCCATATAACCACATAAGCATGTTATCACATAGCACCTCATCATACAGATATCTCTGTCAAGCGAGATAAACCCACTGTGGTACTAACCACTCCCCACGTACCCAAAGTATTCAAACACGGTACGCTCTGATACCAGTTGTAACGCCCTCAAAATAATACATAATCCTATCATCTAACAGTTCTATATACATGATAGATAAATCACATTTCCATACCTACATCAGAGTTAATATTACACAAGGGGTATTTCATATAAGTTCCGAATTGTTTACAACATAATAAAAGGCCCTACGGGATTACATCTTTCCAAGTACTAACTTAGTTGCAAAAGAAAAGTACTAACTCTTTTCATATAAAGCCCTCGGCTTGAATTTACATTTAACATCAAAATGAATCCACAAAATGGAGTCTCCAACTCCTAAACCTTCCAAGCTAAGACCTTAGAGGCGGCATGTCACCTGTACCTGAAAATGGTGTCCCAAGAAGGGTGAGCCAAAGCCAAGTAGAGATATGCTAAACCAAATATGAGAAATAACTAAAACATTAGCATTCGACAAATGGTTAACACTTGTAAACCAACTTACACCTTTTTCACAACCCAACAACAATTACATCCATATCTCAATCCACTTCCATTCATTTACCCAAATCAATTCATAGACATGGTTCATTATCTACCCTAACAATTTAAATGAGACTACAACTCATATTATCAATACTTCAATCATCAACGTTATTCAAACGTGTTAAGATTTCGGGACTTTCACCCTGGACACTCCAGCCAACTTAATTGTCAATGGAGTCTATCCCCTATCTCCTCCCACACAATGGAGTTCATCCCCTATCTCCTCCCAAACAAAGAATACATATACAATGTATTTAAACACATTATCATATACAATGATCAATTATATCACATATTCAATGTGTTAATCCAATCGTCATATTCAATGACATAATTTAGTTGATTAGTTTCAATTTACCTAATCATCATGCAGTTCTACAACAATCATGGCTATCCTCCACCGATAGCCCAAAACAATTATCACTAAACAGGTAAATAAATCTATCAACAGATAAATTATTACATCTTCCATAGGTGAGTGATTTATCAATCCAACTACACCATTCAATTACATTTCCACCCAATTTCATCATTTCCAATCCAATTATATATTCCCATAATTATTTTCATTATTTTGACAAATAATTCATTTAATCCCAATTAGGGCATTTGTCCCTCTTTCTCAAATAACAACCCCAAGGCTCAATTTCATCAATTATACACAAATAACGCCATTTCAAAACCCCATATTCACAATAGAGTCCAAAACCGAGAAACCCCTCTTTTATAATTTCAAATCAACCCTAACTTTTCCAAAACTCCCAAACAGCACCATCTATAAGAAATAACCAACATTTATGTCAAAACTCATAGAAAGGAGTAGATTATCCCTACCTCGAGCTAGAAGAGCTAATCCGAGAATGCAAACATCACCCTGATCAAGGATCCGAGATCATTATTGCGAAGACCACGACAAGCCCTCCGACTTTCAATATGATTCCTCAAACCTCACCTCATGTAAACCCACGTGTTGCAGGCCCCACCAGAGCCATTCAAAAACCAAACCAATTTGAATCACCACAAAAGGCAGCAACACGTAATCGACCAGCTAGCATGGGTGGCCTACTAACAACCACGCCCACGTGGTGGCCCTCCTAGTGTAGTAACAGTGTTCCCAATTGGATGGAAAATTACAAATCAACTCAAATATAAATATATATATATATAATATAAAGATAAGGGATATCCTCGGGGCAGCCCATGTGCTATTATCATCATACCTTAACTTGGTTTAGCCTCAAAGCATCACAATCTATATGTATAACTGAGGCGCACCCACGTGAACTCATCTTCCCACTGGCGAAACACCCTCATCATCTCACATCTTAATCAACTTCGTTTACCTGAGTTGCACACCATTCATGTTACTTGACGGAAGTGACTACAAAAAAGGATTAGAGTTGCTGTGAAACCAGCTAGGAGCAATGCAGAAATGATTGTGCAAGTTATGGGAAGTTCACTTGTGCTGCTCTGTAGCAAGTAAAAAGGAGTCGTAGCAAATGGACCAAACACTGCAAAGCTCAAAGGCTCTCCAAATCCTTGATAACTTAATCGAAATGGCAGACACTAATATATGTAACCACAAGTAATAGCACAAGCCAGTAATAATATTGAACGCAAATTCCTGGCCTCTATAGATACCCAAGTGAGTCCCATGAAACAAAGAGCAAGAACAAGTATGCAGCAAGTAGAGTTCCTGTACAGTTGCCAACTATATTTACAACTGACTCTTTCTTAGTCTTATCTGCTCTAGTACCAAAATCATAAACGTCATTGCTCAGTTTCTCATTAGTGAACATGAGCAATCAACAAAGTCAACCGCTTCAGATTTCAGAGATGCTTCAGAAGATCAGCTTCAGGTCTTGTAGATCTAAATCTTTTGATTGGAGATCAAGTCCATAATCTCATTCGAATCAATCTCGCGTAAATCTGAATCATGGATAAGATTTCAGCAACTACAAAGGACTAATTGTTGAGATATCGTCATTGTCCTCCTCAAGTTCTCACCCACTGAGGCTTAGTAGACGATGCAGATGGTGGTTGTGTCGCCTTTGGGAAACTCAACTTTTTCAAAAGAAATTTGTTGCATAGCATCTGCAACTGAAGCACAAATAGGCACTACAAGAAAAAAGGGTTTTTACGACGCGCAGTGCATGCCGTAAAAACCCTTTTACGACGTGCATTGGCACGTCATATTATGACCAGTCATGGAAAGTTGTTCACTTTCAATGACATGCTTTGCACGCCGTTAAAAACTATTTAACGACAGATTTTGTGCGTCGTTGATACCTTTTTTACGACATGCTGTAGTACGCCGTTAAAAACTATTTAACTACAGATTTTGTGCGTCGTTGATACTTTTTCTACGACATGCTACAGTATGCCGTTAAAAACCATTTAATGGCAAATTTTGTGTGTCGTTGTTACTTTTTCTACGACCACTTTTGCATGCCGTTATTTGGTGGGACAAATAACGACACTGATTGTGCGCCGTAAAATATATAATACAACAACTTGCTCAGCCTGCCGTAGATAAGTAAAACATACCACGACATACATGGAACATTGTGGAATATTTCATATAATGACCTAATTTGCTTGTTGTATAAACAAGCTTCACAAAATATTAATCAACCTCGACAATATTATTTCAACCATCAAAAATAAACTATATATATATTATAAACATTCAAAATTTATCAATATATTCATTCCAAACATCCAAAACCTGACTGCAAGTTCAAAAACATCCAAAAGGACTATCCTTAAGTTCTAAATTATCCAAAAAGTTATAAGCCATCCAAAACTATACATATATAAGTTTGTAAACATTACCCAAAACTATTCAAAAATTATAGAAATCTATTCATCGAAGTCCTCAAAAACTATCCATAGATGTTAGTTCTACTCAAAATCAAAGCTAATGAAATGGGTTGGCCAAGCAACAGTGCTTCCAATAGCATCTTCAAGCACAAACATCTCACGATTAGGGCGAAACAATGGCGCATTGACTATGACATGGTTAACCCATACTTTCCAACACCCAGGACCGAGAGGCACGTGATGTACCAATGCTTTAGAATCTGTTGATGCAATTGTGCCTTCCGCAACCACCACCTTTGTTCCATCCCAATTCAACAATTTGCATTTGGCATTGTCCAAGGATCCACCATTTCCAGTTTCATTTGCGTCATGCAACTACCATAAAAGCAATACATAAGATAAGCTAATGAATTAAAGATAAAATTAAAGTTATTATTAATGTCATATAAAATTTACCCAAATATTATTATTAATGTCATATGAACAATTGCATTTCGGGCATGCCTCCATATGCTGTAAATCTTTTCTAAATAAACAGCAATCATTCACACAAGCATGTATTTTGTCATACCCAAGATCAAATCCTTTAAGCAACTTCTTTGCTGAATATATAGATTGCACAAGTGTGTTACCTTCTGGTAGCATGTCAAACACTAATCTCAAATTTTCATCAAAACTCTTATCAGATGCCTCATACACAGCTTTATGCTTGTATAAAGCGACAATTGCTGAGAACTTAGTGTACTTTGTACAACCTGGATATAAAGGAGTTTCAGCATCTTCTAATGCTTGCGTGAACTCCCTCTCTCTACTTTCATTTCTAGGTTGCGGGAAATCATCATGTGCATAAGCATCTCTAAACAGCCTATATGTCTCTGGAATTTCGACATTGTCCTGAACTTCTACAGGTTCACTTAGTCGTTCCCCATGAAGAATCCATGACGTATATTTAGGATCCATCCCTACCATGACCAAATGCTCGAAAACAGTATCACAATGCTGTTGTGATAGGTTTCGACAACTTCCACAAGGGCATATGATCATATCGGTATTCCCTGAATTTGTCTTAGCCATGTTGACAAATTTTCTCGCTCCATCCACATACTCATTCGATACTCTGAAAACTTAAAATTATTATTAATTCCATCCAAACAAAATGAGTAACTTAACATTTGAAACATATTTATGGTTGTGTTTAGAAATAGACCTTGGAAAATGTACCCATGTTTTGTCCATCTTCAACTTTCCACTTGCTAACAAATTGCATCCACAAAAACTACTAAAATTAGTTACATGCATCAATGCTCAAAATGATTAGCAAATACACTAAGATGGTATTTTAGAGTTTCAAATAATCTAGAATCTAGAATTGTAATCAAATACCATTAAATTCTGGAAATATCAAGTACATAAACAATTGAATATCAATTTTGGTGTTTGATAGGCAACTTAGTAACATACTAGATGACAACTAGATAATTATTCTATGAAAAAGTTTAACAAACTTTAAGCAAATAAAAAAAAAAAAGTATACCTTGTAAACTCGAAATTGCTTGATTCCTTCCTTCTCCTATATTGAAATAATTATTTTAGCTCTTTCACAAGGAGGCTTTGACAGCTAGTCAGCAGCACTTTGAAAAAACTGCTACACAGGGCCAGAGCAAATTATTCCCAACACAACATCCATATAACAATTACTACAACAAGATGGTACACGGAGCAAAGTAGTGTAGCAGTTTAGAAGATGAAATTTCCCATTTTCATTAAGTAAAAACCAATTGAAAAGTAAAAGTGGATAAATTTAATCAATGTAAGGAATTCAACCTTTTCCGTTTAATAGCCAAGCCTAAAATTCAACTAGAACAGTAATACCCAAAATAATCATTAGACAATCTAATTTCTATTTCTTAATAAAAAATAAAAAAAAATGTGGTAAACAAAGTAGGTGTCTGCTACGAATTTTCATTATTAGCCCTTTTGTATTGTTTAGTGTTTAGCAGACTTTGTTAATACTTTTAATGTAATATCCTTTGTGCAATATTATGGAATGAAGTTCTTTTTTCTGCCCAAAAAAAAAATGTCAACCAAACACCAAAAAACAAAAACATAAACATTTTTTCTTTGTAAAATCAATTTGCAAGAAAAATAGTGTAAAATATTTTACTTCAAAACAAACAAAGCCTTAATAAATTATAAATCCAAGCATAACTAAGAAAAATATTTTTTGTGCAAAATCAATTTACATGAAAAATATTTTGGAGTAAAATATTTTAACAAAGCCTTGGTGTAAATATAATTACTTTTCGAACAAATTGAAACATCTAAAATAATGAATAAAATTATAAACATTATTATGACATTTGATTTAATAAATAAATAAATAAAATAGCTTCCAAAAGATAATTCATTCTTGCTTCTCTCTCTTAATTTTAAAATTAATGGTTAGAGAATAAGCTGATCCTATGAACATCCTATTTAAATTACATCCTATTTAATTTTAAAAAGTCACTATCTTATTTAAGTCACAGCATCCTATTTAAATTACATCACTTCTCTAACACATCACATCAAACCCAATCCAAACCCAACCCAAACCCACCAATAAGTCAAAAAGTGCACTTTTTTAATACATGTCAAACCAACCCTTAGTAGAAGTTATTGTAAAATAATTTTATTATTATTATTATTATTAGATAAATGTCACATGACAAAAATTTCAAGAAATTATAATAGAGACTCACTTAATATAATAATATATATATCTCATTTGAAATAATAATTTTAATATTTTTAGAAAATAAAAGTCAAAATTATATTTAATCACCAATTCATGAGATTAACTTAATAATTACAATCTCCTATGATATTATATTTACAAGCAGACAATAGTTCGAGTAAAACATATGTATTTCTAGTTTAAGTTTTGTGTTTAAACCTGCAATTGAATTAAATCAACAATTAAGATGAACAAGAAAGACAAAAAATAGCAACTGCTCATGAAGTGACCGCCTAAGTGCATGAACCAATTCGATATTATTATTATTATTTTTAATTTTATAAAACCGAATGTCTGAACTAATTTATGACTATATATATCCCAACTTCTCTTCCATCATCAACACACACTAACGCACCTTCTTCTCCGTGACACTTGTTATAGTAGAAATCAAAACCCATATCACAATGCCTTGGTCTTCAGCATCAGTATCCACAATATCCAAATGCACCATTTACCCAGAACAGAAATCCACCATGAAGTCCCTAAAACTCTCTGTCTCAGACCTTCCTATGCTCTCATGTCAATACATCCAAAAGACAATCTAATTTCTATTTCTTAATAAAAAATAAAAAAAAATAAGAACCTGATCCTATGAACATTTGCATAAAAAACAATATGGGAAACAAAATTCCTATAAAATTACGAAAAAAATAAAATTAGGATGGTGTTGGACATTGTTAGTTGTGTATATATAGATGTTTACCTCAATAAAGTTGAGGAAATGTCCAAATAGCAGCAGGATGGGCTTTTGTTTGTAGGCTGATTTAATCATTTGAATTGCTCTCCAATCTCATGATGTTGTATTCAATTGCAAAAATAGTGATTAAAAAAAACAGTAGAGGCTCAAATCTGTGCTAAACATGCTTCAAAACAAAGACATTATTATTTTCTACTCAACATTTTGGCCATGTCTCTTAATTGCACAACTTTGTTCAATGAATTGCAAGTCTCAATTGAAAAGAAAAGAAAAAACAAATAAAAGGCGACACATTTCCCACATGCAAAAATATATATATTTCTATTTCTAATAAATAAAAGAATACCTATTAAACAAAGGGTTGCGAAGTAATCCCTTCGTACAATAGATTATTGAAAAATAATCTCACTCAATAAACAGCGGTGAGAAGATCTGAGAGCATTACCAGATTCATTTTGCTTTGTGGCAATGCAAAATCCCAAGCAATATATGAATTTATGGATTCCACAGACAATGAGACCTAGAAGGAAACACATTCATCAAATGTCTTGGATATTGGTGATAGTAGTAGTCAATAAGCAATTCGTAATTATCAATAACTAGATCATAAACTCGAAGAAAATATAGTTGAATGTTCTTTAAAAAAAAACAACCAACTGTATTGGTGATTGGCCAGTTCTAACCAATTTAAGTAATGAAAACATTCAGACTGTCAAAAAGATTTGAGGATCAAAATTTATACATTATGAAGCTAATTGAATGACACATTAACACCTCAAGATAATTACAAAAATTCATACTTGCCATCAAAAGTGTATTTTAACTCAAATCCAAAATGTGTTAATTTCAAAACTTAATCTGATGCAGCCCAACTGGTCACATTTACATCAGAGAAGCCCATTCCAAATTCTATTTGAACATAAATTACAAGGGTGTTATTCTTAGATCCTGTTTGATTTGGTTAGCATTTATTACCTTTTTTTATATCAAGGGCACAATTATACTTTCAGCACTTCAAGCATAAACTATGAGGAAGAACAAAAAGCCAACATCTCCTCTTAGAAAATTGTATTGCAGAACGTGCCTGAGGGCACACAACTCTTATACGACCGCATCATGTAATGTTCATGTCCTATGTCCATGTCTATGCTACATAGGGCTCAACTAACCCACCATAACTTCTCAAAATACATTATGAGCCATTCATGAAGTAGGACCTTGACTTTCTCAAAGTCAGTGCATTCCTATGGGATATCATTTCTGATCATATCTAAAGACCTAGAAGTTGCAAATGCTTTTGATATACCGCCTTTCAGTTTCAGTGCAATACAATTACATATAAATCACAAGGAAACTTTTATAGCTTCTAAAAACACCTCAAGTAGACACATAAAATCAAACTACGGAAGAACATAGAAAATGTCAGCTCAAATTTGAAGAATTAAACTTCTAAACCAGAGTACGAGGCAAACCTCGTAAGTTTTCCCAGCAGGTATGGTTAATTCTTTATAGTCGTCATTTTTCCTGTAGAGAACAAGCAATTGGAATTTAAATTAATGCTACATGCTACTCCAAAACCTTGTAGATGTGAGAAGAAAAAATGACCAGCGGCAGTACATCAAAACTCATATTTACCTTCCTTCCAACGCACCAGAAGCCTCTGCTGTAATGAAGAAAGGGGAGTTTGTGAAGACCTCACTGCAACAGAAGACAAGCTAATCAACACATGAAAAGTGAAAATGTATCGAAGTCTTGTGGTCCCACAAGGCTTTGTAGAGTTTTTTTTTTTTTTTTTAACATTTCTGCATAAGTTAAACACCTCTTAGACTTGCAAACATCAGTCTGTATACACTGGATATGAACAAACAAACTATCATGATAATGAGGCTTCTTGTGAATCTTCTTGAAGGGGGGTGAAAACATAATTGACTTTGTAGTTATGCAATATGGACATTGCAAAATAAGCAACTACTCATGTTGAACATAATTTGAGCCTCCAAACTTTCTTTTGTTTTGTTCTTTTTTTTTTTCCCCATATTTCTTAGGTCTGCCTCTAGTTAAACCCCTCCCAACGCCCTTGACTAACTGGGACCAACACTATGTAATGTCCTCTCGTCCTTTTTTTGTTCAGAGAAAGGCATCTGCATCTTCAGTTGAATCCATCTAAGTGGCAACTTAAGAACCTTGTAAAAAACCCGTACTTTTTTTAACAGTCTAAATTTAACTATAAATGCTATCTAAAGTTTAAAGCATCAAGGCATCAACTGACATGTCCCATAAATGACAGAGAAGCCTTTCAAATGGAACTTCATGCACAACCAGAAAACTTCAGTTAGTTTTGCCAATTTGATAGACAAAGAATCCAAGATAAAGAAGAGTTAGATACAACCAACGTATAAGCACCACCAACCCAAGATGGCTAATTGTGGGCCAAACCCCTCACTGAAATGATATTGTCACCAAACCAGGAGTATCAACTTTTGCATAAAATTTGACCCACTTTATTTTGTACTGGCAATGACCCAGAAAGCCAAAAAAAAAATGACAGAAATCTTGATAGACCTCAAAGAATCTTCACCAAAAAGTCAATCAATAAGATTATAGTGAGTACACAAATATGATAGATAGGCTAATTAATCAACTACAAAGCAAAATAGGAAAGAATCATGAGTATACAATTAGGTACCAATACCTTCATCACCACACACACACACACACACAAAAGAAGAAGAAGAAGAAGAAGAAGAAGAAGAAAATAAAAGAAATAACAACTTATGGGAGCAGGAATCAGAAATAACAACTTATGGTTAAACAGCAGATGCATTAATCAAAGCTCTTACAACATTAACCTAGTTCTTACAACTCAAACGCCCAATATAAAAACAAACGGCAGATGTATTTCATCCATCCATCAATTCAAGCACAGAAAGGGACAGATTCCACAGTGCATAAAAACAAACAGAAAAACAGAGAAGAGAAGAGAGGAGGGGAATATAAATATATATATATATATATACCGAGAGAGAGAGAGTCAGAGATAGAGAGAGAGAGAGAAAGAGAGAGAGACAGAGAGAGAGACGAAACAAGGGTTTCAGGAAGAAGGAAGAGAAGAGAGAGTGCCTTACCAGTCGAAGTCGAAGCAGTCGAAGTCGAAGCAGTCGAAGGAGTCCAAGAAGATTACAAATTGAAGCCAAATCCAAGTCGAAGCAGTCGAAGGAGTCCAAGCAGATTACAAATTGAAGCCAAATCCAAGTCGAAGCAGTCGAAGCAGACTCTACCGATTCAATTGATTGAAGAAAACTTTCCCCTCCCTTCACCTAGGTCTCCCTCTCTTCTTAGAAACTCTCTTTTTTTGTTTCTTTTTTTCTTTTTTCTTGAATTCTATCAGTCTGTTTGATAATAGAAAAATAATTTAATTTATTTTTTTTTTTTTTATAAGTGGCGCCAAAAAATTGGGTTTTGGCGCCTTTTTATTTTGGATATCATTCATGACCTACATAGGAAGTCATAAAAAGTGACACACCATTCACGACCTACATAGTAAGTCATAAAAAGTGATTTATTTTTAATGACTGACAGACGCGCGTCGTATATAACTGATGTATTAACGGCATGCTATATGTATGTCGTAGAAAGTTTTATTAATTACGGCACGCAATGCAAGCCGTAAAAAAATTATCATTTTTACCATTTACGGCCTGCATAATAGACACGTCGTGGTTAGTCTATTATTTACGACATACAAAAAAAGCAAGTCGTAAAAATGAGAAATTACGGCTTGCATTCATTGTATGTCGTGGATGTGGTGCCGTGAAAAGTCAATTTTGTTGTAGTGAGGAAAGGTTGACAACTTCCTCTGACTCCATTGACAAATAAAAATCCATTTTGGAGATGGGAGAGCATTGTGGGAGAGAGAGATGATGGGTAGATCTTCTTGGTTGCATAGGAGTCACGTGAGGATGCATTGGTCGAGAGGCCAAGCAACGAAGGAGCTATCGAAGAAGAAAATGCCATTGGCTGCTATGAGTTTGAGTTGCAGAGTTACTTAAACAACACAAGCAGATTGACTCACTGATTGTATGAGAGTAAGAGTGAATAGAAGTTTTGGTGAAAGGCATCTGCCATAATTGTAATAGACTGTAGGTCCCGCTCATCCCCAATCTCCCTCTTTCTCACTCTCTCTCTCTAATCAATTTCTACACCTTTGGACACCACTCCAGCACCTCCTCTTTTCTTTTATTTATTTATTTATTTATTTAAAACACTTTCCCACCGAAAGTGAGCAAGTCCCTTTCAATAAAAATTTCCACCACATTTTTATCATATTTTATTTTATTTGGGTCTTTACAAAACAAAATTAGAGTTACTTTTATTTAATATATTAGTCATTTTGATTAATTACAATATGCCGCTATTACTCTACTTTTGGTTGTCTGAAGTAATTCTTAGACAAATTAGCTATTATATATGTGATGATTTACTTAATGTATGATAGTTTTTAAAAAATTTCAATAATGTGAAATATTAAATATTTTTAATGATGTGAAGTAAGATTTATATACACAGACTAAATAAAATATTAAGAAATACAATCAAATAGCAAATTTTTTTTAGTGATTATTGACTTTTTAAAATCCCGTGCATCGCACGGGTGACCACTAATATTATATAACGAAAAGGTAGTTTCTAACCCACAAGTCTTGTGGGAGCTCCAATATACCAATCTTAATTTTCTGATTTTTTGATTTAAAAAAAAAAATTCAGCATTTATTGACTTCTCCCAACCTACAAACATTTTCGACTTCTCTCATACCTATTGCTACACCATTTTCAACTTCTCCCATATACTATGGTTAATGATGAGATTGTTAAATTATTTTTAAAAAAAATCTTAAAAAATAATTTGTATATTAAAAAAATATCTAAAACAAATATAAATATCTATATCTATCTATATATTATATAAGGAAAATGAGATTTCTAATGAGAAGCCTCCTAAGGGCTCCAAACTCTCATTTTAAAATTATTAATTTTTCAATTTATAAAATAGATTAAAAAAACCTATTGGCAGATTTATTTATTTAATTATTTTAGAAATAATAATTATCCATTAATTTATGGATTTCAAATGGAAAGACAACAAAAATATTTCATAATCTCTCTCATCAATTTTTTTTAAAAAAAATATATATTAAAACTTGCATTCATTTTCTCTCCTCCAAAAAATCAGATAATATTTTTCATTAAAGTTGTGGATATCTATTTATATATTATATATTATATTATAGCATAACCAAAAATAAATAAAAATCAGATATACAAACAGATAAAATAAAAATTTTTATTTTTATTTATTCAGTTAAAATAATTCTTTTACCTCTTAATATCCAATTTTGAATTTTAAAAATCTATAAAGTCTATCTAAACAGATCTGATTTGAAAAAATACCTCCCACTATCATACTTTAAATCAATAAAACTCACATATCTATCACATATTTAAGTTGCATCATAACTTACATAAATAATAATAATTAAAAAAAATGGAAACCACAGTTAAATTAAATTAAAAAAACAAAATAGAAACTTACAACTCCATCTAAAATAAATTGGAAAAAAAAATAAAAATAAAAATAGAAACCACACAAATAAAGAAGATAAGAATTTTGATATGGATATCAAAAAGATATAACAATATCTAAATTTGAATTATAATTTAGTAATATAATTATTTATGTTTTTTTAT
Organism: Camellia japonica; assembly: GCA_030407325.1. NCBI lineage: Eukaryota > Viridiplantae > Streptophyta > Magnoliopsida > Ericales > Theaceae > Camellia > Camellia japonica. The sequence continues at coordinate 63,045,594 of JAPPVO010000032.1, forward strand.
GTATATCTATCAAAATTTTAAATCACTTAATGGGACAAAATAATCAAATTTCTAAAATTATTGATTTTTCAATTTATAAAATAGATTAAAAAAACTGTTGATTGATTTATTTATTTAATTATTTTAGAAATAATAAGTATCCCTTAATTTATGGATTTCAAATGGAAAAATAACCAAAATATTTCATAATCTATCCATTCTAATCTCTCTCACCGATTTTCAAAAAAAAAAAAAATTTAAAACTTGTCTTCCTTATCTCTTCCCCAAAAAATCAGATAATATTTTTCATAAAAGTTATGGATATTTATCTATATCTTATATGTATTATAACATAACAAAGAAAAACTAAAACTCAGATATACAAACGGATAAAATTAATAAATTTGATTTCTATTTATTCAGTTAAAATCTTTCTTTTGCATCTCAATATCCAATTTTAAATTTTAAAAATCTTTAAAGTTTATCTAAACAAATCTAATTTGAAAATATCTCTCACCATCATACTTTAAATCAATAAAACTCACATGTCTATCACATCATAACTTACCTAAATAATAATAATTAAAAACAAATAGAAACCAAAGATAAATTAAATTTAAAAAATAGAGACCCACAACTCCATCTTAAAAAAATTATAAAAAAAAAAAAAAAACTAAATAGAAACCACACAAAAAAAGAAAAAAGAAAAAAAGAAGATAAGAATTTATATATAGATCTCAAAAAAATATGACAATATCTAAATTTGAATTATGATTTAGTAATATAATTATCTATTTTTCTGATGTATATCTATCAAAATTTTAAATCACTTAATGAGACAAATTAATCAATTTTTAAGTCTTAATTTAAGAATAATCTGATTTTATAGCGATCCTGGTTTTTCCTGTCTTTATTTATTGTATTCTGGACTCGGTTCCGTGGATGTGTTGTTGTCTCATTCTCATTTTCATCCTTTACTCCTTGTATTTGAGTCTTGGGTTGTGTTGGGCAGGTTTAAAACAGGTTGGTTGTGTTTTGAAACCAAAAGTTGATGCCCAGAATTTGGCCTTCACGCTCGAGCGGGGCTTTTGACGCTCGAGCGGGCCCTTTGTTGTTGCTTCTCCGCTCAAGCGGGCGTTTTGATGCTTGAGCGTAAATTCCCATCTCCCAGTATTTTTCTCTGCAGGTCTTCGTACACTCGAGCGGGAGTTTTGACGCTCGAACGTGGCCCTTTGATTTTGTTCCTCCGCTCGAGCGGGGAGTTTGACGCTCGAGCGGAGACCATCACTTGCGAAACTTCTACGAGTGTGCATCCGACACTCGAGCGTGAGTCTGTGTCTGACGCTCAAGCGGGGATTTCCACGCTCGAGCGGGGAGTCGTGTATAACAGTCCGAGTTTTATCTTTTTAGATCACTTTTTGATTTTCTTTCTCTCTTTTACTTTTTCAAAACCTCCATTGGAGAGCACCTCACTCTAAAACTCCAACTTCTCTCTAGGGATTGATCTAGTAGGAGTGATCTTCTAACCTTGGGCCTTTGTAAAAAGTGTGGAGCTTGTTGAGGGCTACGTTTTGATCCGAAAATATTGGAGTTTGGAGCATTTCGAATTTCTTCATCTTCTTCCCTTGAGCTCCGAATTTGAGGTAGGGATACCCTACTCCATCTTATGAGTTTTGTCTTTAATTTTGGTCATTTTGAGTAGTTGGTAATGTTGGGTGATATTGAGAAAGCTAGGGTTTGTTGTGTAATTTCTAAAAGAGGCGTTTTCCATGTTTGAGTCATATTTATGTTATAGACTTGAAATGGAGGTTGTTTATGGATTATGGGTGAAAAATGAGCCTTAGGGCTATTGTTGGAAAAAGGGGGAAAATGCCCTAATTGTATTGAATAATTAATTGGTATAATTAATTTGGGGAAATCTGAAATTGAGTTGAGAATAATGAAATTGGAAAATTATGGGATTTAATGGTGTAGTTGGATTAATTTATCACTCACCTATGAAAAATGTTGATATTACATCCATTTGATGCATTTATTTTCTGTTTAGAAATAACTGCTTTGGGCTATCGGTGGAGGATAGTCTTGAATGTTGTAGACAATGCATGATGATTAGGCGAACTAAAACTAATCAATTGAATATGTCATCGAATATGGCGGTTGGAATAATACATCAAATTTATGTATTGATTGACCTTGTATATGATATGTGTTTATATACTTTGTGATGTGTGGGAGGAGATAGGGGATGTACTCCACGGTTTAGGGGAAGATAGGGGATGGACTCCTAAACCGGATGTTATTTGGGAGGAGATAGGGGATGGACTCCATTGATACAGCAAATATGTGTATCTATTGAATTATTGATATAGCAAATTTGTATATCATATATGAAGTATGAAAGTGTTTTGTTTGAGATTGATACAACAATTATGTGTATCTATTGTGAAGTAAGAAATGTTTAATATGAGTTGTTATCCCAATTGAAGTGGATGTGCTATTGATGTGAGATGTAATCTCATTTAAATTATTTGGCCAGGTTTTGAGCCACGTTTATGAAACGAGTTGATAAGTAAGGGAAAGTGAAATGTAACATGGACATGATTGTCATGGAACTGTAATGTGATATAAATTTGTTATAAGTGCTGATCATCCATCAAATGCTATTATTTTAGTCATTGCTTATAGTTGGTTTAGTATATTTCTACTAGGCTGTGGCTCACCCTATATGGGACATCATTTTCAGGTACAGGTATTATGCCACCTCCAAGGACGTAGCTTGGGAGGCTTGAGGCTGTTGGACTTCTTTTTGTTGTTTTTGTTGTATTACATGTATATCAAGCCAAGGGCTTATTTTGTGTAGAGTTAGTACTCTCCTTTTTGTAACCAAGTGTTGGCTTGGAAAGTTGTAAGCCCTTAGGGCATTTACTTTTGTTGTCAACATGTAATACATTTTGTAATGAATACTCTGATGAAATGTAATTATGCTTTATTCTCTTATGTCTAAGCATGTTAAGAATGTATGATTTAATGGGTTTATTTTGAGGGTGTTACAGATTTGTGATAACTGGGTATATAACCCGTCTCTTTCTCCTCTAATTGTGTTTATCTTGCTCGTAGTGGAAGTGTCGAGAATTAATCTAAGGTCTCGTCGACTGTTTGGGTTCATCATTCTCGAAAACCTTCCAATAATTCCTTTTCTTGGTCCTATTTTTCTTGGGTTTGAGTTTTACTTGTCTTGGAAGGCATGAAATTTGATCTAGGGTGTCTGGGACTCACTGGTGCAATTTTGGGACGAAAAGGCAAAATTGCACATGTGGGGCACGTGCGGGAATGGGGTCGCACGTGCGGTGAGAAAAGGGAAATTTTGGGTTGGCTACTGCATTATATGCACGTACGGGTGGAGGTGCGGGAGAGAGTGCCGCATGTGCAGGGGTGAGTGCCACACATACGGGAAGTACGTGCCGCATGTGCGAGAAAAGGCGCGCACGTGCGGGAAAGCGCTGAGTCTGAATTTTTTTTCCTTCTCTTCTTCTTGGGCTAAGTGTATATCACTTTTCCATCATCCCTCTCTCTCTAAAAACTCTTTTCTCTCCCTTCTCTCTACATTTCCTACACCAAACTAGATTGAATCCTTGATTTCTTCAAATCCATTAGAGTTTTGATCCTAGTCCCTTCATCAAAGTTGGATAACTTCTCGAGGGCTACGTTTTGTGCGGTGGAGATCAAGTTTCAACACCATTGATTTTGGGGGTTTCATCTCACTTCTTCTTCAAAATTTGAGGAGTTATATATATGTTTTTGCAAGATTATGTTGATTTAGAACTCTTTTGGGAAGTATGGAAACTTTGATTTTGGCTCATGTGTTGTGAATTATTTTAAAGGTGGGTTTCCATAATTTTTTTTACAAAAATCCTTAAGATTGTGAGTTATATTCTTGTAGAGAAGTGTTAGCTTGAAATAATTTCTTTCAAAATGAAGAGGAAACCTAGTTTATGGAAAACCCTAGAAATTTGAGAAATTGTGAGAAAAATATGGTGATGTTATGAAATTGATATTTGACTAATATTATGACAAATGTTGACATGAGGAATTTCATGGTATATGAGAATTAGTGGGTTTGGAAGTTTGTTGTTCAAAATATTGATATAGTCATGAAATGAGAAAGTTAATGGGAATGCATGAAATGTGGAATGTGTTGCTGCTCGATAGAGATTGATGAGCATATATTTATCTTGTGAAATTTTTTTGAAAGAGAGTTGGGAATTGTGACCATAAATGGAAAAATTGTGTGGAAGGATATTTTAATGCATTGATATATATCGCATTGGCATTTCAATTCATTTGATTACTACGAGTTTTGAATTGAGAAACTGAAAAAAATCTTGCATTGATTTGTTTTGGAGTAAATACGTTGGTAAGTCCGGATAGGGGATGTAGATGAAATTGATTAAGTTGGCCTTAAGTGTCCCGGGTGAAAGATCGAAAACAGGCACGGAGGAGGTACCATGTGCCTTCCGGTTAGCTACCGGTAAAGTGGGGGTTTGGTAGTGCTAGTTATGCCTACTTGCAGACACCAACCTAAGGATTACCTGAGTCGTATTTACCGCCCCTTGAACTTGATGTAAAATTATTGAATTGTTAAATTTTCAAGTTTTCATTGAGCATGATGGTTTTCGAAAAGATGATAACGTGACCTTCTTTTAAAAGCATGGCATAGCATATGCATTTCATGTAACACCCTCAAAATAAACCCATAAAACATACATTCATGATACAAGAAAGAGATATCATATTCCATAAATCAGAGTATTCTTATAGAAAGTATTACATGTTGACAACAAAAGTAAATGCCCTTTAGGCTTACAACTTTCCAAGTCAACACTTGGATTCAACAAAATAGAGTTCTAACTCTTTACACAAAATAATCCCTTGGCTTGATATACATGTAATACAGAAAGATAATCACAAAAGATCTCTAAGCCACTAAGCCTCCCAAGCTACGTCGTTGGAGGTGGCATGTCACCTGCACCTGAAAATGATGTCCTATATAGGGTGAGCCAACGCCCAGTAGAGATATGCTAAACATAATATGAGCAATAACTAAAACATTAGCATTTGATAAATGTTTAACTCATATAAACCAACATACAGCACAATCCAAATCCATGACAAGTATGTCCATGATCCTTTCCAATATCAACAATTTAAATGAGATTATAACTCATAATAAAACACTTCCATACTTCACAATTCACATGAGATAACAACTCATATTAAAACACTTCATTCTTCATAAATGATACACAGATTTGCTGTATTAATGGAGTCCATCCCCTATCTTCTCCCAAATAAAATCCGGTTTAGGAGTCCATCCCCTATCTCCTCCCAAACCGTGGAGTACATCCCCTATCTCCTCCCACACAATACAATGTATATAAACAATTATCACATACACGATCAATCAATACACAAATTCGATGTATTATTCCAACCGTCATATTCAATGACATATTCAACCTATTAGTTTTAATTCACCTAATCATCATGCAGTGTCTACAACAATCAAGACTATCCAATTTCATTATTTCCAACTCAATTTCATATTTCCATAACTTTCCAAAATTTATTATATAAATTAATTTATCAAAAATTAGGGCTTTTCTCCCCCCTTTTCCAATATTGACCCAAAGGCTCAAATATCATTACTAATCATCAATACCATCATTTTAAGATCCAAAATACACATGAATGAGTCATAATAACAAAACCCCTCTTTTACATCTTGAAACCCTTACACCCAAAATTACTCAACTCCAACATTAAATCAAAATAACCAAAAGTTTATGTCAAAGATCATAAAAATGAGTAGTTATCCCTACCTCAAATGGAGAAGATGAAGGATTTCGAAGGTGCTCCGAACCCAATAATTTTCTGATCAAAATGAAGAGCAAGCCAAAACCCACACTTTATATAAAGGGACCAAGGTAGAATATCACTTGATCTAGATGATTTTATAGAGAAGTTGTAGTCTAGAGTGAGAAGCTCTCAAGTTATTCATTCAATGAACTCCATTAAATAGATTAATTTATCTCATACATTCATGATACATAATTCATTAGATAAATTATTGTATCTTACATATTCATAATAGATACATAATGCATCTCTAAGATTCATTCAAAATGAATCCATCACATTCAATGTATTAGCATTAGTCTTCTATTCATTGTATATATATAGTGTAACGCCGTCAAAATAAACCCATAAATCATACAATATTGACATGCTTAGATAAGAGAATAAGCTTAAATACATTTCATTAGAGTATTTCTTACAAGGGTATTACATGTTAACAACAAAAGCAAATGCCCTACGGGCTTACAGCTTTCTAGGTCAACACTTGGTTACAAAAGGAAGAGTACTAACTCTATACAAAATAAGCCCTTGGCTTGATATACATGTAATACAAAAATGTAATAAAAAAGATGACCTAGCCACTGAGCCTCTCAAGCTACGTCCTTGGAGGTGGCATGTTACCTATACCTGAAAATAATGTCCCATATAGGGTGAGCCAACGCCCAGTAGAGATATGGTAAACATGATATAAGCAATAACTAAAACATTGGCCAATTATAAATGTCTAACTCATACGAATCATTTCATAACTAAGGCTCAGAAACTGGCCTAACGATTTGATTGAGATCACATCTCATATCAGCAGTTTTTCTATTTCAGATGAGATAATAACTCATATTAAACATTTCACACTTCATAATAGATACACATTTTAGTGCTGTATCAATCTCAGACAAAATCCGGTTTACAGGTCCATCCCCCATCTTCCCCTAAACTGTGATACACATTTTGGTGCTGTATCAATATCAAACAAAGACACTTCTATACTTCACAAATGATACACATTTTGGTGCTGTATCAATATCAAACAAAATCCGATTTAGAGGTCCATCCCCCATCTTCCCCTAAACCGTGGAGTACATCCCCCATCTCCTCCCACACAATACAATGTATATAAGCAATTATCATATACAAGTTCACTCAATCAATACACAATTTTGCTGTATTATATCAACCGCCATATTCGATGGCTTACTCAATTGATTAGTTTTAGTTTGCCTAATCATCATGCATTGTCTACAACAATCAAGACTATCCTCCACCGATAGCCCAAAGCAATTATTTCTAAACAGATAATAAATGCATCAACAGATAATTTATCAACATTTTTCAAAAGTGAGCGATTAATAAATCCAACTTCACTATTCCATCTCATATTGAGCCAATTTCATTATTCTCAACTCAATTTCATATTCTCATCATAAATGTCATTAATTACATAAATGACCCAATTATACCCAAACATGACATTTTTCCCCCTTTTTCCAATATTGACCCAAAGGCCTAAATATCATCAACTACCTCAATAATCACCTTTTAAGGCCCAAAACATACACATTTGAGTCCAAAGGACAAAACCACTCTTTTATAAAACCCAACTCAAACCCTAACTTCCCAAATATCAACCATCTATACAAATAGCTCAACATTTATGTTAAAGCGTATAAGAATGAGTAGGAATCCCTACCTCAAGAGATGAGACTCAATGGAGGTGATGAAGAAATCGAAAATGCTCCAAATCCCAAGATTCTCGGATCAAAATGTAGCCCTCAACGATCCCCACACTTTTTACAAAGGCCCAAGGGTAGAAAATCACTCATACTAGATTAATCCTAAGAGAGAAGGGAGAAAGTAGTGAGAGAAGCTCTCAAAATGGCTTTTCAGAAAAGTAAGAGAGAGAGTGGAAGTTGAAAAGTGGTTTAAAATCACCCAGCTGATATCTGATATACGTATGATCCGCTCAAGCGGAGAATAGGACGCTCGAGCGTCAAGCACAAAAACGGGACCCGCTCGAGCGTGAAGGGCACCCGCTCGAGCACCAAGACACAACTGCAAAACACACCCGCTCGAGTGCAAAGGGAAAGTCGCTCGAGCGTAGATTTCCCCCTTCCAGTACTTTTACAGACAATGAACTACCCGCTCGAGCGCCAAAATACCCGCTCGAGCGCGACCCGCCCGAGTGTATGAAAATCCGCTCGAGCGTGAAAAACCCACCTGCAGAAGTTTTGCAGAGGCACGAAATACTGAGAGTGTGTAAATCCCACTCGAGGGCAAGAAGACCCGCCCGAGCGAATAACCAAAAAAATCAAACTCCGCTCGAACGCAAATAGACCTGCTCGAGCGTACCACCAAAATTCTGGGCAACAAAGAATGGGACTAAAGCTCAACCAACCTGTTCGAAACACACCCAATACATCCTAAAACTCAAACACACGGAATTAAAGGATAACAACAAGATATACAACCACCAACTCCATGGAACCTAAGTCCAGAATACAACAATCAAAGGAAGAGAAACCGGGATCGCTATAACCTTCCCCCCTTAAAGAATTTCGTCCCCGAAATTAAGCACAAGTTTTTCAAGAACAAGTTTTTCTCAATTACCAACATTACTACAATACAAAATCCAACAACTTGACCTATTACCGGTCATTCCATCTCTTATTCAAGAGGCAAACTTCCATATAATCTCCAACATGCATTATCAACATGTATCTCAAAATATATTCAATGCCAAAATTATATTTGCATTTCTGAATCATCATCAACATATACAATGTTAAAATCAACTTCCATTATAAGGCAAGTTCCACAATATTTCCATAAACCAAAACATTTACAATGCTTTACAACTTAAGACATAATCAATGCTCTTAAAGTATATCAATATTACAAAATTTTCAAAACATGATTACACAGGAACAAATAAGTCCGGATATTTCTCATGGACCTCCAACTCACGTTCCCAAGTGGCTTCCTCCACTCCGTGATGTTTCCACAAAACCTTTACCAAGGGAATGGTCTTGCCTCGCAAGACTTGCTCCCGCCTATCCAAGACCCGAACTGGTCTCTCCTCATACGAGGCATCCTCATCTACCTCTAGGTCGGTCCAATCCAACACGTGCGATGGATCTGGCTCGTACTTCCGAAGCATACTAACATGAAACACGTCATGTACTCCGGATAACTGCGGCGGCAAGGCCAAACGGTAAGCAACCTCCCCAATTCTCTCAAGGATCTCAAAGGGACCGATAAACCAAGGGGATAACTTCCCACTCTTCCCAAACCTCATCAATCCCCGCCTAGGTGATATTTTCAAGAAGACGTGATCACCCGTCTCAAAAGCCAAAGGCCTCCTCCTATGGTCGGTGTAGACGCGCCCGCGTGAGGCCTCAATGTGCTACAGTTCGGACTCGATTTGTTTCGGTTCTTAATCTGAACCAAAGAGTCCAAATCCGGCAAATCGTTTTGAGAAAACAGATTTTTAAAAAGAAGTGCCAAACATGGACTGCTTTGCCAGATACAGAGTCGCCACCTAAATATTTTTTATAGGGGAATTTAGGAAACCCTGACTCGTTTGCCTAAGGCCACGTGTCTGTCATCACCAAAGTTGCCTCGACTCGGGAACTTGGGTACGATTAGGGAAGGTCAGCTATGAGCACCCCCGCTCGCCTGATCCGAAGATCGGCCTCTACTAATCATGAAATCTAGTTTTGAAGACATTATGTGCTCCTATTCCGATTAATTAGCTAATCTTACTATGTGATGCGCACAACACAAAAGTACAGACTAGATCGCCTAATTTGGAACAAAACATTGCATATCCGCCCGTTTGGAAAATGGTTTGAAATTTGCTACTCGTGAGTAGGCTAAAATACGAATTTCAACGAGTCGTTCCAACTCAGACAATCCAACCTTCACCCACAGGCATTCAGGCAGTTTATATCACATAAGCATATAGTCACATGGTAAGCATGCTGTCATGTTAACATTCACACTCATGGGAGATGCTAAAGCATAAAAAGCTTACCGAGTACTCTGAGCCAAAACAAAGGACTTGTTAGCAATCAATGTATGATCCAAGTCCATGTTAAGTGGTTAATGCATCGCATACAAAATGCAACTAGAATAGGCTCGGCTAATCCTAGGATGGCATGTGGAATGCAAAAAAATAACACGTATTCAAGTTAGATTTGAAATACTATGCAGTTAGCATGATGCCCCGAGCCCGGTGCATGCAAGACAAATGAATGGGTGCACGCATGCATAGCATAAGGTATGCTAAATTAAATATGCCCTAATACTAACCATCAAAAGCAAGTAAGTAAAAGGGAGAAAGAAGCGGGGATTGGAGGACATGCACACACGCACCCACACTTATTACAAATTCGCCCTCGCTCGGAGGGACCAAAAGAATATACAAATTAATTAACCTACAAGCTAATTAAATATTACAGACCACTTAACTAGTTAAGCAAATTAACTAAGCTAAGGAGAGCATTAAAAGGCCTTGGAACGAGGGATGCACGCGTGTTCGGATTGGCTTCGCCCGGAGATCCAATGCCATGCACAAGCTGCCTCTATTTTCCCTACTTTGCTTCTCTGAAGACTGCAAAAATCCCAAGGTACACTCTCTGGACACTGGGGGATGCTACCGACCATGAGGAATGGTCACCAGCCAAAGGGAAGTGGTCATTGACCACAAATGAAGCCATCGGCTATAAATGGATGGCCAGTCGGTAGTAAAGATGGTCGGCCGGCCAAAGATTCCTGCAGCACCTGTTTTGACAGCAGCAGAGGGCAAAACAAAGCATGGCATTGCATTTCAAGCAAATGTGTGCACCAATACACCCCTCATCATGTTTATGACTCAAATGAGGGTGGTACTCGATTCTCGGACCACCAATCGCGCATTTCGATGCGTGATGGCCCAAGGAACCAAGTTGTGCATTTTGATTTCAAATGAAATGCAAACCAATTAAACACATAAGACCCAACCTCTATCACTTGATCAAGAGGCAAGGCATGCATGTCAAATGCAACCTAAGCATGCTAGCTAGATGTGCAACATGAGCATGCAAGTAAGCAAAGATGTTACCAAGGCAACTAGCACATTACAAGATGCAAGGACAAGCATGCAAACAAGTGTATGACTTCATTCAATCATGCGTCAACATATGAAGCATAACACATGCAAGTATGCAAGGCAACTTAACAAAAGATGCATGCCAAATATAATGCCACTTAAACATGCAACAACACATGATAAGCCAAGTATGCGATCAACACAAAAGATGAGCATGCCACAACATGCGATGGATGGTCTTATACCAATTTGGGCAACTCCTAAACAAGCCCAAAACAGTGGCCAATATGCTCAAGAATGAAGGCTAATGTGCATACAAACATGCATGCATACAAGGTCCAACACTAAGGCACCAAAGAGCAACTTTTAAGCACACTCAAAAGAGGATAAACATGGACAAATGGCATGCATAGAAAGCTCTGAAATCATGTTATAAAATGTGCCAAACCAAGTAAACAAGACAAGCTAAACATGCAATAATGTCCAAAACTCAAGACAAGCCAAGGGGCTTAAACCATGGCCATGCCAACCAAGCCTCACAAGGCTAAGAGGACTTAGAATAGTCCCAAGGCAGACCTAAACAAAGCTAAGGACACACCTAGATAGCGTCTAAGTGGCCTACACATGGAAGCATACAAAAGAGGCCAAACATGGAGCACAAGACTACAACCTTTTAAAGCATTAAAGAAGCGTCAAATGCAAGCATACAAGCATACCATGGGGTCTGAAATGATGCTATAAGTGGTACCAAACCACTAAAACAAGCTAAGCAATGCATGCTCAACACTCACACACCCGAGGCTAGCAAGCTGAAATGCAAGGTGACTATACAAAGCATGTCAAGCATGGCCAAAGCAACCAAAAACAGAGCTAAAGCACACTAAAACATACACAAAAGCTTCACAAAGCTAAGCCAAAACAAGTGAGCATGATAGTCTAAATGCTAGGCACATGTCAAGGCAATTCATGGCATTACAAGACAAGTATGCAAGGCAAGCATGGTGTGTCTAAACCAACTTAAAACAGACGTAAAACCTGGCAAAATACTACCAAATACTTACTGAAACATGGCCAACATGAATTCAAAAATGGTGCTCACACATGAGGCTTAAAATGGCAAGTTTGAAGACAACAAGGAGAGGGGGTGGCCCTCTCCTTCTTGGGACCTTAAACCACCATCCCCACCACTGAAATCCCTCAAGATTTCAGTGGTGAGGAGGCCCAAATAAGGTGGTCCCGGAGTTCACCAAAATAGCACAAAAATAGGGCCTAACAAGGCCTAAGAGGGGTCAAACAACCCCAAAGCTCAAAGAAACCTTCAACAACTATTTTAAGCAATGAAAAACAAGAATTTTATTAGTTATATACAAAGTCTAAAAATAGTTGCAAGATAGGCAAAAAGACTATGCAAAAATGGGGTAAAAAGGGCAAGAATCTTACCCTTGAAGACCTTCTTCACAAGGATCACTCCAGCAGCTTTCTTAGCTCCAAACCAGCTCAAGAACTTCAAGGAGAACCCCCTAATGCCTCAGCAACCAAGGTAAGGTGTGATGGTAGGTGTCCTAGTGCAAAACTAAGGACAAACACACACTTAGAGCACAAGAGAGGGAGAAATAGAGATAGAATAGATACACTATGCTAACCCTAGAACGAGAGCTCCCCTCAGCTTTTTTTTGTAACCCTTGAGGAGGGAGGAGAGGCCCTTCCTTTATAGAGGATCACTCTTGCAAAGCTTACAAAACAAGCTAAGCAAGAGTGAAATCCCTCCATACATATGCCAGCTAGCACAGCTGGCATAAAAATATCTGCAAAAGCAGATGCACAGTGATCGGCCAGCCAAAAATGCCAAATTAACCAAATACATGGTCGACCGACCAAAAAAAATGCCGGCCGGCCATCACCAATGGCCGGTGGCAACAAAGCAATGGCCGGTGGCCTCAAGCCATGGCTGGTGGGGTGTGGGGATGGCCAACAAGCCATTCCCTGCCCCTCAAAAGCAAAACACAACTGCTTGGTGCAAAACCAAACACAAAACAGTTGAGTCGAGAGATCCTGAGGCAAGGCGCGTGGCCGAGACCTCCGGGAACTCAAGATGAACACAAACATGGATAGTCACCGAGTGTTCAAGCGGTGACGTCCAAGTCTTGAGGACGGTCAAAAATGGGGTGTCTACAGTTGCCCCTCTTTGACAGAACTCGAAAGTCATAACAATGACGGGAGTGAATGTCAAAGCCCAGAGGCAACCCATTTTTGACAAGGCCGAAGACTTAGAGAAAGCATGCAAGACAATAAAGATATGCGCCTGAAGGCGGGGGCAAAATGCAACTGACAATGCAAGAAGCCGAACATAACTTATGATCATACAAAGAAAGCTGTAGTGAAGCAAAACATGCGATAGTTTTAAGCTAACAAACACAAATCCGACTACATTACAATGTAGAAAGGATGTAAGAGAACTATTCAATTCTCGATGCATCTCACTCGAAGAATACAATACCTGTGCGGCTCGTCTGGTTGCACCAGTTTCAAATGAACCGTACATACAATATCGTGCCTGAAAGAGAAAGAAAACTCAACAAGTACAATATTGTTAGCAACATGCATGACAATGCAAGTTAAGACTGCGTAACAATGCAAGTGTAGGAGTGCATGACAATGCAACCTATGCGCAAAAATGATATGCAATATTTACAAATCTATGTATAAACAATGCAAATGATATGCAATGCAATTGAATCATGATCAAATCATGAGCGGTTCAAAACCACACAAATGTCATAAAGATGATGGAGATGCAAAGTCCGTCTACCATAGAAAAGGTGCCGCAACCCTCAAACCACAATACCAGTAGTGGGATAGGCGTGCACACATGCAGAACTATGAGTGATGTAGACGGAACACAAGAACTAGTAATTGGGTGGAATGACATAAGTGAGGCATGCTCTGCTCAGAAAAGCTCATGATCCTAAATGCTGGATGCAATCGAACTACACTACAATGCAGTATATACAGTGGATAAGGCCTATGGCCAAACCGTGTCTTGCCTAGGAAAGGCATGGACACATACAAACCGCGTCTAACACAGAAACGGTGCCGTCACCCTCAAACCACAATACCAGCAGTGGAATAGGCGCCTACACATAATATCATAACTGTGCTTCGACGTGAAAAATATGGGCACATACCAGACCAAGCTCAACATGGAAAGGCGCAAGCCATAGGCGGGGGTGATGCAATGAATGCATGCAAGCTACGATGCAATATATACAATATGCATGTAAACTACGATGCGATATATACAATATGCATGTAACGGATGTTTACAATGGGATCTGCTGGGGAGAATGCAATGGATGCAGTGGAAAAGGCATGCGGCCAAAATACATTTTGCCTAGGAAAGGCATGGACACATACCAACCGCGTCTAACACAGAAACAGTGCCGTCACCCTCAAACCACAATACCAGCAGTGGAATAGGCGCGTACACATAATATCATAACTGTGCTTCAACACGAGAAGTATGGGCACATGCCAGACCAAGCTCAACATGGAAAGGCGCAAGCCATAGATGGATGATGTAGTGAATGCATGCAAGCTACAATGCAATATATACAACATGCACCAGATACTATGTAAATGCCATATTTACAGTGAATGTATGTAAATGCCATATTTACAGTGAAATGCATGACATATGCATGTTGTTTTTGTTTTTTTTTTTTTTGCATGAAAAGTGCGAATGATGATGTATGTTTTTTTTTTTTTTTTTGGTGTTTGTTGTTTTTGAAATGCAAGTGAAAATGTAAATGAAATATGCATGTTTTTTTTTTTTTGGTGAAATGCATGATAACGCAAATGAAACAAATGCGCGACAACGCATGTCTTTTGAATATGCATAACAATGCACATGAGGTTGAATGCGTGACAACGCATGCCTTTCGAAATGCATGACAATGCACATGAACTTGAATGCGCGACAACGCGCGTCTCTTGAAATGCATGACAATGCATATGAACTGCGCATGACAATGCGACATAAAGAAGATGCATACTAATGCAAGTATGGCGTGCGCATGACAATGCGAGATGTGTGCATAACAATGCGAGTGAAATGACGTAAAACCAACACGCGTTTCACGACAAAACGTTGTAATGTACGCATGTGGGGCAACTTTTGAACCTCGCAAGAAACAAAAAGGATACGAAAAGGATACACCTTGCACGTATTCGAGTGCTACGCACAGAAGACACGGCACAGAGACCGGTTAAGCTTCGAAAATGCATTTTCTTGCACTGTGTTGAGCAATGGAGGCACTATCTTGAGCAATGAAGGCCCCAAACCACATATCTGTCCCAAACAAAGGCGTAGGAGGCTCACCGGCCATGAGGGAAGTCCACCGGCCATCCACCGGCCACAAAATAATGCCACCGGCCAAAAGTGCATGTTCGGGGCATTTTTGACATTTCGGCACGGGTCTTTAAATACAAGGCTTCTAGCCCTCATTTCTCACTTTGCCCTAGCTCGAAAATACCTTGCCTCTCTCCCTAGGTCATTTTTCTTCCTTCATTCCTCCGTTTTCCTCGATTTTAGAGCCCGTTTCGACGTTCGATTCGCGAACTCCTTCGCGTTTCGGACATTTTGAACCGAACAAAACTTTGTTTCGGTGTCTCTTTCTCCATTTCCACCACTCGAGGCTTGTTTCCCTCAAGTTTTCCTTGATCGCCGTGCCTTTTTCGCACTTCGACGTTTCCGCTCATTTTCCACCTCCTCGGGTTGACTTTTCAGTTGACCTTTCGCATTCTTGTCCGGTTTTCACTCTTCCGGCCGTTTTCGCACCCTACTCGACATGGCGGATGATATTCCACGAGGTGGGACTCCCCCGGAGCAGGAGATGGACCCCGAGGTCGAGCTCCTACCTTTGAGCGTTCGACCGTTCGATCCGGCGACCTACAGGCTGGCGATTCACGTGCTACCTCCTGATGGTCTTCGCCAGTTCAGGACTTTTGCCAAGGGCGTGCCCTTAGAGCTTCTATTACGCGAGCCAGAGTCACACCTGTCCTTCGGCGCTTCCGAGGTACATTCTTCCCCGTTTCATTTTCTGCAAAGTAGAGTACATAACTACAACACTTGATTCTGTCTTTTAAGTGTTTGGCTCAGATACACCGGTATACCATATGCTGTTGTCCACTGTGAACACACTTGCGCCTGATATCTGCTTAAAATTGAAAACGTGCACACACGCTGTATTTCACCGAACCACTCAAACACACTGACACATCACAAGCCGTAGCTTATTGCAGGGACACCCGCACTCAACATCTACCTAAATTTTGAACACGCGTACACACGTTGTATCTTTACTGAAATGATTCGAACAAACTTGTTGCATCACATACTGGAGCTCGCCGTGAGCACACCGGCACTCAATATCTGCTTGAATTTGAACACGCGCACATACACGGTATTTTCACTGAAATGATCCGAACAAACTGTTGCATCACATGCTGGAGTTCACCGTGAGCGCACCGGCACCCGATATCTGTTCGAATCTGAACACGCGCACACACACTGTATTTTCACTGAACTGGGTGTATCCGACACTGTATTGTAACACTGCTTCGCAATTGTTCGTTTTGATCACAGGGGGATTCCCATGCCTTCCGAGGGTATGGGAATGTCATGGCCCGGGGGTGGTACATGGAGCTCCCCGAGGCGGTTCGCCGTATCATTGACCAGGCCGGCTTCGGCACTTTCTGCATGAGGCTCTCGTGCCACACTGCGAGCAGACCTCTCCTTGCAGCTTTGGTGGAGAGGTGGTGGGACACCACCGATTCCTTCTACTTCTCTGCCACGGGAGATATGACGATGACTTCCTTTGACTTCTCGATGCTTACCAGCAACGGGGTAGGGGGTGATCCGATCCCCTTTGACACAGACATGGATGAGTGGGAGGCTGCCCAGATACATTTGCTTGGCGAGCTGCCACCTCTTGCCCCGCCCAGGATTCGTCAGATACTCCTGGTTCGAGGACCACTTCAGGATTCAAGCGCCGACCACTTAGTAGGAGAAGGAGCAGTATGCTCGCGGCTTCCTCATGTTCTTGCTGGGGACGACCCTTTTCGCCGACTGGGCAAACACAGTGCCCCTCTGTCTGCTGAGTGCTTTGGTGGACGTCTCTCGGATTTGCCGCTATGACTGGGGTGGCGTAGGTTTGGCCATGCTTTATGGCTATATGAGCTCATCTTCTTGCCTCAGTGGACAGCTGCTCGGAGGCTACTGGTGGGCTTGGGAGGTACGTCTTCTTCTTCTGTTTTACATTTCTGCTTTACATTATCTGTGCTCTGTATACTGTACACACTGCGAACATGCAATCTGCTTCACACTGACTGTACACTGCACACACTGCACACGACACATCGCACACTGCTTTCTGATTTGTCTGCTTTCTTCTTCATTCTGCTTTATCTGATAAGCATACTGATATCTGTTCTGTTACACTCTGTACAGTTGTGGGTATACGCCTACTTTCCGAGGCTTGCTCCAGTGCCAGAGGAGGAGATTCCTCTCATGATCCCATTCTCCCACCGCTCTGACGTGAGGTGCGAGCGGAGGCCTCGGGAGTCTTTCATATTCTTCCGCCGCTATTTCGATACCATTACCGCCGCAGAGGTATGTCAAACATTACGATTTATTTAAGTTCGCTTTGTATTGCATTTTCAATAGCAGTAGATAACAAATTGTACTTTGTTTGCAGATCACCTGGCAGCCATGGGCCCCCTTGCCCATTGTAGTTCGGGAGTGGTATGAGGGCGCTCAGGAGACCTCCCGCTTTAGGATCTTGCTAGAGGGCCCAGTCTGTCAGGCTTGGTACCTGGGCGAGCGCTTTCTGCGCCAGACCCTAGGTTTGCCAGAGCAGCCAGTTCCGGTGCCTCCTCCCACTCATGTGAGGCATACGGAGAGGTACACTCTGCGGGAGATGACGGAGTACACCATTGACTGGGAGTGCGACCGTTTCAGAGGCGAGGGCGACTACGCAAAGTACGTCCAGACCTATATTATGCGGCCTTTGAGCAGTGGCCGTCGAGTTGAGCGAGAGAGGCCCGCGGCACCGGCGGCTAGGGCAAGAGCGGGGGCAGGAGCATCGAGGATGGCTCGGGTCCGTGGCAGGAGTGGGACTCAGAGAGGACGGGGGGCTAGTTGGCCAGTACTGCCCGCGATGATGACATGCCGAGGGTAGGGTGGGGAGACTTACTAGATCCCCATTGCTCCCCCTCCGGCTGATCACGAGCTAGTCGGATTCTATGACTTGCCTCCGGTATGTACTACTGTATTGTACATCTTGCACTGTCATTTCATTTGATATTCTGCAGAATACTGATGCTTCTAACACTTTTTGCAGGCTTCGTCCGAGTACACTCGCCAGTCCCTGGAGTTGACCGCCTCTGTGATGGGGATGCTCCAGCGGAGCCTCGATCTACTGACCATCTATGGCATTCCGGTAAGTTCCTTCAACCGCAGTCTCAAACTTTACACAATCTGATGCATCGCACTATTAACACAGCACTCGATATACGGCCCTCATGGCATCTGATACACTGCATCCCACAGACTGTTCACAACATTACTCACGGCATTCATACACTGCACTCAGTCACTGCATTCTGTGCCGACATACTGCTCATAACACTCATATACTATACCCATACACTGCATTCTGCACTGATACACTGCTCATGACATTCATACTCTGTTTTGCGTAGCATACTGATGTGTTTGCCATTTGCGCTTTCCAGCCTCCATTCCAGGTTCCTGCTGCAGGAGGTGCTCCAGCTGGGCCTTCTATTCCGGCTCGGGGAGGAGGGTGAGGAGGCACAGTATATCCCCACACCAAAGCGGGGCATACTCATGTTGGGAGCGGTTCTCGGGCGCTAGTTTCCAATGATGATGAGTCCGAGGCGGAGACAGAGGCGGAGTCGGAGGCAGAGTCGTCCGAGGAGGAGACCGGAGATGACTTGGGCTCGGGCTCAGATGATGGTGCCGACGATGATGATGCTCCTGGACCTTCGTCCAGGAAGAGGACGAGGACAGACTCACGGGCCTGAGACCAGTTAGCATTGATCCAGATTTTTGCTCTTTTTCTTCTTTTTGTTTCACTTTACTTTTTGTTGGTAGCATGAGTACCTTGTACTGCCGCAGGAAGGTTTTTGTTTTCTCCAAAACTTTGTACTTGAAAGGATGATGAAATGAAACAAACTTTTTATCTGAAAAAGTGTTATATTGATACATTTCATATACTGCATCGCATTGCTTCGTATTACACCTCAATGTAAATGAGATTGATCTCCTGTCTGAAAATCAAACACTTGTATTGTAATAACCAGATAATGAACCGGCCAACAGCAAAACAACTCATACAACCCACTGCTCATTCTGAACACACAGCCCATAACACAGCGCTTGGTTTAAATCTGCACACAGCTCATGCACCCAATTCAATCTGAAAGGACGGAATACAAAGGTGGAATTTGCTGAAGCCGAAACACACTCGGATGCAATTCGGAACCCACATGTTCACTGTTTCCAAGTGTCCCGGGCTGAACCCCTGCGGTTTTATGACAGAACTAGATCACTTTTTGCACAAATGTGGAAATGGCACAGCACTCTAAGCACACAAAACGATTAATTTTTGAAATTGAAAAAGGGTTTTTCAAACCGGGTATTGAGCCTACAACTGAACACCGTGAAAAAGACTCAACAGCGAAAGCAAAAAGGTAGACTACCTAAACACAACGAGGCACGCTCAAAACAGACTCAAAACAAGAGTTGAGGTAGACAAAACAAAAGACACGACACACAGACGTGTTACGAAGACAAGAGACCTCTCACTTCGCGAGGAGCTAGTTTCTCCGGGTCTTGTTGCCCACCCTTTTCTCGTTTGTGATTCTCACATCACTCGGCCCTCAGGCTCGGTTTTTTTTTTTTTGCAAAACCCTTTTTCTACTTTTCTCTCAACTTACATCTCTCTATTCTTTAATCTCTCATTTTGTATCCCTCCCCTGGGTGGTTGACGGATAAACAAGAGGTTGTGGGTTCATGCCCAAAACTGTTGGCTCACAGCTATTTCTTCTAGTGACATTTAGTCGATGCCCCGGATGAGGAAATGGAGTTTCTTGATTCATTCTGATTCGTGCTTCGCACTTGGTTTGATACCTCATTGCTTGGAGGATGTTGAGAGCTTTCAGCTTTTTGTTGTTAACCTCAGTTGTGCCCTTTGTTGGCAGGTGCAATGCCCTTCTGGCAAGTATGTTGAAAACGGGGGAAAGACAGAACACCTGACTCAACTGTGCCCCTAGTTCATCATTTTGACCCCTTTTGTTTTCGTTTTCTACTAAAACAATTGTGACCAAGATGAGAGTTAGATTAACATACTTGTTCGACTTTTGATTTGAAAATCATGCAAGTCAGGCTATGAGCACTGAAAATTTTCCTTTTTGGGTCCAAGAAAAATGGTCCAGTTTTGGAAAATGAAATAATTTTCGAGAAATTAGTCAACCTTAGTAAAAATTCTCAAAAACTATTTTTGCAAGCGGTCAATGCTCAACGAGCGCAGTACTTACTCTCGAGATGCACAACCTCGGATCGGAGGCAATGGAAAATTTCCCCTTGTCGGAACGACACTGCATGGCAACGGAAAGTTGCCCCTTATTTGAATGGTGACACACGGCAACGGAAAGTTGCCCCTTGTCTGGATAACGCCGCAGCATATTGTAGTCAATCCTCATTAGCGATGATCACGACCGAACTCTCGGATGCAGAGAAGACGAAGATAGTCAAAACCAATATATGGACACAGTCACTTTGAAAGTGTTGGTGGCTGGACTTCAGGATGAAGTTGCCTACGTATCCCAAACATGGGAGTCAAGCCTTACGTAGTTCTGGTTGTCACAACCGAACTACCGGATTCAGAGAAGGCAAGGATGATCAAAACCATTACATGGACACACTTGATTTGGAAGTGTTTGTGGCTGGACTTCAAGATGAAGTTGCCTACGTATCCCAGACATGGGAATCAAGCCTTACATAGTTCCAGTTAAGGTACACTCGTGTATTAACCCTCACCACGCTCTAACTTTTGCCAAGGTTGCCCTTCCGGGTTTTCAACCTTGCGAGCTATGTTTTTCTTCTTTTCTTTTCAATTCTTTTCATCTTTTTTTTTTTTTCTTTTCTTCTTCTTTTTTTTTTCATTTTTTGCCTTTTTCTTTTTTGTATATTTTTCTTTTTTCTTTTTTTGTATTTTTTTGTGTTTTTTCTCTTGCTCTAACTTTTGCCTGGGTCACCCTTCCGGGTTTTCGGCCCAGCGAGCCTCTCAAAGGGTAAAAGTATAACAAGTCCATGCCAAATGGTTTTGAGATCCTGAAGTCATATGAATCCAGGAGAATAACTGTTGTATTGATTTGCAGAAGGATTCATCTTCGGCTCTTTGAGCACATCGTACATTTTTGCCCCTAGTCCGAGGGGTGCTTCTGATTTAGCTTCGCAAATTTCTTCTGATGAGGTCTGATCTTCTTGATCTGACTTTGGTGCCTCTTGTTCGAGGGTTGTTTCAAATCTGGCCACACAGGCTTCACATGATGGTTGGCCGTTTGAACATTCTGAATGCACGTTCAAGGCTTTGAGAGTGAGGGGTTGAGTTTTGAGGCTGAGAGCGATCCTAGGCTGCACAATCTCAAGAGCGATTCCACACAGGTCTTCGCAGGACTGCGCAAAACATTTGTTTTTGAAAGTTTTTAAGAAAGCGACAAATCGCTCGCGCTGAAGATAGTGTGGAACCAATCCGAATCAAGCCAGGGTCCTTCCCAGTACTCACACTAACAAGCATGATTTTATTCATTAAAGGCTTAGCACGTCTCTCTTTCTCTCAGTTGGTCAAATTTTGCAAAACCCGAGGAATTCTTTCCTCTTCGTTTTCATCGCATTGTTCGAAAAGTTTTGAAAAACTTAGGTCAATACAATGACTTATAGGCACAAAAGAGCAGGTAAAATGCACTGCCGTTCATTCTAACTTGTTGGCACAACAGGTTGAAAGTAGCAATAAGCACGGAAACATGATAGCCGCGGCTGTTTCATTCGGATTTCCTAGGTTGCAACTGGCTCCACAGCAGAGACAGACTCAAAAGAAAGCAAAAGATAATTAAAAAAACATGATATCCGAGGCAAC
The DNA here is from genome assembly GCA_030407325.1 of Camellia japonica. Lineage (NCBI taxonomy): Eukaryota > Viridiplantae > Streptophyta > Magnoliopsida > Ericales > Theaceae > Camellia > Camellia japonica. Next base: position 63,067,794 of record JAPPVO010000032.1, read on the forward strand.
AACCCTGGAATCACCTGATTTCTATACAATGGGACTAACTTCGTATAACAAGACAGACCCTTAAGCAAAAAGACTGACTTAAGACAATGAGACAGACTCAAAACAAAATCAAAGAACTGGCTCAACACCCAAGTCGGAAATTACAAAAAAAAACAGCATCCGCAAACGCTCAAAACAGTGCGTGCCAGACGCCACATCTGAAATACACTCAGCGCCGCCCGCAGGTGGTCCAACTTCTGATCACATACTCACAATATCGTCGAAATCTAACAACTCAGTAGCGATAGACTTCGCTGAGGTAGGCAGGAGGATGACCTCATTGTCGATCAAATCCTGTACTTCATGACGAAGACGGAAACAGTTGTCGGTGCAATGACCGGTTTGCTGGTGGTACGCGCAGTACAAGGTAGCATCATGTGTGAGAGGGAGATTCTTTGGGAGAGGTCGAGGCTCGAGGGGTTTAAGGTGCCCCCTTTCAGCGAGGATCTGGAGCGCTTTAGACAAAGGCATGTAGAGCGCGTGGAAGACTCTACGCCCTCGGGGCAGATACTTCGAAGTTTGCTGACTTTTGTCGGACGCACTGGCAAAAGGATCGGCAGCTGCCGCCTTGACTTTCTGATCCCTTCCCGATGCAGAGTTGGGATTGGAGGGAACTGTTCTGGCATGACGGGGCCTCTCCTGATTTTCTGTCTAGCTGGAACTCCCCTCGGTTGGAGTGGGGAAAGCATCATCCACAGTTTTGGCCACCACCGTGGATATTTGCTGTTTACTCATCCCCCCAGCTTTCAAAGCCTCGACTGCCTACAGCAGCTGTTCAACAAGATCAACACCTGTTCCCACTTTGTTCTTACCTCTGGCCTCAGCTTGATCGAGGGTTTGGGTTGCTCCATCAGGCGGAACCCGGTTGTTGTTGACACGTCATGTCCATAGCTTGAGACAGCCTCAGGTTGGCTGAGCTTGATCACAATTCGCCCCAGTAGCGGGGGCTCCTGCGGTACAAAATTCCCGACGTAGGATGTAGTTGGTGGCGAAGCCGACATTCCGTAGGCGAGATCAGCCACAGATCGCTGAAGATCACCAATCATTCCCATTAACTCGAACGTGGTGGGCTCACGAGCCTGATAGAACTGGGGTTCCCAGATCGGGCGCGTGGCAGGCGACCTGGGCGGATGCGGCACATCAACATTGTTCTCATCTCGCAAGATGTTTCCTTGGTCCAATGCGGCTGCCATTACCACTATTTCTTTTGAACTTTGGGTCATCATAAGTCCTCCTGAACTAAACGGAGATGATGGATCAGATGTCTGTCTTGCCTCAGCAAAGGAGACCACTGGCTATTCTGCACTAACTCTCTGAACTGAAAGAGAAAACACGCAGCATTTCGGCCCAATCAGAACAGACACAAGCATAGCCGAATAACTGTACTCTACTACTGATCACTGTTCCCCAAAATCACTGTCCCAAAAACTGAATCTGATACCCGCAGATATAACTGATTCTCAAATTCCGGTACTGATGCCCTCAGGCCTGATACTCAGTCTTGCAAACTGATATATGCATTCCCTGTAGAGGTCAACTTAAAAAGCACATAACAAGCAAGCAAGAGCCAAAACACCCCTATTTTGGGGTAGGGTTTTCCTGTCCTATTTTGTCAGGAGCTAGGGTTTCACTACGCACGTAGCGGTTTCAAACAACCTATGATCGGGTAGCAACCTGTCCCAGCTTGGAACGGTCACTATGGATTCCGAATATGCACTAGGTCGAATGGTCAAAAGGGTACCCCAGTGACAACCGGGGTTTGTGTTCCCATCGTGGCAGATCTCGTAACCGGTCAGCCTTATGGCACGCTTCTCAAAGCGAGCCTCCGGCAAACCGTTCAGGAATACCAGACGGCAAACACTGTGACTTAGGCGCACCAATGCACATGCAATGCAAAGAAACACATAAGCGTAATCAAAACAAGATATCACGAGTTCGAGTCAAGCTCTCTAAACTCCCCAGCAAAGTCGCCAGAAATTATAGACGCGCCCGCGTGGGGCCTCAATGTGCTACAGTTCGGACTCGATTTGTGTCGGTTCTTAATCTGAACCAAAGAGTCCAAATCCGGCAAATCGTTTTGAGAAAACAGATTTTTAGAAAGAAGTGCCAAACATGGACTGCTTTGAAAGATACAGAGTTGCCACCTAAATATTTTTTATAGGGGAATTTAGGAAACCCTGACTCGTTTTCCTAAGGCCACGTGTCCGTCATCACCAAAGTTGCCTCGACTCGGGAACTTGGGTACGATTGGGGAAGGTCAGCTATGAGCACCCCCGCTCGCCCGATCCGAAGATCGGCCTCTACTAACCATGATATCTAGTTTTGAAGACATTATGTGCTCCTATTCCAATTAATTAGCTAATCTTACTATGTGATGTGCACAACACAAAAGTACAGACTAGATCGCCTAATTTGGAACAAAACATTGCATATCCGCCCATTTGGAAAATGGTTTGAAATTTGCTACTCGTGAGTAGGCTAAAATACGGATTTCAACGAGTCGTTCCAACTCAAACAATCCAACATTCACCCACAGGCATTCAGGCAGTTTATATCACATAAGCATATAGTCACATGGTAAGCATGCTGTCATGTTAACATTCACACTCATGCGAGATGCTAAAGCATAAAACAGCTTACCGAGTACTCCGAGCCAAAACAAAGAACTTCTTAGCAATCAATGTATGATCCAAGTCCATGTTAAGTGGCTAATGCATCGCATACAAAATGCAACTAGAATAGGCTCGGCTAATCCTAGGATGGCATGTGGAATGCAAAAAAATAACACGTATTCAAGTTAGATTTGAAATACTATGCAGTTAGCATGATGCGCCGAGCCCGGTGCATGCAAGACAAATGAATTGGTGCACGCATGCATAGCATAAGGTATGCTAAATTAAATATGCCCTAATACTAACCATCAAAAGCAAGTAAGTAAAAGGGAGAAAGAAGCGGGGATTGGAGGACATGCACACGCACCCTCACTTATTACAAATTCGCCCTCGCTCGGAGGGACCAAAAGAATATACAAATTAATTAACCTACAAGCTAATTAAGTATTATAGACCACTTAACTAGTTAAGCAAATTAACTAAGCTAAGGAGAGCATTAAAAGGCCTCGGAAAGAGGGATGCACGCGTGTTCGGATTGGCTTCGCCCGGAGATCCAATGCCATGCACAAGCTGCCTCTATTTTCCCTGCTTTGCTCCTCTGAAGACTGCAAAAGTCCCAAGGTACACTCTCTGGACACTGGGGGATGCTACCGGCCATGAGGAATGGTCACCAGCCAAAGGGAAGTGATCATTGACCACAAATGAAGCCATCGGCTATAAATGGATGGCCGGTCGGTAGTAAAGATGGTCGGCCGGCCAAAGATTCTTGCAGCACCTGTTTTGATAGCAGCAGAGGGCAAAACAAGGCATGGCAATGCATTTCAAACAAATGTGTGCACCAATACACCCCTCATCATGTTTATGACTCAAAGGAGGGTGGTACTCGATTCTTGGACCACCAATCGCGCATTTCGATGCGTGATGGCCCAAGGAACCAAGTTGTGCATTTTGATTTCAAATGAAATGCAAACCAATTAAACACATAAGACCCAACCATCACTTGATCAAGAGGCAAATCATGCATGTCAAATGCAACCTAAGCATGCTAGCTAGATGTCCAACATGAGCATGCAAGTAAGCAAAGATGCTACCAAGGCAACTAGCACATTACAAGATGCAAGGACAAGCATGCAAACAAGTGTATGACTTCATTCAATCATGTGACAACATATGAAGCATAACACATGCAAGTATGCGAGGTAACTTAACATAAGATGCATGCCAAATATAATGCCACTTAAACATGCAACAACACATGATAAGCCAAGTATGCGATCAACACAAAAGGTGAGCATGCCACAACATGCGATGGATGGTCTTATACCAATTTGGGCAACTCCTAAACAAGCCCAAAACAGTGGCCAATATGCTCAACAATGAAGGCTAATGTGCATACAAACATGCATGCATACAAGGTCCAACACTAAGGCACCAAAGAGCAACTTTTAAGCACACTCAAAAGAGGATAAACATGGACAAATGGCATGCATAGAAAGCTCTGAAATCATGTTATAAAAGGTGCCAAACCAAGTAAACAAGACAAGCTAAACATGCAATAATGTCCAAAACTCAAGACAAGCCAAGGGGCTTAAACCATGGCCATGCCAACCAAGCCTCACAAGGCTAAGAGGACTTAGAATAGTCCTAAGGCAGACATAAACAAAGCTAAGGACACACCTAGATAGCGTCTAAGTGGCCTACACATGGAAGCATACAAAAGAGGCCAAACATGGAGCACAAGATTACAACCTTTTAAAGCATTAAAGGAGCGTCAAATGCAAGCATACAAGCATACCATGGGGTCTGAAATGATGCTATAAGTGGTACCAACTACTGAAATAAGCTAAGCAATGCATGCTCAACACTCACACACCCAAGGCTAGCAAGCCGAAATGCAAGGTGACTATACAAACCATGTCAAGCATGGCCAAAGCAACCAAAAACAGAGCTAAAGCACACTAAAACATACACAAAAGCTTCACAAAGCTAAGCCAAAACAAGTGAGCATGATAGTCTAAATGCTAGGCACATGTTAAGGCAATTCATGGCATTACAAGACAAGTATGCAAGGCAAGCATGGTGTGTATAAACCAACTTAAAACAGAGGTAAAACATGGCAAAATACTACCAAATACCTACTGAAACATGGCCAACATGAATTCAAAAATGGTGCTCACACCTGAGGCTTAAAATGGCAAGTTTGAAGACAACAAGGAGAGGGGGTGGCCCTCTCCTTCTTGGGACCTTAAACCACCATCCTCACCACTGAAATCCCTCAAGATTTTAGTGGTGAGGAGGCCCAAACAAGGTGGTCCCGGAGTTCACCAAAATAGCACAAAAATAGGGCCTAACAAGGCCTAAGAGGGGTCAAACAACCCCAAAGCTCAAAGCAACCTTCAACAACTATTTTAAGCAATGAAAAACAAGACTTTTATTAGTTATATACAAAGTCTAAAAACATTTGCAAGATAGGCAAAAGGACTATGCAAAAATGGGGTAAAAAGGGCAAGAATCTTACCCTTGAAGACCTTCTTCACAAGGATCACTCCAGTAGCTTTCTTAGCTCCAAACCAGCTCAAGAACTTCAAGGAGAACCCCCTAATGCCTCAGCAACCAAGGTAAGGTGTGATGGTAGGTGTCCTAGTGCAAAACTAAGGACAAACACACACTTAGAGCACAAGAGAGGGAGAAATAGAGATAGAATAGATACACTATGCTAACCCTAGAACCAGAGCTCCCCTCAGTTTTTTTTTGTAACCCTTGAGGAGGGAGGAGAGGCCCTCCCTTTATAGAGGATCACTCTTGCAAAACTTGCAAAACTTACAAAACAAGCTAAGCAAGAGTGAAATCCCTCCATACACGTGTATGGAGGGGGGGCAAAGTGTATGCCAGCTAGCACAGCTGGCATAAAAATATCTGCAAAAGCAGATGCACAGTGGTCGGCCAGCCAAAAATGCCAAATTGACCAAATACATGGTCGACCGACCAAAAATAATGCCGGCCGGCCATCACCAATGGCCGGTGGCAACAAAGCAATGGCCAGTGGCCTCAAGCCATGGCCGGTGGGGTGTGGGGATGGCCAACAAGCCATTCCCTGCCCCTCAAAAGCAAAACACAAGTGTTTGGTGCAAAACTAAACACAAAACAGTTGAGTCGAGAGATCCTAAGGCAAGGCGCGTGGCCGAGACCTCCGGGAACTCAAGACGAACACAAACATGGTTAGTCACCGAGTGTTCAAGCGGTGACGTCCAAGTCTTGAGAACGGTCAAAAATGGGGTGTCTACAGTCGGCATAACTCTTTTGGCAACTCTGGGCAATAACAAGCCTCCTACGGATAAGCTCAACTTTCTCCGTCATTTCCCTCACCAGTTCCGGGCCCAACAAAGGCACATCACCCACCTCAGCCCAACAAATTGGAGACCTACAAGGTCGGCCATACAAGGCCTCAAACGGTGCCATACCGATACTCGACTGAAAACTGTTGTTGTAGGCAAACTCCACCAAGGGCAAGTGCCTCTCCCACGACCCCCTAAAGTCAAGGACACAACCTCGAAGCATATCCTCAAGGATCTGAATAGTATGCTCGGACTGCCCGTCAGTCTGAGGATGATAAGCCGTGCTAAAGGTCAATCTAGTACCCAAGGCACTCTGCAAACTCTGCCACAACTAGCAGTAAAATGAGGATCTCTATCAGAGACGATCGACACTGGGACCCCGTGCAACCTCACTATGTCCCGAATATACAAGTCGGCAAGGTGATCTACCGAATCTCTCACACGCATAGGGATGAAGTGTGCTGACTTAGTCAACCGGTCTACAACCACCCAAATAGCATCACTACCCCGCTGAGTCCTCGGAAGACCTACAACGAAGTCCATAGTGACATGCTCCCACTTCCACTCGACAATAGGAAAGGGTTGTAACAAACCCGCTGGCCTCTGATGCTCGGCCTTCACTTGCTGACAAGTAAGGCACTTAGACATGAAAACTGCCACATCTCTCTTCATGCCCCTCCACCAAAACTGGCGCCCCAAATCACGATACATCTTGATGCCTCCCAGATGCACCGCAAGGCGTAAATGGTGAAACTCTCAGAGTACCTCCTCTCGACAGGACTCCGGCATAAACAATCGGTCTCGATATCTCACACTCGGTCTCGATATCTCACAAGTGTAGGCTGCGCAACGACAGAAAACAAGGTCGTAGCCTGAACGGATTTGCCCTGAAGCAAATCAAACTCGGTAAGTGCACCCAACATCTCCCACTCCCGAATGGCTATCCAAGCTACATCACTAATGGATTTCCTGCTAAGGGCATCGGCCACAACATTGGCCTTTCTCGGGTGATAGTACAACTCAAAGTCGTAGTCCTCAATGAACTCCATCCATCTTCTCTGCCTCAAATTTAAGTCTCTCTGTGTAAACAGATACTTCAAACTCTTATGGTCCGAGAACACCTCGAACCTTTCACCATAAAGGTATTGCCTCCAAATCTTCAAGGCAAAGATCACGGCTGCTAATTCTAGGTCATGTGTAGGGTAATTCTTCTCGTGTATTTTCAACTGACGTGAACCATAGGCTACCACTTTCCCCTCTTGCATCAACACACAACTCAAACCCTCTCATGAGGCATCATAGTAAACTGCATAACCCAAACGTCTCTCCGGAATAATCAAGACCGGAGCGGTAGTCAATCTAATTTTCAGCTCTTGGAATGACTTTTCACAAGTCTCACTCCATACAAACTTGACCCCTTTCCACATCAATCTAGTCAACGGTGAAGCTAGCCTGGAGAAATCCTTCACAAACCGATGGTAATACCCAGCTAATCCCAGAAAACTGCGGATCTCAAACACACTCTTTGGCTGTGCCTAATCTTGCACTGCCTCAATCTTGGATGTATCAACGGACACTCCTTCCCCGGATACCACATGGCCTAAGAACTTGACTTCCCCTAGCCAGAACTCACACTTCCCAAATTTGGCATACAGCCTATGGGCCCTAAGCAACTCAAGTACCACTCTCAAGTGTTCCTTGTGCTCCTCCTCCGACGGTGAATAAATCAGGATGTCGTCCACGAAGACGACTACAAAACGATCTAAGAATTTCTGGAAGATCCGGTTCATCAAATCCATAAACACTGCTGGTGCGTTGGTGAGCCCAAATGGTATCACCAGAAACTCATAGTGGCCATACCGCGTACGGAATGCCGTCTTCGGGATATCCTCCTCCCTGACCCTCAACTGGTGGTAACCCGATCTCAAGTCGATTTTAGAGAAACAATGGGAACCCTTCAACTGGTCAAACAAATCATCTATACGGGGCATATGGTACTTATTCTTAACCGTAGCCCGATTCAACTTCCGATAGTCGATACAAAGTCTCAAGGCACCATCTTTCTTTTTAGTAAAGAGGGCCGGTGCTCCCCACGGCGAAACACTAGGGCGAACAAAACCCTTATCCAGCAACTCCTGGAGTTGAATCTTCAACTCACTCAACTCGACTGGGGCAAAACGGTAAGGTGCCATAGAAATCGGCACTGTGCCAGGCACTAAATCAATGGAGAACTCTATCTTTCGCTGAGGTGGCAAACTGACAAGATCCTTGGGAAAAACATCCGAATACTCGCAAACCACTCTCGGCAACTCAACCCCGGTCTCATCACACTCACTACTCATAAGGCTAGCAAGGAGACCACTAAGCTCACTCCGCCCTCGTGGATCATACACCGGTGGCAACACATTACCAACCTGATCCCCCAAGAAATGGAAACAATCCCCGCTCAAGGTACATACTGTGACCCTCTGGCGGTAACAATCGATAACAGCCTGGTATGACGATAGCCAGTCCATACCCAAAATAACATCGAAACCCGACATGGGCATAACTACAAAAGGAAATAGAAGCCGACGATCGGCGACCTCTATATCACAACCTCTACAGCCCTGTTTCAGAATCAACTCACCCCTAACAGGCGATACTACACAAATAGGAGATGCTAACTGTGCCAACTCCAAATCTAAAACAGATGCAAATGCAGCAGATATAAAGGAATGGGATGCACCCGTATCAATCAATACATTGGCAACCGAGTTGCAAAACAAGAAGGTACCTCTCACAACAGATGGAGCCGGTTCAAGATCCTGCGCGGTAACAGCATACACGCGCCCTGTAGGCCCCTGATCAACCTGCTCACCTCTCGGAGCAAAAGACTGCTGCACAAACTGGGACGATGAAGCCCCCTGATTGGCCCTCGAGGCCTGAACTGACTAAGCTGGCTAAAAACTCTGCCTCGGCCCAGATGCACCAGATGTGCCACTCAACTACGGGCAAAACCTCTTCAGGTGCCCCGCCTGACCACACTGGTAACACGACAGTGGCTAACCTCTGCCCTGACTCTGGCTCTGAGGTCGAGCTGATGATGAAGCTGCTCTCTGACCTCCTCTCCTCTGTGGGCAAGCTGGAGACTTGTGGCCCAGCTGACCGCACTTGTAATAGGTCACCTCTCCCTGATTGCCTTTCCCAGAACCTGCACTCAGTACTGGAAAGGTAGACCTAGCAAAACCACCCTGAGACTGCTGAAGGTTAGAACCCCTCTGTCTCCTGCCATCACTCTGGCCGTCCTGACTCCTCTTGGAGCCTCTCTGCCCCTCCTCCTCCTCCTGCATCATAATCTCCATATGCGCCGCGGCGTCTACAAGACGCCCATAATCTCGAGTCATAGACCCTCCAACTCTCATCTTGAGTCCGCACCTCAACTTCCGCTCAAACTCAATACAACGGCGTTCCTCGGACGCCACAAGTTCAGGTGCAAACCTGGACAAACTAGTAAAAGCAACCTCAAACTCGGCCACTGACAAACTCAGCTGCTTGAGCTGGCAAAACTGATCCCTCAGCTTCTCCCTGACAGTTGGAGATAAGTACTTCTCCTGGAAAGCATCCACAAAAGCCTCCCATGTGCCACCAATACGGCCCTTCATATACTTCCACCACTGACCCGCATCCCCCTTAAGCTGGAAAGATGCCAAGGTCACCTTCAAAGCCCCGTCTTCGATGCCAAGCATCTCAAACCTCTTGGTTATCTGTTCCAACCACTCATCAGCCTTCAGTGGCTCTTTTGGATCCCCAACAAACTCATCCGGATTAGACCGGAAGAACTCCCTCTTTAGAAAGGAAGGCCCTGTATCAACAACCTGGGCCTGAACTGGATTCTCAGCTCTGAGAATACCCATGGATTCCCTCAAGGCTTCTGCTATTTCGCGGGCTAAGGCACCCATGGCCTGCTGACCCGCTGGCTCGGCCACATTAGCCTGACCAACACCCTCCTGCTGCGCCGGAATCTCCTCCGGCATAGGCATCTCCTGCCTGCTAGGCCTACCACGCCTACCACCACGTCCTCGTCCTGACATCCTAATAAAGGTAACGAAGAACATTAGCACATTCATAATTGTGCCAAAGCTATAACACTCGCGTCCTAATGCATAGACAACTGTAATTCATTCCACGTAAGCACATAATCACATAAGCACCTACGAATTTCATTTCCGGATAATGATAGTCCCAAAGCGTTACTAGAGTTTCGGTTAGAAACAGCATTGATCAAGTGCTTTTCCAACAAGACTCACAGAAACCCAAGGATCCAATCAACATCCTAGAAACTAAATCCCATACCTAAATAGTCACATAAACATGTTATCACATAAGCACATAACATTACACATAAGTCTCTAACAAGCGAGACAAACCCATTGTGATACTAATCACTTCCCACGTACCCAAAGTATTCAAACCCAGTACACTTTGATACCAAGTTGTAACGCCCTCAAAATAAACCCATAAATCATACAATATTGACATGCTTAGATAAGAGAATAAGCTTAAATACATTTCATCAGAGTATTTCTTACAAGGGTATTACATGTTAACAACAAAAGCAAATGCCCTACGGGCTTACAGCTTTCCAAGTCAACACTTGGTTACAAAAGGAAGAGTACTAACTCTATACAAAATAAGCCCTTGGCTTGATATACATGTAATACAAAAATGTAATAAAAAAGATGACCCAGCCACTAAGCCTCTCAAGCTACGTCCATGGAGGTGGCATGTTACCTGTACCTGAAAATGATGTCCCATATAGGGTGAGCCAATGCCCAGTAGAGATATGCTAAACATGATATAAGCAATAACTAAAACATTGGCCAATGATAAATGTCTAACTCATACGAATCATTTCATAACTAAGGCTCAGAAACTGGCCTAACAATTTGATTGAGATCACATCTCATATCAGCAGTATTTCTACTTCAGATGAGATAATAACTCATATTAAACATTTCACACTTCATAATAGATACACATTTTAGTGCTATATCAATCTCAAACAAAATCTAGTTTAGAGGTCCATCCCCCATCTTCCCCTAAACCGTGATACACATTTTGGTGTTGTATCAATATCAAACAAAGACACTTCTATACTTCACAAATGATACACATTTTGGTGTTGTATCAATATCAAACAAAATCCGGTTTAGAGGTCCATCCCCCATCTTCCCCTAAACCGTGGAGTACATCCCCCATCTCCTTCCACACAATACAATGTATATAAGCAATTATCATATACAAGTTCACTCAATCAATACACAGCTTTGCTATATTATATCAACCGCCATATTCGATGGCTTACTCAATTGATTAGTTTTAGTTTGCCTAATCATCATACATTGACTACAACAATCAAGACTATCCTCCACCGATAGCCCAAAGTAATTATTTCTAAACAGATAATAAATGCATCAATAGATAATTTATCAACATTTTCAAAAGTGAGCGATTAATAAATCCAACTTCACTATTCCATCTCATATTGAGCCAGTTTCATTATTCTCAACTCAATTTCATATTCTCATAATAAATGTCATTAATTACATAAATGACCCAATTATACCCAAACATGGCATTTTTCCACCTTTTTCCAATATTGACCCAAAGGCCTAAATATTATCAACTACCTCAATAATCACCTTTTAAGGCCCAAAACATACACATTTGAGTCTAAAGGACCAAACCTCTCTTTTATAAAACCCAACTCAAACCCTAACTTCCCAAATATCAACCATCTATACAAATAGCTCAACATCTATGTCAAAGCGTATAAGAATGAGTAGGAATCCCTACCTCAAGAGATGAGACTCAATGGAGGTGATGAAGAAATCGGAAATGCTCCAAATCCCAAGATTGTCGAATCAAAATGTAGCCCTCAACGATCCCCACACTTTTTATAAAGGCCCAAGGGTAGAAAATCACTCCTACTAGATCAATCCTAAGAGAGAAGGGAGAAAGTAGTGAGAGAAGCTCACAAAATGGCTTTTCAGAAAAGTAAGAGAGAGAGTGGAAGTTGAAAAGTGGTTTAAAATCACCCAGCTGATATCTGATATACGTATGACCCGGTCGAGCGGAGAATAGGACGCTCGAGCGTCAAGCACAAAAATGGGACCCGCTCGAGCGCCAAGACACAACTGCAAAACACACCCGCTCGAGCGCAAAGGGAAAGCCGCTCGAGCGTAGATTTCGCCCTTCCAGTACTTTTACAGACAATGAACTACCCGCTCAAGCGTAAGAAAATCCGCTCGAGCGTGAAAAACCCACCTGCAGAAGTTTTGCAGAGGCACGAAATACTGAGAGTGTGTAAATCCTGCTCGAGCGCAAGAAGACCCGCTCGAGCGGATAACCAAAAAAATCAAACTCCGCTTGAGCGCAAATAGACCCGCTCGAGAGTACCACCAAAATTCTGGGCAACAAGGAATGGGACTAAAGCTCAACCAACCTGTTCGAAACACGCCCAATACATCCTAAAATTCAAACACAAGGAATTAAAGGATAACAACAAGATATACAACCACCAACTCCACGGAACCTAAGTCCGAAATACAACAATCAAAGGAAGAGAAACCGAGATCGCTATATATAGGTGCATTCATCAATAATTAGCCACCATCTAATTGATGTACATGTATCTTACTTAATGAGATGAATCTAGTATAATCATGCATAAGCTTTGAAAAGTTAGAGAGAGAAAATGGCCCAAAAAAGTGATCCAAAAAGCTATTTTTCGGACTGATATACAAACAGGTCTGCTCGAGCGTGAAGCCCAAAATCTAGACATCAACCCTTGATTTCCAAACACAACCAACCTGTTTCAAACCCGCCCAACACGACCCAAGACTCATATACAAAGAGTAAAGGTATAGCGATCCCGGTTTCCCTTTTCTTTATTTGTTGTATCCGGACTTAGGCTCCGTGGAGTTGGTTGTTGTGTATATCTTGTTTACATCCTTTACCCTTTATATTTGAGTCTTGGGTTGTGTTGGGAAGGTTTGGAACAGGTTGGTTGAGTTTAGGAACCAAGTCTAGTTGCCCAGGTTTTGGCTTGTCCGCTCGAGCGGGATTTTTGACGCTCAAGCGGGGACTCTTTTGTTTCGGGTACACTCGAGGGGGTATTCGGGGCGCTCGAGCGGGGAATTGGCCGCTCGAGCGAGAGTTTGTGTGTGCCGCTCGAGCGGGGAGTTGAGCGCTCGAGCGGGGAACCTGTCTGCACAAGTGCTGGGAGTGTGCATCCGACGCTTGAGCAGGGGATTGGCCGCTCGAGCAGGAGTCTGTGAGTGCCGCTCGAGCGGGGGTTTGGCCGCTCGAGCGGGGAGACTGGGTTAAAGCTCCGTGTTTTGACTTTTTGAAATCACTTTTTCACTTCTCTTCTCTCTCTTACTTTTCCAAAAACACCATTGTTGAGCTTCTCACTCTAGAGCTCTACCTTCTCTCTAGGTATTGATCTAGTAGGAGTGATTTCCTCACCTTTGGCCTTTACAAAAAGGTTGTTGATCGTCGAGGGCTATCTTTTGATCCGAGAAATTTGTGATTTGGAGCACTTTCGTTTTCTTCATCTTCTTCGTTGGGTGTCACCTTTTGAGGTAGGGATAACCTACTCCATCTTATGAGCTTTGTCTTTGAATTTTAGCATTTTGATATGTTGAGGGTTGTTGGGTAATTTTTGAGAAAGTTTGGGCCTTTATGTAATTTTACAAAAGTTGGGAGTTTTAATTATATAAACCTATATGCAAGTTAGGCATAGAGAAATGAAAATTTATGTTGGAACATTGATGGAAATGGAACCTTAGGGTTGTTTTGTGAATTATGGTAAGTTGCCCTAATTGGTTTAATTAATTAATGTATGCAATTAATTAAAGAAAATGAGGAATTGAATTGAGAACGTTGAAATTGGGAATGTATGGGACTAAAGGGTGTAGTTGAATCATCTATTGCTCACCCAGTTGAAATGTTGATATATTATCCATTTGTGCATTTATTTCCTGTTTAGAAATGATTGCTTTGAACTACCGGTGGAGGGTAGTATTGATTGTTGTAGACAATTCACGATGATTAGGCAAACTAAAACTAATCAAGTGGATGTGTCATAGAGTATGACGGTTGATAGAACACATTAATTTCATGTATTGATAGATTGTGCATGTGACCAATGTGTTTATGTGCATTATGTGTAGACGGTTGATAGAATACATTAACTTTATGTATTGAGTGATTGCGTATATGATTCTGTGTTTATATGCATTGCTTGTGTATGGGAGGAGATGGGGGATGTACTCCACGGTTTAGGGGAAGATGAGGGATGTACCTCTAAACCGGTTAATGGTTAAGGGAAGATGGGGGATGGACCCAGGGATGCAGCTCATATGCTCTCCCATTGAAGTGATGATACAGCTCATATGCTTATCTATTGAAGTGTTGATATAGCTCATATGCTTATCTATTGAAGTGTTGATATAGCTCATATGCTTATCTACTGAAGTGTTGATACAGCTCATATGCTTATCTGTGGTAGTAGTGATATAGCTCATATGCTTATCTATTGAGATGTTTGTTTAATTTGATATAGCACTAAAATGTATATCATTTATGAAGTATGGAAGTGGTTTATGTGTTATGGGTACAATGCCAAAATGTGTATCCACCTTGGGTTTCGAAAGTGTTCTAGTGTTCAACTATGATCTCATCAAAGGTTTTGGCCAGAGTACTGAGCCTTGTTTTCAAACTCAATGTTGAATAAGAAATGGAAAGTGAATTGTAATATAGACTTGATTGTTATGGAATTGTAATACGATGTAAATGAATGTATAAGTGTTGACCATCTATTGACTGCTAATCTTTTAGTCATTGTTTATAGTTTGTTTAGTGTATTTCTACTGGGCTGTGGCTCACCCTATATGGGACACCATTTTCAGGTACATGAAGCATGCCACCTCCAAGGACATCGCTTGGGAGGCTAGAGGCAGGCAGACGTTTGTGATTTTGGTTATCTTTTGCTGTATTACATGTAATTTCAAGCCAAGGGCTTAATTTGTATTTGAGTTAGTACTCTCCTCTTTGTAACCAAGTGTTAGCTTGGGAAGCTGTAAGCCCATAGGGCATGTGATTCTGTGGTTGACATGTAATGCTTCTTGTAAGGAATTACTCTGTGGAATAGAATGATGTTTGTTTCTTATATCAATGCATGTCTAAATTGATGGGTTTAATGTTATTATTTTGAGGGCGTTACAAAAGGACGGAAACGGGAATAAGACAACAACACATCCACGGAACCGAGTCCGGAATGCAATTAAACAATGAAGGGAAAACCAGGATCGCTATGTATCATCTTGTGAGAATTGTATAAAATGTATATACTTTATTAAGAATTTCCTACTGGGCTTTATGCTCACCCTATGGGATTTTGTGCAGGAAAAGATGTGGTGATTCTGCCAAACTAAGGGCGTGGATGTGTATGTTCAGAGCATAAGGCTCTTGTTTTGTTGTGATTATATTTTGCAAGCCAAGGGCTATATTTGTATGGGTTCAAGCAACCATTTTGTGTAACCGGGCTTAAGCCTTGGACTTTGTAGCCCTTGAGGGCATTTGTTTATTTTTGACTGGATGTTTTACATGTTATAGATTCATGTACTAGAGTCATTGAATGTATATTTGCATGTAGAACTATTTGGTAAATCTCTTATGATTAAATATGCAAGTGTTGGAGATTTATTTTTGGTCTATCGTACGGAGCGAAGATTGGTGTACTTTTATTGTGTATTTTGTGGGGCAGGTGAGATTTAAGTTGTTGGAAGTAACATTCTCCCACTCTATTTATTTGTTTTTTAATTTTATTTTTTTTCCTGTGTGATTCTTTTTCTCTGTTGTTGGTTTGGTTTTGGTTTCGGTTTTAGTGAGGTTTATATTTTTGTTTACAGGTTTGCATGGTGGAGAAGAATTATTGGTGATCAAGGTTGCAATCGAAGTATCTATATCTGTTCTGTACCAAGGATTTTGATCGGATTTTGTTTTTTTCAATGAAAATCATAAAATTGAAGTAAAAAAAATGGGTATCAATTTTTTTTATTTTTTATTGTCATTTTATTTTATAGAAAATGTGAAAAATTATTGAGAATTCAAGATTTTACTATAATATTATATTTTTGTATAACTAGGAAAATTTAAATTTTTTAAATATTATTGTGTTCTTTATTTTTATCCTCTTTCTATCTCATTATACCATTACTGCTATTTGTTAGTTTTTTTAATTATAATTCAATTAATTGAAAATGAAAGTTTAATATAACTTTACATATATATTATAGTTAATTTGTTACAACTATAGTTGTATATAATAGCACAATACATAGGGATAATCGCTAAATATAATTTTTATTTTTTTATGTGATTAAATAGCCTATCTTAAATAGTATTAGAAGAGTTAGATGACTTCTTTTATCTTTAAAAAACCCAATCTTTTTTTTTTTTTTTACTTTTTAATTTTTTAAATTGAAACATCAATTGTTTATGTCCATAAAACAAAACTGATAAGCACATATCCAAAAGCTACACATTTGTTTTTCTTTTTTATTTAATATGTAGGATATTTATAAATGAAAAATGTTTGACACCTCAAATTTTTTTTCATAATATGACTTATAATGATGTAGTCATAATTGTCAATTTTTATACAAATATGAGAAGAGAATTAATTAAATTATATATTTCAACCAACCACATACTCAAACTTTAACTATTTCAAGATGTTATTTCACTATAATTCCAATTAAGAGAATCTTCAACCCTTAATATTTGTTTTTATCAAATTATAATTAGATAAAAATTTAAAAAGATAAAACATTGAAAATTATTGTTTTTTCCATCAAAATTGGTGAAAGAAAAAAAAAATTGGGATAAGAATGAAAGTTCTTTTAAAAATTGATAAAAGTTTAATGAAAAAGTTACAGTAATTCATATCAAATCAAAAATTTTATTCAAATTTAAAATCAAATTAGATTAAAAAAAATTAAAAGAAAATGATGAAAGTTCAAAAATATTTTGAAACTTTCATATTCTTAAAGATTAGAAATCTGTATGTGTATTATATTCATATTGTATTTTTACTTATGAAATTGAAATCAAAAGAAATGTAACTTAAATTATTGGATTAATAATAGAAACATCATATTAATTATTGTTAAATATCACTTCACTTCGTGTTTAATAATAAAATTGTATTTTGTCTTAATTATTATAGTGGTCCCGGTTTTTCTTCCATTGTTTATTGTATCCCGGACTCGGCTCTGTGGATGTCTATTGTAGTATATGTTGCATTTCCGTCCTTTAATTCTTTGTATTTGAGTTTTAGGATGTGTTGGGCAGGTTTGTAACAGGTTGGGTGTGTTTTAAAACAAATTGTTGCTGTCCAGTTTTTGGTCTTTTTGCTCGAGCGAGGACTTTGTCACTCGAGCGAGCTGAGTGTTTTGCTTCTTTGCTCGAGCGAGGGTTTGTATGCTCGAGCGAGTTTTGTGGGTCTTCAGGTTTTCTTTTCAAACGCAGCTTTGGCTCGAGTGAGCTTTTCTTCGCTCGAGCGAGCTTAGTCTGGTGTGTCTCTTCGCTCGAGTGTATGTAACAAGCCCGCGAGGGGGGACCTCACTGGGGTTACAGTTCGGACTCGATTGGTTGTCGGTCCTCAATCTTGAACCAAAGAGTCCAAATCTGGCAAATCGTTTTGAGAAAATAGATTTTTGAAAGAAGTGCCAAACATGGACTACTTCGCCAGATATAGAGTCGCCACCTAAATATTTTTAATGGGGGAATTTAGGAAACCCTGACTCGGTGCCAAAGGCCACGTGTCCGTCATCACCAAAGTTGCCTCGGCTCGGGAACTTGGGTACGATTGGGGAAGGTCAGCTATGAGCACCCCCTCTCGCCCGATCCGAAGATCGGCCTCTACTAACCGTGATATCCTATTTTGAAAACTTTATGCGTTTTTGTTCCGGTTATTAGCCTAGAATCACTATGTTATGCGCACAGCAAAACAAGTATAGACCAGACCGCCTAATTTGGAACAAAGCATTGCATATCCGTTTGTTTGGAAAACGTTTTGGAATTTGCTACTCGCAAGTAGGCTAAAATACAGATTTCAATGAATTATTCCAATTCAAACAATCCAACCTTCACCCATAGGCATTCAGGCAATTTATATCACATAAACATCTAGCCACATGGTAAACATACTGTCATGTTAACATTCACACTCATGCGAAATGCTAAAGCATAAAGAGCTCACCTAGTACTCCGCGCCAAAACAAGAACATGTTAGCAATCATGCATGATCCAAGTCCATGTTAAATGGCTAATGCAACGCATACGGAATGTCATTAGAGTAGGCTCGGCTAGTCTAGGAATGACATGTGAAATGCTGCAACTAACAAGTACTCAATTTGGAATTGAAATGCGAGTGCAGTTAGCATGATGCGCCGAGCCCGGTGCATGCAATACTGATGAATGATGCACGCATGCATAGCATAAGGAATGCTAAATTAAACATGTCCTAATACTAACCGTCAAAGCAGGTAAGTAAAAGGGAGAAAGAAGTGGGGGTTGGAAGACATGCACACACGCACCCACACTTATTACAAACTTGCCCTCACTCGGAGGGACCGAAAGAATAATACAGATTAATTAACCTACAAGCTAATTAATTATTACAAATCAATTAAATTAGCTAAGCAAATTAACTAATTTATTTAAGCAATAAACAACGGCCTCGGGAAGAGGGTCCAATGCATGCGCGCTCGGCTCTGCCCGGAAAGCCACTGCCATGCACAAGTCGCCTCTGCTTTGGCTGTCATCCTTCTCCAAAAACTGAACAAGTCCCAAGGTTGCTTCTCTGAATGCTGTAGAACATCATCGGCTGAAGGGATTGGTCACCGGCCATGTATGATGGTCACCGGCCACAAAATGATCCATCGGCCAACAATGGATGGCCAGTCGGCGCTGAAGATGGCCGGCCGACCAAATCTTCCTGCAGAATCCTGTTTGATAGCAGCAGAGGACAAAGCAAAGCATGGCAGTGCATTTCAAGCTATGTATGCACCAACCACACCCCTTATCATGTGAATGACTCAAAGGAGGATGGGCCTCGATTCTCGGACCACCAATCGCGCATTTCCATGCATGATGGCCCAAAGAATCAAGTGTGCGTCTTGATATGGAATGCAATACACATAAACAAACCAATGGAGCTCAACCTCTATCACAAGCATTTCAAGAGGCCAAGTATACATGCTGATGCAATGCAACCCTAAGCATGTTGGCTAGTATGCAACATGGCAATATAAGGAAGCATACAAAGCATGCAACAAGCAAAGGGGGTGGACTTAAACTAAATTAGGCAGCCCTCAAACAAGCCTAAAACAGTGGCCAATGCTATGGAAGTGAGGTCCAAAACACACACACACATGCATGCGAATATGGTCCAATTCCTAAGCATAAAGAGCAACTTCTAAGCACACTTAAGAAGATGCAAACACGGACAATTAGCATGCAATGGAAAGCTCTGAAATCATGCTAAAATGGTGCCAAACCAAATGAACAAGACAAGCATGGCATGCAATTAAGGTCCAAATACTTGAGGCAAGCCAAGAAGACTTAAACCATGACTAAGTCAACCAAGCCTCACAAGGCCAAGAGGACTTAAAATAGGTTCGAGGCAGACCTAAACAATACCAAAGGAACACTTGGATGGCATCTAAGTGACTCAAATCTAAAAGTATGCATAATTGCCCGAAACATGGAGCATACAACACAAGCTTCCAAAGCATCAAAGAGGCATTAAAGGCAAGCATACAAGCATGTTAAATGGACTGAAACGGCATGTTAAGTGGTTCCAAACCATTGAAATGATGCAAGCAATGCATGCTACACACTCACACACTTAAGGCTACAAGCTAGCAATGCAAAGGAGCTATGCAATACATGTTATGATTGACCGAAACAGCCAAGGACAGACCTTAAACATGGCAAAATAAGCATAAAGGCTTCACAAAGCTAGGCCTAAATATGCTTGGATAAGGACTCAAAGCATAAGACATGTTAAGGCTAAAACAAGGCATTACATGGCATGTATGCTAAGCAAGCATGGTGTACCAAAACCAACATACAACAATGCTATATTATAACATAATAAACCTGAAAAACAGCCAAGGCATGGTCAACATATACTTAAACATGGTGCTCCCTCAAAAGGCAAAAATGGTCCTTTTCAAGGACAACAAGGAGAGGGGTGGCCCTCTCCTTCCTAGGACCTCAAGGCACCATCCTCACCTCTGAAATCCTTCAAGATTTCAGTGGTGAGGAGGCCCAAACACAATGGTCTCGGAGCTCAACCAAAATGGCACAAAACAAGGGCCAAACAAGCCTTAGGAGGGGTCAAACAACCCCAAAGCTTGAAGCAACCTTAACCAACTATTTAGAGGGCTAAAAAACAAAACTTTTTTATGTTATACACTAAGCCCAAAAATAGATTCAAGATGGGCAAATAAGCTATGCAAAAATGGGGAATAAAGGGACAAGTGTCTTACCCTTGTAGACTCCTTCAAGGATGGAGTTCCAGCTGCTTTCCTTAGCTCAAAACCAGCTCAAAACCTCTGAAAATAGCTCCTTAGTACCTCAGTAGCTCAAGGAAGGTGTAACTCTAGTTGTTTGTGTGCAAAAATAAGACTAAAACACCTTAAGGCAAAAAGAGGGGGAGATAGAGATAGGAATAGATACAACTATGCTAACCCTAAAAACTAGAGCCCTTCTCTCTATTTTTGCTAACCCTAATCCAAAGAGAAGAGGCTCCCTCTTATAGAGCTCAATCTTGTAAGCTTACAAGACAAGCTAAACAAGAGGGAGATCCCTCCACACACGTGTATGGAGGGGAGCCAAGTGCATGCCAGCTGCACAAAAAATATCTGCAAAAGCAGATGCACAGTAGTCGGCCGGCCAAAAATGCAATTGACCAAAGAAAGATAGCCGGCCGGCCATCTATAGTGCCGGCCGGCCAAATATTTGGCCGGTGGCAACAAAACACAGCCGGTGGCCTCAAGCCATGGCCGGTGGAGTGTGGGGATGGCCCACAAGCCATTCCCTGCCCCTCCAAGGCAAAACACAAGTGTTTGGTGCAAAACCAGACACTAAACAGTCGAGTCGAGGGATCCTGAGGCAAGGCGCGTAGCCGAGACCTCCGGGAGCTCAAGACAAACACAAACATGGATAATCACCGAGTGTTCAAGCGGGTGACGTCCAAGTCTTGAGGACGGTCAAAAATGGGGTGTCTACAGCGTGCGTTTGCGTCTGTGTCTAGTTTGGACCTAATGGTTGTGTTTCTTGGCTCGAGCGAGCTTTTCTTCGCTCGAGCGAGCGAGCTGTATGTTTTGGGTTTCTTCGCTCGAGCGAGGACTCCTATGCTCGAGCATGCTTCTGGGTTGCAGACCTGAAGCATCGTGTTATTGGCTCGAGCGAGGTTTATTTGTGTCTAGTCGCTCGAGCGACCACTCCTTCACTCGAGCGAGGTTCGAATATATCAGTTCGCAGCAGCAGCTTCTTCTTCACTTTTTCATCATCTCCTTTACTTAAATCCTAGCCCCGGCTGCTTCTCTCTCTACACACACCCTCTCTCTCTACAAATACACCTAGTTCTAGTGGTCTCCTACCCTAGTCTCTTTGCAAGAAAGGTAGAGCTTGGCGTGGCCTTCGTTTTGATCCGAAAAAGTTGGTGCTTGGAGCATCTTGGGTTTTCACCTTCATCTCCTTTGAGTCTCTTCTTTTGAGGTAGGGATACCCTACTCCTTCTTATGAGTTTTGACATAGATTTTAGTCATTTTGTCTAAATGGTGGATTATGGAAATTCTGGGAAAGTTAAGGTTTGTTTTGAAGTTATAAAAAGGGGGGTTTTCAATTGTTAAACTCCGTGTGTATGTGAGACTTTGGAAAATAGAATTATTGTTGTTAAATTGATAAAATTGAGCCCTAGGGTTGATATTTGAAAAAGGGGGAAAATGCCCTAATTATGTTTGAATAATTAATTTGGGGAAATATGAAATTGAGTTGAAAATCATGAAATTGGGAAAATATGTGATTTAATGGTGTAGTTGGATTGATTAATCACTCACCTATGAAAATGTTGATAATTTATCTGTTTGATGAATTTATTATTTGTTTAGAAATAACTACTTTGGGCTATCGGTGGAGGATAGTCTTGATTGTTGTAGACACTGTATGTTGATTAGGGAAAACTGAAACTAATCAAATGTGTTATGTCATTGAATATGATAGTTGAATTGTCACATTGAATATGTGCCTAGATTGATCATTGTACATGATAGAGTTTTTAAATACATTGCATATGTACCTTGTTTGGGAGGAGATAGGGCATGTACTCCATGGTTTGAGGGGAGATAGGGGATGTACTCCATGGTTTGAAGGGAGATAGGGGATGTACTCTCAAACCTGTTTGGGAGGAGATAGGGGATGGACTCCATTGATAACTAAGTTGGCCGGAGCGTCCAGGGTGAAAGTCCCGAAATCTTAAGTACGTTTGCATAACGTAGATAATTGAAGTATTGAAGTGTTAATAAAATGAGTTGTAGTCTCATTTGAAATTGAAGTGTTGGAGTGTTAATAATGTGAGTTGTAGTCTCATATTAATTAATCATGATCGAAGTATTGTTAATATGAGTTGTAGTCTCATTATAGACTGTCGAACGAATAGAGAACCATATCTATGAATTGGTTTGGATAATGAAACAGAAAAAGGGATTGAAATATATCTATGAATATGGATTGGTTATGAAAGAGATGTATATTTGTGTATATGAGTTAAACATTTATCAAATACTAATGTTTTAGTTATTGCTCATATATGGTTTAGCGTATCTCTACTGGGCTTTGGCTCACCCTATATGGGACATCATTTTCAGGTACAAGTGATATGACACCTCCAAGAACGTAGCTTGGGAGGCTTAGAGGCTGAAAGATCTTTTGTTGTTATCATTTTGTATTACATGTGAATCAGGCCAAGGGCCTAATATGTTTAGAGTTAGAACTCTCTTTTGTTGAACCCAAGTGTTGACTTGGAAAGTTGTAAGCCCATAGGGCATTTACTTTTGTTGTCAACATGTAATACTTTTGTACTTAATACTCTGATAAATGGAAATATGCTTTATTCTCTTATGTCTATGGATGTCATGACTGTTGGGTTTATATGTATTATTTTGAGGGCGTTACAACTATAACTTTTAAATTTGTATATTTTCATAACAAGAAGATGTATGTCATAACTTATTTAATCTCATTTAATCAGATTTAACTTCTTTTTTTTTTAATACAGATTATCAAAATTGCACTAAATAGATTTTTATATATATTTTTTTTAATTTTTTAAACTAATAATTTAAAAAGTTATAAACGTAAAGTTAATTTATAAATTTTATGTATATCACAAGACAAAATATTAAATTACTTGAAGATAATTATAATAATTTTTTTAATTTATAAAGTCTCGTGCATAACATGAATTATCACTCATTTTAATTTATATCAAACGAAGGCTGAAAGTACAATTAAATCAGCAAAGTCTAGACGCTTTGGATACATTTGTTTTGTTTTCCCACTACTAGTTTGGCTAATAGCTTGCTAGGTGGGTGTGTTACACGAGCAAGGATCCTTTCCTTGGATCTTTCTATTTAGCTCCTTATTTGGTAGATTATTGAGCCTACTTTTGGGTTTAATTTTGATAATTTAAATTGTTCATATTTTAGGATTTGTCGATTATATCATACTTGTAAAAAATGAAGTTAATCGAATATTGAAAACCAGTGTTCGGATCATCAAACTAAAAATCGTTTATTAAACAAAATTTAATAAACAGTTTTATTTTTTAATAAAACTTTTAGTTCGATGATTCGAACATGTGGTTTTCGATATCCGATCGACTTGATTTTTTACGGGTATGATATACTCGACAAATCCTAAGATGTGAACGGTTTGAATTATCAAAATTGAGTCCAAAAGTGGGCCTAATGGCCCATCAAGTAAGAAGCCAAGTAGAGAGATCCACGAAGAGGATTTGGACTCGTGTTACACCATGAATATGACTATGACTATGACTATGACCATGACCATGATCAATAAATGGGCAATGGTTTGTTTAGGCCCGCTGTACGATCAGTAAGTTATAATCTTATCTTAGATTTGGGTCAAAAATGAGATGTTAGGTGAAGATTAACAGTTTATATATTGTGTAGCGCACATATAAAATGATTTTGAATTATATATTGATATTTTTGAATAACTTTTGAATAAATTTCTAAATTTATAATATTTTTACTGAACGATTGATGTTAATCTGCCGTGAAAAATGACAATGATAGGAATGTAAAAAATTTGTCAATAAATTTATCTCAAAATGTGATGTGTGACTTAAATTTAGTTTTTGTATAATAAAATTTATAATTGAAATGAGTCTCTACTCACCTTTTTTTTTTTTTTTTTTGTTAATATTTTTCTGAATAATTTTTTTGAACACTTGGCATTACTGTGAGGAAAAGGAGAGGCAAATTGTGGAGGATGATTATAGCGATCCCGATTTTCCCTTCTTTGTTTATTGTATTCCGGACTCGGTTCCGTGGATGTGTTGTTGTCTTATTCCCGTTTCCGTCCTTTACTCTTTGTATTTGATGTCTTGGGTGGTGTTGAGCAGGTTTGAAATAGGTTGGTTGTGTTTGGAAACTAAGGGTTGATACCCAGATTTTGGCCTTCACGCTCGAGCGGGGCTTTTGACGCTCGAGCGGGCCCTTTGCTTTTGTTTCTCCGCTTGAGCGGGGAGTTTGACACTCGAGTGGGATTTTTCATCTCTCAGTATTTTGTTCTGTAGGTCATCGGACGCTCGAGCGTCCACTTCACGCTCGAGCGGGGACCTTCGTCTGCAAAACTTCTGGAAATGTGCATTTGACGCTCGAGCAGGGAGTTCCACGCTCGAGCGGACCTATTTGTATATCAGTCCGAAAAATAGCTTTTTGGATCACTTTTCAGGCCATTCTCTCTCGCTAACTTTTCAAAACCCAAACTTGAGAGCTTCTCACTCTAGACTACAACTTCTCTCTAAGAAATCATCTAGTTTGAGTGATCTTCTATCATAGTTCCTTTGCATAAAGTGTAGAGCTTGGCGTGGGCTACATTTCAATCCGAAAATCTTTGGGTTTGGAGCATTTCGAGTTTCATCATCTTCTCCATTTGGTCTCTTCATTTGAGGTAGGGATAACTACTCATTTTCAGGAGCTTTAACATAGATGTTGGGCATTTTGTATAAATGGTTTGATTTTGGAAGGTTAGAGTTTGAGATTTGAAATATTGAAAAGAGGGGTTTTGTTCTTTTGACGAATACATGTGTGTTTTGGGTCTTAAAAGAGGTTATTAATGTTTATTGTTAACATTTCAACCTTTGGGGTCAATGTTGAGAAAGGGGAAGAAAAGCCCTAATTTATTATTATGAATTAATTTGTATAATTAATTTGGGAAAGTTATGGAAATATGAAATTGGGTTGGAAATAATGAAATTGGCTTATTATGAGATTGAATGGTGGAGTTGGAT
Source organism: Camellia japonica (assembly GCA_030407325.1). Taxonomy (NCBI): domain Eukaryota; kingdom Viridiplantae; phylum Streptophyta; class Magnoliopsida; order Ericales; family Theaceae; genus Camellia; species Camellia japonica. The sequence continues at coordinate 63,093,443 of JAPPVO010000032.1, forward strand.
TTATTAATCACCCACCTTTGAAAATATTGATAATTTATCTGTTGGATGTTATTATTATCTGTTTAGAAATAATTGCTTTGGGCTATCAGTGGAGGATAGTCTTGATTGTTGTAGACACTACATGATGATTAGGTGAATTAAAACTAATCAATTGAGCATGTCATTAAATATGATGGATGGGATAACACATTGAATATGTGCTTTACTTGATCATTTTTTTATGATAAGTGTCTAATACATCGTATATGTATGTTGTTTGGAAGGAGATAGGGGATGTACTGCACGGTTTGGGAGGAGATAGGGGATGGACTCCTAAACCAGATGTTTGGGAGGAGATAGGGGATGGACTCCATTAATACAACAAATATGTGTATTAATTGAAGCATGGAAGTGTTTTTTATATGAGTTGTTATCTCATTTGAAATTGAAGTACTGTTGATATGGGATGTAGTCTCATTTAATTGTTTGGCCAGGTTTTGAGCCATGTTTATGAAAGAAATTGGTTAAGTAAAGGAAAGAGGAATGAAACATGTACATATTTGTCATGAAACTGGCATGTGTTATAAGTTGATTTATATGAGTTAAACATTTATCAAATGCTAATGTTTTAGTTGTTGCTCATATTATGTTTAGCATATCTCTACTGGGCGTTGGCTCACCCTATATGGGACATCATTTTCAGGTTCAGGTGATATGCCACCTCTAAGGACGTAGCTTGAGAGGCTTACAGGCTGAAGGATCTTTTGTTATTCTCTTTTTGGTATTACATGTAAATTCAAGCCAAGGGCTTATTTTGTGTAAAGAGTTAGAACTCTTCTTTTGTTGTACCCAAGTGTAGACTTGGAAAGTTGTAAGCCCGTAGGGCATTTACTTTTGATGTCAACATGTAATACTTTTGTACTTAATACTCTGATGAATGGAATTATGCTTTATTCTCTTGTGTCTATGCATGACAAGAATGTGGGTTTATATGTATTATTTTGAGGGCGTTACAATGATAACAAGATGGTGAAAGAATTGCTTTTCATTTGGTTTTTTTTTTAAGAATTGTTTTCTATTCCCCCTAATATATTTTGAGTAATTAGTAGTACATTTGGTTGATGCCTCCATGATGAGAAATTATTTTTGATTTAAACCATGGGAGCTATTTACTTTTGTATTGAAATTTTAAGAGATAGATAGTTAAGTGTAAATTATAAATAAAATAGAGTATTGTTCTTAGAACGCTGAATAATTTTTTCCTCAATTAAATGTAACTTTAAGTCAATAAGTCAACTGAACAAATCCATGATACTTTTTCCATGGATACTTTAACAACTTTTCATATTTTTTTACGAAATCAAACGCGACCAATTTTTCCCCAAACCATAGAAAAACAATCAAACATGACCAATTTTTCCACAAACTAAATTTTTCTATGGATACTTTAACAACTTTTAACATTTTTTTACGAAATCAAACACAACCAATTTTTCCACAAACCTGGATTTTCAATGGGGATGTGTTTGGTGTTACTTATTTTAACCAACTTATAAATTCTAACTTTGAAAAAGTTGTTTTGAACTATTTGGTTAAATTTATTTTAAATAATTTCTGATTTTGATAACTTATTTTAACTTTAAAAGGTTGATTCTGAGAAGCTGTTCACCCCCTGCCTCTGATTATCAACTTCTGCTGTGGACATATTAATTTATGATTATACCCTTAGATTTTTTTTTTATATTTTAAAAAAGAGAAAAAGACCCAAATGGACTATGGATTATCATTATTATTTTTTGTGGGAAATCTAGACTAGTAATGAATAACAAAAAATAGAAGTTAATACAAAAGTTATTTTACAGTTTATTTATCAAATACTATTCAGTAACTTAAATTTATAAATTATCAGTTGCACCCAATAGATATTTGATTAAAATTATAATCTATAATCCGTTAAATTATAATTAATAATCCATTTTAACAGCCGCACCAAACACCCCCAATACCTGTTTCATTTTCAATGTTTTGATCTAAGTTAGAACTTCTAACAATGAAATTTTTTATACCCCTCATTTTCATCAAAACAATTTATCAAATAAATTTTTTGTATATAAATTTATTTATTTTTTTATATTCAAGAAAGGAAATACTACAATGTGCACGTTTAAAAAGTATATATCGTAAGCAAAGTTATGATTTTTGTTGTGGGAGTTACAAATTATTGTGAAGAAAATAATAATTTTTGTGATAAAAATTATGAATAACAAAGTTATGATGTGTTCCCCTAAAAGTGTGAATGCTAAAGTTATATATTCTTTTGTAATAGAAATTTTGTATGAGGTTGGCCTATTTTGAGAAGTAGGTTAAAAGTTGACTTTTTATTTTTAAAATTTTTTTTTTGAAAAAATGTATAAAAAAAAATAAAAAGTGTTATGACCCAAAAAAAAAAAAAAAAAAAAAAAAAAAACCTAATACACTGACTTTTAATCTTGTTCCCAAAATAAATGCACATGATCGTCTTTCTCAGTGGAGAACCACCCATTTAATTAGACATTTTATAATTACCAAAAAACAATATGTCGCGCCTCGAAAATAAACTCACATAACTATTACATCAACCACTTCCAAAATGAGATATTGCTCAAATTCAATTGCATGGTTCCAATATTTACCAAAATATTCTCACATGTCATTATACATTTGTTTACTCACTAGTACATGAATCTACTACATGTAAAAGAAATCGTTAAATCACAACGAATAAGGCCCTCAAGGGCTTACAAGTTCCAAGGCAATAGCCCGGTTACACATAATGGTCTCTCAGACCCAAACACATTAGCCCTTGGCTCACAACAGATATCACAACAAAAGAAGAGTCAAACTACTCTTCTTCAAAACATCTCCACGCCCTTAGCTTGGCAGGGTCACCGCATCTTTACCTGCGCCAATTCCCATAGGGGTGAGCATAAAGCCCAGTAGAAATTCCTCACAAAGTATATACAGTTATGCCAATTTCATCAACGTTAAATAAAATGCATATGTAATGCCATGCAAGTGTCAATATTGAAGGAAAATTTTATTTCAATGCACTATTTCAAAATCATCATGTTCTCAATAATATTTGATGCACTATTTTAAAATCACCATGTTCTCAATAATATTATGCAATCTCATCAATTTCAAACATTCAATATTTAAATCAACAGGGCGGTAAATACGACACTGATAATTCCTAGTTTGGTGTCTGCAAGTAGACTCTACCAGTACTACCAAACTGTCATTTTTACCGGTATTAACCGGAAGGCTCAACACCTATCCGCGCGGCTTTCGGTTCTTTCACCCTTGACGCTCAGGCCCACTTATCAAATTCATCTACACCCCCTATCCGGACTTACCAACGTATTTACCCCATACACATTTCCATTAGTTCTCATTACAATATAATCCTTCTCAAGTAAACATGATGAGAACGCAACAATGGTAATAATTCCCTTCATAGACAATGGTGATATTAAATCAAATGGAAAGAGATGCAATAATTAATATCTCATAACATTTCTCTATTTTCAAAATGCCTTAACAACAATAATAAACAATACCTTTCTCACTTTCACAAATACGTTTCTCATTTCGCAAAATACTCATGTGTCTTCAACACACCATCACAATTTCTCAACAAGGATTCATCATGATCAACCCTTTCAATATGTCCAACATGTCATCTTTCACTTTATTTTTCCCATTTCATTAATATCAAACATTTTTACATCATCTATGGCACTCAACAACTTGCCATTTTATAACTCTACACATATATACATTTATCAATGAACTTTAAAAATGGACCTCCATTTTATACATACATCAAGAAATTGCTATTAGCAACTACACCATAAAATCAATGCTCATTCATCCTTCAATCACAAGAAAAGATGAACTTCCATAGGCCTTTCTACTTTTTAAGAAAATCCCAAATTTCTAGGGTTTTTATTAAAAACAAAACTCCATCATTTTCTTATAGGAACTCCATCACACCATTTTCCATAAGTTTAATAGAGGAAAACTCACAAAATAATAGTAAACGGTTGAAACACAAACTCACATTCAAGACCCTCTTCATTTTGAAATCAAAATCAAAGAAATCAACTCAAAACTTCAAAACCCTTTTTAAATTAACATTAATCTAGCAAAACTTGTATATATAACTCAAGAAATCCCTACCTCCAAGTAGAAGTTCAAAAGGAAAGATGAGAGCAACCCCAAGATGCTCCCAACTTGTATTTTCTTGGATCAAAAGAAAGCCCACACCAAACTCTAGCCTTTTTGCAAGGGTTGAAAGGTAGAAAACCCCTAGAGCATGGAGTATTTTTAGAGAGATGGAGAGAGAGAGAGAGAGAGAGAGAGAGAGAGTTGGATCTAGGGTTTTAGAGGAAGAAGTTAATGAAAAATGGGTAAAATTCCCGCTGCTAAAATCTGATATATGCGAAGCTCGCTCGAGCGAAGGTGTCGTAGCTCGAGCGACCAGACACAACGAACGAAACTCCCTTGAGCGCAAGAAGCTTCGCTCGAGCGAACAAAGCAAGACTTCAGGTCTACAAACCACCAACACAGACGCACGCTCGAGCGCAAGAAGCCTCGTTCGAGCGAAGAGGCAAAAAACCTGGGCAGCAACCACTTGCACAAACTCACAACCAACCTGTTCCAAACTTGCTCAACACCTCCCAAAGCTCAAATATAAGGAAATAAGGGTGGAAAACAAGATATAAACTACAACACTCAACCACGGGTCACTATACAATATATATTATTCGGTTGTGCATTTATTATATGCATCAATTAGTTTATACACTAATTGCTGCATATAGCATTATTCTATATTATTTCACTATCTCTTAATTATTTATTTACTAGCATGTCACCCGTACTATACATGGGATAAAATAATATATTATTTATTAAAAATATGATAATTATTTTAATTTTTTGTACTTTGTCTCTCATAAATAAAATTTTATATATAAGTTTAAGAGTTTTGTTCAAATGTTCCTTTACTATAATATATAGTATAGATAGATTAAAATTATTGTATTGACAATTAACGATTAAAATTATGTTTTGTTATAAAATAAAAAAAATGACATACGTCTAATACTTCACAATTTTAGAATAAAAATATATGAATTTTAAAAAATTATTATATTGGTTTTTGAGAGGGAAATAATTAAAGAAATTTTAAAAATTTAATGAGTAAGAAAAAATTATCGTAACATGTAAGTTAAAATATCAGAAAAAAGTTAAAAAATGAATAAAGACTTTAAAAATATGTGATTACAATAAAAACTAATTTCATATTTATTAATAAGTATAATTTTAATTGAATATCTATTTATACTTTAACATGCTTATTGAAAACAAAAATAAAAATAAATAAAAATATTAATAATTTTGAATTTTAAAATATGATTTTGTAGACTTGCTATATTAACTTTTAGAAGGAATATATTAGAATTTTTTTACAAAAATTGAATATTAGTCATTGAACAAATCTCATAAGATTTAAAATAAAATTTATAATAGGAAAAAATTAATGATATTAAATGTAATGCCCCAAAAAATTGGGCAGGATATATCTATTTATACAACAAACTCACCTGATAGACAAACACATATATAGCTAACTATTCCATACATCCATTTCCATTTAATCCCAAATGCCAAATACATGTTGTTCACATCTCCATGCCCCAGTTCCAATCCCAAGCATGCATTTTACAACAAGTATGAAATGAAAGCCAAACAGATAGTAAGTGCCCTACAAGCTTACAAATTTATCCAAGAACATTCTTGGTTATACAAAATGGAGTTTCAACTCAACGCAAATATAGCCCTGGGCATACATTCAATAAATAACCATAAAACAAAAAATGAGGCCTCAGCTCCGAGTCCTCCGAAGTCAGTGCCTTGGCGAAGGCATAGCACTTAGACCTGATATAGCGATCCCGGTTTTTTCCTCTTTGTTTATTGTATTCCGGACTCGGTTCCATGGATGTGTTGTTGTTTTATTCTCATTCCCATCCTTTATTCTTTGTATTTGAGTCTTGGGTTGTGTTGGGCAGGTTTGAAACAGGTTGGTTGTGTTTAGAAACCAAGAGTTAATGCCCAGATTTTGGCTTCCACGCTCGAGCGGGCCCTTTGTTTTTGCCTCTTCGCTCGAGCGGGCATTTTGATGCTCGAGCGTGATTATCCAACCCTCAGTACTTTTCTCTGCAGGTCATCGAACGCTCGAGCGTCCACTTTAATGCTCGAGCAGGGACCTGCGTCTGCAGAACTTCTGGAAGTGTGCATTCGACGCTCGAGCGGCGCTTTTCACGCTCGAGCATGAGTCTGTGTCTGATGCTCGAGTAGGGCGTTCCACGCTCGAGCGGACTTGTTTTTATATTAGTCCAAGTTTTGACTTTTTGGATCACTTTTTCGACTCTCCCTCTCTCTCTAGCTTTTCAAAACCCTCTTTTGAGAGCTCCTTTCTCTAAAATACAACTTCTCTCTTTGGTATCATCTAGTTCTAGTAATCTTCCATCCTAATCCCTTTGTAAAAAGTGTGGAGCTTGGTGTGGGCTACATTTCTATCCAAAAAAGTTGGTGTTTGGAGCATCTTGGGTTTTCACCTTCATCTCCTTTGAGTCTCTTCACTTGAGGTAGGGATAACCTTGTGATATCCCTGTTCCGTAATATGTTAATTGGTCCTTAACATGAATGTGATTATGTGTTTGATATGATTTTATGTGCCATTATGTGAAAATATGTGGTTTTGAATTTCTATATGTTCACCGTAGGAATATCTGTTTGATTGTCTGCTTTGGAAATTGAATTGAAGGCCCTATCGGCCACCGAAACCGAAATTGGTTGCGCCATTGTGATTGGCATAATTTTTAGAGCCTACGGTGAAGTTTAATTGAAAAATTGATTTGGACCAAATTAATTGGATTAAAATAGTGACTTAGTGCTCAAATATGTAATGTTGATAATTGTAATTAAGTGAAATGGTATTTAGTGGAGCATTATACACCCAACCCCTCTCTTTTTGTTCATTTGGCCGAAATCAACTCAAAGAGAAGAGAGGGAGGTTCGGCTAGAGAGAGAGAGAGTATAGGAGATTGTAAGTTTGATCTTGAAGCTTGATGATTTGAAGACCAACTCAAGAATTAAGCTTAAGTTTGGAAGATTAAAGCTCCTAGGTAAGTAATCAACCCTTAGCTCATGAGTTTGAGTTGTGTTTTTGTGAATTAAAGACTAGATGGTGAGTTAGATCATGAGTTGTGTTGATTTTGATGAGATATGCACATGCATGCATAGACTTGCTATGAATTGCCATAAATTTGTATAATCTAACATGTAGTATGTCAACTATAAAGGATTGAGGGTTGAATCATACATGCACGCATGTTTTTGTTGAATTTCATGTGAATGAACACCAATTGCATCAATTGAAATAGAAATGAAGTCAAATTTGGCATGGATGTTTGATTATTAAAAATGTGGAGCGTATATGAGGTTGAAAGATGAGCCATGAGTGATTTTGAATAATTGGACCATGATTTTGGGTGATTGGCTTCATGTCGCTTACATCTATGTGCTATATAATGTAATTGCATGTTTTGGACCGAAATTATCAGCTTTGGAACCTTTGAATGTCAATTTCAGCTCAAGAACACATTCTAGAAAACCCAGAATTCTTGACGTCCGCTCGAGCATGGGAAGCGCCGCTTGAGTGGGGAATTCGAGCTCCCAGCATTTTTTTGCAGACATGGTGTCCGCTCGAGCGAGGAAGTTCACGCTGGAGCGGGGAGCTATGTAGGATGAACTTCCGCTCGAGCGTTCGAGTTCACGCTCGAGCGTAAAAATGGCATAACCAGTACTTTTACAGACCTCATGGGTCCGCTCGAGCGGGGAAGTCCACTCTCGAGCAAGGATCCTATTTTCTGAAATTTTGAAAAGGCATTTTGAGTTTCGTTTTCCGTCCTCTTTCACTTCTAAGTACTCTTAGGCATACATTGAGCATTGTAATTAAGTTAAAGAGATAAGAATGAAGCCTAAAGAGGAAAATGTGAATTTAGAACGGATTGAATTATTTGTGACCCTTTTGTGTTCATGGAATGTGTAGGGTCGAGCTCCAGGGCAAACCAACCAATCGATCACTGTGAGTAATATCTTCACAAAGATATTTGAAATATGTTGTTGTCCAAATTACTTACTTCTATGTAAGTTTTATAAGTTCGTTGATTCAATTGGTAGACAATGTTGCTATGCCAAATGAATGGGCCAGAGGCCAGTTTGATCTGAATGATAGAGTGAATGGGCCAGAGGCCGTTTTGACAAGAACGAATGGATGGGCCAGAGGCCGTTTTGACATGAATGAATGGGCCAGAGGCCGTTTTAACATGAATGAATGGGCCAAAGGCTGTTTGACACGAATGAATCAATGGGCCAGAGGCCGTTTCGACATAAATAAATGAATGGGCCAAAGGCCAGTTTGATACGAATAAATGAATGGGCCAAAGGCCAGTTTGACATAAATGAAAATATGAATTGGGCCCAAGGCCGTTTGAAGCGTGTTATTCTACATTCCATTTGTATAACTCCTTTATTTGATATTATTCACTGGACTTTCGCTCACCCTCATTCATGTGTTTGTAGGTGAGCCAAGAGAAGTCCAAACCTAGCCCCAGTGAAGTTTGTGAGGAACAACGAAGGTTTTGAAGAGTCAGCCCTTGCGTCTCACGCACGAGACCCGTCTTCGCCTTTTTGTCATTCTGTTTTATTTTGTCATGTGGGCGAAGTCTTTAAATATGTTGTATATAGTTTTCTTTGGTTGACTTAGACTTATATGATCCTGTATGTACAGAACCTTGTGTAGTACATATTTTGTTGTGAGTTATTAATATGCATATGTATGGTTTGTTTGATATGCCATGTAAGCATAGCTCTATGGACAAAGTTTTAAACTACTTCCGTTTGGCCCCCGTTAACTATGTTAATATACATTTGGTTTGGTTTGAGGCCGTAGGTAATCTCATGATTACTACCGGTTATGTCCTCAACCCACGGGGGCGGGTTCGGGTCATGACAAACCTACTCCTTTCTATGGGTTTTGACATAAATATTATGTATTTTGATTAGGTGGTGGTATTTGGGGATTTTGGGAAAGTTAGGGTTTGATTTAAGGTTATGAAAAGAGGGGTTTTGTGTTTTGAAGCTCCATGTACATATAAGGCCTTGGGAATATGAGTTTGTGAGTCAATTTGGTGGGATTTGGTCTTAGGATCTATATTTGAGAAAATGGGGAAAATGCCCTAATTATTATGATAAATTAATTTGTATAATTAATTTGGGAAATATGAAATTGAGTTGGAACTTATAAAATTGGGAAATTATGAAGTTGATTGGTGTAGTTGGATAAATTAATCACTCACCTATGAAAATGTTGTTATTTTACCTGTTGATAAATTGATTATCTATTTAGAGATAACTGCTTTGGGCTATCGGTGGAGGATAGTCTTGATTGTTGTAGACACTGTATGTTGATTAGGGAAAACTGAAACTAATCATCTGGTTATGTCATTGAATATGACAGTTGGAATAATACATCGAACTTGTGTATTGATTGATCATTGTATTTGATAAGTGTTTAAATACATTGTATATTGTTTGAGAGGAGATAGGGGATGGACTCCATGGTTTGATTGATTATTGTATTTGATAAGTGTTTAAATACATTGTATATCGTTTGGGGGGAGATAGGGGATGGACTCCATGGTTTGAGAGGAGATAGGGGATGGACTCTCAAACCGGTTTGGGAGGAGATAGGGGATGGACTCTCAAACCTATTTTGAAGTATTGAAGTGTTATAATGTGAGTGGCAATCTCATTTGAATTGTGAATAATGAAAGAGTTTTAATATGAGTTATAGTCTCATTTAAATTGTTTGGCCAGGTTCTGAGCCATGTTTGTGAAATGAATTGGACAAGTAATGGAAAATGAAATGAAACATGGACTGTTTATCCTGAAATTGGATTGTGTTGGCAGTTTTTGTGTCTAAGTGCCTTACTTGTCAGCAAGTGAAGGCCGACCACCAAAGGCCAGCGGGTTTGTTGCAACCCTTGCCTATAGCCGAGTGGAAATGGGAGCATGTCACGATGGACTTCGTTGTAGGTCTTCCGAGGACTCAGTGGGGTAATGATGCTATTTGGGTGGTTGTAGACCGGTTGACTAAGTCGGCGCACTTTATCCCTACGCGCGTGAGAGATTCGATAGATTATCTTGCCGACTTGTATATTCGGGACATAGTGAGGTTACACGGGGTCCCAGTGTCGATCATCTCAGATAGAGATCCACGTTTTACTGCTAGGTTGTGGCAGAGTTTGCAGAGTGCCTTGGGCACTAGATTGACCTTTAGCACGACTTATCATCCTCAGATTGACGGGCAGTCCGAGCGTACTATTCAGATCCTTGAGGATATGCTTCGAGGTTGTGTCCTGGACTTTAGTGGGTCGTGGGAGAGGCACTTACCCTTAGTGGAGTTTGCCTACAACAACAGTTTCCAATCGAGTATTGGCATGGCACCATTTGAAGCCTTGTATGGCCGACCGTGTTGGTCTCCAGTTTGTTGGGCCGAGGTGGGTGATGCACCTTTGTTGGGCCCGGAGTTGGTTTAGGAAAGGACGAAGAAAGTTGAGCTTATCCGTAGGAGGCTTGTTACAGCCCAAAGTCACCAAAAGTGTTACGCCGACCGTAGGAGGAGGCCTTTGGTATTTGAGGTGGGTGATCATGTCTTCTTGGAAATATCACCTAGGCGGGGTTTGATGAGGTTTGGTAAGAGTGGGAAGTTGTTCCCTCGGTTTATTGGTCCCTTTGAGATCCTTGAGAGGATTGGGGAGGTTGCATACCGTTTAGCTTTGCCGCCGTAGTTGTCCAGAGTGCACGACGTGTTTCATGTTAGTATGCTTCGGAAGTACAAGCCGGATCCGTCGCATGTATTGGATTGGACCGACCTAGAGGTTGATGAGGATGCCTCGTATGAGGAGAGACCGGTGAGGGCCTTGGATAGGCGAGATCAGGTCTTGCGAGGCAAGACGATACCCTTAGTGAAAGTTTTGTGGAAACATCACGGAGTGGAAGAAGCCACTTGGGAACGTGAGTTCGACGTCCGTGAGAAATATCCGGACTTGTTTGTAAATGTTTAACCATGTATTGGAAATTTTGTTGTATTGATGAACTTTAAGAGCATTGAATATGTCTTAAGTTGTAAAACATTGTATATGTTTCGGTTTATGGAAGTATTGTAATGATTGGGTATACCTTGAAATTGGAAGTTAATTTAGCATTGTGTATGTTAAATGTGTAGTAGAAATGCAAGTATATCATTAACATTGAATATGTTATGGAATTGTGAGGCATGTATATTGAGACTTGTTGAATTTCAAAGAGATGCATGTTGATAATGCATATTGTATTATATTGTGAATTGCCTCTTGAAAAGAGATGGAATGACCAGTAGTGGGTCAAGTTGTTGAGTTTTGAACTGTAATATTGTTGGGAATTGAGAAAACTTGTTTTCGAAACTTGTAACTAATTTCGGGGACGAAATTCTTTAAGAGGGGGAGGTTATAGCGATCCCGGTTTTTTCCTCTTTGTTTATTGTATTCCGGTCTCGGTTTCGTGGATGTGTTGTTGTTTTATTCTCATTTCCATCCTTTATTCTTTGTATTTGAGTCTTGGGTTGTGTTGGGCAAGTTTGAAACATGTTGGTTGTGTTTAGAAACCAAGAGTTGATGCCCAGATTTTGGCTTCCACGCTCAAGCGAGGCTTTTCACGCTCGAGCGGGCCCTTTGTTTTTGCCTCTCCGCTCAAGCGGGCATTTTGACGCTCGAGCGTGATTATCCAACCCTCAGTACTTTTCTTTGCAGCTCATCGGATGCTCGAGCGTCCACTTTCAGGCTCGAGCGAGGACCTTTCTCTGCAGAACTTCTGGAAGTGTGCATTCGAAGTTCGAGCGGCGCTTTTCACGCTCGAGCGTGAGTCTGTGTCTGACGGTCGACCGGGGCGTTCCACGCTTGAGCGGACTGGTTTTTATATCAGTCCGAGTTTTAACTTTTTGGATCACTTTTTCGACTCTCCCGCTCTCTCTAGCTTTTCAAAACCCTCTTTTGAGAGCTCCTCTCTCTAAAATACAACTTCTCTTTTCGGTATCATTTAGTTCTAGTAATCTTCCATCCTAATCCCTTTATAAAAAGTATGGAGCATGGTGTGGGCTACATTTCTATTCGAAAAAGTTGGTGTTTGAAGCATCTTGGGTTTTCACCTTCATCTCCTTTGAGTCTCTTCACTTGAGGTAGGGATAACCTACTCCTTTCTATGGGTTTTGACATAAATATTATGTATTTTGATTAGGTGGTGGTATTTGGGGATTTTGGGAAAGTTAGGGTTTGATTTAAGGTTATGAAAAGAGGGGTTTGTGTTTTAAAGCTCCATGTACATATAAGGCCTTGGGAATATGAGTTTGTGAGTCAATTTGGTGGGATTTGGTCTTAGGATCTATATTTGAGAAAATGGGGAAAATGCCCTAATTATTATGATAAATTAATTTGTATAATTAATTTGGGAAATATGAAATTGAGTTGGAAATTGTAAAATTGGGAAATTATGAAGTTGATTGGTGTAGTTGGATAAATTAATCACTTACCTATAAAAATGTTGTTATTTTACCTGTTGATAAATTGATTATCTGTTTAGAGATAATTGCTTTGGGCTATCGGTGGAGGATAGTCTTGATTGTTGTAGACACTGTATGTTGATTAGGGAAAACTGAAACTAATCATCTGGTTATGTCATTGAATATGACAGTTGGAATAATACATCGAACTTGTGTATTGATTGATCATTGTATTTGATAAGTGTTTAAATACATTGTATATTGTTTGGGAGGAGATAGGGGATGGACTCCATGGTTTGATTGATTATTGTATTTGATAAGTGTTTAAATACATTGTATATCGTTTGGAGGGAGATAGGGGATGGACTCCATGGTTTGAGAGGAGATAGGGGATAGACTCTCAAACCGGTTTGGGAGGAGATAGGGGATGGACTCTCAAACCTATTTTGAAGTATTGAAGTGTTATAATGTGAGTGGCAATCTCATTTGAATTGTGAATAATGGAAGAGTTTTAATATGAGTTATAGTCTCATTTAAATTGTTTGGCCAGGTTCTGAGCCATGTTTGTGAAATGAATTGGACAAGTAATGGAAAATGAAATGAAACATGGACTATTTATCCTGAAATTGGATTATGTTGTAAGTTGGTTTACAAGTGTTAACCATTTATCAAGTGCTAATGTTTTAGTTATCTCTCATATTTGGTTTAGTATTTCTCTACTGGGTTGTGGCTCACCCTATATGGGACTTCATTTTTAGGTATAGGTGATATGCCACCTCCAAGGACGTAGCTTGAGAGGCTTAGAGGCTGAGGGATCTTTTGTTATTCTCTTTTTGGTATTACATGTAAACTCAAGCCAAGAGCTTATTTTGTGTAAAGAGTTAGAACTCTTCTTTTGTTGTACCCAAGTATTGACTTGGAAAGTTGTAAGGCCGTAGGACATTTACTTTTGATGTCAACATGTAATACTTTTGTACTTAATACTCTAATGAATGGAATTATGCTTTATTCTCTGATATCTATGGATGTCTTAAATGTATGATTTATGGTTATTTTGAGGGCGTTACACCTAAAATGGTTTCCCTTATAGTGTGAGCCACAGCCCAGTAAAGATATACTACACAACATATGGGCCATAACAAGACTAAAGAGGAGTATGCTCATGCCATGCTTGTAATTCCCCGAAATAATCCAACATAAATTAAATATATCAACATCCACTAAATAATAATAGCGATTCTCCAATCTTTACATCATTAATCAACAAAGTTTATACAAAAGTTCCGCATGCGAATTACACATTCAATGATATAGAAACACATGAATCTATAGCATGCAGAACATTAAATCCCAAAAATAATTAAATGCCCTCATGGGCTTACAATTTCTAAGGCTTAAGCCCGATTACACAAAAATGGCCTCTCGGACCCATACATGAATAGCCCTTGGCTAGCAAAATAAATCACAGCAAAACAAAGTTATTTACTCTTCACAAAATATGTCCACACTCTCAACTCGACGGGATCATCACATCCTTTCCTGCACCAAAATCTCATAGGGGTGAGCATAAAACCCATTAGAGAATCATTAACAAAGTATATACATTTATGCAAAATTTCTAATACTAGATGCAAATGCCATGCAATGCCAATTTAAAAAGAAAAAAGAAAAAAAAAAAAGGAATTTCTTTACGTGCCTTTTTGAAAGTCACCATGTTCAACAATAGTTTGAAATCTCAACAATTCAGAAATTACAATTTTATTCAATGGGGCGGTAAATACGACTCAGGTAATCCCTAGGTTGGTGTCTGCAGGTAGGCTTATCAAGCACTACCAAAAACCCCATTTTACCGGTTGCTAACCAGAAGGGAAATGGTACCACCTCCGCGCGTGTTTTCGGTCTTTCACCCAGACACTCAGGCCAACTTAACCAATTCCATCTACACCTCCTACCCGGACTTACCAACGTATTTACCCCATAAACATTTCCATGGTTTCATTTCACAATAATTCATTCTCAATGAAAGTTCCAAATTCCAGTCAATGGTCATGACATGTAAGGTTTTAGAAAAGCCAATGCAACAATTATCTATATTACATCATGTTTCTCTACTTTCAACAAAATTCCAATAAAAGTTCCATAAGTTCATGACTTTCGTTTCCTCTTTTCAATGCCATTCCAATCGATGGCCAAAAGTTGTTATCCTTTATCAATATATATAAATGAACCCACAATTCATATACTTCCATCATTTTAACCATTTCAAAACTATAGCAAATGTTTGGACAATAACTTTCATTCCCAACAATTCTCATATATCTTGGAATTCAACAATGTGCTATTTCATAACTACATATGTATATGCATTTAACCAAAAAAAAAAATATTCAAGTGAGGTCTCCAAACCCTCATTCATCAAGAAGTTGTCACATTTACAACAACAATACGAAATTTTCACTCACTCTTTCATTTAATTTAAGAAAAATCTATTAATCCCCACATTATTTCTAAAACCCCCAATTTCTAGGTTTTTCACAAAAACCCCAACATTCCCTCATCCCTTCACAAAATCCCATTAAATAACTCAATCTCAACTCATACAGTTCAACATTTCAAGAAAGATCTTTACAAAGAACAAAAGATGGACTTTTTCTACAATACCATCAATCTCCTGAGCCAAAAACCCATTTTTGAAATCAACAAGGATAGTTCTCCAAAAATCAATCAAAAACTTGCAAAAACATATATATAACTCTAAGTAATTCCCTACCTCAAGTTTGTTGAAGAGATGGGATGAAAAACCCCCAAAATTGACGGTGTTGAAATGTGATCTCCACCGCACACAATGTAGCTCTCAAGAGGCTCTACAACTTTGATGAAGAAACTATGGACAAATTTCTAATGGATGAAGAAAAACCAAGGATTTGATCTTGTTTTGGTGTAAAAAATGTAGAGAGAAGGGAGAGGAAAGAGTTTTTAGAGAGAGAGAGGTGTAACAAAAGTGAGATACAAACAGCTCAAAGAGAAGAAAAAGCTGAAAATTCGGCCTCACTTACCACCGCACGTGCGGCACCCATGCTCGCACGTGCGGCCTTCATCCCCGCACGTGCGGCCCTCCCTCTCCCGTACATGCTGCCTCAAGTGCTTTTATAGCAGTGAGCACCCAGCCTTCTTCCTTGTTTTCCTCATGTGCGGCCTAACCTCCCACACGTGCGGCCCTCTTCCATACGTGCAGCCCGAGGCCCCGCACGTGCAACCCTGGTTCCCCAGTCTAGAAATTTTCCGGCTCGATTCCAGATTCTTTGGACTCGACCGTGCACCCTCTGAAACAAGAGGAAACACAAACCTGGAATAAACAATGACAGGAATTTGAGAAAAGACTTTCGAACACAACAAACCCAATGAAAACAAAAGTGAAGTGACGTATAACAAAACCGGTCATCACAATGCTCAAAATAAAACAGTTTATCTCTTTTTTTTATAAAGCATGCAATTTTGAGATGCAACAACAGATATAAAACCATTTCCGTTTTAAACCATATCCGTTACATGAATACAGGCTCTGTGAATCTCTAGGTAAGTGTCGGCAAGTAGGCCATAATGCACTACCACTGTCATTTTTACCAGTAAACTGGAAGGCTCGACACCTAACTGCGCGGTTCTACACCCCCTACCCAGATTCACCAAGTATTTATCTTTTTGCAAACAGATACATTTTCAAACATTTCTCAAAAACATATACATTTCCAATGAAATGAATGTAATGCAATGTCCAATGTGCAACACTTGTGTCCTTCAAAGCTTTTGGGAAATGTATTTGAATCCTTTATTTTTTGTTTTGGAAATCTTTGGTGTTGTCATGGGTTGGTTTTGAAGGATTATAATCCAATTTAAACTTGTTGGGTTTGGTTGTTCACACTTGTTCTTGTCAAAAGTTCCTTGGAAACTTTGAAATTCTATTCTAGGGTCGACACCAGCCTTCCTAAGGGTCGACCATTACCTGTTGGTGAAGTTTCTGGGAAGTTGCTGGAAAATAGGGTAGACACCAGACTGGGAGAGGGTCGACCCTCTTATGTCTGTGTGTTGGTTGCTGGAAAATAGGGTCGACCCCTGTGTTGCAAGGGTCGACCCCTGCAGAATTTTTCCAGATTTCAGTCCGATTTTTGGGCCTACTTTTTGGGGACTTTGACTTGATCTTTTGGTTGACTTTGGGACTTTATTTCATTATGACCTAGCACTATAAATAGGTCCCTCACTTAACCTTTGCTTTACTTTCTCTTCTCTTTCTCCTTCTCTAAGCCGTAAGTCACTCTCTCCCTCTCTAAAATCACTTTTTGCTCAAAGATCTTTAGGTCTACTCTCTTGGAAGCATCTCCTTGCCTTGCTCCTTTGAGATTAAGTGTTGATCTTGTCAAGAGCTTCGTTTTGATCCAAGTAGAAGTTGGTTTCGACATCTTTGGATTTTCAACCTTGTTTTGCTCATCTTCTCTTCTAAGCTTGAGGTAGGGATTTTCTACACTCTAATATGGTTTTTGGCTTAGTTATTTGCTATTGTGTATAGATGATGAGAATTGGTTGTGGTTTGGACAAATCTAGGATTTGGGTGTGGAATGAAAAGAGGGGTATTTGATGAATATGAGGTAAATGAGTATGAGGCTAAAATATAAGATCATGTTGTGCCAAAATAGTTGATTTTGGTGTTTGGGTTGATATTTGGAAAGAGGGAGATTTTGCCCTAATTTTGATTAAATTATTATTTTGTATAAATAATTGGGATTAGTATTGAAAATGTGAAATTGGAAGGTTATGGGTATAGATGGTGAAATTAGATATGTATTATCTTACACTTTTGGAAGTTGTGAATAAACTATTTATCTTGAGATTGAATATCTGCTTAGAGATGAATGTATTGGGCTATCGATGGAGGATAGCTATGATTGTTGTACAAATTGCATGAGGATTAGGCGATTTAATGCTAATCAAATGTTGGTTGTCATTGCATATGACTATGTTTATAAATACAGTGTATATGAATGTTTATTTGGGAGGGGAAAGGGGATGGACTCCGCTAAAAGCAAGTTGGCCAGAATGTCCTGGGTGAAAGACCCGAAATCATATATATATATGGGTGCCGATTCCTGCGGACGAAATATCCGTAAAATGGTATATTT
The DNA here is from genome assembly GCA_030407325.1 of Camellia japonica. Lineage (NCBI taxonomy): Eukaryota > Viridiplantae > Streptophyta > Magnoliopsida > Ericales > Theaceae > Camellia > Camellia japonica. Next base: position 63,111,302 of record JAPPVO010000032.1, read on the forward strand.
GAGAAAATATATACATGGGTGCCAATTCCCGCGGACGAAATATCCGTAAAATGGTATATTTGAGAGTATACATGGGTGCCGATTCCCTCAGACGAAATATCCGTACAATGGAAAATTTGAAGTGTTTATGTGTGTTTTGCATAATTGGAAACCATTGAGTTGTAGTCTCATTTTGGTTGTTGAAAGATAATGAATTTAACTCATAAATTGAGTAGCATATATGAACTTGAAATGAATTGAAGGAAAATGGAAATGGGGTTTGGTCTTAGTGGCATATGAATATGCAGGCCTTGTGGATGTTTTAGTATCGGTATTGTTTATGCACATGGTGTTTATACCTTTGCTAAACCTCATATATTGTGTTAGATTATTTCTACTGGGCTGTTGGCTCACCCTATACAGGAATTCCATTTTCAGGTGCATGTGAGATGTTTCCTCCAAGGCAATAGCGGTGATGGATTTTCGGAAGCAAGAGCTTCTTAATTATGTCTTGTTGTTTGTATGTTTGTTATTTGTAAAGCCAAGGGCTTAAAATGTAATGAGCGAGACTCACTTTGTGCAACCAAGCAATGACTTGGGAAGATGTAAGCCTACATTGGCATTTAACTAGTTGTTAAACAGTAAACTTTAATGAATGAAAGTATTGTATTGCTGTTATATTCTTCCGCATGATAGATAGGTTTATTATATTATTTTGGGGGCGTTACACAATGCAACAAATGAGGAATGTGGTTCAATTTACCTAAGTCTCATGCATTTCTACAACAATCATGGCTATCGTCCACCGATAGCCCAAAATAGATATTTCTAAACAGATATTTAAACAATTAAATTCCAAAATTTTGATAAATACAATCTATTCCACATCTTATCAAATATGAACAACTACACTAGATTTCATATCACAATCACGTCCGGTAACCTCTCAACATCCATTTCTAACCGTGACGGTTTTATTCCAATAGATACATTAAGTAAAATAATGTCATTAATACCCAAGAAAACATCATTTTCTTTCCAAACTCATTCTCCAATAATTATTCAACTATGACATCCTATTTTGATCAAAGCCCCAAAAGTAAAACATAATTCCTTTGTTTTCTTTAAAAATGCTCTTTTGGTCGCAAACCGGTAAAAATTTCAAAACCGATCGAGTCGGAGTCCTTTTTTGTTCAAATTTAAAACATAGCTCTTTCATAACCTTACAAACATATTCCAAGTTTACACTTTCACAATTTGGGCATCAACTATTTATTTTTCTCAAAATTTCTCTTTTGCGCAAATAAATCATAAATTTTCCAAAAATTCTAATTAAATTATATACAACTCTAAGCTCCATATAATCAAGTAAAAGTGCATAAAAAAAGTGTATGAAAAATCCCTGCCTCAAGCCATGAAGCTTTCAAATTTTTGGCAACAAAAATTAAATCTGTTCGGAGCCAAACGACTCCTTTTTCGCCCTCTACGTTTTGATCCAAACCACTAGGGGTCAAAAATGACTTACACTAGATCAAACACATGAAAAACCAACTTGGGACCCCTTTTTTCTTTCCTCTCGGCAAGAACTCCCAAAAGTATGAAGAAAAAAAATCTATTAGGTTACTATTTATAGATATTTTCTTTTTTGTTGTTTTGTTTTTAACTAAACAAATATCTAACCATATATATATACGCACCTATATATATATATATATATATCAATTAAAAATACATTTCAACATCTTTAATGACAAAAGTAAATATAATATTTTCTCACCACCAAATATATTCGTTTAATGGTATACACCATAAATATTCACAATTCTTTTATGGTAATTAAATTATAATAATAAAACCACAACAACATTACATGGTTACTAATGGGTCATGATTCAATTAATTGGGTCCAAAATTAATGGAGTTTAATAGTTTAAAATAAATCCCCAACTGAGATTAAAGTATAAATTCAATTTGATTCAACTCGTTACATTAAAAATGCATTTTAACAATTTTAAATTTTGAAAAAAATAGATTAGGATTTTGAACTTCAATTATCGTACAACATTTTTATTTATATAATAATATAAATAAGGATAGGTAATAGATAGATTAAAATTAATTATTAATATAGCTATATTTAAAAGGATATGGTTTTGTATAGCTATATTTTAAATTCTAATTTTTTTTTTAACTTCCTGTATAAAAAGATTCAAAATTTTAGATTACATATGATTTTTTTTTCTAAAAACATATGAACTCATAGTGGAGTAAAGAGAGAAGTACCATAAAAGAATAGAGGAATTGCACATATTAAAGATAAATAATTAAATAATTGACTACCATTTTTAATAGTTTTGAAAAAATTGATTAAAATTAAAATTTTCTTTTTATAGCTTTGAAAAACTATGATATGCCTTTGAAGTAATATTCTGCACCAACTGTCAATTAACACATATCATGATATCAAAAAATATTAAAAGTAAATTTTTTTTAAAAAAGTAATGATATACAAATATAAAATCAATACAAAAAACTTATTAATAATGATTTTGTTTGGATTTTGATCTATCACTTTATAATGAGTGACATGTTTTTTATTATATAAATGACCGTATCACACGATTTTAGTATAAAAATTCTAGTAAAACAATATTAACCAACACAAAATAGTTATAAACAAAAAAACAAATAATGGTTGGTAGAGAGGAAGGGAAAATGACACACAAATATAAAATACAAAAAAAAAATGGTCATATATAAAAAAAAAAAAATAAGAAGAAAAAATGGTGTACCTGAAGGATAAAAGAGTCTGTTTAAATAATACAATAAATTAAACATAAACTAACCTTCAAATTGTCTCATAAAAAGAAAGTTAAAAAACAATGAGTTTCATCATTCCATGAATGTAATATTTATAGGGCGAGGAAGACATGAATAGCTTGGAAAAAGTATAATGTATGATGGCTAGGATTTTTAGATAGAAGAAAGAATTGGTTAGAGAAAGAGTTCACAAGAATAAATTTTTTCATCTTTTATTTTCTAAATTATAAATCATGGAATCATTATAAAAAAATAATAAATTATGAGATTTAAAAAAAAAACTAATATATAGTATAGATATATTTAAATTGATTTGAGAATAAAATTGTGTTTAATTATAGAATAGAGAGAGAATTTGGATATAAAGTTTAATTTTTATTTTAGTTTATGCTAAATTTTATGTTTATATAGATCAGACCAATTGTGAAATGTAGCAATCCCGGTTTCGATCCTTCTTTCATGTTTTGCCACTTCGACTGGGCCGGTCGGGGATCGAGCTGCCTGGTCAGCTCGCGGGGGTCTAGGGAGCAGCGCCCCTTGGTGGGTCCGAGGGCAGCGCCCTGGCGGGGTCGAGGGGCAGCGCCCCCAAAGCAAAAATGCAAAATGCATTCGAAGTTGCTTGTCCGCTCGAACGGCCGTGTATGCGCTCGAGCAGAGAATGTTTGGTTTCAGAAGTTTGACCTATATGCAAAAGCACTGGGTTAGTGTATTCGACGCTCGAGCGGACCATGTTATATCAGTTTATGAATCTAATATTTCATATCACTTTTTCAGTCCTCTCTCTCTCTCTCTCTAAAACTCTCTAGAATTCCAGATCGGGAGCTTCTCTCTCTAAAAGTCATCTTCCCTTTTTGATTTCTCGAAATCCATTGGGATTTAGACCTAAGTTCTTCACCAAAGTTGGTTATCATCTTGAGGGCTTCGTTGTGTGCAGTGAAGATCGAGTTTCGACACCGTTGATTTTGGGGGTTTTATCTCATTTCTTCTTCAAAACTTGAGGTAGGGATTTTCTTAGAGTTATATATATGTCTTTGCAAGATCTATGTGATTTTCGAAATCATCTTTCGATAGCTTTGAAAATTGATTGTTCATTCAAGAAGTTAAGCGATTTTGAAAGTGGGTTTGTCTCTTGTTCTTTTAAAATGATCTTATGGGTTTTGATCTTCGTTGATTGAAGAAAAGATGATTTTGGAAAGTTTTCTTTCAAAAGATTTGAGTTGTATAGTTTTGGTAAGAAAACCTAGAATTTGGGGATTTTTTTTTAAGAGACTGAAAATCCATAAATTATATTGTTATATTTATTTTGTTTGTCAAAATAAATGGATCTTTGGAAAATTTCTTATTTATATTTATATAAATGATGAATTTCAGGGAATATGAGAATTATTGTTCATTTTGGAAATTATTGTTCAAAATGTTGAAATAGTCTTGAAATGTGTAACGTCCTCAAAATAAACCCATAAATCATACATTCATGACATCCACAAGCTTAAGAGAATAAAGCATATTTCCATTTATCAGAGTATTAAGTACAAAAGTATTACATGTTGACAACAAAAGTAAATGCGCTACAGGCTTACAACTTTCCAAGTCAACACTTGGGTTCAACAAAAGAAGAGTTCTAACTCTTTATACAAAATAAGCCCTTGGCTTGAATTTTTATGTAATACACAAAAAGATAACAACAAAAGTCCTTCAGCCTCTAACCCTCCCATGCTACGTCCTTGGAGGTGGCATATCACCTGAACCTGAAAATGATGTCCCATATAGGGTGAGCCAAAGCGCAGCAGAGATATACTAAACTAGATATGAGCAATAACTAAGACATTAGCATTTGATAAGTGGCTAACACTTGTAAACCAACTTATAACACAATCCAATTCCATGACAAATATGTATATGTTTCATTTCACTTTCCTTTACTTATCCAATTCAATTCATAAACATCGCTCGGAACCTGGCCAAACAATTAAATGAGACTACATCTCATATTAAAAACACTTCCAATTAACCACAATTCAAATGAGACTACAACTCATGTCAAAAACACTTCCAATACTTCAATTATCTACATTATCCAAACGTAATTGGAATTTCGAGACTTTCACCCTGGACACTCCGGCCAACTTAGTTATCAATAGAGTCCAACCCCTATCTCCTCCCAAACAGGTTTGAGAGTACATCCCCTATCTTCCCTCAAACCATGGAGTACATCCCCTATCTCCTCCCAAACAAGATACATATACAATGTATTTAAATATTCAATCATATACAATGATCAATCAATACATATATTCAATTTATTATTCCAACCGTCATATTCAATGACATATTCCAAGTGATTAGTTTTAGTTTTCCCTAATCAACATACAGTGTCTACAACAATCAAGACTATCCTCCACCGATAGCCCAAAGCAGTTATCTCTAAACAAATAATAAATTTATCAAACAGATAAAATAACAATATTTTCATAAGTCAGTGATTAATTTATCCAACTACACCAATCAACCATATAACTTCCCAATTTCATAATTTCGAACTCAATTTCATATTTCCCCAAATTAATTATTCAACATAATTAGGGCATTTTCCCCATTTTTTCATTATCAACCCTAAGGTTCAATTTCATCAATTTAACAACAATATTTCCACTTTCCAAGGTCTCACATACATATGGAGTTTAACATTTGAAAACCCCCTTTTTATAACCTTAAATCAAACCCTAACTTTCCCAAAATTACCAAATACTACCATCTAATCAAAATGACTAAAATTTATGTCAAGACCCATAGAAAGGAGTAGGTTATCCCTACCTCAAATGGAGCGACCAAATGGAGAAAATGATAAAACTCGAAATGCTCCAAACCCAAAGAATTTCGGATTGAAATGTAGCCCACACCAAGCTCCACACTTTATACAAAGGAACTAGGGTAGAAACACACTAGAACTAGATGTATTCTTAGAGAGAAGGTGTATGTAGAGAGAGAGGCAGCCGGGGCTAGGGTTTGAATAAAGAAGAAGATGAAAAAGTGTGTAAAAACCCGCTGCTGCAAACTGATATATTTGAAGCTCGCTCGAGCGAAGGAGTGATCGCTCGAGCGACCAGACACAAAGAAACCTCGCTCGAGTGCAGAAAGCCTCGCTTGAGCCAACAATACGAAGCTTCAGGTCTGCAACTCAAAAGCACACTCGAGCGAAGGAAAGCTCGCTCGAGCGAAGAAACCCAAAACATAGTCCTCGCTCGCTCGAGCAAAGGAAAGCTCGCTCGAGCCAAGAAATGCAACCTTCAGGTCCAAACTAGACGCAGACGCACGCTCGAGCGCAAGACTTCTCGCTCGAGCCACCAGACATAACACTCAACTCTCGCTTGAGCGAAGGAACCCTGGCTCGAGCGAAGGAACTAAAACACAGAGCTCGCTCGAGCGACAAAAGCCTCGCTCGAACGAAGACACCAAAATCTGGGCAGCAACTATTGGTTTAAACTCACTACCAACCTGTAACACACCTGTCCAATACATCCCAAAATTCGAATACAAGGAATTAAAGGACGGAAACAAGATATAAACAACAATCAACACCATGGAACCTAAGTCCGGAATACAACAACCAAAGGAGGGAAAACCGGGATCGCTATAACCTCCCCCCCCCCTTAAAGAATTTCGTCTCCGAAATTAGATATAAGTTTCAAAATTGTGATTTTTCAATTCTCAACAATATTACAATTCAATATTCAACATCCTGACCCATTACCGGTCATCCCATCTCCTTTCAAGAGGCAATTCACGATATGATACAACATGCATTATCAACATGCATCTCTTCAAAATTCAACAAGTCTCAACATACATGCCTCACAATTCCATAACATATTCAATGTTAATGATATATTTGCATTTCTACAACACATTCAACTTATACAATTTTAAATTTAACTTCCATTTTCAAGGCATATTCAATAATACTGCCATAAACGCAAACATATACAATGTTTTACAACTTAAGACATATTCAATGTTCTTAAAGTTTATCAATACAACAAAATCCCAATACATGGTTAAACAATGACAAACAAGTCCGGATATTTCTCACAGACATCCAACTCACGTTCCCAAGTGGCTTCCTCAACCCCGTGATGTTTCCACAAAACTTTTACCAAGTGTATCGTCTTGCCTCGCAAGACTTCATCCCGCCTATCCAAGACTTGCACCGGTCTCTCCTCATACGAGGCATCCTCATCTACCTCTAAGTCGGTCCAATCCAATACGTGCGATGGATCCGGCTCGTACGTCCGAAGCATACTAACATGAAACACATCATGCACTCCGGACAATTGCGGCGGCAAAGCTAAACGGTAGGCAACCTCGCCAATCCTCTCAAGGATCTCAAAAGGGCCAATAAACCGAGGGGACAACTTCCCACTCTTCCCAAACCTCATCAAACCCCGTCTAGGTGATATTTTCAGAAAAAACATGATCGCCCACCTCAAATGACAAAGGCCTCCTCCTACGGTCAACATAACTCTTTTGACGACTTTGGGCTGTAACAAGCCTCCTACGGATAAGTTCAACTTTCTCCATCGTCTCCTGAACCAACTCCGGGCCCAACAAAGGTGCATCACCCACCTTGGCCCAACAAACTGGAGACCTACACGGTCGGCCATACAAGGCCTCAAATGGTGCCATGCTAATACTCAATTGGAAACTGTTGTTATAGGCAAACTCCACTAAGGGCAAGTGCCTCTCCCACGACCCACTAAAGTCAAGGACACAGCCTCGAAGCATATCCTCAAGGATCTGAATAGTACGCTCGGACTGCCTGTCAGTTTGAGGATGATAAGCCGTGCTAAAGGTCAATCTAGTGCCCAAGGCACTCTGCAAACTCTGTCACAACCTAGTAGTAAAACATGGATCTCTATCTGAGACGATCGACACTGGGACCCCGTGCAATCTCACTATGTCCCGAATATACAAGTCGGCAAGATGATCTACCGACTCTCTCACGCGCATAGGAATAAAGTGCGTCGACTTAGTCAACCGATCTACAACCACCCAAATAGCATCACTACCCCGCTGAGTCCTCGGAAGACCTACAACGAAGTCTATCGTGACATGCTCCCACTTCCACTCGGCAATAGGCAAGGGTTGTAACAAACCCGCTGACCTCTGATGTTCGGCCTTCACTTGCTGACAAGTAAGGCACTTAAATACAAAAATGGCCACATCTTTCTTCATACCCCGCCACCAAAACTGGCAACCCAAATCACGATACATCTTAGTACCTCCTGGATGCACCGCAAGGCGTGAATGGTGAAACTCTCGAAGTACTTCCTCTCAGTAAGACTCCGGCACAAACAAACGGTCTCGGTACCTCACACTCAGGTCAGGATACACAGTCAAACCCTTCTCAACCTTCCCACTGGAGATCTTCTCCCGGAGGGATTCTACCTCAAGGTCACTACTCTGTGCCTCTAACACCCGATTCACAAGTGTAGGCTGCGCAACTACTGAAAACAAGGCCGCAGACTTAACAGATTCACCCAAAAGCAAATCAAACTCGCCAAGTGCACCCAACATTTCCCACTCTCGGATGGCTATGCAAGCAACATCACTAATGGATTTCCTACTAAGGGCATCGGCCACAACATTGGCCCTTCTCGGATGGTAATGCAACTCGAAGTCGTAGTCCTCAATAAACTCCATCCACCTCCTCTGCCTCAAGTTCAAGTCCTTTTGTGTAAACAGATATTTCACACTCTTATGATCCGAGAACACCTCGAACCTCTCACCATAAAGGTAGTGCCTCCAAATCTTCAAGGCAAAAATCATAGCTGCTAACTCTAGATCATGTATAGGGTAATTTCTCTCATGTATTTTCAACTGCCGCGAGCCATAGGCTACCACTTTCCCCTCTTGCATCAACACACAACCCAAACCCTCTCGTGAGGCATCACAATACACTGCATAACCCAAACCTCTCTCCGGAATAATCAACACTGGAGCGGTGGTAAGTCTAACTTTCAACTCTTGGAACGACTTTTCACAAGTCTCACTCCACACAAACTTGACCCCTTTTCGCGTCAACCTAGTCAAAGGCGAAGCTAGCCTGGAAAAAAATCTTTCACAAACCGACGGTAATAACCGGCCAATCCCAGAAAACTGTGGATCTCGAAAACACTCTTAGGCTGTGCCCAGTCTTGCACTGCCTCAATCTTGGATGTATCAACAGACACCCCTTCCCCGGAGACTACATGGCCTAAGAACTTAACCTCTCTTAGCCAGAACTCACACTTCCCAAACTTGGCATATAGCTTATGGGCTCTAAGCAACTCAAGCACCATTCTCAAGTGTTCCTCGTGCTCCTCCTCAGAAGGTGAATAAATCAGAATGCCGTCCACAAAGATGACCACAAAGTGATCTAAGATCTCTCGGAATATCCGGTTCATCAAGTCCATAAACGCTGCCGGCGCATTGGTGAGCCCAAAAGGCATCACCAGAAACTCATAATGGCCATACCGCGTATGGAACGCCGTCTTTAGGATATCTTCCTCCCTGACCCTCAACTGATGGTAACCCGATCTCAAGTCTATCTTAGAGAAACAACGGGACCCTTTCAACTGGTCAAACAAATCATCTATACGGGGCATAGGATACTTGTTCTTAACCGTAGCCCGATTCAATTTTCGGTAATCAATACAAAGTCTCAAAGCCCCATCTTTCTTTTTAGCAAAGAGGGTCGATGCTCCCCACGACGAAGTACTAGGGCAGATAAAGCCCTTATCTAGCAATTCCTGGAGCTAAATCTTCAACTCACTCAATTCGACTGGGGAAAAATAATACGGTGCCACGGAAATCGGCGCCGTGTCGGGCACTAAATCAATAGAAAACTCCACCTCTCGATGGGGTGGCAAACTAACAAGATCCTCGGGAAAAACGTCCGAGTACTCACAAACCACTCTGGGTAACTCAATCTGGATCTCATCACACTCACTACTCATAAAGCTAGCGAGAAGACCACTAAGCTCACTCCGCCCTCGTGGATCATACACTGGTGGCAACACTCTACCAACCCGATCCCCCAAGAAGTGAAAACAATCCCCGCTCAAGGTACATACAGTGACCCTCTGGCGGTAACAATTAATAACAGCCCGGTATGACGATAACCAGTCCATACCCAAAATCACATCAAAACACGACATAGCCATAACTACAAAAGAAAATGGAAGTCGGCGGTCGGCGACCTGAATATCACAGCCCCGACACCATTGTTTCAAAATCAACTCACCCCTAACAGGTGATACAACACAAATAGGAGCAGCTAACTGTGCCAACTCCAACCCCAAAACAGATGTAAATGCAGCAGATATAAAGGAATGGGATGCACCCGTATCAATCAACATATTAGTAAGCAAGTTGCAAAACAAAAAGGTACCTCTCACAACAGATGGAGCCGGTACAAGATCCTGCGTGGTAACAGCATACACACGCCCTGAAGGTCTCTGATCTACCTGCTCACCTCTTGAATAGACTGGGACAATGAGGCTCCATGATTGGCCCTCGACGCCTAAACCGACTGAGCTGGCTGATTACTCTGCCTCGACCCAGATGCACCAGATGTGCCACTCAACTGTGGGCAAAACCTCTTCAGGTGCCCCGCCTGACCACACTGGTAACAAGAGAGCGGCTGGCCTCTGCCCTGACTCTGGCTCTGAGGACGAGCCGAAGATGAAGCTGCTCTCTGACCTCCTCCCCTCTGCAGGCAAGCTAGAGACTTGTGGCCCAGCTGACCACATTTGTAACAAGTAAAGTCTCCCTGACTGCCTCTCCCAGAGCCTGAACTCGGCACTGGAAAGGTAGATCTCACAAAAGCACCCTGGGACTGCTGAGGGTTAGAACCCCTCTGCCTTCTACCATCCCCCTGGCCATCCTGACTCCTCTTGGAGCCCCTCATCCTCTCCTCCTCCTCATGCATAATAATCTTCATATGGGCCGCAGCATCTACAAGGTGCCCATACTGCCGAGTCATGGACCATGCAACTCTCATCTTGAGCTCGGTCCTTAACTTCTTCTCAAATTCAAGACAACGACGCTCCTTAGATGTCACTAACTCAGGAGCAAACCTCGATAAGCTAGTAAATACGGCCTCAAACTCGGCCACTGGTGTGCTCAGCTGCTTGAGCTGACAGAACTGATCCCTCAACTTCTCCCTGACAGCGGGAGACAGAAACTTCTCCTGAAAGGCACAAACGAAAGCCTCCCAAGTCCCTCCAATATGGCCTCGAACAAACTTCCACCACTGACCCGCGTCTCCCTTCAACTAGAAGGACACCAAGGTCACCTTCAAGGTCCCGTCTTCGATGCCAAGCATCTCAAACGTCTTCATCATCTGCTCAAGCCACTTATCAGCCTTAAGTGGCTCTTTCGGATCACCCACAAACTCGTCCGAATTCGACCGGAAGAACTCTCTCTTCAAAAAGGACGGCCCTGCCTCAGTAACATGGATCTGGACTTGATTCTCAGCCCTGAGAATGTCCATGGATTCCCTCAAAGCTCCTGCCATCTCGCGGGCTAAGGCGCCCATGGCCTGCAGACCTACTGCCTCGTCCACATTGGCCTGACCAACACCCTCCTGCTGCGCCAGAAGCTCATCCGATATAGGCATCTCCTGCCTCCTAGGCCTACCTTGCCTACCACCACATCCTCGTCCTAACATCCTAATAAAGGTAACGAAGACATTAGCATGTTCACAAATGTGCCGAAGCTATCTCACTCGCATCCTAAAGCATTGGACAACAGTAATTCATTCCACGTAAGCACATAATTACATAAGCACTTACGAATTTCATTTCCGGATGATGACAGTCCCGAGGCGTTGCTAGAGTTCCGATTAGAAACAGCATTGATCAAATGCTTTTCCAACAAGACTCCCAGAAACCCAAGGATCCAATCAACATCCTAGAAACTACATTCCATGCCCATATAGCCACATAAGCATGTTGTCAATTTAAACATATAACATCATACATAAGTCTCTAACAAGCGAGACAAACCCATTGTGGTACTAACCACATCCCACGTACCCAAAGTATTCAAACCCTGTACGCTCTGATACCAAGTTGTAACGCCCTCAAAATAAACTCATAAATCATACATTCATGACATCCACAAGCTTAAGAGAATAAAGCATATTTTCATTCATCAGAGTATTAAGTACAAAAGTATTACATGTTGACAACAAAAGTAAATGCCCTACGGGCTTACAACTTTCCAAGTCAACACTTGGTTTCAACAAAAGAAGAGTTCTAACTCTTTATACAAAATAAGCCATTGGCTTGAATTTACATGTAATACACAAAAAGATAACAACAAAAGTCCTTCAGCCTCTAACCCTCCCATGCTACGTCCTTGGAGGTGGCATATCACCTGAACCTGAAAATGATGTCCCATATAGGGTGAGCCAAAGCTCAGTAGAGATATACTAAACCAGATATGAGCAATAACTAAAACATTAGCATTTGATAAGTGGCTAACACTTGTAAACCAACTTATAACACAATCCAATTCCATGACAAATATGTATATGTTTCATTTCACTTTCCTTTACTTATCCAATTCAATTCATAAACATCGCTCGGAACCTGGCCAAACAATTAAATGAGACTACATCTCATATTAAAAACACTTCCAATTAACCACAATTCAAACGAGACTACAACTCATGTCAAAAACACTTCCAATACTTCAATTATCTACATTATCCAAACGTAATTGGAATTTCGAGACTTTCACCCTGGACACTCCGGCCAACTTAGTTATCAATAGAGTCCAACCCCTATCTCCTCCCAAACAGGTTTGAGAGTACATCCCCTATCTTCCCTCAAACCATGGAGTACATCCCCTATCTCCTCCCAAACAAGATACATATAGAATGTATTTAAATATTTAATCATATACAATGATCAATCAATACATATATTCAATTTATTATTCCAACCGTCATATTCAATGACATATTCCAAGTGATTAGTTTCAGTTTTCCCTAATCAACATACAGTGTCTACAACAATCAAGACTATCCTCCACCGATAGCCCAAAGCAGTTTTCTCTAAACAGATAATAAATTTATCAAACAGATAAAATAACAACATTTTCATAGGTGAGTGATTAATTTATCCAACTACACCAATCAACCTCATAACTTCCCAATTTCATAATTTCCAACTTAATTTCGTATTTCTCCAAATTAATTATTCAACATAATTAGGGCATTTTCCCCCTTTTTTCATTATCAGCCCTAAGGTTCAATTTCATCAATTTAACAACAATAATTCCACTTTCCAAGGTCTCACATTCACATGGTATAGCGATCTCGGTTCTTCCTCCTTTGATTATTGTATCCCGGACTTAGGTTCCGTGGAGTTGATGTTATATATATCTGGTTTCTGTTCTTTAATACTTTGTATTTGAATTATAGGATGTTTTGGGCAGGTTTGTTACAGGTTGGGTGTGATTGGGAGCAAATGGTTGCTACCTAGATTTTGGCGTCTTCGCTCGAGCGAGACTTTTGTCGCTCGAGCGAGCTCTGTGTTTTAGATCCTTCGCTCGAGCCAGGGTTCCTTCGCTCGAGCGAGAGTTAAGTTTTTGTGTCTGGTGGCTCGAGCGAGAAGTCTTGCGCTCGAGCGTGCATCTGCGTCTCATTTTGACCTGAGAGCTGTGTTTCTTGGCTCGAGCAAGCTTTCCTTTGCTCGAGCGAGTGAGGTCTATGTTTTGGGCTCCTTCGCTCGAGCGAGCATTCTTGTGCTTGAGCGTGCTTCTGAGTCGCAGACCTGAAGCTTCGAATTGTTGGCTCGAGCGAGGCTTTCTACGCTCGAGCGAGATTTCTTTGTGTCTGGTCGCTCGAGCGAGCCTGTGTTATATCAGTAGACAGCAACGGGATTAAACTTCACTTTTTCATCTCTTTCATTTTCAAAACCCTAGATTCGAGCTCTCTCTCTCTCTATACACCTTCTCTCTAGGGATTGATCTACTCCTAGTGAGTTCCTAGCCTAGTCTCTTTGTAAGAAAGGTAGAGGGTTGTGTGGGCTACATTTTAATCTGAAAAATCTTGGAGTTGGAGCACTTTGGGTTTTGGTCATCTTCTCCATTCGAGCTCTTCATTTCGAGGTAGGGATACCCTACTCCATCTTTTGAGTTTTGTCATAAATTTTAGTCATTTTGATGAGTTGGTGTTGTTTGGTAATTTTGGGAAAGTTAGGGTTTGATTTGAGATTATAAATTGGGGGTTTTTGAATATTAAACTCCATATATATATGAGGGTATGAAAAATGGGAATTATGGTTGTTGAGATGATGAAAATGAGCCTTAAGGCCAATGTTGAGAAATAGGGAAAATACCCTAATTGTTGAAATAAATTAATTGATATAATTAATTTTGGGAAAATGTGAAATTGAGTTGAAATCCATGAAATTGGGGAATTATGAGATTTAATGGTGTAGTTGGATAATTTAATCACTCACCTATGAAATCATTGATATTTTATCTGTTGATAAATTTATTATCTGTGTAGAGATAACTGCTTTGGGCTATCGGTGGAGGATAGTCTTGATTGTTGTAGACATTGTATGTTGATTAGGGAAAACTGAAACTAATCACATTGAGTATGTCATTGAATATGACGGTTGAATAAATGCAGCAAATACGTGTATTGATTGATTATTGTATATGACAAGTGTTAAATACATTGTATATGCAAATTGTATGGGAGGAGATAGGGGATGTACTCCATGGTTTGAGGGGAGATAGGGGATGGACTCTCAAACCTGTTTGGGAGGAGATAGGGGATGGACTCCCAAACCTGTTTGGGAGGAGATAGGGGATGGACTCCATTAGTACAGCAAATATGTGTACTTATTGAAATGGAAGTGTTATAATATGAGCCTTAGTCTCATTTGAATTGTTGATATTGGAAGTAATTTTAATATGAGATGTAATCTCATTTAATTGTGTGGTCATGTTCTGAGCCATGTTTGTAGAAATGGAAAGTTGGATAAGTAACGGAATGTGGAATGTAACACGGACTTGATTGTCACGGAACTGTGTTGTGATATAAAGTGGTTTATATGTGTTAACCATCTATCAAATGCTATTGTTTTAGCAATTACTTATATTTGGTTTAGTATATCTCTACTGGGCTGTGGCTCACCCTATATGGGACATCATTTTCGGGTTCAGGTGACATGCCACCTCCAAGGACATAGCTTGGGAGGTTCTAAGAGTTGAAGACTCTTTTTTGTTGTTGTTTATCTTTTTGTGTATTACATGTAAATTCAAGCCAAGGGATTAACATGTTACAGTTAGTACTCTTCTTTTTTGTAACCAAGTGTTGGCTTGGAAAGTTGTAAGCCCATAGGGCATTTACTTTTGTTGTCAACATGCAATACTTTTGTAAGGAATACTCTGATCAACAGAAATATGCTTTATTCTTCTATATCTATGCATGTCAAGAATGTGGGTTTATATGTATTATTTTGAGGGCGTTACACATGGAGTTTAACATTTGAAAACCCCCTTTTTATAACCTCAAATCAAACCCTAGCTTTCCCAAAATTAACAAATACTACCATCTAATCAAAATGACTAAAATTTATGTCAAGACCCATAGAAAGGAGTAGGTTATCCCTACCTCAAATGGAGCGACCAAATGGAGAAGATGATGAAACTCGAAATGCTCCAAACCTAAAGATTTTCGGATTGAAATGTAGCCCACACCAAGCTCCACACTTTATACAAAGGAACTAGGGTAGAAACACACTAGAACTAGATGTATTCTTAGAGAGAAGGTGTATGTAGAGAGAGAGGCAGCCAAGGCTAGGGTTTGAATAAAGAAGAAGATGAAAAAGTATGTAAAAACCCGCTGCTGCAAACTGATATATTCGAAGCTCGCTCGAGCGACCAGACATAAAAAAACCTCGCTCAAGCGCAGAAAGCCTCGCTCGAGCCAACAATACGAAGCTTCAGGTCTGCAACCCAAAAGCACGCTCGAGCGAAGGAAAGCTCGCTCGAGCGAAGAAACCCAAAACATAGTCCTCGCTCGCTCGAGCGAACGAAAGCTCGCTCGAGCCAAGAAATGCAACCTTCAGGTCCAAACTAGACGCAAACGCACGCTCGAGCGCAAGACTTCTCGCTTGAGCCACCAGACACAACACTCAACTCTCGCTCGAGCGAAGAAACCCTGGCTCGAGCAAAGGAACTAAAACACAGAGCTCGCTCGAGCGACAAAAGCCTCGCTCGAGCGAAGACACCAAAATTTAGCCAGCAACTATTGGTTTAAACTCACTACCAACCTGTAAAACACCTGCCCAATACATCCCAAAATTCGAATACAAGGAATTAAAGGACGAAAACAAGATATAAACAACAATCAACACCATGGAACCTAAGTCCGGAATACAACAACCGAAGGAGGGAAAACCGGGATCGCTATAAAATAACTAATTGTTGAGGATACGTGAGAAGAGGGAATTGTGTTATTCCTTGGATGATGAATTGAAATAAAAGTATTTATATTCATCTTGTGTTATTGGCATAACAATTCATTTGATTACATTAAACTTTAAAAGTTGATTTGAAAACTTACATTGAGAAAAGAATGTTAAGAAATAAGTTTTCATGAAATGGTTTTGGGGTAAATACGTTGGTAAGTCTTGATAGGTGGTGTAGATGATATTGAATAAGTTGGCCTGAGAGTCCGGGATGAAAGACCGAAAACCTACGCGGATAGGTGTCAAGCCTTCCGGTTAATACTGTTAAAAATGACAATTTAGTAGTACTTGTATAGTCTACTTGCAGACACCGACCTAGGGATTACCAGAGTCATATTTACCGCCCTTGAAATAAATTGTTAAGTTTTGAACAATTGAAATTGCATGACATCATTGAGCATGATGGTTTTTAAAGATGAAAATGTGATTTATCTTTAAAAGGGGGCATAGCATGGCATGTGCATTTCATCGCTTGAGATTTGTATAAAATGTATATACTTTGTTAAGGATTTCCTACTGGGCTTTATGCTCACCCTACGGGATTTTTGTGCTGGAAAAGATGTGGTGATGCCGCCTAACTAAAAGCAAGTAAATGTGTGTTGAGAGTACGAGACTCTCATTTTGCTGTGACTCTGTGTGTAAGCCAATGGCTGTATGTGTGTGGGTTTGAATAACCATTTTGTGTAACCAGGCTCAAGCCTTGGAAACTTATAAACCCTTAGGGGTATTTATTTGTTTATTTACTTGTTGTTGGATTAATGTATTGTTGCATGAAGAACTATTGTATCATGTAATGTAAGTTTGGAGATTTATATTCAGTTTTCCTTGAAAGAGCCATGATTGTTGTATTATCATTTGGGCTAGAAATTTGGGAAGTTACATGAAAGATATTAATAGCATACATATTATGGGAGGTGAGAGAGTTTCATTTTCATTAGATTTATTTTAGGAGAGAGAAGATTGTATGAGATTTATATTCTTTTTAAATAAAGGCTTAATTTATTTAAGAGGGAGAGGAAAATTGAGAATTGTGTGTTTTTTTATTTCTTTTTACTGGCAATATATATTTGCATTAAATAATTTTAAAGGTTAATATTTATGTCCTTGGAATAGTCAATAAATGTTTTAACTTTTTTTTACAAAAATAAAAAATTTTAAAAATTAGATTTGAGGTTTTGAAATACTTAGAGCCTCTAACATGAAAAGTCATTTTGGTATAATATATAGCATAGATAGATAGATTATGAGATTTAGGAAAGAGATAAATATTAGGGGAGAGATTTGTGGAACTTGTAATTCAATTTTTTTTTTAAAATCTATAGTTACTTTGTTAGCTAATCGTATTATTTTTAAAATCCCAAAGATTAGAAATTTTAGTTTTTCTTTTTTTTTTTTTTTAATCTATAGTTACTTTTTTAGCCAATAGTACTATTTTTAAATATTTTTAAAATTATAAAAATTAGTAATTGTAGTTTTGCGTTCTTTTTAATCTATAATTTTTTTTTATATAAATATATAATTACTTTGTTATAAGATGAGATTTCTGTTTTTTTTTTTTAATGTATAATATTTTTTAATGTATAGTTACTTTGTTATAAAATGAGATTTAAGGAAGAGAGAAATATTGGGGGAGATACTTTAGGAACTTGAAATTCAAAATTTTAGGTGATTTTTTATTTACTTTTTAATCTACTTTTTCAGCCAATAGTACTATTTTTAAATATTTTTAAAGTTATATAAATTAGCAATTGTGATTTTACGTACTTTTTAATCTATATTTTTTAATCAAAATATATAATTACTTTGTTAAGAGATGAGATTTGTGTTTTTTTTAATGTATAATATTTTTTTAATGTATAGTTATTTTGTTATAAGATGAGATTTAAGAAAGAGAGAAATATTGGAGGGAGAGATTTTAGGAACTTGTAATTCAAAATTTTAGGTGGTTTTTTTTTTATTTTTTAATCTATAATTACTTTGTTAGCCAATAGAATTATTTTTAAATATTTTTAAAATCACAAAAATTAACAATGATGGAATGAAACTTTGGAATTCTCGCAAGCCTTCTCGAAATCCTATTTTCCTTAGATATAGATTAGTATTTTTTTACTTGTTAGCATTTTCCTAATTCAAATACTCTGTTTATTGTTCCCATAAGTTTGACATAGACTCTTGTCAATATAATGGTAACAATGAAGACAATATTATATACTACTAGTGGATGTGCTGCGCGCTATTCGCGCAAATGATGCCCATCACAAAAATGTATAATTTAAAATACGTTAGAGAGATAATTAGATATATTTTTTTATTGATAACATAGCGATCCCGGGTTTTACCCCTTCGTGTACAGTAATCCGGACTTGTTTCCGTGGATGTTGATTGTTGTTTATATCTTATTTCCATCCTTCAATACTTGTTATTTGAGTTATAGGATGTGATGGGCAGGTTTGTTTCAGGTTGGGAGTGATTGGGAGCAAATGGTTGCTGCCCAGAATTTTGGTCCTTCGCTCGAGCGAGCTCTTTGTTTTTGGTCCTTCGCTCGAGCCAGGATTTCTTCGCTCGAGCGAGCGACTGCGTCTGGGTTTAGACCTGAGAGTTGCATTTCTTGGCTTGAGCGAGCTTTTTTTCGCTCGAGCGAGCGAGGTGTATGTTTCAAGTTCTTCGGTCGAGCGAGCATTCTGTCGCTCGAGCGTGCTTCTGGTTGCAGACCTGAAGCTTTGCATTTTTGGCTCGAGCGAGACTTTTTTCGCTCGAACGAGAGTTTCTTGTGTCTGGTCGCTCGAGCGACCAACTCTTCGCTCGAGCGAGCCTGTTGTATATCAGTAGGCAGCAGCGGGAAAAACTTCACTTTTTCATCTTCTTTCTTTTGCAAACCCTAGATCCGACTCTCTCTCTCTCTCTCTCTACACTTGTCTTCTCTCTAGGGATTGATCTACCTATAGTGAATTTATATCCTAAGTCCTTTGTATAAAAGATAGAGTGGGTTGAGGGCTTCGTTTTAATTTGAAAATTATTGGATTTTGAGCACGTTGGTTTTCGATCTTCTTCTCCGTTTGGCTTCTAAATTCGAGGTAGGGATATCCTACTCCATCTTATGAGCTTTGTCTTTAAATTTTAGCATTTTAATATGTTGGGGGTTGTTGGGTAATTTTGGAAAAGTTTGGGGTCTTTGTGTAATTTACAAAAGAGGGGGTTTTCATATATATAAACCTATATGTATGTAATACATTGAGAAAAGGAGCTAATGTTGGAATATTGATGAAAATGGAACCTTAGGGTTGTTATGTGAATTATGGGATAATGCCCTAATTAGTTTGGTAAAATTAATTTGTATAATTAATTTTGAGATATGAGAAATTGAATTGAGAATATTGGAATTGGGGAATTATGGGATTAAAGGGGTGTAGTTGGATTAATTTATCACTCACCTAGTCAAAATGTTGATAATATATCCATTTGGGGCATTTATTTTCTATTTAGAAATAACTGCTTTGGGCTATCGGTGGAGGATAGTCTTGATTGTTGTAGACAATGCATGATGATTAGGCGAACTAAAACTAATCAATTGAGTATGCCATAGAATATGGTGGTTGGTATAATACATCAAAATTGTGTATTGATTGAGTGAACATGTATATGATAATTGCTTATATACATTGTGTTATGTGGGAGGAGATAGGGGATGTACTCCACGGTTTAGGGGAAGATAGGGGATGGACGTCTAAACCGGATTTTGTTTGACATTGATACAACACTAAAATGTGTATCATTTGTGAAGCATGGAAGTGTTTTTACATGTTATTGATACAACACTAAAATGTGTATCATTTGTGAAGTATGGAAGTGATTTTGGCTGAGATTGATACAGCACCAAAATGTGTATCTATTATGATGTAAGAAATGTTTAACATGAGTTGTTATCCCAATTGAATTGGAAATATTGTTAATAAGAGATGTAATCTATGTCGGATTATCTGGCCAAGTTCTGAGCCACGTTTTTGAAATGAAATGTAACATGGACATGATTGTCATGGAATTGTAATGTGATGTAAGTGGATGTATAAGTGTTGACCACCTATCAACTGCTAATGTTTTAGTCATTGTTTATAGTTGGTTTAGTATATTTCTACTGGGCTGTGGCTCACCCTATATGGGACATCATTTTCAGGTACAGACAGTATGCCACCTCCAAGGACATAGCTTGGGAGGCTAGAGGCAGACAGACTTTTGTTGTTTTGTTTTCTTTTGATGTATTACATGTAAATTCAAGCCAAGGGCTTAATATGTATTTGAGTTAGTACTCACTTCTTGTACCGAAGTGTTGGCTTGGAAAGTTATAAGCCCATAGGGCCTTTACTTTGGTTGTCAACATGTAATATTTTTTTGTAATGAACAACTCTGATGAAAAGAAAGATGTTGATTTCTTATATCAATGCATGTTAAGAAGGTTGGGTTTAATGTGTTATTTTGAGGGCGTGACAACTTGGTATCAGAGCGTACCGGGTTCGAATACTTTGGGTACTGTAGACACCCCATTTTTGACCGTCCTCAAGACTTGGACGTCACCGTTTGAACACCCGGTGATCATCCATGTTTGTGTTTGTTTGGAGTTCCCGGAGGTCTCAGCTACGCACCTTGCCTCAGGATCTCCGAACCCGACTGTTTAGCGTCTGGTTTTGCACCAAACACTTGTTTGTTGCCTTGGAGGGGCAGGGAATGCCTTGTGAGGCATCCCCACACATCACCGGCCGTGGCTAGAGGCCACCGGCTGGTGTTTTGTTGCCATCGGCAATGTATATTGCCGGTCGGCATTATTTGTTGCCAGTCGGCAGTTAATTTTGTCAAAATGGCAATTTTGAGCGGCCGACTACTGTTCATCTGCTTTTGCAGATATTTTAAGACAGCTGTCTTGCATTTTGTTCCCCTCCATACACGTGTATGGAGGGATGGCCTTCTTATTAGCTTCTTGAGTAAGCTTTACAAGATTGGCTTCTCTATAAGAGGAGCCCTCCTCTCTTGGCTTTAGGGTTGGACAAAAAGGTTAGAAAAGTTGTGAGAGAAGCTCTGGTTTTAGGTTTAGGGTTTTGTATCTATCCTATATCTATATCTCTCATTCTCTTGTATTGTGTGTGTTTAGGCTTACTATTGCACACAAACACATAGTGTTCCACCTTTTCTTGGTTCTCGAAGGGCCAGAGGTCTGATATTGGAGCTTTGGAGCTGGTTTGAGCTCAAGGAAGGGGCTGGTCCATCATTTGTGAAGAGGTGCTTCAAGGGTAACAATCTTACCCCTTTTTCCCCCATTCTTGTATAGCTTGTTAGCCTATCTTAGAACTGTTTTTGAGCTTAGTGTATAACACAAAGAAGTTCTGTTTTTGGGCCCTCTAAATAGTTTGTTAAGAGTGTTTTGTGGTTTGGAGGTGTTTGACCCCCCTTAAGCCTTGAGAGGCCCCTTTTTGTGCTATTTTGAGTGAGCTCCGGGACTTTGGTGTTTGGGCCTCCTCACCACTGAAATCTTGAGGGATTTCAGTGGTAAGGATGGTGCCTTGAAGCCCCAAGAAGGAGAGGGCCACCCCCTCTCCTTATTGTCCTTGAAAAGGGCCATTTTTGCCTCTTTAATGAGCACCTAGCTAAGCCTCATGTTGACCATGCCTTGGCTGTTATTTATGCTTATTTTGCCATGAAATAGCATTGTTGTATGTTGGTTTTGGTACACCATGCTTGCTTAGCATACATGCCTTGTAATGCCATTTTGTTGCCTTAACATGCCTTAGGTTGTAAACCATTGTTCTAGCATGTTTTAGGCTTGGCTTTGTGAAGCTTTTGTGCTTATTTTGCTATGTTTGAGGTCTGTCCTTAGTTGTTTGGGTCGAGTTTGGCATGCTTAGTATAGCCCCTTTACATTTTTGGTTTGTTGGCCTTAAGTGTGTGAATGTATAGCATGCATCCTTGCCTTAATTTAGTGGGTTGGGACGATTTGCCATGTTATTTCAGTCCCTTTAACATGCTTGTATGCTTGCCTTGGATGCCTCTTTGAAGCTTTGAAAGCTTGTCTTGCATGCTCCACGTTTTGGCCATTGTGCATACCCTTTGAATTTGAGCCACTTAGATACCATCTAGGTGTCCCTTAGGTGTTGTCTAGGCCTGCCTTAGACTTGTTTTAAGTCCTCTTAGCCTTGTGAGGCTTGGTTGACTTAGTCTTGGTTTAAGCCTCTTGGCTTGTCTTGGGTTCTTGGCTTTGTTTGCATGCCTTGTTTATCTTGTTTAATTGGCTTAGCACCTTTTGTAACATGATTTTCAATGCTTACCTTGCATGCCATTAGTCCATGTTATGCCTCTTTCAAGTGTGCTTGAGAGTTGCCCTTTTGTGCTTGAGCATTAGCCCCTTAACATGTGCATGTGTGTATGTGTGTTTAGTCCTCATTTCATAGCATTTTGGCCACTGTTTTGGGCCTAATTAGAGCTGCCTAAATCATGTTTAAGTCCATCCTACGCTTGCTTGCATGCTTACCTTGCATGTTTGTTTGCATGCTTGCATGTATACCTTGTATGCTCATGTTGCATGCTAGTTCATATGCTTAGGTTGCACTCCATCTAGCATGCATGCCTTGTTCCTTGATCTAGTGATAAGAATTGGGCCTTTGTTTGTTGGTTTGCATTGCATTTGACATCAAAATATGCACACTTGGTCCCTTGGGCCATCATGCATGGAAATGCGCGATTGATGGTCCGAGGACCAAGGAGCATGTCCCTTTGAGTCACTAACATGATAAGGGACATGATTGGTGCATATATGGCTTGAATTGCATTTCCATGCAAAGCTCTGTCCTCTGCTGCTGTCAAACAGGTTCTGCAGGAACTTTTTGCCGATCGACTGAACAGAGTGCCGACCGGCAAACAATTGGTGGCCGATGGATTCATTCTCAGCCGACGAACATCTCCTACGGCCGGTGACCATTCTATCCAGCCGGTGGTACTGTACAGTGTTCAGAAAGGCAACCTTGAGATTTTGGTAGTCTTCAGAGGAGTATAGCAGGGAAAACAGAGGCAGCTTGCGCATGGCAGTGCATTTCCGAGCAAGACCGAGCATGCATTGCATCAGGCTCTCCTCCCGAGGCGGTTTACTATTTTCCCCAGATTAGTTAATTTGTTAACTAATTAGATGAACTGTAATATTTTAATTAGCTTGTAGGTTAATTATCTGTATATTCTTTTGAGTCTCTCCGAGCGAGGGCGAATATGTAATAAGTGTGGGTGCGTGTGTGTGCATGTCTTCCAATCCCCACTTCTTTCTTCCCTTTTATTTACCCGCTTATGATGGTAGATTAGGGCATGTTTAAATTAGCATACCTTATGCTATGCATGCGTGCATCCATACATTTGTCTTGCATGCACCGGGCTCGGTACGTCATGCTAACTGCATTTGTACTTCAATTCGAAATTGAATACGTGCATCAATTGATTGCATTTCACATGTCATGTTTAGGTTAGCCGAGCCTACCCTAATTGCATCCTGTATGTGTTGCATTAGTCAATTTGACATGAACTAGGACCGTGCATGTTTGCTAACTAGTTTACTGTTTTGGCATGGAGTACACTGTAAGTATTTTATGCTTTAGCATCGCATGTGTGTGAATGCTATCATGACAGCATGCTTACCATGCGGCTAGATGCTTATGTGTTATAAACTGCCTGAATGCCTGTGGGGTGAAGGCTGAATTGTTTGAGTTGGAACAACTCATTGAAATTTGTGTTTTAGCCTACTTGCGAGTAGCAAATCCCAAAGCGTTTTCCAAAACAAACGGATATGCAATGCTTGTTTCCAAACTAGGCGATCTAGTCTATACTTGTATGCTGTGCGCATCACATAGTAATTCTAGGCTAATTAACTGGAATAAGAACACATAACGTTTTCAAAAATGGATATCATGGTTAGTAGAGGCCGGTCTTCGGACCGGGTGAGAGGGGGTGCTCATAGCTGACCTTCCACAATCGTACCCAAGTTCCCGAGCCGAGGCAACTTTGGTGATGACGGACACGTGGCCTTTGGCACCGAGTCAGGGTTTCCTAAATTTCCCAAAATAAAATATTTAGGTGGCGACTTTGTATCTGGCAAAGCAGTCCATGTTTGGCACTTCTTTCAAAAATCTGTTTTCTCAAAACGATTTGCCGGATTTGGACTCTTTGGTTCAGATTAAGAACCGTGACACAAATCGAGTCCGAACTGTAGCGTGTAGCGGGGTCCCTCGCGGGCGTGTTACAGGTACGTTGGAAGTGATTAGTATCACAATAGGTTCGTCTCGTTTGTTAGAGACTTATGTATGATAGTATGTGTTTATTTGATAACATGCTTATATGACTATATGGGTATGGGATTTAGTTTCTAGGATATTGATCGGACCCTTAGGTTTCTGTGAGTCTTGTTGGAAAAGCACTTGATCAATGTTGTTTCTAACCGGAACTCTAGTAACACCTCGGGACTATCATTATCCGGAAATGAAATTCGTAGGTGCTTATGTGATTATGTTCTTACGTGGAATGAATTATTGTTGTCCATGTATTAGGACGCGGGTGTTATAGCTTCGGCACATTTGTGAATGTGCTAACGTCTTCATTACCTTTATTAGGATGTCAGGACGAGGACGAGGTGGTAGGCGTAGTAGGCCTAGGAGGCAGGAAGTGCCTGTACCGGATGAGATTCCGGCGATGCAGGAGGGAGTCGGCTAGGCCAATGTGGCGGAGCCAGCAGGTCAGCAGGCTATAGGCGCTTTAGCTCGTGGGATAGCCGATGCTTTGAGGGGATCTATGGGCATTCTCAGAGATGAGAATCCAGTTCAGGCCCAAGTTGTGGATGCAGGGCCTTTCTTTCTGAAGAGGGAGTTCTTCCGATCTAATCCGGACGAGTTTGTCGGTGATCCGAAGGAGCCACTTAAGGCGGATGAGTGGTTGGAACAAATGACTAAGACGTTTGAGATGCTAGGCATCAAAGACGGGGCTTTGAAAGTGACCTTCGCATCTTTCCAGCTTAAGGGGGATGCGGGTCAGTGGTGGAAATTCATGAGGGGCCGTATTGGTGGTACTTGGGAGGCCTTTGTAGATGCTTTCCAGGAGAAGTTCTTATCTCCAGCTGTCAGGGAGAAGCTGAGAGACCAGTTCAGCCAGCTTTTGCAACTGAGTTCTTCAGTGGCCGAGTTTGAGGCTGCATTTACTAGTTTGTCCAGGTTTGCACCTGAACTTGTGGCGTCCGAGAAACGTCGTTGTATCGAGTTCGAGAAGAAGTTGAGGCGCGGCCTCAAGATGAGAGTTGTCGGGTCTATGACTCGAGACTATGGGCGTCTGGTTGATGCTGCAGCCCATATGGAGATCATAATGCAAGAGGAGGAGGGGCAGAGAGGCTCCAAGAGGAGTCAGGATGGTCAGGGTGATGGCAGGAGACAGAGGGGTTCACACTCTCAGCAGTCTCAGGGAGGTTTTGCTAGATCTACCTCTCCAGTGCCGAGTGCAGGCTCTGGGAGAGGCATTCAGGGAGACGTGACTTGTTTTAAATGTGGCCAGCTGGGTCACAAGTCTCCAGCTTGCCCACAGAGGGGAGGAGGTCAAAGAGTTGCTTCATCTTTAGCTAGACCGCAGAGCCAGAGTCAGGGCAGGGGTCAGCCACTGTCTTGTTATCAGTGTGGTCAGGCGGGGCACCTGAAGAGATTTTGCCCGCAGTTGAGTGCCACATCGGGTGCGTCTGGTTCTAGACAGACGCAGAGTTTTCGGCCAGCTCAGTCTGTGCAGGCCTCGAGGGCTAATCCGGGAGCTTCATCATCCCAGTCTGTGCAGCAGTCTTTTACTCCTAGGGGTGAGCAGGTAGAGCAGAGACCTTCAGGGCGCATGTATGCTGTTACCGCACAGGATCTTGTACCTGCTCCATCTGTTGTGAGAGGTACCTTCTTGTTTTGCAGCTCGATTGCTAATGTGTTGATTGATACGGGTGCATCCCATTCTTTTATATCTGCTGCATTTGTATCTGTTTTGGGGCTGGAGTTGGCACAATTAGCATCTCCTATATGTGTTGTATCACCTGTTAGGGGTGAATTGATTTTGAAACAAGAATGTAGAGATTGTGATATAGAAGTCGCCGATCGCCGGCTTCCGTTTCCTTTTTTAGTTATGCCCATGTCAGGTTTTGATGTTATTTTGGGTATGGACTGGCTATCATCATACCGGGCTGTTATCGATTGTTACCGCCAGAGGTCATGGTGTGTACCTTGAGCGGGGATTGTTTCCATTTCTTGGGGGATCGGGTTGGTAGTGTTTTTCCACCGGTGTATGATCTGCGAGGGCGGAGTGAGCTTAGTGGTCTTCTTGCTAGCCTTTTGAGTAGTGAGTGTGATGAGACCCATATTGTATTGCCAAGAGTGGTTTGTGAGTACTCGGACGTCTTTCCCGAGGATCTTGTCAGTTTGCCAGCTCACCGAGAGATTGAGTTCTCCATTGATCTAGTGCCCGGCACGGCGCCGATTTCTATGGCACCATATCGTTTTCCCCAACCGAGTTGGTTGAGTTAAAGATTCAGCTCCAGGAATTGCTAGATAAGGGCTTTATTCGCCCTAGTGTTTCACCGTGGGGAGCACCGGCCCTCTTTGCTAAAAAGAAAGATAGTGCCTTGAGACTTTGCATTGATTACCGGAAATTGAATCGGGCTACGGTTAAGAATAAATACCCTATGCCCCGTATTAATGATTTGTTTGACCAGTTGAAGGGTTCCCGTCGTTTCTCTAAGATAGACTTGAGATCAGGTTATCACCAGTTGAGGGTCAGGGAGGAGGATATCCCGAAGACGGCATTCCGTACGCGGTAAGGCCACTATGAGTTTCTGGTGATGCCTTTTGGGCTCACCAATGCACCGGCAGTGTTTATGGATTTGATGAACCGGATATTCGGGAATTCTTATATCATTTTGTAGTCGTTTTTGTGGACGACATTTTGATTTATTCACCTTCTGAGGAGGAGCACGAGGAACACTTGAGAGTGGTGCTTGAGTTGCTTAGAGCCCATAGGCTGTATGCCAAGTTTGGGAAGTGTGAGTTCTGGCTAGGAGAAGTCAAGTTCTTAGGCCATGTGGTTTCCGAGGAAGGGGTGTCTGTTGATACATCCAAGATTGAGGCAGTGCAAGATTGGGCACAGCCTAAGAGTGTTTTTGAAATCTGCAGTTTTCTGGGATTAGCTGGGTATTACCGCCGATTTGTGAAAGATTTCTCCAGGCTAGCTTCGCCGTTGACTAGATTGACGCGGAAAGGGGTCAAGTTTGTATGAAGTGAGACTTGTGAAAAGTCGTTTCAAGAGCTGAAAGTTAGATTGACCACCGCCCCGGTTTTGATTATTCCGGAGAGAGAGTTGGGTTATGCTATTTATTGTGATGCCTCACGAGAGAGTTTGGGTTGTGTGTTGATGCAAGAGGGGAAAGTTGTAGCCTATGGCTCACATCAGTTGAAAATACACGAGAAGAATTACCCTACACATAACCTAGAGCTAGTAGCTGTGATCTTTGCCTTGAAAATCTGGAGGCACTACCTTTATGGTGAGAGATTCGAGGTGTTCTCAGATCATAAGAGTCTAAAATATCTGTTTACACAGAAGGACTTGAACTTGAGGCAGAGGAGGTGGATGGAGTTTATTGAGGATTATGACTTCGAGTTACATTATCATCCAGGGAAGGTTAATGTTGTGGCAGATGCCCTTAGCAGGAAATCCATTAGTGATGTCGCTAGTATAGCCATCCGGGAGTGGGAGATGTTGGGGGCACTTGGGGAGTTTGATTTGCTTCTGGGCGAATCCGTTGAGGCTGCGGCCTTGTTTTCTGTTGTTGCGCAGCCTACACTTGTGAGTCGAGTGTTAGAGGCACAGAAAGGTGACCTTGAGGTAGAATCCCTCCGAGAGAAGATCTCCAGTGGGAAGGTTGGGAAGGGTTTGACGGTGTATCCTGACCTGAGTGTGAGGTACCGAGACCATTTGTTTGTGTCGGAGTCTTGTTGAGAGGAAGTACTCTGAGAGTTTCACCATTCACGCCTTGCGGTGCATCCCAGAGGCACTAAGATGTATCGTGATTTGGGTCACCAGTTTTGGTGGAGGGGCATGAAGAGAGATGTGGCAGTTTTTGTGTCTAAGTGCCTTACTTGTCAGCAAGTGAAGGCCGAGCATCAGAGGCCAGCGGGTTTGTTGCAACCCTTGCCTATTGCCGAGTGGAAGTGGGAGCATGTCACTATGGACTTCGTTATAGGTCTTCCGAGGACTCAGCGGGGTAGTGATGCTATTTGGGTGGTTGTAGACCGGTTGACTAAGTCGGCACACTTTATCCCGATGCGCGTGAGAGATTCGGTAGATCATCTTGCCGATTTGTATATTCGGGACATAGTGAGGTTGCACGGGGTCCCAGTGACGATCGTCTCAGATAGAGATCCTCGTTTTACTACTAGGTTGTGGCAGAGTTTGCAGAGTGCCTTGGGCACTAAGTTGACCTTTAGCACGGCTTATCATCCTCAGACTGACGGGCAGTCCGAGCGTACTATTCAGATCCTTGAGGATATGCTTCGAGGTTGTGTTCTTGACTTTAGTGGGTCGTGGGAGAGGCACTTGCCCTTGGTGGAGTTTGCCTACAACAACAGCTTTCAGTCGAGTATCGGTATGGCACCATTTGAGGCCTTGTATGGCCGACCGTGTAGGTCTCCAGTTTATTGGGCCGAGGTGGGTGATCCACCTTTGTTGGGCCCGGAGTTGGTGAGGGAAACGACGGAGAAAGTTGAGCTTATCCGTAGGAGGCTTGTTACAGCCTAGAGTCGTCAGAAATGTTATGTCGACCGTAGGAGGAGGCCTTTGGTATTTGAGGTGGGTGATCACGTCTTTCTAAAGATATCACCTAGGCGGGGATTAATGAGATTTGGTAAGAGAGAGGAGTTATCCCCTCGATTTATTGGCCCTTTTGAGATCCTTGAGAGGATTGGCGAGGTTGCCTATCGCTTAGCTTTACCGCCGCAGTTGTCCGGAGTTCATGACGTGTTTCATGTTAGTATGCTTCGGAAGTACGAGCCGGATCCATCGCATGTATTGAATTGGACCGACTTAGAGGTTGATGAGGATGCCTCGTATGAGGAGAGACCGGTTCGGGTCTTGGATAGGCGGGATCAAGTCTTGCGAGACAAGACCATTCCTTTGGTAAAAGTTTTGTGGAAACATCACGGAGTGGAGGAAGCCACTTGGGAATGCGAGCTAGAAGTCCGAGAGAAATATCCGGATCTATTTGTAGATGTTTGAGCATGTGTTGTATATTTTGTTGTATTATTGAACCTTAAGAGTATTGAATATATCTTAGGTTGTGAAACATCGTATATGTTCTAGTTAATGGAAGTATTTTGAAACTTGCCTCGAAATGGAAGCTTAATGTAACGTTGCATATGTTGAATATATTGTAGAAATGGAAATGTATCATGAATGTTAATTATGATATGAAATTGTGAACCATGTATGTTGGAAATGGTTGGACTTGGAAGAAATGTATGTTGATTATGCACATTGTAATATAAATTGTGAGATGCCTCTTGATAAGAGATGAAATGACCGGTAATGGGTCAAGTTGTTTAATGTTGAAATGAAATATTGCCTAAAATTGAGAAAAACCTATTTTGAAAACTTACGCTTAATTTCGGGGATGAAATTCTTTAAGGGGGGGAGGTTATAGCGATCCCGGGTTTTACCCCTTTGTGTACAGTGATCCGGACTTGTTTCCGTGGATGTTGATTGTTGTTTATATCTTGTTTCCATCCTTCAATACTTGTTATTTGAGTTATAGGATGTGATGGGCAGGTTTGTTTCAGGTTGGGAGTGATTGGGAGCAAATGGTTGCTGCCCAGAATTTTGGTCCTTCGCTCGAGCAAGCACTTTGTCGCTCCAGCGAGCTCTTTGTTTTTGGTCCTTCGCTCGAGCCAGGATTTCTTCGCTCGAGCGAGCAACAGCGTCTGGGTTTAGACCTGAGAGTTGCATTTCTTGGCTCGAGCAAGCTTTTCTTCACTCGAGCGAGCGAGGTGTATGTTTCGAGTTCTTCGCTCGAGCGAGCATTCTGTCGCTCGAGTGTGCTTCTGGTTGCAGACCTGAAGCTTTGCATTTTTGGCTCGAGCGAGAGTTTCTTGTGTCTGGTCGCTCGAGCAACCAACTCTTCGCTCGAGCGAGCCTGTTGTATATCAGTAGGCAGCAGTGGGAAAAACTTCACTTTTTCATCTTCTTCCTTTTGCAAACCCTAGATCCGACTCTCTCTCTCTCTCTCTACACTTGTCTTCTCTCTAGGGATTGATCTACCTATAGTGAATTTCTATCCTAAGTCCTTTGTATAAAAGATAGAGTGGGTTGAGGGCTTCGTTTTAATCTGAAAATTATTGGATTTGGAGCACGTTGGTTTTCGGTCTTCTTCTCCGTTTGAGCTCTAACTTCGAGGTAGGGATATCCTACTCCATCTTATGAGCTTTGTCTTTAAATTTTAGCATTTTGATATGTTGGGGGTTGTTGGGTAATTTTGGAAAAGTTTGGGGTCTTTGTGTAATTTACAAAAGAGGGGGTTTTCATATATATAAACCCATATGTATGTAATACATTGAGAAAAGGAGCTAATGTTGGAATATTGATGAAAATGGAACCTTAGGGTTGTTATGTGAATTATGGGATAATGCCCTAATTAGTTTGGTAAAATTAATTTGTATAATTAATTTTGAGATATGAGAAATTGAATTGAGAATATTGGAATTGGGGAATTATGGGATTAAAGGGGTGTAGTTGGATTAATTTATCACTCACCTAGTCCAAATGTTGATAATATATCCATTTGGGGCATTTATTTTCTGTTTAGAAATAACTGCTTTGGGCTATCGGTGGAGGATAGTCTTGATTGTTTTAGACAACGCATGATGATTAGGCGAACTAAAACTAATCAATTGAGTATGCCATAGAATATGGTGGTTGGTATAATACATCAAAATTGTGTATTGATTGAGTGAACATGTATATGACAATTGCTTATATACATTGTGTTATGTGGGAGGAGATAGGGGATGTACTCTACGGTTTAGGGGAAGATAGGGGATGGACCTCTAAACCGGATTTTGTTTGACATTGATACAACACTAAAATGTGTATCATTTGTGAAGCATGGAATTGTTTTTACATGTTATTGATACAACACTAAAATGTGTATCATTTGTGAAGAATGGAAGTGATTTTGGCTAAGATTGATACAGCACCAAAATGATGTAAGAAATGTTTAACATGAGTTGTTATCCCAATTGAATTGGAAATATTGTTAATAAGAGATGTAATCTCTGTCGAATTATCTGGCCAGGTTCTGAGCCACGTTTTTGAAATGAAATGTAACATGGACATGATTGTCATGGAATTGTAATGTGATGTAAGTGGATGTGTAAGTGTTGACCACCTATCAATTGCTAATGTTTTAGTCATTGTTTATAGTTGGTTTAGTATATTTCTACTGGGCTGTGGCCCACCCTATATGGGACATCATTTTCAAGTACAGACGGTATGCCACCTCCAAGGACATAGCTTGGGAGGCTAGAGGCAGACAGACTTTTGTTGTTTTGTTTTCTTTTGATGTATTACATGTAAATTCAAGCCAAGGGCTTAATTTGTATTTGAGTTAGTACTCACTTCTTGTACCCAAGTGTTGGCTTGGAAAGTTGTAAGCCCATAGGGCCTTTACTTTGGTTGTCAACATGTAATATTTTTTTGTAATGAACTACTCTGATGAATAGAAAGATGTTTATTTCTTATATCAATGCATGTTAAGAAGGTTGGGTTTAATGTGTTATTTTGAGGGCGTGACAGATAATTTATTTTATTTATTTTTGTAACAAAAAGATAGTTAAAGATTTGAAAACATCACTAAAAATGTTAAAAAGCCAAAGAATTATACAAAAGTAAAAGACTTTTTTTCTCTCTCCATTTTTTACACTTTTTTTTTTCTAAAAAGTTAAAAATCATTCTAAATATACTAATTTTTTCATCTCATATTTTAGTCAAAAAATTACTAAAATAGTCTATTCCCAAACTAAACATCAAATTTTTTTGTTTTAAAAGAAATTCTATTTGTAAGGTCTTTTAAACATTCAAAATTTAGGAGTAAAAACTATTGGTCACAACTCAATTGAAAAAATCAACTTGAAATCATAAAAAAAAAATATTAGTTAAAAAAATATTAGTTAAGTTAAAAATTAGTTTAAATGTAAATTATAAAAAAATAAATAAATAATCAAACTCAATTTTTTGAAATATTAGTTTTTTTGTACATATTCATTTGTTGAGTTAGAAATCATTTACAAATTTAAAAACATGGGCAAACTTCATATTACCCCTGTGATTTGAGACTTGAGTGTTTTACCACTTTATAATTCAAATATAGCTAGGAAGTCCCCTTTATGATTTAAATATAGTTAGAAAGTCCCCATATATTTTTGGGCTAAAGTGATACCATTAATTTTTCCATCCAAACTAATAGAAGGTGTATCACATTCATTATTTTGTAGAGCGGACTTAATTTTTTGAAAATATAAATTGAAATTAACAAAACAAACATAAAATGAGATGAAGATGATGTTAGAAATAAAATACAATTAAAGATTGATGTAAAATATAAAATATAATTAAAAGTTAATTTAAAATATAAAATAAATAATAATTAAGGATTGATTTAAAATATAACTAAATTAAAATTAGATTAAAAAGAGGAATTATAATAAATAATTAAGAATTTTTGATTAATTGAATTATTATTAAATTATGTGTATGTGAGATGAGAGAAAAGGAGGGGGGAGAGGATGGGGTTAGAGGGTATTATAGCCATTTCACAATTATAGTTAAGGAAGTTAACAATTGTACTTTGGCCCAAAATCATATAGACACTTTCTGATAATATTTGAATCATAGAGGAATAAAGTGCTCATGGCTTGAACCGCAAATGAGTAAAATGAATTTTTTTCTTAAAATATTTAAAACAATTATTCAAAACTTTTTTTATTTATATAAATATCCATTTGTAGTAGAGGAGTCAAAACCCCAATTTTGATATTAAATTTTAACTTAAGGATTAAAAATGTAAACCATAAGATAAGGTAAAGAAATCAATGTAAAATATAAATATAAGTGCTATCTAAACCAAGAGAAGAAAAAAAGAAAATATAGTTGTGGCAAAGAAAAAAAAAACTTTAAAAGAAAATTAACACCATAAAAATTCAAACATAAATGCGATTTAAACATATAACTATCGAAATCCAATCATTTTGATTTTTTATATTAATATTCTTATCAATGAGTACTAAAAAGTGAACAATTTGGATTATAGAGATTTGGCCCACAATGGGCCCAATAAGCCCAATATGCTGTCTCAAATTAAATCCCCAACATGAAAGAAACCAAACACATTAAAACAAAATTCTAAACGCAACCTTATAGTTGTGTATATAGCGATCCCGGTTTTCCCCTCCAATGATTATTGTATTCCGGACTTAGGTTCCGTAGTGTTGGATGTTGTATATATCTTGTTTCCGTCCTTCAATACTTTGTATTTGAGTTATAGGATGCGTTGGGCAGGTTTGTTACAGGTTGGTAGTGAGTTTGAACCAAGTGTTGCTGCCCAGAATTCTGTGTCTTCGCTCGAGCGAGGCTTTTGTCGGTCAAGCGAGCTCCTTGTTTTAGATCCTTCGCTCGAGCCAGGGTTCCTTCGCTCGAGCGAGAGTTGAGTTTTGTGTCTGGTGGCTCGAGCGAGAAGTCTTGTGCTCGAGCTTGCGTCTGCGTCTGGTTTTGGACCTGAGAGTTGTGATTCTTGGCTCGAGTGAGCGAGCTGTATGTTTTGGGTTTCTTCGCTCGAGCAAGCATTCTGTCGCTCAAGCGTGCTTCTGGGTTGCAGACCTAAAGCTTTGAATTGTTGGCTCGAGCGAGGATCTTTTGTGTCTGGTCGCTCGAGCGACCACTCCTTCGCTCGAGCGAGCCTTGTATATTTCAGTTGACAGCAGTGGATTTTTACACACTTTTTCATCTCCTTCTTTTCTTTCAAACCCTAATCCGGCTGCTCTTCTCTCTCTATACATCTTCTCTCTAGGGTTTCATCTAGTTCTTGAGTGTTTTTACCCTAATCTCTTTGTAAGAAAGATAGAGGGTCGCGAGGGCTTCACTTTAATCTGAAAATTTGTGGATTTGGAGCACTTTGGGTTTTCACCATCTTCTCCATTTGGTATCTTCATTTCGAGGTAGGGATATCCAACTCCTTCTCATGGGTTTTGACATAAATATTATGTATTTTGGATAGATGGTGTTGTTGGGTAATTTTGAGAAAAGTTAGGGTTTGGTTTGCAATTTATAAAAGAGGGGTTTTTCATGTTTGAGTCAAATATGTGTTAAAGACTTGAAAATTGGGGGTTGTTTATGAATTATGAATGAAATATGAGCTTTGGGGGCAATCTTGTAAATAAGGGAAAAATGCCCTAATTATGTTGGATAATTAATTTGAATAATTAATTTAGGAAAATGTGAAATTTAGTTAAGGATAATGAAATTGGGAATTTGTAGGAGTAAATAGTGTAGTTGGATAATTTAATCTCTCACCTATGAAAATGGGATATTTTATCTGTTGATAAATTTATTATCTATCTAGAGATAACTGCTTTGGGCTATCGGTGGAGGATAGTCTTGATTGTTGTAGACACTGTACGTGGATTAGGGAAAAACTGAAACTAATCGAACGTGTTATGTCATTGAATATGATGGGTGAAATAATACAGCAAATATGTGTATTGATTGAATATTGTATGTGATGAAGTGTTTAAATACATCATATATGTATTCTTTGTTTGGGAGGAGATAGGGGATGTACTCCACACACTTATGTGTTCATATACTTTAACACATTGTTTATGTATTGTTGTTTGGAAGGAGATGGGGGATGTACTCCATATGTGTTCATATACTTTAACACATTGTTTATGTATTGTTGTTTGGGAGGAGATGGGGGATGTACTCCATATGTGTTCATATACTTTAACACATTGTTTATGTATTGTTGTTTGGGAGGAGATGGGGGATGTACTCCATATGTGTTCATATACTTTAACACATTGTTTATGTATTGTTGTTTGGGAGGAGACGGGGAATGTACTCCATATGTGATTACATGCTTAAATACATTATATGTGTACCCTTGTTTGGGGGAAGATGAGGAATGGATTCCATAGATAACTAAACTGGCGGAAATGTCCGGGATGAAAGTCCCAAAACCTTATGAATTGAAGTGCGTGAATAAAGTTGTCAATTGGAGTGTTAATTATATAAGTGTAGTCTCATTTTGAATCATGGGTAGTGAAAGTATCAATGAGTCGAGCTATAGTCTCACATAAATTGTTTGGTTAGATAATGAACCATATTGAGAAATTGAATTGGATAAATAAGGGAAGTGGATTGTAGCATGGATGTAATTGTTGTCGGGCGATGAGAAGGGTGTGAATTGGTCTACACGTGTCAGTCATTTGTCGAATGATAATGTTTTAGTTATTTCTCATATTGGGTTTAGTATATTTCTACTGGCCTTTGGCTCACCCTACTTGGGACACCATTTTTAGGTACAGGAGACGTGCCAAGTTCAAGAACTTTGCTTAGGAAGTTGTCGGAGTTGAAGACTCTACTTTGCTATTTGTTTTATTGATAACATGTAAATGCAAGCCGAGGGCTTTACCTGTAAAATAGTTAAAATTCTTCTTTTGTGTAACCAAGTAACAACTTGGAAAGATGTAAGTCCGTAGGGCATTTTATTATAGTTGTAAACATTTGTTACTTATATGAAATTATCTTTTGTAACATTAACTCTGATGTATGTTTGGAAAAGTAATCTATCATGAATATAGAACCGTTGGATGTTGGGTTTATGTATTATTTTGAGGGTGTGACAGTGTATTTATTAATTTTAGTTATTTTACCTTATAATACTATTACCAATACTTATTTTGAGAAATATTGTGCTACGCAACACCCCTATCTCTTAAAATGGATAGTAGTTGTGAATTTAAATTTAAATTTAAACCTTTCATTGTATAAAAAAAAAAGTGATTTGTTTATGTATTTATTGATGAAACTGATTTTTTGCACAGATGGTCTTCATTATAAGCTTAGAATGGAGCCTAAAAAATAAAGTATTAGGAAGTATAGAGAATAAGAGTATGGAGGGGAACCATACCCATTACATTCACTACCCTTGAGATTTAGAAAAAATACAATGTCACACTTTTAACATAATTAAATTAAATATAATTAGCCTCACATTTTTTACATAATTATATTAATCTTCCTTTTCTGTATGGTTAAAGCAATCAAAAGTAATGTCTATAGTAGGAAGATAATGAAATAAACAAAGATAATTTGATAAAATTATTTTTTTATTCATACAATTATCGAATTATTGATGATAACAAATTATTGGTGATGAGATGATAAACAATAGCCTAAGTATTTTGCAAGTTAAAATTTTAACTGTACATTTTTTGAACTTTTAATTTATCAAGAAAAAAAAGTATAATATAAAAAGGTGGCTGAGTAATTTTGATAAAACTAATGTATGATGTACAATGAGACCATTGCTTACGGAGTGATGATTATGATGAGAGATGGTGATTATGATATAAGCAAAGGGGCAATGCGGTAATTTTGGCGAGGTCAAAATTTTCGTCCGCAGGTATTAGTGCTTTATATATAGGGATGGATGGTCTCTCAAATTCAATGAGAGCGTTCAATCCTCATATGGGTTTAATATTAGTGTCGTCAATGTCATGGACTCTGTTTCAGTTCATGTATGTTGTTATTGTTGTTGTTGTTGTTGTTGTTGTTGTTTTTGTTCTCATGGGGTGTTCATGTTTGGGTGGTTCAGGCTCTAGTACTCATCGTCATCATGTTCATGTAGCCGGGAATGAGACGAATCGGCTAGCCATGCTCGCATTCAAGGCTGAAATAACTGGTGATCCCTTCGGGGCTCTAAACTCGTGGAATGAATCCATCCACTTCTGTCAATGGGCTGGCATAACATGTGGCCGACGACACCAGAGGGTGACTAAGTTGATACTGGATCATCAAAAATTGACAGGCTCAATTTCACCTCACATTGGAAATTTGAGCTTTCTTAGGGAACTGTGGTTGCGTAACAATAGCTTCACTCATCAAATCCCCCATGAACTTGGCCAGCTACAGACACTGCAAATATTGACACTATACAATAATTCTATTGGTGGTGAAATTCCCACCAATATATCTTCTTGCTCTAACCTTGTTGTCCTTGACCTTAGTGGCAATAGTCTGGCTGGGAAAATTCCCGTGGAGCTTGGTTCTCTGTCTAAGCTCAAGCTGTTGTACATTTCAAAAAACAAACTAAGAGGTGGCCTTCCTTATACTTTTGGGAATCTGTCATCCCTTATTGAATTATATGCAAGTCTCAATAATATCAATGGGAGTATACCTGAAACCCTGGGCCGATTGGCAAACTTAAACACTCTTGCATTGGGGGTGACAAGTTGGTTGGTACTATTCTTTCCTTAATCTTTAATCTCCCTTCCATCATAGGTTTTGATATACCAATGAACCAAGTTCAAGAGAGACTTCCCTTAGATCTTGGAATTTCTTTTCCAACTCTTCAATGGTTTTCAGTTGCAAGTAACTTGTTTACTGGATCCATTCCTATTTCAATATCAAATGCAACCAACCTATTTTACCTTGACTTGGGAGAAAATAAATTTATTGGGAGAGTGCCTCCTTTGGTAATGATGCACACTCTTAGACGGTTAAACTTTGAACACAATCATCTTGGAACAGGGGAAGCTAGTGACTTGAATTTTCTTAGCTCATTGCCCAATGCCACCAATTTGAACTTTTTGAGGCTGGGCTACAACAACTTTGGAGGGGTGTTGTCAGTATCAATTGGGAATTTGTCCACTAATCTTGGTATTCTTGATTTGGATAACAATAAAATAGGAGGGAGCATCCCAACCGAGATGGGGAATTTGGTCAATTTGCTACGTTTGGACATGGGAGACAATCATTTCATTGGTAACATTCTTGCTGATATTGGGAAGCTACAAAAGCTACTAATTTTGGATCTCACAGCAAATGAGCACATTATGCTCTCTGCACACACTCCCACGCCTTCAGTTAGGCGAAATCACCACATCTTTTCCTGCACAAGAATCCCGTAGGGTGAGCATAAAGCCCAGTAGGAAATTCTTAACAAAGTATATACATTTTATACAAGTCTCGTGAGATGGAATGCTTATGCCATGCCATGCCTTTTTGAAAGTAAAACACACCTTCATCTTTTGAAAACCAACATACTCAATGATGTCATGCAATTTCAACTGCTCAACATTTATCAAATTTTATTCGAGGGGTGGTAAATACAACTCCGCAAATCCCTAGGTCGGTGTCTGCAAGTAGACTATACAAGTACTACCAATTTGTCATTTTTACCAGTATTAACCGGAAGGCTCGACACCTCTAATCTGTCATTTTTACCAGTATCAACTGGAAGGCTCGACACCTCTAATCTACACCACCTTTCAAGACTTACCAATGTATTTACCCCTAAAACCATTTCATGAAAATTTGTTTCTCAACATTCTTTACTCAATGCAAAGTTTTCGAATCAAATTACAAAGCTCTTCATTATCAATGAAGTTATATGCCAATGCATCAATTAATGCCATGCAACATTTTATCCATTTTCAATACTTCCACACAATATTTCCATTGTGATCAAAACCTCCATTTCTCCTTTCAATACAATTTCACAAGATGAATAAATACATTTATTTCAATTCATCCAAGGGATAGCATAACTCCCACATTTCAAGCCATCTCAACAATTTCCCATATTCCATGAAAATATCATAAATATAAACAAGAAATTTTCAACATCCATTTATTTTGACATACAAAATAAATATAATAACATCATCCATGATTTCTCAACATCTTTTTAAAACTCCTATTTTCTAGGTTTTCTGACCAAAACAATTCATCTCTAAAACATTTGAAGAAATCTCACCAAAAACATATTTCTTTAATCAACATAGTTCAAACTCCCAATTTCTATCTCAAAGTATCAAATAGTAAACCCACTTTCAAAATCACTCTTTTTCTTGAATCAACAATCAATTTTTCAAAAGCTACCAAAGGATAATTTCACAAATCATGTAGATCTTGCAAATATATATATATATATATATAACTCAAAGAAAATCCCTACCTTAAGTGTAGAAGACGGTTAAGCAAGATAGAAACTCCAAAGATGGCGAAACCAACTCTTACTTGGATCAACACGAAGCTCTTGAAGCCCTCTATCTTATTCTCAAAGACAGTAGGGTCAAGAACACAACGGATCTAGATGAAATCTTAGAGAGAAGGTGTATTCTAGAGAGAGAGTATGAAAACCTGTGTTTTTGGAGAGTTTTAGAGAGATAGTGAGCTGCAAAAGTGTTCTAAAACATCTCATTCACGATCTAAAATAAACAGGCTCACTCGAGCAAAGGAGTTGTCGCTCGAGCGACCAGACACAACAAGTCGCCTCGCTCGAGCGCAAGAAGCGTCGCTCGAGCGTAGAATACAAGGCTTCAGGTCTGTCACCAACGCAGACTCATGCTCGAGCGCAAGAAGTCTCGCTCGAGCGAAGAAATAATTTCACAAGTCTCGCTCGAGCGAAGAGCAGATTACACAAGGCTCGCACAAGCGCAAGAAGCCTCACTCGAGCGAAAAAGCCAAAATCTGGGCAACAACATTCTAGACCAACTAACAACCAACTTGTTCCAAACACGCCCAACATAACCCAAAACTCAAATGCAAAGAGTTAAAGGAAGGAAACAAGACATAACCAACAGTATAATCACGAAATCCGAGTCCGGAACACAACGAAAGTCGGAATAAAAGCCTGGGTCGCTATAACCTTCCCTCCTTAAAGAATTTCGTCCTCGAAATTACAAATCATGTTTCAAACCATGTTTTAGCCAATTTCAAACATGATTACCAACAGCATATACAATGCTTCCAAGAGTGATACAACACCGACAATATTCCATATTCTAAAACATATGCAATGTTTATATTGAATCTATGTTTTTTCCAAACAATTATAACATATATAATGTTCTTACAAGTTCAAACATATACAATGCTTATACTTTTCATTAACATAATTAATTTCTCAATACATGCTCATGCATCAACAAACAAATCCGGATATTTCTCTCGGACTTTTGACTGACGTTCCCAAGTCGCTTCCTCGACCCCGTGATGTTTCCACAATACTTTTACCAAGCGAATTGTCTTGCCTCGCAAGACTTGATCCCATCTATCCAAGACTCTCCTCGGTCTCTCCTCATACGAGGTATCCCCGTCTACCTCTAAGTTGGTCCAATCCAACACATGTGATGGATCCGACTCGTATTTCTGAAGCATACTAATAGGAAACACGTCATGAACCCCGGAAAACTATGGCAGTAATGCCAAACGATAAGCAACCTCCCCAATCCACTCAAGAATTTCAAAAGGACTAATAAATGAGGGGATAACTTCCCGTTATTCCCAAATCTCATCAAACCCCTTCTAGGTGATATTTTCAAAAAGACATGATCCGCTACTTCAAAAGACAAAGGTCTCCTCCTATGGTCGGCATAACTTTTCTAGCGACTCTGAGTCGTAGCTAGCCTCATACGGATAAGTAATACTTTCTCTGTCGTTTCCCGAACCAACTCTGGACCTAACAAAGGTGCATCACCCACCTCGGCCCAACACACAGGGGATCTACATGGTCGACCATACCAGGCCTCAAACGGTACCATGCCAATACTCGATTGGAAACTATTGTTATAGGCAAACTCCACTAATTTTAAATGCCTCTCCTACGAACCCTTAAAGTCAAGGACACAACCTCGAAGCATATCCTCAAGAATCTGGATAGTACGCTCGGACTGCCCGTCAATTTGAGGATGATACGCAGTGCTAAATATCAATTTAGTGCCCAAGGCATTTGGCAAACTCTACCATAACCGAGCAGTGAAATGTGGATCTCTATCTGAAACAATCGTCACAGGGACCCCGTGCAACCTCACTATGTCCCTAATGTACAAATCGGCAAGATAATCTACCAAGTTACTCACACGCATGGGAATAAAATGTGCTGACTTAGTCAAACGGTCAACTACCACCCAAATGGCATCATTACCCCGTTGAGTCCTCGAAAGACCCACAACAAAATCCATCGTGATATGTTCCCACTTCCACTCAGCTATAGGCAAGGGTTGCAACAAACCTGCTGGCCTCTAATGCTCAACCTTCACTTGTTGACAAGTAAGGCACTTTGATACAAACACCGCCACATCCTTTTTCATGCCTCTCCACCAAAACTGGCGACTAAGATCATGTTACATCTTCGTGCCTCCTGGGTGCACCGCAAGGCGTGAATGGTGAAACTGTCGGAGTACTTCCCCTTGGCAAGACTCAGTTACAAACAAACGGTCACGGTATCTCACACTCTGGTCGGGATACATAGTCAAACCTCTTTCTACTTTCCCATTGGAGATCTTCTCTCAGAAAGATTCCACCTCGAGATTACCCCTTTGTGCTTCCAACACTCGATTCATAAGTATAGGTCGTGCAACTACTGAAAACAAAGCTGCAGACGCAACAGACTCATCCAGATGCAAGTCAAATTCACCGAGAGTATCCAACATTTCCCATTCTCGAATGGCGATAGAAGTCACACTACTAATAGGCTTCCTACTCAAAGCATCGGCCACAACATTGGCCTTACCCTGATGATAATGCAATTCAAAGTCGTAATCCTCTATGAATTCCATCCACCTCCTCTGTCTCAAGTTCAAGTCCTTTTGTGTAAACAAATATTTCAGACTCTTGTGATCAGAGAACACTTCAAATTTTTCTCCATACAAATAGTGCCTCCAAATTTTCAAGGCAAATATCACCGCTGTTAACTCTAAATCGTGAGTTGGGTAATTCCTCTCATGTATTTTCAACTACCGCGAGCCATAGGCCACTATTTTCCCTCGCTGCATCAATACACAACCTCAATAACCCAAACCCCTCTCCGGAATAATCAATACTGGAGCAGTGGTGAGTCTAATCTTAAGCTCCTGAAAAGACTTTTCACAAGCCTCATCCTACACAAACTTGATACTCTTCCTAGTCAACCTAGTGAAAGGTGCAGCTAGTCTAGAGAAGTCCCTTACAAAATGTCGATAATACCCCGCTAATCCCAAGAAACTCCGGATCTCAAAAACATTCTTGGGTTGTTTCCAATCCTATACTGCATCTATCTTTGAGGAGTCTGCAGTTACTCCCTCTCTTGACACCACGTGCCCCAAAAATTTTACCTCGGTTAACCAAAACTCACATTTCTCAAACTTGGCATACAAACGGTGCTTCTCGAGCAATTCAAGTACTACCTGTATGTGAGACTCATGTTCCTCCTCGGAGGTTGAATAAATTAAGATGTCGTCCACAAAGACGACCACAAAAAGGTCCAAGTATTCTCGAAATATTCGGTTCATCAAATCCATAAAGGAAGCAGGCGCATTAGTCAACCCAAAAGGCATTATAAGGAATTCATAGTGGCCATAACGCGTATGAAAGGCCGTTTTCTGAATGTCCTCCTCCCGGACTCTCAATTGATGGTACCCCGACCTCAAATCTATTTTTGAGAAGCAATGAGACCCTCTAAGTTGGTCAAACAAATCATCTATTCTGGGTAGAGGATACTTGTTCTTAACTGTAACTCTATTCAACTTGCCGTAATCAATACACAACCACAACGATCCACCCTTCTTCTTCGCAAAGAGAGCCGGTGCTTCCCAAGGCGATGTACTAGGATGAATGAAACCCTTATTTAAAAGCTCTTGGAGTTAAATCTTCAACTCACTCAATTCGACAAGTGCAAATCTATACGGTGACATGGAAATCGGTGCCGTGCCAAGCACTAATTCAATGGAGAACTCGATCTCCCGGTGAGGTGGTAAATTAGTAAGATCTTCGGGAAAGACATCCGGGTATTCACAAACTACCCCTGGTAACTCAACACGAGCCCCGTCACTCTCACTATCCAAGAGAGTTGTAAGAAGGCCACTAAGCTTGCTCCTACTACGAGGGTCAAAAACTGGTGACGAGGTTCTATTAACTCAGTTCCCCAAAAAGTAAAAACAATCACCACTTGAGGTGCAAACTGTAACCCTCTAATGGTAACAATCTATCACAGCTCGGTATGAACACAACCAGTCCATGCCTAGAATGACATCAAAACTCGACATGTCCAGCAATACAAAAGCAAATGGAAGTCGACGCCCATCAACCTCTATTTCACAGTCACGACAACCCCAGTCTAAATCAACTGTACCCCCAACAGGTGACTCTACTCTTAGTGGAGGCACTAACCGTGCTACCTCTAACCCCAATGTAGAAGCAAATGCAGTAGATATAAATGAATGAGACGCACCAGTGACTATCAGTGCATTAGCCAAAGAATTACACACAACAAAAATCCTCTCATAACTGAGGATTCTGGCAACTGCTCTGGCATGGTAACTGCATACACGCGCCCCTGTGGCCCCTGATTAACTTGCTCCCCTCTCGGAGCATAGGCCTGATGTGACTGAGCCGAAACGGCTCCCTGATTAGCTCGTGAAGCCTGAGCTGAATGAGTCTGCTGGTGGCTCTGAGTCTGCCTCGACCCTGATGCGCCAGATGCGCCTCCCAACTATGGGCAAGTCCTCTTCATGTCCCCTGGCTAACCACATTGATAACAATTAAACCCTTGTCCCCTATTCTGGGACTGAGACTGACTCTGTGATCGGTTAGGTAGTGGTGGTGAAAACATCAACTGCCCTTCTCCCTTCTGTGGGCAAGCAAAGGCTTTGTGACCCGGCTGGCCACACTTCAAACAAGAAAAGCCACTCTGTGTACTCTTTCCCGGACCTGCACTAGGCAAAAGAAAAGTAGATCGAGACTATTGTGGTTGGGACTGGGATGAAAAGGTACCCCTGCTCTTCTTATTCTGCCTATAGTCTCCTTGAGACTCTTAGCCCCTAGACCTCGAACT
Source organism: Camellia japonica (assembly GCA_030407325.1). NCBI lineage: Eukaryota > Viridiplantae > Streptophyta > Magnoliopsida > Ericales > Theaceae > Camellia > Camellia japonica. The sequence goes on from JAPPVO010000032.1 coordinate 63,155,810, forward strand.
CCGAAGCCTCTCCTCCTCAGCTTGCACGGAAATCTCTACATATGCCGCCGACTCTACAAGACGGTCATAGTTCCGAATCATGTTCCCAATAATCTTAAAGAAAATTTTGGTTTTCAACTTTTTCTCGAATTCAATGCAACAGCGCTCTTCCGTTGCCACCAACTCTGGTGCAAACCTAGATAAACTAGAGAAGACTACCTCGAACTCGGCCATGGTCATGTCGAGTTGTTTGAGGTCTTTGAACTCTTGCCTAAATCTCTCGCTAGCAGTGGGAGGTAAATACTTATCTTAGAAAGCAACCACAAAGGCTTCCCATGTTGGCTCCACTTTACTCTTGGCATACTTCCACCATTGACCCGCATCCCCTTTAAGGTAGTAACTCGCTAGACTCACTCTCAACTCGATATCATCAATGTGAAGCATCTTAAATGTCTTCACAGTTTGTTCGAGCCACTCATCCGCTTTCTTAGGCTCGGGGCCACCATGGAATTCATCCGGTTTGGCCCACAAAAACTCCCTAGTAAGGAAACTCGCTCTTACCTCTAAGGTGTTCTCTCGGGCTTGGTTCTCCACCCTCAACAAGTTCATAGCCCCTGCTATTTCTCTAGCTAGGGACCCCATTGCAATTTGACCCACTTGTTCTGCTTGTTCGGCCATATTAGCTTAGCCTGACCCTTCCTCTTACACCGGGACCTCATGGACCGATACCTTATGCACACCCCAGTGAGCCCTACCACGTCTCCCGCCTCTACCACCACGGGTTTGACCTCTTCCTGACATCCTATAAAGGACAATAGAAATGATTTAGCACACTAACCCATACGTGCCTACAACTTGCCTCACCTGTTCAATCGCAATAATTCTATATATCTTTCTACTATATATGGACATTTCAATTTGACTCTACGTAAGCACTTAGTCATGTAAACACATACGAATTATTCCTTCATGATGAAATTCGTTCCACGAAAAACCATGAATTCTTAGTAGAACGAGTATTGATCAAGTACCCTTCTAAAAAGACCTCAAGGAATTCAAGAGGCGCAAACAACATCCCAAAAGTTCAATCCTATACCCATATAGCCACATAAGCAAGTTATCACAAAATCACAAAAACTTCACATCTTCCTATCATGCTCCTATCATGCAACATGAATCCATTGTGGTAAGATAACCACTTCCCACGAGTTCCAAGTATTCAAACCCAGTAGCTCTGATACCAACTTGTAATGCCCCAATTTTCATGCCCAAATGATAATACAATAATCATGGCCTTTAAAGTAAAACTGATAATAAATACTCATACTTGCATTACATGATGTAAATAGTCTTCATGTGATAATACAGTTAATCCAACAACAATTAATTAAACAACGAATACCCCCAAGGGTTTACAAGTTTCCAAGGCTTGAGTCTAGTTACACAAAACGGTTATTCAAACCCATACATACAAAGCCCTTGGCTTACAATCAGAGTCACAGTAAATGAGCACATTATGCTCTCTGCACACACTCCCACGCCTTCAGTTAGGCGGAATCACCACATCTTTTCCTGCACAAGAATCCCGTAGGGTGAGCATAAAGCCCAGTAGGAAATTCTTAACAAAGTATATACATGTTATACAAGTCTCGTGAGATGGAATGCTTATGCCATGCCATGCCTTTTTGAAAGTAAAACACACCTTCATCTTTTGAAAACCAACATACTCAATGATGTCATGCAATTTCAACTGCTCAACATTTATCAAATTTTATTCGAGGGGTGGTAAATACAACTCCGCAAATCCCTAGGTCGGTGTCTGCAAGTAGACTATACAAGTACTACCAATTTGTCATTTTTACCGGTATTAACCGAAAGGCTCGACACCTCTAATCTGTCATTTTTACCAGTATCAACTGGAAGGCTCGACACCTCTAATCTACACCACCTTTCAAGACTTACCACCGTATTTACCCCTAAAACCATTTCATGAAAATTTGTTTCTCAACATTCTTTACTCAATGCAAAGTTTTCGAATCAAATTACAAAGCTCTTCATTATCAATGAAGTTATATGCCAATATTAATGCCATGCAACATTTTATCCATTTTCAATACTTCCACACAATATTTCCATTGTGATCAAAACCTCCATTTCTCCTTTCAATACAATTTCACAAGATGAATAAATACATTTATTTCAATTCATCCAAGGGATGGCATAACTCCCACATTTCGAGCCATCTCAACAATTTCCCATATTCCATGAAAATGTCATTTATATAAATATAAACAAGAAATTTTCAGCATCCATTTATTTTGACATACAAAATAAATATAACAACATCATCCATGATTTCTCAACATCTTTTTAAAACTCCTATTTTCCAGGTTTTCTGACCAAAACAATTCATCTCCAAAACATTTGAAGAAATCTCACCAAAAACATCTTTCTTTAATCAACATAGTTCAAACTCCCAATTTCGATCTCAAAGGATCAAATAGTAAACCCACTTTCAAAATCACTCTTTTTCTTGAATCAACAATCAATTTTTCAAAAGCTACCAAAGGATGATTTCGCAAATCATATAGATCTTGCAAAAATCTATATAGCAATAGAAGGGTTCATTTGAAAATGTCTTTGAAATTAATGGTTTAGATCTATCTAATTTAAAAAGCAATGGCTCGGATTTATTTTTAAAAATATCTCTCTCACAAACTATCTTTAATGGTTTAGATTTGTCCAATTTAAAAACAGTGGCTGAGATTGAAAAAGTTTCAATGGTCTAGATTTATCAATGACTAAAATTCAATGGTTCAAATTTGTTTACCTATCCACTCTCACCAACCCACTGCACTTACCGGGTAAGGCACTTTTTACATCATATGTATCAATGAACAAAGCTCTGAGAAAGCATTGAAGAAGGAAGAAAGCTCTGAAGAAGGAAGAACACAGCTCAATCGAAAGCTCTCTTCTCTACCATCACCAGGTAAGACACTCTTCTCTCCTCACTTTCTTTTTGTTTTTCCATTTATTTTTTTTACCTCTGTTTTTTTTTTTCATCATCCCATCATCCCCACCTTTAGTTTGAATGCTAAACAATGACTCAGATTTTTTTTACCTTCAGTTTGTTTTTTTCTGAAGCAAAAAAAAAAAAAAATTCTGAAGCAAAAAATTTACTTACTCTATCTCTTAAGCAAAAAATTATGAAGCAAAAAAATCGGAGGGTTGAGATTATATTTATCAAACATCTATGGGTCAAGATGATTTGTTTGTTTTAGCTTTTTCCCTCCAAAATGTGTCTCTTCACTTACTCTGTCTCTCTTTCCCATGTTAAGAGATAGATTCATCTCTTTCTCTTCTTACATACTCCACCAACTCTCTATTTTCCTCACTGGTTTTAGCAATCTCCAACAACTCTTCATAGGTGACACTCCTATTCTTCTCTGCTCTATCACTCTTCTAACCTATGAAATGGGTTTCTATTTCTATAAATATTGAAATGGGTTAAAAATATGATGGATTTTGATTTCATTGAAGTGGGTTTATGATGGGTTGAAAATTTACATTTTCTTTTTGTACGTTTGAAATTAGTTGCAAATATGATAGGTTTATATATTTCTATTTCATTGATGGGTTTTATCAACTAACCTATGATTATAATGGGTTTTGATTTTGGTTTTGATTTCTATAAAATTGTATTTTGGTTTTGCATTTTGAAATGGGTTTATATTTCGATTTTGGATTTCTATGAAATGAGTTTCAATTTTAGGTTCATATTTGTGGGTTTCATCAACTAAACCTATGAGGATTTCGGAAAAGTATTGAATAAGATTTCTATGAGTAAATGGGTGCTGATGACATGGGTTTCTATTTTGGGATTGAAACATTAGCATTCTGTCTTTGGTTTGATTTTGTTGCATTATAGGGCTGTTTGCACCCTGTTAATTTTCCTTTTCTTAATTCATTGTCTATCAAAACAAACATATCCATGTTTCAGCAAATATCTGAGACTCATCTGAGAGTATGTGAATTGCCAAATTTATAGATAATCAAATGTTATTGATTGTTTCTTAGGTCCTTGCATGCATTACAAAAGTGTTTTAGTGAGATGCCTTACTGAAAATGCATGTCAACCAAATTTTTTTCATACCTCATAACTAGCTCTTATATTATTGATGAATTGAACAGTCTAATAGGGGAGTTTAAAAAACTCCATTAGAAGTATGCAAGGAGTGAGCTTTTCTCCTTGGTTTTCCCTTTCCTTTTTTGTTTTGTTTTTGTTTTTTGTTTTGTTTTGCTTTTCTTTTTCTGATAGTATATTGTGCATACAATGCACTCTATTCTAATACACGGTCACCTTTTGAAAAACTTCGCAAAAATTCTTAGCCTATTACATTACTCCCCTTTACATTTTTTATTTTCCTCCTCATCTCCTCCTCATCCTCACTGCAATTTTCATTCCCAAACTCTTAACATTGGTGTTATTTGCAGATTTTCAGGTCACCTGGTAAACCGCTTGTGCCTGCTGTTTCTAGACAAGTCCAAGTTTTTTTTTTTTTTTTTTTTTAAAAAAAAAAAAAAAAAACTGGCTCTCTTAAACTGTTTTTCAAGAATAGTATTATTGTTGCTTCATGAAGCCAATTTATGACATCTATTAAAGCATTCCAATTTATACATGAAACACAATTAATGAAATTTATTTTCTTTTACTCTCTATAAAGCTCTGTTATTAGAATCGTACGATTCGCAATTCGAATCGTACGATTCGATTCGATTCGGTGGGTAATCGATACGAACAGGTTGTGTGAATCACAAATAACTATGAATCGGAGGTGAATCGGTGAACCGAATTGGTGAATCGTGAATCAATTGGATTTGCTAAAATCGATGTTTGGCTTTCTTTTTTGGTTTTTTATTGTTGGATAAGGGTTCACAAAACCTTAATCAAAAGCCCATTTTATTTTGCACCCTGTTTTTGGTGATAATAATTCCTATAATTTATTAAATGCTGCTGTTGAGGATGAGCTTTAATAGCAAAAACAAAAATGTTAAACATTTTAAAATTTTTATCAAATGTTAAACAAACTAAAATTTTGTATTCTGTTTTTTTCTTTAATAATCAATTGGGTTTCAACACCCACTTCTCTCTCTCTATCAAATGGGGGTTAAGGAAAAATGGATTTCAAATTAAGAATCATTTTTATTTCATCTTAGTTAAATAGGTTGAGACTCTTTATAATTATCAAAAGCCCATTTTATTTTGATTTTGATTTTGATTTTGTTGCATAATCCAAAGCCCATTTTATTTTGCACCCTGTTTTTGGTGATAATAATTCCTATAATCTATTAAATGCTGCTGTTGAGGATGAGCTAAAGCAAAAACAAAAATGTTGAACATTTTAAAATTTCTATCAAATGTCTCAAAATACAAAATGAAATTCTGTATTGTGTTTTTTTCTTTAATAATCAATTGGGTTTCAACACCTACTTCTCTGTCTCTACCAAATGGGGGTTAAGGAAAAATAGATTTCAAATTAAGAATCATTTTTATTTCATCTTAGTTAAATGGGTTGAGACTCTATTTAATTATCAATAGTCATATTTTTACTCACCAAATATGGGTTGACAAAATGACGGTTTGTCAGAATTTTAAAAACTTTATCAAATGTCTCAAAATAGAAAATAAAATTTTGTATTGTGTTTTTTTCTTTAATAATCAATTGGGTTTCAACACCCACTTCTCTCTCTCTCTATCAAATGGAGGTTAAGGAAAAATGAATTTCATGTTAAGAATCATTTTTATTTCATTTTATGGGTTGAGACTATCTTTAAAAAAAATTCTGAAGCAAAAATCTCATTGAACCCTACCAATGACAATTACATTCGGACCACACTGAAATTGAAACATTAAAGGGTGTTTTCCTCTAATAAGGCACCAAAGCTCTCAAAGGACTGATAACTAACCCATAATCTATTAAATGCTGTTGTTAATAACAAAAACAAAAATGTTAAGAAATTTTAAAAATTTTATCAAATGTCTCAAAATACAAAATGAAATTATGTATTGTGTTTTTTTCTTTAATAATTAATTGGTTTCAACACCCACTTCTCTCTCTCTCTCTCTCTCTATCAAATGGGGGTTAAGGAAAAATGGATTTTATGTTAAGAATCATTTTTATTTCATCTTAGTTAAATGGGTTGAGACTCTTTTTAATTATCAATGGTGAAAATTATCAATAGTCATGTTTTTACTCACCAAATATGGGTTGACAAAATGACGGTTTGTCAGAATTTTTTATTTTTGTGATTTTTATTTTGTTCTTTTTCAATTTTTTGTTTGATTTCTGATTGTGTTTTGTTCTTACTTGCAGATTGTTTTCTCGACGCTCTGGTTAGTACTCTCTCTCTCTCTCTCTTTTAAGTTTGGCGGTTGATTGTTAAGAGAAAGAGGAAATAAGCATTGTTGTTTGAATCTTATGCATTGTTTTTTTTTTTTTTTTTTGTTCTTACTTGCAGTTTGAATCTTATGCATTGTTGTTTGGTATGTGAGAAAAGGAAGGAAAAGGAAATTGAAAGTTTTAACTTTCTTCACCGTTTCATTGCTTATAAAACATATAATTAAAAATAAATAAATAAATAGAACTTTTGAACGGAAAGTATGGAAAAATGGGTTAAGGAAAGATATTTGTGATTAAATAAGCTACTGTGTAGTACTCATGGGAGTAAATAAGCTACTGTGTAGTATAATTTTTATGAGATTATTGAAAAAGGCATTTGTAATTATATAGATAAGACAAAAGATATTTGTAATTATCCATTTATTTGTAATTATAAATTTTTATTGTAGTTTTTTACTTAATTTTTTTCACATTTTAAAATGCAAAATTAGTGAGTAAATTTCTATATTGAAGTTTTGCTAAAATTTTATTCATAAGTAGTATAATTTATATTTTTTTATAATTTACTTTTTTTTGTTTTTTTGTTTTTGGTGTGGTATACATTAGTTGTTAACACAAAAAGTCGGCAATACAATCCATAAGAATTTAACTGTTGTCAATGCAAAATTACTATATAGAATCAACCGCAAAATCATGTATTGCAATAGTTATACATTTTGGCAAATAGAGAAAAATGATGAAGATTTCTATGACAGTATTTAAATTTTCTTCTATCATTTTTAATGTAAATTGAAGACATAAAAAAATTATAATTTGCCTTCAATCCTGCAGTAGTTCAATTTCTCCATCTGTGATATAAATGCACATACGAACTTCTTAAAGTATGTTATGAGGTTGTTAATTCTGTGTCAATTAATTTTTCTTTATGGCAATTACTAAATCTCATTCTGCTTTCTTACAGTTATATTTCATGTCAACAATCATTTTTATTTCATCTTAATCAAATGGGTTGAGGTTCTCATTAATCATCAATGGTCATATTCTTACTCATCAAACATAAAAATAGATTCGTATACATTTTCAGTGTTGAGGAGTGCTCTTACTAATTGTGTTTTTTTTTTTTTTTAATCCTTTTTTCTCAAATTTCTTTAGTTTTGATTCTCAAGCAGATACTTAGGTTGGGAGGTCTTTCCCTTGCAATTCTTTAGTAGTTCCCTACTTTCTTTCTTGAATTGTAGTGGGTTAATGAATGAACTCTCTCAGATTTCTTTAATGCTTTGGAATTTTCATGTTTAGTCTTGGAATTTTCAATAATTAGATTAAACATTAAGCTTTTAATGTTTGATTTAAAAAAAAAAAAGTCTAATATAGTGTGTATAGTTATGTATCTTGGTATATAGTTGTTCAATTTCTAGAGAATACTTACGTGTCCTTTTTTTTTTTCTTTTTTAAATAATAGGAATGTATGATGAATTATGTGAATACTTACGTTTTTTTTTTTTTTTTTTTTTTTGAATAATGATATACAAGTTCATTTTTCTATACAAAATCATTTATTGCGATAGTTCTACATTTTGGCCAATAGAGAAAAATGATGAAGATTTCTATGATAGTATTTAAATTTTCTTCTATCCTTTTTAATGTATATTGAAGACATAAAAAAATTATAATTTGCCTTCAATCCTGTAGTAGTTCAATTTCTCCATCTGTGATGTATATGCACATACGAACTTCTTAAAGTATGTTGTTAACTAAAATATGTTATGAGGTTGTTAATTCTATGTCAATTAATTTTTCTTTATGGCAATTATTAAACCTCATTCTACCTTCTTACAGTTATATTCCATGTCAACAATCATTTTTATTTCATCTTAATCAAATGGGTTGAGGTTCTCATTAATCATTAATGGTCATATTCTTATTCGTCAAATATGAAAATATATTCGTGTACATTTTTAGTGTTGAGGAGTGCTCTTATAGCGATCCCGGTTTTCCCTCCATTAGTTTTGTATTCCGGACTCGGTTCCGTGGTTGTATGTTGTTGTATATGTTGCATTTCCGTCCTTTAACTCTTTGAATTTGAGTTTAGAAATGTCTTGGGCATATTTCGAACAGGTTTGTCGAGCCTTAGTCTCTATTCTTGTCACCCAGATTTTTGATGATCCACTCGAGCAGGTCTTGTTGCGCTCGAGCGGAGTTTGCATCCTTTCAGCATGTTGTGCGACTGCAAAAATACTGCAAGTGTGTTTTTCACGCTCAAGCGGGGTTCCTTACGCTCGAGCGAGTCTACGCTCGAGCAGGTATTCGAGGTCTGTAAAAGTACTGGTGGGGTGTATTTTTCGCTCGAGTGGGCCTCCTGGCGCTCGAACGGATATTTTTACGCTCGAGCGGGTGAAGTTTTTGTGCCTTATGCTCGAGCGTCCTATTCTCTACTCGTGCGGACTATACGTATATCAGATCACAGCTGAGTCATTTTAAATCACTTTTTCGACCCTCTCTCTCTCTCTAACTTTTCAAAACCCTCATTTGAGAGCTCCTCTCTCTAGAATACAACTTCTCTCTTCGAAATCATCTAGTTCTAGTGGTCTCCTACCCTAGTCTCTTTGTAAAAAAGGTGGAGCTTGGTGTGGGCTACATTTTGATCCAAAAATCTCTTGGTTTGGAGCATCTTGAGTTTTCTCCATCTTCTCCATTTGGTCTCTTCTTTTGAGGTAGGGATAACTACTCATATTTATGGGCTTTGACATAAATATTTAGTCACTTTGATTTAATGGGGAAATTGGAAAATTTTGGGTGTTAGGGTTTTAAATGTTGAAGTGTATAAAAAGGGGGTTTTGTTCCTTTCAAACTTCATATGTGTATATGGGTCTTAAAATGAGGTTATTAATGTATAATGATGATATTTGGACCTTTAGGTCAATGTTGAGAAAAGGGGGAAAATGCCTTAGTTGGACTTAAATGGGTCATTTGTGTAATTAATGAAATTAATTTTGGGAATATGAAATTGGAGTGGAAATATTGAAATTGGGAAAGTATGAGATGGAATGGTGTAGTTGAAATGATTAATCACGTACCTACGGAAAATGTTGATAAATTATCTTTTTGATGAATTTATTATCTGTTTAGAAATAACTGTTTTGGGCTATCGGTGGAGGATAGCCTGATTGTTGTAGAACTGCATGATGATTAGGTAAACTAAAACTAATCAATTGGAATATGTCATTGAATATAACGGTTGGACTAACACATTGTATATGTACCTTTATTTGGGAGAAGATAGGGGATGTACTCCATACGTGTGATTATATGCTTTAATACATTGTATATGTATCTTTGTTTGGCAGGAGATAGGGGATGTACTCCATATGTGCTTATACGTTTAAATACATTGTATATATATCTCGCTTGGGAGAAGATAGGAGATGTACTCCATATGTGATTATAGTCATAACACATTGAATATGTGCATTAATTGATCATTGTATATGATAAAACATTTTAAATACATTGCATATGTGTCTTGTTTGGGAGAAGATAGGGGATGTACTCCAAGGTTTGGGAGGAGATAGGGGATGCACTCTCAAACCTATTTGGGAGGAGATAGGGGACGGACTCCATTGATAACTAAGTTGGCCGGAGCGTCCAGGAACAAGTTCCGAAATCTTAATAGCGTTTGCATAACGTAGATGGTTGAAGCATTGAAGTGTTGATAATATGAGTTGTAGTCTCATTTGAATTGTGAATAATTGAAATGTTGATAATATGAGTTGTAGTCTCATTTGGATTGTGAATAATGGAAGTAATGACGATATGAGCTGTAGTTTCACCTGAATCGTTGGTTAGATAGTGAACCATGCCTAAGAGCTGAATTGGATAAATAAATGGGAAGTGGACTGAAACATGAGGATAAATGTTGATGGGCTATGGAAATGATGTACATTGGTTTATCTGTGTTAAACATTTGTCAAATGCTAATGTTTTAGTTATCGTTCATATTATGTTTGGCATATCTCTACTGGGCGTTGGCTCACCCTATATGGGACATCATTTTCAGGTACTGAAGACGTGACGCCTCCAAGGATTTAGCTTGGGTGGTTTGGGGGCTGCAGGCTTCTTTTCGTTGTTATGTCTATTTTGTGTCACCCGTAATTCAAGCCAAGGGCTTTAAATGTAAAAGAGTTAGAACTCTTCTTTGTTGTAACCAAGTGTTGACTTGGAAGGTTGTAAGTGTAACGCCCTCAAAATTAAACCCATTAAACATAAAACAAGGCATGCATTATTAAAAGAAAAACATTATATTATTTAAATCATCAGAGTAATATGAAATAAAACATCAAAATAAATGCCCTACGGGCTTACATCTTGCCAAGCCAACACTTGGACACAAATTCATGAGTTCTAACTCAAACAAATAAAGCCCTAGGCTTGAATGTTTACATTATTCAAATAAAACGAAAACAAATAAAACAAGTCTTCAAGTCCAAATCCTCACAAGCTAAGTCTTTGGAGAGGTAGTGAACTGCTGAACCTGAAAATAAAGTTCCCATATAGGGTGAGCCACAGCCCAGTAGAGAAATACTAAACCAAGCATAAGAATTAACTAAAGTATTAGCATCTGATACATGGTTAACACACTATAATCAAGTTACAATATTCATGACACGAATGTCTACACTGCCTATGACACATTGTCTATGGCACATTTTACTTTCCACTTATGGCTCAGAACCTGGCCAAATAACTCAACAGGGTTTCATCTTTTATTACCATTACTTCCAATTCAACAGGAATAACAATCAAGTTAGACCTAATCATAACAAATACACATGTTGGTATTGTATCAATCATAATCACTTCACTTCCATACTTCCCAACTAATACACATTTTAGTGATGTATCATATCAACAATAAATAGATATATATCTATTAATCAATAAGCACACATAAGAGTGATGCTACTGGAGTCCATCCCCTATCTTCTCCCAATAAATCCGGTTTAGAGGTCCATCCCCTATCTTCCCCTAAACCGTGGAGTTCATCCCCTATCTCCTCCAAAACCAAATGCATATGCAATGAAACACACAATTGCCATATACAACACATAATTAATACACAATGTTCTGTATTAACTCAACAGTCAAACAATTGACCAATTCCAGTTATACCTAAGCCGCATGCAAGGTCTACAACAATCAATGGCTATCCTCCACCGATAGCCCAAAACAGTTATTTCTAAACAAGAAATAAATACATCAATGAATGTAAATTTAACATTCCCAATTCCATGAATTAAACCAAATTCCACATTATTCCTTTAAATTAATTATACAAATTAATCTAAACCAAAACCCTAAGGTTTCTTCCAAAATTACCAAACTACCCCCCACATACCAAAATACCAACACTTAGGATTAAAGCGTATAAATGGAGTAGGAAATCCCTACCTCGAAGAAATAAGTCGAAAAGGAGAAGATGAAGATGATGCCCAAAACTTGAAAGTGCTCCAAACCAACAATTTCTCAGATTAAAAGGAAGCCCTCACTCTCCTCTACCTTTTTAATGAAGGAACTAGGGTAGAACACACCCTAACTAGATCAAACCTAGGAGAGAAGGTGTTTAGAGAAGAAGAAAAGTCGGACTTTAGGGTTTTAGATCAAAAAGGGGCTGAAAAACTGTTTTAAAATACGCTGCTGCGTATTTATACCTGACAGGCTCGCTCGAGCGAAGACCTGGTCGCTCGAGCGACCAGACACAGAAAATCATCGCTCGAGCGAAGAAAAGCTCGCTCGAGCCAAAAACTCGATGCTTCAGGTCTGCAACCCAGAAGCTCGCTCGAGCGAAGGAAAGCTCGCTCGAGCGAAGGAAAGCTCGCTCGACCCAAGAAACACATCTCTCAGGTCCTAAGCCCAGACGCAGACTCTCGCTCGAGCGACCAAACCCTGGCTCGAGCGAAGAACAAAAACAACTGCTCGCTCGAGCGACCAACTCCTCGCTCGAGCGAAGGTCCAAAACTTGGACAGCAACACTTGGTTTCCAACCCAACCAACCTGTAACAAACCTGCCCAACAACCCATAACTCAAAAATAAAGAATTAAAGGACGACAACAACAAATAATACAACAATGGAATCTACGGAACATAAGTCCGGATACAATAATCAAAAGGGAAAAGACCGGGGTCGCTATAACCTCCCCCCCTTAAAAGAATTTCGTCCCCGAAATTAAGCATAAGTTTGTAAAAACAAGTTTTTCTCAATTCCCAATGATATCATAAAGCAATAAACAACATCTTGACCCAATACCGGTCACTTCATCTCTAATCAAGAGGCATCTCACAATATGTATAAATCAACATATATTTCAACTTGCATCAATATTATGCATTAATCTTTTCAATGTTAACAATTTCCATATCATATTCAATCTCATGATATAAACAACACATTCAATATATAAATGTTATACTCTACTTCCATAAAAAGGCAAGTTCAGCTGTTAACATTAAACCAAAACATTCTCAATGTTTTCCCAACTTAAGACATATATAAAACTCTTAAGTTCAACAATATTGTAAAATCAAAATACAAGATTACAAATCAACAAACAAGTCCGGATATTTCTCACGGACTTCCAACTCACGTTCCCAAGTGGCCTCCTCCACTCCGTGATGCTTCCACAAAACCTTCACCAAAGGGATGGTTTTGCCTCGCAAAACTTGATCCCGCCTATCCAAGACTCGAACCGGTCTCTCCTCATATGAGACATCCTCATCAACAACTAAATCAGTCCAATCCAGTACATGTGATGGATCTGGCTCATACTTCCGAAGCATACTCACATGAAACACGTCATGAACTCCGGACAACTGCGGAGGCAAAGCTAAACGATAAGCAGCCTCGCCAATCCTCTCAAGAATCTCAAAAGGCCCAATGAACCGAGGGGACAACTTCCCGCTCTTCCCAAACCTCATCAAAGCCTCGTTTAGGTGATATCTTCAGAAAGACATGATCACCCACCTCAAACAGTAAAGGTCTCCTCCTACGGTCGGCATAAGATTTCTGACGACTCTGGGCTGTAACAAGCCTCTTACGGATAAGCTCAACTTTCTCCGTCGTTTCCCTCACCAACTCCGGACCCAATAGAGGTGCATCACCCACCTCGGCCCAACAAACTGGAGACCTACACGGTCGGCCATACAAAGCCTCAAACGGTGCCATACCAATACTAGACTGGAAACTGTTGTTGTAGGCAAACTCCACTAATGGTAAGTGCCTCTCCCACGACCCACTAAAGTCGAGAACACAACCCCGAAGCATATCCTCAAGGATCTGAATAGTACGCTCGGACTGCCCGTCAGTCTGAGGATGATAAGCCGTGCTAAGGGTCAACTTAGTGCCTAAGGCACTCTGCAAACTCTGCCACAACCTGGCAGTGAAACGAGGATCTCTATCTGAGACGATCGTCACTGGGACCCCGTGCAACCTCACTATGTCCCGGATATACAAGTCGGCAAGATGATCTACCGAATCTCTAACACGCATCGGAATGAAGTGCGCTGACTTCGTCAACCGGTCTACCACCACCCAAATGGCATCACTACCCCGCTGAGTCCTCGGAAGACCCACAACGAAGTCCATAGTGACATGCTCCCACTTCCACTCGGCAATAGGCAAGGGTTGTAACAAACCCGCTGGCCTCTGATGCTCGGCCTTCACTTGCTGACAAGTAAGGCACCTAGATACGAAAGCTGCCACATCTCTCTTCATACCCCGCCACCAGAACCGGCGACCCAAATCCGATACATCTTAGTGCCTCCCGGATGCACCGCAAGGCGTGAATGATGAAACTCTCGGAGTACCTCCTCTCGGCAAGACTCCGGCACAAACAAACGGTCTCGGTATCTCACACTCAGGTCGGGATACACCGTCAAACCCTTCTCAACCTTTCCATGGAAATCTTCTCTCGGAGAGATTCTACCTCAAGATCACCCCTCTGAGCCTCTAACACTCGAGTCACAAGTGTAGGCTGTGCAACAACAGAAAACAAGGCCGCAGCCTCTACGGATTCGCCCAGATGCAAATCAAACTCCCCAACTGCACCCAACATCTCCCACTCCCGGATGGCTATACTAGCTAAGTCACCAACAGATTTCCTGCTAAGGGCATCGGCCACAACATTGGCCTTCCCCGGATGATAGTGCAACTCGAAGTCATAATCCTCAATGAACTCCATCCACCTCCTCTGCCTCAAATTCAAGTCTTTCTGTGTGAACAGATATTTCAGACTCTTATGATCCGAGAATACCTCGAACCTCTCACCATAAAGATAATGCCTCCAAATCTTCAAGGCAAAAATCACAGCTGCTAATTCTAAATCATGCGTAGGGTAATTCTTCTCGTGAATTTTCAACTGACGTGAGCCATAGGCAACCACTTTCCCCTCTTGCATCAACACACAACCCAGACCCTCTCGTGAGGCATCACAATAGACTGCATAACCCAACCCTCTCTCCGGAATAATCAAAACCGGAGCGGTGGTCAATCTAACCTTCAACTCCTGAAACGACTTTTCACAAGTCTCACTCCATACAAATTTGACTCCCTTCCGAGTCAATCTAGTCAACGGTGAAGCTAACCTGGAGAAATCCTTCACAAACCGACGGTAATACCCAGCTAATCCCAGAAAACTGCGGATCTCAAACACACTCTTAGGCTGTGCCCAATCTTGCACTGCCTCAGTCTTGGATGTATCAACAGACACCCCTTCCCCAGAAACTACATGGCCTAAGAACTTCACCTCTTCTAGCCAAAACTCACACTTCCCAAACTTAGCATAAAGCTTATGGGCTCTAAGTAACTCAAGCACCACTCTCAAGTGTTCCTCGTGCTCCTCCCTCGAAGGTGAATAAATCAGAATGTCGTCCACGAAGACGACCACAAAACGATCCAAGAATTCCCGGAAGATCCGGTTCATCAAATCCATAAACACTGCCGGTGCATTGGTGAGCCCAAACGGCATCACCAGAAACTCATAGTGGCCATACCGCGTACGGAATGCCGTCTTAGGAATATCCTCCTCCCTGACTCTCAACTGATGATAACCCGATCTCAAATCTATCTTAGAGAAACAACGGGAACCCTTCAACTGGTCAAACAAATCATCAATACGGGGCATAGGATACTTATTCTTAACCGTAGCCCGATTCAACTTCCTGTAATCAATACACAATCTCAAAGCACCACCTTTCTTCTTAGCAAAGAGGGCCGGTGCTCCCCACGGCGAAACACTAGGACGGATATAGCCCTTATCTAACAACTCCTGGAGTTGAACCTTCAACTCAACTAACTCGGCTGGGGCAAAACGGTAAGGTGCCATAGAAATCGGCGCCGTGCCGGGCACTAAATCAATAGAGAACTCAATCTCTCGCTGAGGTGGCAAACTAACAAGATCCTCGGAAAAACGTTCGAATACTCACAAACCACCCTCGGCAACACAATCTGGGTCTCATCATCCTCACTAATCGAAAGACTAGCAAGTAGACCACTAAGCTCACTCCGCCCCGCGGATCATACCCCGGTGGCAAAACACTACCAACCGGTCCCCCAGAAAACGAAAACACTCCCCGTTCACGGTACAACAAGTGACCCTCTGACGGTAGCAATCAATAACTGCCCGGTATGACGACAACCAATCCATACCCAAAATAACATCAAAGCCCTTCATGGGCATAACTACAAAAGAGAAAGGGATTCTATGATCATCGACCTCTATATCACAACCCCTAACACCTTGTTTCAAAATCAACTCACCCCCAAGGGCGACACTACACAAATAGGAGATGCTAACTGAGCTAACTCCAACTCCAAAATAGATGCAAATGCAGCAGACACAAAGGAATGAGATGCACCCGTATCAATCAGAACACTAGCAACTGAATTGCAAAACAAGAAGGTACCTCTCACAACAGACGGAGCCAGTACTAGATCCTGCGCGGTAACGGCATACATGCGCCCAGACGACCTCTGATCGACCTGCTCACCCCTCGGAGCATAAGACTGCTGTACAGACTGGGACGAAGAAGCCCCCTGATTGGCCCTCGAGGCCTACACTGACTGAGCAGGCAGCTGACTCTGAGTCTGCCTCGAACCAGATGCACCAGATGTGCCACCCAACTGAGGGCAAAACCTCTTCATGTGCCCCGGCTGGCCGCACTGAAAACAAGAGAGCGGCTGACCTCTACTCTGACTCTGGCTCTGAGATCGAGCAGAAGAAGATGCTGCTCTCTGAACTCCTCCCCTCTGAGGACAACCTGGAGACTTGTGACCCAGCTGGCCACACTTGAAACAGGTAATGTCTCCCTGACTGCCTTTCCCAGAACT
Source organism: Camellia japonica (assembly GCA_030407325.1). Lineage (NCBI taxonomy): Eukaryota > Viridiplantae > Streptophyta > Magnoliopsida > Ericales > Theaceae > Camellia > Camellia japonica. The sequence continues at coordinate 63,172,569 of JAPPVO010000032.1, forward strand.
AGCACTCGGCACTGGAAAAGTGGGTCTAGAAAAACTACTCTGAGGCTGCTGAGGAGTGAAACCTCTCTGCCTCCTGCCATCGCCCTGACCATCCTGACTCCTCTTGGAGCCTTTCTGCCCTTCTTCCTCCTCCCGCATCGCGATCTCAGTATGGGCTGCTGCATCAACCAAACGCCCAAAATCCCTAATCATAGTCGGCACAACTCTCAATTTGAGGCCGCGCCTCAACTTCTTCTCGAACTCTATACACCGACGTTCCTCGGACGCCACTAACTCAGGTGCGAACCTGGACAAACTAGTAAATAAGGCCTCAAACTCAGCCACTGATGAACTATTCTGCTTCAGCTGGCAGAACTGATCTCTCAACGTCTCCTGAACAGCTGGAGACAGGTACTTCTCCTGAAAAGCATTCACAAACGCCTCCCATGTACCTCCAACACGAGCCTTAATGAATTTCCACCACTGACCCGCATCCCCTTTCAGCTGGAAAGATGCCAAGGTCACCTTCAACCCCTCGTCTTCGATGCCAAGCATCTCAAACGTTTTCGTTGTCTGTTCGAGCCATTCATCTGCCTTAAGCGGCTCGCTAGGATCACCTACAAACACGTCCGGTTGAGACCGGAAAAACTCCCTCTTCAGAAAAGAAGGCCCTGCATCTGCAGCAACTACCGGGGCTGGAACTACCTGGGCTGGATTCGCAGCCCTCAGAATGTCAACTGACGCCTGAAATGCCCCTGCTATCTCTTGGGCCAAAGCGCCCATAAACGGCTGTCCTACTGGCTCGGCCACATTGGCCTGGCCAACACCCTCCTGAACTGCCGGAATCTCCTCCGGTATAGGCACTTCCTGCCTAGCCTGCCTACCGCGCCTACCGCGACCTCGTCCTCGTCCTGACATCCTAATAAAGGAAACAAAGACGTTAGCACTCTAAATAATGTGCCAGAACTATAACACTCACGTCCTAATACATTGGACAACAATAAATCACACCACGTAAGCACATAATCACATAAGCACCTACGAATTTCATTCCTGGATAATGATAGTCCCGAGGCGCCACTAAAGTTCCGGTTGGAAACAACATTGATCAAGTGCCTTTCCAACAAGACTTTCAGAGACTCAAGGATCCAATCAATATCTAGAAACTACATTCCATACCCACATAGTCACATAAACATGTTATCATATAAGCATGTAATCATTACACTAAGTCTCTATCAAACGAGACGAACCCATTGTGATACTAATCACTTCCCACGTACCCAAAGTATTCAAACCCGGTACGCTCTGATACCAAGTTGTAACGCCCTCAAAATTAAACCCATTAAACATAAAACAAGCATGCATTATTAAAAGAAAAACATTATATTATTTAAATCATCAGAGTAATATGAAATAAAACATCAAAATAAATGCCCTACGGGCTTACATCTTGCCAAGCCAACACTTGGACACAAATTCATGAGTTCTAACTCAAACAAATAAAGCCCTAGGCTTGAAGTTTACATTATTCAAATAAAAACTAAAACAAATAAAACAAGTCTTCAAGTCCAAATCCTCACAAGCTAAGTCTTTGGAGGTAGTGAACCGCCTGAACCTGAAAATAAAGTTCCCATATAGGGTGAGCCACAGCCCAGTAGAGAAATACTAAACCAAGCATAAGAATTAACTAAAGTATTAGCATCTGATACATGGTTAACACACTATAATCAAGTTACAATATTCATGACACGAATGTCTACACTGCCTATGACACATTGTCTATGGCACATTTTACTTTCCACTTATGGCTCAGAACCTGGCCAAATAACTCAACAGGGTTTCATCTTTTATTACCATTACTTCCAATTCAACAGGAATAACAATCAAGTTAGACCTAATCATAACAAATACACATGTTGGTATTGTATCAATCATAATCACTTCACTTCCATACTTCCCAACTAATACACATTTTAGTGATGTATCATATCAACAATAAATAGATATATATCTATTAATCAATAAGCACACATAAGAGTGATGCTACTGGAGTCCATCCCCTATCTTCTCCCAATAAATCCGGTTTAGAGGTCCATCCCCTATCTTCCCCTAAACCGTGGAGTTCATCCCCTATCTCCTCCAAAACCAAATGCATATGCAATGAAACACACAATTGCCATATACAACACATAATTAATACACAAATGTTCTGTATTAACTCAACGGTCAAACAATTGACCCAATTCCAGTTATACCTAAGCCGCATGCAAGGTCTACAACAATCAATGGCTATCCTCCACCGATAGCCCAAAACAGTTATTTCTAAACAAGAAATAAATACATCAATGAATGTAAATTTAACATTCCCAATTCCATGAATTAAACCAAATTCCACATTATTCCTTTAAATTAATTATACAAATTAATCTAAACCAAAACCCTAAGGTTTCTTCCAAAATTACCAAACTACCCCCCACATACCAAAATACCAACACTTAGGATTAAAGCGTATAAATGGAGTAGGAAATCCCTACCTCGAAGAAATAAGTCGAAAAGGAGAAGATGAAGATGATGCCCAAAACTTGAAAGTGCTCCAAACCAACAATTTCTCAGATTAAAAGGAAGCCCTCACTCTCCTCTACCTTTTTAATGAAGGAACTAGGGTAGGAACACACCCTAACTAGATCAAACCTAGGAGGGAAGGTATTTAGAGAAGAAGAAAAGTCGGACTTTAGGGTTTTAGATCAAAAAGGGGCTAAAAAACTGTTTTAAAATACGCTGCTGCGTATTTATACCTGACAGGCTCGCTCGAGCGAAGACCTGGTCGCTCGAGCGACCAGACACAGAAAATCATCGCTCGAGCGAAGAAAAGCTCGCTCGAGCCAAAAACTCGATGCTTCAGGTCTGCAACCCAGAAGCTCGCTCGAGCGAAGGAAAGCTCGCTCGACCCAAGAAACACATCTCTCAGGTCCTAAGCCCAGACGCAGACTCTCGCTCGAGCGACCAAACCCTGGCTCGAGCGAAGAACAAAAACAACTGCTCGCTCGAGCGACCAACTCCTCGCTCGAGCGAAGGTCCAAAACTTTGGACGGCAACACTTGGTTTCCAACCCAACCAACCTGTAACAAACCTGCCCAACTCAACCCATAACTCAAAAATAAAGAATTAAAGGACGACAACAACAAATAATACAACAATGGAATCTACGGAACATAAGTCCGGATACAATAATCAAAAGGGAAAAGACCGGGGTCGCTATAGTAAGCCCGTTGGGCACTTTATTATTTGTTAAACATTTGTAACCTGCACGGAATACTCTTATGTAATATTAACTCTGATAATGAAATATACTATCTCATTTACGTTTATGGATCTGATGGACGTATGGATTATGTCTTTATTTTGAGGGCGTGACAGCTCTTACTAATTGTGTTTTTCTTTTTATCCTTCTGTCTCAGATTTCTTTAATTTTGCTTCCCAAGCAGATACTCCGGTTAGGAAGTCCTTCCCCTGCAATTCTTTATTAGTTCCTTGCTTTATTTTTTGAATTGCAGTGGGTTAATGAATATTTCGGATTAATGAATGAACTCTCTCAGATTTCTTTAATGCTCTGGAATTTTCATGTTTGGTCTTCGAATTTTCAATAATTAGATTACACATTAAGCTTTTAATGTTTGGTTTAGAAAGAAGTCTAATATAGTGTGTATAGCTATGTATCTTGGTATACAGCTGTTCAATTTCTAGAGAATACTTTTTTTTCTTTTTTATAGTTGGAACGTATGATGAATTATGTGAATGCTTATGTCTTCTTCTTTTTTTTAATAATGATATACAAGTTCATTTTTTATACCCATTTTATAGGTCCAGTGATGTGTCAAGAAGAGGACTGGTTGATAATTAAATAATTATCAACCAATCATCTTCTTGACACATCACTGGGTCTATAAAATAGGTCTAACTTAAAAGATTTTGTTACAAGTTCATTTTTTTTAAAATTTTCAAGTTCATTTTGTTCCAAGTTCATATTTAATTACCAACCAGTCCTCTTCTTACAGTCACAAGTTCATTTTTTTTTAAATTTTTCCAAAGATTTTGTTACAGTTTAATTTTGTAATATGATAGGTCTTTTTCTTTTTTTTTTTTCATCTCTCTTAGGCTGTATTTCGATTTAGGATTTGAAGGGAATTTGTTGATTGAAAGGAAAAGGGAACATTAAAAAGTTAACCCTTTTTATTTGATGACCCTTATTTTTTTTTTGCTTTTAGTGAACCGTTTTTAATTTGGTTTTTTATTGAACTGCTATTTTAAAATGTTTAGGCTTCTCTCTCTTTAAAAAGAGTCCAGTTTATTTAGCTTTTTCAATTTTATTTTTGGAATTTTTCAAACAAAAAAAAAAGAAGACTTTTTAGATGTTTATCAGGACTTTTGAAAAAACTTAAACTTATTTTAAAATTTTGTTTTAATAATTTTTTAATGATTTTTATGAGAGTATTACTCCTTGGAGTCAATAAGCTACTGTGTAGTATAATTTTTTATGATGTGTATTGAAAAAAAACATTTGTAATTATATAGATAATACAAAAGGTATTTGTAATTTTCCAGTTACAGTGTGGTGAGCCCTTTTATAAATATTTATTGCATTTTTTTACTTATTTTGTTTTCATATTTTAAAATGCAAATTTAGTAATTAAATTTCTGTAATTAAGTTTTTCTAAAATTTTATTCATTAGTATAATTTATATTTTTTTATAATTTACTTAGTTGTTAGTAGGAAAAATGGGCAATACAATCCATAAGAATTAACCTTTGTCAATGCAAAGTTACTATATAGAATCAACTACAAAATCATGTATTGCAATAGTTCTACATTTTGGCCAATAGAGAAAAATTATGAAGATTTCTATGAGAGTATTTAATTTTCTTCTATCCTTTTTAATGCATATTGAAGACATAAAAAAATTATAATTTTTCTTCTATCCTATAGTAGTTCAATTTCTCCATCTGTGATATTCATGCACAAACGAACTTCTTAAACTAGGTTGTTAACTAAAATATGTTAGGAGGTTGTTAATTTTGTAGCGATTAATTTTTCTTAATGGCAATTATTAAACCTCATTTTGCCTTCATACAGTTATCTTTGTCAAATTTACATAACCAGGCACTTTTAGGTTGAGACACCATTGACCTTCAACTGCTAATTATGGACAACATTACTATTTTTGGTCACGTAAGTTGTTTTCTTTTTTATTTATTTGAAAAAAAAAACATTTTTCTTATAAGCAAAAGTCAATTTTCTTTTCTTTTCCTTATTTTTTATCTAATTCCTTATAACAAAATGCTCTTTTCTTATAATTTACAAATGGATGGAGACCTACGTCGAACCGTAATATTGACTCCTTTTACTCATTTTCTTACATGTATAATTTTTTTATTTTTTTTACCTCTAATTCTTTTTGTATTTTTAGATCCAATTTCTTCAAGAAAGAAATGTTAATGTTGTTATCCGTGATGAGCGTGACCTTAATGTCATCCGTGTTTGAGAGGTAGGCCCAATTTAATTATATAGATTTTTTTTGTTTCAAATCACCGTATACACCGTATATTCTAATTTATATATTTTTTAAAAACTTTCTACATATATATATATTTATTTATTTTTTGTAGGCAAAGGAAAAGGAAATTGCCAAGGCATTGTTGAAGAAAAACAAAAAGACCACCGTTTCGGGCAAGGGAAAGGAAAATGCATGTTCAGTAGTATGGCTCTTCAACATTTCCATTTAAAGTTCTTTTTTTGAAATATTTATTTTGGACCATGAACCTCGATTATTTATTTATTTATTTTTAAATGTAAAATTGACATACTACTTGCACAGTGACATATACAGTTTTTATAGTAAACAGTTTCATATAAATTTGTGAAATGTTTTTTTTGAAGCATGCTAAAATAGCATTTGTACAAAAACATTATATTTGTACAAAAAGCATTTGACGTGAACATCTACAAGAGAAGAAAAAAGGAATAGAACAAAAAAGGAATGAGGGGGGAGGGATACAAAATGAAAAAGTTTTCAATTTTTTTACAAAATATCAGAAGGAAAGGGAATTAAGATAAAGTAAATTAATAGAAATGAAAAATGAAGAGAAAATTATAAAAGAGTAGATGATAATATTCATATTTTAGGCATCTTATGAAATTAATCTTCATGTTTTAGGCACATAACAATAATGTTATATCGAAAGCTGCATTGGCTCAACGTGCATAGCGAGAACGCGAAATAAATGATAAGGCAAGCTTTTCATATCAATTGGGACAACGTTTGCGACGTGAACGAGAGAGATCGAGAGAATTGATTACACCAAGCACAACTAATACTCCACCAGCTCAGAAAGGAGTAATGTTTACACATCTTACTTCGCCAAGCACATCTTTAGCTTCACAAAGGAATTGGTAAAACATTGTATTTAATTCTACAAATACATATTCTTATTGTTAAGATTTTATTTATAAATTTTATTTTGTACACAACAAATATTTGTAGGCCTACTCATGCAAGCCCAATCCTCCATGAGACTAGGAATATCGGTGTTGTTATTCGTGATGAGTGCAATCTTAATATTATCCGCAATTCTAAGGTAAGTAGAAAAATCAAGTTCAACATATTCTTTTTTCGTAATCTTAATAAATTCTATAAATACATATTCTTTTTTCGTATTCTGAATAAATTTTATTTATTTTTGGTAGGCAAAGGAAAAGAAAAGGCCAAGGCAATGTCTAAAGGAAAAGAAAAGGCAACTTCATTTGACAAAGGAAAGAAAAACGCATGTTCAATGGTATATATTCAACATTTTAAAAAAAATATTTATCGAGTAAAACAAAGCCAATCATATTGTTAAAGTGAACATTGATCATGTATGTTTTTAAAATTTTAAACTATGTTGTCAATTTTTTTTGTGTGCTCTTTGTTTTCTGTACACTCAAACAAAGTATTTTTAGCTCTCTTTAACATTTCCTAAAAAATAATTGTAACCTTTATCAACTCCAAGAAAAACTTTATAACATCTAAGCAAAGGAACTGTAACGCCCTCAAAATTTAACCCATAATATATAATATTAACATGCATTATTATAAGAAAAGGAAGAATATTATTCCATTCATCAGAGTAAACTTATTAAAAGACATTACTTGTAACAAAGAAAGTAAATGCCCTATGGGCTTACATCTTTCCAAGCCAACACTTGGATACAAAAATATGAGTACTAACTCACTTACAAGTTAAGCCATTGGCTTGAATCCTTACATGTAATATCAAATAAAGCAAATAACAACTAATCTAAATGAGTCTTCAACTCTAAATCCATCCAAGCAAATTCCTTGGAGGTAGCCCATCACCTAAACCTGAAAATGATGTTCCCATATAGGGTGAGCCACAGCCCAGTAGAAAAATACTAAACCAAGTATAAGAATTAACTAAAGCAGTAGCAATCGATAGATGGTTAACACAAGATAGTCAATTACATCATTTACAAGTTCATGACACTAATGTTTATGACACATCTCACTTTCCATTTATACAAATATGGCACAGAGCCTGGCCAAATAACTCAACAGGGGTTTCATCTCTTATTAACAATATTTCCAATTCAACAGGGATAACAAATCAAGTTACACCTTTCTTATATCATAACGGATACACATGTTGGTGTTGTATCAAAATCACATAAACCACTTCCGTACTTCACAAAAAGATAATGATATACATTCTAGTGCTATATCAAATCAAATAAACAAACACTTCAGTGGACAAGCATATGAGCTGTGTCACACTTCAATAGATAAGCACATGAGCTGTATCTCTGCTATAGGCGCGCATATGAGCTGCAACCCTGGGTTCATCCCCTATCTTCCCATAATCATTAACCGGTTTAGAGGTACATCCCCTATCTTCCCCTAAACCGTGGAGTACATCCCCTATCTCCTCCCATACACAAGTAATGCATATAAACACAAAGTCATATACACAATCAATACATAAATTTAATGTATTATTCCAACCTTTATACACAACGACATGGTCAATTGATTAGTTTCAGTTTTCCCTAATCCACATGCAATGTCTACAACAATCATGACTATCCTCCACCGATAGCCCAAAGCAATTATCTCTAAGCAGGAAATAAATGTATCAAGACATATAATCTCAATTTCAAAGATGAGTGGTTAAACTATCCAACTACATCATTTAATCTCATAACTTCTCAATATTATGGATTAACTCAATTTCCATACATTTTTTCAAAATTAATTATACGAATTAATTTTATTACAACAATTAGGGCATTTTAATTATAAAACAAACCCTAATTTTCTCAATATTACCAAACAACCCCAACATATCAGAAACACCAAAACTTAGGATTAAAACCTATAAGATGGAGTAGGAAATCCCTACTTCGAAGAGAATAACCCGAATGGAGAAGATGGAGATGATGACCCAAAATCCAAAGTGCTCCAAATCCTCTCTTTTTCAGATTAAAAGAAAGCCCGCGCGAAACTCTACCTTTCTTCCAAAGGAACTAGGGTAGAAGACTACTGGGAATAGATCAAATCTTAGAGAGAAGGTAAGGGTAGAGAGAGAAACTCTCAAGGGGCGGTTTTAAAAAGTTAAGAGAGAAAAAGTAGGTCAAAAAGTGATCCAAAAAGTGAAATCTCGGACTGATGTAGTCGACTCCCCGCTCGAGCGTGGAAACCCCCGCTCGAGCGTCACTCACAGACTCCCGCTCGAGCGTCGAATACGCACTTCCAGTACTTTTGCAGTACCAGGTCCCCGCTCGAGCGTCTAACTCCCCGCTCAAGCGGCACTCACACACTTCCGCTCGAGTGTCCAATCCCACGCTCGAGCGTCCCACACTGCACAGGAAATACTGGATGGGTGATAATCCCGCTTGAGCGCCAAAACTCCCGCTCGAGCGTCAAACTCCCCGCTCGAGCGGACAGGTCAAAATATGGGCAACTAGTTTTGGCATCTAAACTCAACCGACCTGTAATAGACCCGCCCAACACATCCTATAACTCAAATACAAAGAGATTAAAGAACAACAACAACCAATATATAATGACAGGATCCACGGAACCTAAGTCCGGATACAATAATCTAAAGGGAAAAGACCGGGGTCGCTATAACCTCTCCCCCTTAAAAGAATTTCGTCCCCGAAATTAAGCATAAGTTTTTGAAAACAGGTTTTTCCCAAGTTCCAACAACATAACATCACAATAATGAACAACTTGACCCAATACCGGTCACTTCATTTCTTATCAAGAGGCATCTCACAATGTATATATATAAGACAACATATATTTCAACCTGCATCAATATTATGCATTATTCCTCTCAATTTTAACAGTTTTCAATATCATATTCAATTTCATGATATATCTCCAGTTCTACAATATAATCAACATATGCAATGTTACACTAAACTTCCATAATGAAGCAAGTTTCAAAATACTCCCATTAAACCAAAACATTCTCAATGTTTTTCCAATTTAAGACATATATAAAGCTCTCAAGTTCAACAATATTATGAAATCTAAATACAAGATTACATATCAACAAACATGTCCGGATATTTCTCGCGGACTTTTAACTCACATTCCCAAGTGGCTTCCTCCTCTCCGTGATGCTTCCACAAAACTTTCACCAAAGGGATGGTTTTGCCTCGCAAAACTTGATCCCGCCTATCTAAGACTCGAACCGGTCTCTCCTCATACGAGACATCCTCGTCAACCACCAAATCAGTCCCATCCAACACTTGTGATGGATCTGGCTCATACTTCCGAAGCATACTCACATGAAACACGTCATGAACTCCGGATAACTACGGTGGTAAAACTAAACGATAGGCAGCCTCGCCAATCCTCTAAAGGATCTCAAAAGGACCAACAAACCGAGGGGACAACTTCCCACTCTTCCCAAACCTCATCAAACCTCGCCTAGGTAATATCTTCAGAAAGACATGATCAGCCTTCCCACAGATAAGCTCAACCTTCTCCGTCGTTTCCCTCACCAACTCCGGACCCAACAGAGGTGCATCACCCACCTCGGCCCAACAAACTGGAGACCTATACGGTCGGCCATACAAAGCCTCAAACGGTGCCATACCGATACTGGACTGGAAACTGTTGTTATAGGCAAACTCCACTAATGGCAAGTGCCTCTCCCATGACCCACTAAAATCAAGAACACAACCCCGAAGCATATCCTCAATGAACTCCATCCACCTCCTCTGCCTCAAGTTCAAGTCTTTCTGTGAAAACAGATGTTTCAGACTCTTATGATCCGAGAATACCTCGAACCTCTTGGTGTCAGTCAGAAACCAAACCAAAACCTCACCAAGAAATTTTCTGGGATTTTCTAAGACTGATTCCTTTCTATCCATCAATCAGACACAACATACCAACCACACACTATCATGCATCGCACCTGTGTAAAACTCCCTCATTTAGAGATTTCACTCACCCCCTCGACTGAACTTGGAGTAACAAAATTTGCCTACCCCTTCCCTCGTACTGAGTTAACTGACCGGGTTTGCTACACCGTGACATTCAACATTACCAAGAAGCCGTTCATACCACACACACAAGCTAACATAGTACCTTCATCCACCAACGACCTATAGGGTCTATCTTTTATTTCGACTCTTATCTGTCACTCACCTCGAGAGTACAACCAAGACACCCAATCTCCGTGCCAGACCACTAGCCAATGCTAAGGTACGAATCCATTACCTTCGATCCAAATAAAGGAATCTGAAAAACTTAGGCAACACCCATTATACTACTGTCCGAGATATAGTACCAGCTACTCACAACATACCACTCCCGATACGACATCCACTACCTTATATAGGGGCTAACATCCCCTCACTAAAAACGACCTACCAGTACACATGTAATCTCGGCAAGGCTACCTACCATGAAGGTACAAGTCCAACCCTAACAAAATTATGCGTTATGCCCCTGTAGGACACCATATTAAATACCTGCTACAACTCATATTAATCGTACACTTCACATCCTCTCAAGTTCACCCGACAATAGACCAAAATCTAGACCACGCACAAAATTTTAAATGGGTAACAACCCTAAAATTCCACACACTCAGCAAGTAAAACAGTTCTCGCCCCAATATTACCCTGGCTAAGACAAGCACCCCTCGGGGTTCCCAAATTTTGAAAACATGGCTCCTCAGCCCTCATCTTTCCCAAATCAAGTCACATGCATAAAAATGCATTAATACCAAAAATTTTATGGTCTAACAGCAACTTACTACATTAATAAAGCTTTAGAGCTATAACATACTTCAATCCACCCAATCCAGGGAAATTAACAAACAAAGCATATATATATATATATAAAAATAACCAAACAGTTTAGATGTTTCAACATTCCTAAACACATTGGTTACACAACATAACCCAATGATCACAAAATAATAATCCACTGATTACAAAACGGATTAGTCAAAACAAAATCATCTCATCGATATTACTACCACTACTGTCCCTTGCTGGACCGTCAAAGTTGGTCATCCCCAAACATAAGATAACCTACGAGCTCCCGACCCACAGGCAAGAACTACCGATGTGTCCCCTCTGACCACACCTGGAACAACTACAAACTTCCCCAACTGGGGCTTTGGAACTCGACTCTACTGAGGCCCTCGAAATTTGGCCTGCTAGTCCCCCAAAACGATACTGCTCCTGCCCAGTCGAATGAAACTAAGCCTGGCTAGGTTGCAAAACCCCTAAAGAAGCCCCTGGCTAAGTACAGAAACGTCGAATATGACCTGGCTGATTACACACCCAGCAAGTAGGTGGTGCCTGAGCACAAGACTGGTTCAAAGTCTGGGCTGATGAAGACCCCAACAACTGCCTCCCCACTGAGCATTTGATTGGCCCAAAACCCGGTTGGCCAGAAGATTCTGGTGGTGCTACTACTGGTCGAACTGCCAATCCAGCCCTCTTCCTCTGTGGGCAAACCGAAACCTTGTGGCCCGGCAGACCACATTTGAAACAAGTGACAACCTCTCATTCATCCTTACTCGAATCTAGACTAGGCACTAGAAAAGTGGAGCCAGACAAAGCTCTCTGAAATTGTTGCGGATTAAAACCCTTCTGTCTCTTAGATGGCCTACCAACACTCTGAATCACAGGAGTCGCCGAGATGGCCTCCTCCCTAACACTCATAACCGTGGCCCCTTCCCTATTCTGCCCCATAACTAGTACCGCTGCCTCCACATGAGTCGCAGCCTTAACAAGCACACTGTAACTCCTATGCCAAGAACCCGCAATCCTTACACGGATGTCGTCACACAGCTTACTCTCAAACTCCGAACAACGTAATTCCTCCGTCTCCACTAACTCTGGAGCAAACATTGACAAGTTAGCAAACCACGCTTCAAACTGTGCCAAAGGTGTAGTCCTTGGCGTAACCCCACAAACTGTTTCCTCAATTCTTCCCGAGCGGAAGGAGGGAAATCAAAACTTCCTCGCCCTGACATCCTAATAAAGATGACAAGGAATGTTAGCACCCTAATAAATGTGCCAAAACTGAAACACTCAAGTCCTAATGCATTGAACAACAATAATTCATTCCACGTAAGCACATAAACACATAAGCATTTACGAATTTCGTTTCCGGATAATGATAGTCCCGAGGCGTTACTAGAGTTCCCGTTAGAAACAGCATTGATTAGGTGCCTTTCCAACAGGACTCCCAGAAACCCAAGGATCCAATCAACATTCTAGAAACCAAATCCCATACCCAAATAGTCACATAAACATGTTATCACGTAAGCACATAACGTTACATCTAAGTCTCTAACAAGCGAGACAAACCCACTGTGATACTAATCACTTCCCACGTACCCAAAGTATTCGAACCTGGTACGCTCTGATACCAAGTTGTAACGCCCTCAAAATTAACCCATAATATATAATATTAACATGCATTATTATAAGAAAAGAAGAATATTATTCCATTCATCAGAGTAAACTTATTAAAAGACATTACTTGTAACAAAGAAAGTAAATGCCCTATGGGCTTACATCTTTCCAAGCCAACACTTGGATACAAAAAATATGAGTACTAACTCACTTACAAGTTAAGCCCTTGGCTTGAATCCTTACATGTAATATCAAATAAAGCAAATAACAACTAATCTAAATGAGTCTTCAACTCTAAATCCATCCAAGCAAATTCCTTGGAGGTAGCCCATCACCTAAACCTGAAAATGATGTTCCCATATAGGGTGAGCCACAGCCCAGTAGAAAAATACTAAACCAAGTATAAGAATTAACTAAAGCAGTAGCAATCGATAGATGGTTAACACAAGATAGTCAATTACATCATTTACAAGTTCATGACACTAATGTTTATGACACATCTCACTTTCCATTTATACAAATATGGCACAGAGCCTGGCCAAATAACTCAACAGGGGTTTCATCTCTTATTAACAATATTTCCAATTCAACAGGGATAACAAATCAAGTTACACCTTTCTTATATCATAACGGATACACATGTTGGTGTTGTATCAAAATCACATAAACCACTTCCGTACTTCACAAAAAGATAATGATATACATTCTAGTGCTATATCAAATCAAATAAACAAACACTTCAGTGGACAAGCATATGAGCTGTGTCACACTTCAATAGATAAGCACATGAGCTGTATCTCTGCTATAGGCGCGCATATGAGCTGCAACCCTGGGTTCATCCCCTATCTTCCCATAATCATTAACCGGTTTAGAGGTACATCCCCTATCTTCCCCTAAACCGTGGAGTACATCCCCTATCTCCTCCCATACACAAGTAATGCATATAAACACAAAGTCATATACACAATCAATACATAAATTTAATGTATTATTCCAACCTTTATACACAACGACATGGCCAATTGATTAGTTTCAGTTTTCCCTAATCCACATGCAATGTCTACAACAATCATGACTATCCTCCACCGATAGCCCAAAGCAATTATCTCTAAGCAGGAAATAAATGTATCAAGACATATAATCTCAATTTCAAAGATGAGTGGTTAAACTATCCAACTACATCATTTAATCTCATAACTTCTCAATATTATGGATTAACTCAATTTCCATACATTTTTTCAAAATTAATTATACGAATTAATTTTATTACAACAATTAGGGCATTTTAATTATAAAACAAACCCTAATTTTCTCAATATTACCAAACAACCCCAACATATCAGAAACACCAAAACTTAGGATTAAAACCTATAAGATGGAGTAGGAAATCCCTACTTCGAAGAGAATAACCCGAATGGAGAAGATGGAGATGATGACCCAAAATCCAAAGTGCTCCAAATCCTCTCTTTTTAGATTAAAAGAAAGCCCGCGCGAAGCTCTACCTTTCTTCCAAAGGAACTAGGGTAGAAGACTACTGGGAATAGATCAAATCTTAGAGAGAATGTAAGGGTAGAGAGAGAAACTCTCAAGGGGCGGTTTTAAAAAGTTAAGAGAGAAAAAGTAGGTCAAAAAGTGATCCAAAAAGTGAAATCTCAGACTGATGTAGTCGACTCCCCGCTCGAGCGTGGAAACCCCCGCTCGAGCGTCACTCACAGACTCCCGCTCGAGCGTCCAAACTCCCGCTCGAGCGTCGAATACGCACTTCCAGTACTTTTGCAGTACCAGGTCCCCGCTCGAGCGTCTAACTCCCCGCTCGAGCGGCACTCACACACTTCTGCTCGAGCGTCCCACACTGCACAGGAAATACTGGATGGGTGATAATCCCGCTCGAGCGCCAAAACTCCCGCTCGAGCGGACAAGCAACAAAAGATCCCCGCTCGAGCGTCAAACTCCCCGCTCGAGCGGACAGGTCAAAATCTGGGCAACTAGTTTTGGCATCTAAACTCAACCGACCTGTAACAGACCCGCCCAACACATCCTATAACTCAAATACAAAGAGATTAAAGAACAACAACAACCAATATATAATGACAGGATCCACGGAACCTAAGTCCGGATACAATAATCTAAAGGGAAAAGACCGGGGTCGCTATAGGAATAGAGGAACATAGGCATAGAAAATATTTTTAATTTTCTTAAAATTATCATGAGGCAAGAAGAAAGAGAAAACAATAATTAAAAAACAAATTGTTATATCACAAGGCATGAAGAGGGAAAATGAAGCAAAATGGAAAAGGAAGCATGACAAAGAAAATGTAAAAATATTCTTAAAATTATCACAAGGCAGGAAGAAAAAGTAAAATATAATTAAAATAACAAAATTATTGAATCAAGAAATAAAATAGTATACAATAATATTTGTATTTCAGGTATCAATGATATGATGTTCACATTTTAGGCACACAATAACAATGTTATATCAAAAGCTACATTGGCCCAACGTGCACGGCGAGAATGGGAGAAATCAAGAGAATGTATTCAACCGAGACAAACTTTTTTAATACCGTGTCGTCATAGTCATGCTTGCTTGGAACTAGGAACAAAGGCAACTGAGGATACTCAGTCGGCGCAAAAACGAACAATGATTGCACATCCTTCCACATGTTCGTTCTCAATGCCAAGCACATCTTTAGCTCCACAAAGGAATTGGTAAAAGACTGCGTTTAATTCTTCAAATACATACTCCTACTATTACCATTCTATTTTAATTTACACAGAACCAATATTTGTAGGCCTACTCTTACAACTCCTTCCCTTCAAGATGATCTATGTACTAATGAGGAATTAAAGGATATGCATATAAGTCCAATGGTTAGTACTCGAGCACATATAAATTCATGTCATCATTCTCTTGGCAAGATGGATGTATTATGTCCTTTTTGTTCAGCATTACATTGGATGGATGAAAAATTAGTAAAATTATCTCCAAACCGTCCTATATTCGGAACATGTTGTTCAAAAGGGAAGGTTAAGCTTCCTCCGCTTATTACACCACCTTCACTTCTTCAAGCATTATATGATGGGAATGATGATAAATCAAAATAGTTTCGACGTTATACTCGAGTGTACAATGCAACCAATGCTTTTACAAGTCTTGGTGCTACATTAGATCCAAGAGTACTTATTGGAAGAGGCCCTACATCATTCACTATCCATGGGAAATTGCGACATCGAACAGGATCACTACTACCACAATCAGGGCAAGATGCAACTTATACGCAATTGTACATTTATGACCCTGATTCAACTTTAGAAGTTCGCAATCGTAGAAATCCTCAATTAAGAAGAGATGTTCTAAAAACTATTCAAAATAGTTTATTACAGGTTAATGCATTCGTTGCTAAATTTCGCCAGGCTCATGCAATTTTAAATCAATTAGCCTTGACAGGACGAAATTTGCCTACTCATCTCCACTACAGTTCATCGACAGATCGACGACGGTATAACCTACCAACTACAGATGAGATTGCAGTTGTAATACCAAGTGATGGAACCAAGATTAGTGGAATGAGAGATGTTATCTTACATCTACAAGGAAATAATGAGCTAATGCAAATCAATGAATGTCACCCAGCATATTTGCCATTACATTATGTTTTATTATTTCCACATGGTGAGCTTGGATGAGAACCTGAGGTGAAACTGTGGGATGTTCAACATGATCGGCCTTCAACTGATAGGCTTACTCAAATGGATTTTTATAGTTATCGTTTGTTTGAACGACCCACAGAGTATTCAACAATTTTGAAAGCTGGAAAATTGTTCCAAGAGTTATTGGTTGATGCTTGGGCCGCAACTGAACAAAATAGGTTGACTTACTACAAGCTTAATCAAGGGAAAATCCGTGCTGAACTTTACCAAGATTTGACAGATATTGATCCAAATGACCTTCAACCCAATCAAATTGGTCAAAGGTTTGTTTTGCCATCTTCATTTCCTGGAGGTCCTAGACACATGTTTGAAATCTTTCAAGACTCAATGGCTATCACACGATACAACCAACATCCAAACATTTTTCTCACCATGACTGCAAATCCTAATTTGCCAAAAATTACTTCGGCATTATTACCGCACCAAAAGCCTATTGATCGTCTTAATTTAATAGCCCGTGTTTTTGAGTTAAAGAGAAAGTGCTTAATGGATGAGATAGAAACAAACCGAGTGTTTGGTAATAAAGTTGTGCATGTTTTTAAAATTGAATTCCAAAAACGAGGCCTTCCTCATATGCATGCACTTCTATTTCTTAAGGGTCTAGACAAAATTCGGACATGTGCTAGAGTAGACAAATTGGTTTGTGCAGAATTTCCAGATCCAAAAGATGAACCTATGCTTTTTGAAACTATCAAGTGTTGTATGAAACATGGACCATGTGGTGCTCGAAATCCACAAGAACCATGTATGGAAAATGGTAAATGCACTAAGAGATACCCTCGAGCATTCGCAGAAACAACTACTATAGATCAAGATGGATATCCCATCTATCGTCGTCGCAATAATAGTCAAGTTCACATTGTGAGGGGAAAAGAAGTTGATAACAGAGACATCATACCATACAATGCATATCTTTCTAAACGTTTCAACTGTCACATAAATGTGGAAGTTTGTACCGGAATGAGATGTGTCAAGTATATACACAAGTACATTTACAAGGGTTATGATCGTACGACGATGGTGTTGGGATTGATAAATGAGTCTAACAATATCTCGATGCAAGGTATATTAGACCTCCAGAAGCTGCTTGGCGAATATTTTGTCATCCATTGCATGCTGAGATACCAACAGTTGTACGCTTAGCATTTCATTTACCTGGAATGCACCGCGTTCTTTTTAATCCTGATGAATCATTAGAAGCAATTGTTTCTAGAGCTGGCCAACAAATGTCAACTCTTACTGGTTTTTTTGCATGTTGCGCTTCTATGGAAGATGAATGTCCATTCACTTACTAAGAATTTCCACAACATTTTGTTTGGCTTAATTCAGAAAAGAGATGGAAACCAAGGCAGCAGGGCTATGCAATCGGTAGAATGTACTTTGCTAGCCCTAATTGTGGTGAGAGATTTTATTTGCGTTTGCTATTAACTGTTGTTAAAGGACCAAAATCGTTTCAATGCTTACGCACGGTCAACAATGTTTTGCATGATACGTTTAAATCAGCATGTGTTGCAAGAGGACTTTTAGAAGATGATGAAGAATGGATACAATACCTTAAAGAGGCTGCAGTTATGAAAACTGGTTATCAATTAAGGAGGTTGTTTACTATTATTCTTACTCAGTGCTCTCCACTGCAACCATATGCGTTATGGAATCAATTTTCAATGCATAAATGTGATGATCTTGCACATAAGATTCGAACATTGTTTGCCATTTCTGAACCAACTGAGGCTCAAATTGAAGACTATGGTCTATATCTTCTGAATCAAATGCTCCAAGAATCAGGAAAAAGTTTAATTGACTTCCCGCCAATGCCACAACCTTCTACAAATTGGAGTGCAGTAGTTGGTAACAGGTTGATATTCGAACATCAACAACTACAGAATAAGGCACAACAGGCAGATGCAGAAATTATTATTGATCACCTCAACAATGATCAACAAACAGCTTATGATGCAATCACTTCCTCAGTCTTTGAAAATAAAGGAACTATTTTCTTTTTGAATGGAGGTGTCGGAACAGGGAAAACGTTTTTGTACAATGCGATTGCATTGAAGTGTCGTAGCCTTGGCCATATTGTTATTATTGTGACTTCATCTGGAATTACATCATTGTTATTGGTAGGAGGTCGTACTGCTCATTCAACATTTTCCATTCCGTTGGATGTATTGGAAAATTCAATTTGTGGATTTAGCAAGCAATCATTACAAGCAGAATTGTTCAGAGAAACAAAACTTATAATCTGGGATGAAGTTCCTATGCAGCATAGACATTGTGTTGAGGCAGTTGATCGCACACTTCGGGACACTTGTGATAGTGAAAAGCCATTTGGGGGTATCACTGTTGTTCTTGGTGGAGATTTTCGACAAATCTTACCAGTTATAACCAAAGGAGTCCGTGAGCAAATTGTAAATGCATCATTAAGACACTCTTTTCTATGGAAGGATATACATGTTCTGTCTTTAAATTTGAACATGCGCTTGAATCATGCAAATCTTGGAAATGCTAATTTTGCAAAATTCTTGATGGAGGTAATATTTCTTCAAACTTTTTCTCTATTATATGGTTATTTTAAATTGACGAAATACATTTACGTTAATGTACTTTAATTGATTTTACTTACTATTTTATTTATTTATTTTTATAAATAGATTGGGACCAATCCTCAAGAAATTATTAAACTTCCATCAACAATACACAAATACCAAGATCTAAAAGACATAATCTCAGTAGTTTATCCGCAACTGGATGTGGCAATGACATCGACTGCAACATTTTTAACTGAACGTACAATTCTTTCTGCACGGAATGATGATGTCAGTGCATCAATACTGCAGCATTGAATATTTTTCTCAGTAACACACATACTTATTTGGCAGCAGACAAGATGACTGAAGATGATGAAATTGATCGTACTATAATAAATAGATATCCTAATGAATATTTAAATTCATTAGATCTCCTGGGCTACCGGCTTTTAAGGTAGAGTTGAAAGTGGGTTGTCCTATAATGTTGATAAGAAATATTGCACCAAAAGATGGACTATGCAATGGCACAAGATTGATGATTTCTAGATGCAATACTCGCATAATTGAAGCTCAAATTTTAACTAGAGAAAAATTTGGCAATTTGGTATTCATACCAAGGATATCCTTGACACCATCTTCTTCAGAAATGCATTTCCGAATGACAAGACGTCAATTTCCAGTTCGATTGGCATATGCCCTGACCATTAATAAATCTCAAGGGAAATCTGTGAAATTTGTTGGAGTTGATTTGCGCACACCAGTGTTTAGTCATGGACAATTGTATGTGGCCCTATCTAGATGCACATCTTTTGATCGTATAAGTGTCCTCCTTCCTAATGATGAGCCAGATTCTACTACAAACATTGTTTATCCTGAAATTTTGTTATAGTGTTACTTATGGATCAAACCACTTTTGTCAAAAGGTACAATTTATTTATTGATAAATTTGTTTCTATTGATTACAAATTGTTATTTTTAAAATATTTTACTATATGTGTCGACTTTTGTAGGATTGGGTTAAAAAATATATGGAGCTCAAAAAGATAAATACAACTAGATTGCTTCGATGGGGATGTAACAAGGTAATTTCAATTTGAAAGTGTTTTGATATATATATAAATTTTCTTTTACTAATATACTAACTTTTTTTATTTTCATAAATTAGTAGATTGTCGTGCATGCTCCTTACTGGGGACACATACAAGTTGATACAAGGACTTTTTGGAAAGTGATGAGGCGCTCCTAGGATTTCTAAGAAAGAACAAGTTTGAATCTCATATTTATTTTTGTGAAAAGCGTACATATGCTAGCTACGATCCATATTTTGTAAAGTTTCCGATCGATGTGAAATTTATTACTTACAATAGTTTTATAAAGCCTTTTATCTATGTGAAATTTATAACTAAGTTTAGATGTATGTTAGATAATATTCATTTGAATTATTGACTTACGCTATGAGTCTTTTTTTGTAAATATAACACACTGGGTGATATACTCTTTTTTGTTTTTCGTTTTTTTTGTTTTTTCTTCCTAATATGCTTTTGAATTAGGTTAAAGAAAACTAATCATATTTTTATTTAGTTGAATTTGAATTTTTGCCTCCATATATCTTTTTATCAGGAAGGGTGTTGCATTTTCTTTGTATTACAGAACATTGGCTGGTGTGCTTAATTTGTTATTTGGCATTTTTTTTGTATTGCAAAGCACTGGCTGGTGTGCTTAAATTGTTATTTGGAATTTGTTTTGTATTGCAGACCATTGGCTAGTGTGCTTAATTTGTTGTTTATTTTTTTCTATTGCAAAGCATTGGCTGGCGTATTTCGTCTGATTTTTATATAGATGTTTTTGTGTTGTGAGACTTACATTTTGTTGTTTGTTTAAAATCTTATACTTTTGTTGTGCTTGAATTTTACATAGCATTTATGTGTTTACTTTTCACTATTTCGTTTACCTATAAATTTGGAAAATTTATTTTTAAATTGATTTATTCACCAAGTAGCATACAATTTATTTAATTTTCTACACAATAAACTGACCACCAAACCATAAAAATTGGTAGATTTTAACCATTACATTAAAATTGATGCAAAACTATAGCTATGAGATCTCTCTTCTTTATTTCAACCAAAACTCACTATCTAAAAAAATGTGGATATAGAAATTTATTTGGGTACTGTTATTGGCCAGGATAATAAAATGCTTATTTTCTATTACAAATTGCAAGTGGGTTACATAAACAAAAATACTACAATAGTAAATATTTGGTGATATGATCTTTGTTTGCATTTGTGTCATCACTATTTTCACGTTTTCTTGGCCAAGGTAATAATTATGTCATCACTATTTTTAATTTCTCCATCTCTCTAAATTTTATAATGCAAAATATTTAAATTGAGTGGATTTGAAAAGTGAAAAATATTGATTTAAATATAAAAAATTTCACTAAAAATAATAAAATACAAATTAAAATTTTACGAACTATTTTTGAAAACTCTAAAACCAAGTAAGTTTTGAATTTTAAATTTGTAAAAATTATTTTTAATTTTTAACATATACAACCAAACAAAATTTTGAGTTTAACAAACTCTTTTCAAAAATCTAATTATAAAATTCATTTGAAAATCCAAAAACATACGGATCATCTATTTATATTTTCACCTCAAATTTTTTTCCCAACAAATTAAATAAATTATATTTTAACCCAACAATTTTATATTCAATTACATTTTCATTCCAACAATATTTTCACTGTGCCTTCAGGCACGAGCATACCCTAGTATATATGTAACTCAAAGAAAATCCCTACCTTAAGTGTAAAAGACGGTTAAGCAAGATCGAAACTCCAAAGACGGCGAAACCAACTCTTACTTGGATCAACACGAAGCTCTTGAAGCCCTTTACCTTATTCTCAAAGACACTAGGGTCAAGAACACAACAGATCTAGATGAAATCTTAGAGAGAAGGTGTATTCTAGAGAGAGAGTATGAAAACCTGCGTTTTTGGAGAGTTTCAGAGAGAGAGTGAGCTGCAAAAGTGTTCTGAAACATCTCATTCACGATTTGATATAAACAGGCTCGCTCGAGCGACCAGACACAACAAGTTGCCTCGCTCGAGTGTAGAATGCAAGGCTTCAGGTCTGTTACCAATGCAGACGCACGCTCGAGCATAAGAAGTCTCGCTCAAGCGAAGAAACAATTTCACAAGTCTCGCTTGAGCGTAAGAAGCCTTGCTCGAGCGAAAAGCAAATTACACAAGGCTCGCTCGAGCAAAGAAGCCAAAATCTGGGCAACAACATTCTAGACCAACTAACAACCAACCTGTTCCAAACACACCCAACATAACCCAAAACTCAAATACAAAGAGTTAAATGAAGGAAACAAGACATAGACAATAGTATAATCACGGAATCCGAGTTCAGAACACAACGAAAGTCGGGGTAAAAGCCTGGGTCGCTATATAAGGTTTGTACGAAAGTCCCACATGCAAATTATACATTCAATGATATAGAAATACATGAATCTATAGCATGTAGAACATCAAATCCCAAAAATATATAAAATGCCCTTAAGGGCTTACATATTCCAAGGCTTGAGCTCGGTTACACAAAAATGGTTTCACGAACCCATACATTTAAAGCCTTTGCCTGGAAAATAAATCACAACAAAAATAGAGTCATTTACTCTTCACAAAATGTATCCACGCCCTCAACTCGGCAAGATCACCACATCTTTTCTTGCACCAAAATCCCATAGGGGTGAGCAAAAAGCTCAGTAGAGAAATCTTAACAAAGTATATACATTTATGCAAGATTTCAAATATTAAATGCAAATGCCATGCAATGCCAATTTAAAGAGGATTTCATTTGTATGCCCCTTTTAAAAGTCATCATGTTCAACAGCAGTTTGAAATCTCAACAAATTCTAAAATTTACAATTTTATTCAAGGGTAAATACAACTCAAGTAATCCCTAGGTTGGTGTCTGCAAGTAGGCATAACTAGCACTACCAAGAACCCCACTTTACCGGTTGCTAACCGGAAGGGAAGTGGTACCTCCTCCGCGTGTGTTTTCGGTCTTTCACCCCAGACACTCAGGCCAACTTATCAATTCCATCTACACCTCCTATCCGGACTTACCAACGTATTTACCCCATAAACATTTCCATGATTTCATTTCACGATATTCTTTTCTCAATGCAAACGTTCCAAACTCATTTCAAAATATATAATTAATAATTGAAAGAGGATGTAATGCAATAATTAACAATGCTTCGTAACAATTCTCATCTTTAAGTGTCTCAACAACAACACAATGTTAACCAAAATTTCCATTTTTCCTCCCTTCAACATTAATTCACAAGATGCCACATGTTTAATTAAATCTAGCACGCGTAACAACCTTTCCAAATTACAATATTCATAATTCATGAAACTCAACAATGAGCTAACTCATGACCACATATGTACATGCATAAAAATATATATATATATATCAATTCATGCATGGTCTCCAAAACCCTCATACATCAAGGAGTTATCATATTTGCAACAACAATATAAAATCCTCACTCACTCTTTCATTTAATCCAAGAAAAATCCATAAATCCCCTCATTATTTCCAAAACCCCCAATTTTTAGGTTTTTCACAAAAACCCCAACATTTCCTCATCTCTTCTCAAACCTCACAAAATACATCAATCTCAACCCATGTGGTTCAACACTTCAAGAAAATCTTTAAAAAAAACAAAGATGGATTTCTTCTACAAGACCATCAATTTCTTGAGCCAAAAACCAGTTTTTATCAAAATAAACAAAGGAGGACTCTCAAAATCAACCAAAAACTTGCAAAACATATATAAAACTCTAAGAAATTCCATACCTCAAGTTTTACAGGAGAAAAGGAGATGACACCCTAGAAATTGAAGGCTCCAAAACTCAATCTCCACTGTACACATTGTAGCTCTTGAGGGGCTCTTCAACCTTGATGAAGGAACTTGGGTTGAAGATGCAATGAATCCAAGAAGATCAAGAGTTTGAAGGGCCTTGGTGTAGGAAATGTAGAGAGAATGGAGAGTAGTGTATTTTTAGTGAGAGAGTGATATAAGAAAAGTGATACACACAGCCTAAAAATAGAAGAAAAACAGAGCTCCACGGACTCAGGCCCGTCCGCACGTACGGCACTTGCCCCCGCACGTGCGGAGCATGCCTCCCGTACATGTGGCTCTGATCCCTGCACATGCGGCACCTTCCACACCTCTTCCTCCGCACCTGCATATAATGTAGTGTGCAACCTTCCAAAGCTCACACCTCACCGCACGTGCGGCCTCATCCCCCGTACGTGCGGCCCTATCCCGCACGTGCAACCCAAGGCCCCACACGTGCGGACCTAGTCCTCTAGCCCAGAAATTTCCCGGTTTGACTCCCGACACTCTAGACTCGACCGTGCACCCTCCGAAACAAGAGAAATTCTGCACCGGAATAAACACGAACAAAACCTTGTGGAAAACTCCCAACACAATAAACCCAACGATTAACAAGTCCTAAGTTAAACCAACACCCCAACAAGACAATTCCAAGGTTAAACAAGGAAAAAGAAACGAATAGGACACCCGGTCATCACATTCTTTTTCGCCTTCAATTTCCAACGTACTTTAGAGTCTGATTTGCATATCCATCAAGTATGCTCCTTCGATCAATGAAGTAAAGCAGATGGTTCTTTGGTTTTATTTCTCGCAACAGCATTTGCCCCTCAAATGCATGAAAATTAATATTTGGCAAATACTTTCCAATGTGTTATTTAAAAGTAAATTATTATTTTTTTCTTTTCTGTTGCACATAATTTAGTCTGAGAAATATGAAACTCAAAGGAATGCAGGTTCTTAATTTCATTAGTTTCTTTCTTATAATATACAACCCAATATACAATCCAATTTTTTAGAGGATTTTCCATACATTTCCTATCGTGTTGTTTGCGTTTATTTTTGCCTTCAATGGAGATGTACCAATATTGCGAAATCCTAGTATTTTTCTTGGCGCAAAATGTGAAAGAATAGCAACGTACAATATTTAACTTTTGTTCATCTCCTATGTGTGTAGTCATAGGATAACATAAAGAGAAGATTATAAAATCCTCTTTTGCTAATTTCAATCCTCCTATCTATTTCTTTTATGTTAATAAGTTTGATGAATACAAACCTAATTGGATAAAGTTAAATTGTCACCCAAGCTTCAACTACTTATTTCTTAAGAATATATTGAACCATCAACTGTTTGGTTTCATAAATATCACTGGGAAACAATCAAACTTGTTTCAAGTTAGGCCTTTCTCATGACACAAACAGACAAACCAAATATTGTTATCTCACCAAGAAGAGACATAATTCTTTCCTATATTACTTTAAATAGTAAAGGTTTTTTTGCTCTAAACTTGTTTTCTATAAAGACTTATCTATAGAAGGTACATTACTATTACTATTATTTGATATGCTTTTGGCCAAGCATCTTTATAATTGTATTTACTTTGAATGATGCATCAATTGTAGAGTATGGTATAGGAAATGAGGTGACGACATCTGGTGATGTATACAGTTATGGTATCCTCTTATTGGAAATGTTTACAGGGAAGAGACCTATTGATAACATGTTTAATGATAGTTTGAGTATCCATAACTTTGCTAAGATGACTTCTTCAACCTTTGCTGATTCCTGAGTGGAAATGGGAACACATCTCCATGGATTTTGTGATTGGGTTGCCGAAGACACAGAAAGGTATGGATTCGATTTGGGTTGTTGTTGATAGATTAACTAAGTCAGCACACTTTTTACCTGTTAAGACTACCTTCAACGCCGATCAACTTGCCTTGTTGTATGTGAACGAGATTATTAGACTTCATGGGGTGCCGATGTCAATTGTGTCAGACCGAGATCCGAAGTTTGTTTCCAGATTTTGGCAGAGTCTACAAAGAGCTTTCGGAGCCGAGTTGAGGTTTAACACAGCTTTCCATCCCCAGACTGATGGGCAGACAGAGAGGACAATTCAGACACTTGAAGATATGCTTAGACTATGTGTTTTGGACTTCCAAGGAAGTTGGGGAGTGCATTTACCCTTAGTAGAATTCGCTTACAACAACACTTATCAAGCTAGCATCGGCATGGCGCCGTATGAAGCTTTGTATGGAAGAAAGTGCAGATCGCCGATATGTTGGACCGAAGTTGGAGACAAAACTCTGCTTGGTCCCGAACTAATTCAAGTGACAACAGAGAAGATTAAACTTATTCAACAGAGGATTAAGACTGCTCAGAGTCGACAGAAGAGCTACGCCGATCAGAGAAGGAATGAGTTAGAATTCGAAGTTGGGGATCATGTATTCCTAAAGGTTTCGCCGATGAAAGGAGTTTCCAGGTTTGGGAAGAAAGGTAAGTTAGCACCCCGTTATATTGGGCCATTTGAAATTCTTAATAAAGTTAACTCCGTTGCATACAGACTTGCTTTGCCACCAGAATTGAGCCGAGTCCATAATGTGTTTCATATTTCGATGTTGAGGAAGTATATTCAGGATCCACTGCATGTGATCGACTATTCCGGGATTGTAGTAAATGAAGATTTAGGCTACGAAGAGAAGCCGATACATATTATCGATAGACAAGTAAGACAGTTGAGAAACAAGTCGATACCAATGGTTAAAGTTGAATGGAAGGAGCATTACGGTGAGGATGCTACTTGGGAAATGGAAGAGGAAATGAAAATTCGACATCCAGAGTTATTCTTGGAACAAGGTAACTTAAGTTTGGGGACCAAACTTCTTTAAGGGGGGTAGGATGTAACAACCCTCACTTTGATTTAGTCATACTTGCATACATTCATGTATGATCTTGTCTTGTTATGTTGTTTTGCAAGTCTTGCCTTGTCTTTTTTTGTTTACGTGTGGCTTGCATGATTTTGTTCCTTGCTTGGTGTGTAGCCCAGGTCATCTTGAGCCTAGTTCACCTTTGAACCTTTGTACCTAGAGCTACCTTGGAACCACTTTGGTTGACCTCCACCTTCACCCTGGCATATTAGCCGAGATGTCACTATCTGGGCCGAGGTGTGCATCACCATGGCCGAGATGTGTATCATCTGGCCGAGATGTTTATCCTTGCACTTAAGCGATCTTGTACCCGGATAGGTATGACCTAGACCGAGGTGTGGCACATCTAGGCCGAGGTGTGGCACAGCTTAGTCCAGTGTCGTCCTTCCAAGCCGATGTCTTTGTTCCCCTTATTTGCCGAAGTTTTGTCTTTAGCCGATATCATTGCTTGCCGATGTGTCTTGCCATCTAGCTTGTTGAATACGCTTTGTCATAGACTTGTCTTATCAATCAGTCACCTTTTTGAGTTGAACCAACCCGGTAGTGCCACGTGTCCGAGCTGAGTGTTAAGACAGCCGGCAGACCTAGAAACAAATCATTTTGTCTCAAATCTTTGTCTTTAGAGAGAGAAGCTCTAGAGGAAGAAGGAGGAATTCTTGAGTGAGAATAGATCTTCCAAGCTTGATCTTTGGAGTTTGAGCCGTTAGATTCGTGTCTTGAGGTTAGAATCTTAACCTACTCTTGTTGTTCTTATTGATCATCTAGCTGCATTGCATGATCGAATCTGTTTTGCATGTCATGCATCGATTTGAAGTTGGTTTGGAAGAGAAAAATGTATTCATGTGTTCTTGAGAAGAAAAGTCTCGTTTTGATCCGAAAGTTTGGAACAAGAACCATGTTTTTGTGTTTGTTCTTGCATGATCTTCTTGTATGGGTACCCAGGTCCGTGTTTTGAACTCATGGCATGAAATCTCAGATTTTGTAACAAGTTATGATCTTTGCATTCATCTTCTTCATGATCATGTTCATCATGTTCTTCATGTTCTTCAAAGGGAAACCCAGGTTTTCCCGACTTTGCTTTTGAATGTGGCCATCGGGACCACACCTCGGCAAGGAGGTGTGGGACCTCGGCAAAGACCTGGTTGGTACCCAGTGTGTTTTCATGAGACGAAAAGCAGTGTTTTAACTCCCAGCATGTTTTGCTTTGATATTGACTTGGATCTGGTGAGAATGCCGGGATCATTTGCATGCATGTAAAGCTGGTTTTGAGAATGTATTTGCCATGTGATTGTAGGTCTTTGATCTTTGCTTTGAGCCTACACCCGAAGAACTATGTGAGTGGTGTTTTCAATAAAGCTATGTTATAATGTTTTTGATAAAGCTTGCTTTGCTTTGTTTGATAAAAGTATTTATTGAGCATGAATGAATATCCTTGTTTGTATATCAAGCATAAGTTTTGTTTTGTTGGCCTTCTCGGAAAGTCCCTCGTGCTGGAGGACTCTAAACTTTCGCAGCACCATTGTGTTAAAGCGGGCTACGGGCCTAAGTAACACCAGTCTGTGTTAAAAGGATACGGTCCTTTGTAACACAAGTCCCTTGTGCTAGAGGACTCTAAACTTTTGTAGCACCCTTGTTTGAGTTATCTCCTTTGCCACCGACTGCCTTGTGCGGGTGGGTTTGTCTAATCGATTACGGATCGATTATTCCCTTGTTTTGCCACTGACGGTTTACCGCGTGGGTTTGTTCGTTCGTAATGTATTTGTTTGATATTTCATGAGGCTTGACAGTACCCTTGAAGTTTGAAAGACTTGATAGATGAATACGGTTCATCCCCTGATTTTGTAAAGTTTGCACATGTTTTGTTTGGAAAGGACTTCGGCTATTATTCATGCAAACCCCTTTATTGTTCATGCCATTCACTGAGTATCCAAGCTCACCCTCTCTATATATGTATGTAGGTGATGAGCAGGACGGCGGCGACGCCTAGATGAGTTTTGCAAAGCTTGTTTTGGATTCATGATTATGCCTTCTTTGTTTTGCAATCATGTCGGCAATGTTGTATTTACGTCGGCAAATCTTGAAAATCATGCTTCTTGGCTTGTATTTATTGTATTTTGTACATGTCGGCTCGAGAAGCCTTTTGATCAAGATGTAACTTGTATTTTGTTGATTAACGATAAATTGTGAAACTATATCTTGTATGTCATTTCATTTGATTTATGCACGGCTCTTATGGACCACTTGTACTTAAGTTATTGCTTTCGCATTCGTAAGCCCCTATGTGTACTCTGTTTGTGTGTGAATTTTGAAAGCTGGCCTTCGGTAATCTCGGACTACTGGCCATCATGGCACCATCCTACTAGGGGCGGGTTGGGGCCGT
Organism: Camellia japonica; assembly: GCA_030407325.1. Lineage (NCBI taxonomy): Eukaryota > Viridiplantae > Streptophyta > Magnoliopsida > Ericales > Theaceae > Camellia > Camellia japonica. Next base: position 63,201,960 of record JAPPVO010000032.1, read on the forward strand.
GACAGAATGGTATCAGAGCACAAGTTCCTTATAATACGTTATTCACACACTTTGAGTCCTAAGGAGCATAGGATTTCCCTTAGAATTGATGTTAGGATTGCATCATATTGCTTGCTACTTGACAATGTGTACATCATTTCGGCATGCCTATTTGTTACTTGCCTACGTGTTTATTTGCTCGTTCTGTTTTAAAAGTCATACTTCGCATACTCATAGCATCATGAGGAGAGGTAGACCCCCAGTTGGCCGAGATCAGTCCGAGGACAGATTGGACAGACTGGAAAGGTTAGTTGAAGGTTTGGCCCGCGAGTTGAGGCAAACAAGGCAGCAGTACGCTAGTGCTACTTCGACTCAGGCCGAGCAGACAAACGGCCGAAATGCAGTTCCACCTCCACCTCCTCCGGTACCACAAGTGCTACCACAGCCAGCCTTATATGGGGACGGCACGATAGCTTTGATCAGAGAATTCAAGAAAATGAAGCCACCGAGATTCCAAGGGGGTATAGAGCCGATGAAAGCTGAAGCGTGGGTTTTGGAAATGGAAAAATTGTTCGAGATCTTCCCCAGCACCGACGCTCAGAAAGTGACACTGGCGGCATTCACATTGGATGACGACGCCCGCAGATGGTGGATGATGGTTCGAGAAGGCAATCCAGACTTGACCTGGACCCGATTTTTGGAGTTGTTTTACAACAAACACTTCCCCCTAAGTGTTCGAAACCGCAAGGCTACCGAATTTCAGACTTTGACGCAAGACAGCAGGACAGTGGTGGAATATGACCGTGCTTTTACCGAGTTGGCGAGATATGCACCCCACATGGTCAACGACGAATATATGAAGGCAAGAAAGTTTGAGAGTGGGCTTCGTGGGCCGATACAAGACCGGGTTAACCTGCACAACATGCCAACTTACGCCGGAGTGTTGGACAAAGCCATCCTAGCTGAAGCTAACTTGAACAAGTACCAGAATTCAGGGGAGAACCAGAGGAAAAGGCAGAACTTTGACAGTCGTCGAGCACAATTTGGTACAAAGAAGAAAGCAAATATGGGCAGCTCAAACAATCCAAGACAGGAAGGTGGTACGAAGCCGACATGTTCGAGTTGTGGGAAGCCACATTTCGGGGTCTGTCGTCGGGCGTCTGGAGCTTGTTATGAATGTGGTGAAATGGGACACTATGTGAGAGATTGTCCTAAGGCAAAGATTGTTGATGACAAGAAAGATGAGAATGCCTCGGGTTCCGTTCAGAAGGGCAACGTTGGAAAAGGGCAGATGAGGCAGGGCAGAGTTTTTGCACTGGTACCAGGAGACACTCAGAATGCTGAGACAGTGGTGTCAGGTATACTTCCAATTTGCTCTCAAGATGCATATGTATTGATTGATTCGGGCTCTACGCATTCATTCGTATCTGCTAAGTTTGCCGAGAAGATTAATAGGAGACTAGAACCCCTTGATTATATGTTATCTGTGTCTACTCCATCTGGGAGATCTATGATTATTGCATCCATTTATAGAGCATGTGTTGTTGTGATTGAGAATGTTGAATTGTTAGTTGATTTAATGCCATTGGACATAGCCCATTTTGATGTTATATTGGGAATGGATTGGTTAGTAGAAAACCATGCATCCATTGATTGTGTCTCTAAGAGTGTTACCTTGAAATCCCCAAACCAAGCCGAGGTTACGTTTCAGGGTAAAGGAGTAGTACCCCCACCTTACTTAATCTCATCCATGAAAGCCTTTAAGTTGATCCAAAAGGGGTGTCGAGGTTATTTGTGTAGTATACTAAGTAAGCTGAATGGAAGTGTCGAGTTAGCCGACGTCCCGGTTGTTAATGAATTCCCCGACGTCTTTCCGAACGATTTGCCTGGTCACTTAGTTGATAGGGGAGTAGAATTTACTGTTGACGTCATGTCGGGAACCCAACCTATCTCTAAAACACCCTACAGAATGGCCCCCGCTGAGCTTAAGGAACTGAAATTGCAACTGCAAGAGCTGTTAGATAAGGGTTTTGTTAGGCCGAGCACTTCACCTTGGGGAGCCCCCGTCTTGTTTGTTAAGAAGAAGGATGGTACGCTTCGTCTTTGTATTGATTACCGAGAACTGAATAAGGTCACCATTAAGAATAAGTACCCACTGCCGAGGATAGATGATTTGTTTGATCAGTTACAAGGAGCACGAGTCTTTTCTAAAATTGATCTTAGGTCGGGTTACCATCAGCTTAAGGTTAAAGCCGAGGATGTTGAGAAGACCGCTTTCCGGACAAGATATGGCCACTATGAATTTTTAGTGATGCCTTTTGGAGTGACCAATGCCCCTGCTGCATTTATGGATTTGATGAACAGAGTCTTTAAGCCATATTTAGATGAGTTTGTAGTTGTCTTCATTGATGATATATTGATCTACTCTAAGAGTAAAGCTGAGCATGAGGACCATTTGAGACTTACCTTACAGATTTTGAGAGACCGGAAATTGTATGCTAAGTTTAACAAGTGTGAGTTTTGGCTTTCTACTATTTCATTCTTGGGTCATGTGATTAATGAAGAGGGTATCTCGGTTGATCCTAGTAAAATTGAAGCCATAGTGGATTGGCCGAGGCCGACTAATGTGTCCGAGGTTCGTAGTTTTCTGGGTTTGGCAGGTTATTACCGAAAGTTTGTGAAGGATTTCTCCAGGACTGCAATTCCGTTGACGCAATTGACCAAGAAGGGAGCGGCGTTTGAATGGACCGAAGATCGGGAATCAGCCTTCCAGGAGTTGAAGACGAGGTTAGTCACAGCACCAGTTCTTGTACTTCCATCAGGTAATGAGGAGTTCCATATCTATAGTGATGCATCGCATAAGGGTTTGGGTTGTGTATTAATGCAAGGGGGTAAAGTCATAGCATATGCATCTCGTCAGTTGAAGCCACATGAAAAGAACTATCCTACCCATGATTTAGAACTAGCAGCCGTAGTGTTTGCTTTGAAGATTTGGCGTCACTACTTGTATGGAGCTTCTTGTCAGGTTTTTACAGATCATAAGAGCTTAAAGTACCTGTTCACTCAGAAGGAATTGAATATGAGGCAGAGAAGATGGCTCGAGTTGTTGAAAGACTACGACATGCAAATTCAATATCACCCAGGTAAAGCTAACACCGTGGCCGACGCTTTGAGCAGAAAGGTAACTGGAAGTTTGGCATGTCTAACCATGATTTCAGTAGAACCGACTATTGTTGAGGAAGTAAAGGCAAGACAGATGGAGGATGAATTCTTCAAGAAGGTAGCCGACGAGATTATTACGAAGCCGAGATCAGGGTACACCATTGAAAATCAAGTGCTTAAGTTTGAAGGAAGATTATGCGTGGCCGACGTTCCAGAGTTGAAGAGGAAAATTTTGCAGGAAGCTCATGGTTCCAAGTTTGCTGTTCATCCAGGGAACACCAAGATGTATCAGGATGTGAAGCAGACGTTTTGGTGGCCGAATATGAAAGGAGAAATAGCTGAGTTCGTATCCCAATGTCTGTACTGTCAACAAGTGAAAGCAGAGCATCAAAGGCCAGCAGGACTTCTTCAACCTTTGCCGATTCCTGAGTGGAAATGGGAACACATCTCCATGGATTTTGTGATTGGTTTGCCGAAGACACAGAAAGGTATGGATTCGATTTGGGTTGTTGTTGATAGATTAACTAAGTCAGCACACTTTTTACCTGTTAAGACTACCTTCAACGCCGATCAACTTGCCTTGTTGTATGTGAACGAGATTATTAGACTTCATGGGGTGCCGATGTCAATTGTGTCAGACCGAGATCCGAAGTTTATTTCCAGATTTTGGCAGAGCCTACAAAGAGCTTTCGGAGCCGAGTTGAGGTTTAGCACAGCTTTCCATCCCCAGACTGATGGGCAGACAGAGAGGGCAATTCAGAAACATGAAGACATGCTTAGACTATGTGTTTTGGACTTCCAAGGAAGTTGGGGAGTGCATTTGCCCTTAGTAGAATTCGCTTACAACAACAGTTATCAAGCTAGCATCGGCATGGCGCCGTATGAAGCTTTGTATGGAAGAAAGTGCAGATCGCCAATATGTTGGACCGAAGTTGGAGACAAAGCTCTGCTTGGTCATGAACTAATTCAAGTAACAACAGAGAAGATTAAACTTATTCAATAGAGGATTAAGACTGCTCAGAGTCAACAGAAGAGCTACGCCGATCAGAGAAGGAATGAGTTAGAATTCGAAGTTGGGGATCATGTATTCCTAAAGCTTTCGCCGATGAAAGGAGTTTCCAGATTTGGGAAGAAAGGTAAGTTAGCGCCCCGTTATATTGGGCCATTTGAAATTCTAAATAAAGTTAACTCCGTTGCATACAGACTCGCTTTGCCACCAAAATTGAGCCGAGTCCATAATGTGTTTCATATTTCGATATTGAGGAAGTATATTCGGGATCCACTGCATGTGATCGACTATTCCGGGATTGTAGTAATGAAGATTTAGGCTACGAAGAGAAGCCGATACGTATTATCGATAGACAAGTAAGACAGTTGAGAAACAAGTCGATACCAATGGTTAAAGTTGAATGGAAGGAGCATTACGGTGAGGATGCTACTTGGGAAATGGAAGAGGAAATGAAAATCCGACATCCAGAGTTGTTCTTGAAACAAGGTAACTTAAGTTTGGGGACCAAACTTCTTTAAGTGGGGTAGGATGTAACAACCCTCACTTTGATTCAGTCATACTTGCATACATTCATATATGATCTTGTCTTGTTATGTTGTTTTGCAAGTCTTGTCCTGTCTTGTTTTGTTTAAGTGATTGCGTGCTTGATTTTGTTCCTTGCTTGGTGTGTATCCGAGGTCATCTTGAGCCTAGTTCACCTTTGAACCCTTGTACCTAGAGCTGCCTTGGAACCACTTTGGTTGACCTCCGCCTTCACCCTGGCATATTAGCCGAGATGTCACTATCTAGGCCGAGGTGTACATCACCATGGCCGAGATGTGTATCATCTGGGCCGAGATGTTTATCCTTGCACTTAAGCGATCTGGTACCCGGATAGGTATGACCTAGACCGAGGTGTGGCACATCTAGGCCGAGGTGTGGCACAGCTTAGTCCGGTGTCGTCCTTCCAAGCCGATGTCCTTGTTTCCCTTTTGCCGAAGTTTTTTCTTTAGCCGATATCATTGCTTGCCGATGTGTCTTGCTATCTAGCTTGTTGAATACGCTTTGTCATAGACTTGTCTTATCAATCAGTCACCTTTTTGAGTTGAACCAACCCGGTAGTGCCACGTGTCCGAGCTGAGTGTTAAGACAGCCGGCAGACCTAGAAACAAATCATTTTGTCTCAAATCTTTGTCTTTAGAGAGAGAAGCTTTAGAGGAAGAAGGAAGAATTCTTGAGTGAGAATAGATCTTCCAAGCTTGATCTTTGGAGTTTGAGCCGTTAGATTCGTGTCTTGAGGTTAGAATCTTAACCTACTCTTGTTGTTCTTATTGATCATCTAGCTGCATTGCATGATCGAATCTGTTTTGCATGTCATGCATCGATTTGAAGTTGGTTTGGAAGAGAAAAATGTATTCATGTGTTCTTGAGAAAAGTCTCGTTTTGATCCGAAAGTTTGGAACAAGAACCATGTTTTTGTGTTTGTTCTTGCATGATCTTCTTGTATGGGTACCCAGGTCCGTGTTTTGAACTCATGGCATGAAATCTCAGATTTTGTAACAAGTTATGACCTTTGCATTCATCTTCTTCATGATCATGTTCATCATGTTCTTCATGTTCTTCAAAGGGAAACCCAGGTTTTCCCGACTTTGCTTTTGAATGTGGCCATCGGGACCACACCTCGGCAAGGAGGTGTGGGACCTCGGCAAAGACCTGGTTGGTACCCAGTGTGTTTCATGAGACGAAAAGCAGTGTTTTAACTCCCAGCATGTTTTGCTTTGATATTGACTTGGATCTGGTGAGAATGCCGGGATCATTTGCATGCACGTAAAGCTGGTTTTGAGAATGTATTTGCCATGTGATTGTAGGTCTTTGATCTTTGCTTTGAGCCTACATCCGAAGAACTATGTGAGTGGTGTTTTCAATAAAGCTATGTTATAATGTTTTTGATAAAACTTGCTTTGCTTTGTTTGATAAAAGTATTTATTGAGCATGAATGAATATCCTTGTTTGTATATCAAGCATAAGTTTTGTTTTGTTGGCCTTCTCGGAAAGTCCCTCGTGCTGGAGGACTCTAAACTTTCGCAGCACCATTGTGTTAAAGCGGGCTACGGGCCTAAGTAACACCAGTCTGTGTTAAAAGGATACGGTCCTTTGTAACACAAGTCCCTTGTGCTAGAGGACTCTAAACTTTTGTAGCACCCTTGTTTGAGTTATCTCCCTTGCCACCGACTGCCTTGTGCGGGTGGGTTTGTCTAATCGATTACGGATCGGTTATTCCCTTGTTTTGCCACTGACGGTTTACCGCGTGGGTTCGTTCGTTCGTAATGTATTTGTTTGATATTTCATGAGGCTTGACAGTACCCTTGAAGTTGAAAGACTTGATAGATGAATACGGTTCATCCCCTGATTTTGTAAAGTTTGCACATGTTTTGTTTGGAAAGGACTTCGGTTATTAGTCATGCAAACCCCTTTATTGTTCATGCCATTCACTGAGTATCCAAGCTCACCCTCTCTATATATATGTAGGTGATGAGCAGGACGTCGGCGACGCCTAGATGTGTTTGCAAGCTTGTTTTGGATTCATGATTATGTCGGCTTTGTTTTGTATTCATGTCGGCAATGTTGTATTTACGACGGCAAATCTTGAAAATCATGCTTCTTGGCTTGTATTTCCTGTATTTTGTACATGTCGGCTCGAGAAGCCTTTTGATCAAGATGTAACTTGTATTTTGTTGATTAACATTAAATTGTAAAGCCATATCTTGTTTGTCATTCCATTTGATCTATGCACTGCTCTTATGGACCACTTGTACTTTAAGTTATTGCTTCCGCATTTGTAAGCCCCTATGTATACTCTGTTTGTGTGTGAATTTTGAAAGCCGGCCTTCGGTAGTCTCGGATTACTGGCCATCATGGCACCATCCTACTAGGGGCGGGTCGGGGTCGTGACATCTACACTAGGCCAACAAACTTTAGTTTGTCTTGTGGCATATAAATCATAACACCTTAGATATGCTATACTTCATCCAAATGACCACATTCTTAAACATTGACATTTTGAAGGGGACAAAAAATCAGTTATGGTTCATGTCAAGCATGATGGTTTCATTAATGAATAGAAATTCTTTTTTTCTTTGGTTTTTTATTTTCTTTCCATCAAAAGTACGGTTCTTCTGAAAACCTGAGCAAATAATTCAACTAGATTCACATTACAAATAGGACTAAGAATAATACATAAGCAAAAATCAATCAATATTAATCAAGCTCTATTGCCAAAATCTTATTCCACGATATTGGAACCTCAGCTCTCATAACTTCAAAGTTGTGAAGTTCTTTCCCCTACAATCCCCTCCAACTTAATCTGGAAAAAAAAAAAATAGTTAGAAACTGGAAGCATTTGAATGTCTTGACATAACTATGGTGGTTAGTGCACTTTGGCTATACACATAACGGAATTGATGGAAATGTAACTTTAAGTTTTTTAATCTGCATATGGCTAGGGTTGAAAAATATACCAACTGATGGAGTATTGTGCAACTACTCTATTTTAATCCCTTGCAAAGCGTTAGAGGCTTTGTCTGTTCCTAAGGAGGGCAGCGTTGTTTAGATTGCACTAGTTGCCGAAAAAGAAAGACAAAAGGCAAACTGACATTTTGTTGCTTGTGTTATGGGTTACACTCATTCCATGAATTTTGCATTCAATTAAGCTCGAAACATGACACTAGATAAGGGCAAGTGTTGTTCTTTACTTCTATGTTTTTTCTTTTTCCTTTTATGACCTTATGAGTAATTGGATTACAATAACATATTTGTATACCTTTTTTCAATAAGGTACCAAAAAAAACTGATTTTCAAGTTGCTTCAGCTTCTTTTTTGTGTCTTATTTTAATTGTTTATCATTTCCCATCATACTGTTTGAAGTTTTACTTGGTCATTTTTCTCTTCTCCTAGGTACGTGAGGTCTGATTGGAGTTCAAGATCTTTGTCGACTCAGTAACTATGTTATATTATCCTATGCTTTAATTTCATTTTGTTTCCCCCCCCCCTTCTTTTATGTTTTTAGTTTGTCTCAAGCATGCACTTTTCTCATCTAAATGTACTTCAGGAAGGTCACGGCTTGCAATGGCTATCTATCTTATTTTATACTTTAAACTAGGTTCATATGACTTGCAATGGTTCCAAACAAGCTGTTGCTGTAGAACTTAATCTTTGTTGTGTTTGTTCGGAGGTACAAGAGAATGGGATTAGATTATATATTCGGGCCGATCTTGGGTCTGATTGGACTTAAAGATATTTGTCCACTCCACAACTGTGTGATGCTGCAAATTATAGTTTTGGCGGCGTGTTACATATATGATTCTATCCTTTAATTTCTTTTCTTTAGTTTTTTTTTAAAATTTTTTAAATTTTTTTATGATTTTATGTTAGCCTCAAGCAGACATTCAACTTTTCTCATTTAAACGTACTTTTTAAGAAGGCTATGACTTGCAATGGCTATTCTGTCATTTACTCTAAAACACGTTCCATAGTTACGGATATGACTTGCAATGGTCTAAACAAGACGTAACTGTAAACTTCTTATAATCCATATATTTGTGGTGTGATATAACTAAGATATGGTTTGTATGTATTATGTTTGCTTATAATAATTAGAGAAATGTGAAGAATATTGTCTAAACTCAATTAGCTGGGATGAAGAATATTTTATTTTGTTTTTTTTTATGATTTTTGTTGTGTTAAAGCTATTATAGACTTAATTGTTTGTTCTCTATTTTTTTAGTTGGTAAGAATAGTTTGTCTGTTTGTAAGTTTTAGGACCTGTTGATGTATCATTTTTAAACACTCTACTTGTTTGAAGTTTATATATTTGGCCAAATAGCCTAGGTTTTGCTTTTCAAAATTTATTGAATTTATTTAATACTTATAGAATTGCATTCAAGTGCATTGATGTTCAGGATATGGTAAATCTGACATTACCTTGGTTTCTTACAGTTCATTTGGATTAAAAGGTTTGGTGAGAAAAACAACAAAGTTACATTTTATATAACGAGTGTTTTTACGTAATTGCATAAATTTAATCAAAACCAATTACACTGGTGCACAAGAAAATACCAATTATTTTGCATCTACTGTTTCATGTCACCACACTAGTAATCACATACATTATCCTAGTCAACCTAATCTGATATAAGTTTAAAAGATTAAAGGAATAAAATCTACTTCTTATTATTTGGATTTGGGATGAAAACTTCCAGCTTTGGGCACTAGTACTTAGTTCCAATAAAAGTAAGTTTTGTTTACTCTCCAAAACCCGAGAATTCACACCCAACAACAGATCTATTAACTTAAAAACTAGAGAAATCAATTAGGTTAATTACAAGAATCATCCTCTGAAGTCTAAAATCTAAAAATCATTTTAGAATATATATTGGTAGTTCCTGTATATATATATGTTCAAGTTCTAATTGCTTTTAATTGGAGTATATATTTTATCTTTGTCAACAGTTGGAATGGAATTCCTTCCATTTGCTCATTCTAACAAATAATTAATGATTGCTTGTGGAAAATGGGGAATGAGTTCAAACCATTTTACGCCGCTAAGTTACCAAGTTCATCAACTTATACGAAAATAGTATTTATATAGAATTCTTTAAAAAATTATATAGCAGTGACAATTTTTTTGTATAACTAAATGTTATTTTAATAAAGATTTTTAATTTAAAATGATAAGTCACACTACAATCCTGTCATTTTAAATACAAATTCCGTAAATTTTTCATGTTTGTATACAAATTGTGTAAACTTCTAGAAAAATCCCAAATTAAGGGGGTTGGGTGGGATGACCATGAATGGGCAATAGTGGATTTGGGGGCTTTAGTTATAATGACTCAAGACATTTAGGGTTTTTTATTGGATATGAGATCATCTACCATTCTCGATCTTATATTTTTTAATTATTAATGTGATGATGTAGTAATATCAGATAAGTATGAAATAGAAGATAGAAAAAGGGAGACAGAAGATATGTACTCCATTAATTGTAGAGAATAAAGTTTGAGAATAACAAATAAGATGGTAAAACGTTAGGGAAGAGAGGTGGTTGTTGTACTCACGAGGCACAGTAGTTTGTTGTGCGGTCTTGTGTGGGCTTTTCTCAAGATTACTTTGATGATTCAAATCGTTTAAATTGTAAGATTCTTCAAGTAAATTATTCATGGAAAAAAATAGATTAATCAAACATTTGTAGTCACACAACAACATCACATGCATTTAAAAAAAAAAAATTAACTGCAAGCAGAGGTGGAACTAAGATGATTGTGCAAGTAGAGATTAAATTTAAATTTACCTTACAACAAAAAAGAAGAAGAAGATAGTTTGCGAGTAAATTTAAATTAATTTTTTTAATATATTCAAGGGTCTAATTGATTTTTTTTGGATAGTTCGAAGGGTAAAGTAGTTTCAAATTAAATTTCGGTGTCGTATTAGCAACTTCTATTTGATTATACATGGTCACTAAAGGTGAAGGTGAAATTAATATAAAATCGAATAGTTTAAGAATAAAATTATTATTAAAAAAACCTAGATTAAATTAATTTTTAAATGATAGTTTGGTGAGTAAAATGAAATTTCATTTGATTTAAATTTAATAAAAAAAGTTTAAGGTTGTGTTTGGATTATGGATTTGGATAGGAATTTGAAAAGTACAAGAAAAAAGATTACGATTGTGGGGTGGAGATTGAATCGGTAGTGTGAGTTCTAGAATGAATTTAAACTATAGATTGATGGCAAGTGCGTGATCTTGATCATGATCATGACTTTTTTTCAACAGGATTGACTGACTTCATTGTTGGGTTCTTGAATAAATGCAGTGAGAGATGGGATTGATCGAGAAACCTTTAAGAAAAAAAAGCAAAAAAAGAAGAAGAAGAAGAAGTGATTTAGAACATTGAAGACAACACTATTTCCCCAGATGAGTTTAATATTAGTTTCAACAATGTCATGGACTCTGTTTCAGTTCATGCATGTTGTTTTTGTTCTCATGGTGTGTTTGGATGGTTCAGGCTCTACTACTCGTCGTGTTCATGTAGCCGTGAATGAGACGGATCGGCTTGCATTGCTTGCATTCAAGGCTCAAATAACCGGTGATCCATTTGGAGCTTTGAATTTGTGGAATGAATTTGTCCACTTCTATCAATGGGTTCTGTAACATGTGGCCATCGCCACAAGAGGGTGACTGTGAATATTGACAGGCTCCATTTCGCCTCACGTTGGAAATCTAAGCTTCCTTAGGGAACTGTGATTGCATAACAATAGCTTCACTCATCAAATCCCTCCTGAACTCGGCCATCTACGAAGACTATGAATATAATGTTGGGGAATTTTCAAAATGGTTTTCAAATTTATAGTTTATTTTTGGGTGTTTTCAAAACCTTCCATGTTTTTCTTTGGAAAGCATGAAATAATCTTGGGGCTTTGTCCCAGATCGGAAAGAGAGGAAAACATGGAGCACTTAATAAAGTGCTACATAGAATATTCCTTTCAATATGGAATTGTGAGGTGAAAGCTAGTGTGAATGCATCCACACTGCAAGGATGGTGCTTCACACCATCCGCGTGGCGTGGGCAGTGGGTTGTGTGGCGTTTGATGGCGCACTTTGCACTTAGCACGGACGCATCGGCACAAGGAGCCATAAAGGCGCTTTCCTATTTGCATCGGACAGGTTAGAGCGATAACGTAGATCCAACGTGGCATGGGTGACGTGGAATACAATCAGCTCCCCATGGTAGTGACGTGTCGTCCGTTAGTGATGAGTTAACCAACTGATCAAATGGTTGTGTGTCTGATCTGGAGCAGGTTGATCATAGCCGTTGATTAGAGATGCTCGTGATCGTACAGATGAGATGGAACCTGATCGTGATCAGGTGTGATTAGTCAAGGCGTCTATTCGGTGTGAGAATTATCTGCATTGTAGATCGTCGATCCAACGGTCAGATCTGATTGGATGCCATCAAGGGACATGACCATTCGATCAGGTGCATCAAGGCCTGTAAATAGGCTGCGGAATCAGCCATTTCATTCCAACCAAAAAATTCAGAATTCATTCCTGCAATTCTCTCTCTCTCTCTCTCTTTCTCCTAATTTAGACTTTTCAATCAAGAGTTTCTTAAGCAAATTTCTGTTTTTCTTACTGGTAATCAAGTTTTGTAGATTTGATTATCAGTATCTTGGTTTTCTTGATTATATCAAGAGTATTTTGATCTACTGTCGTCAGTACAGATGCCAGTAGATTTGATCTTTAGATCAAGCTTCATTGTATCCTAAAGGCAAATTTGCTGTAACGCCCTGCACACATTTTGGTGGGTGCAAATATTGTCTTTAGGAAAGTGACTTACGTTATCGCTCGAAGAACAAGTTTGTGGCTGTTTGTGGCATGTTCACCTCGAATACAACAGCCACAAACTTGTTCGGACAGGTTAGTAACGCGACTTGAAGCACCAAATTTTTGTCCTACATAGACAAGATCATCGCCAAGTTTTGAAGACCCGAAGACTACCAACTGAAGAATTCAAGAAAATTTGTTCCAACAATCTAAAGAGAATATTTAGATATGGCGATGTCTATTCAGAAAATGACTCAAGATTTCATGAAGCTTGACCGGTTTGATGGCGGCAATTTCCGACGCTGGCAAAAGAAGATGCACTTTTTGCTCACCACTCTCAAAGTGGTCTATGTGCTGATTATCCGGTGGACCAAGAGGATGAGACTATGGAGCAAACCTGTACCAGAACCAAATGGGAGAATGATGACTACATTTGCCGAGGACACATTCTGAATGTGCTGTCAGACTCTATGTTAGATGTGTATCAACATCTGGAAACGACAAAGCAACTCTGGGACATACTACAGTCAAAGTATCTCACCGAGGATGCCACCGGTAAGAAATTTCTTGTTAGTAATTTTATGTGCTTTACTATGATTGATACAAAGCCCATTATGGAACAATTCCATGAGATCCAACATTTTCTGAGTCAATTTTGACAAAAGAATATGAACATGGATGAATCTATTGTAGTTTCGTCTATAATAGAGAAACTGCCACCTTCTTGGAAGGATTTTAAGAAAACTCTGAAACACAAAAAGGAAGATCTAACTTTAGAGGAATTGGCTCAACACCTCCAAGTTGAGGAAGAGTCAAGACTTCTTGAAAGTAAAGAAAACCAATTGGCTCAGACTTCCAAGATTCACATGGTGGATGATGGCAAGAGGTTCAACAAAAAGAAGCGTAAGCGTGAACCCCAACCCAAGAAAGATGCTAAGAAACCGAAAGGCGCTTGCTGGCACTTTGGCAAGCCAGGGCACTTCAGGTATGAATGCCGGTCATACAAGAAGAAGCTAGAAGCATCAAATGCCAAGAACAAGTTTGTGGCTGTTGTATCTGAGGTGAACATGCTCAAAGATGCTGGTGACTGGTGGATTGACTCAGGAGCAATAAGGCACATTTGCAATGACAAAAGTCATTTCACTACTTATGAACAAGTGAGTAATGGAACAGTTCTCTACATGGGCAACTCTTCAACTACTACTGTCAAAGGCAAAGGGACGGTGGATCTAGAGTTCACATCTGGAAAAGTCCTAAGTCTTAATGATGTTTATCATGTACCTAATGTCAGGAAAAACCTTGTATTTGGAAGCCTACTTAATAAGCATGGTTTCAAGTTAGTATTTGAGTCGGACAAATTTGTCCTGTCTAAGGGTGGAATTTTTGTTGGGAAGGGCTACATGTATCAGGGAATGTTCAAACTTAACGTTATCAATAATACAGTTATTTCTGCTTATATTGTTGATTCTCTTTCTTTATGGCATGCTCGTTTAGGTCATGTTAATACTAGGAAAATGTATGATATGGTTAATTTAGATTTAATTCCTAAGTATGACATTGATATGTTTGAAAAATATAAATTTTGTGTACAATCAAAAATTACTCGCATTCCATTTCCTAATGTAGATAAAACCACATCTCTGCTTGAACTTATGCATAGTGATGTATGTGACATGCATAGTACCCCCACTAGAGGTGGTAAGAAATATTTTGTAACGTTCATTGATGATTTTTCTAAGTATTGTCGTATCTATCTTTTGCATTCAAAAGATGAGGTGCTTGATAAATTCAAGATTTTTAAGACAGAAGTAGAAAATCAGTGTAATGTCAAAATAAAGACTTCGGTCTGATAGAGGCGGGGAATACTATTTTCCAGAATATTGTGAAAATGTTGGTATTATTCTTGAGAAGTCTGCACCCTACTGTAGACACCCCATTTTTTACGGCCCTTCAAGACTTGGATGTTCTTGTAGGTACATCCGATGACGAGTCTGATTGCTCGCCGAGCGCTCAAAGTCCTCAGCAGAATGCCACAGGTTTGAGCTTTCCAAACCCTACATCCTTTTTGTCTCCTTTTTGGACCATATCTTGGCCCTTCTCCCCTATAGTCTTTGGTGGCCTGTCGGCCATCTATGAAGGCTGCCGGCCAGAGCTTTTGTCCTGCCGGCCATTGATGTACCTTGCCGGCTATCAATGATGGCCGACCGGCCACTAGTGTTTTCTGCAGATATTTTGTGCCAACTGTGCCAGCTGTGCCACAGAGGCTTGTATCTACCCACACGTGGAGGGCTGGATCTCTGTGTATGGAATTCATATTTTCTATATATCGAGGGGTTCCTCACCCATTTTTGAGGGTTAGAAATTTTGGAACAAAAATCTCTCTCTCTCTCTCTCTCTCTCTCTCTCTTGCAATTTTGTGCTTACTTGCCTAGTTTCTCTACACTTTTGCATACACATCCTAAACCAAATCCTCTCACTTTTGAGCTGAGGTTCCTTGGGACTTGTTTTGAGCTCTTGAAGGTGGTTTTAGCTTGGTTTGGTGCCTAATTTGAGCTTTGCTTCAAAGTTATAACACTTGTCTTGTTTACTTTGTTTCAATATACTTGTTTTACCATCTTTTTTTACTATTTTGGGGCTGGTTTTAAACTATAAAAAGTTCTGTTTTTGTCACTTAAAAGTGGTGGTTTGAGCCATTTTTTAGTTAGGGGGTGGTTCACCCTTCTTGCTTCTTAGTTTGTCAAGTTTTTGTGCCTTTGTTCACCACTTTCAAACCAACTTTTTTAGGCCTTTTAACCACTGAATTTCAGAGGTTTTTCAATGGTAAAAAACTCATTTTGAAGTCCAAATTTGAAGGGGTTACCTCCCCTCCTTGTGTCTTGTTTGCATGCCTAGTTAGCCCCATGCATTAGCTTAATATTTTAGCTTTTTCTGGCTCAAGTCCAGCATGTCTTAAGCTCTGTTTTGAACTGTTTTGCCACTGTTTTGGCTGTTTCGTCCCTTTTGAGTCTTGTTTTGCATGGTTGTAGTGTAAGTTCCTTTATTAACTTAATGTTTTAAGGCTTTAACCACCATTGGTTTGAGTTGGTTGCATATTTTAGTACCTTTATCACTCATTTCCAACATTTCATCTCTGCAACCTCCCTCTTTTCTTGATTTTATTTTTTCTTTGAAAGTGGTTTCAAACCATTTGTTTGCCTAAGTGTGAAATGGAGGTGCTACACCCAATGGTTTAATCCCTTAGGGGGTTCATTACCAATAGTGTAATGCCTCTTTCATGCCAAAAGCAACTTGTGGTTTGAGCCCTCTTTCCATTGGAGGACACTCACCAATGGACTTGATGGATTAATGAATGACTTGGTAATTAAAATGAGTATACAAAATTGATAAGTAAAAGAGGCAAGATAAGCATTTTTTGTGTTGCATTGCATGTGTTCAAATCGGACGTTAGTTTGAGCACAAGGAAAATGGGACATTTCATACTCAAAAGTGATGAAATGTGCCATTTTCCTAGGTCTCCATTGCCCTTGATCATGCATGATAAGGTGATGGTCATTTTGGTCTCATTTTGCATTTATTAAACTTGCACAATTGGTTTTACAAGCCATCATGCAATGAAATTGCTTGATTGATGGTTTATGAACCAAATTTTGTCCCTCCTTTGATTTCCCCTTGAAAAAGGAGAGGCAAAGTGTGCAGACAACCCTTGGAAAAACCCCTTTTTTACTCTGTTTGTGCTCTGCTGCAGCATGGTGATCCAATGCGTCAGTGGCCAGCAGGCCACCATCCATGGCCGGCAGTGCACCATAGATGGTCGACAGTACCCCCTTTTGGCCGGTAGTAGCCGTCCATGGCCAGCCGGCAGGTCACTGATGTGAACCTTAGTTGATTTTGGTAATATGGAGCAGAAAGATTCTAGAAATGCTCAACCCTGGAAGCAGAGGCTTTCAAGAGCAAAACGAAGGTCTTTTCGGGCCAAAACCAAGCATGTGCATCTTCCACTTCCGAGGCGGAGTAGTGGTAGCATAGTTTAATGTCTTATATGCTTAGTTCGTGTGCATTTATGTTATAAATTAATTAATTAGTTTGCTAGTTAGTTAAAGTGTTGTAATAATTAGTAATTAGCTTAGCTAATTATTCATTTGGCTTGTAATAATTAGTCTAATTAGCTTAATTAGATTAGTTTAATCAGCTAGCTAGTTAGCTCTTATTCATTTGGATGCTCCTTCACGAGGGCGTAATGTTGTAATAAGTGTGCGTGCATACGTGTGTATGTCTTCCAACCCCACGTCTTTCTCCCTTTTATTTAATCGCTTTTGATGGTTAGATTAGGGACATGTTTTAATTAGCATACCTTATGCTTGCATCCATTCATTCGTATTGCATGCACCGAAGCTCGGCGCATCATTCAAACTGCATTATTGTTTCAATATCTTCTTTGAATATGTGTTTAATCGCATGCTGTTCAAATCGATCCATATGACATATTAGTAGCCGAGCCTATTAATTGCATATTGCATGTGTTGCATTAGACATTTGGCGTAGTTAGGAATCATGCATTATTTTCTAACCCATATTTTCTTAGCTTGGAGTACTAGGTGAGTTTTACGCTTTAGCATACTTGCATAAGTGCGAATGTTGCCATGTTTAGCATGCTTGCCATGAGGCTATGTGCTTAAATGCTGAATTGGAAGGATTCAACAAATGTGCATTTTAAGCCCACTTTGTTGAGTGGCAAATCATGTTTTAAGCCTACTATGTTTGGTGGCAAATTCGCAAACCTTTAAGCCCATTTGAGGTGGCAAATTCAAACCATTTTCGCAAACAAACATGAGTTGAATTGTTCCAAATTGAGCAAACTAGTCTATACTTGATTGTGCGCATCACATAGTAAAGCTAGCTTAATAATCAACAAGAACACATAATGTTTATAAAAAATCATATCATGATTAGTAGATGCCGATCTTTGATCGGGCGAGCGGAGGTGCTCAATTCATGACCTTCCCCTCTCGTACCTAAGTTCCCAAGCCGAGGTAACTTTCATGATGACAGACATATGGCCTTTGGCATGAGTCATGGGTTTCCTAAATTTTCCCAAAATAAAATATTTATGTGGCAACTCTGTATCTAGCAAAGCAATCCAATTTTGGTACTTTTTTATTCAAAATCAATTTTTCAAAACAATTTGCCGGATTTGGACTCTTTGGTGATTATCAGTTTCACATTGCACTTGTGAGATTAGATTCCGAACTACGGAGTCCGAACTGTAGGGCTTCTTTCAAACCTTCTGAAAGGGGCCGCGAAAAAGCCGAGCCACACCTACACACCACAACAAAATAGAGTAGCTGAAAGAAAGAATAAGACATTAACAGAAATTATTAATGCTATGCTTTCTTACTCCAGTTTAAGTTCTGGTTTTTAGGGTGAAGCCTTACTCACTGCCTGTCACATACTCAATAGAATTCCTCTCAAGGGAAGAAATGTTACTCCTTATGAACTTTGGAAAAACAAGAAACCTAATCTTGGTTACTTGAAAACATGGGGTTGTAGAGCAATAGTCAGATTGCTTGAACCTATAAAGAAGAAATTAGGTGAAAATGGAATTGATTGCATATTCCTGGTCTATGCTATACATAGCAAAGCATATAGGTTTCTGGTAGTAGAGCCTAATGGTTCAGTGGAAACAAATACCATCATTGAATCACATGATACGGTATTTTATGAGAATCGTTTCACAACCATTCCAAGGTTGGATTATAATCAAGAAAATGAATAAACTCCTTTGATGTCTACAGAGGAAAGTGAACAACATAAACCCATTAAGCCTAATGAATCTAATGAGCCTATTAAGCTAAGGAGGAGTAAGAGGGCTAGGACTGAGAAGTCATATGGCCCTGATTTTGTTATTTACCTTGTAGAAGGAACTAGGAAAGCTTATTGTAAACAAACAATGATTTCTTTGAATATGGATTCAGATCTATTAACCATTGAGGAGGCTATGAAGTCTCAAGATATTGCTTTCTGGAAAGAAGCAATAAACGATGAGATGGATTCTATCATGGGTAACAATACCTGGACACTTGCTGATTTGCCACCTGGATCCAAACTAATTGGTTGTAAATGGATTTTCAATAGGAAAATGAAAGTTGATGGCACAATTAACAAGTTCAAAGCAAGATTAGTTACTAAGGGTTTTACTCAAAATGAGGGTATCGATTATTTTGATACATATGCTCCGGTGGCTAGAATCGCCACCACTCGAGTGTTGATTGCCTTAGCCTCAATCTGTAAGCTTGAAATCCATCAAATGGATGTTAAGACCGCTTTCCTAAATGTAGAGTCAGATGAGGAAATCTACATGCAACAATCGGAAGGATTTGTTGTACAGGGTCAAGAGCACAAAGTGTGTAAACTCGTGAAGTCACTATCTGGACTGAAACAAGCTCCAAAACAGTGGCATAAGAAATTTGACAAAGTAATAGTGTCAAATGGTTTTAGGATACATGAATCTGATAAGTATGTGTATAGTAAGTTTATTGGAAATAGAGGTGTAATCATATGCCTATATGTAGATGACATGCTTATTTTTGGTACTGACAATGATGTCATTGAAAGTACTAAAAGTTTCTTGTCGTCTAGCTTTAGTATGAAAGACATGGGCTTGGCTGATGTAATTCTGGGTATTAAGATCAAATGAAAGGGCAATAATTTGATTCTAACCCAGTCGCACTATATTGAGAAAATTCTTAAGAAATTTAATCAATATAATTGTACACCCATGTCTACACCTTTTTATTCAAATTTGAAATTGTATCCTAATACTGGAAGAGCTGTTGATCAGCTAGAATACTCAAGAGTAATAGGTAGCCTGATGTATGCCATGACTTGCACTAGACCTGATATTGCTTTTGCAGTGGGAAAACTTAGTAGATACACTAGTAATCCCAGTAGTGTGCATTGGCATTCTATTAACCAAGTACTTAGGTACTTGAGGAAAACAATAGACTATGGAATAGTCTATAATGGCTATCCAGCAGTGCTGGAAGGATTCACGGATGCTAGTTGGATAACTGACCGTGAAGATCACTCGTCCACGAGTGGTTGGATTTTTACTCTTGGAGGAGGAGCTATCTCCTGGGGTTCCAAGAAGCAAACATGCATAACAGACTCAACCATGGCGTCAGAGTTTGTAGCATTGGCTTCTTGTAGCAAAGAGGCAGAGTGGCTAAGGAATCTCTTGTTAGAGATTAAGATATGGCCAAAACCTATGCCACCAATATTTTTGCATTGTGATAGTGAAACAACTCTATCACGGGCCTATAGCCATGTCTATAATGGAAAGTCTAGGCATATAGGACTAAGACATAGCTGTGTTAGGCAGTTAATCACAGAAGGTGTGATTACCATTAGTTATGTAAAGTCAAGTGAAAACTTGGCTGACCCCTTAACAAAGGGACTTGCAAGGGATTTGGTGTGGAAAACATCAAAGGGGGTGGGTCTTAAGCCCACTTAAAATAATCACTCCTAGTGTAAACTCGACTCAATTCTTGAAGAAACATCAAGTCTTGAGTTCAATGAGCTCAAGTACACCATATGTTGTGATTGCAAGCACTTAGTTTTATTTCATTTTCATCCCAAGGTTGAAGTGCTTGGTACCTATAATGTGAAAAGAAGAGAATGAGTTAGCAAACTCTTAATAAGCTTACAACTGAGTTGTTAGGGTACTGTAAATTACAGGGGTACTCTTAGTAAGCTTATCTATGTGAGTGTAGGAGGTGGTGCCGCTTCCTATGAGTCCAAGGGCTTAACTCTAGAGAGCTCATGAAACAGGATATAGACACAAGGCCAATCCACATGTCGGTTTGTTTGAATACTTGAGGTAACCTGTACTGTGCGTGAGACATGTCCTGTTAGTCGAATAAGATCGCTAGTTCAAAGACAAGTCTACTATGCCATCTTGACTAACTTTGAGATGTCTTCACTAAGTGAATGATTCAAATAGTAAGATATCTTCACCTATGCATAAGGCTGCCAAGTGAACCAAGAATCATCATCTGATATTTTGAAAATGGTGAGGGAATGTTGGGGAATTTTCAAAATGGGTTTTCAAATTTATAGTTTATTTTTGGGTGTTTTCGAAACCTTCTATATTTTTCTTTGGAAAGCATGAAATACGCTTGGGGCTTTGTCTTACATCAGAAAGAGAGGAAAACATGGTGCACTTAATAAAGTGCTATATGGAATATTCCTTTGAATATGGAATTGTGAGGTGAAAGCTAGTGTGCATGCATCCACACCGCAAGGATGGTGCTTTGCACCATCTGCGCGCTCGTGACGTGGGCAGTGGGCTGTGTGACGTTTGATGGCGCACTTTGCACTTAGCAAGACGCCATGAGGGCGCTTTCCTATTTGCATCAGACAGGTTGGAGTGATGACGTGGATCCAACATGGCATGGGTGACGTGGAATATAGTCAGCTCCACATGGTAGTGACGTGTTGTCCGTTGGCAATGAGTCAACCAACCGATCAAACGGTTATTTGTCCAATCTGGGGTGGGTTGATCATAGCCGTTGATTAGAAATGCGCGTGATTGCATGGATGAGATGGCACCCGATCGTGATCAGGTGTGATTAGTCAAGGCGTCTATTCAGTGTGAGAATTATCTGCACTGTAGATCGTCGATCCAACAGTCAGATCTGATTGGATGCGATCAAGGGACATGACCATTCAATCAGGTGCATCAAGGCCTATAACTAGGCTGTGGAATCAGCCATTTCATTCCATCCAAAAAATTCAGAATTCATTCCTGTAATTCTCTCTCTCTCCTTATTGATTTAGAGTTTTCAATCAAGAGTTTCTTAAGAAAATTTCTACTTTTCTTACTGGTAATCAAGTTTTGCAGATTTGTTTATCAGTATCTTGGTTTTCTTGATTATATCAAGAGTATACCGATCTACTATCGTCAATACAGACGCCGGTAGATTTGATCTTTAGATCAGGCTTCATTGTATCCTGGAGGCAAATTTGCTGTAAACCCCTGTACACCCTTTGGTGGGTGCAAATATTGTCTTTAGGAAAGCGACTTAGTAACGCGACTTGAAGCACCAAATTTCTATCCTACATAGAAAAGATCATCGTCAAGTTTTGAAGACCAGAAGACTACCAACTGAAGAATTCAAGACAATTTGTTCCAACATATTGAAACTAGGCAATAATTTAATCAATATTGAAATTCCAGCCAATATATCTGCTTGCTCTAACCTTGTTGCTCATGAATGTTATCGCAATAGGCTGGCCGGAAAAATTCCTATGGAGCTTGGTTCTCTGTCTCTGCTCAAGCAACTGTTTATTGACTTCAATAAGCTAACAGAAGGCAAGATATTATTTCCCATCATACTTTAAACAGTAAAGTTTGTCGTTCTCTAAACTTATTTTCTACAAAGAATTATTTGTAGAAGGTACATTACTATTTGTTTATATGATTCTGACCTAGCATCTTTACAATTGTATTTACTTTGTATTATACATGAATTACAGAGTATGGTAAGGGAAATGAGGTGATGACATTGGAGATGTTTGTGGGAAAGAGACCTACTGATAACATGTTTAATGATAATCTGAGTCTCCATAACTTTGTTAAGATGGCTTTACCCGAACAAGTAACAAGCATTGTTGATCCAACACTATTTCAACGAAGAGAAATTGGCGAGGCAAGCTCAAGCACCAACAATACTCGGAATAAGAGCTCTACTAGCAATCAAAAAAATCACGAGTGCTTGATTTCAATACTTAATATTGGAATCGCTTGTTTACCAGAACTACCAAGAGATCGACCAGCCATTAATCATGTTGTTACTCAGTTGCATGTGATCAAGAACAATTTTCTTGGAATTGATGGGTTCGTGGAGGAAGAAGAGCTAGAATTGCAATGTAATAATGAGTAGGCATAACCCTATAACTTTCTTAGAAACTGAAGAATATACCTGCATTTATTACTGAAATTGTCGCAATTCTACACTAGGCCAACAAACTTTAGTTTGTCTTGTAGCTTTCATATGGTCTTAGATCTACCATACTTCACCAAGATGATCACATTCTGCAACATTGACATTTTTAAGGTAATAAAACATCAACTATGGTTTCTATCAAGCATGATGGTTTCATTATCAAATGCAAATTCATTTTTTTGCTTTGGTTCTTTGTTTTCTTTCCCTCAAACTAGGATTCTTGAGTAAAGGAACTTAGCTATGTTAACGGTAGGAGCAAGTAGCATCAATTCAATTACTTCTCCACATAGACCTCTATAGCTATTAATAAGCTAACTAGATTCACATTACAAATACATTTATGATAATACAGTCAACCTCTATTGCCAAAATTTTATTCCAAGATAGACGAACCTCAGTTCTCATGACTTCAAAGTTGCAAACCCTTAATGTCCTGAAACAACTATGGTGGTTAGTGAACTTTGGCCATTTATATTTTTATAATGGAATTAATGGAAATGTAATTTCAAGTGTTTTAATCTCCACATGGCTAGGGTTAAAAAAATATACCAGCTGATGGAGTTTTGTGCAACTACTCTGCTTAAATCCCTAGCAAAGCCTTAGAGGCTTATCTGTTCCTAAGGAGAGCAGCATAATAAACATTGCACTAGCTTCCCAAGAAGAAAGAAAAAGGTTAACTGACATTTTGTTGCATGTATTATGGGTTAACACCCATTCCATGAATTTTTCAAGCAATTACGCTCAAAACATGACACTTTTTTTTCCCTTGTTTTTTGATCTTATGAGAATTTGGTTTACAATAGCATATTTAGATACATTTATTCAATAAGGTACCATAAAAAATGATTTCCAGGTTCTTCAACTTCTTATTTGTGTCTTCTTTTAATTGTTTATCATCTCTTATCTTGCTCTTTGACATTTTAATTAGTTTTTCTCTTCTCCTAGGTACTTGAGGTCTGATTGGACTTGCAGATCTTTGTCGACTCAACAACTATGTGATATTATTTTTCCCTCTTCTTTTATGTTTTTAGTTTGTCTCAAGCATGCATGCAACTGATGTAGAGTATAAAAAACTCAAGGAAGAATAAATTCAAAGAAGTGGCGATATTTAGAAATTGACATGCTTTAAAAGAAAAACCAATAGGAACCATTCATAATTATGTTTTTAGTATTATTTTAGAGTCTTATTTTATCATTATTTTATATTTTCTAGAATTTTTAAATCAGAGATATTTTGGTAATTTTATATTTGCTGACATGGGTTGTAGGGGTCGCCCATGAGTTGTCTTAGGTCAAGTTATTTAATTAGATTTTATTTATAATTCTTATTTGGTCTTAAATTGGTTTTGGAAGTCAAAGATATTGTTGTAGTTTATTTTTTTAGGCTCTAATTGGTTTAAAAAGTCTCCTAATTCTATATAAAGCTAGGTAATGCTTATAATTTTACACTCTATACCCCTCAACTATAGCTAATTTGTCTACTTAGTCCCTAAACTATCAATTGAGTCTATTCAGTCTATAAAGTATATAGATTAAAGTCTATTGGTCCCTAAACTATCAATTGTATCTAGTAAGTCCCTAAATTATTTAAATAAAACCTATTTAGTCCCTGAAAATGGTAAAAATAAAATATAAGCTCGTAAGTGTTATAAATTAGTAAAATACCCTATCTAATTAAAATTTTATTTCAAAAAAACCTTTAATTTTTATTCCGTCTTTAAAAAGTAGGCGTTAGCTCTTGTGGTGAATTTCCTTTAGAAGGGTAAAGGCAATTATCTATAGTATTTTTTTACTTATATTATAAAATGACTACGTGTGCTTACCTTTATCTAGTATTATATGTCAGAAATAATTTCTAATTGATTGTTTTTAAGTTTTTCACTAAGTTTTTTATATAATTTAATTAATATATTATTTTTTATATTATTATTTGTAGCAAAATGTTATTATTTAAACTATCTAATTCTATTTCAGTATATCTAATACTCATATAATTTTATTGGTAATACTGAGAAATCATACTATAATACTAATTTAAACACACAACGAAATAAAACACTTTTTAAAGACAATAAAAATTTTAAATTTTTTTTGTAATAAAATTTTAATTAGTTAGGCCCCATTTAATAGGACTTAAAGCTTGGTTTGGTTTGATTTGGTTTAAAATTTTAGTTAGTTAGAGTCTTTTACTAATTTATAATACTTACGGGCATATATTTTAATTTTATAATGCTTTCAGGGAAGGTTTAAATTAAATATTTTAGGGATTTAATAGATTTAATCGATAGTTTAGAGACTAAATAAATTGATTCATATACTTCAGAGATTTAGTAGACTCAATTGATAGTTCAGGGACTAAATAGACAATTTGACGATAGTTCAGGATAGAAAGTGTAATAAACCCTATAATTTAATAGAGTTAATATTTTAGAGAATTTTTAAAGCTTTTGAAGCTTCTTTATGGATTGTGTGATGCAATCAAACCTTAAGTGTGATGCTTAAGGATTTTTGGAGTGATTCCTAAACCTATCTTTGTCATTCTCTTCTCTCTCTTTTTTCAATTTACTATTTTCGGATTACTATTCACAGCCCTCTAAAAGTGTGCTTTTCAACCTCAAAACCCCATCCAATCACCCCCAATAAACTCTAATCCCTTTCTCTACCTATTAGCATTCAATTTAACCCTTAAAATCCTAAATTACTCATTGTTTAGGCTGTCAAATAACCTCTGTTTTCAAAATCCAACGTTGTCCTTACTCGTCCTACATCAACAACTTTTCTTATTTAAATGTACTTTAAGAAGGTTATGACTTGTAATGGCTATCCTGTTTTATACTCTAAAATAGGTCCATATGGTCCAAACAGGTTGTAACTGTAGAACTTATAATCTTCTTTGTGTTTGTTCTGAGGAATAAGAGTGTGGGACTGGATTATATATCCTGGTCAATACTGAATTTTCACGTTTAGATATAAAAGTGGACTTTTGGATTAACAGTCCTCCCAAACTGTATATCCTCCATTTGAGGGACTATTGAGTCCCTCGAGGATGGTGGGATACGAAAATAGGGGATTCATGGGGGTCTAGATTTAGCGGTTAAAATATCAAAATATCCTGAAACTATAGTCATTACACCATGTAATCCATGTCTAGTGATTACAAATAAACATGGGATATGATATGATTCTATTCATCGCTTCTTAATCCAGGAGCATTCCAGACGTGGGATAGAACATATAATCCTAAAGGATTGGTAATCAAAGAACATTTAATCATGGACTAATAGTACCATGTAATCTAGTCCAACTTGTCCAAATAATCAAAATTCATAACTGAGTTACATAAGTTACTTGGTTACCTTAATTTCTGCTTTCATCAAGGATTAGAAAGAACAGAAGTTGGTTGTAACGCCTCGAAATAATTACAATAATCTGACCCAACACAATTAACATATGACAACGTAATCGAAATAATAAACTTTCATTAATCCGGATTGTTATACAAAAGTGACACATGCAATATACATTCATTAATAGTCTATCCTGAATCTACAGCATGTGCTACCAGTAGTAAAGAGGAATGCAAGTTAAACAAGTATTTAAATGCCCTAAAGGCTTACATCTTTCCAAGTCTTAGCTTGGTTACAACAAAAGTGAGACTAGCTCAATACAAATAAAGCCCTTGGCCATATAGAGAAAATACAACAAAAAGAAGCCCCATGCTCCAAAATCCCTCCAAGCTATTGCCTCGGCGGAGGCATATCACCAACACCTGAAAATGATTTTTTCCAAATAGGGTGGGCCAAAATCCAGTAGAAACAATCCAACACAGTGTATGAATTTTAACGAAGATATAAGTACAGTGTGCATCTACAATATTAGTATTAAAACATTCATATTCTGTATAGTCATAAGGTAACAAAATTCATATCTCATTCCTTTTTCCTTTTTGTTGATTCAAGTTAATTCATTTCATCTCAATTCATGAGCCAATTTCATTATCTTTCAAACAACCCATCTGAGACTACAACTCAGTGGTTTCCAATTTAACATAACCATCACACAAACACTTCAATTTTCCATTTTATGGAAATTTCGTCCGCGGGATCGGCACCCATGTATATGTGCAGTTTCGGGACTTTCACCCTGGACACATAGGCCAACTTAATTTCAATGGAGTCCATCCCCTATCTTCTCCCAAACAATGGAGTACATCCCTTTTCTCCTCCCAAACAATCATACATATACAATGTATTTAAAACATAGTCATATTCAATGATAACCAACAAGAAATTAGTTTTAATTCACCTAATCCTCATACAATTTCTACAACAATGATAGCTATCCTCCATCGATAGTGTAATGACCCAAAAAAAAAATTTAAAATAGCTAGCACATAATTTAATTAAGCAAATTTTCGAATTTGATTGTAGTGTAAATTCTGTGCGAAAACAGTTTGGTTTTGTATTTTTTAAAAATAGTTCCCGATCTCAGAAAATTATGAAATTTTTATATGTTGTTCCCATATGAGTCTAGTACGTTGGATACAAATTTTAGAATTTAATGATGAGTATTTATTTAATGAAAATTCACGGACTGATTGGTGTTCAGTTTAATTAATAGCAGAATTTGAAATTTAGTTTTGGGTGTTCGGACCATGATTTAAGATAAATTTGTTGGGTCTATTTTGGTATATAATTTGACCATGTTTGGCTTATGGGCGGGACTCATGACTTAAATTTAATTTAAATTGAGTTCGTTTAATGACTCATATTTAACTGTTCGGTCCTTTTTTATTATGTGATTGGTAGTAACCACCTTGGGAGTTGTTATTATTTATTATATAGGATTATAATAAATATTTGATAGTTGATTTTATGGTGTGTATCATATGATGAAAAATTATATATTTTTGTAGTGAAAAAAATGGGTGTATATTTCGTAGTAAGCAAAATATTATATTTTGTGGCGTACAAAAATATTATATTTTGTGGTGGAAAAATATTATATCATTTTTGTCATTAATGATGTTGAAATATACTTTTAATTGATATATATATATATATATATATACACATACATATATAGATTCATAGATACTTAAATATAGCAAAATAAAGTATAATAATGATGATTGAAGAGCAACCCACGTGGGGCTACTCCCTTTCCCATCTCCTTCATTCTTTTTTTTATTGTTTTGAATCAAACAATCAAACTCACCACTCTCTCTCTCTTTGGTCTCTCAACTCTCAGTTATCTCTCTCTCCCTCTGAAATTTTTTTCTTTGGTTATTTTATTATATAAAATCCTTGATTCATCGAAACCTATTAGGTTTTAGACCCTCATTCCATAGATTAAATTGTAGAGGGTTCCGAGGGCTCCGATTTAATTAAACGAATCGAATTTTTGTCGTCGGAAATTTTTATTTTCTTGGAAGCTCTTGGATCGAGGTAGGGATTTTTCCTACACTTCTTTATGCACTTTTACTTGATTATATGGAGCTTAGAGTTGTATATAATTTAATTAGAATTTTTGGAAAATTTGTGATTTATTTGCTTAAAAGGGGAATTTTGAGAAAAATAAAGAGTTGATGCCCAAATTGCAAAAGTGTAAACTTGGAATATGTTTGTAAGGTTATGAAAGAGCTATGTTTTAAATTTGAACAAAGCAGACTTTGATTCAATTGGTTTTGAACTTTTTACCGGTTTGTGACCAAAAGAGCATTTTTAAAGAAAACAAAGGAATTACGTTTAACTTTTGGTGCTTTCAATCAAAATAGAATGTCATAGTTGAATAATACTTGGAGAATGAGTTTGGAAAGAAAATGATGTTTTCTTGGGCATCAACAGTATTATTTTATTTAATGTATCTGTTGGAATAAAACCGACACAGTTAGAAACGGACCTTGAGAGGTTACCAGATTTTATTGTGATATGAAAACTAGTGTAGTTGTTCATATTTGATGACATGTGGAATAGATTGTATTTATCGGAATTTTTGGAATTTAATTGTTTAAATATCTGTTTAGAAATATCTGTTTTGGGCTATCGGTGGAAGATAGCCGTGATTGTTGTAGAAATTCATGAGACTTAGGTAAATTGAGCCACATTCCTCATTTGTTGCATTGGACATTGCATTACATTCATTTCATTGGAAATGTATTTGTTTTTGAGAAATGCTTAGAAATGTATCTGTTTGTGAAAAAATGAATACTTAGTGAATCTGGGTAGGGGGTGTAGAACCGCGCAGTTTACTGGTAAAAATGGCAGTGGTAGTGCATTAGGGCCTACTTGCAGACACTTACCTAGAGATTCACAGAGCCTGTATTCATGTAACATATATGGTTTAAAAAGGAAATGATTTTATATCTGTTGTTGCATCTCAGTATTACATGCTTTATAAAAAGGGAGATAAACTGTTTTATCATAAGCATGGCATGAGCATAGTCCTCTTTAGTCTTGTCATGGTCCATATGTTATGTAGTATATCTCTACTGGGCTGTGGCTCACCCTATAAGGGAAACCATTTCAAGTACAGGTGTTATGCCTCCGCCAAGGCACTAACTTGGGAGGACTCGGAGGTGAGGCTTCATTTTTGTTTTATGGTTATTTGTTGAATGTAAGCCCAGGGCTGTATTGCGTTGAGTTAAAACTCCATTTTGTGTAACCAAGAATGTTCTTGGATAAATTTGTAAGCCTGTAGGACACTTATTATCTGTTTGGCTTCTATTTCATACTTGTTGTAAAATGCATGCTTAGGATTGGAACTAGGGCATTGAGATGTGAATAGCATGTATTTAGCATTTGGGATTAAATGGAAATGGATGTATGGAATAGTTTGCTAGATATATGTGTTTGTCTATCAGGTGGGTTTGTTGTATAAATAGATATACCCAATTTTTCGGGGCGTTACAGATAGCCCAATACAAATATTTCTAAATAGATATTTAATCTTGAGACAGATAATTTTTTCAAATTTCCAAAGACGTGAGGTAATACATATCCAACTCCACCATTTATATCAACATCCATCCAATTTCATATTTACAATATCAATTTCATTTATTTATACAAAATAAATATTCAAACATTTTAGGGCAAACTCCCCCATTTTCCAAATGTCAACCCAAATGACAAAACCAACTATTTTTCCACACTATAATCTCATATTCAACCCCATAATTATTTACGACCCATTCACTTTGAAACCCCTTTTTTCATTTAATACCCAAACCCTAAGTTTGTTCATAATGCCCCCAAAATCCACCATTTTCACACATTAACCCATAACTAAGTTAAAAACCATGTGAAAGTGTAGAAAAATCCTTACCTCAAAGAGAGAAGATGAGCAAAGCAAAGATGAAACTCCAATGATGCCGAAACCAAAGTCTATTCGGATCAAAACGATGCCCTTGAGCTGCTCTACCTTTTACTCAAAGGGAGTAAGGTGGAAAAACCACTAGATCTAGATGGAAATGTAGAGAAAAGGTAAGTTTAGAGAGAGAGGGTCTCAACTTTAGGGTTTGGAAGGAAATAGATCTGAAAAAGTGATGTAAAAATTCATTTTCGCAATCTGATATACACACAGTCCGCTCGAGCGCAAGAAGTGACACTCGAGCGCCAGATACAATAAGTTGTTCCGCTCGAGTGTAAGAAGGGACGCTCAAGCGCCAAGACACAAAAAAAAGCATTACCACTCGAGCGCAAGAAAGGCCGCTCGAGCGCAGAATACACACATCCAGTAGTTTTGCAAACAACAGGCCAACCGCTCGAGCGTACACCCGCTTAAGTGTAGGAAACGCCGCTCGAGCGTAGAATACACTCTCCTAGTAGTTTTGCAGACTTGTAAAAGTACTGAGAGTTTGCAAATCCAGCTCGAGCGTGAGAAGTATCACTTGAGCGGAGGACCAAAAATCTAGGCAACAAAAGGTTTGAAAACCAAGCGACCAACCTGTTCCAAACACAACCACAACAATCCCAAAGCCAAAATTAAGGGAAAACAAAGGGAATAAGAGATGAATCATAACACTAAACCATGAAACCCGAGTCCGGAGTACAACGAAGATAGGGTCAAAACCGGGATCACTATAATCTCCCCCCTTAAGGAATTTCATCTCCGAAATTTCAAATCACGTTCAAAATCATTATTAAACTATTTACAATGATGATAATCTGTCAATTTCAATGCCATGACCCATTCTCCGGTCAATCACTTTCACCAACCCGATATACAAGTTCCGACACTGAAGTACAATTCTTATACTCCCAAAACATTTACAATGCTTATATTCCCATATTCAATGTTTACACAACATATACACTGTTTCCAAAAATGATACAGCACATACAATATTCCCATATTCTCAAAACATATACAATGCTTATATTGAATCCATGTTCTCAAAACATAAATGTCATATACAATGTTCTGATATCTCACTAATATAACAAAGTTCAATACATGATATTTCTCACGGACCTCCAACTCACGCTCCCAAGTTGCTTCTTCAACCCCGTGATGTTTCCACAATACTTTAACCAAGGGAATTGTCTTACCTCGCAAGACTTGGTCCCGGGTATCCAAGACTCTCACCGGTCTCTCCTCATACGAGGCATCCTCATCCACCTCCAAGTCGATCCAATCCAACACGTGCGATGGATCCGGCTCATACTTCTGAAGCATACTAATATGAAACACGTCATGAATCCCGAAAAGCTGTGGCGGTAACGCCAAACGGTATGCTACCTCTCCGATTCGCTCAAGGATCTCAAAAGGCCCAATAAATCGAGGGGACCACTTCCCACTCTTCCCAAATCTCATCAAACCCCACCTAGGTGATATCTTCAAAAAGACATGATCTCCCACCTCAAAAGACAATGGTCTCCTCCTACGGTCAGCATAACTTTTCTAGCGACTCTGAGCCGTAACTAACCGCTTATGGATAAATGCCACCTTCTCCGTCATTTCCCAAACCAACTCCGGCCCCAACAAAAGTGCATCACCCACCTCAACCCAACATACTGGAGATCTACACGGTCGGCCATACAAGGCCACAAATGGTGTCATGCCAATACTCGACTAGAAGCTATTGCTATAGGCAAACTCCACTAAGGATAGGTGCCTCTTCCATGACCCCTTGAAGTCAAGGACATAACCTCGAAGCATATCCTCAAGGATCTAAATGGTACGCTCAAACTGCTCGTCAGTCTAAGGGTGATACGTGGTGCTAAAGGTCAATTTAGTGCCCAAGGCACTCTACAAGCTCTGCCACAACTGAGCTATAAAACGTGGATCTCTATCTGAAACAATCGTCACAGGGACCCCGTGCAATCTCACTATGTCCCTGATGTAAAGGTCTGCAAGATAGTCCACTGAATCACTCACACGTATAGGTAAAAAGTGCGCTAACTTGGTCAACTGGTCAACTACCACCCAAATGGCATCACTACCCCGTTGAGTCCTCAGAGGGCCCACAACAAAATTCATCGTGACATGCTCCCACTTCCACTCGGCTATAGGCAAGGTTGCAACAAACCCGCTAGCCTCTGATGCTCGGCCTTCACTTGTTGACAAGTAAGGCACCTCAATACAAACACGGCTTCATCCTTCTCCATACCTCTCTACCAAAACTGGTAACTAAGATCGCGGTACATTTTTTTGCCTCCTAGATGCACCGTAAGGCGTAAATGGTGAAACTCTCGGAGTACTTCCTCTCAGTAAGACTTCGGCACGAACAAACAGTCACGGTATCTCACACTCTGGTCGAGATACACATTCAAGCCCCTCTCTACTTTCCCACTAGATATTTTCTCCCGGAGGGATTCCACCTCAAGGTCACCCTTCTGCACTTCTAACACTTGGTTCACAAGTGTAGGTTGGGCAACTACGGTAAACAAGGGCACAGATTTGACGGACTCGCCAAGATGAAAGTCAAACTCTCCAAGAGCACCCAACATCTCCCACTCCCGGATGGCAATACTAGCCACACTGCTAACGGATTTCCTACTCAAAGCGTCGGCTACCACATTTGCCTTCCTCGAGTGATAATGTGACTCAAAATCATAATCCTCTATGAACTCTATCCACCTCCTCTGCCTCAAATTCAAGTCCTTCTGTGTAAACAGATATTTCAAACTCTTGTGATCAGAAAACACCTCAAATTTCTTCCCATACAAATAATGCCTCCAAATCTTCAAGGCAAAGATCACCGCCGCTAATTCTAGGTCATGAGTAGGGTAGTTCCTCCCATGAGTCTTCAACTGTCGGGATCCATAGGCTACTACCTTCCCCTCTTGCATCAATACACAACCCAAACCTTCCCGTGAGGCATCACAATACACCGAATAACCCAAACCCCTCTCCGGAATAATCAAAACTGGAGCAGTGATAAGTCTAACCTTAAGCTCTTGAAATGACTTCTCACAAGTCTCACTCCACATAAATTTGATCCCTCTCCTCGTCAATCTAGTCAACGGTAAGGCTAGCCTAGAGAAATCTTTCACAAATCTATGATAGTACTCGGCCAACCCCAAGAAACTACGGATCTCGAAAGCATTCTTAGGTTCTTCCCAATCTTGTACTACCTCAATCTTGGATGAATCTACAGTCACCCCTTCCCTGGATACCACATGCCCTAAGAACTTAAGTTCCCTTAGCAGAATTCACACTTCCCAAACTTAGCATACAGCTTGTGGGCTCTAAGCAACTCAAGTACCACTCGCAAGTGTTCCTCGTGCTCCTCCTTGGAGGGTGAATAAATCAAAATGCCGTCCACAAAACGGTCTAGGAACTCCTAGAAGATCTGGTTCATCAAGTCCATAAATATAGCTGGGGCATTGGTTAGCCCAAAGGGCATCACAAGAAACTCATAATGGCCATACCGCATACGGAATGCCGTCTTCGGAATGTCCTCCTCCCTTACCCTCAACTAATGATAACCCGATCTCTGGTCTATCTTAGAGAAGAAATAAGACCCTTTCAACTGATCGAACAAATCATCTATACGAGGCATTGGGTACTTGTTCTTAACAGTTACCCGGTTCAACTTCCGGTAATCAATAAAAAGTCGCAACGCTCCATCTTTCTTTTTAGCAAAGAGAGCCGGTGCTCCCCAAGGTGAAGTACTAGGGCGAATAAAACCCTTATCTAATAACTCCTGGGGTTGAATCTTCAACTCACTCAACTCGGCAGGTGCGAATCTATATGGTGCCATGGAGATCGGTGTCGTACCAGGCACCAAGTCAATGGAGAACTCAATCTCACGGTGGAGTGGCAAACCAGTAAGGTCCTCCGGAAAAACATCCGGGTATTCACAAACTACCCTTGGCAACTCCGCTCGGACTTCATTACACTCACCACTCAAGAAATTTGCTAGAAGACAGCTAAGTTCACTCCGTCCACACGGGTCATATATCGGTGATAAGAACCAATCCACCCGGTCCCCCAAGAAATGAAAACAGTCACCGCTCAAGGTATATATAGTAACCCTCTAACGGTAGCAATCTATAATAGCCTAGTATGACGACAGTCAGTCCATACCCAAAATAACATCGAAGCTAGACATGTTAATCAACACAAATGAAAACGGAAGTCGGCGACCGGAGACCTCTATATCACAGCCCCGACACCCCTGCTTGAAGACAACCTCACCACCAATATATGAATGGGATACACAGATAACTCTACACAGATAGGAGATGCTAATTGAGCCAACTCTAACTCCAAAATCAATACAAATGTAGACGAAATAAATGAATGGGATGCACCCTTATCAATCAACACATTAGCAACCGAATTGCAAAACAAGAAAGTACCTCTTATTACCGAAGGTACTGGTACTAAATCTGGCATAGTAGTAGCATACACACGCCCTGGAGGCCTCTGATCTACCTGCTCACCTCTTGGACCCTAGGCCTGATGCACTGACTGAGTCAAAGAGGCTCCCTGATTGGCCCTCGAGGCCTGAGCTGATTGTGCTCGATGGTGGCTTTATGCCTGTCTCGAACCAGACGCACCGGGTGTGCCACCCAACTGTGGACAAAACCTCTTCATGTACCCCGTATGCCCACACTGATAACAAGTGAGAGATTGCCCTCTCCCCTGACTCTAGCTCTAAGAACGAGCCGAAGATGATGCAGACCATTGCCCTCCTCCTCTCTGAGGACAAACTGGAGACTTATGGCCCAGCTGACCACACTTGTAACAAGTCATATCTCCCTGACCACCTCTTCCAGACCCCGAACTCGGTACTGGAAAAGTGATCTCGACTGCGCTCCCTGGGACGACTAGCGATTAGAACCCTATGCCTCTTGTTGTCCCCTTGATTATCCTGACTCCTCCTAGAGCCCCTCATTCTCTCCTCCTCCATATGTATAATGGTCTCAAGATGGGCCGCCGCCTCCACAAGGCACCCATAATCTCTAATCATGGAGCCGGCCACTCGAAACATGAGTTCAGTCCTCAACATCTTCTCGAACTCCAAACAACGGCGCTCCTCAGTCGCCATGAGTTCTGGTGCAAACCTCGACAAACTAGTGAATGTGGCCTCAAACTCGGCCACTGGTGTGTTCAACTGAACCAACTTAGAGAACTGGTCTCTCAATTTCTCCCTAACTATGGGAGCCAAAAACTTATCCTGGAAGACGTCAACGAAAGCCTCTCAAGTCCTTCCAATGTGCCCTGGTGCATACTTCCACCATTGACCCGCGTCTCCCTTCAGCTGGAAGGACACCAAGGTCAATCTCAAACCTCCGCTTCGATGCCGAGCATCTCAAACATCTTCATCATCTGTTCTAGCCACTCATTTGCCATCAGTGGCTCCTTAGGGTCACCCATAAACTCATCCATATTTGACCGGAAAAACTCCCGCTTCAGGAAAGACAACCCTGCCTCGGTTAATTGGGCCTGGACTTGATTCTCAGCCCTGAGAATGTCCATGGATTCCCCCAATGCTCCAATCATTTTGCGGGCTAAGGCGCCCATGGCCTGTTGACCAACCGGTTCAGCCACATTGGCTTGACCAACCCCTTCTTGAGAAGATTGCTCTCACGGTTGTTGAGTTGTCTTCATTGACGAGACTCCTACCATTAGAATCATTGTTGTACCAAATTGAGGGAAAACTTGAATTGAGGTAGAACATGGAACCAACTGATGGAGGTAAGGAAGAAAATCCAGCCGCCTCAACAGAAGCTTGGGCAACATTTTGAGCTAAACACACACTGAAAACAAACGAGCAGAACAAAAATATGATTAATCCAGCCATGATCTCTGATGAATTACTTGCTCTTTGGTTGCTAGCTTTATAAAGAGTTACCAGAGTAAACTTGGGGGTGAGAGAACAAAAGTCATCACAAGTCAAGTCTTATAAAGGAGGTGGAGCAATTTTCTACTGGTTCTGTGGGCAGAGATTGACCAATGAGCCCATGTGAATGTCAATGTATATCATAACTTCCAGGTAAATGAGCATGCTGTAGACAGAGATATACATATGTATACATGTGCGTAATGATAGATGAAATAAGTCTATGTACACCGAATTAAACCACAAAAAATAAATAAATCAATAAAACACAATGGGGCTTACCTCTAGTGAAAATAATTCCATTTTGGAACAAATTCTTAGTTTCTCACCCATCATTTCTCCATTATCCAAAAAAATAATACTAAAATAAAATTAAAATTAAATAGAAATTAAATAACACTCAGTTTAATGAATATGTAAGCCTTTAGAATTGAAACAATTCAAAAAATTATGTTTTTAAATAAGAGAAGTTAAAATATGATTTACTTCCCAAATTTTCAACTAATATAGGTTTTCTTAATTTTGAATTTTTTAATATACAAAATCTAAACAATCAGTTCAAAAAATAAATTTAAAGGTAAGACAAGTAGTATAAAACAAATTCATCTCTTTCCATATATGAGATAAGTTAAAATCATGCTACATGAATAAATGAGAAAAATCCCATTGTTCAAAACATAAAACAAAGAATTGATGTCATAAACAGCCAAAGCAGTATAAAATCTCCCTACCAGTAATCAGTACAAGAACATTTCCCATCTTTGAAATGGTGAAACCTACTGGCATCTCGTACAATAATTTTGCGGTTTTTTATCTCCGATATGTACTTGACAGCAACATGGTAATCACTGCAGACACGCAAATTCTTCATCACCCGAATTGGAACACCCTCATGAGTGTTCATCAGAGCAAAAGTAATTGCCAACTTTTTGCTGTGGTGTGCCAAGTTGTATTCCTTCTCCTCAGCATCCATGTCTTGTAAAACAGAGCCGGTGTCAGGCACATAACCCCTCAGTTTAATTTCCCAAGTCAATTCTTTCAAGTACATATCAATCTCCATTGATTGTGGATGCAATTTGTCACCCATACAAAACTGGTGAACTTGGTTCTTCACCTCAAACCAGCTTATACCTGGCTCCTTCTTCACCGTCCTATCTCCCATCACTTTCCTCACTTCTGAAACATCCTGCCATCTTTTAGCAGAGGCTTGAACATTCGACAGCAGCACATAAGGAGCCGAATCCTGAGAATTAAGCCTAAGAACTTCTTCAGCAATTCTTTTTGCAATATCTGCGTCTTTATGGATTTTACAGGCAGATAATAAAGTCTTCCATATAATAGCATCTTCCTCATGAATCTGTTCGCCTTGTCCAAGTGTTGCTAACTCTGAACATGAACTGATTACACCCACAAACGTAATCTTGTCAGGCCTAAAACCTGCCATTTTCATCATATTATACCGATCCAAAGCACCCTCAGAGAACCCGTTTTGAGCTCTACTCGCAATAAGCGTGTTGCAAGCAACCACATTGCGAATTGGCATTGCTTTGATCACTCTCTCTCCTTCTCCCAAACTTCCAGACTTCATGTACATGTGAGCCAAAGAACTCACAACAACTAAATTGAACTAAAACCTAGATTTCACCACATACCCATGAACCTGCCTGCCCGTATTCAAATCTTTCAGAGAGAGATAGAAAGAAAGAGACCTTTCTTGACCAGCAGTGTCCCAAATTTGAGCTTTGATGACCTTGCCATTAATGTTGAGGATTTTGGTAGCGAACTCAACCTCAATAGTGGACTTGGATTCTAGATTAAATTCGTTCCTCGTAAACCTCGAGAGAAGGTTCGATTTACCCACACCTAAATCACCAATCAAAACCAACTTGAACAAGTAATCATATTCATCTTCAGCTCTATACCCTGCCATCTCTCTCTCTCGCTCTCTCTCTCTCTCTCTCTCTCAATTTGCGTTGGTTTAAAGGCTGTTTGGTTTGATTTTGGGTCTTTTTGAAACTTGTTGTAGGGACTCTTGTCGGGGTTAGCTAGCTAGATTCTTGGAGTGAATGCTCTAAACAGTACTATGAAATGTGGTCAAGGTCAAGGTCCATCACATTAGGAACTACAATGGGAAGGCTAAGAATAGTGCCAACATCATCCAAGGTTAAGGTCATCTCACCAACTATCATATGAAATGTGTTCGTCTCCAGTTGCCATCTCTCAACAAAACTGGAGATTAGAAGCATGTTGACAAACCGATAAATGCAACGAGCTAATTGTGACAGCCCAGACCGCTCAATAATGGCTTTGAATCTGGTGTTGTTGTCTACTGACCACCATGCCCATGCATGGATCTTCGAAGACTAATTATGACACTTTAGGGGCCCTTGTTCCTATAAAAGAAATTAATATATCATTAGAAACTACCATATAACACCATAAAAAAAATCATATACAAATGAATTTAACTTCTACTACGGAATGTTTACCTCTCCTTGCCAAACAGCTGTAGCGACATGACTATTGAAACTCCACAATATTGATAGATCAGTCGGTCTACCTAGAAAAGCATCAGTATG
This sequence comes from Camellia japonica, assembly GCA_030407325.1. Lineage (NCBI taxonomy): Eukaryota > Viridiplantae > Streptophyta > Magnoliopsida > Ericales > Theaceae > Camellia > Camellia japonica. The sequence goes on from JAPPVO010000032.1 coordinate 63,240,352, forward strand.
GTCCTTTTCCTAGACAGTGGGAGAATCGGGTAAAGGGACATCCTCCATGGCAATGTCAGGCATATCACCTTCAACTTGTCTTCGGCTTCGACTGTGACTGGCACTAGGGATATCATATTCTACCGAAACTGGATCATGACCTCGACCACGACCCCGACCTCGTCCTCGCCCACGCCCTCGTCCCCGTTCATGGTCAACATCCAATTCACGACGTCTTCTATTAGAAGCAGTAGGTGGGACACGTTGTTGACGTGCAAAAACCATATTATTTGCAAAAATAATATATTTAATGAGCATACAATTGTAAAAAGAATATACAAAAGAGAAAATATATATATATATAACGTTTGGAAGTTGAAAATCGCCAATATCTCTACTGTTCAGAAGTTGAAAACTGAAAAAAATAAATTACTTTCGGAAGTTAAATGTCGAATGAAATAAAGAAATTCGAAAGTTGAATGTCGAAATAAATAAAAACATTCGGAATTCTAATGTCGAATTAAATGTTACTTTTCGGACTTCTACTTCCGAACAAATATTTTATTTTTAGAAAACCAATTCCGAATGAGGAACAGAGTGCTCAATTACGATGGGCTATGCTATAGCGACCCAGGTTTTTACCCCGACTTTCGTTATGTTCCGGACTCGGATTCCGTGATTGTATACTGTTGTCTATGTCTTGTTTCCTTCCTTTAACTCATTGCATTTGTGTTTTGGATTATGTTGGGCGTGTTTGGAACAGGTTGGTTGTTAGTTGGTCTAGAATGTTGTTGCCCAGATTTTGGCTTCTTCGCTCGAGCGAGGCTTATTGCGCTCGAGCGAGCCTTGTGAAATTGTTGTTTCGCTCGAGCAAGACTTCTTGTGCTCGAGCGTGCGTCTGCGTTGGTGGCAGACCTGAAGCTATGCATTCTACGCTCGAGCGACGCTTCTTGCGCTCGAGCGAGGCGACTTGTTGTTTCTGGTCGCTCAAGCGAGCCTGTTTATATCAGATCGGGAATGAGATATTTCAGAACACTTTTGCAGCTCACTCTCTCTCTCTAAAACTCTCCAAAAACGCAGGTTTTCATACTCTCTCTAGAATACACCTTCTCTCTAAGGTTTCATCTAGATCCGTTGTGTTCTTGACCCTAGTGTCTTTGAGAATAAGGTAGAGGGCTTCAAGAGCTTCGTGTTGATCCAAGTAAGAGTTGGCTTCGTCATCTTTGGAGTTTCGATCTTTCTTGCCCGTCTTCTACACTTAAGGTAGGGATTTTCTTTGAGTTATATATATGTTTTTGCAAGATCTAAATGATTTTCAAAATCACCCTTTGATTAGTTTTGAAAATTAATTGTTGATTCAAGAAAAAGAGTGATTTTGAAAGTGGGTTTACTAATTGATCCTATGAAATAGAAATTGGGGGTTTTGAACTATGTGGATTAAAGAGAGATGTTTTTGGTGAGATTTTCTTCAAATATTTTGGAGATGAATTGTTTTGGTAAGAAAACCTAGAAAATAGGAGTTTTAAAAGGATGTTGAGAAATCATGGATGATGTTGTTATATTTATTTTTGTATGTCAAAATAAATGGATGTTGGAAAATTTCTTATTTATATTTATATAAATGATATTTTCATGGAATATGGGAAATTGTTGAGATGGCTTGAAATGTGGGAGTCATGTTATCCCTTGGATGAATTGAAATAAATGTATTTATTCATCTTGTGAAATTGTATTGAAAGGAGAAATGGAAATTTTGATCACAATGGAAATATTGTGTGGAAGAATTGAAAATGGATAAAATGTTGCATTGCATTAATTGATACATTGGCATATCAATTCATTGATAATGAAGAGCTTTGGAATTTGATTTGAAAACTATGCATTGAGAAAAGAATGCTAAGAAACAAGTTTTCATGTAATGGTTTTGGGTTAAATACGGTGGTAAGTCTTGAAAGGTAGTGTAGATTATAGGTGTCGAGCCTTCCAGTTAACACTGGTAAAAATGATAAACTAGAGGTGCCGAGCCTTCCGGTTAATACCGGTAAAAATGACAAATTGGTAGTACTTGTATAGTCTACTTGCAGACACCGACCTAGGCATTTACGGAGTTGTATTTACCGCCCCTCAAATAAAATTTGATAAATGTTGAGCAGTTGAAATTGCATGACATCATTGAGTATGTTGGTTTTCAAAAGATGAAGGTGTGTTTTACTTTCAAAAAGGCATGGCATGGCATAAGCATTCCATCTCACGAGACATGTATAAAATGTATATACTTTGTTAAGAATTTCCTACTGGGCTTTATGCTCACCCTACGGGATTCTTGTGCAAGAAAAGATGTGGTGATTCTGCCTAACTGAAGGCGTGGAAGTGTGTGCAGAGAGCATAATGTGCTCAATTATTGTGACTCTAATTGTAAGCCAAGGGCTTTGTATGTATGGGTTTGAATAACCGTTTTATATAACCAGGCTCAAGCCTTGGAAACTTGTAAACCCATGGAGGTATTCGTTGTTTAATTAATTGTTGTTGGATTAACTGTATTATCGCATGAAGACTATTTACATTATGTAATGCAAGTATGAAGATTTATTATCAGCTTTACTTTAAAGGCCATGATTATTGTATTATCATTTGGGCATGAAAATTGGGGCGTTACATATGCGTTCGTTTTGAAAATGGTAAAAACAAACCCTACATTACAAATGAAATAGGAATGAGGATTAATATAAGTAAACTAACCTAAGTTCTCCAAATGTGAAGATTTCCTTCAATGATTCACGTGATTTTGCTCAATGCTCTTCAATGCCAATGCTTCAATGAGATGTCTTCAATGAATGGATGAAGCTTTTGGGGACGAACGGTAGAGTGTGAGAGATGGGTGTGTGTGAGAAAGAGAGAGATGGGTCTGAGGGGTTTGTGTGTTCTCTGAGGGTGTGTGCATGATTTATATTTGAGGGTAGATGTGGAATAAGAGGTGTGTGGAGTGAGCAAAATAAATTGGGATTAATTTTTTAAGTATGTGTATTGAGAAGGATTTGTACAAAGAGGAATGGGTGTGTGCAAATAGAAGCACACCTTGAAGTGAATGCTCTAAATAGTAATTACCCTTTTTAATTTGGGTCTATTTAGTGAAAATTTATATTTTAAATATAATTATTTATTAAAATACTGTATTTATCAAATTATTTGTAAAATTCATCGCTCCTTAAAATATAGATAAATTACACTATGCTGTTTTGAAATTTGAAGAAAATATAATAAATTTTACAATTTTGACATAGTTTTATTAAGTTTCCTTAAATTGTTAATTTATATAACATTTGACTTAATTTTTATCAATAATTTGTTAATTATATTGATGAAAAAAATGATATTTCCATCTCTTTTACATGAAAAATATAAATTGTATGTCGTTAATTTTTATATTTTTTCGCTATTTGCATTTATTTGAATTCATTAAACTTTACTAAAAAGAAGATAAAAACAAAAAAGTTACAGAATTTATTATATATTTTTTCAAAATTTCTTGGTCAATGTAACTTTAGCTTTAAAGGGAAATTCTAATATACACAACCTTGAAAAGAGTGCACCGTATGCACCTCTAGTTATATCATTTTCTTCTTTTCTTTGGGTAAACTACCAATAAGTCCTAATAGTTAGACTTAATTCTCATCAAGTTCTATTGAAAATAAGTCCTAATAAAATCATTGCTAAAAATAATTTTTTGTGATATTTTTTACTTATGTCGCTAGAAATTAACAATTAGTTTTTTTTTTTTTTTGGTCACGATTTTTATAAATAGTCGCTAAAACTTACAATTTAGTGATGTTTTTCTGTAATGAATTTTTCAAATTGTCGCTAAAAGTTGAAAATTAGTAACTTTTTGTGATGATTTTTTAAACTATTGCTAAAACTTATAATTAGTGACATTTTTTGTGACAATTTTCAAACTGTTGTTGAAAATTAACAATTAGTGATGTTTCTAATAGTGTTTGATAAAAAAAAATGTCATTAATTATCATAGAACCTATTGAATAATAAATCTATCTATTAGGACCTACACGTAAGTCCCCTTTTCTTTTTTAATTATGACATTATTTTAGATATGACTCATGAATTCTTTAGTTATATCTCATGTTGTATTTAATTATGACAAATTTTTTTCTTTAATTATAACTCAAAAAATATGAAATTATATTATTTTCTTTTCTAATTATAAAATACATATGATACACCTCCTTTAAATGATGTGTACAATTTTATGTTGGGAGTCAAATGCTAGCTTGACCTTATACCTAACATGATAATCTTAAAATTACAAATTAAATACACAATTTTTCTTCAAATCTAAAATAAAAAAAAACACACACACACACACAATTTTTCTTAAAATCACAAGTTGAGCATAAATCATAACTATAAATAGCAAGTTTAATTCACACATCTTTTTTTCTTAGTATTCTTTTGTGCTAGAATTTTTAATCCTTAACATTACTGATTCACTATACACATAAAATCGATAAAACTAAGTCAAATTACTATTGGCATTTTAATTGTCAAATCAAATCAAAGTTTAAGTCCTAAATCAAATCAAATCAAATCAAATCAAACTTTAAGTCCTATCAAAAACATTTTTATTGCCAAATTCTAAAAATTCAACAAAAAAGTGAACTGATGGTAGACAAATAGGGTCTGAAATTTTTTACTAGTAGAGCAACAAGATTAGAATTCAAGTAATTATGGAATAGGAAATATTGATATATTGACTGTAGTTTATACGTTGCCTTATTTTTAGGTTATTTCATTTATAGTGTTTTATTTTTATTTTTAGTTAAAGTATTTTATTTTTTAAGTTTTTCAGACTAGACAATCTTTCAAAAAAAAATTTTAAAAAAAAAAAAGTCATTTAAGACAAAAATAGTTTAATTTTTTTTATAAATTTGACTCATTTTTGTCTTTAGTAAAAAATAAATTAAACAAAATTGATTTTTTTTAAATTATCAAGATCATTTAGTCTAGACAAACTTAACAAGCAAAAATTATGACATAATTTAGAAAAAAAAAAAAAAAAGTTTACTAAACAATAACCCCCTTTTGATTGCCCGGATTGGATATAAGGGTTTTATGAGGATATGTAATACCTAATGATAAAGATAATATATTGTAGGATATGAGATGAATTATATATAGGGAAATTTGGCTATAAACCCCCCTTTCCTTTCTTTTATTGTTAAAAGGACCAAGAAAAAAAGTGTACTTACAAAACTCCCTCATAATTATAAAATTTTGTATAAAGGACAAAATTTATTATTTAAATATTTTATTAACTATTATAACCCTCAACCAACCGAATCGTTGATCTTTCTCTTCTCTGCCGAATCGCCATAGTTAAAAAGCTCCTCCCCACCATGATCGTCATGGTATCACTAAGTATAAGGCCCTAGGATTAGAACTTTTTACAACCACAACTTGCAAAAGAGAGTTAGAGAGAGAGAGAGAGAGGAATCAATGGCGTCAAAGGTTACAGTGAAGGCAATCACAATGTCTTCATCGCCGACGTTGCTGCTGTTGTCCCTGAGATCTTCATCAACTAAAATGCAAGCTAGGGCAAAGTAAAAGTAGAGAGACGAGCGAATGAGCACGCAATTGAGGTTTAGCTAGTGATGTGTGTGTATATATATGGATATATAATGTGATCTCATCATATACTTCGATTCTGGCCTCTTCGTCGTCGACGACAAAGGCAATTGATCAATCGACCTCAAATCTGGTGTGATAGTACTCTTTCTCTCTCTCACCAAAGTTTGTATAAATCTTGCTATTGTTCGCCGCCACGACGGCGTTAATGACGTCATTATGAATAGCTAGGGTTTCTTACAGAATCATTTTAGAAAATTACAATTGATATCATCCAATGTTTCAAGATTCATTTTTTTTTTTTTTTTTTTTTTTTTTTTGGGGGGGGGGCGGGATGGGGGGGGGATAGAAACTGTTAGTGCTGATCTAAAGATTTTTTAGGCCTCATATAAAACATAGTATCAAAATAGTGCCTATCTTATTAGGCATTTTGTGATTGGAATCTTTGCTAGTAAAGAGAATTCTTTGTGGTTAGCAATACTCAAATCCTTGGGATATGCTCTGTTTCTTAATGGGTGTCCCCACTCCAAATTATATATATATTTAGAGAAAATTCTGAATTGATTATATAGCGACCCCGGTCTTTTCCATTTGGGTTGTTGTATACCGGGACTTATGTTCCGTAGATTCAGTTGTTATTTTATTATTGTTGTTGTCCTTTAATTCTTTATTTTGAGTTATGGGTTGTGTTGGGCAGGTTTGTTACAGGTTGGTTGGGTTGGAAACCAAGTGTTGCTGTCCAGATTTTTGGACCTTCGCTCGAGCGAGGAGTTGGTCGCTCGAGCGAGCTTTGTTTTTGTTCTTCGCTCGAGCCAGGGTTTGGTCGCTCGAGCCAGGGTTTGGTCGCTCGAGCGAGAGTCTGCGTCTGGGCTTAGGACCTGAGAGTTGTGTTTCTTGGCTCGAGCGAGCTTCCTTCGCTCGAGCGAGCGAGGTGTATGTTTTCGAGTTCTTCGCTCGAGCGAGCATTTCGTCGCTCGAGCGAGCTTCTGGGTTGCAGACCTGAAGCATCGAGTTTTTGGCTCGAGCGAGCTTTTCTTCGCTCGAGCGTGGATTTCTTGTGTCTGGTAGCTCGAGCGACCAAGTCTTCGCTCGAGCGAGCCTGTTCAGTTTAAATAGGCAGCAGCGGGTTTTTAATCAGTTTTTCATCTTCTTTTTTATTACAAACCCTAGGTTCCGACTTCTCTCTCTCTTCTCTCTTAGGTTTGATCTACTTAGGGTGTGTTTCTACCCTAGATCCTTTATTAAAAAGTTAGAGTGAGTCGAGAGCTTCAGTTTAATCTGAACAAGTTTGGATTTGGAGCACTTTGAGTTTTGATCTTCATCTCCATCTTCTCTTTTTGGGCTATTTCCTTGAGGTAGGGATTTCCTACTCCAATGTATACGTTTTGTTCTAAGTTTTGGTATTTTAATATGTTGGGGGTATTTTGGTAATTTGGGAAAAACCCTAGTTGTTGTATTAAATTGAATTGTAAGTTAATTTAAGGAAAATTGGGAATAATGGTTGAATTCACGAAATTGAGGAATTATTGATTAAATGGGGTAGTTGGTTAATTTAAATCATATGCCTATTGAATTGTGATTTAGTTTTTTCTGTTTAGAGATAACTGTTTTGGGCTATCGGTGGAGGATAGTCATGATTGTTGTAGACATTGCATGTGGATTAGGATAACTGAAACTAATCACATTGGTTAAGTCATTAATGTTGACTGTTGAATTAATACAGACATTATGTGTATTGATTGTGAGATGTATATGTTATGTTTACATACATGTATTAGTTGAGCATTGCATATGCATATTGTGTGGGAGGAGATAGGGGATGTACTCCACGGTTAGGGGAAGATAGGGGATGGACCTCTTAACCGGATTTTGTTTGGGAGGAGATAGGGGATGGACTCCATTAGCATCACTATTATGTGTGCTTATTGATATTGAAGTGTTTTTGCATGTTATTGATACAACACTAAAATGTGTATCATATTGGAAGTATGGAAGTGTTTTGATATGAGCCTTGGTCTCATTTGTTTTGTTGATATTGGAAGTATGTGAATATGATATATAGTTCACTGTTGTAGTTTGGCCAGGTTCTGAGCCATGTTGATAATAATGGAAAGTTGAATAGATATGGAAGTGAAAATGACATTTTGGTTAACCATCTATTAAATGCTATTGCTTTATTCAATGCTTATATTTGGTTTAGTATGTCTCTACTGGGCTGTGGCTCACCCTATATGGGAACATCATTTTTCAGGTTCAGGTGATAAGCTACCTCCAAGGACTTAGCTTGGAAGGACTTGGATGAAAAGCTAGTTTAGTTATTGTTTTGTTTTTAATATTACATGTAATTACAAGCCGAGGGCTTAATTTGTAGTTGAGTTAGTACTCACATTTTGTGTCCAAGTGTTGGCTTGGAAAGATGTAAGCCCATAGGGCATTTACTTTCATTATTACATGTAATGTCTTTATTTAAGATACTCTGATGAATGAATTATGGTTTTATTTTCTTAAGTAATGCATCTTATTATTGTGTATGTTATGGGTTATTTTGAGGGCGTTACAACTTGGTATCAGAGCGTACCGGGTTTGAATACTTTGGGTACGTGGGAAGTGATTAGTATCACAATGGGTTCGTCTCGTTTGATAGAGACTTAGTGTAGTGTTATATGTTTGCATGATAACATGTTTATGTGATTATGTGGGTATGAATGTAGTTTCTAGGATGTTGATTGGACCCTTGAGTTGCTAGTAGTCTTGTTGGAAAGGCAATTGATCACTGCTGCTTCCAACCGGAACTATGGTAACGCTTCGGGACTATTATCATCCAGGAATGAAATTCGTAGGTGCTTATGTGATTATGTGCTTACGTGGAATGAATTATTGTTGTCCAATGCATTAGGACGCGAGTGTTTAGCTTCGGCACATTTATTAATGTGCTAACGTCTTTGTTTTTGTATTGGTAGGCAGGACGAGGACGAGTCGCGGTAGGCGTGGTAGGCCGGGTAGGCAGGAAGTGCCTGTGCCAGAGGAGATTCCAGTAGTACAGGAGATTCCGGCAGTTCAGATTCCGGCAGTGCAGGAGGGAGTAGGCCAGGCCAATGTGGCCGAGCCGGTAGGCCAGCAGGCTATGGGCGCTTTAGCCCGAGAGATAGCAGGGGCATTCAGGGAGTCAGTAGGCATTCTTCGAGCTGAGAATCAGGCTCAGGTCCATGTTGCTGATGCAGGACCTTCTTTTCTGAAGAGGGAGTTCTTCCGGTCTAATCCGGACGAATTTTTAGGTGATCCTAAAGAGCCGCTTAAGGCAGATGAATGGCTCGAACAGACAACGAAAACGTTTGAGATGCTTGGCATCGAAGACGAGGGGTTGAAGGTGACCTGGCATCGTTCCAGCTGAAGGGGGATGCGGGTCAGTGGTGGAAGTTCACTAAGGGTCGTATAGGAGGTACTTGGGAGGCTTTTGTGAATGCTTTCCAGGAGCGGTTTTATCTCCAGCAGTTAAGGAGAAGTTGAGAGAGCAGTTCTGCCAGCTTAAGCAGAACAGTTCTTCAGTGGCCGAGTTTGAGGCCTCATTTACTAGTTTGTCCAGGTTTGCACCTGAGTTGGTGGCGTCGAGGAACGCCGTTGTATTGAGTTTGAGAAGAAGTTGAGGCGTGGCCTCAAGTTGAGAGTAGTAGGGTCTTTGATTCGGGATTATGGGCGTCTGGTTGATGCTGCAGCCCATACTGAGATTATGATGCAGGAGGAGGAGGAGGGCAGAAGGGCTCCAAGAGGAGTCAGGATGGGCAGAGTGATGGTAGGAGACAGAGAGGTTTTACTCCTCAGCAGTCTCAGGGTAGCTTTTCTAGATCGACTTTTCCAGTACCGAGTGCTAGTTCTGGGAAAGGCAGTCAGGGAGACATCACCTGTTTCAAGTGTGGTCAGCTGGGCCACAAGTCTCCAGTTTGTCCTCAGAGGGGAGGAGTCAGAGAGCAGCATCTTCTTCGGCTCGATCTCAGAGCCAGAGTCAGGGTAGAGGCCAGCCACTCTCGTGTTATCAGTGTGGTCAGCCAGGGCACATGAAGAGGTATTGCCCGCAGTTGAGTGGCACACCTGTGCATCTGGTTTGAGGCAGACTCAGGGTCAGCAGCCAGCTCAGTCGGGTCAGGCCTCGAGGGCCAATCAGGGGCTTCTTCGTCCCAGTCTGTCAGCAGTCTTATGCTCCTAGGGGTGAGCAGTTTGATCAGAGGCCATCTGGGCGCGTGTATGCTGTTACCGCGCGCAGGATCTTGTACCGGCTCCATCTGTCGTGAGAGGTACCTTCTTGTTTTGCAATTCAGTTGCTAGTGTTTTGATCGATACGGGTGCATCTCATTCCTTTGTGTCTGCTGCATTTGCATCTGTTTTGGAGTTGGAGTTAGCTCAGTTAGCGTCTCCTATTTGTGTAGTGTCACCTCTTGGGGGTGAATTGATCTTGAAACAAGGTGTTAGGGGTTGTGATATAGAGGTCGATGATCATAGAATCCCATTTTCCTTTGTAGTTATGCCTATGAAGGCTTCGATGTTATTTTGGGTATGGACTGGTTATCGTCATACCGGGCAGTTATTGATTGCTATCGCCAGAGGGTCACTTGTTGTACCGTGGGCGGAGAGTGTTTTCATTTTCTGGGGGACCGGGTTGGTAGTGTTTTGCCACCGGGGTATGTTTCACGAGGGCGGAGTGAGCTTAGTGGTCTACTTGCTAATCTTTCGATTAGTGAGGTTGATGAGACTCAGATTGTGTTGCCAAGGGTGGTTTGTGAGTACTCGGACGTCTTTCCCGAGGATCTTGTTGGGTTGCCACCGCATCGAGAGATTGAGTTCTCTATTGACCTAGTGCCCGGCACGGCGCCAATTTCTATGGCACCTTATCGTTTTGCCCCAGCCGAGTTAGTTGAGTTGAAGATTCAGCTCCAGGAGTTGCTAGATAAGGGTTATATCCGTCCTAGTGTTTCGCCGTGGGGAGCACCGGCCCTCTTTGTTAAAAAGAAAGGTGGTGCTTTGAGACTATGTATAGATTACCGGAAATTGAATCGGGCTACGGTTAAGAATAAGTACCCTATGCCTCGTATAGATGATCTGTTCGACCAGTTGAAGGGTTCCCGTTGTTTCTCTAAGATAGATTTGAGATCGGGTTACCACCAGTTGAGGGTCAGGGAGGAGGATATTCCGAAGACGGCATTCCGTACGCGGTATGGCCACTATGAGTTTCTGGTGATGCCATTCGGGCTCACCAATGCACCGGCAGTGTTTATGGATTTGATGAACCGGATCTTCCGGGAATTCTTAGATCGTTTTGTAGTTGTCTTCGTGGACGACATTCTGATTTATTCACCTTCGGAGGAGGAGCACAAGGAACACTTGAGAGTGGTGCTTGAGTTACTTAGAGCCCATAAGCTTTATGCTAAGTTTGGGAAGTGTGAGTTCTGGCTAGAAGAGGTGAAATTCTTAGGCCATGTAGTTTCGGGGAAGGGGTGTCTGTTGATACATCCAAGACTGAGGCAGTGCAAGATTGGGCACAGCCTAAGAGTGTGTTTGAGATCCGCAGTTTTCTGGGATTAGCTGGGTATTATCGCCGTTTGTGAAGGATTTCTCCAGGTTAGCTTCGCCTTTGACTAGATTGACTCGGAAGGGAGTCAAATTTGTATGGAGTGAGACTTGTGAAAAGTCGTTTCAGGAGTTGAAAGTTAGACTGACCACCGCTCCAGTCTTGATTATTCCGGAGAGAGGGTTGGGTTATGCAGTCTATTGTGACGCCTCACGAGAGGGTCTGGGTTGTGTGTTGATGCAAGAGGGAAAGTGGTTGCCTATGGTTCACGTCAGTTGAAAATTCATGAGAAGAATTACCCTACGCATGATTTAGAGTTAGCAGCTGTGATATTTGCCTTGAAGATTTGGAGGCATTATCTTTACGGTGAGAGGTTCGAGGTATTCTCGGATCATAAGAGTCTGAAATATCTGTTCACACAGAAAGACTTGAACTTGAGGCAGAGGAGGTGGATGGAGTTCATTGAGGATTATGACTTTGAGTTGCACTATCATCCGGGGAAGGCCAATGTGGTGGCCGACGCCCTTAGCAGGAAACCTGTTGGTGACATAGCTAGTATAGCCATTCGGGAGTGGGAGATGTTGGGTGCACTTGGGGAGTTTGATTTGCTTCTGGGCGAATCCGTTGAGGCTGCAGCCTTGTTTTCTGTTGTTGCGCAGCCTACACTTGTGAATCGAGTGTTAGAGGCACAGAGAAGTGACCTTGAGGTAGAATCCCTTCGGGAGAAGATCTCCAGTGGGAAGGTTGAGAAGGGTTTGACTGTATATCCCGACCTGAGTATGAGGTACCGAGACCGTCTGTTTGTGCCGGAGTCTTGCCGAGAAGAGGTACTACGAGAGTTTCATCATTCACGCCTTGCGGTGCATCCAGGAGGCACTAAGATGTATCGTGATTTGGGTCGCCAGTTTTGGTTGCGGGGTATGAAGAAAGATGTGGCAGTGTTTGTGTCTAAGTGCCTTACTTGTCAGCAAGTGAAGACCGAGCATCAGAGGCGAGCAGGTTTGTTGCAACCCTTGCCTATTGCCGAGTGGAAGTGGGAGCATGTCACTATGGACTTCGTTCTAGGTCTTCCGAGGACTCAGCGGGGTAGTGATGCTATTTGGGTGGTTGTAGACCGGTTGACTAAGTCGGCGCACTTCATTCCTATGCGCGTGAGAGATTCGGTAGATCATCTTGCCGACTTGTACATTCGGGACATAGTGAGGTTGCACGGGGTCCCAGTGACGATCGTCTCAGATAGAGATCCTCGTTTTACTGCTAGGTTGTGGCAGAGTTTGCAGAATGCCTTAGGCACTAAGTTGACCTTTAGCACGGCTTATCATCCTCAGACTGACGGGCAGTCCGAGCGTACTATTCAGATCCTTGAGGATATGCTTCGGGGTTGTGTTCTTGATTTCAGTGGGTCGTGGGAGAGGCACTTGCCATTGGTGGAGTTTGCCTACAACAATAGTTTCCAGTCTAGTATTGGTATGGCACCGTTTGAGGCCTTGTATGGCCGACCGTGTAGATCTCCAGTTTGTTGGGCCGAGGTGGGTGATGCACCTCTATTGGGTCCGGAATTGGTGAGGGAAACGACGGAGAAAGTTGAGCTTATCCGTAAGAGACTTGTTACAGCCCAGAGTCGTCAGAAATCTTATGCCGGCCGTAGGAGGAGACCTTTAGTGTTTGAGGTGGGTGAACATGTCTTTCTGAAGATATCACCTAGACGGGGATTGATGAGGTTTGGGAAGAGCGGGAAGTTGTCCCCTCGATTCATAGGTCCTTTTGAGATCCTTGAGAGGATTGGCGAGGCTGCTTATTGTTTAGCTTTGCCACCGCAGTTGTCCGGAGTACATGACGTGTTTCATGTGAGTATGCTTCGGAAGTATGAGCCGGATCCATCACATGTGTTGGATTGGACTGATTTAGTGGTTGAAGAGGATGTCTCATATGAGGAGAGACCTGTTCGGGTTTTGGATAGGCGGGATCAAGTTTTGCGAGGCAAAACCATCCCTTTGGTAAAAGTTCTGTGGAAACATCACGGGGTGGAGGAAGCCACTTGGGAACGTGAGTTGGAGTCCGCGAGAAATATCCGGACATGTTTATTGATTTATAATTCTGTATTTAGATTTTGTAATATGGTTGAACTTAAGAATTTCATATATGTCTTAAGTTGGAAAACATTGAGAATGTTTTGGTTTAATATTAGTAGTTTGAAACTTGCTTCATAATGGAAGTGGAATGTCACATTTATAGATTGAATGTGTTTTATATATCATGGAATTTAATATGATATGGAAATGGAAATCACGTATATTGAAATTGTTAAGATTGAAAGGAAAAATGCATAATATTGATGCATGCTGTAATATATGTTGTTTTATAGACATATTGTGAGATGCCTCTTGATAAGAGATGGAATGGCCAGTGTTGGGTCAATTTGTTTACTATTGTAATGTCATATGGATGGAATTTGAGAAAAACCTATTTTCAAAAACTTTTGCTTAATTTCGGGGACGAAATTCTTTTAAGGGGGGAGGTTATAGCGACCCCGGTCTTTTCCCATTTGGGTTGTTGTACCCGGACTTGTGTTCCTTAGATTCAGTTGTTATTTTATTGTTGTTGTTGCCCTTTAATTCTTTATTTTGAGTTATGGGTTGTGTTGGGCAGGTTGGTTACAGGTTGGTTGGGTTGGAAACCAAGTGTTGCTGTCCAGATTTTTGGACCTTCGCTCGAGCGAGGAGTTGGTCGCTCGAGCGAGCTGTTGTTTTTGTTCTTCGCTCGAGCCAAGGTTTGGTCGCTCGAGCGAGAGTCTACGTCTGGGCTTAGGACCTGAGAGTTGTGTTTCTTGGCTCGAGCGAGCTTCCTTCGCTCGAGCAAGCGAGGTGTATGTTTTCGAGTTCTTCGCTCGAGCGAGCATTTCGTCGCTCGAGCGAGCTTCTGGGTTACAGACCTGAAGCATCGAGTTTTTGGCTCGAGCGAGCTTTTCTTCGCTCGAGCATGGATTTTTTGTGTCTGGTCACTCGAGCGACCAAGTCTTCGCTCGAGCGAGCCTGTTCAGTTTAAATAGGCAGCAGCGGGTTTTTTATCAGTTTTTCATCTTCTTTTTGATTACAAACCCTAGGTCCGACTTCTCTCTCTCTTCTCTCTTAGGTTTGATCTACTTAGGGTGTGTTTCTACCCTAGATCCTTTATTAAAAAGTTAGAGTGAGTCGAGAGCTTCAGTTTAATCTGAACAAGTTTGGATTTTGAGCACTTTGAGTTTGGATCTTCATCTCCATCTTCTCTTTTTGGGCTATTTCCTTGAGGTAGGGATTTCCTACTCCAATGTATACGTTTTGTTCTAAGTTTTGGTATTTTAATATGTTGGGGGTATTTTGGTAATTTTGGGAAAAACCCTAGTTGTTGTATTAAATTGAATTGAAGGTTTAATTTAAGGGAAATTGGGAATAATGGTTGAATTCACGAAATATGAGGAATTATTGATTAAATGGGGTAGTTGATTAATTTAAATCATATGCCTATTGAATTGTTGATTTAGTTATTTTCTGTTTAGAGATAACTGTTTTGGGCTATCGGTGGAGAATAGTCATGATTGTTGTAGACATTGCATGTGGATTAGGGATAACTGAAACTAATCACATTGGTTAAGTCATTAATGTTGACTGTTGAATTAATACAGACATTATGTGTATTGATTGTGAGATGTATATGTTATGTGTTTACATACATGTATTAGTTGAGCATTGCATATGCATATTGTGTGGGAGGAGATAGGGGATGTACTCCACGGTTAGGGGAAGATAGGGGATGGACCTCTTAACCGGATTTTGTTTGGGAGGAGATAGGGGATGGACTCCATTAGCATCACTATTATGTGTGCTTATTGATATTGAAGTGTTTTTGCATGTTATTGATACAACACTAAAATGTGTATCATATTGGAAGTATGGAAGTGTTTTGATATGAGCCTGTGTCTCATTTGTTTTGTTGATATTGGAAGTATGTGAATATTATATATAGTTCACTGTTGTAGTCTGGCCAGGTTCTGAGCCATGTTGATAATAATGGAAAGTTGAATAGATAATGGAAAGTGAAAATGACATCTTGTGTTAACCATCTATTAAATGCTATTACTTTATTCAATGCTTATATTTGGTTTAGTATGTCTCTACTGGGCTGTGGCTCACCCTATATGGGAACATTATTTTCAGGTTCAGGTGATAAGCTACCTCCAAGGACTTAGCTTGGAAGGACTTGGAATGGAAGACTAGTTTAGATATTTGTTTTGTTTTGTTTTAATATTACATGTAATTACAAGCCGAGGGCTTAATTTGTAGTTGAGTTAGTACTCACATTTTGTGTCCAAGTGTTGGCTTGGAAAGATGTAAGCCCATAGGACATTTACTTTCATTATTACATGTAATGTCTTTATCTAAGGATACTCTGATGAATGAATTATGGTTTATTTCCTTTAGTAATGCATCTTATTATTGTGTATGTTATGGGTTATTTTTTAGGGCGTGACAAATTACCATGGCAAAAGAAGGGCTTGGTACTGTGAAACTATTACAAAATTGAATGATTTTTGTTCAACCCGAGATTTCATATGTATCAGAGATCAGAGATCATTCCTAACTCAAAATGCACTTAATGAGTTTGGTTCCAAGTACTCTGGAGTTGATTGGAGAGGGAGAGAGAGAGAGATTGATTGTTGTTTTCAATTGGTTTTTTTTTTTTTAATTTGTTAATAGATCTAAGAGTAAAATTTGACTCTGGTTCGTTCATTTAGTAATGTATTTTATTTTTTATAACAGTAAAATTTTACTCTGGTTAAAAACACGTTGATTTGCTTAACGATATAAAATTTTACTTTGAATTATAGTAAACTTTACTCTGATTCAGAGTAAAATTGTACTTCAGAGTAAAATTTTACTTACTCTGATTCAGATTTAGTTCAGAGTAAAATTGTAATTTCAAAGTAAAATTTTACTCTAAATCAAAGTAAAGTTTACTCTGAATCAGAGTAAAATTGTAATTTCAGAGCAAAATTTTACTCTAAACCAAAGTAAAGTTTACTCTGAATCAGAGTAAAATTTTACTCTGAATCAAAGTAAAATTTTACTCTGAAATACACTGTGAGGGAGCAAAATTTTACTCTAAATTAAAGTAAAGTTTACTCTGAATCAGAGTAAAATTTTACTCTGAATCAAAGTAAAATTTTACTCTGAAATACACTGTGTGGATGGCTTAATAGGAGAGCTGATAGATATGAAGGTAGTATAGTAAAATAAACAAGTTTTAAAATATTAGGGGGTTTTGAAAGTATCTATATAATTCTTGTCTTTTTGAAAGACAAATTAGATAGTGAGGGGTCTATCACCAAATCCCCCTTATATATACTGTGGGGTCACTTATACTATGTTTGGTTAAGATATAATATAGGATTGGATATAAGGGTTTCAAGAGAATATGTAAATACCTAATGATAAAGATAATATATTGTAGGATATGAGATGGATTATATATACTGTAGGGTCACTTGTTCTATGTTTGGTTAAGATATGATATAGGATGGGATAAGAGGAGAATGATTATTTTTGACCTTTGGATGAATATTAGTTATATCCGACGGTGGGGGATATACAATACCATGAGGGTTTTTTTTTTTTTTGATAGGCAAAAAGAACTTTATAGATGAAGAGAGAAATACAATCATAAGACGTACATCAATAAAGAGGGAAGTGCAAAAAGCATCACTGCTGACCTTAACAATCCCAACTAGGTTGGCACTGCTAAGGGAGCAAAATCATCTGCTAGCACTTGACCCAAGATTGGCGAGGAATCAATCCAAAAAAAAAGAGCTAGGCCAGCTTCCCTGTTTCACGCCTCATAAACAGCCACCTATACATTGTCTAAATAGAAGCTTTGTTGCCATGAACTCCAAGCAGATCCCAGCAGCCAGGGCCTGATCCATCAGCCATCCTTCAACCTTCAATACTGATATAAATTACACAGCAGCCATGCCTTACTCCAAGATGTATTCCAGATTAGCAGATTAGCATATTGCTGAGATGCTAGCAAAATGCACCAGAACAGCAGGCAGCAGAGTAGCAGGATACAGCAGAAGGAGGCACTAGATTAACAAAATGCAGCAGAATAGTAGATTACAAAGTGATGTTGTAGTTGTTGCACCTATTGATGATCTAAGAGCTCATTAGCAGATTACAAAGTGATATTGTAGATGTTGCACCTATTGATGATCCAAAAGCTCACTGCTGGTTAAGAATTACTCCACACTTAGCATTGAAGTAGAATGTATGGATGAGCAAGGAGCAAGACAGATTTTATCTTGATACTTCCAAAAAGGAGTGAACCATAACATCAGATTCCAAACAGCATTATACCAGCACAGATAAGCAAAGAATTGCATAACCCTTTTTGCATCATATACTATCCAGACTCCCTATATCCAGAATAACCAAACACGGGATATAAGGAGACAAAAAAAAATGTGAGACCCACCTCATATTATATCCGGTCTTACACTCATATCCGGCCTTTATATCAGATAAACAAACAGAGCCTAAAACGGCATTTAGTTTATTTTGTAACTAAATAATATAAAATTAAAATAAATATTTATAAATGTACAGGTTGGGTCGAGTTGGACTCCTTATCCAAGCACTTTGGCACTATGGATTAAATGTTTTTTCCAAGCATTAAAAATATGGAGCTGAGAGGGCCACCGGCCCATGTTGAAAATTGTAATTTCCTATTTAAATTTCGATTATTTTGAACCGTTCATCTGATAAACTAAAAAGAAGATGATAAAAATTAGATTGATCAGACATAAATAATTATATGATCAAATCACATATATATTATAACATATTAATGGTCCATTCTTAAGAGCATATAAGTTATATAAATCAAAATGATCTAATAATATGACAATCGGTGTTGAATCAACTAAATTTTTTGTATGAATAATTTTTTTTAATTTTATAAAATAAATGATTTAGATCACTAAAATAAATTTAAATTAATTCAATAATAAATTAACCTTCTTGTAAAATTAAGATATTTAATTTAAACAAATCTTTTTTTTTTTTTTCCCCTCCTTTGTGTTATACTTTCCATAACCAAAATTGACTGAAAAGACAATTAAACCAGCGAAGTCGTAGACGCTTTGATACGTTTGTTTTGTTTTCGCACTACTCGTTTGGCTAATAGCTTGCTAGGTGGGTGGGTTTCCCACTACTAGTTTGGCTAATAGCTTGCTAGGTGGGTGGGTTACATCGTGAGTATTAGTATGACTATGACCATGACCATGACCATGATCAATGAATGAGCAATGGTTTGTTTGGACCTGCTGTGGGATCCGTAAGTTACAATTTTATCTTAGATTTGGGTCAAGAATGAGATGTTGGGTGAAGATTGACGGTTTATATATTAAATAGTGCATGTGTAAAATAAATCTGAATTATATATTGATATTTTTGAATAATTTTTAAATAAAATTTTTGAGTTTGTAATATTTTTACTGAACGATTGATGTTAGGAATGTAAAAAAATTGTCAATAAATTTATCTCAAAATGTGATGTGTGACTTAAATTTAGTTTTTGTATAATAAAATCAGTTCTGCTGGAGACCCCCAGCAGAACACGACCCCCAGCACCCCCACCTCTACGTAGGGGGCTGCCACTGGCTGAAACCAAAAAAAAAAAAAATAGTTTTCTTGGCCAATCAGGAGAGACCCCAGCACCCCACTGGGGGTCTTAAGCTTTATTCATAATAAAATTTATAATTGGAATGAATCTCCACTCACCTTCTTCTTCTTTTCTTTTTTTTTTTTGTTAATATTTTTCTGAATAATTTTTTTGAACACTTGGCATTACTGTGAGGAAAAGGAGAGGTAAATTGTGGAGGATGATAACAAGATGGTGAAAGAATTCTTTTTCATGTGGTTTTGTTTTTAAGAATTGTTTTCTATTCTGCCTAATATATTTTGAGTAATCAGTAGTATATTTGGTTGATGCCTCCGCGCAATGAAAAATTATTATTGATTTAAACTATGAGAGCCATGACTTTCGTATTAAAATTTTAAGAGATAAACAGTTAAGTGTCAATTATAAATAAAACAGAGTATTGTTCGAAGAATACTGAATAATTTCTCCCTCAATTAAATCTGAATTTAAGTCAACAAGTCAACTGAATAAAAGAGAGAGAGAGAGAGTTCAATCGGGGTGTGTTTGGTGTTGTTTATTTTGGCCAACTTACAAATTCTAGTTTTGAAAAAATTATTTTGGACTGTTTGATTAAACTTATTTCAAACAACTTCATATTCTAACAACTTATTGTAACTCAAAAAAGTTGATTCTGAGAAGCTGTCCATCTCAAAAAAGTTTGATTAAACCCCTACTTCTGATTATTAATTTCTATTGTAGGCATGTTAATTTACAATTATACCCTTAGATTTTTTTTATTTTTTATTTTTATGTTTAAAAAATAGAAAAAGACCCAAATGAACTATGAATTATTATTATTATTTTTTATGCGAAATGTAAACTAGTAATGAATAACAAAAAATAGAAGTTAATTCAAAAAGTTATTTTACAATTTATTTACCAAACACTACTCAGCAACTTAAATTTACAATTTAGCAGTTACACCAAACAGATAAACAACTTCTGATTAAAATTATAATTTATAATTCGTTAAGTTATAATTTATAATCTATTTTAATAGCTGCACTAAACACCCCCAATATCTTTTTCATTTTCAATGTTTTGTTCTAAGTTAGAACTTCTAACAATGAAATTTTCCCTTATTATAATACCCCTCATTTTCATATGCATTTTTATTTTTATGAGAAGGTAGTTTTTGAAAATATAGAAAACAAATTAAAACTTTATCAAAAATAATTTCAACAAAACAATTTGTCAACTAAATTTTCTGTATATAAATTTATTTTTTTTTTTATATTCGAGAAAGGAAATACTACAATGTGCACTCTTAAAAAGTACATATCGAAAAAGAAGTTATGATTTTTGTTGTGGGAGTTACAAAATTTTTGTGAAGAATAATAATTTTTGTGATAAAAATTATGAATAACAAAGTTATGATGTGTTCTCCTAAAAGTGTGAATGCTAAAGTTAAATATTTTTTTGTAATAAAAATTTTGTATGAGGTTGACTTTCTGTGTTTTTTTTTAAATTTTTTTTGAAAAAACGTACGAAATATTAAAGAGGTGATATCCAAAAAAAAAAAAAAAACTGACTTTTAATCTTGTTTCCAAAATAAGTGCACATGATCGTCTTTCCTGGGGAGAACCACCCATGTAATTAGACATTTAATAATTACCAAAAATCAGTATATATTATTTCACTATCTCTTAATTATTTATTTATTATTATTTTTTTACTTGTTAGCATATTCCAAATTCAAATACTCTGTTTACTGTTCCATAAGTTTGACATAGACTCTTCTCTTCTCAATTTAATAGTAACATTGAAGACAATATTATATACTATACTCTCTCAAATTCAATGAGAGCATCCAATCCTCATATGGGTTTAATATTAGTGTCGTCAATGTCATGGACTCTGTTTCAGTTCATGCATGTTGTTGTTGTTGTTGTTCTCATGGGGTGTTCGTGTTCGGGTGGTTCAGGCTCTAGTACTCATCTTCATCATGTTCATGTAGCCGGGAATGAGACGGATCGGCTAGCCTTGCTCGCATTCAAGGCTGAAATAACCGGTGATCCCTTCGGGGCTCTAAACTCGTGGAATGAATCCAGCCACTTCTGTCAATGGGCTGGCATAACATGTGGCCGACGACACCAGAGGGTGACTAAGTTGAAACTGGATCATCAAAAATTGACAGGCTCAATTTTGCCTCACGTTGGAAATCTGAGCTTTCTTAGGGAACTGTGGTTGCGTAACAATAGCTTCACTCATCAAATCCCTCCTGAACTTGGCCACCTACGGAGACTGCAAATGTTGACACTACGCAATAATTCTATTGGTGGTGAAATTCCCGCCAATATATCTGCTTGCTCTAACCTTGTTGTCCTTGAGCTTTCTGGCAATAGTCTGGCTGGGAAAATTCCCGTGGAGCTTGGCTCTCTGTCTAAGCTTGAGCAGTTGTACATTGGAAAAAACAATCTAACAGGTGGCCTTCCTTATACTTTTGGGAATCTGTCATCCCTTACTGACTTCTATGTAACTGTCAATAATATCAATGGGAGTATACCTGAAACCCTGGGCCGATTGAAAAACTTAAACTTTCTTGGATTGGGGGAGAACAAGTTGGTTGGTACTATTCCTTCCTCAATCTTTAATCTCTCTTCCATCACAACTTTTGGTATCGGAAACAACCAAGTTCAAGGTAGACTTCCCTTAGATCTTGGAATTTATTTTCCAACTCTTCGATGGTTTTCAGTTTCAGCTAACTTGTTTACTGGATCCATTCCTATTTCAATATCAAATGCAACCAACCTGTATCACCTTGACTTGGGACAAAATAAATTTATTGGAAGAGTGCCTCCTTTGGGAATGATGCACAATCTTGGGTGGTTAAACTTTCAATTCAATCATCTTGGAACAGGGGAAGCTGGTGACTTGAATTTTCTTAGCTCATTGCCCAATGCCACCAATTTGAACTTTTTGGAGCTGAACTCCAACAACTTTGGAGGGGTGTTGCCAGAATCAATTGGCAATTTGTCCACTAATCTTGGTATCTTTTTATTGGGGAACAATAAAATAGGTGGGAGCATCCCAACCGAGATGGCGAATTTGGCCAATTTGCTACGTTTGGACATGCCAGACAATCATTTCATTGGTAACATTCTTGCTGATATTGGGAAGCTACAAAAGCTACAACTTTTGGATCTTTCGGGTAATAAATTCCATGGGAAAATTCCATTGTCTTTGAAAAATTTGACTTCACTAGCGTATCTTTATTTAGGAGTAAATAACTTGCATGGCAACATTCCTCCAAGTCCGGGAAAATGCCCCCTTGGGTACCTGGCTCTTGATGGAAACAATCTTAGTGGTACCCTACCCAAACAAGTTCTAACTCTCTTATCATTATTGAACTTGGACCTACATGATAACCGTTTGGTTGGGTCCATACAACTAGAAATTGGGAATTTAATAAATCTTGAACAATTAGATGTTTCTAGGAACATGTTGTCTGGAAAAATTCCAAGCACTCTTGCTAATTGTGTAAAATTGAGAATTCTATACATACAGAGCAATAATTTCTGGGGAACTCTTCCTTCATCTTTAAGTTTTTTGAGAGGTATTGAGGAAATAGATCTTTCTCACAATAACTTCTCTGGAAAAATCCCAAACTACTTAGGGGGCTTTGTCTTCTTACAAAAATTAGATCTATCATTCAATGATTTTGAGGGTGCGGTACCAAAAATAGGCATATTTAAAAATGCAACGGCTATTTCTATTAGGGGAAACAACAAGCTTTGTGGTGGTATACCTAAACTACATTTGCACAGTTGCAATACCAAGGGATTCAATAGGAAAAGATTCACACACATCTTGAAAATAATAATCCCCACATCGTTTGGGCTTCTGGGACTAGTAGTAGTGTTGTGTTTACTATGTCTTCGTTGCTTTAGAAAGACAACAAAAGTACCCTCTTTGAGATTTTTAGGGAAGTCATATGTGAAATTGTCCTACCAAAGTCTACTCAAGGCAACTAATGGGTTCTCTCCAACCAACATGATAGGCATGGGTAGTTTTGGTTCAGTCTACAAAGGAATTCTTGATCACGGTGAAAAAGTTGTTGCAGTGAAGGTACTAAATCTTCAATTCCGTGGAGCTTCCAAGAGTTTCGTTGCTGAGTGTGAGGCCTTGAGGCGCATCAGACATCAAAATCTTGTCAAGGTTTTCACAGCATGTTCAAGTGTTGACTATAATGGTAATGATTTCAAAGCTCTGGTTTACGAGTTCATGGTCAATGGTAGCCTAGAGGATTGGTTACATGCAAATGAAAATGAAGATGAGGTGCATGTCAAATCAAGAAATTTAAACCTCCTACAAAGGTTAAATATTGCCGTTGATGTTGCTTCTGCACTTGATTATCTTCACCATCATTGCTCGAAACCAATAGTTCACTGTGATTTGAAGCCGAGCAATGTTCTTCTGAATGATGAAATGATTGGACATGTAGGCGATTTTGGGTTAGCTAGATTCCTTCCAGAAGGCACCTATAATTCTTCTGCAACTCAATCAAGTTCCATTGGCTTAAGAGGGTCTGTTGGATATGCTGCTCCAGGTAAATGTATCTCTTAGGCCCTTTTCTGATATTCTTTTTCACCTTCAATTTCCAACATATTTTAGAGTCTGATTTGCATATCCATCAAGTACGCCCCTTCGATCAATGAAGTAAAGCAGATGGTTCTTTGGTTTTATTTCTCGCAACATCATTTGCCCTTCAAATGCATGAAAATCAATGTTTGGCAAATACTTTCCAATGTGTTATTTAAAAGTAATTTTTTTTTTCTTTTTTGTTTGCACATAATTTAGTCTGAAAAATATGAAACTCAAAGGAATGCAGGTTCGTAATTTCATTAGTTTCTTGCTTACAATATACAACCCAATATACAATCCCATTTTTTAGAGGATTATCCATACGTCTTCTATCTTGTTGTCTGCAAATCATAATCCATATAATTGTATTTAGGTTTATTTTTGCCTTCAATGGAGATGTACCAATATTGCGAAATCCTAGTATTTTTCTTGGCGCAAATTGTGAAAGCATAACAACGTACAATATTTAACTTTTGTTCATCTCCTATGTGTGTAGTCATAGGATAACATAAAGAGGAGATTAGAAAACCTCTTTTGCTAATTTCAATCCTCCTATCTATTTCTTTTACGTTAATAAGTTTGATGAATACAAATCTAATTGGATAAAGTTAAACTGTCACCCAAGCTTCAACTGCTTATTTCTTAAGAAGATATTAAACCATCAACTATTTGGTTTCATAAATATCACTGGGAAACAATCAAACTTGTTTCAAGTTGGGCCTTTCTCATGACACAAGCAGACAAACCAAATATTGTTATCTCACCAAGAAGAGACATAATTCTTTCCTATATTACTTTAAACAGTAAAGTTTTTTATGATCTAAACTTGTTTTCTACAAAGAGTTATCTGTAGAAGGTACATTACTATTACTATTATTTGATATGCTTCTGGCCAAGCATCTTTACAATTGTATTTACTTTGAATGATGCATCAATTGCAGAGTATGGTATGGGAAATGAGGTGACGACATCTGGTGATGTATACAGTTATGGTATCCTCTTAATGGAAATGTTTACGGGGAAGAGACCTACTAATAACATGTTTAATGATAGTTTGAGTCTCCATAACTTTGCTAAGATGGCTTTACCTGAACAAATAGCAAGCGTTGTTGATCCAACACTAATTCAACAAAGAGAAATTGGGGAGGGAAGCTCAAGTACCGAAAACACTCAAAATCAGAGCTCTACTGGCAGCCATAAAATTTATGAGTGCTTGATTTCAATACTTAATATTGGAATCGCATGTTCACAAGAGCTACCAAGAGATAGACCAACCATTAATCATGTTGTTACTCAGGTGCTTGTGATCAAGAACAACTTTCTTCGAACTGATGGAGTTCATAGAGGGAGAAGAGCTAGAATTACAGTGTGATCATGAGTAGGTACGACCCTGTCACTTTCTTAGTAACTGAAGAATATTCCTGCATTTATTACTGAAACTGTCACAATTCTACACTAGGCCGACAAACTTTAGTTTGTCTTGTGGCATATAAATCATAACACCTTAGATATGCTACACTTCACCCAAATGACCACATTCTTAAACATTGACATTTTGAAGGTGACAAAAAATCAGTTATGGTTCCTGTCAAGCATGATGGTTTCATTACCGAATGGAAATTCTTTTTTTCTTTGGTTTTTTATTTTCTTTCCATCAAAACTACGGTTCTTCTGCAAACTTGAGCAAATAATTCAACTAGATTCACATTACAAATATGACTAAGAATCATACATAAGCAAAAATCAATCATTATTAATCAACCTTTATTGCCAAAATCTTATTCCACAATACTGGAACCTCAGCTCTCATAACTTCAGAGTTGCAAAGTTCTTTCCACTATACTCTCCTATAACTTAATCTGGAAAACAAAATTGGTTAGAAACTGGAAGCATTTGAATGTCTTGACAATACTATGGTGGTTAGTGCACTTTGGCCATACACATAACGGAATTGATGGAAATGTAACTTCAAGTTTTTTAATCTGCATATGGCTAGGGTTGAAAAATATACCAACTGATGGAGTACTATGCAACTACTCTGTTTTAATCCCTTGCAAAGCGTTAGAGGCTTATTTGTTCCTAAGGAGGGCAGAGTTGTTTAGATTGCACTAGTTGCCGAAAAAGAAAGACAAAAGGCAAACTGACATTTTGTTGCATGTATTATGGGTTACACTCATTCCATGAATTTTGCATTCAATTAAGCTCGAAACATGACACTAGATAAGGGCAAGTGTTGTTCTTTACTTCTATGTTTTTTCTTTTTCCTTTTATGATCTTATGAGTAATTGGTTTACAATAACATTTGTATACCTTTTTTCAATAAGGTACCCAAAAAAAAAACTAATTTTCAAGTTGCTTCAGCTTCTTTTTTGTGTCTTATTTTAATTGTGTATCATTTCTCATCATACTGTTTGAAGTTTTACTTAGTCGTTTTTCTCTTGTCCTAGGTACTTGAGGTCTGATTGGAGTTCAAGATCTTTGTCGACTCAGTAACTATGTTATATTATCCTATGCTTTAATTTCTTTTTTTTTTCCCCCCTTCTTTAATGTTTTTAGTTTGTCTCAAGGATGCACTTTTCTCATCTAAATGTACTTCAGGAAGGATATGGCTTGCAATGGCTATCTATCCTGTTTTATACTCTAAAATAGGTTCATATGACTTGCAATGGTTCCAAACAAGCTGTTGCTGTAAAACATTATAATCGTTGTTGTGTTTGTTCAGAGGTATAAGAGAATGGGATTAGATTACATATTCTAGCCAATCTTGAGGTCTGATTGGACTTGAAGATATTTGTCCACTCCACAACTATGTGATGCTGCAAATTATTTTTTTGGCCGCGTGTTATATATATGATCCTATCCTTTAATTTCTTTTCTTTAATTTTTTTTTTAAAAAAATTATGATTTTATGTTAGTCTCAAGCAAACATTCAACTTTTCTCATTTAATTGTACTTTTTAAGAAGGCTATGACTTGCAATGGTCTAAACAAGACGTAACTGTAAAACTTCTTATAATCTATATATATGTGGTGTGATATAAACTAAGATATGGTTTGTATGCATTATGTTTGCTTGTAATAATTAGAGAAATGTGAAGAATACTGTCTAAACTCAATTAGATGGGATGAAGAATATTTTATTATTGTTTTCTTATGATTTTTGTTGTGTTGAAGCTGTTCTAGACTTGATTGTTTGTTGTCTGTTTTTTCAGGACCTGTTGATTTGTCCCTTTTAAACTCTCTACTTGTTTGAAGTTTATATACTTTGGGCCAAATAGCCTAAATTTCCTTTTCAAAATTTATTGAATTTATTAAATACTTACAGAATTGCATTCAAGTGCATTGATATTCAGGATATGGTAAATCTGACATTACCTTGGTTTCTTACAGTTCATTTGGATTAAAAGGTTTGGTGACAAAAACAACATAGTTACATTTTATATAACGAGTGTTTTTACATAATTGTATAAATTTAATCAAAACCAATTACACTAGTTGTAACTCCCTAAAAAAAAAAACATATAAACCCAACATTTATGACACCCATAGACATAAGAGAATAAAGCATATTCCATTTATCAGAGTATTCACTACAAAAGTATTACATGTTGACAACAAAAGTAAATGTCCTACGGGCTTACAACTTTCCAAGCCAACACTTGGTTACAAAAAAAAAGGAAAAGAGTACTAACTCAAAACACATTAAGCCCTTGGCTTGAATTTACATGTAATACCAAAAATATAACAACAAAAGGTCTGTCAGCCTCTAAGCCTCCCAAGCTACGTCCTTGGAGGTGGCATATCACCTGAACCTGAAAATGATGTCCCATATAGGGTGAGCCAACGCCCAGTAGAGATATGCTAAACATAATATGAGCAATAACTAAAACATTAGCATTTGATAAATGTTTAACTCATATAAACAAACGTACATCCCTTTCACAACCAATTCTCATTCACAAATACATTCAATTCCTTTCCGTTTTATTATCTAAACCAATTCATGGTTATGGTTCTCTGTTCAACCAGACAGTTTACAATGAGACTACAACTCATGTTAACAATACTTCGATCATGATCAATTAATATGAGACTGCAACTCACATTATTAACACTTCAACACTTCAATTTCAAATGAGATTACAACTCATATTATCATCATTTCAATACTTCAATTCATCTATGTTATGCAAACTCAATTAGGATTTCGGGACTTTCACCCTGGACACTCCAGCCAACTTAGTTATCACTGGAGTCCATCCCCTATCTCCTCCCAAATCCGGTTTAGAAGTACATCTCCTATCTCCTCCCAAACCGTGGAGTACATCCCCTATCTCCTTCCAAACAATATACATATACAATGTATTTAAACACTCATCATATGCAATGATCAAGCAAAGCACATATTCAATGTGTTATTCCACCCGTCATATTTAATGACATACTCAATTGATTAGTTTTAATTCACCTAATCATCATGTAGTGTCTACAACATTCAAGACTATCCTCCACCGATAGCCCAAAGCATTTATTTCTAAACAGATAATAAATTCATCAAACAGATAGATTATCAACATTTTCAAAGATGAGTGATTAATCAATCCAACTCCACCATTCAACCTCATAATCTCCCAATTTCATGGTTTTCAACACATATTCATATTTTCATATTTCCCGGATTAATTATACAAATTAATCAATTACATTAAATTAGGGCTTTTCCCTTCTTTCTCAAATATAGCACCCAAGGCCAAATTCCATCAATCATACATATTAATTTCATTTTAGGGACCACTCATACACTTGGAACCCCTAAAAATAGAAAACCCCTCTTTACACTTTTCAAGCTTTGAAACCCTAACACCCAAAATTTCCCAACTTTAACATTAAATCAAAATGTTTACATGTTTATGTCAAAGGCCATAAATATGAGTAGTTATCCCTACCTCAAGTGAAGAGACCCAAAGGAGATGATGAACAAACTCGGAAGTGCTCTAAACCCACAACTTTTCGGATCAAAATAGAGGTCTTGAAAAGCTCTAACACTTTAATGAAGGCACAAGAGTTGGGTCTCACTAAACCAAGATCAAAATGTAGAGAGAGAGAGTTCTAGAGAAAGGAGCTCTCAAAATAGGGTTTTGAAAAGCTAGAGAGAGAAAATGGCCCGAAAAAGTGATTCAAAATGCCTCAACTCTGACTGATATACAACACAGTCCGCTCGAGCGTGGAACGCCCCGCTCAAGCGTCAGACACAGACTCCCGCTCGAGCGTAAAAAGCGCCGCTCAAGCGTCGAATGCACACTTCCAGAAGTTCTGCAGACGAAGGTCTCCGCTCAAGCGTAAAAGTGGACGCTCGAGCGTCCGAAGACCTGCAGGGAAAAGTACTGAAGACTGAAGAATCCCGCTCGAGTGTCGGAATGCCTGCTCGAGCGGAGGAGCAAATACAAAAGGACCCGCTCGAGCGTGAAGGCCAAAATCTGGGCATTAACTCTTTGTTTCAAAACACAACCAACCAGTTTCAAACTTGCCCAACACATCCCAAAACTCAAATGCAAAGAATTAAAGGACAGAAATACGATACAGACAACAACAATAATCATCCACGGAACCGAGTCCGGAATACAATAATCAATGAATGGAAAACTAGGATCGCTATAACCTCCCCCCCTTAAAGAATTTCATCCCCGAAATTAGATAAATAAGTTTCAAAGACATGATTTCTCAATTCTCAACAATATTACAATTCAATATTCATCAACTTGACCCATTACCGGTCATTCCATCTCTTTTCAAGAGGCAACTTACAACAAAACTTTCAACATGCATTCCTTTGAATTTCAACAAGTCCCAATATACATGCTTCACAATTTCATAACATATTCAATGTTAATGATATATTTCCATCTCTACAACATATTCAACAATACTTCCATACATCAAAACATATACAATGTTTTATAACTTGAAACATATACAATGCTTTTAGATTCCATCAAGAAATAAAATTCTCAATACATGGTTAAACATTAACAAACAAGTCCGATTATTTCCCACGGACCTCCAACTTACGTTCCCAAGTGGCTTCTTCCACTCCGTGATGTTTCCACAAGACTTTCACCAAGGGTATCGTCTTGCCTTGCAAGACTTGTTCCCGTCTATCCAAGACCCGCACCGGTCTCTCCTTATACGAGGCATCCTCATCAATCTCTAAGTCGGTCCAATCCAATACATGTGACAAATTCGGCTCATATTTCCGAAGCATACTAACATGAAACACGTCATGCACCCCGGACAACTGCGGCGGTAAAGCTAAACGGTATGCAACCTCCCAAATCCGCTCAAGGATCTCAAAGGGACCAATAAACTGAGGGGACAACTTCCCACTCTTCCCAAACCTCATCAGACCCCGCATCGGTGATATTTTTAGAAAGACGTGATCACCCACCTCAAATGCCAACAGCCTCCTCCTACGGTCGGCATAACTCTTTTGGCGACTCTGGGCTGTAACAAGCCTAAGGCCCCGTTTGTTTTCAGAGATAGAATGGAGGGGATTGATAGTGAGGGGATTAATAGTGAGGGGATTGATAGTGAGGGGATTAATAGTGAGGAATTGTTAAATTATTTTTATATAAAATAATAAAACAAATAAAAAAAATATAAAAATTAAACATTAAACATTAATATTTTTTAAAAAATTCCCAATATATAAAAAATAAAAAAATTTCTAATCCCCTCACTATTTTTCTAATACCATCTCTACCTCCTCACTATGAATCCCCCTTCCAAGGGTATTAGTAATACCAAGGTATTAGTAGTCCCAAGGCCATCTCTCAAAACAAACAAGGTATTAGTAATACCAAGGTATTAGTAATCCCAATCCCAAACAAACGGGGCCTTACGGATAAGTTCAACTTTCTCCGTCGTTTCCCGCACCAACTCCGGGCCTAACAAAGGTGCATCACCCACCTCGGTCCAACCCACCTCGGCCCAACACACTGGAGACCTACACGGTCGGCCATACAAGGCCTCAAATGGTGCCATAGCAATGCTCGATTGGAAACTATTGTTATAGGCAAACTCCACTAAGGGCAAGTGCCTCTCCCACGACCCACTAAAGTCAAGGACACAGCCTCGAAACATATCCTCAAGGATCTGAATAGTACGCTCGGACTGCCCGTCAGTCTGAGAATGATAAGCCATGCTAAAGGTCAATCTAGTGCCCAAGGCACTCTGCAAACTCTGCCACAATCTAGCAGTGAAACGCGGATCTCTATCTGAGACAATCGACACTGGGACCCCGTGCAATCTCACTATGTCCCGAATATACAAGTCAGCAAAATGATCTACCGAATCTCTTACGCACATAGAAATAAAGTGCGCCGACTTAGTCAACCGGTCTACGACCACCCATATAGCATCACTACCCCGTTGAGTCCTCGGAAGACCTACAACGAAGTCCATCGTGACATGCTCCCATTTTCACTCGGCTATAGGCAAGGGTTGCAACAAACCCATTGGCCTCTGATGCTCGGCCTTCACTTGCTGACAAGTAAGGCACTTAGATACAAAAACTGCCACATCTTTCTTCATACCCCGCCACCAAAACTGGCGACCCAAATCACGATACATCTTAGTGCCTCCCGGATGCACCGCAAGGCGTGAATGGTGGAACTCTCGGAGTACTTCCTCTCGGCAAGACTCCGGTACAAACAAGCAGTCTTGGTACCTCACACTCAGGTCAGGGTACACAGTCAAACCTTTCTCAATCTTCCCACTGGAGATCTTCTCCCGGAGGGATTCTACCTCAAGGTCACTCATCTGTGCCTCTAACACTCAATTCATAAGTGTGGGCTGAGCAACTACAGAAAACAAGGCCGCAGACTCAACAAATTCACCTAGAAGCAAATCAAACTCGCCAAGTGCACCCAACATTTCCCACTCTCGGATGGCTATACAAGCTACATCATTAATGGATTTTCTACTAAGGGCATCGGCCACAACATTGGCCTTTCCCGGATGATAGTGCAACTCGAAGTCGTAATCCTCAATGAACTCCATCCACCTCCTCTGCCTTAAGTTCAAGTCTTTCTGTGTAAACAGATATTTCAGACTCTTATGATCCGAGAACACCTCTAATCTCTTACCATACAGGTAGTGCCTCCAAATCTTCAAGGCAAAAATTATAGCTGCTAACTCTAGGTCATGTGTAGGATAGTTCTTCGCATGTGTTTTCAACTGACGCGAGCCATATGCTACTACTTTCCCCTCTTGCATCAACACACAACCCAAACCCTCTCGTGAAGCATCACAATACACAGTATAACCCAAACCCCTCTCCGGAATAATCAAAATTGGAGCGGTGGTAAGTCTAACCTTAAGTTCTTGGAACGACTTCTCACAAGTCTCACTCCACACAAACTTGACCCCTTCCGCATCAACCTAGTCATCGGCAAAGCTAGCCTGGAGAAATCTTTTACAAACCGACGGTAATAACCGGCCAATCCCAGAAACTGCGGATATCGAAAACACTCTTAGGCTGTGCCCAATCTTGCACTGCCTCTATCTTAGATGAATCTACGGTCACCCCTAAGAATTTAACCTCTCATAGCCAGAACTCACACTTCCCAAATTTGGCATACAGCCTATGGGTTCTAAGTAACTCAAGCACCACTCTCAAGTGTTCCTCGTGCTCCTCTTCAGAAGGTGAATAAATCAGAATGTCGTCCACGAAAACGACCCACAAAGCGATCTAAGAATTCCCGGAAGATCCGGTTCATCAAATCCATAAACACAGCCGGTGCATTGGTGAGCCCAAAAGGCATGACCAGAAACTCATAATGGGCATACCGCATACGGAATGCCGTCTTCGGATATCTTCCTCCCTGACCCTTAACTGATGGTAACCCGATCTCAAGTCTATCTTAGAGAAACAACGGGACCCCTTCAACTAGTCAAATAGATCATCTATACGAGGCATAAGGTACCTGTTCTTAACCGTAGCCTGATTCAACTTCCGGTAATCAATACAAAGCCTCAAAGCCCCATCTTTCTTTTTAGCAAAAAGGGCCGGTGCTCCCCACGGCGAAGTACTAGGGCGGACAAAGCCCTTATCTAGCAATTTCTGGAGTTGAATCTTCAACTCACTCGACTCAGCTGGGGCAAAACGATACGGTGCCATGGAAATCGGTGTCATGCCAGGCACAAGGTCAATAGAGAACTCGATCTCTCGATGAGGTGGCAAACTAACAAGATCCTCGGGAAAGACGTCCGAGTACTCAAAAACCACTCTGGGCAACTCAATCTGGGTCTCATCACACTCACTACTTATACAGCTAGCGAGAAGACAATTAAGCTCACTCCGCCCTCGCGGATCATATACCAGTGGAAAAACTCTACCAACCCGATCTCCCAAGAAATGAAAATAATCCCCGCTCAAGGTACATACAGTAACCCTCTGGCGGTAGCAATCAATAATAGCCCGGTATGATGATAGCCAGTCCATACCCAAAATCATATCAAAACCCGACATAACCATTACTACAAAAGAAAATGGGAGCCGGCGGTCGGCGACCTCTATATCACAACCTTTACACCCTTGTTTCAAAATCAGCTCACCCCCAACAGGTGATACAACACAAATAGGAGAAAGTAACTGCGCCAACTCTAACCCCAAATAGATGCAAATGCAGCAGATATAAAGGAATGGGATACACCCGTATCAATCAACACATTAGCAACCGAGTTGCAAAACAAAAAGGTACCTCTCACAATAGATGGAGCCGGTACAAGATCCTGCGCGGTAACAGCATACACACGCCCAGAAGGCCTCTGATCTACTTGGTCACCTCTCGGAGCAAAAGACTGCTGCACAGACTAAGCCGAAGAAGCTCCCGGATTGGCCCTCGAGGCCTGAACTGACTGAGCTGGCTGATAACTCTGCCTCGACCCAGATACACCAGATGTGCCACTCAACTGCGGGCAAAACCTCTTCAGGTGCCCCGCCTGACCACACTGGTAACAAGAGAGCAGCTGGCCTCTGCCCTGACTCTGGCTCTAAGGACGAGCCAAAGATGAAGCTACTCTCTGCTCTCCTCCCCTCTGCGGGCAAGCTGGAGACTTGTGGCCCAGCTGGCCACACTTGTAACGGGTAAAGTCTCCCTGATTGCCTCTCCCAGAGCCTAAACTCAGCACTGGAAAGGTAGATCTCTCAAACGCACCCTGGGACTGCTGAGGGTTAGAACCCCTCTGCCTCTTACCATCCCCTTGGCCATCATGACCCGCTTGGAGCCCCTCATCCTATCCTCCTCCTCATGCATAATAATCTCAAGATGGGCCGCAGCATCCACAAGGCGCCCATACTCCCGAGTCATGGACCCAGCAACCCTAAGCTTGAGCCCGGTCCTTAACTTCTTTTCGAACTCAAGGAAACGGCGTTCCTCAGACGCCACTAGCTCAGGTGCAAACCTCGATAAACTGGTAAATGCGGCCTCAAACGCGGCCACTGGTGTATTCAGCTACTTGAGCTGACAGAACTGATCCCTCAACTTCTCCCTAACAGAGGGAGGCAAAAATTTCTCCTGGAGGGCACCAACGAAATCCACCCAAGTCCCTCCAATACGACCTCGAAAAAACTTCCACCATACACCCGCGTCTCCCTTCAGCTGGAAGGACGCCAAGGTCACTCTCAAGCCTCCGTCTTCGATGCCAAGCATCTCAAATGTCTTCGCCATCTGCTCAAGCCACTCATCAGCTTTAAGTGGCTCTTTAGGATCCCCTAGAAAATCATCCGGATTAGACCGGAAAAACTCCCATTTCAAGAAAGAAGGCCCTGCCTCAGCAACATGGGCTTGGACTTGATTCTCAACTCTGAGAATGTCCATGGATTCCCTCAACGCTCCTGCCATCTCGCGGGCTAAGGCGCCCATGGCCTGTTGACCTACTGGCTCGGCCACATTGGCCTGGCCAACCCCTTCTTGTTGCGCCAGAATTTCATCAGGTATAGGCATCTCCTGCCACCTAGGCCTACCTCGCCTACCACCACGTCCTCGTCCTAACATCCTAATAAAGGTAACGAAAACATTAGCATCTTCACAAATGTGCCCAAGCTATTTCACTCGCGTCCTAATACTTTGGACAACAGTAATTCATTCCACGTAAGCACATAATCACATAAGCACTTACGAATTTCATTTCCAGATAATGACAGTCCCGTGGCGTTGCTAGAGTTCCGGTTAGAAACAACATTGATCAAGTGCTTTTCCAACAGGACTCCCAGAAACCCAAGGGTTCAATCGCCATCCTAGAAACTAAATTCCATACCATATAGTCACATAAGCATGTTATCAAATAAACACATAACATCATACATAAGTCTCTAACAAGCAAGACAAACCCATTGTGGTACTAACCACTTCCCACGTACCCAAAGTATTCAAACCCAGTACGCTTTGATACCAAGTTGTAACGCCCTCAAAAAAAACATATAAACCCAACATTTATGACACCCATAGACATAAGAGAATAAAGCATATTCCATTTATCAAAGTATTCATTACAAAAGTATTACATGTTGACAACAAAAGTAAATGCCCTACGGGCTTACAACTTTTCAAGCCAACACTTGGTTACAAAAAAAAAAGAAAAGAGTACTAACTCAAAACACATTAAGCCCTTGGCTTGAATTTACATGTAATACCAAAAAGATAACAACAAAAGGTCTGTCAGCCTCTAAGCCTCCCAAGCTACGTCCTTGGAGGTGGCATATCACCTGAACCTTAAAATGATGTCCCATATAGGGTGAGCCAACGCCCAGTAGAGATATGCTAAACATAATATGAGCAATAACTAAAACATTAGCATTTGATAAATGCTTAACTCATATAAACAAATGTACATCCCTTTCACAACCAATTCTCATTCACAAATGCATTCAATTCCTTTCCGTTTCATTATCTAAACCAATTCATGGTTATGGTTCTCTGTTCAACCAGACAGTTTACAATGAGACTACAACTCATGTTAACAATACTTCAATCACGATCAATTAATATGAGACTGTAACTCACATTATTAACACTTCAACACTTCAATTTCAAATGAGATTACAACTCATATTATCATCATTTCAATACTTCAATTCATCTACGTTATGCAAACGCAATTAGGATTTCGGGACTTTCACCCTGGACACTCCGGCCAACTTAGTTATCACTGGAGTCCATCCCCTATCTCCTCCCAAATCCGGTTTAGAAGTACATCTCCTATCTCCTCCCAAACCATGGAGTACATCCCCTATCTCTTCCCAAACAATATACATATACAATGTATTTAAACACTTATCATATGCAATGATCAAGCAAAGCACATATTCAATGTGTTATTCCACCCGTCATATTCAATGACATACTCAATTGATTAGTTTTAATTCACCTAATCATCATGCAGTGTCTACAACATTCAAGACTATCCTCCACCGATAGCCCAAAACATTTATTTCTAAACAAATAATAAATTCATCAAACAGATAGATTATCAACATTTTCAAAGGTGAGTGATTAATCAATCCAACTCCACCATTCAACCTCATAATCTCCCAATTTCATGGTTTTCAACACATATTCATATTTTCATATTTCCCGGATTAATTATACAAATTAATCAATTACATTAAATTAGGGCTTTTCCCTTCTTTCTCAAATATAGCACCCAAGGCCAAATTCCATCAATCATACATATTAATTTCATTTTAGGGACCACTCATACACTTGGAACCCCCAAAAATAGAAAACCACTCTTTACACTTCTCAAGCTTTAAAACCCTAACACCCAAAATTTCCCAACTTTAACATTAAATCAAAATGTTTACATGTTTATGTCAAAGGCCATAAATATGAGTAGTTATCCCTACCTCAAGTGAAGAGACCCAAAGGAGATGATGAACAAACTCGGAAGTGCTCTAAACCCATAACTTTTCGGATCAAAATGAAGGTCATGAAAAGCTCTAACACTTTAATGAAGGCACAAGAGTTGGGTCTCACTAAACCAAGATCAAAATGTAGAGAGAGAGAGAGAGAGAGAGTTCTAGAGAGAGGAGCTCTCAAAATAGGGTTTTGAAAAGCTAGAGATAGAGAATGGCCCGAAAAAGTGATTCAAAATGCCTCAACTCAGACTGATTTACAACACAGTCCGCTCGAGCGTGGAACGCCCCGCTCAAGCGTCAACACAAACTCCCGTTCGAGCGTGAAAAGCGTCGTTCGAGCGTCGAATGCACACTTCCAGAAGTTCTGTAGACGAAGGTCTCCGCTCGAGCATGAAAGTGGACGCTCGAGCGTCCAAAGACCTGCAGGGAAAAGTACTGAAGACTGAAGAATCCCGCTCGTGCGTCAAAATGCCCGCTCGAGTGAAGGAGCAAATACAAAAAGCCCCGCTCGAGCGTGAAGGCCAAAATCTGGGCATTAACTCTTTGTTTCAAAACACAACCAACCTGTTTCAAACCTGCCCAACCCATCCCAAACCTCAAATGCAAAGAATTAAAGGACGGAAATACGATACAGACAACAATAATCATCCACGGAACCGAGTCTAGAATACAATAAACAATGAAGGGAAAACCAGGATCGCTATACTAGTGCACAGCCAAATACCAATTATCTTACATCTACAGTTTAATGTCACTACACTAGTAAACCCATACATCATCCTAGTCAACCTAATCTGATAATCAAACATAACTATAAGTTTAAAAGATTAAAGGAATAAAAACTGCTTGTTATTATTAGGATTTGGGATGAAAACTTCCAGCTTTGGGCACTAGTACTTAGTTCCAATGAAAGTAAGTTTTGTTTACGCTCCAAAACCAGAGAATTCACACCCAACAACAGATCTATTAACTTAAAAACTAGAGAAATTGATTAGGTTAATTACAAGAATCATCCTCTGAAGTCTAAAGTCAAAATCATTTTAGAATATATATTGGTAGTTCCTGTATATATATGTTCAAGTTCTAATTGTTTTTAATTTGAGTATATATTTATCTTTGTCAGCAATTAGAATGGAATTCCTTCCATTTGCTCATTCTAACAAATTATTAATGATAACTTTTGGGACAAGGGGAATGAGTTCAGACCATTTTACGCCACTAAGTTACCAAGTTCATCATAAATATGATTAAGGAGTAAAATATATATAATAGTGCTTTTAACAATTGATACCTCAAGAGCCATTGTTTATGGGATAAAGACTTGACTTATGACAACCTGTTGCTATCTTTTTTTTTCTCTTTAGATTATAATGAGATAAGGCTTCCAATCTAACTAAAATTTATTGACTGATATCAACTTTTTTTTTTTTTTTGGTTATAGGGAAAATCCTTCCACTTGCCCGTAGGTCCAAGCCAGCGCCCCTTGCAGAGATCACCAGGGTGTCCTGTTGTCTGTTCTGAGTTAGGAGGCTATAACCTGAGAACTTGTCCCGACCTCCCAAGACAAGCTCCACTTAAGTCTGGACTCTCACAGCGAGGGAGTATTGAACCCACACCAAATGCGATGAAGCTGCTTGAGGCTAACTTCCTAATCAATTGTGCTACGCCCAAGAGATTGGCCCGTGGGGGTTTTGAACCTAGGACCTGTGAGCTTAATCCCAAGGGGGTTTTGACTGATGTCAACTTCTACGAAAATAGTATTTATATAGAATTCTTTAACAAAATGATATAGCAGTGACAATTTTTTGTATAACTAAATGTTATTTTGATAGAGATTTTTAATTTAAAATGATAAGTCACACTACAATCCTGTCATTTTAAATACAAATTTCGTAAATTTTTCATGTTTGTATACAAATTGTGTAAACTTCTAGAAAAATCCCAAATTATGTGGGTTGGGTGGGATGACCATGAATGGGCAATAGTGGATTTGGGGGCTTTAGTTATAATGACTCAAGACATTTAGGGTCTTTTATTGGATATGAGATCATCTACCATTCTCTGTCTTATATTTTTTAATTATTGATGTGATGATGTAGTAATATCGGATAAGTATGAAATAGAAAATGGAAAAAGGGAGACAGAAGATATGTACTCTGTTAATTGTAGAGAATAAAGTTTGAGAATTGTGATGATCAGGTCCTTGTTTTCTTTATTTTCCTTCTTCCTCCCTCCTTCTTTCATCTTCGTTGGACTTGAAACATCCGGAATTGGTTCTCTAGGTTGGAGTTTTTGCTCTTCTTTTGTTCAGTGCTGAGTTTCACCTATTTCAGGGAGTGCTAGGTCAGGTCCGGAGTGCCCGAGAGCGAAGCGGAAAGATTTTTGGGCTGCTAGGCCAGGGCCGCACGTGCGGGGTTGGACCGCACATGCGGGAGGCCAAGCCGCATGTATGGGAAGAGGGGAGTTTGGGCGAGTTGCACAGTGCCTAAAAGGCACGTGCGGTGCGGAAGGAGATGTGGGATAAGCCCCGCACGTGCGGGGATGAAGGCCGCACGTGTTGGAAGGGGCGCTCCGCACATGCGGGGATGGGTGCCGCACGTGCGGCACTCTGGCAGTCCGAAAACTCTGTTTTTTTTATCATTTTGAGGCCGAAAATATCTCATTTTCTAACCCTTCTCTCTCACTCTAAAAGCCATTTTTCTCCTCCTTCTCTCTAGAAAACCTCCTCAAACACCCAAATTACTTTGATGCTTGCAAATCTTGAGTCAAGATCATCATCATTCTCCTCTAATCTTGAAGATCAAGCTTGAGCCCTTCTTGGTGTAGTGGAAGTTGAAGAATCCTCCATTTAAGCTAGGGTTTCTTTTTGTCCATCATCAACACTTTGAGGTAGGGAATTCTTGAGTCATATATACATGTTTTGCTTCATAAATGTTGATTTTAAAGCTTCCTTGAGGTTGTTGTGTTGACAATCTTGCACTAAATGAAGAGAGAGAAAGGGAGTTTTGAAAGAGGGGTTTTAAATCTCAACTTCATTTTTATCCATGAGAATGTTCTTTGTGCTAATTTAAGAAAAATATGGTTTTGAATGGGTTTCACCATGAAATGGGAGGATTGTTGGGTTTTGATGAAAACCCTAGAAATTGGGGGGTTTTGAAATCATGAGAAAAACTATGACATGCTTCTTTTCTTGTTTTTAAATAAGTAAATGAGTATGGATTTCACAATGTGATATAACGAAATGATAATTTCCTTGATATAAAAGAGTGGTGGACTTTTCTTAACTATTGTTGAATGTATGGAAATATTTAAGTGGAAGATGATAACTGTTGTGCATTATGGATTGTGAGAATTAATGTTTGAAAAACATTACATGTAGTCTTGATGAGACTAGGGGTGTACACGGTCCGAATTGGTTCGGTTCTGAGAAAATCCAAGAACCGAACCGATCCTAACGGTTCTGTGATTTTGAGAACCAGACCAGACCGTTACACTTGTAAAACCGGACCAGAACCAAACCGAAAAAATGGTTCGGTTTCGGTTTGGTTTACGGTTCCAAAAATTTCTATTTACACAAGAATAAATTGTTAATATTAGCAAAATAATTACTCAAACTAATTACATTTAACTCATGATAAAAACTAATAATATTAAGGCATTACTTAACATTACATATCTATACCATCCTAATATTATTAAAATTATAAAAAACCAATTAATAAAAATAAAATTTGATATTATATATATATATATATATCTTTTAAAATTTGGTTCGGTTCGATTCGAACCGCGATTTTTTCATAAAATCCATTAACCGAACCGTTTTTACGGTTCTCATATTTCTTAATCCGAAATCGAACCAATTCTTAATAGAACCGAACCAAACCGTATGATTCGGTCTGGTTCGGTCCGGATTATCGGTTTGAACGGATTTTTGAACAGCCCTAGATGAGACTATGTTGCTAAGAATCGTGAAAGATGAATTGTGGCTAAGTGTAGATAACATATGGTTATCTTGAGGAAGAGCATTGAAAAGGGGTAATGGGAAATGTGATTGTGGACTTTATTGTAGAGACCTTGAAAACGGAGAAATGTTATGAGATATGGATAATCTTTGCATTTCATACTCATTCATGTTATTATTATTTTGCATTGTAAAGTTTGAACGAAAACATTTACTTCAAAAAAAAAAAAGAACCTATATATCAAAATGAGAACTATGGTAATGTGAATGGGGTAAATACGTGGTAAGTCCGGATAGGGGGTGTAGTTGAATTTGATAAGTTGGCCTGAGTGTCCATGGTGAAAGACCAGATGTAACGCCCTCAAAATAAGCCCATAATATCATACAATCACGATAAAGAAAATGGATCTCATATTAATATCATCAGAGTATTCTTACAAAAAGTATTACATGTTGACGACAAAAGTAAATGCCCTATAGGCTTACAACTTTCCAAGTCAACACTTGGTTACAAAAGAAGAGAGTACTAACTCTACACAAAGGAAGCCCTTGGCTTGATATATATGTAATACAACAAAAATTAACAAAAAGAGTCTTTAACTCTCACAACAATCCATGCTAAGATCTCGGAGGCGGCATAGTACCTGAACCTGAAAATGATGTCCCATATAGGGTGAGCCACAGCCCAGTAGAAATGTACTAAACCAACTATAAACAATGAATAAAATAAGAGCATTCGATAGATGGTCCACACTTATATTCCAACTTATATCATATTACCGTTTCATGACAGTCATGTCTATGTTATATTTCAATTCAAAAACGTGGCTCAGAACCTGGCCAGATAATCCGACAGAGATTACATCTCTTATTAACAATATTTCCAATTCAATTGGGATAACAACTCATGTTGACCATTTCTTACATCATAATAGATACACATTTTGGTGCTATATCAATCTTAGCCAAAATCACTTCCATACTTCACCAATGATACACATTTTAGTGATGTATCAATAACATGTAAAAACACTTCCATACTTCACAAATGATACACATTTTAGTGCTGTATCAATGTCAAACAAAATCCGGTTTAGAGGTCCATCCCCTATCTTCCCCTAAACCGTGGAGTACATCCCCTATCTCCTCCCACATAACACAATGTATATAAGCAATTATCATATACATGTTCACTCAATCAATACACAATTTCGATGTATTATACCAATCACCATATTCTATGGCATACTCAATTGATTAGTTTTAGTTCGCCTAATCATCATGCATTGTCTACAACAATCAAGACTATCCTCCACCGATAGCCCAAAGCAGTTATTTCTAAACAGAAAATAAATGCACCAAATGGATGCATTACCAACATTTCGTCTAGGTGAGCAATAAATTGATCCAACTACACCCTTTAATCCCATACCTTTCCAATTTGAATAATTCCTATTCAATTTCTCATTTCCCAAAATTAATTATACAA
This sequence comes from Camellia japonica, assembly GCA_030407325.1. Taxonomy (NCBI): domain Eukaryota; kingdom Viridiplantae; phylum Streptophyta; class Magnoliopsida; order Ericales; family Theaceae; genus Camellia; species Camellia japonica. The sequence continues at coordinate 63,282,214 of JAPPVO010000032.1, forward strand.
ATTAATTTATCATAACAATTAGGGCTTTTCCCCATAATCTCAATACCAACCCTAAGGTTCCATTTTCATCAATAATCCAACACATGGTTCCATTTTTCAATGTATTACATACATATGGGTTTTTAAATTTGGAAACCCCTCTTTTGAAAAATTACACAAAGACCCCAAACTTTCTCAAAATTACCCAACAACCCCCAACATATCGAAATGCTAAAATTTAAAGACAAAGCTCATAAGATGGAGTAGGATATCCCTACCTCGAAGTTAGAGCTCAAACGGAGAAGACGAAGAAATCGAAAGTGCTTCAAATCCCAAGATTCTCGGATCAAAACGTAGCCCTCAACGATCAACACACTTTTTACAAAGACACCAAGGGAGTGAATCACTCTAGCTAGATCAAACCCTAGAGAGAAGGGAGATTCTAGAGAGAGGGGCTCTCAAAATCGGTTTTTTGGGAAAGTAAGAGAGAGAATGAAAAGTGAAAAGTGATTCAAAAATGCCCAGCTGCCAACTGATATACGCATGACCCGCTCGAGTGGATAATAGAACGCTCGAGCGTCAAGCACAAAAAACTGGACCCGCTTGAGCGCAAGAAGGCCCGCTCGAGCGCCAAGACACAAAAAACAAAATACATCCGCTCGAGCGCGAAAACCAGTCCGCTCGAGCGTAGATCCACCACCCCCAGAACTTTTACAGACAATGAACTACCCGCTCGAGCTCCAAGAGGCCCGCTCGAGCGCAAAGAAGTCCGCTTGAGCGTGAATAACGCACCTGCAGAAGTTTTGTAGAGCACAAAATGCTGGAAGCTTGTAAAACCCGCTCAAGTGCAAATTGACCCGCTCGAGCAGACCACCAAAATTTTGGGCAACAAAGAAAGAAACCAAGGCTCAACCAACCTGTTTAAAAATATGCCCAACACATCCTAAAACTCAAACATAGGGAATTTAAGGATGACAACAAGATATACAACCACCAACTCCACGGAACCAAAGTCCGGAATACAACAAATACAGAAAGGGAAAATTGGAATCGCTATACCAGAAACTCGCGCGGATAGGTGTTGAGCCTTCCGGTTAATACCGGTAAAAATGACAATTTAGTAGTACTCATAGAGTCTACTTGCGGACACCAACCTAGGGATTACCAGTGTCGTATTTACCACCCCTATGGATAGAAATTGGAAGTTTGTTTGAAATGTGTTGGAATTGCTAACTTTTATCGAAAATGGAAATTTTAAAAAGAGCATGAAATGAAATTTTCTTTATGAGAGCATGGCATAGCATGAACATTTATATTTCATTGAGAATTGCATAACTGTATATACTTTGTGAGAATTCTCTACTGGGCGTTGTGCTCACCCCTATGGGATTTGGTACAGGTAAAGATGTGGTGTCACGCCCTCAAAATAATACATAAAACCCATCACTCTAGACATGCATTGACATAAGAGAAATCAACCAATTCTATTCATCAGAGTAGTTCTTACAACAGTATTACAAGTTAACAACAAAAGCATATGCCCTACGGGCTTACAGCTTTCCAAGTCAACACTTGGTTACACAAAAGAAGAGTACTAACTCTATACAAAAGAAGCCCTTGGCTTGATATATACGTAATACAAACAAGACAAACACAAAGAGTCTTCAACTCTTGTCATCATCCAAGCTATGTCCTTGGAGGTGGCATGCTACCTGTACCTGAAAATGATGTCCCATATAGGGTGAGCCAACGCCTAGTAGAGATATTCTAAACACAGTATGAGTAGTAACTAAGACATTAGCAATTGATAAATGTTTTATTCCCATAAATCAATTTATATCTCATTTCCATTACATGACCACTATGTCCATGTTTCATTTCACTTCCCATTTCTTTTTCAACTATGAGTTTGAAAACAAGGCTCAACAACTTTCCGAATAACTTAATGAGGTTAAGACTCATCTTTAAAATACTTTCGAAATTCATGATGGATACACATTTTAATGTTGTATCAATAACACATACACCATTTCCACTCTTCACGAAAGATACACATTTCGGTGCTGTATCAACATAACATAGAATCGCGTTTATACTTCTCAATTGATAACGATATACATTTTAGTGCTATATTAAATCAATTCGGACACTTCCGTAATCAACACTTGATACACATTTTAGTGCTGTATCAATGTCACACAAAAATCCGATTTAGAGGTCCATCCCCTATCTTCCCCTAAACCGTGGAGTACATCCCCTATCTCCTCCAACACAACACTTGTATATAAACATAGATCATGTACAATCAATCAATACATAAAGTTAATGTATTATTCCAATCGCTATATTCGATAGCATACTCAATCGACTAGTTTTAGTTTGCCTAATCATCATGCATTGTCTACAACAATCAAAACTACCCTCCACCGGTAGCCCAAGCAATTATTTCTAAACAGATAATAAAAGCTCCAACAGATAAATTATCAATGTTTTCAAAAGTGAGCGATTAACAAATCCAACTCCACCATTCCACAATATAATGAGTCAATTTCATTATTTCCAACTCAATTCCATAAATCCACAACTTTATCCAAATTAATTATACCAATTAATTTATACAACAAATTAGGGTTTTCTACCCCTTTTTCCAATAACAACCCAATGGTCCATAAATCAACCACCAACAACAATATCATTATTTTGAAACTCAAAACACACATTTTAGAATCAAAATAACAAAACTCTCTTTTAACATTTTGAAACCCTAAGTCCCAAAATTACTCAACTTCAACACTTTATCAAAACAACCAAAAATCTATGTCAAAGACCATAAGAGTGAGTAGGAATCCCTACCTCAAAAGTTGACACCCAACGAAGAAGATGAAGAAAACGAAAATGCTCCAAATGCCGAGATTCTTGGATCAAAAGATAGCCCTCGACGATCAACAACTTTTTTGTAAAGGCCAAAGGTGAGGAAACAACTCCTACTAGATCAATACCTAGAGAGAAGGCAAGGTTCTAGAGAGAGAGGCTCAACAATGGAGTTTTGGAAAAGTAAGAGAGAGAAAAGGATGTGAAAAAGTGATTCAAAAAGTGGAATCCCGAAGTTATATAAAAATCATCCCGCTCGAGCGTGGAAACCCCCGCTCGAGCATCACTCACAAACTCCCGCTCGAGCGTCAAAAATCACGCTCGAGCGGCGGATGCACACTCCCAGAACTTTTTACTGAACCAGGTCCCCACTCGAGCGCAAAACTCCCCGCTCGAGCGTCACACACAAACTCACGCTCGAGCGTCAAAACGCCCGCTCAAGCGTCCAACACTGCAGAGGAAATACTGGGAGAGGGAAAATCATGCTCGAGCGTCAAAACACCCGCTCGAGCGGAGAAGCAACAACGAAGGGCCCGCTCGAGCGTCAAAAGCTCCGCTCGAGCGTGAAGGCAAAAATCTGGGCAACTACTTTTGGTTTCTAAGTTCAACCGACCTGTAACAAACCTGCCCAACACATCCTATAACTCAAATACAAAGTATAAAAGGATGCAAGCACGATATAAGTAACTACTAACATCTACGGAAACAAGTCCGGATCACTGTACACAAGGGGAAAAACCTGGGATCGCTATATGTGGTGATCCCACCGAACTGAAGGCGTGGATATTTTGTGAAGAGTAAATAGCGCTCTTATTTTTGTTGTGAAGTTTGTAAAGTCAAGGGCTAAACGTGTATGGGTCCAAGAGGCCATTTTGTGTAACCGGACTATTGCCTTGGAAGATGTAAGCCCTTAAGGGCATTTTATTGTTTTGAGACTAGATGTTTCACATGCTATAGATTCATGTGTTCTTTTGTTTCGTTGAATGTATACCGCATGTGGAACTTTTATACTAAACTCATTTATTAAATATGTGAGGATGGAAGAATTATGGTTATTGTTCAGTGAATGTTCATTAATGTGGGTAGTTCATGTTGAATTATTTCGAGGCGTTACAAGAATAACAAATAAGATGGCAAAACGTTAGGAAAGAGAGGTGGTTGTTGTACTCACAAGGCACAGTAGTTTGTTGTGCGGTCTTGTGTGGGCTTTTCAAAAGATTATTTTGATGATTCAAATGGTTTAAATTGTAGGATTCTTTAAATAAATTATTCAAAAAAAAAATAGATTAATCGGACATTTATAACCATATAATAACATCACATGTATTTAAAAAAAATTAAACTGCAAGTAGAGGTGGAACTAAGATGACTGTGCAAGTAGAGATTAAATTTAAATTTACCTTACAACAAAAAAGAAGAAGAAGATAGTTTGCGAGTAAATTTAAATTAATTTTTTAAATATAAGGGTCTAATTGATCTTTTTTTGGATAGTTCGAAGGGTAAAGTGAAGTTTCAAATTAAATTTCGGTATCATATTAGCAACTTCCATTTGATTATACACGGTAGCTAACAGTGTGGGTAAAATTAATATAAAATCAAATAATTTAAGTACAAAATTATTATTAAAAAAACCTGAATTAAAGGATAGGATTTTTTTTGTGGGAGTTACAAAATTATTGTGATGAAAATAATAATTTTTGTGATAAAAATTATGAATAACAAAGTTATGATGTGTTCCCCTAAAAGTGTGAATGCTAAAGTCATATATTTTTTTGTAATAAAAATTTTGTATGAGGTTGGCCTATTTTGAGAAGTATGTTAAAACTAACTTTTAATTTTTTAAATTTTCTTTAGAAAAGATGTGCAAAAAAAAAAAATAAAGAGATAATATGACCCCAAAAAATTAAAAAGTCAATAAACTAACTTTTAATCTTGTTCCCAAAATAAATGCACATGATCGTCTTTCTCAGTGGAGAACTACCCATTTAATTAGACATTTAATAATTACCAAAAAACAGTATATATTATTTCACTATCTCTTAATTATTTATTTACTAACATGTCACCCATGCTATGCATGAGATAAAATAATTATTTTAATTTTTTGTATTTTGTCTCTCATAAATAAAATTTTATATATAAGTTTAAGAGTTTTGTTTCAAATGTTCCTTTACTGTAATATATAGTATAGATAGATTAAAATTATTGTATTGACAATCAACAATTAAAATTATGCTTTGTTATAAATTTTTTAAAAAAATGACATAGGTCTAATACTTCACTATTTTAGAAAAAAATATATATAAATTTTAAAAAATTGTATATTGGTTTTTGAAAAGGAAATAATTAAATAAATTTTAAAAATTTAATGAGTAAGAAAAAATTATCGTAACATGTAAGTTACAATATCAAAAAAAAAGTTACAAAATGAATAAAGACTTTAAAAAGATGTGATTACAATTAAAACGAATGCCGTATTTATTAATAAGTATAATTTTATTTGAATATATATTTATACTTTAACATGCTTATTTAAAACAAAATAAAAATATTAATATTAATATTTTTGAGTTTTAAAATATGATTTTGTAGAGTTGCTATTAACTTTTGGAAGGAATATATTAGAATTTTTTTACAAAAATTGAATATTAGTCATTGAACAAATCTTATAAGATTTAAAATAAAATTTATAATATGAAGAAATTAATGATATTAAAAATGCATTTTAACAATTTTAAATTTTGAAAAAAAAAATAGATTAGGACTTTGAATTTCAATTATCGTACAACATTTTTATTTATATAATAATATAAATCAGGATAGGTAATAGATAGATTAAAATTAATTATAAATATAGCTATATTTAAAAGTATATGGTTTTGTATAGCTATATTTTAAATTTTTGAAATTTATTTTTTAACTTCCTATATAAAAATATTCAAAATTTTAAATTACATATGATTTTTTTCCTAAAAACATATGAACTTACAGTGGAGTAGACAGAGAAGTACTATAAAGGAAGAGAGGAATTGCACATATTAAAGATAAACAATTAAATAATTGACTAACACCTTTAATAGTTTTTAAAAAATTGATTAAAATTAAAATTTTCTTTTTATAGTTTTGAAAAACTATTATATGTCTTTGAAGTAATACTCTGCACCAACTATCAATTAACACATATCATTATATCAAAAAAATATTAAACATAATTTTTTTTTAAAAAAAAAAAGTAATGATATACAAACATAAAATCAATACAAAAAACTTATTAATAATGATTTTGTTTGGATTTTGATCTGTCACTTTATAATGAGTGACATATTTTTTATTATACAAATGACCCTATCGCACCATTTTGGTATATTAATTCTAGTCAAATAATATTAACCAACACAAAATAGTTATAAACAAAAAATAGATAATGGTTGGTAGAGAGGAGGGAGAAATGACACACAAAATATGAAATACAAAAACAAAAAAAAAATGGTCATAGACAAAAAAATAAGAAGAAAAAATGGTGTACCTAAAGGGTATAAGAGTATGTTTAAAGAATACAATAGATTAAACATAAATTAACCTCCAAATTGTCTCATAAAAATAAAGTTAAAAAACAATGAGTTTCATCGTTCTATGAATGTAATATTTTTAGGACGAGGAAGACATGAATAACTTGGAAAAAGTATAATGTATGATGGCTAGGATTTTTAGATAGAATAAAGAATTAGTTAGAGAAAAAGTGCACAAGAATAATTTTTTTCATCTTTCATTTTCTAAACTATAAATCATGGAATCATTATAAAAAATAATAAATTATGAGATTTTTTTATAAAAATTATATATAGTATAGATATGTTTAAATTTATTTGAGAATAAAATTGTGTTTAATTATAGAATAGAGAGAGAATTTAGATATAAGGTTTAATTTTTATTTTAGTTTAGGCTAAATTTTATGTTTATATAAATCAGATCAGTTGTGAAAGATATTAATAGTATACATTTTATGGGAGGTGAGAGAGTTTCATTTTCATTAGATTTATTTTAGGAGAGAGAAGATTGTATGAGATTTATATTCTTTTTATTAAATAAAGGCTTGATTTATTTTGAGAGGGAGAGGGAGATTGAAAATTGTGTGTTTTTTTCTTTTTTTCTTTCTTTTTACTGGCAATATATTTGCTTTAAATAATTTTAAAGGTTAATATTTATGTCCTTGGAATAGCCAATAAATGTTTTAATTTTTTTTATAAAAATCAAAAATTCAAAAAATTAGATTTAAGGTTTTGAAATACTTAGGGCCTCTAACATGAAAAGTCATTTTGGTATAATATATAGTATAGATAGATAGATTATGAGATTTATGAAAGAGATAAATATTATGGGAGAAATTTTTTCAACTTGTTATTCAATTTTTTTTTTAAATCTGTAGTTACTTTGTTAGCTAATTGTATTATTTTAAAATATTTTTTAAAAAACAAAAAAATTAGCAATTTTATTTTTTTTTAATCTATAGTTACTTTATTAGCCAATAGTACTATTTTTAAATATTTTTAAAATTATAAAAATTAGCAATTGTGGTTTTACGTTCTTTTTAATCTATAATTTTTTTTATAAATATATAATTACTTTGTTATAAGATGAGATTTGTGTTTTTTTTTTTTTTAATGTATAGTTACTTTGTTATAAGATGAGATTTAAGAAAGAGAGAAATATTGGCGGAGATATTTTAGGAACTTGAAATTCAAAATTTTAGGTGATTTTTTGTTTTTTTTGTTTTTTTTTTTTAATCTACTTTGTTAGCCAATAATACTATTTTTAAAATTATATAAATTAGCAATTGTGGTTTTACGTTCTTTTCAATATATAATTTTTTTAAAAAAATATACAATTACTTTGTTATAAGATGAGATTTGTGTTTTTCTTTTTTTAATGTATAATGTGTTTTAATGTATAGTTATTTTGTTATAAGATGAGATTTAGGAAAGAGAGAAATATTGGGTGGAGAGATTTTAGGAACTTGTAATTCAAAATTTTAGGTGATTTTTTATTTATTTTTTAATCTATAATTACTTTGTTAGCCGATAGAATTATTTTTAAATATTTTTAAAATCACAAAAAATAAAATATATAATTACTTTCTTACTAGAAACCCCATTTTTTTTATATAATATATATAGATAAATATAGATTAGTATTTTTTTACTTGTTAGCATTTTCCTAATTCAAATACTCTGTTTACTGTTCCCATAAGTTTGACATATGGGTGTAACTTGGGTGGGCTCAACTCGAGCAACTCGGACCCAGCCCAAATTTTTTTAGGACTTGGACAAGATATTTTCAAATTCGGTACGGGTTTAGGTAAAAATTCAGAAACTCGAATTAAATTTGAACGGATTTGGGCAAACAACCCGAGCAACCTGAAACCTGAATTATACATATATAGATATATAAAAATATTAAATATACATATAAATTATTAGCCATTACATGATATTAAAATAATTTAGATTATTAAATCATATTGAATATATATTATAGCGATCCCGGTTCTTCCTTCTTGGGTTGTTGTATCCGAACTTAGTTCCGTGGATGTTAGTTATGATTTATATCTTGTTTCTGTCCTTCTATACTTTGTTTTTGAGTTATAGGATGTGTTGGGTAGGTTTGTTACAGGTTGGTAGTGAGTTTGAACCAAGTGTTGCTGCCCAGAATTTTGTATCTTCGCTCGAGCGAGACTTTTGTCACTCGAGCGAGATTTGTGTTTTGTATCTTCGCACGAGCGAGACTTTTGTCGCTCGAGCGAGATCTGTGTTTTAGATTCTTCGCTCGAGCCAGGATTTCTTCGCTCGAGCGAGAGTTGAGTTTTGTGTCTGGTGGCTCGAGCGAGAGGTCCTTCACTCGAGCGTGCGTCTGCGTCTCATTTTGACCTGAGAGCTGTGTTTCTTGACTCGAGCGAGCTTTCCTTCGCTCGAGCGAGCGAAGTGTATGTTTTGAGTTTCTTCGCTCGAGCGAGCATTCTGTCGCTCGAGCATGCTTCTGGGTTGCAGACCTGAAGCATCGCATTGTTGGCTCGAGCGAGACTTTCTACGCTCGAGCAAGGATTCTTTGTATCTGGTCGCTCGAGCAACCAATCCTTCGCTCGAGCGAGCCTGTGTTATATCAGTAGGCAGCAGCGGGGAAAAGTTCACTTTTTCATCTCCTTTTTTTATTTCAAAACCCTAGAACCGTTCTCTCTCTCTCTCTACATATCTTCTCTCTAGGGTTTGATCTACTTAGAGTGTGTTTCTACCCTAGGTTCTTTGTAAGAAAGGTAGAGGGTCGCGAGGGCTTCCTTTTAATCTGAACAATAGTGGATTTGGAGCACTTTGGGTTTTGGTCATCTTCTCCATTTGAGTTCTTCACTTCGAGGTAGGGATATCCTACTCCATCTTATGGATTTTGTCATAAGTTTTGGTCATTTTGATATGTTGGTGTTGTTTGGTAATTTTGAGAAAAGTAGGGTTTGAATTGCAATTTGAGAAAAAGGGAGTTTTTCTTATATTAAACTCCATGTGTTTGTAAGTCATGAAAAATGACATTGATAGTGTCAAATTGAGAAAATTGAACCTTAGGGTTGATTTTTGAGGAAAGGGGGGAAAAGCCCTAATTGTTGTAATAAATTAATTTGTATAATTAATTTTGAGAAAATGTGGAATTTAGTTTAATTCATGCAATTGGGGGAATTATGAGATTTAATGGTGTAGTTGGATAATTTAATCACTCACCTATGAAAATGTTGAGATTATGTCTGTTGATGCATTTATTTCCTGTTTAGAAATAACTGTTTTGGGCTATCGGTGGAGGATAGTTATGATTGTTGTAGACATTGCATGCTGATTAGGGAAAACTGAAACTAATCACATTGAGTAAGTCATTGAATATGACGGTTGAATTAATACAGCAAATACGTGTATTGATTGAATATTGTATATGACAAGTGTTAAATACATTGTATATGCATATTGTTTGGGAGGAGATAGGGGATGTACTCCGTGGTTTGAGGGAAGATAGGGAATGGACTCTCAAACCTGTTTTGGAGGAGAAAGGGGATGGACTCCACTAGTACAGCAAATATGTGTACTTATTGATTTATGGAAGTGTTTTAGTATGAGCCTTAGCCTCATTCGAATTGTTGATATTGGGGGTAATATTAATATGAGATGTAGTCTCATTTTATTGTTTGGCCAGGTTCTGAGCCATGTCTGTATAATGGAAAGTTGGATAAATAATGGAAAGTGAAACGTATCATGGACATAATGGTCATGAAACTGTATTGTGATGCAATTGATTTTTTAGTGTTAACTATCTATCGAATGCTATTACTTTAGTCAATTCTTATATTTGGTTTAGTATATCTCTGCTGGGCTGTGGCTCACCCTATATGGGAACATCATTTTCAGGTCCAGGTGATATGCTACCACCAAGGATTTAGCTTGGGAGGATTTGGAGTTGAAGACTCTTTTTAGTTGTTTTGTTATTTTGATATTACATGTAAATTCAAGCCACGGGCTTAATATGTAGATGAGTTAGAACTCAGTTTTTGTGTCTAAGTGTTGGCTTGGAAAGCTGTAAGCCCGTAGGGCATTTACTTTCGTGGTTATATGTAATGTCTTTTAATAAGAATACTCTGATGAATGGAAGAATGTTTTATTCTCTTATGTCAATACATGTCAATATTGTATATGTTATGGGTTTATTTTAAGGGCGTGACATATATTATATATACAAATAACATAAAATATTATTTTTTTTTATTTTCACTCATAAATCATAAAGACTACTATAGTGGCATCTCTCTTATACATTATATAAATTATTTGTTTTGACATTATTAATTATTTTCTATAATAAAAAAATGTAAATAGAATCAAATTTTAATAATTTAATAATGTAGCTGGCAAAAAAAAAAAAGCTAAACTAGACTAAAATTCATTTATAATTTGGGCAACTCAGGCAATCCGGGTTTAACTTGGATCGGGCTTGGGCATGCAGTCTCGGGTTACAATTCAGGCCTAGGCGAGTCTAGACAGGTCTCAGCACAACTTAAACTGGACTTGAACGACCTCCTAATCCAACCGAATCCACCCAAGTTACCGCCCTAGCTTGACATAGAATCATTGAAGACAATATTATATACTACTAGTGGATATGCTGCGCGCTATGCGCGCAAATGATGCCCATTACAAAAAATGTATAATTTAAAATAAGTGAGTGAGATAATTAGATATATTTTTTATTGATCATTTATTTTATTTATTTTTGTAACAAAAAGATAGTTAAAAATTCAAAAACATCACTAAAAATGTTAAAAAGCCAAGGAATTATACAAAAGTAAAAGATTTTTTTTCTCTCCATTTTTTACACTTTTTTTTAAAAAAAAGTTAAAAATCATTCTAAATATACTATTTTTTTCACCTTATATTTTAGTTAAAAAATTACTACAATAGTCTATTCCCAAACTAAACATCAATTTTTTTTGTTTTAAAAGAAATTCTATTTGTAAGGTCTTTTAAACATTCAAAATTTAGGAGTAAAACCTATTGGTCACAACTCAATTGAAAAAATCAATTTAAAATTAAAAAAAAAATTAGTTGAGTTAAAAATTAGTTTAAATATAAATTAAAAATAAATAAATAAATAATCAAACTCATTTTTTTTAAATATTAGTTTTTTGTACATATGCATTTGTTGAGTTATAAATCATTTACAAATTTAAAAACATGGGCAAAATTCATATTACCCCTGCGATTTGAGATTGGAGTATTTTACCACTTTATAATTCAAATATAACTAGAAAGTCCCATTTATGATTCAAAATATAGTTAAAAAGTCCCCATATAATTTGGAACTAAAGTGATACCGTTAATTTTTCCATCCAAACTAATAAAAGGTGTATCACATTCATTATTTTGTAGAGGGGACTTAATTTTCTGAAATTATAAATTGAAATTAACAAAACAAAAATACATACTTGTAGCTCGACTTTTTCGCACCCCCCTTTCCGAAGGTTCGAATGAAAGCCCTACAGTTCGGACTCCCGCGGTTCTGAATCTAGTCTCACAAAGTGCAATGTGAAATTGATAATCACCAAAGAATCCAAATTCGGCAAATCTTTTTGGAAAATCGATTTTAAATCAAATAATGCCAAAATTGGACTGCTTTGTCAGATACAGAGTCACCACCTAAATATTTTATTTTGAGAAAATTTAGGAAACCCTGACTCGTGCCGAAGGCCACGTGTCTATCATCACCAAAGTTGCCTCGGCTCGAGAACTTAGGTACGAGAGGGGAAGGTCCTGAAATGAGCACCCCCGCTCGCCCGATCAAAGATCGGCCTCTACTAATCATGATATGATTTTTTATGAACATTATGTGTTCTTATTCTGGTTATTAGACTAGCTTTACTATGTGATGCGCACACGCAAATATAGACTAGTTTGCAAGACTTGGAACATCTCAACTCATGTTTGTTTGCGAAAATGGTTTGAATTTGCCACCTCAAGTGGGCTTAAATATGCGATTTTGCCACCAAACATAGTGGGCTTAAAACATGATTTGCCACTCAACAAAGTGGGCTTAAAACGCACATTTGTTGAATCATTCCAATTCAAACAACAAGCCTTCATCCACAGGCATTCAAATAGTTTAGCGTTTAAGCACATAGCCTCATGGCAAGCATGCTAGACATGGCAACATTCACACTTATGCAAGCATGCTAAAGCGTAAAACTCACCTAGTACTCCAAGCTAGGAAAGAAATAAGTTAGAAAGAAATATGCATGATTTCTAACTATACAAAATGCCTAATGGAACACATGCAATTTATGCGATTAATAGGCTCGGCTACTAATATGACATTTGCAACAATTTGATAGCATGCTTTTAAACATGTATTCAAAGAAGTATTGAAATGACGATGCAGTTTGAATAACGCACCGAGTCTCGATGCATTCAATACAAATGAATGGATGCAAGCATAAGGTATGCTAATTGAAACATGATCCCTAATCTAACCATCAAAAATGGGTAAATAAAAGGGAGAAAGACGTGGGGTTGGAAGACATACACACACGCACACACACTTATTACAACATTACGCCCTCGTGAAGGAGGGTCTGAATGAATAAGCTAACTAGCTACGCTAATTAAGCTAACTATTACACAACTTGAAACTAATTAACTATTCTAGTTAACTAATTAAATATTACAAAACAAATCGAATAACTAGTTACACTAATTAATTAATTACAACTCCGATTAGCTACAACTAATTAGGTGCTAATTAAGCTTGAAACGCAAGAGAGGCTCATGTACGTGCTCGGTTTCCACCCGAAAATACACTGCCTTGCTGCTGAACATCTCTGTTTGCACACTTGAACACCAAAGAAGCTGTCCACTTCCAGAACACCTCTGCCCCACCTTAAGAACACACTGTGCAAATTTCATTGGTGGCCGACAGGCTACCAATGGTGGCCGGTCAGTTACCACTAGTGGCCGGTCGGCTACTGGTGGTGGCCGATCGGCCACTGATGACATGGACTCCTCTTTTTGCTGCAACAGAGAATAGACAGAGCAAAACAGTGTATTCTCACAGACATTTGCACACTTTGCCTCTCCTTTTCATGGGGAAATCAAAGGAGGGACCAAAACTTGGTTTACAAACCATCAATCAAGCAATTTCATTGCATGATGGCTTGTGAAACCAATTGTGCAAGTTCAATAAATACAAAATGAGACCAAAATAACCACTACCCTATCATGCATGATCAAGGGTGATGGTGACCAAGGAAAGTGGCACATTTCATCACTTTTGAGTATGAAATGTCCCATTTTCCTTGTGTTCGAATTAACGTCCGATTCAAACACATGCAATGCAACATGAAAGATGCTTATCTTGCCTCTTTTACTTGTCCAATTTTGTTTACTCATTTTACATTACCGATTCATTCTTTAATTGATTAAGTCCATAAGTGAGTGTCCTCTAATGGGAAGATGGCTTAAACCAAAGGTTGCTTTATGCATGAAAGAGACGTCACACCGTTGGTAATGAACCCCCAAAGGGATTAAACCATTAAGCACAAATGTCTCAATTTCACACTTAAGCAAACAAGGGGTTTAAAGCCACTTTCAAAGCAAACAAAAGAGTGAAGAATAAAGGGAGATTGCAGCGATTTAAAGTGCTGAAATAAAGTGCAAAACAACACTAAAACATGCTACCAAGTCACACCAATGATGATTAAAGCTTTAAAACAACAAGTTAGTGAAGGAAATTACACTACCACTATGCAATACAAGCCTCAACTGAACTAACCAGCCCAAAACAGAGCCAAAACAGGTTATTTCAGAGGCAAAAACATGCTGAACTAAAGCTAAGTTAGGCTAGAAAAACATGCTAACACATGAAGCCAACTAGGCGTGCAAACAAGACACAAGGAGGGGGGGCTAACCCCTTCAATTTTGGACTTCAAAAGTTGATTTTACCACTGAAAAACCTCTGAGATTCATTGGTTAAAAAGCCCAAAAAAGTTGATTTCAAAGTGATGAAAGATAGCTCAAAAAGCTTAACAAGCTAAAGAGCCAAAAGGGGGAACAACCCCCTAACTCAAAAAGGCTCAAATCACCATTTTTATGTCACAAAAACAGAGGTTTCCACACTTCAAAAAACAACCTTAAAATAGTTGAAAAAGATAGGAAAATAAGTGTGCACAATAAGCTTAAAGAAGGTAAGTTCTCTACCTTTGAAGCAAAGCACAATTTTGGCACAAATGCAAGCTCAAACCACCTTCCAAAGCTCAAACAAGACTCCAAGAGACCTCAGCCCAATGATGGTCAAGTTTGATTAAGGGTTGGTATGCAAAAGCTAAGAGAAACTAGGCAAAGGTGTACAAAATATCGAGAGAGAGAGAGAGAGAGAGAGAGAGAATTCTAGAGAGAGAGAGATATTTTTGCTCCAAATTTTCTAACCCTCAAAAATGGGGGAGGAACCCCCCTATTTATAGAAAAACACCCCTTGAGCTTAGAAACATCCCACCATACACGTGTAGGGAGATGCAGCTCAGTGTGCAACAGCTGGCACAACTGTTAATAAATATCTGGAAAAAGGCACTAGTGGCCGACCGGCCACACCCATGGCCGACAGGCACACTCTGTCACACCCCAAATCCAGGCACGACACACTGTGGCCCACAGGGACTCAACCCAAGGCACACGTAAGCCTAAACATGAACCCAAAATCATGAAAAATAAATGTGATGATAGCCCATCAATAAATAAATCAAAACTCAATCCAGTAACAAGTCACAAGTATAAATGGTAAAACCAACCATAACCAATTTCCAAAAATATGTACTAAATGGAACACAAACCGCCCATAAAATAAAATAGTTCTAAATAAAAAATCCAACCACAATGTATGCACAAAACCCGACATAACAAGCTAAAACAAAATAAATGAATGTCCTAGAGGTCCATGCAATTGAGTCCCCGCTACGACATAAGTCCACTCTAAGTCCTTCTAACACCTGGAAGTGATAAACAACTAAGTCAGCTAATAGCCCAGTGAGTAGCAACATGGATAGTAAATACAGTTTTGAAAACAGGGTTCAATTCCAAAATAAGATATATATCACAGAAACTAGATTGGCATACAGTTTGGTAAAGACAATCTGTTTCAAAAAGAAGGTTCCACAGTTCAACAGTTAAAATACTCATGTCTCTCAAGAACATGATAAATGACATTTTTCACTTAAAACAGATTACAACATGAACACCAATAATTTTCTGGGTACCAAGAATAACAAGTAACATGCCACACAGTTCTCAAGGCAATAAGCCCGTTGGATCCAATACCAAACTAAGAGTCATCCTCAGGGTGGCAACCCGGGCCTTTTCTCTAAGACGATCCGATTGAAGGTCACCTAGCCTAACCTAGGTCTTTTCCTTATAATCATTGAGCACTAGAGTCATCGCGGCCCAACCCGGATCTGTTCCCTAGTGGCCAGAGTCACCACACACAGTGGAATAATTTCCCTGGACTAAAATACACAAATGGTCCCGATAATCAATAAACATCAGTTTCGCAAAATATGGTAGTTCACCATTATAAACATGAGACCAAAAACAAATAGTTTACAGTATGCCAAGTTTACACATGTTTTAGAAATAATTTAATTCCATTGATAATATAATAGATTATCAAAACAACAATTTAATTTTCCAACAGTTCAGGGTAGGGGAACATTTATAAAAATATATAGCATGAAACTACTCACCAGAAAACAAAATAATATAATCCTCGAATAAAGTATGAAAGTCCAACTAGTGCCCTGAACAAAAAATTAAAACTACACGTCACTATTAATTCAAACATACTAAAAGGAATAATAAACTAAGTAACCCCAAACTAAAGCGCACTAACACAGCTCAACCCCACTCATCGTTACTCTTAAATAATACCTAAGTTCATGTTATTCAAGGTCTAAAATCACACAAGACATGGGTTCAAATCGAAACTTAATTAAAAGTAACTTTAAGATAAAACAGAATTTTAAACAAACTTTCCCAATCTAATCGCTAACATTGAAAAATATAAAACCCACTCCACGCTGTTCGAAAAATTTCAAAACCCTCCAGATATCAGATAATATATCCTAAGTTTCAAACCCAATTGGTTTTACTTGATTTGCTTATCAAAATAATTATCTACAATTAATTATATCTAAACAGGTTGTTTTCTGCAGCACTTTAAAGAAATTAATGGTTCTCTTAGTATACATGAGCAATCAATGCAAGGCCAAAAATGTACGAAACTAGACTTGTAACCGGTTCTAATGACACTAATTTGATAATTTTCGGATCTATATCCAAAGAGAACGATGCTTCCGAAATTACTGTTTTAAACCAGTTTTCTGGACAGATTTGAACGCAGCAGTTAATATAGATTTTGACTCCCAAACATTATGAGAAAATTCAGATATGCAATTCAATATGTAATTAATATACTACAAAAATTTCATATAAAAATTCATCCGTTTTGTAACGCCCTCAAAATAAACCCATAAATCATAAATTCGTGACATCCATATGCTTAAGAGAATAAAGCATATTTCCATTCATTAGAGTATTAAGTACAAAAGTATTACATGTTGACAATAAAAGTAAATGCCCTACGGGCTTACAACTTTCCAAGCCAACACTTGGTTACACAAAGAGAGTACTAACTCAAATACATATTAAGCCCTTGGCTTGAATTTACATGTAATACCAAAAAGAGAACAACAAAAGATCTATCAGCCTCAAGCCTCCCAAGCTACGTCCTTGGAGGTGGCATATCACCTGAACCTGAAAATGATGTCCCATATAGGGTGAGTCAATGCCCAGTAGAGATATACTAAACCAAGTATGAGCAATAACTAAAACATTAGCATTTGATAAATGGCTAACACATGTAAACCAACTTATAACACAATCCAGTTCCATGACAAATATGTACATGCTTCATTTCACTTTCCTTTACTTATCCGAATCAATTCATAAACATGGCTCAGAACCTGGCCAAACAATTAAATGAGACTACATCTCATATTAAAACACTTCCTTTATCCACAATTCAAATGAGATTACAACTCATAATAAAGACACTTCCAATACTTCAATTATCTACGTTATGCAAACGTAATTAGAATTTCGAGACTTTCACCCTAGACACTCTGGCCAACTTAGTTATCAACGAAGTCCATCCCCTATCTCCTCCCAAACAGGTTTGAGAGTACATCCCCTATCTTCCCTCAAACCATGGAGTACATCCCCTATCTCCTCCCAAACAGGTTTGAGAGTACATCCCCTATCTTCCCTCAAACCATAGAGTACATCCCCTATCTCCTCCCAAACCATGGAGTACATCCCCTATGTCCTCCCAAACACGAAATACATATACAATGTATTTAAATATTCAATCATATACAATGATCAATCAATACATATATTCAATGTATTATTCCAACCGTCATATTCAATGACATATTCCAAGTGATTAGTTTCAGTTTTCCCTAATCAACATACAGTGTCTACAACAATCAAGACTATCCTCCACCGATAGCCCAAAGCAGTTATCTCTAAACAGAAAATAAATTTATCAAATAGATAAAATAACAACATTTTCATAGGTGAGTGGTTAATTTATCCAACTACACCAATCAACCTCATAATCTCCCAATTTCATAATTTCCAACTCAATTTCATATTTCCCCAAATTAATTATTCAACATAATTAGGGCATTTTCCCCCTTTTTCCATTATCAACCCTAAGGTTCAATTTCATCAATTTTAACAACAATAATCCATTTTCCAAGGTCTCACATACATATGGAGCTTAACATTTGAAAACCCCCTTTTTATAACCCCAAATCAAACCCTAACTTTTCCAAAACTACCAAACACTACCATCTAATCAAAATACATAACATCTATGTCAAAACTCATAGAAAGGAGTAGGTTATCCCTACCTCAAATGAAGAGACCAAAAGGAGAAGATGATGAAACTCGAAATGCTCCAAACCAAGAGATTTTCAGATCAAAATGCAGCCCACACCAAGCTCCACCTTTCTTACAAAGGGATTAGGGTAGGATATCACAAGAACTAGATGAAATCTTAGAGAGAGAGTGTGTGTAGAGAGAGGGGCAGCCGAATCTAGGGTTTGAAGATAATAGAAATGAAAAAAAATGAAGTGTAACCCGCTGCTGCCAACTGATATAATCGAGGCTCGCTCGAGCAAAGGAGTGGTCGCTCGAGCGACCAGACACAAAAAAGCCTCGCTCGAGCCAACAATACGAAGCTTCAGGTCTGCAACCCAGAAGCATGCTCGAGTGAAGAAAAGCTCGCTCGAGCCAAGAAATACAACCTTCAGGTTAAAAAGAGACGCAGACGCACGCTCGAGCACAAGACTTCTCGCTCAAGCCACTAGACACAAAACTCAACTCTCGCTCAAGCGAAGGAACCCTAGCTCAAGCTAAGGAACTAAAACAAAGAGCTCGCTTGAGCGACAAAAGCCTCGCTCGAGCGAAGACACCAAAATCTGGGCAGCAACCATTTGTCTCAAACACACCCAACCTGTTACAAACCTGCCCAACACATCCTAAAACTCAAATACAAGGAATTAAAGGACGAAAACAAGATATGAACAACAACCAACACCACAGAACCTAAGTCCCGAATACAACAACCAAAGGAGGAAAAACCGGGATCGCTATAACCTCCCCCCTCCCTTAAAGAATTTCCTCCCCGAAATTAGTTATAAGTTTCAAACATGGTTTCTCAATTCTCAACAATATTACAATTCAATATTCAACATCCTGACCCATTACCGGTCATCCCATCTCTATTCAAGAGGCAAATTACAACATATGTTACAACATGCATTATCAACATGCATCTCTTCGAAATTCAACAAATTTCAATATACATGCCTCACAATTCCATAACATATTCAATGTTAATGATATATTTGCATTTCTTCAACACATTCAACATATACAATGTTAAATTAAACTCCCATTTTCAAGGCATATTCAATAATACTTTCATAAGCCGAAACATATAATGTTTTACAAATTAAGACATATTCAATGTTCTTAAAGTTTATCAATACAACAAAATTCCCAATA
The DNA here is from genome assembly GCA_030407325.1 of Camellia japonica. Taxonomy (NCBI): domain Eukaryota; kingdom Viridiplantae; phylum Streptophyta; class Magnoliopsida; order Ericales; family Theaceae; genus Camellia; species Camellia japonica. The sequence goes on from JAPPVO010000032.1 coordinate 63,301,761, forward strand.
CATGGCTAAACATTAACAAACAAGTCCAGATATTTCTCACGGACATCCAACTCACGTTCCCAAGTGGCTTCTTCCACTCCGTGATGTTTCCACAAAACCTTTACCAAGGGTATAGTCTTGCCTCGCAAGACTTGATCCCGCCTATCCAAGACCCGCACCGGTCTCTCCTCATACAAGGCATCCTCATCTACCTCTAAGTCGGTCCAATCCAATACATGCGATGGATCCGGCTCGTACTTTTGAAGCATACTAACATGAAACACGTCATGTACTCCAGACAACTGCGGTGGCAAAGCTAAATGGTAGACAACCTCGCCAATCCTCTCAAGGATCTCAAAAGGGCCAATAAACCGAGGGGACAACTTCCCACTCTTCCCAAACCTCATCAAACCCCACCTAGGTGATATTTTCAAAAAGACATGATCACCCACCTCAAATGCCAAAGGCCTCCTCCTACGGTCGGCATAATTCTTTTGGCGACTCTGGGCTGTAACAAGCCTCCTACGGATAAGCTCAACTTTCTCCGTCGTTTCCCGAACCAACTCCGGGCTCAACAAAGGTGCATCGCCCACCTCGGCCCAACACACTGGAGACCTACACAGTCAGCCATACAAGGCCTCAAACGGTGCCATGCCAATACTCGATTGGAAACTGTTGTTGTAGGCAAACTCCACTAAGGGCAAGTGCCTCTCCCACGATCTACTAAAGCCAAGGACACAGCCTCAAAGCATATCCTCAAGGATCTGAATAGTATGCTCGGACTGCCCGTCAGTCTGAGGATGATAAGCCGTGCTAAAGGTCAATCTAGTACCCAAGGCACTTTGCAAACTCTGCCACAACCTAGCAGTAAAACGTGGATCTCTATCTGAGACGATCGACACTGGGACCCCGTGCAATCTCACTATGTCCCGAATATACAAGTCGGCAAGATGATCTACCGAATCTCTCACGCGCATAGGGATAAAGTGCGCCGACTTAGTCAACCGATCTACAACCACCCAAATAGCATCACTACCTCGCTGAGTCCTCGGAAGACCTACAACGAAGTCCATCGTGACATGCTCCCACTTCCACTCGGCAATAGGCAAGGGTTGCAACAAACCCGCTGGCCTCTGATGTTCGGCCTTCACTTGCTGACAAGTAAGGCATTTAGATACAAAAACTGCCACATCTTTCTTCATACCCCGCCACCAAAACTGGCGACCCAAATCACGATACATCTTAGTGCCTCCCGGATGCACCGCAAGGCGTGAATGGTGAAACTCTCGGAGTACTTCCTCTTGGCAAGACTCCGGCACAAACAAACGGTCTCGGTACCTCACACTCAAGTCTGGATACATAGTCAAACCCTTCTCAACCTTCCCACTGGAGATCCTTTCCCGGAGGGATTCTACCTCAAGGTCACCTCTCTGTGCCGCTAACACTCGATTCACAAGTGTAGGCTGCGCAACTACAGAAAACAAGGCCCCAGCCTCAACAGATTCACCCAGAAGCAAATCAAACTCGCCAAGTGCACCCAACGTTTCCCATTTCCAGATGGCTATACAAGCTACATCACTAATGGATTTCCTACTAAGGGCATCGGCCACAACATTGGCCTTCCCCGGATGGTAATGCAACTCAAAGTCGTAATCCTCAATAAACTCCATCCACCTCCTCTGCCTCAAGTTCAAGTCCTTCTGTGTAAACAGATACTTCAGACTCTTATGATCCGAGAACACCTCGAATCTCTCACCATAAAGGTAGTGCCTTCAGATCTTCAAGGCAAAAATCACAACCGCTAACTCTAGGTCATGTGTAGGGTAATTCCTCTCGTGTATTTTCAACTGCCGCGAGCCATAGGCTACCACTTTCCCCTCTTGCATCAACACACAACCCAAACCCTCTCGTGAGGCATCACAATAAACCGCATAACCCAAACTTCTCTTTGGAATAATTAACACTGGAGCGGTGGTAAGTCTAACTTTCAACTCTTGGAACGACTTTTCACAAGTCTCACTCTACACAAACTTGACCCCTTTCCACGTCAATCTAGTCAACGGCGAAGCTAGCCTGGAGAAATCCTTCACAAACCGGCGGTAATACCCAGCTAATCCCAGAAAACTGCGGATCTCAAAAAACACTCTTAGGCTGTGCCCAATCTTGCACTGCCTCTATCTTGGATGTATCAACAGACACCCCTTCCCCAGAAACTACATGGCCTAAGAACTTAACCTCTCTTAGCCAGAACTCACATTTCCCAAACTTGGCATACAGCTTCTGGGTTCTAAGCAACCCGAGCACCACTCTCAAGTGTTCCTCGTGTTCCTTCTCCAAAGGTGAATAAATCAGAATGTCGTCTACGAAGACGACCACAAAACGATCTAAGAATTCCCGGAATATCCGGTTCATCAAGTCCATAAACACTACCGGTGCATTGGTAAGCCCAAAAGGCGTCACCAGAAACTCATAGTGGCCATACCGCGTACGGAATGCCGTCTTCGGAATATCCTCCTCCCTGACCCTCAACTGATGGTAACCTGATCTCAAGTCTATTTTAGAGAAACAACGGGACCCTTTCAACTGGTCAAACAGATCATCTATACGGGGCATAGGGTACTTGTTCTTAACCGTAGCCTGATTCAATTTTCGGTAATCGATACAAAGTCTCAAAGCCCCATCTTTCTTTTTAGCAAAGAGGGCTGGTGCTCCCCACGGCGAAGTACTAGGGCTAATAAAGCCCTTATCTAGCAACTCCTGGAGTTGAATCTTCAACTCACTCAATTCGGCTGGGGCAAAACGATACGATGCCATAGAAATGGTGTCGTGCCAGGCACTAAGTCAATAAAGAACTCAATCTCTCGATGGAGTGGTAAACTAACAAGATCCTCGGGAAAGACGTCCGAGTACTCATGAACCACTCTTGGCAACTCAATCTGGAGTCTCATCACACTCACCACTCATACAACTGGCGAGAAGGCAACTAAGCTCACTCCGCCCTCGCGGATCATACACTGGTGGCAAAACACTACCAACCCGATCCCCCAAGAAATGGAAACAATCCCCGCTCAAGGTACATACAGTGACCCTCTGGCGGTAACAATCAATAACAGCTCGGTATGACGATAGCCAGTCCATACCCAAAATTATATCAAAACTCGACATAGCCATAACTACAAAAGAAAATGGAAGCCGGCGGTCGGCGCCCTCTATATCACAGCCCCGACACCCTTGTTTCAAAATCAACTCACCCCCAACAGGTGATACAACACAAATAGGAGAAGCTAACTGTGCCAACTCCAAACCCAAAACAGATGCAAATGTAGCAGATATAAAGGAATGGGATGCACCCGTATCAATCAACACATTGGCAACTGAGTTGCAAAACAAAAAGGTACCTCTCACAACAGATGGAGCCGGTATAAGATCCTACGCCGTAACAGCATACACACGCCCTAAAGGTCTCTAATCTACCTGCTCTACCTCTCGGAGCAAAAGACTGTTGTACAGACTGGGACGATGAGGCTCCCTGATTGGCCCTCGAGGCCTGAACTACTGAGCTGGCTGATAATTCTGCCTCAACCCAGACGCACCAGATGTGCCACTCAACTGCGAGCAGAACCTCTTCAGGTGCCCCGCCTGACCACACTGGTAACAAGAAAGTGGCTGACCTCTGCCCTGACTCTGGCTCTGAGGTTGAGCCGAAGATGAAGCTGCTCTCTGCCCTCCTCCCTTCTGCGGGCAAGCTGGAGACTTGTGGCCCAGCTGACCACATTTGTAACAAGTAAAGTCTCCCTGACTACCTCTCCCAGAGCCTGCACTCGGCACTGGAAAGGTAGATCTCACAAAGGCACCCTGGGACTGCTGAGGGTTAGAACCCCTCTGCCTCCTGCCATCCCCCTGGCCATCCTGACTCCTTTTGGAGCCCCTCAACCGCTCCTCCTCCTTATGCATAATAATCTCCATATGGGCCGCAGCATCCACAAGGCGCCCATACTCCCGAGTCATGGACCCCGCAACTCTCATCTTGAGCCCGTGCCTCAACTTCTTCTCAAATTCAAGACAACGGCGTTCCTCAAACGCCACTAACTCAGGAGCAAACCTCAATAAGCTAGTAAATGCGGCCTCAAACTCCGCCGCTGATGTACTCAGCTGCTTGAGCTGACAGAACTGATCCCTCAACTTCTCCCTGACAGCGGGAGACAGAAACTTCTCCTGAAAGGCACCAACGAAAGCCTCCCAAGTCCGGGTCTCCCTTCAGCTGGAAAGATGCCAAGGTCACCTTCAATGCCCCGTCTTCGATGCCAAGCATCTCAAACGTCTTAGTCACCTGCTCAAGCCACTCATCAGCCTTAAGTGGCTCTTTCGGATCACCCACAAACTCGTCCAGATTCGATCGGAAGAACTCCCTCTTCAAAAATGACGGCCCTGCCTCAGTCACATGGGCCTGGACTTGATTCTCAGCCCTGAGAATGTCCATAGATTCCCTCAAAGCTCCTGCCATCTCGCGGGCTAAAGCGCCCATGGCCTGCTGACCTACTGGCTCGGCCACATTGGCCTGACCAACACCCTCCTGCTGGGCGGGAATCTCATCCGGTATAGGCATCTCCTGCCTCCTAGGCCTACCACGCCTACCACCACGTCCTCGTCCTGATATCCTAATAAAGGTAACGAAAACATTAGCACATTCACAAATGTGCCGAAGCTATCTCACTCGCGTCCTAAAGCATTGGACAACAGTAATTCATTCCACGTAAGCACATAATCACATAAGCACTTACAAATTTCATTTCCGAATAATGACAGTTTCGTGGCGTTGCTAGAGTTCCGGTTAGAAACAACATTGATCAAGTGCTTTTCCAACAGGACTCCCAGAAACCGAAGGATCCAATCAGCATCCTAGAAACTAAATCCCATACCCATATATAGTCACATAAGCATGTTATCAAATAAACACATAATATCACACATAAGTCTCTAACAAGCAAGACAAACCCATTGTGGTGCTAACCACTTCCCACGTACCCAAAGTATTTAAACCCGGAACGCTCTGATAGCAAGTTGTAACGCCCTCAAAATAAACCCATAAATCATAAATTCGTGACATCCATAAGCTTAAGAGAATAAAGCATATTTCCATTCATCAGAGTATTAAGTACAAAAGTATTACATGTTGACAATAAAAGTAAATGCCCTACGGGCTTACAACTTTCCAAGCCAACACTTGGTTACACAAAGAGAGTATTAACTCAAATACAATTAAGCCCTTGGCTTGAATTTACATGTAATACCAAAAAGAAACAAACAAAAGATCTATCAGCCTCAAGTCTCCCAAGCTACGTCCTTGGAGGTGGCATATCACCTGAACCTGAAAATGATGTCCCATATAGGTGAGCCAATGCCCAGTAGAGATATACTAAACCAAGTATGAGCAATAACTAAAACATTAGCATTTGATAAATGGCTAACACATGTAAACCAACTTATAACACAATCCAGTTCCATGACAAATATGTACATGTTTCATTTCACTTTCCTTTACTTATCCGATTCAATTCATAAACATGGCTCAGAACTTGGCCAAACAATTAAATGAGACTACATCTCATATTAAAACACTTCCTTTATCCACAATTCAAATGAGATTATAACTCATAATAAAGACACTTCCAATACTTCAATTATCTACGTTATGCAAACGTAATTAGAATTTCAACACTTCCACCCTAGACACTCCGGCCAACTTAGTTATCAACAAAGTCCATCCCCTATCTCCTCCCAAACAGGTTTGAGAGTACATCCCCTATCTTCCCTCAAACCATGGAGTACATCCCCTATCTCCTCCCAAACAGGTTTGAGAGTACATCCCCTATCTTCCCTCAAACCATGGAGTACATCCCCTATCTCCTCCCAAACCATGGAGTACATCCCCTATCTCCTCCCAAACACGATACATATACAATGTATTTAAATAATCAATCATATACAATGATCAATCAATACATATATTCAATGTATTATTCCAACCGTCATATTCAATGACATATTCTAAGTGATTAGTTTCAGTTTTCCCTAATCAACATACAGTGTCTACAACAATCAAGACTATCCTCCACCGATAGCCCAAAGCAGTTATCTCTAAACAGCTAATAAATTTATCAAACAGATAAAATAACAACATTTTCATAGGTGAGTGATTAATTTATCCAACTACACCAATCAACCTCATAATCTCCCAATTTCATAATTTCCAACTCAATTTCATATTTCCCCAAATTAATTATTCAACATAATTAGGGCATTTTCCCCCTTTTTCAATTATCAACCCTAAGGTTCAATTTCATCAATTTTAACAACAATAATCCATTTTCCAAGGTCTCACATACACATGGAGTTTAACATTTGAAAACCCCCTTTTTATAACCCCAAATCAAACCCTAACTTTCCCAAAACTACCAACACTACCATCTAATCAAAATACATAACATCTATGTCAAAACCCATAGAAAGGAGTAGGTTATCCCTACCTCAAATGAAGAGACCAAAAGTAGAAGATGATGAAACTCGAAATGCTCTAAACCAAGAGATTTTCAGATCAAAATGTAGCCCACACCACGCTCCACCTTTCTTACAAAGGGATTAGGGTAGGAGATCACAAGAACTAGATGAAATCTTAGAGAGAGAGTGTGTGTAGAGAGAGGGGCAGCCGAATCTAGGGTTTGAAGATAATAGAGATGAAAAAAAATGAAGTGTAACCCGCTACTGCCAACTGATATATTCGAGGCTCGCTCAAGCGAAGGAGTGGTCGCTCGAGCGACCAGACACAAAGAAGCCTTGCTCGAGCCAACAATACGAAGCTTCAGGTCTACAACCCAGAAGCACGCTCGAGCGAAGAAAAGCTCGCTCGAGCCAAGAAACACAACCTTCAGGTCAAAAAGAGACGCAGACGCACGCTCGAGCGCAAGACTTCTCGCTCAAGCCACCAGACAAAAAACTCAACTCTCGCTCAAGTGAAGGAACGCTGGCTCGAGCGAAGGAACTAAAACAAAGAGCTCGCTCGAGCGACAAAAGCCTCGCTCGAGCAAAGACACCAAAATCTGGGCAGCAACCATTTGTCTCAAACACACCCAACCTGTTACAAACCTACCCAATACATCCTAAAACTCAAATACAAGGAATTAAAGGACGGAAACAAGATATGAACAACAACCAACACCACGGAACCTAAGTCCGGAATACAACAACCAAAGAAGGGAAAACCAGGATCGCTATACGTTTGATTTTTTTTTTTTTTTTAAAGTTCGTAATTATGTGCAGAATTCTAAGGATGAAGCACGAGTTATGCTCCTTAATTTGCTTTAACATTTCCTTAAAACGAAAATATATACACAGCACCATAGTTCCATCCACAACATCCACTTGTACTTGCTTGTAAAAGAAATCAACTACACTGAAACGTCCCATCACCAACCACCTAATTTTTCACACCACATCCATCATCCTCACAAGACAATGATCTCAGCAATTAAATGAATACACCATAGCCTTACCTAAAAGAAACAATAGCATACGTGATATATATATAAGTACTTACTTGCTCCTTCCTTCAATCTCCTTCGGAAGCAACCCCCCCCTCTCTCTCTCTCTCTCTTTTCCTCCTCACGGCTGTTTCTATATTGGTGGTGAACAAATAAGAGAGTAGGGTTTGTATTTATTTTATTTTATACTAGTGGTGGGCACACATAGGTCAAATAAATAGGTAAATATACAAAATATATATATATAAGTTATATGCAACTCAAATGGTAAGAGTCTTATTTATAATCATTGTGGTCAAGAGTTCAAGTCACACCCTCTATTCTATTTTTTTTTGAATAATAAATCTTACTCTAAATTAAATACTTTCACCATAAAAATTTATTTTAGGTTTAAAATTAATTAAAAGACCCTCATACTATTTAATTTGCATTTTAGGATTCACAAGCAAAATATTTGAGATTGTAAAATGATTATTACTTAATTATTTATTTGATTTTGATATTCGGGTTCTTACACACTCCATGGTCGACAGCCTGAAGTGGTGGCCGACAGATCACCAAAAGGTCCAGACACCAAGTTTTGATCCAAAACAAGGCATAGAAAGAACAAGGTTTAGAGGCTCAAAAACAGGGACATTTCGCCGAGGACTTCGGATGCTCAAAACGAACACAAACAAGCACAATCATCGAGTGTACAAGCGATGACGTCTAATTCTTCAGGACGGTCAAAAATGGGGTGTCTACAATACTTACCTCCATTTTCTCCAAACGTAAAATGAGATTAAGATGATAATAGAAATAAAATACAATTAAGGATTGATGTAAAATATAAAATATAATTAAAAGTTAATTTAAAATATAAAACAAATAAAAATTAAGGATTGATTTAAAATATAACTAAATTAAAATTAGATTAAAAAGGGGAATTATAATAAATAATTAAGAATTTATGATTAATTAAATTAATATTAAATTATGTGTATGTGAGATGGGAAAAAAAAGAGAAAAGGGATGGGGTTTGAGGGTATTATAGCCATTTTACAATTATAGTTAAGGAAGTTAACAATTGTACTTTGGTCCAAAATCATATAGACACTTTCTGACAATATTTGAATTATAAAGGAATAAAGTGCTCATGGCTTAAACCACAAATGAGTAAAATGAATTTTTTTCTTAAAATATTTAAAACAATTATTCAAAAGTTTTTTTTTATTCATATAAATATCCATTTGTAGTAGAGGAGTCAAAACCCCAATTTTGATTTTAAATTTTAACTTAAGGATTAAAAATGTAAACCATAAGATAAGGTAAAGAAATCAATGTAAACTATAAATATAAGTGCTATCTAAACCAAGAGAAGAAAAAAAGAAAATATAGTTGTGGCAAAGAAAAAAAAAACTTTAAAAGAAAATTAACACCATAAAAATTCAAACATAAATGGGATTCAAACATATAACTATCGAAATACATTCATCTTGATTTTTTATATGAATATTTTTATCAATAAGTACTAAAAAGTAAACGATTTGAATCACAGAGATTTTATAGCGATCCCGGTTTTACCCCGACCTTTATTGTGTTTCGGACTCGGGTTCCGTGATTGTATATTGTTGTCTATGTCTTGTTTCATCCCTTTAATTCTTTGAATTTGAGTTTTGGGACTTGTTGGGCGAGTTTGGAACAGGTTGGTTGTCTTTTGGTACAAATGGTTGTTGCCCAGATTTTGACTTCTTCGCTCAAGCGAAGCTTTTTGCGCTCGAGCGAGCCTTGTGTAATCTTGTGACGCCCTCAAAATAATATATATAAACCCAACATTCATGACATCTATAGACATAAGGGAATAAAGTACATTTCCATTCATCAGAGTTTTAAGTACAAAAGAATTACATATTGACAACAAAAGTAAATGCCCTAAGGGCATACAACTTTCCAAGTCAACACTTGGGTTCAACACAAGGAGAGTTCTAACTCTTTACACAAAATAAGCCCTTGGATTGATATACATGTAATACAAAAGGATAATCACAAAAAGATCATTCAGCCTCTAAGCCTCCCAAGCTACGTCCTTAGAGGTGGCATATCACCTGTACCTGAAAATGATGTCCCATAAAGGGTGAGCCAAGGCCCAGTAGAGATATACTAAGCCAAATATGAGAAATAACTAAAACATTAGCATTTGATAAATGTTTAACACTTGTAAAACCAATTTACAACGTTCCCAGTTCCATGACAAATATATCCGTGTTTCATTCCACATTCCTTTACTTGTCCTATTCAAATTCATAAACATGGCTCATTATCTAGCCAAACATTTCCATGAGACTACAACTCAAATTAAAAAACTTCCGTTATCCACGTTATACAAACGTAATTTAGATTTCGGGACTTTCACCCTGGACACTACGGCCAACTTAGTTATCAATGGAGTCCATCCCCTATCTCCTCCCAAACAGTTTGAGAGTACATCCCCTATCTCCTCTCAAACCATGGAGTTCATCCCCTATCTCCTCCCATACAAGATACATATGCAATGTATTTCAACGCTTATCATATACAATGATCAATCTAGACACATATTCAATGTGACAATTCAACCGTCATATTCAATGACATAACACATTTGATTAGTTTCAGTTTTCCCTAATCAACATACAGTGTCTACAACAATCAAGACTATCCTCCACCGATAGCCCAAAGCAGTTATTTCTAAATAGATAATAAATGCGTCAAACAGATAAAATGCCAACATTTTCATAGGTGAGTGATTTATTTATCCAACTCCACCATTCAACCTCATAATTTCCCAATTTCATATTTCCAACTCAATTTCGTATTTTCCCAAATTAATTATTCAAATTAATTATTCAACATAATTAGGGCATTTTCCCCTTTTTTCAAATATCAACCCTAAGGTTCAAATTCATCATATTGACAACAATAATTCCATTTTCCAAGTCTCACATATACATAGAGTTTAATAATTGAAAAACCCCCTTTTTATAACCTTAAGACAAACCCTAACTTTCCCAAAATTCCCAAACAACACCATCTATCCGAAATACTCAACATTTATGTCAAAACTCATAGAGAGGAGTAGGTTATCCCTACCTCAAGAGAAGAGACTCAAAGGAGATGAAGGTGAAAACCCAAAATGCTCCAAACACCAACTTTCTCAGATTGAAATGTAGCCCACACCAAGCTCCACACTTTTTACAAAGGGACTAGGGTAGAAGACCACTAGAACTAAATGGATTTGTAGAGAGAAGGTATGCAGAGAGAGAGGGAGTAGCCTTTCTAGGGTTTGAGTAAAAGGGATGAAGGAAAAAATGAAGAAGAAGCTGCTGCTGCGAACTGATATATTCGAGCCTCGCTCGAGCGAAGGAGTGGTCGCTCGAGCGACCAGACACAAAGAAATCTCGCTCGAGCCAACAATACGAAGCTTCAGGTCTGCAACCCAGAAGCACGCTCGAGCGAAGAAACCCAAAACATAGTCCTTGCTCGCTCGGGCAAAGGAAAGCTCGCTCGAGCCAAGAAATGCAACCTTTAGGTCCAAAACTGGACGCAGACGCAAGCTCGAGCGCAAGACTTCTCGCTCGAGCGAAGGAATCCTGGCTCGAGCGAAGGAACTAAAACACAGAGCTCGCTCGAGCAACAAAAGCCTCGCTCGAGCGAAGACACCAAAATCTGGGCAGCAACCATTTGTTTCAAAACACACCCAACCTGTTACAAACCTGCCCAACACATCCCAAAACTCAAATACAAAGAATTAAAGGATGGAAATACAACATATACAACAACAGACATCCACGGAACCTAGTTCGGAATACAACAACTAATGGAGGGAAAATCGGGATCGCTATAAATCTATTCTTCGCCCGAGCGAGGCTTTCTACGCTCGAGCGAGCCCTGTGAAAATATTTCTTTGCTCGAGCGAGGCTTCTTGCGCTCGAGCGTGCGTCTGCATTGGGTGGCAGACCTAAAGCTTCTCATTCTACGCTCGAGTGACGCTTCTTGCACTCGAGCGAGGCGACCTTTGTGTGTCTGGTCGCTCGAGCGAGAACTCCTTCGCTCGAGCAAGCCTGTGTATATCAGATCGAGAATGAAACATTTCATACACTTTTTGTAACCTACTCTCTCTCTCTAAAGCTCTCCAAACGCAGGTTTTTCATATTCTCTCTCTAAAAACCATCTTCTTCCTTTGATTTCTCTAAATCCATTGGGATTTTGGCCATAGTTCCTTCGTCAAAGTTGTGTAACTTCTCGAGGGCTTCGTTGTGTGAGGTGGAGATCGAGTTTCGACACCATAAATTTTGGGGTTTCATCTCAATCTTTCTTCAAACTTGAGGTAGGGAATTTCTACACTCTAATATGGTTTTTAGCTTAGTTATTTGCTATTGTGGATAGATAATGAGATTTGGTTGTGGTTTGGACAAATCTAGGATTTGGGTGTGAAATGAAAAGAGGGGTTTTGATAAATATGAGGTAAATAAGTTTGCGGCTTGAATATATAATCATGTTGTGCCAAAATAGTTGATTTTGGTGTTTGGGTTGATACTTGGAAAGAGGGAGATTTTGCCCTAGTTTTGATTAAATTATTATTTTGTATTGGGAAATAATTGGGAATTTGCATTGAAAATGTGAAATTGAAAGATTATGGGTATAGTTGGTGGTATTGGATAAGTAATATCTCACCTATGTAAGTTTTGAATAAACTATTTATCTTGAGATTGAATATCTATTTAGAGATAAATGTATTGGGCTATTGGTGGAGGATACCTATAATTGTTGTAGAAATTGCATGAGGATTAGGCGATTTAATGCTAATCAAATGTTGGTTGTCATTGCATATGACTATAGTTATAAATATATTGCATATGTATATTTGTTTGAGAGGAGAAAGGGGATGGACTCCATTTTAAACAAGTTGGCCAAAAGACCTGAAATTTCACATATAAATGGGTGCCAATTCCTTCGGACGAAATATCCGTAAAATGGCAGATATGAAGTATTTATGTGTGTTTTGCATAATTGGAAACCATTGAGTTGTAGTCTCATTTTGGTTGTTGAAAGATAATGAATTTAACTCATGAGTTGAGTAGTATATATATGAACTTGAAATAAGTTGAAGGAAAATGGAAATGAGATTGGTCTTGGTGGCATATGGATATGCAGGCTTTGTGGATGCTTCCATATCGGTATTGTTTATATGCATGGTATTTATACCTTTGCTAAATCTCATATATTGTGCTAGATTATCTCTACTGGGCTGTTGGCTCACCCTATACGGGAATATCATTTTTCAGGTGCAGGTGAGATGTTTCCTCCAAGGCAATAACATGGATGGACTTTCGGGAAGCAAGAGCTTCTTATTTACGTCTTATGTGTGTATGATTGTTATTTGTAAAGCCAAGGGCTTAAGATGTAATGAGCGAGACTCAATTTGTGTAGCCAAACAATGACTTGGAAAGATGTAAGCCTACATGGCATTTAACTAGTTGTTAAATAGTGAACTCTGATGTATGAAAGTATGTTGTTTCTTATATTTATTCCGCATATGGGTTATCTTTATTGTATTATTTTAGGGGCGTTACAGATTTGGCTCACAATGGGCCCAGTAAGCCCAAAATACTCTCTCAAATTAAATCCCCAGCATGAAAGAAACCAAACACATTAAAAAAATTCTAAACGCAGCCTTATAGTTATTTATTTATTAATTTTAGTTATTTTACCTTATAATACTATTACCAATACTTATTTTGAGAAATATTATGCTACACAACACCCCTATCTCTTAAAATGGATAGTAATTGTGAATTTAAATTTAAATTTAAACATTTCATTCTATAAAATAAAAAAAATGATGTGTTTATGTATTCATCGATGAAACTGATTTTTTGCATAGACGGTCTTCATTATGAACCTAGAATGGAGCCTAAAAAATAAAGTATTAGGAAGTATAGAGAATAATAGTATGGAGGGAAACCATACCCATTACATTCACTACCCTTGAGGTTTAGAAAAAATACAATGTCACACTTTTAACATAATTAAATTAAATATAATTAGCCTAACATTTTTTACATAATTATATTAATCTTCCTTTCCGTATGGTTAAAGCAATCAAAAGTAATGTCAATAGTAGGTAGATAATGAAATAAACAAAGATAATATGATAAAATTATTTTTTTATTCATACAATTATCGAATTATTGATGATAACAAATTATTGGTGATGAGATGATAAAAAAATAGCCTAAGTATTATGTAAGTTAAAATTTTAAAAGATATTAGTATAATTATATCAAAAATATCCGATTAACTATACATTTTTTGAACTTTTAATTTATCCATAAAAAAAATATAATATAAAAAGGTGGCTGAGTAATAATGATAAAACTAATGTATGATGATGTATGATGTACAATGAGACCATCGCATATGGAATGATGATTCCACAGGTATTCGTGCTTTATATATAGGGATGGATGCTCTCTCAAATTCAGTGAGAGCGTCCAATCCTCATATGGGTTTAATAGTAGTGTCGTCAATGTCATGGACTCTGTTTCAGTTCATGCATGTTGTTGTTGTTGTTCTCATGGAGTGTTCGTGTTTGGGTGCTTCAGGCTCTAGTACTCATCTTCATCATGTTCATGTAGCCGGGAATAAGACGGATCAGCTAGCCTTGCTCGCATTCAAGGCTGAAATAACCCGTGATCCCTTCGGGGCTCTAAACTCGTGGAATGAATCCATCCACTTATGTCAATGGGCTGGCATAACATGTGGCCGACAACACCAGAGGGTGACAAAGTTGATACTGGATCATAAAAAATTGACAGGCTCAATTTCTCCTCACATTGGAAATCTGAGCTTTCTTAGGATACTATTGTTGCGTAACAATAGCTTCACTCATCAAATCCCCCCTCAACTTCGCCATCTACGGAGACTGCAAATATTGACACTACTCAATAATTCTATTGGTGGTGAAATTCCGGCCAATATATCTGCTTGCTCTAACCTTGTTGCCCTTGAGCTTTCTGGCAATAGTCTGGCTAGGAAAATTCCCCTAGAGCTTGGTTCTCTGTCTAAGCTCGAGCGGTTGTACATTGGAAGAAACAATCTAACAGGTGGCCTTCCTTATACTTTTGGGAATCTGTCATCCCTTATTGGATTCTATGCAAGTTCCAATAATATCAATGGGAGTATACCTGAAGCCCTGGGCCAATTGACAAACTTAAACCTTCTTGCATTGGTGGATAACAAATTGGTTGGTACTATTCCTTCCTCAATCTTTAATCTCTCTGCCATCACAACTTTTGATATATCAATGAACCAAGTTCAAGGGAGACTTCCCTTAGATCTTGGAATTTCTTTTCCAACTCTTCAATGGTTTTCAGTTGGAATGAACTTGTTTACTGGATCCATTCCTATTTCAATATCAAATGTCTCGACGAGGAAACAAAAGCAAATCAAATGATGGAACTAGAAAAGTGATCCTGGAAGATTAGAGTAGCCTACCCATTAGTAGAAACTAAATATGGAGAAGTGTGAAGTCAAAGCTAAAACTAAAAGAAAGTAGTTCGTGCACGAGAAATGCAAAGGAATCTTGGAAGAACTGGCACTTCAGCAAGAATTGACCCTCACTCTATGCCAAGGTAATTGCAAACCAGAAATCTAATAATAAACCAACCTGTCTACCCTTAACTTGGGAACAAATAAATTTATTGGAAGAGTGCCTCCTTTGGGAATGATGCACAATCTTTGGTGGTTAAACTTTGAAGATAATCATCTTGGAACAGGGGAAGCTGGTGACTTGAATTTCTTAGCTCATTGCCCAATGCCACCAATTTGAACTTTTTGGGGCTGAACTCCAACAACTTTGGAGGGGTGTTGCCAGAATCAATTGGCAATTTGTCCACTAATCTTGGTATCCTTTTTTCAGATAACAATAAAATAGGTGGGAGAATCCCAACCGAGATGGCGAATTTGGTCAATTTGCAGTATTTGGACATGTCAGACAATTATTTCATCGGTAACATTCTTGCTAATATTGGGAAGCTACAAAAGCTACAAATTTTGGAAAATTCCATTGTCTTTGAAAAATTTGACTTCACTAGAGTATCTTTATTTAGAAGTAAATAATTTGCATGGCAACATTCCTCCAAGTATGGGAAAATGTCCCCTTGTAGATCTGTTTCTTGATGGAAACAATCTTAGTGGTACCATACCCAAACAAGTTATAAGTCTCTCATCATTATTGAACTTGGACCTACATGATAACCATTTGGTTGGGTCCATACAACTAGAAATTGGGAATTTAATAAATCTTGAACAATTAGATGTTTCTAGGAACATGTTGTCTGGAAAAATTCCAAGCGCTCTTGCTAATTGTGTAAAATTGAGAATTCTATACATACAGAGCAATAATTTCTGGGGAACTCTTCCTTCATCTTTAAGTTTTTTGAGAGGTATTGAGGAAATAGATCTTTCTCACAATAATTTCTCTGGAAAAATCCTAGACTATTTAGGGGGCTTTGTCTTCTTACAAAAATTAGATCTATCATTCAATGATTTTGAGGGTACGATACCAGAAATAGGCATATTTAAAAATGCAACGGCTATTTCTATTAGGGGAAACAACAAGCTTTGTGGTGGTATACCTAAACTACATTTGCACAGTTGCAATACCAAGGGATTCAATAGGAAAAGATTCACACTCATCTTGAAACTAATAATCCCCACATCGTTTGGGCTTCTGGGACTAGTAGTAGTGTTGTGTTTACTATGTCTTTGTTGCTTTAGAAAGACAACAAAAGTACCCTCTTTGAGATTTTTAGGGAAGTCATATGTGAAATTGTCCTACCAAAGTCTACTCAAGGCAACTGATGGGTTCTCTCCAGCCAACATGATAGGCATGGGTAGTTTTGGTTCAGTCTACAAAGGAATTCTTGCTCATGGTGAAAAAGTTGTTGCAGTGAAGGTACTAAACCTTCAATTCCGTGGAGCTTCCAAGAGTTTCATTGCTGAGTGTGAGGCCATGAGGCACATCAGACATCGAAATCTTGTCAAGGTTTTCACAGCATGTTCAAGTGTTGACTATAATGGTAATGATTTCAAAGCTCTGGTTTATGAGTTCATGGTCAATGGTAGCCTAGAGGATTGGTTACATGCAAATGAAAATGAAGATGAGGTGCATGTCAAATCAAGAAATTTAAACCTCCTACAAAGGTTAAATATTGCTGTTGATGTTGCTTCTGCACTTGATTATCTTCACCATCATTGCTGGGAACCAATAGTTCACTGTGATTTGAAGCCGAGCAATGTTCTTCTAAATGATGAAATTGTAACGCCTTCAAAATAATACATAAAAACCCAACATTCTTGACATGCTTAGACGTAAGAGAATAAAGCATAATTTCATTCATGAGAGTATTCATTACAAAAGTATTACATGTTGACATCATAAGTAAATGCCCTACAGGCTTACAACTTTCCAAGTCAACACTTGGGATCAACAAAAGAAAGTTCTAACTCTTACATCTAATAAGCCCTTGGCTTGATAGACATGTAATACAAAATAAAACAACAAAAAGAGTCATCCTGCCTCTAAGCCTCCCAAGCTACGTCCTTAGAGGTGGCATATCACCTGAACCTGAAAAGGATGTCCCATATGGGGTGAGCCAACGCCCAGTAGAGATATGCTAAACATAATATGAGCAATAACTAAAACATTAGCATTTGATAAATGTTTAACTCATATAAACCGACATACAGCACAATCCAAATCCATGACAAGTATGTCCATGATCCTTTCCAATATCAACAATTTAAATGAGATTATAACTCATAATAAAACACTTCCATGCTTCACAATTCACATGAGATAACAACTCATATTAGAACACTTCATACTTCATAAATGATACACAGATTTGCTGTATCAATGGAGTCCATCCCTTATCTCCTCCCAAATAAAATCCAGTTTAGGAGTCCATCCCCTATCTCCTCCCACACAATACAATGTATATAAACAATTATCATATACACGATCTATCAATACACAAATTCGATGTATTATTCCAACCATCATAGTTAATGACATATTCAACTGATTAGTTTTAATTCACCTAATCATCATGCAGTGTCTACAACAATCAAGACAATCCACCACCGATAGCCTAAAGCAATTATTTCAAAATAGATAATAAATGCATCAATAAATAAATTATCAACAATTTCAAAGGTGAGTGATTAATCAATCCAACTCCACTATTCATTCTCCTAATTACTCAATTTCATTATTTCCAACTCAAATTCATATTTCCATAACTTTCCAAAATTTATTATATAAATTAATAAATTTATCAAAAATTAGGGCTTTTCTCCCCTCTTTTCCAATATTGACCCAAAGGCTCAAATATCATTACTAATCATCAATACCATCATTTTAAGACCCAAAATACACATGAATGAGTCATAATAACAAAACCCCTCTTTTACATCTTGAAACCCTAACACCCAAAATTACTCAACTCCAACATTAAGTCAAAATGACCAAAAGTTTATGTCAAAGATCATAAAAATGAGTAGTTATCCATACCTCAAATGGAGAGACCAAATGGAGAAGATGAAGGATTTCGAAGGTGCTCCAAACCCAATAATTTTCGGATCAATGATGAAGAGCAAGCCAAACCCCACACTTTATATAAAGGGACCAAGGTAGAAGATCACGTGATCTAGATGATTTTATAGAGAAGTTGTAGTCTAGAGTGAGAAGCTCTCAAGTTATTCATTCAATGAACTCCATTAAATAAATTAATGTATCTCATACATTCATGATACATAATGCATCTTCTATATTAATGAATTCATTAAATAGATTAATGTATCTTACATATTCATAATAGATACATAATGCATCTCTAAGATTCATTCATAATGAATCCATCACATTCAATGTATTAGCATTAGTCTTCTATACATTGTATATATAGGTGCATTCATCAATAATTAGTCACCTTCTAATTGATGTACATGTATCTTACTTAATGAGATGAATCTAGTTAGAGAGAGAGATGAAAAAGTGATCCAAAAAGCTATTTTTCGGACTGATATACAAACAGGTCTGTTCGAGCATCAAAAGCCCCGCTCGAGCGTAAAGCCCAAAATCTGGACATCAACCCTTGGTTTCCAAACACAACCAACCTGTTTCAAACCTGCCTAACACGACCCAAGACTCATATACAAAGAGTAAAGGACGGAAACGGGAATAAGACAACAACACATCCACGGAACCGAGTCCGGAATACAATTAAACAATGAAGGGAAAACCGGGATCGCTATAGAAATGATTGGACATGTAGGCGATTTTGGGTTAGTTAGATTCCTTCCAGAAGGCACCTATAATTCTTCTACAACTCAATAAAGTTCCATTGGCTTAAGAGGGTCTGTTGGTTATGCTGCTCCAGGTAAATGTATCTCTTAGGCCCTTTTCTGATATTCTTTTTCACCTTCAATTTCCAACATACTTTAGAGTCTGATTTGCATATCCATCAAGTACGCCCCTTCGATCAATGAAGTAAAGCAAATGGTTCTTTGGTTTTATTTCTCGCAACATCATTTGCCCTTCAAATGCATGAAAATCAATGTTTGGCAAATACTTTCCACTGTGTTATTTAAAAGTAAATTATTTTTTTTTCTTTTCTGTTGCACATAATTTAGTCTGAAAAATATGAAACCCAAAGGAATGCAGGTTCTTAATTTCATTAGTTTCTTGCTTATAATATACAACCCAATATACAATCTCATTTTTTAGAGGATTTTCCATACGTCTTCTATCTTGTTGTCTGCAAATCATAATCCATATAATTGTATTTACGTTTATTTTTGCCTTCAATGGAGATCTAACAATATTGAGAAATCCTAGTATTTTTCTTGGCTCAAATTGTGAAAGCATAACAACGTACAATATCTAACTTTTGTTCATCTCCTATGTGTGTAGTCATAGGATAACATAAAGAGGAGATTAGAAAATCCTCTTTTTCTAATTTCAATCCTCCTATCTATTTCTTTTACGTTAATAAGTTTGATGAATATAAACCTAATTGGATAAAGTTAAACTGTCACCCTGTAGCGATCCCAGTTTTGCCACTTCGTTGAGTATGTTGGGGATCGAGCTACCCAGTCAGCTCGCGGGGGTCCAGGGGGCAACGCCCCTTGGCAGGTCCAATGGCAGCGCCCTGGCAGGGATCGAGCTGCTTGTCCGCAAAATGCATTAGAAGTTGCTTGTCCACTCGAGCGGAGAATGTTTGGTTTTAGAAGTTTGACATGTCTGCAAAAGTACTGGGAAAGTGTATTTGACGCTCGAGTGGGGCTTTCCATGCTCGAGCGGACCATGTTATATCAGTTCGTGAATCTGATATTTCAGATCACTTTTGTATATCTCTCTCTAAAAACCCTTTCCTCTCCCTTCTCTCTACATTTCCCTGCGCCAAATAGGATCAAAACATTGATTTCTCAAGATCCATTTGAGTTCTACCATAAGTTCTTCATCAAAATTGGTTAACTTCTCGAGGGCTTCGTTGTGTGCAGTGAAGATCGAGTTTCGACACCTTTGATTTTAGGGGTTTCATCTCATTTTTTCTTCAAAACTTAAGGTAGGGATTTTCTTAGAGTTATATATATATATTTTTGCAAGATCTAGATGATTTTCGAAATCATCCTTCGATAACTTTGAAAATTGATTGTTGATTCAAGAAGTTGAGCAATTTTGAAAGTGGGTTTGTCTCTTGTTCTTTTAAAATGATCTTATGGGTTTTGATCTTCGTTGATTGAAGAAAAGATGATTTTGGAAAGTTTTCTTTCAAAAGATTTGAGTTGTATAGTTTTGGTGAGAAAACCTAAAATTTGGGGATTTTTTTTAAAAGAGACTGAAAACTCATAAATGATATTATTATATTTATTTTGTGTGTCAAAATAAATGGATGTTTGGAAAATTTCTTATTTATATTTATATAAAAGATGAATTTCAGGGAATATGAGAATTGTTGTTCATTTTGGAAATTATTGTTCAAAACGTTGAAATAGTCTTGAAATGACTAATTTTTTAGGATACTTGAGAAGAGGGAATTGTGTTATTCCTTGGATGATGAATTGGAATAAAAGTATTTATATTCATCTTGTGTTTTTGGCATATCGATTCATTTGATTACATTAAACTTTGAAAGTTGATTTAAAAACTTGCATTGAGAAAAAAATGTTGAGAAACAAGTTTCCATGAATTGGTTTTGGGATAAATACGGTGGTAAGTCTTAACAGGTGGTGTAGATGAAATTGAATAGGTGTCAAGCCTTCTAGTTAATACTGGTAAAAATGACAAATTATAGGTGTCGAGCCTTCCAATCAATGCTAGTAAAAATGACAAATTGGTAGTACTTGTATAGTCTACTTGCAGACACCGACCTAGGGATTACCAGAGTAGTATTTACCGCCCTTGAAATAAATTGTTAAGTTTTGAACAATTGAAATTGCATGATATCATTGAGCATGATGATTTTCAAAAGATGAAAATGTAATTTATCTTCAAAAAGGGCATAGCATGGCATGTGCATTTATCTCTTGAGACTTATATAAAATGTATATACTTTGTTAAGAATTTCCTACTGGGCTTTATGCTCACCCTACGGGATTTTTGTGCAGGAAAAGATGTGATGATCCCACCCAACTAGGGGCATGGAAGTATGTGTGTTGGGTACAATGCTCTCATTTGTTGTGACTCTGTGTGTAACGCCCAAAATTTCTAGCCCAAATGATAATGCAACAATCATGGCTCTCTTAAAGGAAAACCAAATATAACTTCTCATACTTGCATTACATAATAATAGTAGTTCCTCATGCGATATTACATTGATTCAACAACAAGTAAATAACCAAATAAACACCCCCAAGGGTTTACAATCTTCCAAGGCTTAAGCCCGGTACACAAAATGGTTATTCAAACCCACACATACATAGCCCTTGGCTTATAAATAGGATCACAACAAATGAGAACTTTAGTGCTCTCAACACACACATTTCCACGCCCTCAATTAGGCGGATCCACCATGTCTTTTCCTGCACAAAAATCCGATAGGATGAGCATAAAGCCCAGTAGGAAATCCTTAACAAAGTATATACATTTTATACAAGTCTCAAGAGATGAATGCACGTGCCATGCCATGTCGTTTTGAAAATAAAACACATCTTCATCTTTTGAAAACCATCATGCTCAATGATGTTATACAACTTCAACTGTTCAAAATTTATCAATTTAATTAAAGGGGGCAGTAAATACAACTCTGGTAATACTTAGGTTGGTGTTTGCAAGTAGACTATACGAGTACTACCAATTGTCATTTTTACCGGTATTAACTGGAAGGCTCGACACCTATCCGCGCGACTTTCTGGTCTTTCACCAAGGACACTCAGGCTAACTTAAAACAATTTCATCTACACCACCTATCAAGACTTACCACCGTATTTACCCCAAAACCATTTCATGAAAACCCATTTCCCAACATTCTTTTCTCAATGCAAATTTCCAAAGCTTAACATAGTCCAATGAATTGAAATGCCAATGTATGCTTAATAATGCAATGCAACATTACTTCCATATTCAATTGTTCCACACAATATACCATTGTGATCAAAATTCCCAATCCTCTTTTCAACACAATTCCACAAAATGAATATATATATACACTTTTATATCCAATTCATTCAAGAGAATAACGTAATTCCCACATTTCGAGCAATCTCAACAATTTAGTCAATTCAAGACTAAATCAACATTTTGACAACAATTTCCAAAATAAACAACATTTCTCATTTTTTTTCACAAAATTCGTTATTTATATATAAATAAACAATTTTCAAAACATCCATTTATTTTGGTACACAAAATAAATATGACAACATCTTCCAAGGATTTTCAACATCTTTCAAAGAAAAGACCCAATTTCTAGGTTTTCTCACCAAAACCATTCATCTCCAAAATATTTAGAAGAATTTCCCCAAAATCATCTTTCTTCAATCAAATGGTTTAAAACCTTCAATTTCTATTTTAAAAGGAAAAGAAATCAAACCCTCTTTCAAAATCACTCATCTTCTTGAAATCAACAATCAATTTCTCAAAGCTAATCAAAGGATGATTTTGAAAATCATCTAGATCTTGCAAAAACATATATATATATATAACTCTAAGAAAATCCCTACCTCAAGTTTTGAAGAAGAAATGAGATGAAACCCCCAAAATCAACGGTGTCGAAACTTGATCTTCACCGCACACAACGAAGCCCTCGAGATGATAACCAACTTTGGTGAAGAACCTGGGTCTAAATCCCAATAGATTTGGAGAAATCAAAGAGAGAAGATGACTTCTAGAGAGAGAAGCTCCCGATCTGGAATTCTGGAGAGTTTTAGAGAGAGAGAGGACTGAAAAAGTGATATGAAATATCAGATTCACGAACTGATATAACATAATCCGCTCGAGCGTGGAATGCCCTACTCAAGCGTCAAATACACTAACCCAGTACTTTTGCAGACAGGTCAAACTTCTGAAAGCAAACATTCTCCGCTCGAGCACATAAACGGCCGCTCAACCGGACAAGCAACTTCGAATGCATTTCGCATTTTTGTTTTGGGGGCGCTGCCCCTCAACCCTGCCAGGGCGCTGCCCTAGGACCCGCCAAGGGGCGTTGCCCCCTGGACCCCCGCGAGCTAACCGGGCAGCTCGACCCCCGACCGGCCCAATCGAAGTGGCAAAACATGAAAGAAGGATCGAAATTGGGATCGCTACACTGTGTGTAAGCCAAGGGCTGTGTTTGTGTGGGTTTGAATAACCGTTTTGTGTAACTAGGCTCAAGCCTTGGAAACTTGTAAACCCTTGGAGGTATTTATTTGTTTATTTACTTGTTATTGGATTAATGTATTGTTGCATGAAGAACTATTGTATCATGTAATATAAGTTTGGAGATTTATATTCGGTTTTTCTTGAAAGAGTCATGATTGTTGTCTTATCATTTGGGCTAGAAATTTGGGGCGTTACACACCCAAGCTTCAACTGCTTATTTCTTAAGAAGCTATTGAACCATTAACTGTTTGGTTTCATAAATATCACTGGGAAACAATCAAACTTGTTTCAAGTTGGGCCTTTCTCATGACACAAGCAGGCAAACCAAATATTGTTATCTCACCAAGAAGAGACATAATTCTTTCCTATGTTACTTTAAACAGTAATGTTTTTTATGCTCTAAACTTGTTTTCTACAAAGAGTTATCTGTAGAAGATACGTTACTGCTACTATTATTTGATATGTTTCTGGCCAAGCATCTTTACAATTGTCTTTGCTTTGAATGATGCATCAATTGAAGAGTACGGTATGGGAAATGAGGTGACAACATCTGGTGATGTATACAGTTATGGTATCCTCTTATTGGAAATGTTAACGGAGAAGAGACCTACTGATAACATGTTTAATGATAGTCTGAGTCTCCATAACTTTTCTAAGATGGCTTTACCTGAACAAGTAGCGAGCGTTGTTTATCCAACACTAATTCAACAAAGAGAAATTGGGGAGAGAAGCTCAAGCACCGAAAACACTCAGAATCAGAGCTCTACTAGCAGTCATAAAATTTATGAGTGCTTGATTTCAATACTTAATATCGGAATCGCATGTTCACAAGAGCTACCAAGAGATAGACCAACCATTAATCATGTTGTTACTCAGTTTCTTGTGATCAAGAACAACTTTCTTGGAACTGATGGAGTTCATGGAGGAAGAAGAGCTAGAATTACAGTGTGATCATGAGTAGGTATGACCCTGTCACTTTCTTAGTAACTGAAGAATATGTCTGCATTTATTACTGAAACTGTCGCAATTCTACACTAGGCCGACAAACTTTAGTTTGTCTTGTGGCATATAAATCATAACACCTTAGACATGCTATACTTCACCCAAATGACCACATTCTTAGACATTGACATTTTGAAGGTGACAAAAAATCAATTATGGTTCCAGTCAAGCATGATGGTTTCATTACCGACTGGATATTCTTTTTTTCTTTGGTTTTTTATTTTCTTTCCATCAAAACTACGGTTCTTCTACAACTTGAGCAAATAATTCAACTAGATTCACGTTACAAATATGACTAAGAATAATACATAAGAAAAAATTAATCAATATTAATCAACCTCTATTGCCAAAATCTTATTCCACGATACTAGAACCTCAACTCTCATAACTTCAGAGTTGCAAAGTTCTTTCCCCTATAATCCCCTCCAACTTAATCTGGAAAACAAAATTGGTTAGAAACTGGAAGCATTTGAATGTCTTGACACAACTATGGTGGTTAGTGCACTTTGGTTATACACATAACGGAATTGATGGAAATGTAACTTCAAGTTTTTTAATCTGCATATGACTAGGGTTGAAAAATATACGAACTGATGGAGTATTGTGCAACTACTCTGTTTTAATCCCTTGCAAAGCCTTAGAGGCTTATCTGTTCCTAAGAAGGGCAGCGTTGTTTAGATTGCACTAGTTGCCGAAAAAGAAAGACAAAAGGCAAACTGGCATTTTGTTGCATGTATTATGGGTTACACTTTCCATGAATTTTGCATTCAATTAAGCTCGAAACATGACACTAGATAAGGGCAAATGTTGTTCTTTACTTCTATGTTTTTTTCTTTTTCCTTTTATGATCTTATGAGTAATTGGTTTACAATAACATATTTGTATACTTTTTTTCAATAAGGTACCAAAAAAAACTGATTTTCAAGTCACTTCAGCTTCTTTTTTGTGTCTTATTTTAGTTGTTTATCATTTCTCATCATACTGTTTGAAGTTTTACTTAGTCGTTTTTCTCTTGTCCTAGGTACTTGAGGTCTGATTGGAGTTCAAGATCTTTGTCGACTCAGCAACTATGTTATATTATCCTATGCTTTAATTTCTTTTTGTTTTTTTCCCCTTCTTTTATGTTTTTAGTTTGTCTCAAGCATGCACTTTTCTCATCTAAATGTACTTCAGGAAGGCTATGGCTTGCAATGGCTATCTATCCTATTTTATACTCTAAAATAGGTTCATATGACTTGCAATGGTTCCAAACAAGCTGTTGCTGTAGAACTTATAATACTTGTTGTGTTTGTTCGGAGGTATAAGAGCATGGGATTAGATTATATATTCTGGCCAATCTTGAGGTCTGATTGGACTTGAAGATATTTGTCCACTCCACAATTATGTGATGCTGCAAATTATTGTTTTGGCCCCATGTTACATATATGATCCTATCCTTTAATTTCTTTACTAGTCTCAAGCAACATTTAACTTTTCTCATTTAAATGTACTTTTTAAGAAGGCTATGACTTGCAATGGCTATTCTGTCATTTACTCTAAAACAGGTTCCATAGTTACGAATATGACTTGCAATGGTCTAAACAAGACGTAACTATAAAACTTTTTATAATCTATATATATGTGGTGTGATATAAACTAAGATATGGTTTGTATGTATTATGTTTGCTTGAAATAATTAGAGAAATGTGATGAATACTGTCTAAACTCAATTAGCTGGGATGAAGAATATTTTATTTTGTTTTTCTTATGATTTTTGTTGTGTTAAAGCTGTTATAGACTTGATTGTTTGTTGTCTGTTTTTTTAGTTGGTAAGAGTAGTCTGTCTATTTACAAGTTTCAGGACCTGTTGATGTATCCTTTTTAAACCCTCTACTTGTTTGAAGTTTATACATTTTGGGCCAAATAGCCTAGATTTCCTTTTCAAAATTTATTGAATTTATTAAATACTTACAGAATTGCATTCAAGTGCATTGATATTCAGGATATGGTAAATCTGACATTACCTTGGTTTCTTACGATTCATTTGGATTAAAAGGTTTGGTGACAAAAACAACAAAGTTACATTTTATATAATGATTGTTTTTACGTAATTGCATAAATTTAATCAAAACCAAATATCAATTATCTTACATCTACAGTTTAATGTCACCAAACTAGTAATCCCATACATTATCCTAGTCAACCTAATCTAATAATCAAACATAACTATAAGTTTAAAAGATTAAAGGAATAAAAACTGCTTCTTATTATTAAGATTTGGGATGAAAACTTCCAGCTTTGGGCACTAATACTTAGTTCCAATGGAAGTTTTGTTTACTCTCCAAAACCAGAGAATTCACACCCAACAACAGATCTATATATTAACTTAAAAACTAGAGAAATCAATTAGGTTAATTACAAGAATCTAGTCTAAAGTCTAAAAATCATTTTAGAATATATATTGGTAGTACCTATATATATATATATGTTCAAGTTCTAATTGTTTTTAATCTGAGTATATATTTATCTTTGTCAGCAGTTGGAATGGAATTCCTTCCATTTGCTCATTCTAACAAATAATTAATGATTACTTGTGGAAAATGGGGCATGAGTTCAGACCATTTTATGCCACTAAGTTACCAGGTTCATCATAGATATGATTAAGGAGTAAAAAATATATAATAGTGTTTTTAACCATTGATACCTCAAGAGCCATTGTTTATGGACTTATGGCAACCTGTTGCCATCTTTTTTTATCTTTGGATTATAATGAGATAAGGCATCCAATCTAACTAAAATTTATTGACTGATGTCAACTTATACGAAAATACTATTTATATAGAATTCTTTAACAAAATGATATAGTAGTGACAATTTTTTGTATAACTAAATGTTATTTTAATAGAGATTTTTAATTTAAAAAGATAAGTCACACTACAATCCTGTCATTTTAAATACAAATTCCGTAAATTTTTCATGTTTGTATACAAATTGTGTAAACTTCTAGAAAAATCCCAAATTAAGTGGGTTGGGTGGGATGACCATGAATGGGCTATTGGATATGACTCAAGACATTTAGGTCTTTTATTGGATATGAGATCATCTATCATTTTGTGTCTTATATTTTTTAATTATTGATGTGATGATGTAGTAATATCAGATAAGTGTGAAATAGAAGATGGAAAAAGGGGAGACAGAAGATATGTACTCCGTTAATTGTAGAGAATAAAGTTTGAGAATAACAAATAAGATGGTAAAACATTAGGCAAGAGAGGTAGTTGTTGTACTCACGAGGCATATTAGTTTGTTGTGCGGTCTTGTGCAGGTTTTTCTCCAGATTATTTTCATAATAATATTCTAAATAATTGTTTCACTAATTGATATGAAAAAAAACAGAGTGAGATTAAATGTTTCTGTCCTTCTACTTATTAGTTTGATTCAACTATCCAATAAAACTGAGAAAGTTAACAGTTTTTTCTAGTTTTAAAACTGAGAATATTATTAGTTTTTTTATTTTTAAAGTTTTTTTTTTTTTTTTCCAGTTTTGCACATCAATGTTCCATTATCATACTTCTTTATAGACACAAAATTTTCAGTTTTACACAAAACAATATATATATATATATATAGTTTTTGTTTTTTTTTTTTAAATTTCAGTTTGAAAGTTAATGTTTTAAAATTTTGAAAATCAAAATAAATGTCAAATCATCATATTATCTTAATAGATAATCATAAATGATAAACAATCATTGTTTGAAGGGTAATTCCGACTATTAAAAATTTAATGGGACTTGAAGGTCCAAAAAATCTTAGTTAGAACTTAATGGAGTATAAGTTCATAAATTAGGACTTGTGTGTAAATGCCCTAAAAAAAAATTAAACTGCAAGTAGAGGGGGAACTAAGATGATTGTGCAAGTAGAGATTAAATTTAAATTTACCTTTCAACCAAAAAGAAGAAGAAGATAGTTTGCGAGTAAATTTAAATTAATTTTTTAAATATACTCAGGGGTCTAATTGATATTTTTTTGGATAGTTCAAAGGGTAAAGTGAAGTTTCAAATTAAATTTCGGTGTCATATTAGCAACTTTCATTTGATTATACACGGTAGCTAACCGAGAGAGTGAAATTAATATAAAATCAAATAGTTTAAGTATAAAATTATTATTAAAAAAATGGATTAAATTAATTTTTAAATGATAGTTTGGGGAGTAAAATGAAATTTCATTTGATTTTAAATTTAATAAAAAAGTTTAAAGTTTTGTTTGGATTATGGATTTGGATAAGAATTTGAAAAGTAAAAGAAAGAAGATTTAGATTGTGGGGTGGAGACTGAATCGGGAGTGTGAGTTCTAGAATGAATTTAAACTATAGATTGATGGCAGGTGCGTGATCTTGATCATGATCATGACTTTTTTTTCTGCAGGACTGACTGACTTCATTGTTGAGTTCTGTTATAGCGACCCCGGTCTTTTCCCATTTGATTAGTGTTTCTGGACTTAAGTTCCGTAGATTCCATTATCATATTGTTGTTGTTGTTGTCTTGTAATTCTTCAGTTGTGAGTTGTGGAATATGTTGGGCAGGTTAATTGCAGGTTAGTTGGGTTTAAAAAACCAATAGTTGATGTTCAGTTTTTGGCTTGGTCGCTCGAGCGAGCTTATCTTCGCTCGAGCGAGGCCTTTGTTTTTGGTCCGTCGCTCGAGCGAGCATTTCTTGGCTCGAGCGAGGATTGCGTCCAGTGCTAGACCTGAGAGCAGTGTTAGCTGGCTCGAGCGAGTTTCTCTTCGCTCGAGCGAACTGTTAGTCCTTCGCTCGAGCGAGCCTTTCTTGGCTCGAGCGAGGATTTTCTGTGTCTGGTCGCTCGAGCGACCAGGTCTTCGCTCGAGCGAGCCTATCAGGTATAAATACGCAGCAGCGTATTTTAAAACAGTTTTTCAGCCCCTTTTGATCCAAAAACCCTAATTTTCGAGTTCTCTCTTTCTCTAAACACCTTCTCTCCTAGGTTTGATCTAGTTAGGGTGGGTTTTTGCCCTAGTTGCTTTACAAATAAGATAGAGGGGAGTGAGGGCTTCCATTTAATCTGAGAAATTCGTGGTTTGGAGCACTTTGAAGTTTGGGCATCATCTCCTTCTTCTTCTTTCTGAGTTATATATTCGAGGTAGGGATTTCCTACTCCATTTATACGCTTTAATCATAAGTGTTAGTATTTTGGTATGTGGGGGGTAGTTTGGTAATTTTGGTATGTGGGGGTAGTTTGGTAATTTTGGAAGAAACCTTAGGGTTTGGTTTAGATTAATTTGTATAATTAATTTAAAGGAATAATGTGGAATTTGGTTTAATTCATAGAATTGGGAATGTTAAATTTACATTCATTGTTATATTTATTTCTTGTTTAGAAATAACTGTTTTGGGCTATCGGTGGAGGATAGCCATTGATTGTTGTAGACCTTGCATGCGGCTTAGGTATAACTGAAATTTATGTCACCTATGTTGACTGTTGAATTAATACAGAACATTACTTGTATTGATTATGTGTTGTATATGGCAATTGTGTGTTTCATTGCATATGCATTTTTATTTGGAGGAGATAGGGGATGAACTCCACGGTTTAGGGGAAGATAGGGGATGGACCTCTAAACCGGATTTATTGGGAGGAGATAGGGGATGGACTCCAGTAGCATCACTCTTATGTGTGCTTATTGTTTAATAGAAATATTTCTATTTATTGTGAATATGATACATCACTAAAATGTGTATCAGTTGGGAAGTATGGAAGTGAATTGATTGTGAATGATACAATACCACTATGTGTATTTGTTATGATTAGGTCTAACTTGAATTGTTATTCCTGTTGAATTGGAAGTAATGGTAATAAAAGATGAAACCCTGTTGAGTTATTTGGCCAGGTTCTGAGCCATAAGTGGAAAGTAAAATGTGCCATAGACAATGTGTCATAGGCAGTGTAGACATTCGTGTCATGAATATTGTAACTTGATTATAGTGTGTTAACCATGTATCAGATGCTAATGCTTTAGTTATTGCTTATGCTTGGTTTAGTATTTCTCTACTGGGCTGTGGCTCACCCTATATGGGAACTTTATTTTTCAGGTTCAGGTGGTTCACTCCCTCCAAGGACTTAGCTTGTGAGGAATTGAATTTGAAGACTTGTTTTATCTGTTATTTGTTTTATTTGAACATTGTAATTCTTCAAGCCTAGGGCTTTATCTGTTTTGAGTTAGAACTCAGTAAATTGTATCCAAGTGTTGGCTTGGCAAGATGTAAGCCCGTAGGGCATTTATTATGGTATTTTATTTCGTAAGACTCTGATGATTGATGTAATAAATAATGTCTTCTTTTAATAATGCATGTTTTGTTTTATATTCATTGGGTTGAATTCTGAGGGCGTTACATCTTGAATAAATGCAATGAGAGATGGGATTGATCAAGAAACCTCTAAGCCTAATAGAAAAAATAAATTTATAAATAAATAAATAAAAGAAGAAGAAGAAGAAGAAGTGATTTAGAACATTGAAGACAACACTATTTCCCCAGATGAGTTTAATATTAGTTTCAACAATGTCATGGACTCTGTTTCAGTTCATGCATGTTGTTTTTGTTCTCATGGTGTGTTTGGATGGTTCAGGCTCTACTACTCGTCGTGTTCATGTAGCCGGGAATGAGACGGATCGGCTAGCATTGCTCGCATTCAAGGCTCAAATAACCGGTGATCTATTTGGAGCTCTGAATTTGTGGAATGAATTTGTCCACTTCTGTCAATGGGCTGGCGTAACATGTGGCCGTCACCACAAGAGGGTGACTGAATATTGACAGGCTCCATTTCGCCTCACGTTGGAAATCAGACCTTCCTTAGGGAACTGTGGTTGCATAACAATAGCTTCACTCATCAAATCCCCCCTGAACTTGGCCATCTACGAGGACTGCGAATATTGAAACTAGGCAATAATTCAATCACTGGTGAAATTCCCGCCAATATATCTGCTTGCTCTAACCTTGTTGCTCATTAATGTTATCGCAATAGGATGGCCGGAAAAATTCCTGTGGAGCTTGGTTCTCTATCTATGCTCAAGCGACTGTTTATTGACTTCAATAAGCTAATAGGAGGCAAGATATTGTTTCCCATCATACTTTAAACAGTAAAGTTTGTCATTCTCTAAACTTGTTTTCTACAAAGAATTATTTATAGAAGGTACATTACTATTTGTTTATATGATTCTGACCAAGCATCTTTACAATTGTATTTACTTTGTATTATACATGAATTATAGAGTATGGTACGGGAAATGAGGTGACGACATTGGAGATGATTATAGGAAAGAGACCTACTGATAACATGTTTAATAATCTGAGTCTCCATAACTTTGTTAAGATGGCATTACCTGAACAAGTAACAAGCATTGTTGATCCAACACTATTTCAACGAAGAGAAATTTGGGAGGCAAGCTCAAGCACCAACAATACTCGGAATCAGAGCTCTGCTAGCAATCAAAAAAATATGAGTGCTTGATTTCAATACTTAATATTGGAATCGCTTGTTTACAGGAACTACCAAGAGATCGACCAGCCATTAATCATGCTGTTACTCAGTTGCATGTGATCAAGAACAATTTTCTTGGAACTGATGGGTTCGTGGAGGAAGAAGAGCTAGAATTGCAGTGTGATCATAAGTAGGTATGACCCTATCACTTTTCTTAGTAACTGAAGAATATATGTCACGCCCCGAAATATTGCAATAAAGATAACTCATATGCGGAATAAATATAAGAAACATCATAAATTCATATATCAGAGTTCACTGTTTAGCAAGCAATTAAATGCCATATAGGCTTTCATCTTTCCAAGACATTGCTTGGTTACACAAATAGAATCTCGCTCATTACACATTAAGCCCTTGGCTTTACAAATAACACTCATGCACACATAAAGCATAACTAGGAAACTCTTGCTTCCCGAGAGTCCATCCATGCTATTGCCTTGGAGGTAACATCTCACCTGCACCTGAAAATGATATTCCCGTATAGGGTGAGCTAACAGCCCAGTAGAGATATGCTAAACATAATATGGGCAATAACTAAAACGTAAGCATTCGATAAATGTTTGACTCACATATATCCATTCATAATCCATTTCAATTACATGATAAATGTATCCATGTTTCATAATAATTACCATTTCTTAATTCATAATCCTGGCTCAGAACCTGGCCATACCCTTTAAGTGAGATTATATCTCATATCAACAGTACTTCCATTTCAATTGAGATAAAGACTCAAATTAACATTTCCGGTTTCATGACATTAAGTCCATGTTATATTTCATTTCCCATTTCTTTTTCAACTTCAAGTTTGAAAACAAGGCTCAACACCTAGCCCAATAACTTAATGAGATTAAGACTCATCTTTAAAACACTTTTGAAATTCATGATGGATACACATTTTAATGCTGTATCGATAACACATAAACTATTTCCACACTTTACGAAAGATACACATTTTGGTGCTGTATCAACATAACATGGAATCACTTCTATACTTCACAATTGATAACGATATACATTTTAGTGCTATATCAAATCAATTTAAACACTTCCATAATCAATACTTGATACACATTGTAGTGTTGTATCAATGTCACACAAAATCCGATTTAGAGGTTCATCCCCTATCTTTCCCTAAACCGTGGAGTACATCCCCTATCTCCTCCCACACAATACATGTATATAAACGTAGATCATATACAATCAATTAATACATAAAGTTAATGCATTATTCCAGTCGCTATATTCGATGACATATTCAATTGATTAGTTTTAGTTTGCCTAATCATCATGCATTGTCTACAACAATCAAGACTATCCTCCACCGATAGCCCAAAGCAGTCATTTTTAGACAGAAAATAAATGCTACAACAGATATATATATAATCTCAACATTTTCAAAGTGAGTGATTAAAGAATCCAACTCCACCATTCTACCTCATATTGAGTCGATTTTATTATTTCCAACTCAATTTCATATTTCCGTATTAATTGTCATTAATTACAGTAATGACCCAAATATACCCAAACATGGCATTTTTCCTTTTTTCTCAATATTGACCCAAAGGCTCAAATATTATCAAAAACATCAATAATCTCCATTTTTAAAACCAAAACACACAGGTATGAGTCAATTGAACAAAACCCCTGTTTTCAACATTATACATCTCCAACCTTAAGTTCCCAAATCAAATCATCTATACAAATAACTCAACATTTATGTTAAAACACATAAGAATGAGTAGGAATCCCTACCTCAAATTCGAAGCTCAAATGGAGAAGATGAAAAGAGATGAAACTCGATCTCCACCACACATCACAAAGCCCTCGAGAAATTACACAACTTTGGCGAAGGAACTATGGCCAAAATCCCAATGGAACTATGGCCAAAATCCCAATGGAACTATGGCCAAAATCCAGCTCGGCACAACTAAAATTTATAACTCGAGCTCGGCTCGTAATGGCTCATTAAACTAAGAAAGAACCATAGAAGCTGATAAGCTAACCCTCTGCACTTGCACTTATATAGAAGTTTGTCCACCTTAAACTGTATCTTGTAATCGATGTGGGACTTCCAACAAACACACCAAACGACGTCGTTTGGCACAACACTTTCGTCCACTCTTTGAGTCCCACATCGCTGAGAGAGGAAACATTTTGTGTCCAAATGCTTATAAAGTGGAAACCTTTGAACACAAAATGTGAAACCCTATGCTCGAGCATGAAATACGTTCTCCCAGTATTTTTGCGAACATAGGTCAAGTAACTTCGAATGCATTATGAATTTTTGTTTTGAGGGGCGCTGCCCCTCAATCCCGCCAGGGCGCTGCCCTTGGAACCCGCGAGCTGACCGGGCAGCTCGACCCCCGCCAGGGCGCTGCCCTTGGACCCGCTAAGGGGCGCTTCCCCCTGGACCCCCGAGAAGGGGCGCTGCCCCCTCGACCCCCGACCGGCCCAGTCGAAGTAGCAAAACATAAAAAAAAAGATTGAAACCGGGATTGCTACAATATACCTGCATTTAGTACTGAAATTGTCGCAATTCTACACTAGGCCAACAAACTTTAGTTTGTCTTGTAGCTTTCATAAGGTCTTAGATCTACCATACTTCACCTAGATGATCACATTCTCCAACATTGACATTTTGAAGGTGATAAAAAATCAGCTATGGTTTCTATCAAGCATGATGGTTTTCATTATCAAATGCAAATTCATTTTTTGCTTTGGTTTTCTGTTTTCTTTCCCTCAAACTAGGATTCTTGAGTATAGGAACTTAGCTATGTTAACGGTAGGAGCAAGTAGCATCAATTCAATTACTTCTCCACATAGACCTCTATAGCTATTAATAAGCCAACTAGATTGACATTACAAATACATTTAAGAATAATACAGTCAACCTCTATTGCCAAAATTTTATTCCAAGATAGACGAACCTCAGTTCTCATGGCTTCAGAGTTGCAAACCCTTAATGTCCTGAAACAACCATGGTGGTTAGTGAACTTTGGCTATTTATATTTTTATAATGGAATTAATGGAAATGTAATTTCAAGTTTTTTAATCTCCACATGGCTAGGGTCAAAAAATATACCAACAGATGGAGTTTTGTGCAACTACTCTGCTTAAATCCCTAGCAAAGCCTTAGAGGCTTATCTGTTCCCAAGGAGAGCAGCATTGTAAACATTGCACTAGCTTCCCAAAAAGAAAGAAAAAGGCTAACTGACATTTTGTTGCATGTATTATGGGTTACACCCATTCCATGAATTTTGCAAGTAATTACGCTCGAAACATGACACTTTTTTCCCCCTTGTTTTTTGATCTTATGAGCATTTGGTTTACAATAGCATATTTAGATATATTTATTCAATCAGGTACCATAAAAAATGATTTTCAGGTGCTTCAGCTATTTGTGTCTTCGTTTACTTGTTTATCATCTCTCCTCTTACTCTTTGACATTTTAATTAGTTTCTCTCTTCTCCTAGGTACTTGAGGTCTGATTGGACTTGCAGATCTTTGTCGACTCAACAACTATGTGATATTATTTTTCCCCCTTTTATGTTTTTAGTTTGTCTCAAGCATGCATGCAACTGATGCAGAGTATAAAAACTCAAGGAAGAATAAATTCAAAGAAGTGGCGATATTTAGAAATTGACATGCTTTAAAAGAAAAACCGATAGGAATCATTCATAATTATATTTCTAGTATTATTTTAGAGTCTTATTTTATGCTTGTTTTATATTTTCTAGAATTTTAAATTAGGGATATTTTGGTAATTTTATATTTGCTGACATGGGTTGTAGGGGTCGTCCATAGTTGTCTCAGGTAAAGTTATTTAATTAGATTTTATTTATATTTGTTATTTGGTCTTAAATTGGTT
Organism: Camellia japonica; assembly: GCA_030407325.1. Classification (NCBI taxonomy): domain Eukaryota; kingdom Viridiplantae; phylum Streptophyta; class Magnoliopsida; order Ericales; family Theaceae; genus Camellia; species Camellia japonica. The sequence goes on from JAPPVO010000032.1 coordinate 63,337,570, forward strand.
TTAGAAGTCAAGGATATTGTAGTAATTTCATTTTTTTTTTTTTGGTTCTAGTTGGTTTAGAAAATCTCCTAGTTCTATATAAAGACATGCAATGCTTATAATTTAGGGTTTATTACACTCTATACCTCTCAACTATAACTAATTTGTGTACTTAGTCCCTAAACTATTGATTGAGTCTATTAAGTCTCTATAGTATATAGATTAAAGTTTATTTAGTCCCTAAACTATCAATTGTATCTAGTAAGTGCCTGAAAATGGTAAAAAAAATAAAATATAAAGTGTTATAAATTAGTAAAACACCCTATCTAGTTAAAATTTTATTTCAAAAAAACCTTTAATTTTTATTCCGTCTTTAAAAAGTAGGCATTAGCTCTTGTGGTGAATTTCCTTTAGAAGGATAAAGGTGATTATCTATAATATTTTTTTACTTATGTTATAAAATGACTACGTGTGCTTACCTTTATCTAGTATTATATGTTAGAAATAATTTCTAATTGATTGTTTTTAAGTTTTTGGCTAAGTTTTTTATATGATTTAATTAATATATTATTTTTTCTATTATTATTTGTAGCGAAATGTTATTATTTAAACCAGTGTTTTTAAGGCGAAAAGCGAACCGATGCGACAAGGTCACCTAACGCCTAAGCGCGAGGCGAGGCGAAGGCTTCATCGAAGCGAGGCGACCAGAAATGATATTTTTTTAAAATAAATGGTATAGACAAAAATATAAATATTTTCAAGAACCATCATGCAGTTATCATTCCAAATACTAAATATCCATAAACAAAAGAAAATATCCAACAAAGACAAAATCAATGTAACGCCCTCAAAATAAACCCATAATAAATAATATAAACATGCATTATTATATTAAAACAATCATATAAATCCATTCATCAGAGTATTATGAAATAAATCATCAGAATAAATGCCCTACGGGCTTACATCTTGCCAAGCCAACACTTGGACACAATTCACTGAGTTCTAACTCAAAAACAGATAAAGCCCTAGGCTTGAAAGATTACATTGTTCAAATAAAATAAATAAACAAATCTTCAAGTCCAATCCTCACAAGCTAAGTCCTTGGAGGGAGTGAACCACCTGAACCTGAAAAATAAAGTTCCCATATAGGGTGAGCCACAGCCCAGTAGAGAAATACTAAACCAAGCATAAGAATTAACTAAAGCATTAGCATCTGATACATGGTTAACACTCTACAATCAAGTTATAATTTTCATGACACAAATGTCTACATTGCCTATGACACACTGTCTATGGCACATTTTACTTCCCACTTATGACTCAGAACCTGGCCAAATAACTCAACGGGGTTTCATCTTTTATTAACAATACTTCCAATTCAACAGGAATAACAATTTAAGTTAGACCTAACCATAACAAATACACAAGTTGGTATTGTATCAATCATAACCAATTCACTTCCATACTTCCCAACTGATACACATTTTAGTGATGTATCATATCCACAATAAATAGAAATATATCTATTAATCAATAAGCACACATAAGAGTGATGCTACTGGAGTCCATCCCCTATCTCCTCCCAATAAATCCGGTTTAGAGGTCCATCCCCTATCTTCCCCTAAACCGTGGAGTTCATCCCCTATCTCCTCCAAAACCAATGCATATGCAATAAAACACACAATTGCCATATACAACACATAATTAATACACAAATGTTCTGTATTAACTCAACAGTCAAACAATTGACTCAATTCCAGTTATACCTAAGCCGCATGCAAGGTCTACAACAATCAATGGCTATCCTCCACCGATAGCCCAAAACAGTTATTTCTAAACAAGAAATAAATACATCAATGAATGTAAATTTAACATTCCCAAAGGTAAATAATTAAACTACCCCAAATATATATCATCAATTCATTAAATTTCCCAATTCCATGAATTAAACCAAATTCTACATTATTCCTTTAAATTAATTATACAAATTAATCTAAACCAAAACCCTAAGGTTTCTTACAAAATTACCAAACTACCCCCACATACCAAAATACCAACACTTAGGATTAAAACATATAAATGGAGTAGGAAATCCCTACCTCGAAGAAATAACCCAAAAAGATGATGATGAAAAAGATGCTCGAAACTCCAAAGTGCTCCAAACTGACAACTGCTCAGATTAAATGGAAGCCCTCACTCTCCTCTATCTTATTTGTAAAAGAACTAGGGTAGAAACACACCCTAACTAGATCAAACCTAGGAGAAAAGGTGTTTAGAGAAGAAGAAAGGTCGGACTTTAGGGTTTGAGATCAAAAAGAATGAAAAACTGCCCTAAAAATCCCGCTGTTACACTTAAATACTGGACAGGCTCGCTCGAGCGAAGACCTGGTCGCTCGAGCGACCAGACACAAGAAAGCCTCGCTCGAGCGAAGAGAAGCTCGCTCGAGCCAAAAGCAAAACAGCTCGCTCGAGCGAAGAAAGCTCGCTCGAGCCAACAAACACTGCTCTCAGGTCTATGCACTGGACGCAAAGCTCGCTCGAGCGAAGGGACCCTGGCTCGAGCGAAGGACCAAAATCAAAGACCTCGCTCGAGCGAAGGAGAGCTCGCTCGAGCGACCAACCCAAAAACTGGACATCAACTATTGGTTTCTAAACCCAACCAACCTGCAATTAACCTGTCCAACATATTCCATAACTCACAACTGAAGAATTAAAGGACAACAACAACAACAATATGATAATGGAATCTACGGAACATAAGTCCGGATACAATAACCAAATGGGAAAAGACCGGGGTCGCTATAATCAAAATCAAGAATTTCATCATCATCATCATCGTCATCATTATCCATCTCATCAAAATCAGGAACCATCCTCAATTGCACATTTGATTGACTTTTTTGAGACATATAGTCTTTAATCTCATCTTTGAAATGAGATGGATATTTTTTACAAGCAACAACATTTTTATAACCACCAGCAAGATGTTGCTTGACTCGGTAAACACCGCCATTCATTTCTTTGTCGCAAAAGTTACAAATGAACTTTGAAAGGTTTTGGGGATTTACCATCCGTGCATATTGCCATGCCGGATCTTTTTTACTTTCACTCGACTTTGACATTAATTCTATCCAACAAGCAATTCAATGTTTCAGCATAAAGAAATTAAAGAACATATTTTAACATTAAAGAACATAAAGAAATTAAAATAGTTGAAATTAATTGAATTAATTGAATTAAAATAATTAATTGAATAACCAGGAAATTAAAATAACCAGGAAATTAATTGAATTAAATTAATTGAATTAAAATAAACAAATTAATTGAATTAAACAAATTAATTGAATTAAAATAATTAATTGAATAATCAGGAAATTAATTGAATTAAAATAAACAAATTAATTGAATTAATTAATTGAATTAAATAAATTAATTGAATTAAAATAATTAATTGAATAAACAAGAAATTAAAATAACTAGGAAATTAATTGAATTAAATTAATTGAATTAAAATAAACAAATTAATTGAATTAAACAAATTAATTGAATTAAAATAATTAATTGAATAACCAGGAAATTAATTAAATTAATTGAAATTTTAACACAGAAGAAAAAATAATAATTGCATTAATTGAAAAAAAATTAATTTTAAAATAATTGAATTAATTTTAAAAATTAATTTTTACGAATATCCATCTTTTTATCTTTTTATCTTTTTTCCATCACATCACCTCTCTATTTTTCTGCACATCTTTTCGTAAAAAGACAAAAAGTGCACTTTTTTAGGATACCCCAAACCAACCCTTAAAAAAAAATTGATTCGAACAAAGAAGAAAATTAACCAGGAAAAATTGAATTAATTAAAAAAATTAATTGGTTCGACAGTGTTCTTCTTCTTCAAGTCGAAGTCGAACAAAGAAGAACAACAGGTGAAGTCGAACAAAGAAGAACAGTGAACAAAGGAGAAAGGAAGAAGAAGAAGAAAGGAAGAAGAAGGTAGAAGAAGCAACTCACCTCGAAACGACGTCCGAAGAAGGAAGAAGCAAACCCAGAAGATTCGACTTCGGCAGAAGAAGACCAGAAGAAGACCAGATGATTCGATTCGACTTCGGCAGACGATCGACGAACCAAGTCGATCTAGGGTTTGGCTTCTTATTTAGTAATTAACTTTGTCGATCAAGGGCCCAGATCATTTTAACGAAGTCGATCAAGGGCCCAGATGACTCGAACTTAAATCAGGCAAAAATACGATGAAGCGTTGCTTCTTTACGCTTCACGCTTCATCACCTAAGCCTCGCTTCAGGCGCTTCTCCATCGCCTCACCATTTCGCCTCACCTCAGCACACATGAAGCACTGAAGCCTCGCCTCGCTTAGCGCTTAGGCGAGCGCTTAGGCTCGCCTCTGATAACACTGATTTAAACTATATAATTCTACTTTTTCAGTATATCTGATACTCATAGAATTTTATTGGTAATGCTAAGAAATCAGACTCTAATACTAATTTAAACACACAACGAAATAAAACACTTTTTAAAGACAATAAAAATTTTAAATTTTTTTGTAATAAAATTTTAATTACTTAGGCCCCATTTGATAGGACTTAAGGCTTAGTTTGGTTTGGTTTGATTTAAAATTTTGATTAGTTAGGGTTTTTTACTAATTCATAATACTTACGGGCATATATTTTAATTTTATAATTCTTTCAGGGAAGTTTTAAATTAAATATTTTAAGAATTTAACAGATTTAATCGATAGTTTAGAGGCTAAATAGATTTTGATTAATATATTTTAGGGATTTAGTAGACCCAATCGATAGTTTAAGGACTAAATGGACAATTTGACGATAGTTCAAGGGTAGAAAGTGTAATAAACCCTATAATTTAATAGAGTTAATATTTTAGAGAATTTTAAAAGCTTTTGAAGCTTCTTCATTGATTGTGTGATGCAATCAAACCTTAGATGTGATACCTAAGGATTTTAGGAGTGATTCCTACACCTATCTTTTTCGTTCTCTTCTCTTTTTTTTTCAATTTACTATTTTCGGATTACTATTCACAGCTCTCTAAAAGTGCGTTTTTCAACCTCAAAACCCCATCCAATCACCCCCAAATCAACCCTAATCCCTTTCTCTACCTATTAGCCTTCAATTTAACCCTTAAAATCCTAAATTACTCATTGTTTAGGCCGTCAAATAACCTCTGTTTTCAAAATCCAGTGTTGTCCCTACTCGTCCTACATCAGCAACTTTTCTCATTTAAATGTACTTTAAGAAGGTTATGACTTGTAATGGCTGTCCTGTTTTATACTCTAAAATAGGTTCATATGGTCCAAACAGGTTGTAGCTGTAGAACTTATAATCTTCTTTGTGTTTGTTCTGAGGAATAAGAGTGTGGGACTGGATTATATATCCTGGTCAATACTGAATTTTCACGTTTAGATATAAAAGTGGACTTTTGGATTAACAGTCCTCCCAAACTGTATATCCTCCATTTGAGGGACTATTGAGTCCCTCGAGGACAGTGAGATATGAATATGGGGGATTGACGGGGGTCTAGATTTAGCGGTTAAAATATCAAAATATCCTCAAACTATAGTCATTACACCATGTAATCCATGTCTAGTTTCAAATAAACATGGGATATGATATGATTCTATTACTCGCTTCTTAATCCAGGAGCATTCCAGACGTAAGATAGAACATATAATCCTAAAGGATTGGTAATCAAAGAACATTTAATCATGGACTAATAGTACCATGTAATCTAGTCCAACTTGTCCAAATAATCAAAATTCAGAACTGAGTTACATAAGTTACTTGGTTACCTTAATTTCTGCTTTCATCAAGGATTAGAAAGAACTGAAGCTGGTGGAGCTGTGGAAGCATGGCTGTTGATTGTCGAAGAAGATATGTTGCATATGTAAAGTTGTAGTTGATCTTTGTATCCACCTCCATCAATCCCTCCAAAACCTTAACCACAATAGACATGGAAGGCCTTCTTGACTGATCATTCTGCAAACACCAAGCTCCAATCTTTATCATCCTGACCACCTCCTCAGCATGATATTGTTTGACTCTTTCATCCATGTTTTCCACCATATAGTTGATACTCAGCCTTCTCCCGCAACACTTGACACAGATGTTTTCTAGATTCTGACTGTGTGCTGTCAAAGTTTCTCTGGCCACTAACTATCTCAAGAAGAACAATTCCAAAGCTATAAATGTCAGCTTTGATGGTGACTCTTGCTTGTCGTCACTCTGGAGCAATATATCTAGGAGTTCCTCTCATTATGGTCAGAACATGGCTTTTGTCTCTGTTTATCAACTTGGATAACCCAAAATCAGAGATTTTTGGCATTAAAATCTTCATCCAAGAGAATGTTTTGTGGCTTTATATCGCGGTGAATTATTCTCTGCCGGCATTCTCCATGCAGGTAAGCCAGCCCTTTGGCTATGTGAAGTATAATCTTCTTCCGAGCTTGCCAATTGAGGCAAGGTCTCTGGTTATTCCAGAAAATCCAGCTATCCAAAGAGCCATTAGTCATATACTCGTATACTAGAAGCCTGCAAGCTTTTTCTGCAAAAAACCCAATCAACCTCACAAGATTAGCATGGTGTATGTGTCCAAGTGTCTCAACTTCAGCAAAGAATTCCTTCATCCCTTGGCCCAATTTATCCAAACGCTTCACTGCAATCTGAGTGCCATCTTCCAACATCCCTTTGAACACAGTTCCAAATGCTCCACTCCCAATCTCTCCTTAAAATCTTCTGCTGCAACACATAGCTGTTCATATGAAAACCTCACTAGACTTCCTGGAACTTGCTTCATACAGTGCTCCCCGTCCTCTGAGCAGCTTGGGCCCAACATCACAAAGCATGTAACAATTGTAACAACAAAAATTAAAAGGGCACCAGCACACAACAATGCTATTATTGCTTTTAAATTTCTTCGATTTCTTGAATGTGAAGCAGGTGGAGAAGTGTCAGGCACAGTCCCTTTACTTGTCCGTTTGCTGCCTTATAGGGAATTTGGACCTTGGCAAATGTTGCAGATGCAAAACTGCGGTTTGGGATTTGCCCTGAAACATTATTGTTGTACCTGAAACATTATTGTTGTACCTGAAAAAGACTGCACCACAGGAACAATTTAGCAAACAGATCTCTTTGCTTCTCTCTATGTCACTGATATTTGGAAATGCAGCATCTTCGTCGATGAGGTTGAAGTAGCTTACATTTCTAACTTCAACAAGATAATGCTTCTGCTCAAAGGGAGGTGGGCAAGACAAAGAAGTAATCCTAGAGCAACCCATATAGGGTATTTGAAGCTGAGTCTGTTGCTGATGTTTTCCATTTTGGCTCTGTGTCTGCTCAAAATATCGAACCCAATCAATGCCTATTGGACAACTACACTGGCCTTGTCTGCATAAGCCATATTCACCACAGTGGCGAGGATGTCGACATTCACCTAAATCATAGGTAATCATATCAACAAACTCCCTCCACCCATTGGCATTACTGTGATGGAATATCTTCAAATGCCCATCACTACCTAATTTTATATATTCAGTGCTAACAGTGGAGGAAAATTGATGGGATTTATTTTAAACATTGATTGAGATGTACCAAAATTCACAAGGAAACCTCCTTGTTGAAGCTCTGCATAGTATGGTCCTCTGCTAGTGGTTGAGGTTTGATCTGGCACCAACTGATAATACATTTGTGGTTGACCCTTACCTCCTATGTATGTAGCAAAACCTGTAGCCAATTTCAATGTGGCAAAGTACAAACCACGAGCCCATAAGTTTGAGGAACTTGAAATAAGTTTTTGATCCTCATATAAACCGCTGCCCAACAAGCAATATATTCGTGGGGTAATCAAAAGACTGCCAAACAATTCTCCTTCGTTGTTGAATAGAACCAAATTTCCCCATTCTGTCATGTTCATTCCCACCACAGACTTGCCTATGTATTGGTTGACCACACGTGGTCTCCATCTGAATTTCACAGCACTAATTCCCCATCTTCTGTAAGTTGTAGCGTCGCACCTTCTTTCACAGGATGGCCTACATTTGTTGACCAAACTACACTGTGATTGCCTCCACCAACAATGGCAACTGAGAACAAGTAATAGGTGCAACTGCCGAAGCAGTAGAATCCACAAACAAACTCAACACTACCCCTTCTTGAAGATGGCTCTCACAGTTGTTGAGCCGTCTTCACTGACGAGACTCCTACCATTAGAATCATTGTTGTACCAAATTGAGGGAAAACTTGAATTGAGGTAGAACATGGGACCAAATGATGGAGGTAAGGAAGAAGATCCAGCCGCCTCAACAGAAGTTTGGGCAATGAGCTAAACACACACTGAAAACAAATGAGCAGAACAAAAATATGATTATTCCAGCCATGATCTCTGATGAATTACTTTTATCGCTCTTTTGTTGCTAGCTTTATAAAGAGTAACCAGAGTAAACTTGGGGTTGGGAAAACAAAAGTCATCACAAGTCAAGTCTCATAAAGGAGGTGGAGCAATTTTTCACAGGTTCTGTGGGCAGAGATTGACCAATGAGCCCATGTGAATGTCAATGGGTATCATAACTTCCAGGTAAATGAGCATGCCTGCACACAGAGAGGTATATATGTATACATGTGTGCAATGATGGATAGAATAAGTCTATGTACACCGAATTAAACAACAAAAAAATAAAAAATAATACACAATGGGGCTTACCTCTGGAGAAAATAATGAGGCTAAGGATACCTCTGATAGGCCCGACCATGCTAAAGTGTACATTCTTGGTACTTTTATATGGTTTAATTCCATGGACGTAGTGATATTTCTATTTTTGGAACAAATTCTTGGTTTCTCACCCACCATTTGTCCATTATGCAAAAAATAATACTAAAATAAAAATTAAATTAAATAGAAATTAAATAACACTCAGTTTAATGAATATGTAAGTCTTTAGAATTGAAACAATTCAAAAAATTCTGTTTTTAAATAAGAGAAGTTAAAATATGATTTACTTCCCAATTTTTCAACTAATACAGGTTTTCTTTATTTTGAATTTTGTTAATATACAAAATCTAAACAATCAGTTTAAAAGATAAATTTAAAGGTAAGACAAGTAGTTTAGGATAGGGGATGGTGAGACCTTTTCTTCCCCACTAGACAAGTTTTAGATTCGCCACTAAATGTAAATTGGTGAAGCATCTGAGTGTATTTAAGATAGAATTTTCAAAACCAATTTAGTCCTTGATTTTTTATTTCCTATTGCTGACAAGAATTTTGACTGCAATCCCAATATTTAATGAAAATTTGAATCTCAAAACTTCTATCAGATTTTAATGCTTAACCATCCTTCAAATTTTTAGACTTCGGCTCTAAAGAATGAGAATCAACTAATGGCCAATGATAATTCCAAGTCTATTACTCTTACTTTTGGCCAAGCACTAATGGTCAACAGAAGCTATCAATAGTTCGTGTCATGTGGACCATATAACAAGAGAAAAAATACAATACAAACTAATAAATCTTACAAACTTTTCTTACTGCCGTGGCAATGTAGCATGCAATCATGAAACTTTGTTAATTGAATGGCTCAAAAGGCCACTAGCTAGTGCCTTTTTTAAGTAAATTTTCCGAATCACACCACACCTTTGACACAATGGAATGTTGTCGATGCAACTAAAATAATTATTCTGTTATTGTAAAACACATGAAAAATACTAACAAAAAGTTTCCAACAAGCCTGTATAAAAACAAATTCATCTCTTTCCATATATGAGATGAGTTAAAATCATGTTACATGAATAAATGAGAAAAATCCCATTGTTCAAAACATAAAACAAAGAAATGATGCCATAAACAGCCAAAGCAGTGTAAAATCTCCCTACCAGTAATCAGCACAAGAACATTTCCCATCTTTGAAATGGTGAAACCTACTAGCATCTCGTACAATAATTTCTCGGTTTTCTATCTCCGATATGTACTTGATAGCAACATGGCAATCACTGCAGACACGCAAATTCTTCATTACCCGGATTGGAACACCCTCGGGGGTGTTCATCAGAGCAAAAGCAATTGCCAACTTTTCGCTATGGTGTGCCAAGTTGTGTTCCTTCTCCTCAGCATCCATGTCATGTAAAACAGAGCCGGTGTCAGGCACGTAACCCCGCAGTTTCATTTCCCAAGTCAGTTCTTTCAAGTACATATCAATCTCCATTGATTGTGGATGAGATTTGTCACCCATACAAAACTGGTGAACCTGGTTCTTCACCTCAAACCAGCTGATACCTGGCTCCTTCTTCACCCTCCTATCTCTCATCACTTTCCTCACTTCTGAAACATCCTGCCATCTTTTAGCAGAGGATTGAATATTCGACAGCAGCACATAAGGAGCCGAATCCTGAGGATCAAGCCTAAGAACTTCTTCAGCAATCCTTTTAGCAATATCTACGTTTTTATGGATTTTACAGGCAGATAATAAAGTCTTCCATATAATAGCATCTTTCTTTACAGGCATAGTTCTTATAAAACCTTCTGCCTCCTCCAAACAGCCAGACCGCCCAAGCAGATCAACCACACATGTATAATGTTCTAGCCGAGGCTGCAATCCGTACTTTTCTATCATCAAATTAAAGAATTGAAGTCCTTTATCTTTCAATCCACAATGACTACAAGCATAAAGCAAGCTTAAAAAAGTAATGTCGTTTGCATCCAACCCCACTTGATCCATCCGATTAAACAGCTCGATGGCTTCCTCTCCCTTCCCATGGAACCCATATGCAGCAATCATTGAACTCCACAAGACAACATCGGCTTCTTCCCTTTCCAAGAAAGCTTTTACAGATTCATCCAAACACCCACATCTAGAGTACATACTAATCAATGAACTAATAACACCAACAACAGTACTTGCACCAGTTTTTATTGCCTCCGCATGAATCTGTTGGCCTTGTCCAAGTGTTGCTAACTCCGAACATGAACTGATTACACTCACAAACGTAATCTTGTCAGGCCTAAAACCTGCCATTTTCATCATATTATACTGATCCAAAGCACCCTCAGAGAACCCGTTTTGAGCTCTACCCGCAATAAGCGTGTTGCAAGCAACCACATTGCGAATTGGCATTGCTTTGATCACTCTCTCTCCTTCTCCCAAACTTCCAGACTTCATGTACATGTGAGCCAAAGAACTCCCAACAACTAAATTGAACTCAAACCCAGATTTCACCACATACCCATGAACCTGCATGCCTGCATTCAAATCTTTCAAACCCGCACAACCTCGAAGAACACTACCCAAAGTGAACTCATCCAACATAAACCCCAAACCATGCATTTGGGAAAACAAACTCAACCCCTCCTCGTTAAACTCAAACTGGGTCATACCCGCAACCATCGCATTCCACGTCGCAACATTTCGTTCCGGCATTTCATCAAACACCTGACGTGCACTCTCTAAATCACCATTTTGAATGAACCCACCAATCAAAATGTTGCAAGACATGATGTTCTTCCTGGGCATTACGTCGAACAGTGTAACGGCGGTTGAAAGTTCTCCGATTTTGGCATAGGCGTTGACTAGGTGGTTGGATACGAACTTTTCTGAGGAAGACCCAGATGTGATGATCAGAGAATGGAGGTGTTTGAGGAGTGAGAGAGATTGGGTATGAATGCATCGTTGGAGGAGGTGAGAGAAGAGAGATGGGTCGGACCAAATCTCTGATGTGAATGATTCAAATGCTTCTTTGAGGCGGCCTTTGGAGCAGAGGTTGGTGAATTCGTTTGGAGTTTTGGAGGTGTTTGTGGAGAGAAAGCGAAGAGGGGTTGGAGTGAGAGGCCTAACACATGACTTTGACAGACCCATACATTTGGGTTGGCTTGGCTTAATGACCTGTGTAATAAAACTGAAGTTCTGTTCTACTAGTATTTGGAGTCATTTATTCATTATATTTATTTTGAGAAAAAAAATTTATTTAAGGCATGGTTTGGGAAGGGGATTAGCTTTTTGACTTTTTAATTTTTTTGGCTATTTTAACCTGGGACTAAAAAGTTTGATTTGGGAAAGACTTTTGGCTTTTTTGACTTTTTTATGAGAGAAAAAATATAATGATTATAGGTTAGATGTGATATTTTGTCTTATTGGGCTAAAAAACCTATTTTGTTTTTTTGTGACTATTTTAGCCAAAAAAAGCCCCCAAACCCTCTTCCCAAACCATGCATAATTTTGATTAAGCCGATGTTAAAAAATACAGACTATTTTTTAGGTCAATAAATAATTTTTCATTAATTTTTTAAAAAAAATCATAAATTAAAAGATTTCACTCTTGTAGATGAAGTCTTCAAAATCATTGAAAAATTACTAATAAATTTTTAAAAAAAAAAATTGATGATTTTTTAGATGTCTAGAATAGTGAAGATGGATGAACAATTTGAAACGAATAGAGTAATCAACTAGATTCAAAACACTAGTTCAGTTTTATCAATTGTGTAATTTTGCAGAGAAATGTATTTAATTTGCATGGTAACTTAGGAAATTGAGAATGGAGTTCTGATTTTTGTTGATTGTCATTACTTCGAATGATATACTTACGACTAAGTGATTTGCAAGTATTTAAATTTAATTGATAAGAGTGGGTCAACACATTGAGCTTAGAGATGGAACCACGTATTTACAAAAAAAAAAAATTACATTTGATTTGGAGTATTATGTGTCCCCTTATTAGGTGTGATGTCTAGATTTGAATCTTGTTTAGGGGTTGTTTGGAATGATCTAAATAAGTATACTTTTTGTCTTTTTACGAAAAGATGTGCAAAAAAGTAAAGAGGTGATGTGATGAAAAAAAGATAAAAAGATGAATTATTTTAAGGATGCCAAACTTGGCCTTAATATGTAAAGTAGTTTTGCCTCCCCTTATTCTCTTCCTATGTAAAAAATTATAAATAATAAATAATAAAAAAATCGAGGTAGAAATCTATACACATATAACATTTACTCAGCCTGTAGAGCATTTATCACAGATATCCCAGTTAGCTAATAGCTAACTCAATGGAGCAAAAGTTAACCATAGTAATTAGTTCGTAGAACATAGTTAACAACAACAGTAGTTAGTTTGGGAAGTCAGTTAGCGGTAGTTAAAATTGGAAGAAGAAAGGCAAGCTCAAGAATTAAAGCAAGAAACATCAGATTAAACCATTTGGGTATTAATATATAACATTGAAAATTGAGAAAGTATGATCAAATATAGAATTAGTGGCTATTCCTAATTACACATGATGAAGATTACAAAATTATATATTGAGACATATGAAGATGTATGAGAATTGTAAATTGCATTTGCATTATGACCTGTGCTACTTATACAGTGACTGTAGCTGGTACAGGTGAAGGGACCCAATTTTCAGCTGGGATTTCAACGAATTCAGAGAGAATCGCCCTGAATTCTTCACCGGTTATTGTTTCCTTCTCAAGAAGGATTTCAACAATTTTGTCAATAGCCTCACGGTTGTTCCTTATGTGGGTCAAGGCGATCTCATATGCTCTATCCGAAAGCCTCTTCACAGCAGTGTCAATGTCTTCGGCAAGCTTTTCAGACATCGAATTTCTTGCCATCATTCTCATAATCACATCAGCACTCTGAGCTGAAGATTCCATTAGTGACCATGGACCAATTTCAGACATTCCAAATGTGGTCACCATCTGTAGATATAGATCAATTAAACCCCTAAAATTTTCTAGAATTTTTTCAAATGGATTAATCAAGGAAAACAGCTCTCTCGCTATTAGTTGAAAAAACAGATCACTGATTAGACTGGAATAAGCTCTTACTGGAAGGTGTAAGTTTTTTTTTTTGTTTTTTTTTTTTTTTTTTATTTCTGTTGACAACAATGAATATATTTTGCCACCTCAAACTTTATTTGAAAAAAAAAAATTTAAACCCATTTTCTCCATAAACTCTGTAAAATATACGAAGTTTAGGGATTTCATTTCAGTGTTTTGATGAGGATTGCTTTCAAATATGGCTGGGGTGAAATTAACGTTCATTTTGAAACTAAAAACCTCAGTTAAATGATTTTACCTGTTTGGCCAAACCAGTGATCTGTTGCAAATCACTGGCTGCACCTGTGGTCACCTCAGGCTCACCAAAGATCACTTCCTCGGAAGCTCTTCCACCAAGTCCACCAACAATTCTTGCAAATAGTTGTTGCTTTGAGATCAAGGTCGGGTCATCTGCAGGAATAAACCATGTAAGACCTCGGGCCTGACCACGTGGAATAAGGGTGACTTTTTGAACGGGATCGTGCCCTGGAGTAAGGGTCCTGCATGGAAAAGAAACCAATGAATTAGTGAGAGTACTAGAATAACAATTTTCATTGCGAACCGAAAAAAATTACAGGAGAGTGGCAGACAAGAAGTCCACCAAGGTAAACAAAAGAACTTTAAGTTATTTAGTGATGCCCATCCCCAGAGACTATCTCACTGGAGAAGACACAGAGGTCCAACAGGAGCGGCGTAGATAAACAGAAAATGAAGACAACATAATGAAATCAACTATGAATAACGTCCACAAGAAACACAAAGCACAAGGCATGAGTCAATCAATTTATAATGTACATAAGTAGGTCATAAAACATTGTTATTGCTAGCATCAACGCACATTAAAACATTTTAAGCATTATAATTCTCATAACCTCAGGCTACAAAGACCAAACCTAGCAGAGTAGTAAGAAAGTGTTGGCACGGCATTTGTAAGAAAGGGCCTGAAGGGATAGGATTGAGGGTTCAATAATTTATACACATTCTTCTGTACAAAGTATAAGTGCCCTGTGATAATGCCATCTTTATACCATTCAAAAAAAATTAAACCACAGGCACAAAAATCTTTTGCCACCATCGAAGTCAGAGAGAGAGATCCCTTGCCAAAAGGGCTAGATGCAAGTCCAACAAACATGATGAGGATGAACCTTGCCAACTCACATTCATTTATATGGTTAGCTGAATACTGAAGAATAAAGCACAATGAAATCATAAAAACATTGTAAACAACCATGCTTTGGCTCGACCAAGAACCCTAAAATGAAGAACATCCAGAATTACTGACAAAAGCAAAGGATAATTTGATTCTTACCCACAAATTGCGTGGCCGACTTCGTGGTATGCAACCAAGCTTTTGCTCTTCCCATCTGTCATAACCGTTCCTTCCATTCCAGCCACAATCCTATCTATTGAATCATCAATCTCTTTAGATGAGATTGCAGTTTTCCCACGTCGTCCAGCCAATATAGCTGCCTCATTCAAGAGGTTTGCAAGATCAGCCCCACTGAAACCAGGGGTTCTCATGGCTATCACTTCAAGAGACACATCTGCATCAAACTTCTTATTGCTACCATGAACCTTCAATATCTCTGTTCTACCCCGTATATCTGGAACATCAACTGTAACCTGCACAAAGCTTCAAATTAAGCATTCCCACAATATTAAAAGAGCAAATATGCAATAAGAGATGTATTATTACCTGTCTGTCAAATCTTCCTGGCCTTAATAAGGCAGAGTCAAGAATATCTGCACGATTAGTTGCTGCAATTACAATGATACCAGTGTTTCCTTCAAAACCATCCATTTCTGTCAAAAGCTGGTTAAGGGTTTGTTCCCTTTCATCATTCCCTCCTCCAATCCCAGTTCCTCTTTGCCGGCCGACAGCATCAATTTCATCAACAAAGACAATGCAGGGAGCATTCTCCTTGGCCTTCTTGAAAAGATCACGGACTCGAGAGGCACCAACACCAACAAACATCTCCACAAACTCTGAACCTGAGATGGAGAAAAATGGGACACCTGCTTCACCAGCAATTGCCTTGGCGAGAAGGGTCTTCCCAGTTCCTGGAGGACCAACAAGAAGCACTCCTTTGGGGATACGAGCCCCAACTGCAGTGAACCTCTCAGGCTTCTTCAGAAACTCCACCACCTCCATGAAATCTTGCTTTGCTTCATCTACACCAGCAACATCATCAAATGTCACTCCAGTATTAGGTTCCATCTGAAACTTGGCTTTTGACTGACCAAAGGCAAGAGGAAATCCAGGTCCACCAGGACCTCCCATTCCTCCAGATGACCGCCTTGAGAGAAGGAACAGACCCCCGATTAAGATTAGTGGGAAGGCCAAATTTCCAATCAAGTTGAACAATAGAGAACCTGAGTCCTCTTGAGCATTGTGCGCAGCAAAGTCAATGTTCTTCTCCCTGAACTTCTGAAGGAGCTCCTGGCTGAGTCCAGGGAGTTGGACCCGAACTCGTTGCACCCGATTCCCCAATTCTGGAGAAACAGCCTCAACAATAGCTATGGTTCCATTCTCAAATAAATCTACCTTTTTCACTCTGTCCTTGTCCAAGTACTCCAAGAACCTAGAATAAGACATCCTGGAGGAAGAAACCCCTTGGTCATCAGCATATGCATTCCCACCACCAAGTAAGGCAGGTACACTAAGTCCTGCATTTCCAAGTAACAACTTCAAAAAGCCTCTCCTTCCTTCACTGTGCCTTTGGTCCAGAGATGCTGTTACATAATTTCTTTTTAATAACTTGCCCAATGACAGAAGGCTAGAGGAAGGAAAAAGGCGCCTGCCATAGATCTCTTTGCCCAAACTTGGTTTAGTACTGTGGGTAGATAAACCACTACCCACTAGGCATGCTGATGATGCTGCCATCTACAGTATTATCACCTGGAACAAGGTGCTGGAAAGTGGACATGACAAATTAAGTGAGAGTGAATTAAAAATATACACATATGTATAAAGAACTTAGTTTAAAATTATTTCCAACAAAAGCTACTGCTATCCACTACAAATTTTTCGCATTCAATGATTGTAGAGAATAAATAACGAATGGAAATCACTTATAAAATGCAAAGTTTGAAGAGAGAGGCAGAGTTATAGAGTAGATGAGTAGATATTTACACAGCTTATAATGTCGAAACCAATTGTTCTGTTTTGTTTTTTTAATTTTTTTATTTCCATTGTCTTTTTCTTATTCTTCTTATGGTGTGATGTCTGAAATATTCTTGTGCTATTATCATACAAAAGCAGCTCTGAAAAATAAAATATCTTTAATAGTGATAGCATTAAATGATATTTTAGATAGGTTGCAACCTAGCACGATGTTAAGTACTAAACCCCTCTAACATTATGGCGCTAGTTCAAATCATGGAAATCATCCTCACCATAAAAAAGTGGGTTAAGGCTACCTACTTACTCACTCCCCCAGACCATGTTGTAAGTGGGAGCCTTGTGAACTGCATGTCTTTTTCCATCAAAAGATATTTTAGGCAAATACCATTAAATATGGAACTAAATTGAAAGTTTATTTCTACCAATATTTTATCTCTGTTTCATTAATCAAGCAAGATTTCAAAATTTTAAAGGAGATAAGTGTAAAAAGACCTTGAGATAAGGTCTTGCAAGCAGACAATATCCCTAGATAATTCAAACATATTAACAATTTCAACAGTAATGGAATTTCATCCTCAATTGTTTTTTAGTATAGAGAGTTGGCATCATCAGAAAAGTCTTGACCTTATCACAGTGCAATAAATAAAGGAAGTTTAATCCAAAAGGACTGCGAATCTCATTGCATCTTCCAGCAACAGAAAACCATTTTGATAACTTGAATAATAATCCAATCCTCTAATCATGTTTGACCTCCAATCATGTTTGACCACCGACTGAAGAGGAAAGTCTGGGAACTGAGGAAAATTACATTTCATAAAGCAGGAAAAGCTTGCATCTTGAAGCTTCTACAAAGCCCCCTCTAAATTTACTCTTCAGCCTTTGATTAACATTTTGCAATTTAGATTGGTTCACTTAGAATTACATAAAAATAAATTAATATTTTTGATTCTACCTTAATATAATCCTCTTTTTTTCTTGGGGGAGGGTGGAATAGGTGATTATTCTTTGAGTTTTCCCTAAAAGCTTTCAATGTGATCTCATAACACTATTCTAGGACCTGCTTCTCGCACTTCACATAACATTCAGATCATACAACAAACATGCTAACCCTAAACAACAAATCTGACCCACTTAAGTATATGAATATGTATGTTTATGCAAATTCACTGCATTCGGTTACAGACCCATAAACTACAGAGATAAAAATAACATTCCGCATCAAGAATTCAATGCTTGAAGTCATTCTTAACTTCAAAAATTTCACAACCACAAGCACAAAACACATGGCACAAGCTATTCTGCGGCAGAGCTGACCAGAGCAACAACATCTACATCTTCTAGGTTTTTTTATTTTATTTATCATAAGAACAGTTCAAAACAAAATTCAACACATAACCCATCTCAAAAAATAGTATAATCATCACAAATACAAGACTGAAACTGAAAAAAAAGAGACAACCCAACATCAAGTAAGTATTGAAAGTCCTAAAATGAGACCCATCTAAATGGAACCTTATCAAAATAATGTAACAAAAAAGTAGATCGATTACCACAATAAAGAAGCAGATTATGAAGAAGAAGTAGCTTGAATCAGATGATTTGCTAACTGTGGTGGTGGATAAGGGCAAATATGAAATGGGTGGGGGTGTGGAGTAGCGCAGAGGAAAACTGGAAATGAAGGAGAGAGAAAGGGGGGTTGTAACGTGATTTAGGGGGAATGGATGTGGTTTCACAAGCCTATACGTGTCTATTTCATGATGGCTGATTGGCGTTCCTTTGATATTTTGCAAGGTTTTTGGCCTTTACTCCCAGACTCTAGATTTTAACTCGGTTACTTTTGAACGTGGATCATTTGGATGCGTAAAAGAAAGAATGGGAATGAAAATGTGATACGTCATAATATTTTTGAGGACGAGGCCGCTCAAAAATTGAGGTTGGTTTTGAAATATGTTATTTTAATAATTTTTAAAATTTTTTATAAAAATATGTGTAAAAGAATGAGTAAGTTGTACTTTGTCCCTTTAAAGTTTCACTCATTTTTTATTTTGATTCCTTAAATTTAATTTTTTTTATTTTGGCCCTTTATATTTGTAATTATTCTCACTTTGACCTTTTAAATTTAGGGGTTGTTTGGAATGTCCTAAATAAGTACACTTTTTAACTTTTTGGACTAAAAATCAAGGAAGAAAATATGGTCGTTTGGGTTAACTTTTTAACTTTTTATGAAAAAATGTGTATTAAAAAATTGTATAAATTAGTGTACAGGGAAAAATTATGATTGGGAGTCGTGCAGCCGTACTTTTTGACTTTTGGTGAATAGTGATAACTTTTTAACTTTTTGAGTAACTTTTTGGCTTTTTGACTTTTTAGCCACATGCCAAACTTGGCCTTAATTTTTCCTACTTTGACCCTCTATGTTTGCAAACCATCTTACTTTAACCTTTCATATTTGCGATCATTTTCATTTTATTCCTAAACTAACTTCCATCTAAAAAACTAGCAGAATCTACCACATCACTAACACGTCAGTTTCATGTGTGATATAAAAAATTCACTAAAAATGCAAAAAATAAAAAATAAAAAAATTGGATTTTTTTTTTTAGTCTTTAGTGAATTTTTTTTTCAAATTTATTCATAAACATTATTACATTATAAATGCATTTAGATTAGATGCAGCTAAAAAATAAAAACAAATTTAACTAAAAAAATAAAAACAAATTTAACTAAAAAAATAAAAAGTTTACTGAAGATGAAAAAAATGAAATTATACTGACTCAAATACATATATTGTCAATTCTGAAATGAAAACTTTACCATCATTTTTTTTCGTCTTTAGTGAACTTTTTTCTTTTTTTAGTTAAATTTGTTTTATTTTTTTAGCTACATCTAATCTAGATACATCTATAATATAATAATGTTTATGAATATATTTGGAAAAAAATTTCACTAAAGACTAAAAAAAAATTCTAATTTTTTTGTTTTTTTTTTATTTTTTGTATCTTTAGTAAATTTTTTACATCACATACAGAGCTGATGTGTTAGTGATGTGACAAATTATGTTACTTTTTTTTATGGAAGTTAGTTTGGGAGTAAAGTGAGAAGGATTGCAAACATGAAAAGCCAAAGTGAAAAGGATTATAAACATGAAGGGTCAAAGTGGGAAAAATCAAACTTAAAGGGCCAAAGTGGGAAGGATTGCAAACATGAAGGACCAAAGTAGGAAAGGATTGTAAACATAAAGGGCTAAAGTGGAAAAAATTAAACTTAAAGGGCCAAAGTGAGAAATAGGTGAAACTTTATTCGTAAAAGAATAGAAAGAGTGATATAATAGTTTATAGTGCTTTTATAACTAAAATGTTTTAGTTTCCAAACAAAGTCTGGGACTATAACTTGGGAGGTCGGGGCAAGCTTCCAGATTATAGTCTCTTACTCGGAACGGACAACAGGACACCCTGGTGATCTCCTCAAGGGGGCACTGCCTTGGACCTGCGGAAGAGTGGGAAGATTTTCCTGTAACAAAAAAAAAAAAAAAACAAAGTCTGGATTGGAGGATTCAGTTTTGAGCTACTTTGAGTCAATTTCGATTTTTTTTCGGTGATTCAATTCGTTCAAAATTTAGTACAATTTCAGTAAATCATTTATATAAAAAATTTAGTTATTCAAACATCGATAATTACATATTTTAATAATAATATGGAATTGATAATAAATCGTTTACTTTTTTTTAGGATAAATTACAAATATACCTCCTGAGATTTGCTTAAAATACGAATTGCTCATGTGGTTTGAAAAATTACAAATATCTCTCTGTCAGAATTTTTTATTTAACAAAATTAATTGAAAAAGTGAAATTTCTAACTGTTCATCTATACAAGAATAAAATTATCTAAATTATTAATTGAAATAAAATTTTAATATTATTAAATACTATTAATTAACATGATAATTTATTAATAAAATGGCCTATTTGTTATAAAATTAGAAATCTTAGAAGGCATAATATAATTTATAGAACCATAGGAAGTAATTTGTAATTTAAATAAATCTCAAGAGTGTATTTGAAATTTATCATTCTTTTTAAAATAAATATGATACAAACGGGTGATTATTACTATCTAATTAACCTAATTTTTTTGCACAAACAACCTATTAAGGAAATACTAAACTTTGAACAATTTAAATCACAAAAGAGGAGTCGGAATATGTTTGAAAAGTTCAAAATTGTACCCTCCAGTCCATTAAATTGACTGGAGACGAGCGGCCTCCATTTTTTAGATATTATATAGTAGGTAATGTATGGTATAATTTAAAAAGTTTTAATCGGATTGAAAAATTATCTAAATTCAATTTTAAATGTGTTAGGAATTTCTCACGCCTGACCTCCATTTAAACATGTTGTCTAAGCTCAACCCATTTACAACAAATTGAATTTGCATATGTTTGAATCACTCTCAATTTTTAGATTTTAGCTTTTTCTTTTGTGACGATTAAGCTAATTAATTTGTTAAACTTATTCATTTCTAATAAAATCATTAATAACATTAAAATAAATAATTTTTAAATGAGGGAGAGAGGGAAAGAGAGTGAAGATTATTGAAAAATCACACCTTTGTTATAGTGGTATTTGTCATTTTTGAGTGATAAAAAAATGATTCAAATGTATATAATATACACAGTAAATATGATTCAAATGTCCATGTTATTTTGGAATTTGGGGATGTTGCTGTGCGGCGAAATGGGCCCATTTCGAGACCTATTTTGATAATCCGATCCGTCACATTTTAAAATACATCAAGTAGAACATGTCTGCAAAAATCAAATTAATCGGATGTCGTTTACCTATTCATCCACTCATATTTGTATTCATTTTAATACTTTAAATTACAATTATTATTTATTTTTGTAGATAGAAATGTGAGTCGATGAATGGACAAACGATATTTGATTAACTTGATTTTTTTGTAAGCATGTTTTACTTGACGTATTCTAAAATGTGAACTGTCCGAATTATCAAAATGGGTCTCGAAATGGACCCATTTCGCTGCACAGCAGAAGCTGTTGCGCACCCCGCGCAACAGCATCCCCAATCCCGTTATTTTAACATCATGGAATGATTAATGACTTATATTTATATTTATTATTTATATATATATATATATATATATATTTATTTATTTATATGTGTAATTTGTTTTTCAATTTGTTCGGTATCTTTGCCTAAGCTTTCTCAAATTTAATTTTGATTTCTAGATTTTTGCCCAAGCCTTCAAAAAATTTAAAAATATGTTATTCAAAACTATATGAAATTTTGGGTTGAACTCGAGTTACTCTAGTTGAACTTGTTGAAGTTGCACTCCCAATATTAATGGTAGATTTGTATAAATTACACTAAAAATTTAAGCTACAATTATTTTATATTTTTATAACAGTTAGGCATTATTCAAGAAATGGATGCTCTGAGTGGCGATGGTGTTAATCATGTAGCTGGTCTAGTTTAGCTCTGAGTGGCGACGCTGTTAATATGCTCGAGTTACTCTAGTTTCTTGTTTTTTTGCCTCATAAAATAATCATGTAGCTGGCCTTAGATCCATGATTTACAGTTAGATCTTCATTTGCTAATTCTACTCCAGATATTCATTTACACATCCATAGAAAGAGTGAGTGTGTGCAGTTTGTTCTCATAATTTGTTGATTGAATATGCAATATATCTATTGACTGTTCTTCCTCACTAGTTCTGTACCCTCCTGAACAAATTACATCAAGTCGAGCTCTCCAGCGAAGGAAGCAATTTGGCTGACTGTTAGTCCTACTAGCATGTAAGATACTCTATTTGACTTTCTCATTTTCTCTCTTGCTTTCAGAATGCTTTTGGCATTTTGTTAAAAACAAACCAATCTTCATGAATGCAATCAAAGTTAGTACTATTTCAATGAACGGTAGAGGAACTGGAAACTGAAGGAGTTGCAGAAAGTGCAGCTGCAGGTGTGCTGAGCTTCCTGGTTAAACAGCCACTTGGAGCAAAAGCAGTCAGGAGCGAGCGAGGAGATACCAATTTCACATTTGCTTGCATTGAGGCATCTTGGGACCCAAAAGGAGAAACATTGCGAATTTGCGAGAGTTATGCTGGTGGTGTGCCCACTGTAACCAAGGACGTTATCATCGTGTGCCAGTATTTTCTGGTGTGCACTAAAATCTGCAGTATACAGGTATGGAAAAAGGCCCTGGCAGAAGGTAGAGCATCATTTGCTAGATATGCCAGATGGCTTCTGCAAATATTTACTAATGATGGTCTTATCTTCTTATCTTCTTCATTTTTTTTGTCCTTTTATTCATTCTGTTCATGGTCTTAAATTTTTTCAGTTTTAATTAAAATCAGGAAAGAAAAAACTAAAGAAAGTGATCAAAAGACCATGAGTTTGGCAGAATTGAATCTATTTGATTTCTAGCTGTATTAGCCTTGTTTCTCTTCTCCTACAATACTTTGCATCTTTTGATAGGCCATTATCTTTGTGCTTTTTCCCTCTTACTATAATGTTTTGGTAGGGTTCAATGGTTGAAGAGAGTGAAAACACTGAGTGTGGTTTCAATTGATATTACTTTGTTTACATTACCAATGTCTTAAAAATCTTTCAAACATATAGCAACTTGAATCCAAGTAAAATACTTTCATTTTAGGCAAACTTTACCAAACAAGCTTGTGATTCCCATTCACCTTAAAACTCAAATACCCATAATTGAAGCATGTATATTAGGTAGAAACTTAAGACACTTAAAAACAAGTAATAAGGATATGATATAATACCTAAAATATTATAAATTCTCCCCAGTCAAAATCGTCATTCACGGCTCTTAGAATCGACATTGCATCTCTTGTGAACAAACCACTCGCAGGTATCTGTGCAGTGAAATTATTGTTTAGGGGCACTGCATTCTGTCCCATCCGCTCGCAAATTGCGAACCGACAAACCGGGCATTGACCGTGGCTCTTCACCCACGGCACAATGCACTCTTCATGAAACATATGATTGCACGGAGTGAGTGTCACCCACTGTTTGGGCTCGAAATCATCTAAGCAAATGGCACACCTCTTGCCTTCTTCGTCTTCCACTTTTTCCTTCCCAACAAAGCTGTTGCTTGTGGCATAGGAAGTGTCTCTGTAATACAGGTTCAGTCTCTGTGCTAGGTGCTTTGCTGTGGTTTTTGGTATAGGATTGTAAATTTCTTTCTTCAGCATCTTCAATGCCTTCTTTTGCTCATCTGGGGAGAGTCTTGATTGCTCTCCTTCCTGTGTAGGGACTTGCATATTCGTCCATTGTTGTTCTGTGAACCTTGGAGGGGGCTGGGGGATGAACTGTCTCGGCCTACCATTGATGACTCTTGCCATCTCATTGAGGACTCCGAGTTCCATGGGAGAAAAAGGTGAGACTGGAAAACTGCATATTGTTCCATGTATAGTGTTATGAAATCATTAAGGGATGAAAATAAAAATCTGAAATTTTTTATCAAAATTTTGTATGACAGTTTAGTTGGATGCTTGTGATTGATTGTATGTTTGGATGAAATATGTTAGGAAATTTTTTTTAGAGTTATATGTTGATATGTATGTGGTGAAACAAAATTGCAACAAGTATTAGATATCACTAATTAAGAAAAAAAACTAATGTTATACAAACAAAAAATTCATACATAATGATGTGACTCGTTGTAAACCTTTTATTTCAAAACAAAATACTATAATAGTATTGTCATAATATTCTTGTCAAATTTTATGTATATTTAAAATTTTCCTTCAGAAAATGTGCATATGAAATTTCGATGATATTTCATCTGTTTAGTTCAGTTGTTATTCATTCGAATTAGTTGTCATCATGGTGGCTTCGCCGCCAAAATTAGCTTAGAACTTACAGCGTCATTCTTGGATCTCCTATTTTTGTTGTGTCATTCCATTTCTCTTTATATCTTATATATTCTAATTCTAATATAAAGGGAAAGTTACTGATGGTGTTGACACGTTTTGTCTCATATTTTGAATTTTCTTAAAATATTCTTATATTTACAATTTTTGTAAAAATTATACAAAAAGGAGGGTAGGCCTCCGACCCATGACCTTGGTATATACTAGAGGCGGTATGTGTATGTAATTTGTAATTGAATTTGATAACTATAGCAGTTATTTGAAACAGATGAAGAGAATTAAAGCAATTTATATTTTGAAAGGAAAAAAAAATAAAAAAAATTTATGTGACATCTATGTACATGTATATTTTCCTTTTTTTGTTTGGGATTGAGATTTTTAGTGACTTTTTTATTGACTTTTTTTTTTTTTTAATCTTCAGTGAATTTTAAAAAAGAAATCAAAAATTTTTACACAGATTCTATTTGTGTAGACAAAATGGAAAAGTTTTTTTTTTTTTTTTGAATTTTCAATTTTGAAAAAAAAAAAAAGTTTGGAAAGGACCAAAAAAAAGTCAATTTATTTATTTTTTTATTTTTATTTTTTTGTCTTCAGTAAAAAATTTTGAATTTTTAAAAAATTTCAACTTTCTAATTTCGTCTACAAAAAACGAACATGAACCTACAAAAGTTTAATAAAAAACAAAAAAAATCACAAAAGATTAAAAAAATAGAAAAAAAAACAATTTGTTTAGCTGAATGCTAAACAATTTTCTCTAAAACTTAAAGGAAATCAATATAATTTATCCACTAATTTTTGTTAGAAGCACTTTTTCGAAAGCATTTCGTTCCTCAAAATCGTTACCGCTTTGAAGCAGATCCTGTTTTTATCATATTGCATTGGAAAAAATCTTTTTAAGTGTGTTTTGGTGCAAGTGGAGTGAGAGATTATTAACTTCCTTTGAATCGAAATAAAAAGAAGTGAGAAACTATAAATACGCAAAAAAAAAAGTCTCTTTATCTTTCTTTGGATCTTAGATTTAGAAAGGAACACTTCTTCCCTTTACATTTATTTTCTCTTCACAAATCTCTCCAAACCGTATATCCAAACATAACCTTAGAATAGGAATAGTGACTATTATGTCTCAATTTGAGGTGAATTATGAGCTTATTTTTATTATCTGAACCGTTCATTTTATAAAATTTATTGAGTACTTCATGCTTACCAAAAATCATATTAATCGAATATCAATAACTATAGGATCAATAACCAAAAAAATAAGCAATAAGTTTTTCTTTTGAGAAATAGCATAAAAAATATGCAATTCGATCGTATAGTTATTGATATCTGATTAATATGATTTTTGATAGACGTGAAACACTCAACAAACCCTACAAAAACAAACCCTACAAAATGAACGGTTCAGATCATAAAAATAAGTCTTTAATATACCTTAAATTGAGGCACAACAGCCACTGCTACACCTTTAACACAGCAGTGACTCCATCTCCCTTAGAACATCCCCAACAACGTTAATGTCCTTCAAATTTTACTTAAAAAGTGCGATCTCTATTTTGAATGATCACTTTTTCAATTACTTTCTCTAGGAATACTCTTTATTCATTCTCTATTTTCTTTAAATATTATTTTATTACTCTTTTTCAATTAAACTTATTTTTTTTAAAAGTTAATGTCACAATTAGATTAAAGAGAGTAAATAGAAAAAAGAGAGAGAAATTAATATTATATATTTCGAACATCGACTCCAACGACTCCCCACATATAGGAGTCTCCGTCATATTAGTTAATTGAGCAACTTATTAGGGAGTCTATTGAGGATGATTTTTGGAGTTTTCACTCGCTAAAATAGCTAAAAATTGATAATAGGATATCTGTAGTAACTCTTTAAAAAAAAAAAAAAAGCGATAACAAAGATAACAAGAAAAAGTGAAGTGGAAAGTAGCAAATTATGCCTGTGATACTATTACGGTGTACACCTTTAAAAAGGGACAAAAGAAGCATACCAGATGCACTATACCATAATGTACCTAATATATCCACAAAACTCTGTAAAAAGTATCATAAATTTTTTTACTAAAATATTTCACTACATTTTTCACTATAAATTATTTGTAACATTTACCAACACAAAATATGCATAACCATAAAATACTTGCTAAAACTAACGGTGTGCCATTTCTCGGACGAAATTATAACGCTGTCAAAATTTTAGAAAACTATTTCTTTCAACCTCTAATTTTTGGACTCACAAATAACCTTACAATTATCATTTTGTGAGAAAAATATAAACAATAGCCTTTGCACCAACAGATTAAAATTATCAAAAATAATATTTGATAAAATGAAAGTATTATAAAGTAACATGATCTTGTTTCTGTAACGCTGTGTTTGGTTGATAGATTTGGGAAGAGATTTAGAAAAAGAAAGGGAAAAGATATGTGAAACTAGATAAAATGTATGTGTATTTTATTCACATTTCATCTATTTTTTCCATTTTCTTTTCTAAATCCCTCCTCAAATTCCCAAACCAAACACAGTATAAGTCCAATAGTTGCCTCAAATTTTGCAAAATTATGAGATTGTGAATATGAAGCACATTATAATATACAAATAAGAGGTTTGATTAACGAGTACCTTAGGGTATTGGTTAACAATATTTTAAATGGTTATATATTCTTTATAACACGTACTTCTATAGTAAAAAAATATACAAATATTTTAAGCTTCCCCCTTAGAACAATCATTAACAAAACTCAAATAATTTCTGCAATTAATGAACCAAATCTCAAGTAAAAATGGGCGGGTAGTGCAAATCAACAGAGCTCAGTAGTTAAGATCTTGTAAGGCTGCTCATTAGGTCAGGGTTCAAGCCCCCTCCCCTCCCCTAGGTTAGATAATATAAATTGTTTCTTGATGTACTAAAAAAAATGTATTTGGCAACAGAAGGCAATAATCACCTGGTTAAGCCCAGAGGTCTTCCTGTTATCCTTTCCTGTATAGGTGGTGGATTCTGCAAAAACACACCAACCCAAGCAACAAACAACTGATACTATTATTTTCTGTCTCACATGAAAAACTTGCAACCTTATTTAAATAGATAGATATAGCCTGGAATACTCCAAAAATAAAAAAAAATAAACTAAAAGTGACACTAACCTGGGGCCTTGGGAACATGGTGTGCACTCTGTTCCAGTCTCTGTATCCCTGTCCAGGCAGCCTATTCCCTGGTGTTGACCTTAAATTGTTGCCGCTGCCGCTCATTGTGTATCCGTTCTGCTGGTTTGCGGAGACAATGGTAGCTTGAGGCTTTAGAGTCTCAACAAGTTATTATTCCTTACTGTATGTATGTGACTCAACCAGAGAGAATGGTATCTTTATTTCTTTTCGTCTATGTCCTCCTCATTTTTTTATGCCCACTGGGGAAATGCTCTCCTTTTTGGTTGGTGGTGCCCAAATGAAAAGATTCAGTAGGCTTGAAGAAAAGAATCCAATTCTTTCACGTCGGTGATGTGTGCGCTTTTGAAATTAAAACAGTGTAAATCTGTAAAACTATTCTTTCCCTTTTATCCTTGGAATAAGAATGCACAATATGATTACCTAACTTGCTGATCTGAAAAGATTAAATAAGTGAAATTTGACGTAGCAATAATTTCATTTATAAATAAATAAACACAGAGAGAGAGAAGCCTCTAAGTTGATTGTTTCATGAAGTGGACAGACCATAAGGAAAAGAAGGGGGGAAAATTCCAAACCCAGAAACAAAATACTCTGAAAATCTACCCTAGAGACATAATCTGATCACCACGTCAATATTGTTCAAAAGACGGCTTGTGAGTTTATGAGAATGCCACAAATGCAATTTAAAGATAATTGAACCATTGCTTCCAAACCTCGCGCTTCCCTTTAACAGAATGTCTACCTAATTTCAGTCCCATGAGAAAGTTAATTATAACCAACAAATACTAACATTAACAAAGCTCAGAACAAGAATTTTGGACTTAAGAAAATACCTGATGCTCAAATTTTAATACACTGATATCAAAGCAATATAAATCGTTCAACTGAGAAAATCACTTGCTCATAGTTGAAGACAAGCAGAAGTTCCAGAAGATAGAGCCCATTGACATGAAAGCAACACGAGCTTGAAGAGGGACAACCCTACAAATATGCCACTCAAAAATTGTCAAAGCATGTTATCCTGAAAGCATTTAAAAACCACACAGGTGATTCAATAGACAATAAAAAACCATGTTAAATTACAAGAGTTCACTAGGTGAAGCAACACTAGCATTTGAAATTTGCTGGTTTTTATCATCACATCCGTCTCACGAAACTCACTAAAATCTCTCTCTCTCCCTCTCTCTCGAGCATAAGTCAGAATGTTTACAATCCGTGATTTTAGGAGTCGGCTCGTTGGAAATGATTTGTGAGTCCAAATTTACTGATATAGTGACTCTCATACTGTTCCAAGTAACTACATCCTAGTTAAAGATACATGTGTTTCTGCATTAGACCATGCTGATACAGGCCTCCTCATGAGATCAAAGGTGAATATTAATTTCTGTTTAGAGTAAAACTCATTAAAAGCTGCCAAAAGGGGAATGCAGAACAAAATTCATACTTTAAATCCTATTGGCAAGGAACAAAATGTTGTTTCGTTTCGTTTCCATTGAAACAGTTGCAACATTTATATTTTATGGGAAACCAAAATGAAACATTAGCGGAATACCGAAATTCCAATATTTCGGTTGAAAAATTCCGAAACACGCCGAAACACATTAAAAGACTACAAAAATACAGAAACACTGAGTTATTTCGAAACCTATTAGGCTATTAGTAATATTTGACAAAAGTCATTTCTATTTGCTTATTTTTGTTAAAAGAATAGATTTGAGAACAAATATATATGTATATATATATGTTAAATTTATTAAAGAATGTAAGAAACTAGTAGGAGAAGAGGAGTGACAAAGAAAATAAAAAGGCATTATTAAGTCACTTATTTTCATGGACCCAACTAAGACTTTAAACCATTAGTTTATGAGCCTCTAATATTCATGGACCTCAACATTTTAATTATTTAATTATTGAGAACGTAGTAATAGTTATGTAGGATTTACTTTTTGCTTCCAAAAATTTTTCATACGTTGCAAAATTCTTTTGTCATATCACTTGTGATTTTGAAACATTTCCGAAATGTTTATGTTTCTAAGATAACCGAAAAATCATACCGAAAACAAAATTTGGATACTTTCTTGTTGGAAAATCTCACTGTAGAATTCCCAAAACTTATCCTCCTGATTTGTATAGCCAGAATTCCTAGTTAGTAGCTAACATGATCCTACTCCAAAATATCCTGTTTAAAAATCAACCTTGGAACCCTACTGCAAAACAGTGCACCAACAATAAACATTCACCATAAGGAACAAACCCTTTATGAAATAAAGACCACAATATAAAACACTCTCTGCAGTCCAAAGGCCAAGACCACAAATTGTATTCCTTCTCATATCCAGTTTATAAATCAACCTTGTACGCCACTATGGATCCTGCAACAACAATCTCATTTGTCACAAAGACCACATTAAAAATTTGCATCCTACCCATAAAGGCAGTATGAGAAATAGAGACTACACAATAACAACCATTCGAGTCTACAGCCACTAACTGATAAATAAACCTACCCACCCACCAGCCAAGCTAATGGGGCTGAAATCTTTCAGTTCCATAGCACCACCTTTCTTTGAAATCATCACAAAAAAAGTTGCATTTACGTTTCTCTTAAAAGTCCAAACTCATGAAGGAAAAAAAAATGGCATCATGGCTATAAATAACATCCACTCTAACTATAACAACCTCATGCACAGAAGAAAGTTCCATACCACCCAAGAAAGGCATCCTACAAGTCTTGGAGCATAATATTTCACAAAACAGCACCACTCCCTCATCTCCTCCACCCTCATGATCTCCTCCCAATCCACCACCAAACTCTTCACAATATCAGTGTTAATCTATTCCATCTTTGTTTCCTGTAACACACCAAATCTGCTCTCTAATTTTGCATCATCTATATTACACAGCCTTTCTCGTATCCAACTTTCCAGCTTTGCATCATCAATTCACAACCTTTCGCTTATTCAGGTCATTCAACCTTCTTAGATTCCAATGATCAATTTTAACTTCATTTTGAAAACAACTAAAAAGACCTAATCACCCCCATCCTTTCTTCCTTCAGTTTTTTGATAGGGGAGGATACTCATAATTAACTGAGGAAACTAACTTCTTTGACTCCCTTCTTTCCTCGAAATAGATCCCCCAACTCTCTTCTTTCCCTCTCTCCTGGTCTGGGCCCTCATAGACAATAACTTTCTCATTTATGAGTTTTCATATTTTCATTCAACAAGTTATTTCAAAAACATGACAAAATAAAAAGGACGTCCATCATCTGTCTCTTAGAAATAGCTAAACTAAAATGGTTTTCATCTGTACATAAGAAATCCCCGAACTTTCTTGAAATAAAAATTAATTTGGTGACATTAAAAATCGTCAGAAGAAAATAACAAAGTTGTGTTTTATGAAATTGTCCAATTTATTTGACTTATTACTACAACAGTCCTATGCATGTGGATCCCATCCATTAATTGGGAAAAGGTTATTCGATTATTTGTAAGACCATCTCCAACGGAGAATCAAATCCAGCATCAAATTCAAAATTTGATGATAAACCCAATTTTTTCCAATTTTTTGAGCTCCAACGGTTTCATCAAATCGATACCAAATCGAGAATTCAGCAAATCTGGTATCAAAATGAGAACACGCGAAGCATTTCAGCAAAACACTGTTCCTGACCGTTGAGAATTACGAACCGGTTGACCATCCGGGTGACCAACCGGGTGACCAACCGGTCGCCCCGGAAAAAAGTTCAAAAGGTTCACTTTTCGGTTCAAACCAGTCAAAAAAAAAAAAAAAAAATTTTTTTTTGCCTAGGTGGTCGACCGGCCGGTTGACCACCCGGTCGACCACCCAGAAG
This sequence comes from Camellia japonica, assembly GCA_030407325.1. Lineage (NCBI taxonomy): Eukaryota > Viridiplantae > Streptophyta > Magnoliopsida > Ericales > Theaceae > Camellia > Camellia japonica. The sequence continues at coordinate 63,369,447 of JAPPVO010000032.1, forward strand.
TTCAAAAAGTTCAGAACAAAGGGTTCAAACCGGTAAAAAAAAAAAAAAAAAAAAAAAATTTGGCCTTTACCGGTTGACCGGCCGGTCGACCGGCCGGTCAACCAACCGGTTGCCCGGCACAAATTTGATGCAACAAATTTGATAAAACACCGTTGGAGCGCGACGTACCAAATTGAGGAAATCACCCTTTTTCGCATCAGATTTGATGAAAAAAAAGGTTAACCGTTGGAGATGCTCTAAGGGTGACAAAATAATTTAAGGGTTTTTTTAGTATGAGATTTGAAGTTTATAGCAGTAGCAGCAACAGTAGTAACAATAGCAAAATTAAAGTCAACACAAGAGAAAATAGAGAAGGGAAAAAGCTCTGTCACTTCTTGAAGTGACGTGATTGGTGGAACAATGTGCAAGTGCAAGATTAAAACATACACCTAGTTGGGTATACAGCATTCTAAACATAGTTTATGAGTTAAACTCAGCCAGATAGAGAAGTGAAACAATTCATAGTTACTGCATCAAAGAAAACCATTCAGATTTCCACCATAATTTCCAATCTAGGCAAATAAAACCATTTGATTAAGGAACTTATCAAGGAACTAGCTTGTTTTACGACAATGTTCTGAGATTAGCATTTACAAAATCTGGTAAGTTTCTAGACTGAAAGAAAGCATGGACAGTGGTTTGTCATCAAAGTATCAAACTAACTTTTTTTCTTGATGGTTCTTTTCCCAAACTATTTTATGAGGATTGGATCCATTACTTAATCTAAGTACTTGAAGGGAAAGAGATATACCCAAAGTTCAATACGCTGACAGGGATCCAAAACCTAAATCCTGCACAAGAATGATAAGGACAGAAAGAATTATTGAACTCACAAGAAATAACACCACCACCTTGAAGACTATCACAGTCATCACTATAAACAGCTCACCAAAAAACAATGTGGGAAGGGCATCTTTCTTATACTTATTTGGAAGCTCTGAGATCTTCCCTTGCCATAAATTATTCCATGCAAACACAACAGCAATTACTATGGGGCCAAGTATGATCTGGTTCAATAAAACCTGCAAGGAGCTGAGATGATAAGACAATGCGTAAAGAAGTTGGTTACGAATATGCTTTGTCCAAAAAATAAATAAATATCCATTTAAAAACCCAGGGAAAAAAAAGGGTTATACCTTGAGCAATAGGTTCTCTACAGTTTGCTTTGGCATGCAGTGATCAAGAAACTGGTACCATGCATAAGAACCAGGCCCATAGAGAAGAAACCCATATGAAGTCATCCGAAGGGCTCGAAGCCAATCATGATCTGAAGGGAGGGTCCCTATGACATCCTAAGGGAACATATTTTTTAAAAAAAAAGTTAAAACTCAACAGTAGCCCATTGCACTACTAGGATGCATAGCTCTTAACATATCAAACTGCATTCAAACGACACTCTCTGAACCCAGCTAACCATCTGAATAGTATGTTAATATACAACTTCCAGTATGCATAGTAGAAATTATCAAGGTGCAGGCACTACACAACATTATCACGTTGACATATTCAGTTGAGCAATAACATTCAGGTATTTGTACACACATCAGTTATTACCAAATATTGGCTATTGTGCACAACATTTGCATTCCAAAGTTTGTGATTTGCTTACACAAGACTCGACGAGTATATATGTCAGAATGTTACTAAGAGAGTCATATCATATCACATTAGCATGGTGATTTAGTGTAATGGCTGTGCCAATGCTTTCTTCTATGCCAAATAGTCAAAAGAGCTAACTCATTAAATAATAAAATAACAAGATGCAAATAAAGATGAAAAAAAAAAAAGAAGGTTGAAGTGAAAGTTTGGGCATACGGTCAGCACTTGGATTTCAGGATATTTCTGTCTATTTGCTTATTTGGCAGGCATAAGACTTAGAATTGCTTATGGTTTTTGGGTTTGGGAATACAACAGAAGCATAATGGTTTGTGGATGGGGTTAGAAATAACTAGATTTACAGCTGTAAGTTACAAAAAAATTTGAGAAAACTTACTCCCTGGAAAAAGAAAAATGACAAGGGGACAACATGTTTAGGCAGGGAAAAGACTTGAAAATAAGATTCAGGCTCATACTTTGCCGAAGATGGGATTCGGTACCGAAATTTATGCAAACAAAAATGAGATTTATCAGTGACTCAAATTTTGGAAAGTGAACCCTAAGAAATCTTCAAAAAAGTTATTCCCACTATGCTATTACTCTATTTTCCATAAATCAAGACAATTTCACTTTTTTGTCAAGAAGTCCCAAGTTTATGGCATCTTCATTGCTCTAATTGTAGTTCAGCAGAGAATCTAGGGTATCCAAAATCCAAAGTGAACTTGTTATGTACACCTTAAGTTAAATAATTATAACAGAACTCAAGACAGAAAATTTTATTTTTTGGTATGAATCAATCAGTTTTTTGGTATTCCAGAACTTGTTTGTCAAGAAGTTTAAAATTTTAAATCAAGACAATTTCACTTTTTTGTCAAGAAGTCCCAAGTTTATGGCATCTTCATTGCTCTAATTGTAGTTCAGCAGAGAATCTAGGGTATCCAAAATCCAAAGTGAACTTGTTATGTACACCTTAAGTTAAATAATTATAACAGAACTCAAGACAGAAAATTTTATTTTTTGGTATGAATCAATCAGTTTTTTGGTATTCCAGAACTGAAACAAAATAAAATAGAACAACTAGTTCTCCAACATTGACAATTGACATACACCAACAACTCGGTGACCTTTTGGTGTGACTAATATATATTTTTCCCTTCAGTCCTTTCATTTTGTGCATATGCATCAAACAAAACCTCTATAACTCCAGTTTCTTGTTCTTTGAGCCAGCATAAACAGTTCAAAAACAAAAACAGAGCAATTCACAGCCTGATGATCAGTGAATTTAGGTATTTCTGCAAAATTGCTTTGATTAAAGAAGTATTTGAAGAGAAACTGACCTTGATGGAATTGTGATGATGAGGAGGAGAGGGAGATTTATTCTTGACCCAGCGCTGTTGAAGCTGAGCGATGCTGTCGCCGGTGAGGGCGAGAGTGGCCGCCGTCGCCGCTTGCTTCAGGGGAAACCGGTAACCGGTTCCTCCGGTTGCATCTACCGAATCGTTGGATTTGGATCTTCCGTTTCTCTTGCTTCTTCGTCTTTGGTGAGACTGGAATGGTGGGAATCCCCAAAAGCCGCCATTGCCGCCACTCAGAGCATCCATTTCTCTGAGTGAGTGAAGTGAGAGAAAATAAAACAGAGAGATTGCTAGCCAAACAAACTTGCATATGCAAGTTAGTGCTATTGACAGTGCAATAGTGGCTTTTACCAGAACAAGATATAACTTTTTTTTGTGACTAATAAGTAGCTGTAACTTGCCTGACAGAAGTTACTTTTTCCCTGGTAATAATAATAGCAGCGATTCTGATTGTTTGGTTTCAAGTTTTTAAATTTTATTTTATGAATAATTTTTTAAAAATTAATTTAATAAAAATGCATTAAAAATACACTTATTATTTTAAAATATTTTTTTTAGTTGAAAATAATTTTTAAAAATTTAAAATTATCTTTTTGACTTTGGCTCAATAGTGTATTCATTGATTAGTTTTTTAAATATTGCTCGAAGCATGCCATCCACTAATTATTTTTTTTATCAATTTTATAAATACTTGAAAATATTACTATATTTGTTTTCTGATATTTTTATATTTTTTAATATGATTACTTTATAAATATTATTTTTAAAGAATTTACAAATGTAAATATGAAAACAAATTTAGATTCTACGTTAGAAATTTTCCGTCGTAGAAGGTGTTGGAATTTTCTATAATTGAATACAATATTTTACATTGTTAATAAAAAATAATGTTATTGATAAAAAACAACTTTATATTGTTATCATTATTACTATTACTGTCACTACATCGATGTTATTTTTGCTGCAATTGCTTCTGCCACCATATCATCCATTTATCTCTATTGCGGTCACTATCAACACCACCACCATCACCCTACCCTCCCGCTATCACCACCATACAAGCTTTCTACAATTACCATTGCTATTACCACCCCACAATTATCATGCCACTAAAACTACCACTACCACTGTAATGCTCCAAATTTTATTACACGGATACATTATCAAATCTCTTATTTAAGTCTAATTACATAACACCAATACATAAATAATAAGTATAAATGAGTAACTAGAAAGTGTTCTCTCTCAAATACAATGATAAAACATTCTAATACAATAGTGCAACAAATGCCCTAAGGCTTACATTGAAAACTTCAACAATTTAAATAATTACATAAAAAAAAATTTAAAAAAATGTCAATACATTAGCATTTCATCAATGAGAAACAAAGCTTAAATCAATAACAGTCTAACTTCTTGAACTCTCGAACGAAGTAACAATTGCACACTTGAAAAATAGTTCAACAATTGGGATGAATACAAGGTCCAGTAGGAATGTATAATGATTCTCAACAATAAAATTAATAGATATATGTGATCATGAATGCTATCAAATGATAAGTAAATAAATAGTGTATTCTCATATATGCAAAATAAATTACATAGGTAAATATTTTCTTCACAAAATCTCATTTGACATTTCAAGGAAAACACATTTATTATCTTCATCTCTTATCAGTATTGATTCAAAGAATTTCTTAAATCTCCTTTTACCTTAGAAGAAGATCTTCGGTCAACTAATCATGCACTCTTCCTAATCATATATCACAAAAATTAATTACACTATCACTCGTCAATTAACCATAATCCATTTCACCCCCAATCACACACATGCACGCTAACATGTTTCACAGTCTAAGTAATAAATTTCAATTCATTATAGATGTGCTTCTATTACACACTGCAAGCCTCTAGTTACAAACCATCGCACACACATGTATCAAGATAATTGCATGAATAACAACTAGCACTAACATACTAACAATCGGCTTCATCAAGCCATGTCAACACAGTTTACCAGGCGCTACTTCAGAAGGAAATCTGAAATCTATCCAGAAACACCACGCTTTACCAGTGGCTAGCCAGAAAGAAAGCGAAACCTCCATATAGTCCAACAATCTACACGCTTTACCGGGTGCTACTTTGAAAGGAAGACAAAATCTCTATCAAACACCACGCTTTACCGATCACAAGCTGAAAGGAAACATACCTTCTTGCCAACATTTTAATTCATCAATTCCTCATATCATTCATCATTTCAATTTATAGAATTATACTAACAAAACACACACACATATAACTCCTTTTACAATCAACCAATACTATCCTCTACCGATGACCAAGGACAAAACCTCTACACATTTAATAATAATAGTATAAATTCATCTCGATAAATGAATATGATTATTCACAACATTTCCATACCTATTTCTTTTAAATATCAACCCAATTTCATGATTTAAGACCCAATTCAAACAAACTTCATCTTTGGAATAAAGTTCAAGACTAGGGTTTGGAAAAAAAATTAGGACTTTTTACCTTAAGGTACATAAACGTGTTCCAATGGCTCAAAACTTCCACAATCTACTACAAACTATAAGTGTAACTTCTTTATTTCAAAACCCCAACTTTCCTCTACATGCTTTTCAAGAAAATCTCTTCTAAAGTGATGTTTTATGCAATAGAAAAATACCACCCATCTATCTATACAAAATTATTGAGGAGAAGCAAAGAAAGCATTATCTCAAACAAGAAGATAAGAAAGCTCGAAAATCTGACTTTGACGAAAATACGATCTATTCAGATTAAAAGAAAACTCTTGTCGTTCTCTACGTTTTGGTATATGAAACTATGGTAAGATTCTTAGTAGATATAGATGAAATCTAAGTTTGAAAACTTGGGATTTTCGAAAATGGAGGAAAGAGAGAGAAGAGAGAGTGAAAATAAGATAGATTTGACCCAAAAGTGACTTTTTAAAGTGCTAATAAATCCGAACAAACCGTTCGAGCAGTCCAATTTGCGCTCAAGCGGTGAATGAAATATCTCAGTATCTAGGGATGTGCACGGTGCGATTTGGGTGGTTTAAGAGTAAAATTATAAACCGAATGGCGGATTAACGGATTGACGGATTAGTAAATTGCGATTTAAGCGGTTTTAGGTGGATTGACGGATTGAAGAATATTCTAACAAATTATTAAGCCTTCGCATAATATATAACACAAATTAATTTTACATAATATTTTTTTATATACATAACTATTAATTTGTAATAAATTTCAAATATAAAATATCTCTCAAACTCATTTTTACTTTAATATTTCATTATAGATTAAAAAATATATATGTATTAGCTATAGCAAAGCGGAATGTTTTCGAATGTGGATTATAAATTTTAAATTTTAAACCATGGTTAGCAGATAGAACGCTGTTGATTGATACGGATCGATGCGGTTTTAGCGGATTGGACAGTATTTTGCACAGCCCTATCAGTATCTATACTTTCTCGAACAGATAGCTCGAGCGGTCTAAAGTGCACTTAAGCAATGAATCTATGGACCGCTCGAGCAGTGAAACTTGCACTCGAGTGAACTATACACACAGCACAAATTCGCAAATTTCGAATGAGTATAACTTTCTTGTCGGAGCTCGATTTTGGGTCATTCTTGTGTCCAAATTGAAGGCCCCAGAAATAAATTTTTCAATGGTTCTAACCTTACATCAAGATTCAAAGTGCGGAGAGCAAAAATGATAAAAGAGTGAAAACTACTTAGGAACAACTATTTGAATTTATTAGTTTTGATCCAATCTTGCCGAACCATTATGGTAACACCTCAATTAATGCTCAAATATTGACTAAGAAGGTTCTCATTTATGATAATCAAAATAGCCAAATATAATTTTATGGAGATGGCTATATGGATTGGAGAGTATTGTTAGGCCCATGGGGCCCACCACGGGTCACGTTTCAATGATCCGAACCGTTTGATGAGTAGAGCTCGTCGAGTACTTTATGCCTATAAAAATGCACATTGATCGGATATCGGTAGGCCCTTAATTGGAACACATTTTTGTCAATGATAAATATGATTTTAAAAATAAATTATCAACAAAAATATGTTCCAATTAAAGGGTTACCAATGTCCGATCAAGGTGATGTTTTGTAGGTATAAAATACTCGACGAGCTCTATACATTGAACGGTTCGGATCATCGAAACGGAATCCATAGTGACCCCACGGGTCCAACATTATGCTCCACTGGAAAAAAATCATCTCCTAATTTTATTATACCAAGAAGTACGCAGTGCTACAACCACCCCATTCCAATCAATGCCACCACTATCTCACTATCACCACTGCAACCTAACTATTAGCACATTAACTTTAAGATCATAAATAAACACAAAAAAATGTTCTAGGTGAAAAACATTTTTAGTAGTCAAATATTTTCCATCCATCCAAATAAATGGATAGGAAATTATGGGAAGAGGGTGCATGAATTGAAGTCCATAAATGGTTCGTCTTTATCAATATCAAGAACAATAGCTTAAATTGTCATCATGATTAACAGAGGGTGTGGATAAATGTTTTTTTTTTTCATTGATGATTCTCTCATCTTCCTTTTTGAATGACTGAAGAAATAGAAGTCACATTTACTACTAAAAATCCAACTTCTAACAATAACATTCATTTGTTAATGCAATCAAGTGATTGAATGTCAGTTTCATAAAACTAAAATACTTGCAATTTAGTATTGAAAAATGAATTTTTTTTTTTTAAATCAGAAAAACTATTTGATATGTATTAAAATTTAATCAAACTGTTACATATAAAAGAAACTTTATTTGAAATTTATTTTGTTTTCTTCCACACTATACACTGTGTTGGTGGGTTAATAGTGATGTTGCGGTGGTGTGGTAATATTGATGGTGGTGGTGCTGGTGGGAGTTCAGATTCTCTATAGTGCTGCTCTCTGTAGTGCTTGTGTAGCGTTTTGGTGCAACGAAAAAAAAAAACCTAAGGAATTGTTCTACTTCAACACTGTCGGAACAGAGAGGAGAGAGCATGAGGGAGCATGGAGAGAGAGAAAGAGTTCAATGTAGCTGTTCACAAACGCTCTGGGTCCCCCCACCGGTGTATCGAAGGAAGTTTAACACTACAATGGCGTCGTACTCGTCGCTGTTCGTCGCCCTGATTTTCAACCTAGATCTGATTTAAGAGAGAGAGACAAAGCAAAAAAACAAATCACGCCATTTTAATTAGCACCAAATCTCAGCCCTCCATTTCTATTGCTTTTGATGCGGTGCACTCTGATAGAAAGAACTACATATTGCACTACAAACCTAGCACTACAGGAAATCCAAACTCAAGGGATGGTGTTGGAGTGATGATGATAGAAGGGTGGTGCCAAAAAGCAAGTTTTGGGACAAATCAAAAAAAATTATGCCCTTATGTTCATACTTCATTCACTATTATATTAAAACTATCCATCCAACAAAAAAGAAGAATCATCAACTATATACCTCCCGCCATCTCTCTCTTCTCTCTCCTCAAGTGAGGTCATAAATAAATAAATCATTAGGTAACGATAACACTTAGAGACTCAAGTTTCATCTTCTTTTTTTTTTGGATGAGTACTCAAGTTTCAAGTTTCATCTGCTCAACAAATATTTCATCACATCATGTGTACTACCGTACTTCTAACAGATTGCTCCCTTGTTATTCGATATGTTTTGTTTGCTCATGAAACACGTCATTGTGTGATATTTGGATAACACTTCTGTGGGAGAGGGATCATTTTCCCAACTTCATCTTCTGCAGGCAGTTATGGTTTGACAGACATATATATATATATATATGCTAACATCTTATCCTATCAATGTCAAACACTATACAGGAGAGATTATAGAGGTTAATGTTTCACACTAGCTCTGTTAAAAAAACTGAAGCTGTGATATTCCACACACACACAGAAAAGAAAAGAAAAGAAAAGAAAAGGCTATGGTTATGCAAATTTCAAGCATCAAACAGAATTCAGGACTACCAACAAACAATACTAGCTACACTCCTGCATTATAACCTGTAATTTTGAACAGAGTAAGGAAACCAGTTAGCTTAGAAATAATAGAAATATAGTAAAAAACGAGTAAAAAATATAGAAAAAGTGTCATAAAGAGAATGAAAAGCATATCTCCTAATGTCAAAGCTCAATCCAGCTCAACTAATGAGATAGCCTGCTTAAGCAAACATAGTTAAGAATCGATTCCAAGGTTACTAAATTTAATCTACTAGTAGAACATCAATTAATGCATAGTACCGTACAATAATATGCTCTTATTGTTCCCCTAAATAGTCATCTTTCACATGTTATGCGCATTTACAATATTGAACTACACAATAATCTACAAGGGCAATGCAAATTTTTACTCAATTGAGGGACATTAAAATAGCACATAACCATAGAAATTCATTTATGAATGTTAAAAAAGAAGAAGAAGCATACTTTGCAATGTAGATCAAACTATATTATATTTCACATACAAATCACAGATGACCTTTAAGAAAAGGAAAATATACCTATCGGCAAAGCAAGTTTAACATTCATAATGCATTAACAAGTATATGCATTAAGTAAAGCAGAAGTAAATTGAACAATAACTGACTGCATCCAAAGCTCAGTGTTTTCAACTTCATCATCCTCGCCTTCATCCTCGTCCCCCGGATACCCATCTTCCGATGATGACATCGCATCCCTTGCTTTCCTGCCTACCACTTCGTTTCCTTCAATCAGTAAAACAAGGCTCTCCATATAGCTATCGACATAATACGAGTCTTTTGTGCCACACATCATCCCAATATTCGTACTTGCTTGAGTCCCACAATTATACGAAACTAGTTCTCCACCTTTAGCCGCCAAGAGTACATCACCATTTCTCCGACAACCCAATACCATCCCTAACCCTCCCTCCAAATCAATATTAAACAAATTACTCCAAGACTCCGCAACACCATATTCTTTCATAACCCAAATGGAGCAATTATTAGTCCATATCCGCTTATCATAGTGAAAGATCGAAAGTGAATCCCCAAATACAGCAGCAGACATGTTCATCGGAGACATAGACACCAAACTTTCAGGAATTCTCAAATCACCAAATTCCTCACTACCCATATCAAAAGACATAATCAAACTCCGAAAACTTCTATCCCTATTTTTCACAGTCAACTTGTAAGCGACCCAATGGACCGACCCATTGAGAAAAGCTTGTGTCCAGAAATTTTCAGTGACACAATATGGAACAGTGGTCTTCACATCTCTCCAACAACCCGATCGAATTGTGAAAACTTCAACCTCAGGAGGAACTATATACCCATCATCCCCTTGAGCATAAGCAACCCTAACAACCTTATGATCATTAGTCTTAGAATCAAACCCAAAACCAAGAACAAACATAAAGGGTCCACTACAAGCAAACGTAAATCGAGGAATTGGAAGAGTCAATGACCTCCGAATCGAAGGGTTCCAGAGAACAATGGTATCAGTGTAGCCAAACAGATCATCAGACAAACACAAAAGACCGTTAACAAAACCCACAACCCTGAAGTAAAATCTGGAGTGTCCAAGAAAAGGGAAATCGATTTGGGCGTTTAAATCATCGAATGATTGATTATCGGAGTGAACAGAGTAGATCTCTTTTCTGTGAAGCTTAGAGTAGTGTCTAACCAGTGTGTGATTGCGAGGTGTACAGGTGGTTTGAGTGATGAGGTGTTTGGTGATGAAATCAGGGGTTGTGATGAGAGACATCCATGTTTTCGAAACGCACCTGAAACGAAGGAGGGACTTCACTGGAAGCCGTTTGAGGATCTCGGTGGTCACTTCGATAGGAAGATAGTCAGACATGGTAGAGATTTCAGGAGCTTTTCTGTAGAGAGAGAGAGAGAGATAGAGGGTGGTAATTTGCAAACCCTGATATATAGGATTTTTTTTTTTTTTTTAGGTTTACCCACCGGTGTCCGACCCTTCGGGCCGACTAATCCGGATTCGGGGATGCAATTTTGGATGGTTAGACTTAAGTCCCCTCCCAATTGGCGTTGCGGGGGATCGAACCGTAGTCCTCCCTACCAAGTCGAGCTCCAATCGCCACTCGACCAACAACCAATTGGTCCTGATATATAGGATTGATTTTGGAAGTTAAGGTAAATTACACTGACCACCTGAAGTTTATGTTTATTACAATTTTTTTAATTTTTGAAAATTATATCTCTACCCTGAGGTTTAAAGCTTTATTACAAATTTTTTCCTTAGTAATTTAATTTTTTTAAATACTAATTTTACTTTCACTGGGTAAATTATATTGACACCCCTAATATTTTAGAAATTACAATCCCCTCCCTAAGGTTTAAAATAGTATTACCAATTGCCCCATCAGTTATATTAGTTGAAAAAAAAATTATTTGAAAAAATATTTGTTAGTAAAATTTTTAAATTTCTATATAAAAACTAACGTAAACTCATTTTTTGAATTTATGTTTTTTCCTCAAATTTACAAATTGAGACAACAATTTATAAACCAAAAAAATTATCAAACAAGTTTTTATGACAGTTTTTAAAATTTTTGTAAATATAAATTGAAAGCTGAAAACGAAATGGTTACCAAACAGACTTCAGATGGTAAAAATGTCATAAAATTAACAAATAATTAAACAAGTTATCAACGTAAGAAATGATTTATCAAAAGATTCTTAGGCTATGTATGGTTTGATTTGTAGAATTTTTTTTTTTAAATTTAAAATTAATTTGGTTAAGAAATAAAAAATAAAAAATTATTATTATTTTACTTTTTGGGTAGGTTATATACATATGTATGGCTGTTTCAATTTAATTTGTAAAAAAATTATTTCTAACTACTCGAAAGATAAAAATTATATAAATAATTATCATTTTACCTTTTGGGTAGGTTATATACATACGTATGGTCGTTTCAATTTAATTTGTAAAAAATTATTTCTAACCACTCGAAAGATAAAAATTATATAAAAATGATAATTATTTTTTATTTTTTAAAAAATCAAACCATACATAGCCTAAGAATATTTTGATAAGTCATTTCTTACGTTGGTAACTTATTTAATTATTTGTTAATTTTATGACATTTTTACCATCTGAAAGCCTGTTTGGTAACCATTTCGTTTTCAATTTTCAATTTATATTTACAAAAATTTTAAAAACTATCATAAAAACTTGTTTGATAATTTTTTTGGTTTATATAAATGATTGTCTCAGTTTGTAAATTGAGGAAAAAACATAAATTCAAAAAATGAGTTTACGTGGGTTTTTAAATAGAAATTTAAAAATTTTACTAACAAAATTTTTTTCAATTAATTTTTTTTTCCAACTAATACTAACCGAGGGGGTAATTAGTAATGCTACTTTCAACCTTACGGAGGGGATTGTAATTTTTAAAATGTGAGGGGTGTCAATGTAATTTACCCAGTAAGAGCAAAATTGATATTTAAAAAAATTAAATTGCTGAGAAAGAGAATCTGTAATGAAACTTTAAACCTCAGGGGCGGAGATGTAATTTTCAAAAGGTGAGACAAAAAATTGTAATAAACATAAATCTCAAGGGGTGTCAGTGTAATTTACCTGGAAGTTAAATAAGAATTAGTTTTAACTTTTAATTTATTTTTGATTATATTATCTTTTATATTTTTATATATAAAATGATAAAAAAATCAAAAATAATTAAAAAATTAACTTTTAATCAACTTTCCAATCACTCCATAGTCTCCGATAGAGAGAGATGACCTTGCAATGCAATGCAATTTGCCAATGAAGATGGTCCTCTTTGAGAAGTTTACTATTTTAGGTTCATTTGACATGTTTTTTGGATTAAAATAGTTATATAAGATAAAATAAGTTATTTTAGTTAAATAAAATAAAATATCACATTTAATTTATAATCATTTCATTTTTTCTCTTACAAATATTAAAAAAGCCAAAAAAAAAAAAATTATCTCAAACGAAACTTTTTAACCCCTGACTAAAATAGTCAATAAATTAAAAAGCCAAAAAGTTAACCCACAGCCCAAACGAACTCTAATTAGTTATTTAATTTTTGATATATTTAATAAGTTAAAATATTTTATATTTAATAAAAAATTAATTTTTTTTATAATTGAATGTGATATTTATGAGAAAAAATAAAATTATTATAAATTTAATATAAAATTTTATCTTATTAACTACTGTATTTTAATTTATTGGGCAAACTTCACTTTACCCTTGTGGTTTGGGCAGGGTGCAGTTTACCTCTTGACATTTGGAAACCACCACATAACTCCCATGTGGTTTGTGAACCAAAGCGAACCATCAGCTTTTCCATCTAAATTAACGGAATGTGAGGCTCACGCACCTAGAAGAGAGTAAGTTGATTTTTAAGACTAAATTATCCCTCATTCACCTTCGAATTTACAAAATATACCATTCTTCTTCATTCTCTCTTCACTATTTCTCTCTCTATGGTGGGTTGAAAATGAGGTTTGGAAGCTTGTAATTTAGGAAAATTGGAGTGTTTGGGGAGAAAATGGTGACAATGGAGAAAGAAGGAAGTCAGAGCTAGTCTTTAAGAGGTTTTACATTGATATATACATATAGTTACAGTTTTTGATCTCTATAACAACGCCACCACAACGATGGCGTCCCTACCTCTCACCTCCTTCATCAATCTGGGTTTTCGATCTCTACCCACGTGTAGAACTCGATCTTCAAAGTCGTCGTCATCATCATCATCATCATCACCAACTCTCAATCTCAAATCCAACATTCAAAATCAAAAAAACTAGTCAAAATGACACTCACTGATCACAAACCCATATATTGAAATAAGCTTCACATTTAACTCCATCACCAAGACCCACACCACCTACAATTCTTCAGTTTCAACCCGAAATCTCACTGTCAAAGCCTCAGCTGCTGCTGTTTAGGCGAAGCCGCCGGCGTCGCAGCCATAGCAGGTTGTAAACCTGAATTCAATCTGATTGCTATTGGGTTATTAAAAATAATGAAAAATTTATTTGGGTCAAATTCTGGTCAGATTCATAGTATATATATATGTATATATTTGGGTCAAATTCAATCTGATAGTATATATATGTATATATATAATGTAATATGTGAAAAATGTTGGGTTTTCTAGTGTTTTGCATCAATCAAAATTTTTTGAAGTTGAAATTTGTTAGAGTTTGCAGAAGAAAGAAAATATGTGTATATATCCATATATATGTGCAGGTTCAATTCAAAAGAAAGAAGAAAGAAAGAAAATAGGTGTGTGTGTGTATATATATATGTATTTGCATGTTTAGGCCAAGTTTGGCATGACCTAAATAATACAAAAAGTCAAAAAGTCACTATCCTATTTAAGTCACATCATCTTATTTAAATCACATCACCTCTCTAACACATCACATCAAACCTAACCCAAACCCAACCCATATAAGCCAATAAGTTAAAAAGTGCACTTTTTTAAAACATCCAAAACCAACCCTTAATTTAAAAGAGAGAATGGGAAGAAGACAGGGGCATAAAAGTAAATTTATACATTCTGTTAACAGAAGTTAATATGCGTTTTAGTCCATAAATCACGTGGAAATTATGTGGTGATTTCCGAATGTCATGGGGTAAATCGCACACAGTGTAAACTACATGGGTAAAGTAAAGTTTGTCCTAATTTATTTTATAAATTTTACCTCAAAATGTAAAAAAAAAAATAAATAAATAAAACAAAAATGTCTAAGACCTCCTTTTTTTCCACCCCTTTGCCCCCCTCTCTCTCTCTCATTGGTTGGATTTTTTTTTTTTTTTTTGTCCTCCAATCACCACCTGCCACATGTGTGTAGGATGGTGAGGATGATAATTGGAGGGAACCTTCGCCACACAAAGTCACATCAACTGACTATGGGCAGGTAACATAAAGGAGGTATAACTTGTTTGGCATTTTCTATATTAGTTATTTATTTATTTTTAATTATATTATGTCTTTATTTTTTTATATTTTTATAAAATATTAAAAAGTATATTTATTTATTGAGTCATAATTAAAAAAATAAAAAATCATAATTAAACATTATATAAATATAATTATAAATTTCAAAATAATATTATAATTAAAAATGATGTAATTAATGATAAGAAATGTTTATAATAGAATTTCCGATTGAAATAGACAAAGACGTTATTTGATTTTTACGAATAAAATACAATCTGGGGCGGACAATCAGGCCCCATCACATAAAATAAAATAAACCTTTTAGGTTTGACTTTTTCTCAATATTAATTAATAGGCCCGTTTGGGAAACTTGAGTATTATTTTCTTTTTGCATTTTTTAAAATAAAAATTTTAATAATTAATTTTCAAACATAATCTTGTTGCGAGGAGTTTTAGAGTTTTTTCTAAATTTATTTTGATGATTTGAACTATTTATATTGTAAATTTTGTGGAGTATATTATTCATATAAATAATTAAGTTGATCAAATATCCGTAATCCTATGATCAAAGCTTAATAATTTTTTGAAATTATTAAAATCATGTTAACCATTTATTTTTCAAAAAAAACTATATGTTTTTTTTATGGGACTACATATGTTCAATTAATTTTATTTTTTGTGTAGATGATCTATTTAACTAATCTTACAATATGAACAATTTGAATCATTAAAAGAGACTTGGAATAAGCCCTCAATAGGCCTCACAATAAAAAGCTCTCTCTCTCATGAGCTCTCCTTCTGCTAGCATCGACGATCCGATCACTTCTCGCAAGGAAGAGGATCACCTCATCTGCAGTACGAAAAAGATCAAAAGCAAGGATTGCATGGGGGATCAGGACATGGAGATCACTGCTGAAAGCACGTCGGTACCTAACCTCTCTAACCCTCCAGAAGCTGTTTTGGATCTCCCCTCCCCTTCGGCAGTTGTCGGATCTGACCAGCCCAAGGCGAAATCATTCAAAGAAGCTCTCGCAATACCTAGAAGCAGCGATTTCTATTTTGATGATGCCGTCGACACCACCCTCTCTGATGATGAAGAGGAAGACGAAGATGGGGACACCAACATTCATAAGAATGACCTCCCCACGGAGCCCTCTAGTATACCAAGAATATCTCTACCCAAGAAACTTCTACAACAGATCAGGAAACCATGGACCAATACTCTCATTGTTCGACTTCTTGGTAAGAGCATAGGGTACCGGTTGCTCTGCAACAGAGTGAAGACCCTGTGGGCACTCCAAGAGGACTTTGATGCTATAGATTTGGGAAACAACTATTTTTCGTTTAAATTTTCTTCCCAGGAAGACTGTAACCATGTCTACACGGGAGGTCCTTGGGTCATCATGGACCACTACCTTACAATTCGGAAATGGAAGCCTGACTTTAAGGCCTCGGAAGCCTTTGAAACCACCACTGCTGTTTGGGTAAGGTTTCCGGAGCTTCCGATTGAGTATTTCCAAGAAAAGGTCTTAGATACCATTGCTAAGCAGATCGGAAAGCCCCTCAAAATTGACCTCACAACGGCCATGGCTACTAGAGGCAAATACGCCAGAGTTTGCATTGAAATGGATCTAAACAAACCCCTTTGCCCCAGATTTCTTTTAGGTAAGAAAAGCTATAACATTGAATATGAATCCATCCACTCATTTTGTTTCTTTTGTGGCAGGGTGGAACATCGAAGGGAACTATGCCGACACAAAGCAGCTCACCGATCCTCCCAGGTGCCTCAAGCCACAATCTCGCTGTCGGCCGGTGAGGGACTAGCCGTTTTAGAGAACCATGCAACGACACAATTACAGACGAATGACAACCAGCAACGCTCAGCGGACAGTGAGGCTGGTTTTGGGCCATGGATGTTAGTTACTAAAAGGAGCCGAAGGCCCACACCCACTCTGAAGGCCCAAAATAGTGGACCTTACCCAAAATCCAATAGATTTGCTGAGTTGGGCAATTCTGCTTATCAAAAGGAGGGCTCTGGACGAGGTAAAAAGAACACTAGATTGGGCTTTGACAAAGAGGCCTCATCATCCTTCAATGGTTTGACCCCTTCTGGGCAAGAGCTTTCCACTGTTAACCAGAAGTGTCATGACCCAAACCCGCCCCTATGGGTTAAGGACATAACCGGCCAGTAATCCTGAGATTACCTACGGCCTCAAACCAAAACAGATGTAACTCAACAGAGTAAAGGGGCCAAACGGAAGCAGTAATTAAAAACTTTGTCCATAGAGCCGTGCTTATATGCACTCCAAGCAAACCATACACATATGCGTTAATAACCCATATCAAAAGTACAGTTCCAAAAATTCTTTACACACAGGATCATCCAAAACGAGTCAACCCTTGACAGACTATCTACAAATATACATAAAGTCCTTGCCAACAAGACAAAGTGTAAATACATAACAAAATGGCAAGGAGGGGTCTCGTGCGTGAGACACAAGGTTAACTCCTCAAAACTCATGTTGTTCCTGGCAAACTTCACTGGGGCTGGGTTTGTGCATCTCTTGGCTCATCTACAAACACATGAATGAGCGTGAGCGATAGCCCAGTGAATAATATCAAATACAGCATTTACATAACATTGTAGAACAACATATTCCAAACGGCCTTGGGCCCAATCCACATTTCTATTCTTGTCAAAACGGCCTTCGGCCCATTCGATTATGTCAAAACGGCCTTTGGCCCAATCATGTATGTCAAAACGGCCTTTGGCCCACTCATTCGTGTCAAAACGACCTTTGGCCCATTCATTCGTATCAAAACGGCCTTTGGCCCACACATTCGTATCAAAACGGCCTTTGGCCCATTTATTTATGTCAGAACGGCCTTCAGCCCACTCATTCATGTCAAAACGACCTTGGGTCCATTCATGTTTATCAAAATGACCTTTGGTCCATTCATGTTTAACAAAACGACCTTTGGTCCATTCATGTTTAACAAAACGACCTTTGGTCCATTCATGTTTGACTTACATCCACAATCCCAATTAGCAATTTATAAGCTTATAAGGGGATAAACAATTGGACATTCACAAGCATTCAAATATCGATATTACTCACAGTGATCGGCTTGTGGATTTGCCCTGGAGCTCGACCCTACACATTTCACGAACACAAAAGGGTCACTAATAGCTCAATCCGTTCTTTAATTCACATATTCCTCTTTAGGCTTTATTTTTATCTCATTAACTCATTTACAATGCTTAACATATGCCTAAGAGTGCTTGCAAGTGAAAGAGAACGGAAAACGAAACACAGAATGCGAAAGCGAAATTTCAGAAATCAGGGTTCCCGCTCGAACGTAAACTTACCCGCTCGAGCGGACCCTTAAGGCCTGCAAAAGTTCTGGATAGGTGGAAATTGCGCTTGTTCGCCCAATATGGCGCTCGAGCGGAGGGCCTCTTAACATAGCTCCCCGCTCGAGCGTGACCTTCCCCGCTCGAGCGGACTCTATGTCTGCAAAAAGTACTGGATGCATCATTTTTACGCTCGAGCGTGAACTAGAACGCTCGAGCGGAAGTTCATCCTCTATGATCCCTCGCTCGAGCGTGAACTTCCCCGCTCGAGCGGACACCATGCCTGCAAGAACAAAATACTGGGAGCTCGAAATCCCCGCTCGAGCGGACATCAAAATTCTAGGTTTCCCAGATTATGTTCTTGAGCTCCAAAACAATTTTCCAGCTACAATTCTTGCATGCAATGGCTCAAATCTCAAATGTAATTGTCCTAACATGGTATAGGCCCCTAATTACAACTCAATGAGGCTCAATTTACAAATAATTCACATGCATGCCCCAAAACTCATTCTAACATGGTAAAATCATGCATTCAAGCTCATCTCTTAATTATTCAAATATGCATGCTAATTTTTGACCTCATTTCCAACCCAAACAAAACAAATGGTGTTCATTCTCATGGAATACAACAAAAGCATGCTTGCATGTAAGATTTAACACCTTTACTTCCATGTTTAACTCAATACATGCTAGATTATGCAATTCTACAACAATTATATACATGCATGCCTTCATTGACCATCAATTGAACACAAACAACTCCATTTCCTTAACATCAAGCTAACTCATGTTCTTGATCACCAAACACACTTGAATCCACACATTTACAATAAAAATCCATGAGTTCACTTACCTAGAAGCTTTGATCTTTCAAGCTCTAGACAATTCTTGAGCTAAACCTCCAAAATTCCCAAGCTTCAAGCTAAAATGCACAATTCTCCTCCTTTCTCTCACTATGGCCGGCCTCTCTCTCACTCTCAATTGTCTAACTCAGATTTTGAGTTTAAGAGAGCTAAAGAAGGGTGCAAAGATAATATACAACAAGCCCCACTAACAAATATTTTAATATAAAATAATAGGGCACTTAATTTATCGATTTAATCAGTTTAAATTGACCAAACTAAATTTTCAATTAAATTTCACCATAGGTTCTAAAAATTATGCCAATCACAATGGCGTAATCAATTCCGGGTTCTATGGCCGATAAGGCCCTCAATTTAATTCCCGAAGCGGATTATTCAAACAGATATTCCTACGATGAACAGATAGAATCCCAAAATCACATATATCCACATACAGGTACACAAAATCATATCAAAACATATAATCACATGCGTATTAGGGACCAATTAACATAATACAGAACAGGGGTATCACAAGAAGACTAACTATGTTAAGCTCTCCAACCACTCCGAAAGCTCATGTCTACCCCCTCTACACCCAACACCATATACATCATCTAACCCACGTGCAAACCTAGCCTTGAGCTCACCTACCCATAATGATAATGACAACTCTCAGAAAGAGTCCACTCCTACTCTGGAGCCTGAAGCTACTTCTCTCAAGGATTCTGATACCATATCTTCAGAAATCCCAATGGACGTGATAACTGAAGCCACCCCTAACTCTCCCTCACCTATCCCTCCCCCTTTAAACTAGTCCTTATCTCTTAGAGAAGGGAAATCAAGAGCTAGAAAACCTCCTGATCCAGACATCCAACATGGCAGAAGAGATGAACCTCCCAGAAGTAACAATCAACAGGATGAAAGGCAACAACTTGGGGCTGTTGTTAGAATCAGGGACAGAAGCAATTCACCGAGTAGACATAATATGGTGGATAGAGCAAATAAAGCTGAGAATCGAACCAAGGTGGAGCAACATAGCCATACCTCCACTCCACTCACTGCAAATAGCATCAATGCGATCGATAGACCAAGATCATCGTAGGATCCGTAGCCTTCTACCAGGTATTATAGCTGACCCTCTACCATTATTTCTATCCATGGATTCGCTCAAAATCTTGATTTGGAACTGCCACGGGGTTGGTAACAATACCTTTCGACGCAACATGCCTGAGCTCCTTAAGACCCACAAACCTGAGATTATTGTTCTTTTGGAAACGAAAGTCATGTTCAGTGCCATGGGAAATTTCTTCAGTAATATGGGGTTCTCCGCAGCTACCATTGTTGACCCAGTGGGAAGATCAGGTGGAATTTGGTTAATCTAGGACACTGACCAAGCTAACGTTCGTGCATCTGCTGTCATCAATCAGTACATACAGGCCACGGTTCATAAAGAGGACTACGAGGAATGGGTGTTCAACGCGGTGTATGCCAGCCCTAACCTCTCCCTGAGAGAGGCTCTTTGGGAGGAATTGGAAGTTACAGCAGGGAACTTAAACAAGCCTTGGCTTATAGCCGGCGATTTCAATGACTATGCTAATCAGAGCGAGAGGAGGAGTTTCACACACACCCCTAATCAGAACAGAACCCTGAGGTTTATGGAAAGGATCAATAATTGCAATCTCATTGATTTAGGAAGTGTTGGTCCCCGCCTCACATGGACCAACAACCGTCAAGGCCTGGCTAACTCTAAGGAGAGGCTGGATCGAGCTATGAGCAACGATCAATGGCGAGCCCTTTTTCCTGAAGGAACTGTGAGGACCCTCCCACGTACCTACTCAGATCATTCTCCACTGATAGTATACACTCAAGATATGCATCCCTCTAACCCTCAGAATAGGCCTTTTAGATTTGAAGCGGCCTGGCTTTGCCACCCTACTTTCCTTGAAGTTGTCCAACTTTCTTGGTTAAATAAAGATTTTAAACTCCTTGAAGCTATTAACAATTTTACTCAGAATGTTAAAACCTGGAATAGAGATGTTTTTGGTAACATATTTAAACGCAAAAGAAACCTGTTGGCCTGTATAGAAGGTATCCAAAAAAATCAAGGCCAGGTCTTTTCTCACAACCTTCATATCCTGGAGAAAGACCTCATCAAACAATTTAATTCGACCCTTTTTCAGGAAGAGATTCTTTGGTTTCAAAAATCCAGAAATAAATGGCTCACTTTGGGTGACAATAACACTAGATTCTTCCACATGTCTACCTTAACCAAGCGAAGAAAGCTTAAAATTCATGTGCTAAAAGATGATCATGGTAATTGGATCTCAAACACTAATGATCTCAAAAAACACATCATGGATCATTTTAGTCAACTTTTCCAATATGAGGAAATTCACCTTGTGGATAAAATAGATTAATATTGCTAGAACCTGCTTCACCACTGAAGACAATAATCGTCTCCTTGTCCCTGTGTCTAACTCTGAAATATGGAAAGCCATCAAAAACATTAAAGCGTTCAAAGCCCCGGGGAAAGATGGACTCCAATCTATTTTCTACCACAAACACTGGAATACTATTAGCACCTCTGTTTGCCATTTTATCCAAGGGTGCTTTCAATCAAAAAAAGTCCCCAAAGAAATCAATGAAACGCTCATCACTCTTATACCCAAGCTGGATAATCTCGAAGTCGTAAAAACAATTTAGACCTATCAGTCTTTGCAATGTCATTTATAAGTCCATATTCAAAATCATTGTCAACAGACTCAGACCTCTTCTACCTAACCTTATCTGTCACACCCTAAACCCGCCCCTAAAAGTTTGGGCATGACCCGTTCGAAAACGAACACTTAACCTGTTGTAAATAACATATGGGGCCTCATCGGAAGCATAAAGTAAAAAAATAACTATACATATAAATTCCATTGAGCTACATCTACATGCCAGGACCTCTTATATATCACATTCATCATGGAAAATAGATAAAGCTCCAAACCATATTTTGTAGCATCGGTGATAAACAACATACCTACAGACCCAGCCCCATCATTGGGCTTATACAAAAATCATTGAAGTTCTACGTCTTCAACCTTAAATGGGTAATCAAAATTAAGCCAACATTTCAATAGTCTTTACAAAAATAAATGGCTTCGTGCAGTGCCTGAACCCACGAAGGTTGATAAAAGAAAACGGGTGTCATGACTAGGACTGACCACCTGGTAGGTTACCTACAGAAACAGACATTAAACAGAGTGAGCCAAGCTCAGTGAATAGTAATACATAAATAAAACGATGCTTAACTTGAAACATAACACATAGCAATGCATATAAAGATGTAGAGTTCACATAGTTAGTCTGATTCTGTGCTAAGTACATAACGGCCTTAGGTTCAATCTTGCAACATAAACATGGTGGCTATAAGCCCTTGAAACATGGTGGCACGAGGCCCTTGAAACATGGTGGCTATAAGCCCTTGAAACTTGTGGCATAAAGCCCTTGTAACATATGGCACTAAGGCTCTTGAAACATATGGCATAAAGCCCTTGTAACATATGGCACTAAGGCCCTTGAAACATGTGGCATGAAAGCCCTTGAAAAGTTGGCATGAAGCCCTTGATACAAAGAACTTGTAACATCCTTGAAGTTGTAACATACGTGAACTTGTAATAGACTTAAACTTGTAACATACATAAACTTGTAACAACATAAACTTGTAACATACATAAGCTTGTAACAGACTTAAACTTGTAACATATACTTGAAACATACCTGAACATACTTGAACTTGTAACATACTGGAAACATGCCTGAAACATACTTGAACATCATTCATTAATTCAAATGATACATATCATACTAGAGCATTTCTTGTTTTATCATGTCATTATTGTACGCTTAACAATGAGAGACTAATTCACATTCTCATGAGGGTCACACAATGATGCTAAACTTTGCACTTATATCGTAGATTCTGGATAACTTCCAATTCATAAGCAACATAGCAAAATAACTTCAATTCATCGGGATACACATAGCTACTCTCATATTTACTCAGAATCCATTCTTCAAGAATGAACATAAATTCTTTTGGGTAAATGACTTACTTTACATGCTCTATTAATCAATAGCATACACCTTTGCTTAATCATTCTCATATGTTAACATAGTTGCCTTGCCTTGTAATTAACAGAGTCCTAATGGTAATCGTTACATCATTCCCATGAGTTGACATAATTAACGTAAAGTTAACAGGACATTCCTGATAATTAGTAACGAAAAGTAAGTACATTTTCATTAGATTATAGATGACTTTATTCGTTTCACAATTTCACAGTTCGGCCCTTGGCCTGAGGGGTTCACACATTCACAAGTTCTTTTGATGTTTTCATAATTTCACAATATTTCTCACATAGCATACATAACTTCACAACTTCTTTGATGTTTCCATGAGTTCACAATGTTTCTCACATAGCATACATAGCATACATGTCAACATAATTCTTACGACAAAGATCATAACGTCAATAACAATAACTATTAACGGTTAAAGGTACATCGAAGTACTACTACTCACAGCGTTCAGGTGCTTGGTCCGCCCCTGTAGCTGACCCTACACAATTCACGTAATTCAAACATCATTTATCATAGTACATCACCATTCAAGTCAGCATTATTCAACACAACATAACTTCAACAAAAGTCAACATTTGGTTCATCAACACCATTTGTAATTTAACATAATTCAAAATAAATCCTTGAATCCCATTTCAACATTCCAAAACCAAGTTCATATCATTCATACCATTAATAGATTATTTCCCCAATTTTCCCTTCACATGATAGCATGAATTCCAATATTCATAACAAAGTTCATTCGCAAATTTTAAACATAATTTTCAAACATTTCTAAATTTTAATTAAACTTGAACACATATAATTCAATACCTCAATTTCATTATTCTACTTTCAATTTGGGCCAAATCATTGGGTATCATCATTAATCAACCTAGGGTTTCAAGAAAAATGAGGATTTTTAACAAAAATTCACACTTCTTAAATTACAACTTTTAATTCCAATTTTCCTAATGATTCTACATCTAGGATTCACAATTCATCATTTTAACCCACCAATTTAACTTCCAACATCTCAAACTCTAAATCCCCAAATCTCATAATATGCCCTAGATGATAAAAATGAAGATTTTTGCATTAATATACTGAAGTTACCATAAATCTATCCATAGATGTAAGTATTGAGGAGATCTAGAACCCCTACCTCGAAGAACAAACAAAGGAGCGAGCTTGGATGAGATTCCACCTCAATTTCGAAATTCAATCGGTTGAAAATGTTGACCCTTTCTTGTTCTCCATCCTTGATACAAGATCCATGGAGGATTTGTTGATAAAAGTGGAGGAAATCAATGTTTTGGAAGCTAGGGTTTCGGACATGGAAGAGGGGAGAAGAAGAGAGGAAAAGAAATTGCAAGAAATGGTCCAAAAATCCCGTTTTTGGAGCTGCTGTCCCGCACAGACCGCATGTGCGGCGCTATTCCCCGCACGTGCGGCTCTGCTTCCAGCACAGATGTGAAAACTTCAAACGGGTATAACTCTCTCATCGGGACTCCGTTCTAGGTCGTTCTTGTGTCCAAATCGAAGCCCCGGAAATAAGCTTTCCAATGGTTCTAACCTCACATTCAAATTCAAAGTGTGGAAAAAGAAAAGGACAAATGAATGACGGCTGATCGTAGGTTAACTATTCGAATTAAATTCGTTGGTCCAATCTTACTTTACCATCATACCACCACCTCAAACAATACCCCAAAATAAGGTAAGAACATTCCAAATACACTATTAAGAATGTCAAAAATGAGCCCATGCTCGAGCGGAGGGTAAAAAATTTCAAGCCGATACAATAAAGGTCGCCATAACTCAGCAGATAATTCTTTAATTCCGATAGATATAGTTAAATTAAAACACATTAACCCCTAATTAAATAAGGATGACTTTCTATACGCATTTTGGGGTCATTACATTATCAGTCCCAATCAGAGCAGTTTTATCCCCGGCAGAACCACCACTGATAATATTATCATCACCCAAGAAATCCTCCATACACTTAGATGTAAAAAAGGTAAACTTGGTGGCATGATCCTCAAAATCGACCTTGAGAAAGCTTATGACCGAATTTCCTGGGATTTCATACACCATACCCTTAAAGAATTCAAACTTACTCCGGACTGGATTACCCTCATCAT
Organism: Camellia japonica; assembly: GCA_030407325.1. NCBI lineage: Eukaryota > Viridiplantae > Streptophyta > Magnoliopsida > Ericales > Theaceae > Camellia > Camellia japonica. The sequence goes on from JAPPVO010000032.1 coordinate 63,394,873, forward strand.
GAATTGTGTGACTTCTGTTAACTCTGCTATAATTTGGAATGGGGAAACTTTACCCAATATCAATGTGGGGAGAGGTCTCAGGCAAGGGGATCCTCTCTCCCCTTATTTGTTTGTCCTCTGCATGGAAAATCTCTCCAATATGATTCGTCTTAAAACGAAGAGTGGAAAATGGAATGGCCTCAAGGCTTCTAATAACAGCCCTCCTATTTCCCACCTGTTTTTTGCAGATGATTTGATTCTCTTTGCTAAAGCTAATAGAAGTAACTGTAATTGCATTATAGAAGTTCTATCTGAGTTTTGTGACATGTCTGGTCAAAAAATTAATTTTCATAAATCAAAAATGTACTTTTCCCCCAACATTCCTCGAAAGGAAGCTCTCCCCCTCAGCAATTTGTGTGGCATATCCATCACTACTGACCTAGGGAAATACCTGGGAACTCCTCTCCTCCACACCAGAGTGAGAAAAACTCATTTACAAGATATTCTTGATAGAATGGCCAAAAAACTATCTGGTTGGAAAGCCAAAAATTTATCTCTTGCTGGCAGAGTTACTCTAGTCAAGGCTGTTACTTCTTCCATGCCTAATCATTTAATGCAAACCATGGAAATTCCTAGAAGAGTTTGTGATCAAATTGATAAACTGAATAGAAACTTTCTATGGGGTAGTACTGAGGATAGGAAAAAGGTTCATCTAGTTAACTGGCAGCAGGTTTGTAAATCTAAAAGAAATGAGGGCCTTGGTATAAGACAAGCTAGAGTCCAGAATTCAGCTCTCATATCTAAGCTGGGATGGAAATTGACCAATAACTCTGATGAGCTTTGGTACAAAATTCTAAAAGCTAAATATCTCAAGGACCATTCAGTCTCTAACTGGCCCACCCAAAGAAGAGCATCACACACTTGGAAAAGCATTATCAGGAATGAGGAGGTCCAGAGTAGGAATATAAAATGGAATGTTGGCACCGGGGAGCACATAGCACTATGGACTGATTGGTGGTGTGGTGACCAACCTCTGTGCATCACTCAACCAGGGGATCACATTGACAACACAACCAAAGTTAGTTCTATAATCAATGAAGAAGGACAATGGGACTTAACCTCAATTCAAGATCTTATTCCCCAATCAGTAAAAGAGGAAATCTTCAGTATATATAGACCAAGGTATGTAACTTTTAGTGATAACCCTCTTTGGAAAGGCTCAATTAGTGGACAATTTACAACAGCAGCAGCCTACACAGCTATTTCAAATGAGGACAGAGAGGAAGTGAATTGGCAGTGGCTTTGGAAAATAAAGGCCCCTCAAAAACTCAAAACCTTTCTCTGGCTTGTTTTGCATGAGAGGCTCCTGACTAATCACATGAGATTCATCAGACAGCTCTCAAACTCTGAGATTTGCCCCAGATACCAAACTTGTATAGAAGATATGTTCCATCTGCTTCGGGACTGCCCTAAAGCTAAGGCAATATGGCTTAACCTTACCAGTCTTGACTGGTGGCAGCATAGCAACCACACTCCTCTGCAGGCTTGGATTAAAGTTAATATGAGAAGCAAGGATCGGGTGCACAATATTCAGTGGCCTACTCTTTTTCTGACAACACTTTGGCACATTTGGAAAGGGAGGAACAAAGAAGTGTTTGATAACCTCTCCATACCTTCATATATTACTGTTAACACCATTCTTGAGCAAGCTATGGCAACCCATGAGGCCTTCTAGGACCTCCTGAACCCACATTTCAGAGATCCCAATCTAATGTTGTGGTCTTGTCCTATTGCAGGTAAGCTAAAACTAAACACGGATGGAAGTTCCAGAGGCGACCAAAACCAGTCCGGATTTGGAGGGCTGCTCCGCGATGAAGTTGGAACTTGGGTGTGGGGGTACTTCGGCTATTTAGGAAACTGCACAAGTCTGGAATCTGAGCTGTGGGGAATTTACAGAGGGTTGACCATCATCATGCAGAAGGGATTGACCAACATTGACATTGAGACCGACTCTCAGACAGCTATGGAATTGATCCGAGATGGCTTTGCTGCAAATTCTCCCTACCGAGCACTCATTGAGGATGCTCATTTCCTCCTACGGCGCTACCAATGCTCACTGAAAGCCATCCCTAGAGAAGCTAATTAGAGTGCTGATGCTCTGGCTAATTTAGGTGTAAACCAGCATGAACACACTGTCTTTCTAGAGGATCCTCCAAGATCCATTCTCTCTTTTTTGATCACTGATATGAGCACTGTTAGCTCTAGTAGGGACTGATGTTCCCAGGAATGTAACAGTTAACTCTTCTTGGTTGAACTTTTATCTTCTGTAAGAATAAAAAAAAATAGGCCTCACAATAACTTGTTGTGCCTTACGATAATTTTGAGAGAATTTAAGAGGTTCACAATAAATCTCGTTTCGATTAATTTGAATCATTTATTCTATAAGGTTTATATCTATGAAAATAATTAAATTGATTTAATAATCATAGTTTTTTATTTTAACGCATTTATTTTTGAAAAAATATAAAACAAATATTTTTAAAAATAAATTATTCATTTTTATGGAGATAAATGCGATAAAATAAAAATATTACAATTATCGAATCAATTAAATTTTTTTTTTTATAAATGATATACTTGAAAAATCTTATAAAATAAACGACTCAAATTATAAAACAATAATGATTGAAACCCTATCCCCACAAGCCCCCCTACAAATCTGGACCACTCATGATGTGGACCCCACATATATATGAGTGGATTTTACACATACATGGAGGGTCAGAATCACTTTGAGAATGTGGGGGTCATCCCCAAGAATCAAGATCTTCTGCTTGACTTCTCTCCTTAACTCCCTACTTACTGGGCTATTGGCCCCACTTTTGAGCCCAATTTCGATAATTCGAATCGTTCTCATTTTAAGATTTGTCGAGTATATCATACCTGTAAAAAATCAAATTGATCAGATATCAGAAACTACGTGTTCGGATCATCGAACTAAAAACTATTTTTAAAAAAAATTAATAAATAGTTTGCTGAGCACATGCTTTCTCATATCTGATCAACTTGATTTTTTACAGATATGATATACTCAATAAATCTTAAAATATAAATAGTTCGGATTATCGAAATTGGATCAAAAAGCGAGTCTAATGACCTAACAAGTAAAAAGCTAATGAAAGAAATTAAAGAGAGGATCCTAATTTCATCGGCAAAGGGTCCCAACCATTTCTCATTATAAAAGCGGGACTTGTTGTCAACTCCACATGCCTGGAGAACAACCTCCAATGGAGGGGCAGCCCAATCTTTTCTACATTACCTCCGATGGAGGGGCAGCCCAATCTTTTGTACATATATAGCATTTTTTGGAAAATTGGTTAAAAATTAGTTTTTTGATTTTTTTAAATTTTTTTGAAAATAAAGTGTAAAAAAATAAAGAGTTGATATGACTCAAAATAGATTAAAAGTCAAAAAATGACTTTTAACCCTCTACCCAAAAGAGGCTATAGTATATATCAAGAATAATAAAACAGTGGTGGGTATAAAATAAAGTCTTGGGCACAAGTTTTTGTTTAGTTGTAATTGTTAGAAATTATTTTTAAATGGGTTTTTGTTTGTTTTTATTAAATTTTTTATATTTTAATCAAATTTTTTATTTTTATTTTGTAAATATATCAAGATTAGATGAATCTAAAAAATTTAAAAATAACTAAAATATGGAGAAAAAAAAAATCACTAAGAACAAATGAAAATCGAAAAAAATACACAGTTTTTTTGTTTGAATTTTCATTTATTTTTAGTATTTTGTAAATATTTTACCCAATTTATTTTAAAATTTAGATGCATCTTGATTAGGTGCATCTAAAAAGTATAAAGAATTGATAAAAATAAACACTAAAAATAAACACTAAAAATAAACGATAACTTATCTAAAAATAGTTTTTAAAAAATCAAATCAAACCGAGGTTCCAAATTCAAACATAAAAAAACTTTGTTTGAAAAAAGTTAAATAAATATAATAAAATACAAAAAATTAAAAACAGAAAAACTGTATTTAAAAATTCAAAATGAAATAGATGACATTTTTTTTTTATATTGATTTAAAAAAAACAATATAAAAAATTATGAGAGACCTACGTATAGGTCCTAATAGGTGGATTTATTATCCAATAGGTTATGTGATAATTAATAGCATTTTTCACTAAACACTATTAAAAAACGTCATTAATTGTTAATTTTAAGTGGCAATTTAAAAATTTTGTCACAAAAAATATCACTAATTATAAATTTTAGTGACAGTTTAAAAAATTCGTCATCAAAAAATGTCACTAATTTTTAACTTTTAGTGACAGTTTGAAAAATTTGTCATAGAAAAACGTCACTAATTGTAAGTTTTAATTACAATTTATAAAAATCGTGACAAAAAGAAAGATCAGTAATTGTCAATTTTTAGCACATATGTAAAAAATAGTTACAAATAATTATTTTTAGCGATGATTTTATTATGACTTATTTTCAATGCGACTTTGTGGAAATTAAATTCAACTATTAGGATTTATTAGTAGTTTACTCAAAAAAAATTATCAAGTAGTAAATGAAATAACTTGTACAGGAAGTAAATATTATTTACTTTTGTACTCCTTGTACTCCTTGTGACCAAGCTCTGTACTACTCCGAATGGCGTTGTACAGGACTTGTATGGCATTGCATGGAGGCGTCGCAGGACTTGTATAGTTTGTGCGCGCACTACTTTGCTTGTCTTTTCTTGGACACGTGGATATATTATCCTCTTCTTACCTTACACGTGTGCGCGTCAATACTGCTAAACAACATTAATTAAACATTCAAACTGTATTAACGCGTACTACTGGCGGGTTTTCTTCCCAGCATTCCAATTGGGCTACGTAGCATATGCCTGCCGAGCTATCCATAGCTCGGTTTGATGTCGACCAACCTTCAAGGCTGAGCTATCCCTAGTTGGTCCAAATCCGAGATGCTTAGTCAACTTGGTCTGTTATCTCCAGCCCAGTTGAGTTACATCCACTCGCCAAGGCTAACCCCGCCCAACTCAGTAACACAACGGAGACACTTAGCCCCGTCAAGGACGGTGTCATCATCTCTTCTAGCTTGATCCCTGTCCTGAGCCTACCAACCAGCCTGGCCCAATACCCAAGTCTCAGGCCTACTTGGTAGCACAGTCCAACGTCGTGGGTTAAATGATTTGCTTGATCCATTTGTTCGGCACGAATTCCTCTCTCATAACTCATGAGCACTCAATATTTTTTCAAAGAGTAATATTATAGAAATAAAAAAATTACAAAAAATTCATATAACATGATATAGCATTCTATGATATTTTCATTTCTATCTAAAATACTTATGGGTGTTTATGGATTAGACTGATCTAGTTTTAGATTATTTCACGAGTTGAACTGGTTCTTATGCTTTGGTTCTACAATTCTAAAATTTTTATATAATAATAAATATGATATATATTTTATATTAATAAATAAGAAAATAATAAGTTTGGTTAAATTGATTGAAGATTTTTAATTTCACAATCAACATTAATATTCAAATTTTATAAAAAAAATAAAAAATATATATCCAAGTTCAACTCAAAACCATAATAAAAATTTTGAAAGTGAAAAAATTCGAAATACTTTGACTTTTTTTAGAACATGTCCGAATCAAACAACAATGATTCAAAACATTTCTTTTTACATTATATCGGAAACCTAAGGATTTAATTGTATGAATATATAAAATATAGTAGGTAAATTAGCGTCACAATAGTGAAAGAATCGTCGTATTCTGTCATATTCTCCGAAAGATAGATTATTATGAATCATACTTGACATTCATCTATTTGAAAATTATACTTGACATTCATCTACTTCAAAGGAAACTTGTCTACAATTTTTTTAAAATTTATTTCATGCACCGATTCTTAAATTCTCATTATAGTAAAATATTTATGTGATATTTTTGTAAATTTTGTGAGTAAATAAAGTTTCCTGAAAAATAAACTCCAAAGAAAGTAGAGTAGAAATCAGGCCTATTTTGAAAAGTGATCTTTTTTAACTTATTGATTTATTATTAAAAAAAAAAAATGATCTAAATTCAATAAATTATTGTTATTATTTTTTTTCCAAAAGGGGCATTTAAATTTAGGGGTACTTACCAATTAGTCCTATTAACTAGACTTATTTACCTACAGGTCCTAACTAATAAATTTAACACTAAAAAAATAAGAGAGTGATAAATTTATCACTAAAAATTTATTCATAAAAACAAAGAGACTGATAAATTTATCACTATAAATTTATTCATAAAAATAAAAGACTGATAAATTTATCTTTATCACTTAATAAATTTATCAATAGGACTTAATGAGTAATAAGTCTCCAAAATAAGACCTATTAGGTAATAAATCTCCAAAATAGGACCTATTGGTAGTTTACCCTTAAATTTAAACAGTTGCACTATTTGCCAAACCATCTATTTGCTTTAAATAATTTCAAGGATATATCCGAGTGTTACATTTATTACTTTCCTTTTTGAAATCCTTGTCACAACAACTAAGCCCTAATGTGTTGTTTGTTTGGATATCTCTCTGGGTTTTTTTGATTAATCGATGAAGCACAAAATGGAGAAGAATTCAGCTGAAAAAGAAGAAACCATTGAAATGTACGATCATGGTGATGATCAACAGCAACAACAACAGCAAATGGGTAATTTTCTACTCTTGAACAAGAAACACAAAATGGATATGAATTTGATACAATTCAGTAGTAGTAAGTCCATATCAGACTTGCCATATCAGCTCCTCAACGAGATTTTTTCAAGATTACCTTCCAAGACTGTTCTTTCTTGCAAGTCTGTGTGTAAACCGTGGTTTTTTTTTTCTCTCTAGTCCTGATTTCCTCAAAACCCATTTCGAGAAATCCTCAGTTTGTGCTCTAATTCTCTCCTATGGCAATCGAGGAAGCTCAATTCCCAAAACCCTTCACTTAATCGAGGCCCAAACCGTTTCTGATATCACTGATGATTGTGAATTTGTTTTCAATGGTGATGTCAAGGTCAATCTTGTTTCTAAATTCGATCACCCTATGAAGGACGCAGAGATTAAGCTCATCCCCAATTATACTCTCCCCTGTAGTTGGCTCACTGTGGTGAATTCATGCCGCGGATTGGTCTGTATGGTTACTTCTGATTGTCCTACTCTTCTTGTTGTTTGTAATCCAATTGATGGTGATTACATTACAGTTAGCACAACCCATTTGACATATGCTTTTCTTATTGGACTTGGTTTTAGTCCCAATACTAACCAGTACAAATTGTTGCGAATGGCCCAACGACAGGTTATCGAACCGGTCCACGAGGAGTGTTGGTTCAGTTGGGGGACTGAATTGTACACAATTGGGAGTGGAAGAACATGGAGGAGGGTCGAAAATGTGCCTGATTTGCAGGTATTCTGTCATGTTAGACCATCATTTATTACTTCTGTGAATTGGTTTCTTTTTTGGTTGTATGGTGACTATGAATTCATAGATTCTTTTGATTTCGATAATGAGAAGTTCAGGCTTGTCTTGCCGCCTCATGGGTTTCATGGTGTAAGGGGTTTTGTGAGTTTGGGAGTATTAGGTGGTTCTCTATGTCTGTCTAATGCTTCTTCTTTGAAAAAATGTGAAATTTGGATTTTGAAGAATAACGGTACTATACAAGAGTGTTGGATTAGAGCATATGTTGTCAAAATTTCAACTGAACTGTTCCAGTTGTGGGACGATGGTTGGGGTGGTTTTTATAAGCCTATAAGATATCTGAACAATGGTAAAGTATTGATGTTCTATTCCCGAAATGCCCTAGTTGTTTATGACCCGGTCAAACAAACTGCGAGATACCTAAAGATCCCAGGGGTTCAACGAAAATGCGAAGCAATTCCTCATATTCCATGTCTTGTTTCTTTGAAGGATGTCATGGGGGATAATTCAAAGTTATTGAATATCAAATCAAGGTAAGTTTCCCAGCATTTTAAATTATGATATTTATTTTAGCATAAATAAATTATGATATTTATTTTAGTTTTAAGTTGTGCATTCCACATGATCAGAATTTGTGAATTTATATGTTGTTTTATTAATCTTATTTAATGCAAAGATGTTTCATTGAATTTTATGAGTAATGGTATAAAATTTTTCAATTTTTTCTTACTCGGTCACGAGAGTTGTCTCTATCATATTATTCAAGTGGGTCCTATTTCAAATTTTAAAATTTCATCCATGTATGCCACATCTGTTAGTCAAATAAAGTTTGTAAGACTTGTATAATATTTTCCATTTTATATTATCATAAGGTTTTAAAGTCTGTAGTGGTGATGCACCCAGCACTTAGTTACTTCACTCCATAATTTTGTTGTAGTTGGATGGTATTTTTTGACAAAATAAAATTGATATATTGTATGGTGGTTAGCTATGACTATTTTCAAATTACGTAACGTCGCTCTTAGGATTAATTTGAAAATTTAATACTTTCCCTCAAGGCATTCCCCCTGTAGGGGCATGGGTGTTTGGGTGTGGTTGAAAGGGGTGGGGCTGATTTTGCCAATCCAGAAAAAGAAAAAAAAAAAGAAAAGGTATTCTCCTTCTAGTTCAGTTTTCATTTTTTGTCCGGCTGTTTCAGTATTCCTTTTTCAATCACTATTCTTTTCTTTTGGTTTTCACTTGTCTTCTACTTTATTGGCTTTCCTTTCAGTCCTTTTATTTTGGTTTTCTCTCTCTCTCTTTTTTTTTCTTCTTCTTGTTGTTCGGTTTCACTTTTCACTCTACTTCATCTTCTGTTTAGTTTTCACCTGTATTTTTCTTTTTTCTTCATCTTTGTTTTGGTTTTCACTTTTCAATCCTCTCCCTGTTTTGTTGGTTTTCACTTTTCAGTCCACCTTCTCTGTTTCCGTACTCATTTTCTCAGCCTCTTTTTTTTATTTTTTTTTTCGTTGTGATTTTTTTTATTTTTTATTTTATGAACCGTGTATATTGCTGGCTTTGTCCTTTCCTTTTTTATTGTATTATGTATGTAAGGATAGAATTAAAATAATTTTATCCATGTTTTTTTTTTTTTTGCATTGAAGTAACATAATTTTGATGGCATTATCCTTGTTTTATTGTATACAGACGTGCATTTCACATTGATTAATTGTATGAATGTCATTTGTTTTTGGTAATCATATGCATGTATCATTCAATTAGATGTTTAAGACATTTGATATTTAGTATTGAGTAGGGTAGAATATTTGCCTCTACTTTTGGAAAAGGGTAGGACGAGGAACATTAATTTGAATCGCGCTACTACTTTTGGCTACCTAACTGTCGGGAAATCGGGAGTTTTTTCAGAGAATCTCAGTGTCGTGGTGGTGCTATGAGATGGCAATTTATTGTGTAGAAGAATAGATTCGTGGGCCTATTGATTGACCATAGATGCGAACTGATCAACCGCTATCTAAGAGAAGATGAGTAGTTCTTCTATTTTTCAAGGGCAAGGGGAGAACATGTAGTGGCTTGCCTAGATCTCGTATTTCCCACGTAGTCCATCAGTCAAACCAACAATTCTCTTCTCAAAGAAATAGAGTCTTTCCGGTATGCAGCTCCGCGGGCTAAGAGTTCATCATCGGGGCAGGGCGAAAACGAACATAGGATCATGGCCTTTCTTCTTTCGTTTGTTTGTGTCTGGTCCGTTAGTGTTATGATGTTAGTGTAGCAAGACAAACAAATAAGAATGCTAAATATACTCTATATGCTTAGCTTTTGATATTAATTGTTTCGTAGATACTTATTGTGTTATGAAAGACTATAAAACATAACTCTAGATGCTCAACATTAGTAGTAGATAGAGGAAAATTAAAATTAGATTTGAAAAATTGAGAGACTAGCTTTGTAAAAATCTAAACTCATTTGTGAAGTTGAAAGACTAGCTTCTAACGATCCCAAGAGCCTCAAGCAACACAGATCTAATCGATCCCAAGAGCCTCATGCAACACAAATCTAGTCTCTGATTAATGATTTAAATTTAGTTTATCTTTTAATGTTAATAAAATATATTTTGTTTTATTTGTGTATAGAGCAAATAAAAATATATTTTATTTTTTGCATCCCCATCGTGTCCCTGTCCTGATTTTTTTGAAATCACCATGCACTTTCGTTCCTGTTTGGATGACTGACTGTGGCTAGTGATTGGCATGAGTCCAATTGTGGAGGTCTTTTTGGAGAAAGCTTTCAGCTGTATTGCGCTGCCTGTTATCTCATGGAGATGAGAGTCAGCACAAGTTGTTGTTTGGGATGACTTTGGGTGGATGTAAAACTGCAGTTTTGTTTTTGGGTGTTGGTTGGTCCTTTCCCGCCTCCCCTGTTTCAGTTGCTTTTAGCTTTTTGCCTTAGGGTGTGTTAGTTTTGCTTAGCCATTGCATTGTGAGTTTAATCTTTTAGGTTCAGTGTTTTGGTCTTGTGAACCCTTTGGCTTGGGTGTCGCTTTTTGAAGCTGTGTTGACCCTTGGGGTCGTGTCTTGAGGATCATTGTAAAATGACACAAAACGCACACGTTAGGGATTATATATGTATTTTATTACTATTCCAGTAATGATTTAAAAGGGTTATCTAAAATTGGACCACTATAGATTTTATTCATGAACTGGTTGGCCTGGCCTAAAGGCCTACAATCATTTTGAACGGGAGGATTTCCCTGCATAGCTCATACAAACTGACCATACATGTATTTTTATCCTTCAAAGAATTGCAAATTCTCTAAATAACTACTAGTTCTTACCTGTTGAACTTGTGCTTAAAAATTTCTCCTGAACACTAGGGATATTTCATGATCTTCAATTCATGGTCATGGCACACATGTAAAGATATCCTAGTGGTGATTTCTTGAAGAAAATTATCATTTCGTGGCAAATTATTTTTTCCTCCCAACTCTTTTTAGTTGGTTTGCATGTGAGAGTAGGTGTTGTATAGATGCTGAACAAGCTTCATGTGGCATTCTAATTTCAAACAAAAGAAATTGGCACAGTGAGAATCTATTTTGTTTGAAAACCATTCTTGTTCCTTATGCTTTGGAAAGGAGAGAAGCTTTTGTGTTCTTTATGACTAAATCTTTGATTTTTCTTTCTTATTTTCTTTCTACAGGGCCACACAACCACAGTTGTCAGCAATTGAGAAAATGCAGCACTGAAAATCAGGTGACAAGCCGGGCCACATTTTCATTTGTGATTCTTGTTTTTAGGAGTTTCTTTTAATAGACAGATAATATACATTGGAACAAAATTGATTTCCATTTCTTGTGTGTTTTTTTTTTTTTTAAAGTGATAGGCTAGGAATATACAGAAACTTGATCTGATCAACCCATCTTCTGAATTGATAGACTAGGAATATATATGACATTCTTTCGTGTTTTTTTTTCCTTCTCTTTTCCCCGTCTTCTGGGTTATTATTATTATTATTATTATTATTATTATTATTATTCTGGAGAGGTTGGTGTGGAATGCTCATTCATCAGGTATTTTCTTAGTTAATTCTTTGCATAAACATTTTGATTCATCTTCGGGTATTAAAAATTAGCATCACAGAGAAGATCTGGAAGACTGCAGCTCCTCCACGCATTCAATTTTGTTCTCTAACTAACTAGTTTGGAGAGATAGAATTAAAACTTCAGAGCTTTTGTTGAGAGGTATCCTAAATGAACAGGTTTTTACTTCTTTTTATTTATTTATTTTAGTAAACGACTTATTTGTAAACCTAAGATGTACAAATCCATGAGGGTGTCGGAGTTTGATGCACTATCTCCCTTCAACACTTGAGCGAAATACAATAAATGAAAGGAAAATCCAAGATCAACCTCGTCATCTCTACCCTATGAGAACTATGAGATTACCCCAAGGACACTTTTCGGATCAAGGACCAACCATGCATAGAACCGTGCTCAACAAGGGGAATACATTAGTTATTCGCTCTCAGGTTGTACAATAAGAGCCGGAGAAGGGGCAATCACTTATTCTCAAAATGATTGTGAGGGAAAATGCATAGGTACTCTAGCCATTTTGATTGTGCTTGCATTTTTTTAATTTTTTTTCTTAGCTTAGTTCTGATCTCATGAAGTATTGTGTCCATAGAATTTATGGATTGTTTGTTACCGAAGAGTTACTAAAATGAATTGAGTTTAAGTTTTAACTCATGAGTGAGTACCAAGCCAGTCTAGAGATCTTGGACCTTATATTATGAGCCGAGTCTAACTATTTGGAGGATTGATTAGAGTTGTTGAAACACCAAAATAGATAAAAATATCAAAATGAGCCAGTCTAGGCCAAGTTAACTAAAATGTTAAGATCTAGGACTATTTCAATCAACACAATTTACAAATGTAACAACAATTTTAGAATAAAGAAAAAAGTGAATACAATGGTGGTGACATGAACAGAGAAGCAAGGGTAACAGATATAGATTTCTAAATTTTAATTTTTAATTTTTCCCCCCCCCCAAATACCATACCAATCACAAAATAATGATCTAGAAGAGAGGATTATCTTTTTCCCAGTGAAGAATGCAAGAGCAAATAAAGCTTCTCTTTAAGCATGTGAAATTAACAACATACAATTTTCTCTCTTGGTGATCATTTACATTCATCTAGGTCGGAGGAAACAAGCATCCAAAACAGGAAGAAAAAAAAAGAAGAAAAGGAAAGAAACAGAGCAAAAATCACTCGAACAATTAGACTACTAAATCATATCAATTATTATAGAATAATATTAGCTGATTTTAAGAAAATGGCATGGAAAGTTGTATCTAATTCTCCTTTGACTAGAAGAAGCTACCAAGAATAGACTATAATTGGCAATTCATTCTTCACAAATCGTATCTTAAAGAATTTTTTCTACGAACAAATTAGAAATAAAAATAAGTTATTTGGCGACAGATTTTGAGAGTGATTCAGAGGGCTTGGCTAGGCTAGGTTCTCACTTCTGCAACCTGATCACTTTGAATGTGAATTGCTTCTCCTTCGTTAAGTAAAGCAAGGCTCTCCTTATAAATAAACACGAGCAAATGGTTGGCGTTTAAGTTTCCGATGCTCATGGATTTTAAGATCATAATAAACCAAATTGCCATTGGACTTTATCAGAAGAACTTCACCATTGCTTATGAGCCCAAATCAAAATTCAATTGTGTCTCTTAAACTATATTGTTTAGTCCAAGAATCTACAACACCATAATCTGTCATAACCCATATGTCCGAGCACGTAAAAAAGGCAAGTGAGTCCCGGAAGGCCAAGATGGACCCTGCTCCAAAATTAATGGCAACAGGCAAACTTATTTCTCGAAATATCTCGTCCATCATATGGAATGACATGATGAACCATTGCTGTCTATCACTACTTTCACTACTCCTGCCCCAGTTGTATGCTTTCCAATGGACTGTCCCATTAACTAAGGGACTGGAGGAGGGACTACAGTCCTTGAAATTGGTAGTCATCTTCCTCCAAGAATCTGTACTCAAACTGTAAACCTCAACCTCAGGTTGAATAGATTCTAATCCGTATACAAGTCGCACCACCTTGAAATCATTAATGTGAGGAACAAAGCCAAATCCGAGAGCCTTATCAATAGGACAACTTTCGATCTGGGATGTTGGGAGCATCTTGAATTTACCAATTGAAGGGTTCCATAGAACTACATCACGGAATTTATCTGGAAGGACTATGCTCAAATCCAAGAGGCACAATAACCCATCAGAAGAACCCACAAGCCTGAAACGACTGAAATACTTTCCGTATTTGGTCAAGTCTGGAAACTGAAATCTCTTGGACTCGGCCAATGTTTCCAAGCAGCATAGGCTATGGTGAAAAAAACTCCTAGACTTTCGATGTCCACATTGGAGGATTACATGGCTGCTGCTGGTATTATCTCTGTCACTGATTGAACGATGAAGAAGATGCTTGTTGATGAAGAAAGGTTCGGCAACTAAGGAGTGCCATGACTTGCAAACGCACCTGCAACATGCGAGTGTTTGGACAGGTAGTCTTGCAAAGATCTCCATTACGATTTCCATGGGCAAACTCATAGAGGCTGATATCCATCCAAGCTTGAAATATTTCTGCATTTCTTATAAGAAGAAAGAGAGAAAACATGCCATGATAAGATTCTACTTTTTTCCGTGTAATACATGACATTATAGTATTCTATTTTTCTTATCTAAATCTATTATCTATCTATCTGTTTATATTTATATCCATACCTTAAAACTGAATTACTTGAATTTATAATTTCTAACAATAAATAAATACCACAGAATTTATATATATATCACTAAGCATACATTCATTATCTCGAACTTTATGTACTAAGCATACATTATCTCTAAAGTTCCACAATTGGTTGAGAAGTCTACAAAGTTTGCACATAAATTGAATACTTTGAGTCAATATTACTAAGGCAAAGGATTAGGTTTTCCAGTTTAATCCAATTGCTCTGGCCAATTATATTCTTTTAGAAGCAAAATTACTCTGTTGTAATAAAAGTTTTTATTTACTTTTTATAGGCATAAAAGTATTTTTTGTTGTGAAATACTAATACAAGAATGTAGTAGAAATAAAAATAATGTAACTTTCACTGAATTTAAATTTAAATAATGTACAAGAAATATTATAGGTAGAAAATACAAATATAAATGTCTTCCGGAACATAAATAATGTAGTAATATTATTTCTTCCTTTTACAAATATGTTCATGACAAAAACTACATAATCAGAAGCTCTCACAAACAACTATAACATATAGCTTAGTGTTTATAATATCTAGAACCAACAATGCCATGGTAACATTTGCAACGATGCTCCCAATTTCTTCCTTAACGTTGTGTTTGGTTAGAAAATTTAGAAAGGGATTTGAAAATAAAAAGGAAAAAAGTGTGTGAAATTAAGTAAAATATAAGTATATTTTATTCACATTTCACCTACGTTTTCTTTTCTCTTTCCAAATCATTTCCCAAATTCTCGAACCAAACCCAATGTAAATTTCAACTAAAATGTAGATTCCACGTTTTTGAGAGTCACTTTTTCAACTACATTGTCCAACAATACTCTCTATTATTTATCTATTCTATTTAAATATTCTACTTTTATTTTTTTTTTAAACCCAAATTGTGAAATATTTTTATGTTTTTTTGCACAAAAAGCGCAGTTGACTCAAAAAAAGAAAAAAAAAAAACCTCCTCTGCCATCCCCACACCTTCACTATAAACCTCCACACCAATCTATTCTCCATTTCAGATACCAATCAGTAAATTCATCAATACGTCAGTAAAGAGAGTTAATGTAATAGTAGACCAACAGTCAGAAACAAAGGCATTCTTTAAAGAGCAATGCTACATACCACTAATTTATCATCACTAACTTCACCACTAGTGAGGTGGCAATTGAAAAAAAAAAAAAAACACAAAAACCAAGACACAAAACACATGTGGCAGTGGTTGGGACCCACTGCCACATCATTAGAGCCACCACTAATTAGTGGTCTAAAGCATTTTTGTTCTTTAAAAGAGGAAAAAAATTATGAGTAATGCTATATCCATCCATTAGTATATTAATAAATAATATGACATAATTTTAGAGATTTTGAATTTTTATAATTTGTATAATGAGTGGATCATAATTTTGAAATGATAATGCCATAATATATATTGGCATACTAATTAGTATACCAATTGGTGCGTATAGCACCACTGCAAAAATACAATCTTTTGAATTCCACAGACAATGTTAATACGGTAGTGTTACATGCACCAATTGGTATACTAATTAGTACACTAAATCTCTAAAATTACAAATACCCAAAATTACAAATTACAAATATCTAAAATCTCTAAAATTATACCATATTATCTGTTAGTACACTAATTTATTTATTTTTTTAAAGAAAAAACAAACTTAGCAGAATGGGATAATCATTCCCAATCAAAGCAATCACTCTCTAAACTGATGAAGTTCTATTCATAAATCAGTTAGCCCACCAAATATTCATAAAGTATTCAATTTTTTTTTTTTTGATCAGAAAGAGATTTCATTACTGAAGCCAAACGGCATTTACACATGAATCCATCCAACATAAAAGCTTACACCAAGCAAAGAAAAATCAGATCAAACTAGCACACAGGTATAAAAACTATGAAAATCTCAAATGCACAACAAGTGCTCGCGCTCGTACTGCAAAGCGGAAGCATTCAATTCAAAACCAGTAATTGAGTAAAATTTTAAAACTCTAAATCTAAATTTGATAGTGACGATGGTAAGAGTACATTCCAGAAATTACAACACAAAAAGCATACATACATACCAGACATTGCTGTTGGTGATGACAATGGTGACGAAGAACGAGTCTGCTCCGATTCCACAGAGAGAGAGAGAGAGAGAGAGAGAGAGAGAGATTCTGTTGAAAGAGGCTTCTGCTCAACAACCAGTGTAACAGAAATATAAGAATTTAAAATTATATACTATTTTGTGTTGTGATTAGGGCAGTATAAAATATCATCTAATTCGTTAAAATTGCTTTGATCTGCATTAACCTGCACTGCTCTATCTGTTAATCGTGTTTTAAACTTTAAAATTTATAATTTGTCTTTGAAATTGCTCCGCTCTGGTACAGTTAATACATATATATTTTTAATCTATAATGAAATATCAAAATAAAAATGTGTGTGAAAGAGATTTAATATGTGAAATTTATTACAAATTAGTAGTTATATATATGAAAAATATTATATAAAATTAGTTTGTATTATATGTATGAAAAATATTATGTAAATTAGTGTTATATATTATGCAAAGTATTGATAATTGATTAAAAAATTATTCATTCCGCCAATCCACACAAAACCGTTCAAACCGCAATCGATCAATTCGTCAATCTATCATTCGATTTATAATTTTACTCTTAAATTGTCCAAACCGCACCACGCACCCCTAGTTGCAATAATGACAAAGCGTAGTTTAGTAATAGAGATCCCCTCACATTCTTTTTTATTTTTTTGCATTTTTTTAAAAGTTTAAAAAATCATTCTCCAACATTTTTTATCTCATATTTTATGTTGTGTTTGAAAAAAATCATGGATTATAGATTTAGATAAGGATTAGTACAAGTTTTTTTTTTTTTTTTTTTCCCTTCTTCTTTTAGATGGTAATCCAAGTTAAGAATAGGCCTATTTTGGCAATTAGAAAAAAAAATAATCAGTTTATTAGTTTATTTGAGTCACATTACTCTTTACTTTTTTTTTGTACATTTTTTCAAAAAAAAAAGATAAAAAAATTTAAAAAGTTGACTTTTTTCTACTTACCAGAATATTATAATTTGTAGGTTAAAATTAAGAAAAAATTACCAAAAAGTCCTATATGAGAATTAGTTACTCTAATCAGTCCCATGGATTTTCTAATATATTGATAGGTCCTATTTGCTTTGACAACCTTATTGTGAAATCTTATTTTGAATTTTGATATGATTTGGTGGATGTTTTTATTCTTCCTTATTGGGAGATGCCATCTTAGAGAAGTTGGATCCAATTTTTAGACTATGTTTCTGTCACTCCAATGTAACACTCAAACATAATATTTCAATATAACATTCTAATGTGACACACAAAAATAATTTATCAGTGTACCTTTTCTAAACGTAACACTTCAAAAACATAACACTCTAATGTAACACACTAAAAAACTCTACTTTTTCCATATAATAATGTAATACTCAAAAAAAAAAAAAATTAATGTATTTTTCTCAAACATAACACTTTATAACGAGATAAACTTCTCTCCATACACATATATACTCTTCTTGTGGGTCCAAATTCAAACTCACATCGATGATCCAAACCGTCTACTTAATAGGTTCCATAATAAAGATTATCCATGCAAAAAATTAATTTCATTGGACATCTATAAATATAAGAACAAATTATATTTTATAAAATAAAATAAATAGCAAATATAATTGTAAACTTAAATAATTCATTTTGTAAAACAAAACGTGATTTGTTTATCTAGTTATAGTTGTTTGGTAAATTTAATTTTTTATATAAATAATTTTTACTATAAAATTTATAAAATAAATGATTTGAATTATCAAAATGAATTTACATTAAGACTCAAAAAAGAATATGAAAAAATAAAAAAGAAGAAATATTATCCCCTTTATAACACTATGGTGTATTTTTTCAAAGCAATAAAGCCTATGGCGCATTTTTTCAAAACGTAACGGATCGGATCCGAACGTGGTTGCCCAATAGTGTATTAAACCATAAAAGCCTATAGTATACTTTTCGGAAACGGATCATACGAAATTGGCTAAGGCTATGTTTGGAATAATTTTTTCTTCATTATTTTGGTCACAAAAAAATAAAATAAGTTAAAAAGTTAATAAGATAAAATATTATACCTAAATTATAATCATTTTATTTTTTTATTAAAAAAGTCAAAAAACTCATCTTAAACGAGACTTTTTAATCTCAAGCTAATAGTTAAAAAGTTAAAAAATCAAAAAATACACTCACATATCAAACGAAGGCTAACATAACAATAACATCCACAACGGTTATAACCGTAAGGCCATGTTTGTTTGGTTCCATAAGATGGAAAAGATTAAGAATACGGTGAGATTGAGTTAGGAGAATATTAGTGTAGTGGTATTAGATTGGAGATGTAGAATAAAGAGTATTTGTTTATACACCACTGGATTAATAATACTATAGATAGTATTAATATATAAGATTAATATATTTTAATTTTTAGTATTTTTTTAATATTATATTTTTTTTATTCTAAAAAATATAAATTTTGCATAAAAGTTATTTAAAAATTCACTGATCCCCTTACTCAATTTCTAATCCCAACCTCACCATGGGATTAATAGCCCTACCAATAGGGGGGATTACTAGTCTAAGGTGTTGTTTGTTTGGAGGGATTGGAGGGCGGGATAGGATTTATATCCGTTGTTTGGTTTTCCAATTTTGCTGCAGACTATTAGTCCCAAATGTGTTGGACTATTGTGTCCCATAAGAGGGGGTGTTGGGACACAAATGAGGGGATAAGGGGGAATATGTGATTAGGTGATGAAATGATCATTTTGACCATCTACTATTTAATTATGTATTATATTTAGTAAAATTCAATAAAATTTAAATGTCTCAATTTAAAAATAAAATAATTTTATTTATTTTTTATTGATGTTTTATTTATTTAATTTTTAAAAATAATTTTTTTTATAGATATTTTATTGATGTTTTATTTTAAAATTTTGTTTATATTTTATTTAATTTCATTATTTAAATTTTAATTGATGTTTTTATTTAATTTCATTATTTCATTATTATTATTTTTTAAAATAAATTTATTTAAAATTTTAATTGGAAAAATAACATATATTTAATTGTGTAGAAAATAAAATAAAATAAATTTTTATTTAATCTAGCTAAAAATAATTAAAATATTAAAGATATGTTTAATATTGCTATTATTTATTAAATAATTGAAAATGGTAAAATAGTCATTTGAGCATTTATTCTTCTCCATAATATCCGAAACAAACATAGGATTCAAATTCTATTCAATCAAATAGCCATTTCCTGACATCTAATCCCATGACTAAACAAATATGAGAGATACATCCTATCCAACCAAATAGGCTCAGGATTATGAATCACAGGTTTATAATTCTTTCTTATCCAATTCGTCCAAACAACTCAGATAATTCCCTCACTCATGACCCCAATGAACTATTAGTTTAATCCTCTCACTAAAGAGCCAAACAAACAAGGTTTGGGGTGGCTGCTTTGCGCGGAGCACATCAACTACTGTTGTGTAGCGAAATGGACCCATTTCGGGGCTCATTTCAATAATTCGAACCATTCACATTTTGGAATACATCAAGTAAAACATGTCTGCAAAAAATTAGTTACAAATGTGAGTGGACGAATGGACAAACGATATCCAATTAATTTGATTTTTTACAGGCATGTTCTACTTGATGTATTTTAAAATGTGAACTGTTTGAATTATCAAAATGAATCTTGAAATGGGCTCATTTCGCTGCACAGCAATGGCTGTTGTGCCCCCCCCTCCCCACCCGCCAGCAGCCACCCCAAACCCAAATAAACATGGCCTTAGGCTTGGTTTGGGAAGTAAGTTAGCTTTTTGACTTTTTTGGCTATTTTAATTTGGGGCTAAAAAATCTGGTTTGGGAACGACTTTTGGTTTTTTTTTTGACTTTTTTGAATTTTTTGTGAGAGAAAGAATGTAATGATTATGGGTTAGATATGATATTTTGTCTTATTGGGGCTAAAAAACCTATTTTATTTTTTGTGGCTACTTTAGCTCCAAACCCACTTCCCAAACAATGCCTAATCACAAAATGGGACTTACGTGAGTATTACAAATAAAATGGAACTACCACTTTACGAATTTTGTTATTACAATTTATAATAAGAAATATCAGAAGAACTTCACCATTGCTCATGAGCCCAAAAGAAAATTCAATTGTGTCTCTTAAACTATATTGTTTAGTCCAAGAATCTACAACACCATAATCTGTCATAACCCATATGTCCGAACATGTAAAAAAGGCAAGTGAGTCCCGGAAGGCCAAGGTGGACCCTGCTCCAAAATTAATGGCAACAGGCAAACTTATTTCTCGAAATATCTCGTCCATCATATGGAATGACATGATGAACCATTGTTGTCTATCACTACTTTCACTAGAGTATGCCCATGAATCTGGTTGAAGCTTTTTGACAACTTCATTTCATTTGTTGAACTAATGCTTGTGGGTGGAATGTTATGCAATAGGGTTATGTTTAGATTATATTTCCTGTTTGCATTTGATATATACCTACTAAGAAATAGTTCTATCTTGAATGTAGTCATTTTCCAGGTTGGGTCATGTGGGGTGGGTTCAAGCTACCATTCAGATCCACATAATTATGATATCCAAATGGAAATCATGGCTAGTGTCAAGAAGATCTGCTCTGTTTCCCTAATGCTGGGAATGTGTTAAGGGGATCTAGAACTCATTAGGGAATGGGTAAAGTCTTGGACGGTTCAACAAATTTATGTCACAATTCTAATTGGCTTTGTATATGTGGTTGCATCTGTTCTATCAACCTATAGAGTTTGATGTTGTTGAAGATAATGAACTTTGTGTGTGTAGTCACTTTGTTTTTTTTTTTTTTTTTTGCCAGTATTTTTCCATGTTGCATAACTGGTATTACCTTTTTACACTTTATTCTTAAAATTAGTACAGTTATAGTCACTTTATTGATTGGGTAATGTTGCGAGGAAGGGAGCAATAAGAGTTTCAGTAATATATAATCAGTCTCCAAATGGACATCAAGGCTAGTCGCATATATGCCTATTATGTTTCTGCTTGTCAAAAAAACGAGGGCCTACTACTATGTTTCTGAGTATTGTTGTGTTTTGAACCTAAACCTAGAACCGATTGAGGGGTGTGGGAACTGGGAAGTCTTACAAGTATGAAACACTTCTAGTCATACATTCAAAGTGGATATGTGTTATATAGCTGAACAACTGTATCAAATAAATGACGATGGGGTTGAGGATAGAAAACTTGTATTGCCATCATTTTACTTTTTTAGTTGCTGACATATGTCCTTGTAATCTACATAATAGTCGTGGTGTTAATTATGAGATTGTCCACTATTTCATGTAAGAAGAATGTCGTGTGTCAAGGTGATGATCAAAATAAGGGGCAACAGTGAGCAAGAAAGTATGAGTGGAATGACAAGAAGTGATATTTTTTCTGTTCTTTTATTTTGCTTTCTAAATCATAATCTAATATTTTGGAATACGAGTGTCATTCATTACTCATTAGCTTGCCTTCACTACTGTATTTTTGGCACTCCATGTG
The DNA here is from genome assembly GCA_030407325.1 of Camellia japonica. Taxonomy (NCBI): domain Eukaryota; kingdom Viridiplantae; phylum Streptophyta; class Magnoliopsida; order Ericales; family Theaceae; genus Camellia; species Camellia japonica. The sequence continues at coordinate 63,416,799 of JAPPVO010000032.1, forward strand.
ATATTATATACTTGCCCATCATTTATTTATGTATTAGAAGCAAGTCAGCCTGTGAAATAGCTTTCCTTGAGTTGTTTATCTCTAATTACTTTCTCATAGCTCATATGCTATACCGTTGTGAATGAATTTACTTTGTGGTGACTTGTCACTGTGCAAAGCACACCAGTTACTCGTCACCATTCTGATTCTTTAATTGTTGAAGGTTGTTTAGTTCTTATCTGAGATTGTTTGTTCAATGGTACTGAGCAATTTTTAAAGGAGTGGAAAGTGTCATCATAAATCTATCATTATGCTAATTTTGTGGGGATTGTATCTGTGGGGATATATTTTTTGAGTACCAACACGTGCCAAGGTGACGCCGACGTGTCAGCCGAGGTGCCACGTGTCGTGGTAGTTATGCCGAGGTGATCTCGGAGTCGCCGAGGTTATCTCCGAAGATACCGAAATCCGAGATAAGCGGATAAGGGACAAGAGTCCTAGGATGAAGAAAGACTTCAGGATGGATAAGGGTAATATTCTTAGGGAGTTTATCCTTATCTCTTGAGAAATCCAAAGTAAACACTAAATTGGAGTCCATAGAAGTCAGGCTTCTAGTGGGACTAGGATTAAGTAAAACTATAAAAGAGAGGCACCCCCGTGGGTCTAAGGTATGCTTTTTATACTGAAGCTTGTGAATTAAATAATTGATTATCTTTGAGAGATATACTGACTTGATCGTCGGAGTGCCCCCGGGTGGAAGAACCACCGCCGGAGCCTTCTCTTTCTGTGCAGGATAGCAGGGTGCCATCTATTCTGCCAGTGTTCTACAGCTGAATTACTATACGGGCAGTGTGATCGGAAAATCACTCACATAATTTGGCGGCGTCTGTGGGAAAGAAAGACGAATAGATGACCAGTAATGCAGAGAAAGAAAAAATTGGGGACGGCACTCCCGCTGGGAGCGAAAGACCTATTGACCTCGATATCGAAGGAGACAACCGCAACACAGAAACTTATCACGGAGAGAAAGACGTCGGCCAGGAGGGCGACACTTCAAAGAAGACGGATTAGAGGAGATACTACAACAAAGACAACCTCCAGGTATGGAGGGACAGGTGCCTACGGAGGGATGAAGAGGTAAAAGAGATGGCAGACAAGTTGGCAGACCTACAATCGGTCGTCAACTTCATGATGTAAAACAACGTCATGCAGCCGCCATACCCGCTGCAGGACACACCAATGCTAGCAACCAATGCCCAGAAGCAAGGGTAGAAAACAATTCTTGAAGCCCCTCAACACACTAGGAGCGGAAGGCACTCTCACCGGGCTTCCAGGGAAGTCGAACGAGAGGAGCCGAGGAGAGAAGAGTCCCAAAAGACATATCATACAAAGGATGCAGAACCCAAGAAACATCGACATGATCAAGGGCGGGCGTTATGCTTTGACACAACTCAAGGGGAGAGATCGAAAAGGGCCCACCACGAGGCCGAGAGCAGTATGCCGAAGAAACTGAAGTCAGCAGATAGCTGAGCTCCTGGACGGAGCAGAGAGGACTTGAGAAACTACCTCAAGAGGAGGCAACATAACGGAGATGCTGAGATAACCTCACCCGACAAGCCGAGGACGCCATTCTCGGTAGAATTAGACAAGTTCGAGGCGCCGAAGAGATTCAGTATGCCGAGGTTTCAAATATACGATGGTAAGTCAGACCCTAACTTCCATGTTGGATTATACTTGAACTCAATAGCATTATATAGCGGGAACGAGTCGTTGCTCTACAAAGTGTTCCCCTCATCCTTCGGAGAGATTGAATCAGATTGATTCCACAAGCTCCCAAAGGGAAGCGTAAAGACTTGGGAAGGCCTGGCTGAGATTTTTGTGGCCAGGTTCGTGACAAATAAATTACAGCCATTGAGGGTGGACGCATTAATGGCTCTAAAGATCAGCAAGGATGAAGGCCTTAGGGCCTATACAAAAAGGTACTATGAGGTGTTCAACCGAATACCCGAATGTAACCAGGAAGTAGCAGTCGTTTCTTTCAAGAACGGCCTGAAAGATGATTGTCCACTTCGGAAATCTTTGGCAAAGACATTGCCAAAAAGCATGGAAGAGCTCATGGCAAGAATCGAGAAGTATGCCAGAGCCGAGGAGGATATATCAGGGAATAAGGAGGTAAAGCAGGAAAAAGGGAACGGCTTGCCGAAGTAAGGCCGAGGTAACAACGGATTCAACAAATCGGAGACAGAGTTGAGGGGTAAGCAAGCAGTGACGATTGTATTCCGAATTCCCGTCCACAAAGTCCTAGATCAAATTCGAAATCAGCCCTATTTTAGGGCACCGACAAAGGCCCCAGGAGAATACATGGGAAGGAACGTTGGTAGGCGTTGTGCCTACCACAATGAAGAGGGGCACCCAACTCAGGGCTATAGAGCCCTAAGAGCACACTTAGAGGACTTAGTGAGACAAGGCCATCTGAGGGACCTTGTCGATGAGGCCAGCACAAGAGAGGAACAGGCAAGATTGCCTCAAACACCAGCAGCCCCGCCTCCCCCAGCACAGCAACCACAGGCAGGGGGTCCATGGGTGGTTAATGTAATTCACTCACAGGTGAACGAAAACGACATACGGGGGGAAACCCAAAAGGTAAGACACCTACAGCACGTGAACCAGGTCGGACAGAAAAGACCTCAGTTTGAAGAATGCCAGGGACCGATGATAGCTTTTACTGAGGCCGACCTAGAGATGGTCCAGCATCCGCATAATGATGCCTTGGTAGTATCCCTCCAGGTTGGGGAGTGCCAAGTGAAACGCATCCTGATTGATCAAGGCAGCTCTTGCGACATCATGTACGTTAGATGTTACAAGGAGCTGGGCCTTTACCCATATGACATGGAGGGATCTAATGGCCCAATGGTCAGCTTCAATGGAACGCCGACGTGGCCACTAGGCGCAACAAGCTTGGAAGTACAAGCCGGCACAAAGAAAATCAAGACAGAATTCATTGTGATTGACACGCCCTCGCCATACAACATCATCTTGGGAAGGCCATGGTTGCATGCAATGGGGGCAGTTCCCTCAACATTGCATCAACTATTGCGGTTCCCAACAGAGCTTGGGATTGAAGAAATCAGAGGAGATCAACTGCAGGCAAAAACTTGCTCCATGGCAGCAATGAAATCAACCTGCAACATCCGAGAGCCAGAGAAGGCAGAAATCGAAGACGAGGACATGGAGGTCCTAGATGATGTCGGTAAGGAGTCGGCCGAGAAAAGTGAAGAAGCACTGAAAAAAATCCTCGTCTAGGAGGGCGATGAAGAACGCTTCTTTCTTCTCGGCTCAGGCTTAGCCGAAGAAGACAAAAGAGAGCTGGAAGCTTTTTTAAGAACAAACATTGAGGTGTTCGCTTGGATACCTTATGAGATGCCTGGCATTGACCCCGAGATCACATGCCACAAACTAAACGTCGACAGGTCAGCCAAGCCTGTAATATAGCGAGCCAGAAGACCGACGTTGATGCACGTCGAAGCAGTGGAGGAGGAAGTAGACAGACTTCTGGAGGCCAGGGCCATCAGAGAAGTCAATTATCCGACATGGCTATCAAACACTGTGGTAGTAAACAAAAAGAACGGTAAATGGAGGGTCTGTGTAGATTTTACAAGCCTAAACAAAGCATGTCCCAAAGACAGCTTTCCTCTACCCAAGATTGACCAGTTGGTGGACGCCACATCTGGACATGCAAGGATGAGCTTCCTAAATGCTTATAGGGGGTACCACCAGATAGCCATGTACCCCCCAGATGAAGAAAAAACAGCGTTTATCACCCCAAAAAGGCCTATACTATTACAGAGTAATGCCCTTTGGGCTGAAAAAACGCGGGGGCAACTTACCAAAGGTTGGTAACCAAGATGTTCAGACACTTGATTGGCCAAACAGTAGAAGTCTACATCGATGACATGGTCGTGAAGACCAAGGAGCCTAGGGGTCATCTTTTCGACCTAAAAGAGGTCTTTGAAATCCTCAAAACATATCGGCTCCGACTCAACGCATCGAAGTGCGTGTTTGGAGTTGGATCTGGTAAGTTCTTGGAGTACCTGGTGACAAGAAAGGGCATTGAGGCCAGCCCAGATCAGATAAAGGCCATCCTAGATTTACAGAGTCCGACATCGGCAAAACAGGTACAGATGCTTACCGGAAGGGCCGCAGCCCTAAACAGGTTCATAAGCCGAAGCTCAGACAAATGCAAACCTTTCTTCAACCTGGTAAAGAAAGCCACGGATTTCCTTTGGACAGAGGAATGTGAGGCCGCGTTGGCCGACCTAAAAAAGTATCTGACTACGGCTCCAATCCTCTCAACACCTGAACCTGGGGAAGAGTTGTTTTTGTACTTAGCAGTTTCAGAACACGCAGTAAGTGCGGTGTTAATCCGAGAAGAAAAAGAGGAGCAAAAGGCTATTTACTATGTAAGCAAAACCTTGGCCAACACAGAAACAAGGTATCTACCATTAGAGAAATTAATGCTGGCCTTAATGATGGCTTCAAAGAAGTTGAACCACTACTTTCAGGCGCACAAGATTGTAGTGCTAACAGAGCACCCTTTGAAACCCTTGTTGCAGCAAGGAGACTTAACTAGAAGAATAGCAAGATGGGCAGTGGCCTTGGGCCAGTATGACCTGGAGTTCAGGCCGAGAACAGCAATTAAGGGCCAAGTTTTGGCCGACTTCGTGGCCGAGTTCACCCCGGAATCCATCGAACATCAGGCTCCGTTGAGCCAAGATAAACGTTGTCCAAGCAAGCAAGGAGAAGCCCAGCCAAAGGCAAAAGAACAAAGGAAGGAAAAACTCAGACCCTGCAGCATCTACATCGGCGACTCCTTCAGACTGTTTGTGGATAGAAGTTCAAACCGGTAAGGAGCGGGGGCAGGAGTACTACTGATATCTCTAGATGGAGAAATAGTAGAACAATCCATCCGTTTGGGGTTCAAGGCCTCAAACAACGAAGCAGAATACGAAACACTAATTGCAGGGCTGAAGCTGGCAGCAGCAGCAGAAGCTGATGAGGTAATAGTCTTTTGTGATTCACAACTTATTGTTAACCAGTCAACAGGAGAATTCGCAGCCAGAGACGAGAGGATGTCGGCATATGCAAAAGAAGTCATTAGATTGGCAGCCTTATTTTAGAATTGCCGACTACTTCAGGTCAGCCGAGATGATAACAGCCACGCCGACGCATTGGCCAACCTGACAAGTTCAATATAAACTGGAAAAACAAGAACAATAATGATTGATTATTTGTCGGGCCCGAGCATAGAACCACCGAACACAGAGCAAGAAGCAATGTGTGTGGACATGGGACCAAGCTGGATGGATACAATTGTTGCATTCCTAAAAGAAGGAAAGCTGCCAGAAGACCGCAAGGAGGGACACAAAGTCAGATTAAAGTCGGCAAGATTCAGTTTGACAGCGGACGGACACCTCTACAGAAGGTCCTTCACTGGACCCCTTTTAAGGTGCGTACACCCTTTGCAGGTTGAGGATTTTTTATATGAAATTCATGAAGGAGTTTGTGGAAGCCACGCTGGGGGCAGATCACTAGCTCACAGGGCCATTACCCAGGGGTATTGGTGGCCCTACATGCAAAAAGACGCAGAAGCATACGTAAAGAAGTGCGAACAATGCCAAAGGTTTGCACCTTTGATATACCAGCCAGCCGCTGACCTGAATCCAGTATCTAGCCCTTGGCCATTTGCCCAGTGGGGCATGGATCTTGTTGGGCAACTTCCCCAGGCAACTGGGCAGAGAAAATACTTGCTGGTAGCAACAGATTACTTCACGAAGTGGATAGAGGCAGAACCTCTTGCCAAAATCCGAGATGTGGATGTCAAGAACTTTATATAGAGAAACATCATCACCAGATTTGGGATTCCAAGAGCTATAGTTGCCGACAACGGAACGCAGTTTGACAGCAAACTCATCAAGAACTTTTGTGCGAAATTCAAGATCAAGAATTACTTTTCAACACCAAGTTTTCCCTAAAGTAATGGGCAAGCAGAAACATCCAACAAAGTAATTTTGGATGGAATAAAGAAGAGGCTGCAGGCAGCAAAAGGAAAGTGGGTAGACGAATTGCCCAACGTGCTTTGGGCATATCGAACTACGCCGAGAAGATTAACAGGGGAATCCCCCTTTGCTATGGCTTATGGCACAGAAGCAGTCATTCCACTGGAAGTCGGCATCCCAGGGATCCGAACCCAGGGAATTGAGAATGGGACTAATGATATACTCTTAGCCCGAGATATGGATCTTTTGGAAGAACGAAGAGAGAAAGCTGCAATTCAGCTCGCAGCATACCAGTAACAGCTTGCCAGAGCTTACAACAAGAAGGTCAATCCAAGGGATTTTCAAGTCGGCGACCTAGTCCTGAGAAAAGTCGTTGGCAACAAGAAGGATCCCAGAGAGGGCAAGCTTGGCCCAAACTGGGAAGGACCCTACAGAGTCACTTCGGTATTAGGCAATGGAGCCTATCGGCTTGAAGATAATGAGGGCAAAGCATTGCCTAGACCCTGGAACACTTGTAATTTGAAAATTTTCTATCATTAGATATGCATTGTTTTTGGCCGATGTCATCAATAAAATCTTTTCAGAATTCTTTAACACATGTGACTGATAAACATACAAAATATTGTTTCTGGAAGATATGAATAAATGAGAACCCAAGTGGAACTCAGGTTCACATTGGGGGCGGAAAGAATACAAAGACGCTTAACACTTGTTGAAATTTGTAGCAATTTACAAGTTGAAGTTAAGCCGAGATTATTCATTTTCTTCACTTGTTGAAATTTGTAGCAATTTACAAGTTGAAGTTAAGCCGAGATGATTCCTTATCTTCACTTGTTGAAATTTGTAGCAATTTACAAGTTGAAGTAAAGCCGAGATGATTTCTTATCTTCACTTGTTAAAATTTGTAGCAATTTACAAGTTGAAGTAAAGCCGAGATGATTCCTTATCTTCACTTGTTAAAATTTGTAGCAATTTACAAGTTGAAGTTAAGCGGATATTATTCATTATCTTCACTTGTTGAAATTTGTAGCAATTTACAAGTTGAAGTTAAGCCGAGATGATTCATTATCTTCACTTGTTGAAATTTGTAGCAATTTACAAGTTGAAGTTAAGCTGAGATTATTCCTTATCTTCATTTGTTGAAATTTGTAGCAATTTACAAGTTGAAGTTAAGCCGAGATGATTCCTTATCTTCACTTGTTGAAATTTGTAGCAATTTACAAGTTGAAGTTAAGCTGAGATTATTCCTTATCTTCACTTGTTGAAATTTGTAGCAATTTACAAGTTGAAGTTAAGCCGAGATTATTCCTTATCTTCACTTGTTAAAATTTGTAGCAATTTACAAGTTGACGTTAAGCCGAGATTAGTCCTTATCTTCACTTGTTGAAATTTGTAGCAATTTACAAGTTGGAGATAGAAAGAGATCATTATCTAACACTTGTTGAAATTTGTAGCAATTTGCAAGGTAAAGGATAGTATCTTGTCGAAGTAAAACTTGCAGTTATCATACCCGAGGTATGTAACCCCGAGAAGCTTGCACAAAGAAGAAAGAATATTAAAGGCATACAAAATATTCTAAGTATAAGAATCATGCAGAAGCAATCAAGAGAAGCTATGCACATCATTTAACTTCTGGATCTTGCTCGATTAAGGATATTTCTGAAGCTGCATTCTCTTCTACTGGGCCGCGACTGCAGACACCTCGAGGTAATGTGTAGGAAATTAATGTATTGATATTATTGATTGATATCAATATACATTTTTGTGTGTATTGGTCTTGTTTATCATCGGAGAACCGGTGGTTACGCCGGCGGACTACCAGAGGCAGATTCAGGAATTTCTGGTTTACTCCACCTGTAGCATATGTGAGCTGGTCCCAACATCTTATTGTTTTTCTATAATGTCCAATCCACTCACATATACCCTACACAACCCTTCCACCACAAACAACCGGCCTCACTTCTTCACCTCTTCAGCTGTTCTCTTCTTCTTGCCTTTGTCTTGGGCGTCCCTTGCCGGTACTGCCTCTGTGTTTCCCACGCCGCCAAGCACGTTCACTTCCCGTTGCTCCTCAACCGTCACATATGGCGGTCCTCCAAATCTGAGCATCACGGTGGCCTTCCGCTTCAGTTCCTTGTTTTCTGCCTTGAGCACACAGATCTCTGCTCGGGCATCCGTATACATGCTCTGGAGCAGAGCCAGTTGGGCTTTTACCTGCTGCACCTCATTTGTTCTACTTTGAAGCCGGTGTGACAGGTTGTTGACCGCCGTCATTGTCTCAACACAAGACCTCAAAGTATAATAATTGGCCTCAATATCAGATTGAGCAGCCATTATCTGCTCAACTGCCACCATCGGATAGTTCAACGGCGCAAAACCAGGGGGGCTTGGTCCAAGGGCGCTTGGTTGCGGTTCACGGGCAACTGCCCCGGCTATCTCTCTTGTGGCCTCGTTGAGGTCGGGAAAGAGAGTGAGACCATGGGACGAAGAGGCTATGGGGCGGGAAGAAGAAGCCATTTTCAGGGCAACAGAGTGTTTCAGCGATACAACTCTCAGAAAACAACAGAGTGTTTCAGCGATACAACTCTCAGAAAAATGAAGAGTTTTTCAGAGTTTTTTTCCGCAGGTGTTTTTGCCTCAGCCTCGCCTTTGTTTAAATAGGCAAGGCAGACACGCGCCTCACGCGCCTCTCAGCGCAAGACGACAAAGCGGCGCGCCTTTTGATGGCTCGACTTTTGATGGATGTCGGGCACACCTTTTGATGGCACGCCTTTTGATGGCGCGCCTTTTGATGGCTCGACTTTTGATGGCTCTCGGGCACGCCTTTTGATACGATTGGGCACGCCTTTTGAGGGTGCAACTTATATGGGTCCGACAAGACTCTGTAAACTGTCCCGACTTTGATTCCGGTTAGCTTCTATATGGGTCCGACAAGACTCGGTAAACTGTCCCAACATTGATTCCAGGAGATACCATTAAATGTGAGGCAAACCAATAGAGAGGCGGACTGGCAGATAAGAAACGAGTTGCAACCTGCACATGCATGACAAAAAAAAGCTGTGGCCACCATGAATCCCAAGTGTAGGACAAAAGGAAGAACAATAACTGATAAATATCTTGATTTATCGGATGAATCATTTTCTGCTGGAAGAGTAACAGGACCCCCTCCTCCTTTGATTGTTTGTTTCCTCCGTCTAAGAATGTGATCTTCTTGATGTATTCTAGAAGAGTGTTCCTCTAGAAAATAACCACCTTTTTCTCTTGTGTTTGACCCCGTAGGAAATGAGACAGATGCTGAATCATTATCCTCAGGTGAACCTCGGAAACCCAGTGAGAAAAAAAAATTTCAGGCTGTAGCTTTACATAATGGATGATCGAGCAAAGTGCTAGAGATAATATTGGAGATGCAAGCAGGAAATTTGGCACTTGTTTTAGTTAAAAAAATCTCAGAAAACCCACTCCCCAATAATGACTTTGAATATAATTGTACAGTAGAGGAACCCTTGCCTTGCACCATGGCCTCATTTGATCTGGAATAAATCCCAGACAAATATTATAGTATCCATATGCTTGAAAAGCAATAAATGGAATAAAAATACATAGACAACGCAAAGCTCCAGCAGCAAGAACCTGCACTGCCAAAAGAAATGCCTTCTACAAAAGACAGCATCATAAGCATTGTGCATAGTCTGATAGCATATATAACCTACGATAAGCACCCATTTGACCTTGCAGTACCAGAGAGGGAAAGCAAAAGTGTTGCAACATTATTTGCACCAGACATGAACTGATATAATCCTCCAATGGATAATAGAGAATATAAACTTCAGTATATATCGATGAGTAGAATATGGAAGCTGGATTGAAGAAGAACGTGAGATGAAGAAGAACCATCTGAAAGTTGGACTTAAGGGTCAACCTCCAATAATTGATGGTGAACTGTTTCAGTCTATCAAGGTTGAAGACTGCTTCTGGAGCTTAGAGGATCAGAAATCCATCTCTATACTTCTGACCAAACAGAACCAATTTGTGGCAGCGGTATGTGTAGAGGTCCGGCGGGCGGTCAAGGCAAGGTTGCCGCCCGCCGGAGGGCGAAAAACACTAAGAGCTTAACCTATTGCTCTGATACCATGTAGGAAAATTGATAGAGAAAGGGAGAGAGACTAAATATGTATATATTGATCTATTGATTGATGATTGAGATATATGTGTATTGTGTATTTACAATGGAGAGAATGATCTCTCTTTTATAGGGAGAATGAGTTACAAATGGAGGAATTAAATTAACCTAAAATGGAGCACTAAACAACTTAATGGAGCATTAGGGTAAATGGAGCACTTGCTTCTTGTGGAGCACTAATGGAGTGGAGTAGGTAGGTGGTAGTAGGTGGTAGTGGTAGGTGGAGTAAGTTATAGGTTTTTTACATTCAACATTGTAAACTGTCCCGACATTGATTCCAGGAGATACCATTAAATGTGAGGCAAACCAATAGAGAGGCGGACTGGCAGATAAGAAACGAGTTGCAACCTGCACATGCATGACAAAAAAAAGCTGTGGCCACCATGAATCCCAAGTGTAGGACAAAAGGAAGAACAATAACTGATAAATATCTTGATTTATCGGATGAATCATTTTCTGCTGGAAGAGTAACAGGACCCCCTCCTCCTTTGATTGTTTGTTTCCTCCGTCTAAGAATGTGATCTTCTTGATGTATTCTAGAAGAGTGTTCCTCTAGAAAATAACCACCTTTTTCTCTTGTGTTTGACCCCGTAGGAAATGAGACAGATGCTGAATCATTATCCTCAGGTGAACCTCGGAAACCCAGTGAGAAAAAAAAATTTCAGGCTGTAGCTTTACATAATGGATGATCGAGCAAAGTGCTAGAGATAATATTGGAGATGCAAGCAGGAAATTTGGCACTTGTTTTAGTTAAAAAAATCTCAGAAAACCCACTCCCCAATAATGACTTTGAATATAATTGTACAGTAGAGGAACCCTTGCCTTGCACCATGGCCTCATTTGATCTGGAATAAATCCCAGACAAATATTATAGTATCCATATGCTTGAAAAGCAATAAATGGAATAAAAATACATAGACAACGCAAAGCTCCAGCAGCAAGAACCTGCACTGCCAAAAAGAAATGCCTTCTACAAAAGACAGCATCATAAGCATTGTGCATAGTCTGATAGCATATATAACCTACGATAAGCACCCCATTTGACCTTGCAGTACCAGAGAGGGCAAGCAAAAGTGTTGCAACATTATTTGCACCAGACATGAACTGATATAATCCTCCAATGGATAATAGAGAATATAAACTTTCAGTATATATCGATGAGTAGAATATGGAAGCTGGATTGAAGAAGAACGTGAGATGAAGAAGAACCATCTGAAAGTTGGACTTAAGGGTCAACCTCCAATAATTGATGGTGAACTGTTTCAGTCTATCAAGGTTGAAGACTGCTTCTGGAGCTTAGAGGATCAGAAATCCATCTCTATACTTCTGACCAAACAGAACCAATTTGTGGCAGCGGTATGTGTAGAGGTCCGGCGTGCGGTCAAGGCAAGGTTGCCGCCCGCCGGAGGGCGAAAAACACTAAGAGCTTAACCTATTGCTCTGATACCATGAAGAAGCCATTTTCAGGGCAACAGAGTGTTTCAGCGATACAACTCTCAGAAAACAACAGAGTGTTTCAGCGATACAACTCTCAGAAAAATGAAGAGTTTTTCAGAGTTTTTTTCCGCAGGTGTTTTTGCCTCAGCCTCGCCTTTGTTTAAATAGGCAAGGCAGACACGCGCCTCACGCACCTCTAGCTGCAATACTGCTGTTAGTATTGCCTGATGATCCTTCCACGACATTTTTGCATGCTTTGGTCTTGTTTATCATCGGAGAACCGGTGGTTACGCCGGCGGACTACCAGAGGCAGATTCAGGAATTTCTGGTTTACTCCACCTGTAGCATATGTGAGCTGGTCCCAACATCTTATTGTTTTTCTATAATGTCCAATCCACTCACATATACCCTACACAACCCTTCCACCACAAACAACCGGCCTCACTTCTTCACCTCTTCAGCTGTTCTCTTCTTCTTGCCTTTGTCTTGGGCGTCCCTTGCCGGTACTGCCTCTGTGTTTCCCACGCCGCCAAGCACGTTCACTGTCCCGACTTTGATTCCGGTTAGCTTCTATATGGGTCCGACAAGACTCGGTAAACTGTCCCGACATTGATTCCGGTTAGCTCCTATATGGGTCCGACAAGACTCTGTAAACTGTCCCGACATAAATTCCGGTTAGCTTCTATATGGGTCCGACAAGACTCTGTAAACTGTCCCGACATTGATTCCGGTTAGCTCCTATGTGGGTCCGACAAGACTCGGTAAACTGTTCCGACATTGATTTCGGTTCTCAGCTACAACGGTTCGACACAGCCATATAGTGTCTTCTACAACGGTCCGACATGACCCTGTAAACTGTTTTCTACAACGGTCCGACATGACCCAGTAAACTATCTTCTACAACGGTCCGACATGACCCCATAAACTGTCTTCTACAACGGTCTGACACGACCATACAGTGTCTCCTATCTACTTTTATTTGTCAGATTACTCTCTCCAAACTCAAGTTGGTTAGTTCCTAACCCCCTTGAGTTTGAGGGGGGCTGTTGAATGTAAAAAACCTATAACTTACTCCACCTACCACTACCACCTACTACCACCTACCTACTCCACTCCATTAGTGCTCCACAAGAAGCAAGTGCTCCATTACCCTAATGCTCCATTAAGTTGTTTAGTGCTCCATTTTAGGTTAATTTAATTCCTCCATTTGTAACTCATTCTCCCTATAAAAGAGAGATCATTCTCTCCATTGTAAATACACAATACACATATATCTCAATCATCAATCAATAGATCAATATATACATATTTAGTCTCTCTCCCTTTCTCTATCAATTTTCCTACAGGTACAAGTATTCAAAGAAAGAAAGTTGTGTTAAGCATTCAATAGAAAACAGGGGCACGTCGGCCATGTGAGAAGCTTGCGTTGTTTTTAGAACAAAAAAGTACAAAAGAAAATAAAAGAAAGACATCGGAATTAGGATTTTTCAGCATCAGCAGCGGAATGGGTTGGGACCTCGGAAGATTCTTGCGGAAACACATCGGCAACCTTCTCTGCCGCCGGCTCAGCGTCAATTTCTGCAAGAGTTTGGTCAATACTTTTGTCGGCTGGAGGAACGTCAGATGATGCTTGCTCAGGAGTAGCCACCTTGACAATCTCCTCATCCTCCTCCTCATGAGTCAAGTCTAGGACTTGATCATCTTGAAGAGGGGACTTGGTCTCAGTCGCGTCCTTGGGCTTCCTTACTAAAGCCTCATCATCATCCTTATCCTCATCTTCAGATTCAGACTCAGATTCATCTTGAGATTGAACTGGTAGAGGTGGAGGAAAAGGAAGAGGAATGGCATCGGCCTTTCTCAGAGGCGAATCCTCAGGAACATTAAGTTTTTTGGCAAGGGACATCCAACCAAGGGAAAAGCCCCTGTTGCATGCCTGCCTGACTTGTAATTTATATTCCTCAGTGACATCGGCCATGCCCTGAGCGTAAGCCTTTTCGTCGGCCGCCTTGATTTCGGCATCTTTAGTGGCCAGGGCCTCCTGAAGCTCCTTTTCAGCTTGAGCCATTTTTTCCTCGGCCTCTTTTTTCTACGATTCAGCAACCTTCTTTATAGCATCGGCAGATTCGGCCTTCTCCTCGGCTTCAGTCTGAGCTTTGAGAGCAGCCTCAGCCTGGTCCTCTAACTTCTTCATTTTTGATTGGAGACTTTTATTAATCTTTTGAAGGGCAGAAAACTCCCTCTTCATGTCGGACAACTTCTCCCTATTCTCAAAAGATTGGATGGAGAGTGAATGAGCATGCTGAATGGCCTGGAAAAATACAAGGCAAGAGTCATTAAGAATTTTACAAGTATGTGTAGACGTCCCCGAACGCATCCCGGGGAGAGGAGTACGGGCTCCCCCCCGGTTCTGGTTCGATATTGGGTCACTACAGTTCAAAGGACTCAAAATGTCACGGTTCTTAATCTTGAACCAAAGAGTCCAATTCTGGCAAATCGTTTTGAAGAAAAACAGATTTTTGAAAAGAAGTGCCAAACATAGACTGCTTTGCCAGATTACAGAGTCGCCACCTAAATATTTTAAAAAGTGGGAAATTTAGGAAACCCTGACTCGGTGCCGAAGGCCACGCGTCCGTCATAACCAATGTAGTCTTGGCTCGGGAGCTTGGGTACGATCGGGGAAGGTCAGCTATGAGCACCCCCTTTCGCCCGGTCCGAGGACCGGCCTCTACTAACCATGATATCCGATTTTGAAAACATTACATGTTCTTATTCCGGTTATTAGCCTAGAATTACTACGTTATGCGCACAGCAAACAAGTATAGACCAAATCGCCTAAGTTGGAACAAAACATTTTATGTTTATTTTAAAAATGGTTTGCTACTCGCAAGTAGGCTAAAATGTAGGTTTTGCCACCCTCAAGTGGGTTTTTATAAAAGAAGGTTTTGCCACTATCTAGTGGGCTTAAAACTCACAGTTTTAATGCATTGTCCCAATTTAGGTAATTCAACCTCCATCCACAGGCATTCAAGCAGTTATATCACATAAGCAACTAGCCTCATGGTAATCATGCTATTATGGCAACACTCACACACATGCAAGGATGCTAAAGCATAAAAGCTCACCTAGTACTCCAAGCCAAAACAGAAGCTCATTAGAAATCCATGTATGGATCTAAACATGCTGAAATGTCTAATGCAACACATGCAAAGAATGTAATCTAGGCAGGCTCGGCTGTCCTAATCATGGCATGTGAAGTGCTACAAGTAACACGTATTCAATTTGGAAATTGAAATACAATGCAGTTTGTATGATGTACCGAGCCCGGTGCATGTAAACAAATGCATGGATGCACGCATGCATTGCATAAGGTATGCTAATTTTAAATATGCCCTAATCTACCATCATAAGCAGGTAAATAAAAGGGAGAAAGAAGTGGGGGTTGGAAGACATGCACACCACTCACACACACTTATTACAGATTCGCCCTCACTCGGAGGGACCAAAATAATAATACAGTCCAAGAAAAATAAACGAATAAATTATTACAAGACCTCTAATCTAATTAAATTAAATGCAAAGAAGAGATGGCCACAGCCTCCGCCTCGGGATGCGCGAATGATGCATGCTTCAGCCCGCCTTGCCCGAAAATCCGCACCGTGCCACTGCTGCCTCTGTTTTACTGTCTTACTTCTCTGGAAAATTGCCAAAGTCTTGGGACAGATCCCCTGAGTACCTCAGAACATCACCGGCTGAAGCAAATATCCACCGGCTATAGTATGTGTCCATCGGCTGCTTCTGAAGTTGTCGGCACAAAAAGTGTGCCGGTCGGCACAAAATATTGCCGGCCGGCAATAAATTCCTGCAGGAGACAGTTTTTGACAGCAACAGCAGACCAGCAGTGCAAGGTATGGGATTTTAGGACAAATGTATGCACGGACACACTCCCTATCATGCAATGGACTCAAGGGAGCATGGCCCTCGACCCCCGGGCCATCAATCACGCATTTCAATGCATGATGGCCCGAAAGCCAAGTTAGCAACTTTGATATCAAATGAAACATAAGCACAAAACAAATCCAAGGGCCCCCAACCCCTATCATGATTGGTCAAGAGGCAAGGGATGCATGCTCAATGAAATGCAACCTAAGCATGGCGGCTAAGTATGCAACATGAACATGCAAATGAGCAATGTACGCTAGGCGCGCAACCTAAACATGTAAACAAACATGGAATGCAACAACATGCAACGATGGGCTTAAACTAACATGGGTAACTCGCAAGCATGCCAAAATCATCGGCCATAATCATGGAAATGAAGGCACAAAATGCACACACACATGCATGCAATCATGGTCCAACACCTTAAGCGTAAACAAGGCAACTCTTAAGCACACTTAAAGAGGCTAAGTATGGACATATAGCATGCAACGTAAGCTCTGAAATCATGTTATAGGAGGTTCCAAACCAACTAAATAAATCAACAAAGCATGCAACAATGCTCACACATTCACATACTTGAAGCGTACAAGCCACAAAATGCAAAGAGGCTATATAATGCATGCTAGGATCGACTCAAACAACTTAAGACAGACCTAAAGCATGGCAAAATAAGCACAAAATCTTCACAAATCTAAGCCTAAAACATGCTCGAACAAAGGCCAACAACCTAAGGCATATTAAGGCAATTACAAGGCATCACATGGTAGGTATGCTAAGCATGCACCAAACTGAAAAATACCCTTCTACAATACTGATGAGGGACCAAAAATATGACTACCCACAGTAGATGACAAGCCCCAAATCAATATACAAACATGCTCAAAATGCAATGCAAGATTAAGGCCCACAAAGGGGTATAACATGAAGTACCAAAAGGGTGCACCAAACAGCCAAAGACCCTTCATGAGACATGTAGAGGGGGGAAAAATAAGACACTTTTCAGGCCTGTCGAAGGCCCAAAAACAGAAGCATGGTAGGCTAAAGAAACATGCAAAAAAATAGGGACCAAAGAGGGTATTGAAGTTAGTCATGCATGGAGGTCCCAAACAGTGTTGAGCCCTTCTTCAATGTTTAAGAAGGGCTCAAAATAAGCCTCTTTGTAGTTTACATCGAAGCTCAAAAATACATGCAACTATGGCTTAGATATGAACCAAGAAAATGCTAGTTTTGGGGAAAAGTGTGCTTACCCTTGTAGACCAACAAACCAGCACCTCTTGAACCAAGTTTTGGTGCTCCTAAGCTCTGTAAATGACCTCCCAAATTCTGGAAATGGAAGTGGTGGTGTTGTGCTATGGGTTGGTGAAGGAATGGCCCAAGAACAAGGGTGTTTGGAGGTTGAATGAGAGAGATATAGTGAGAGATGGAGGGATATATGTATCTATATCAGATATGTATCTATATCTCTGGTTTTTTGCTTAAGAATCTCTAACCTCCAACAATGGAGGATGAGGGGTGCTTATATAGGCAACAAAAAGTGCTCCAAGCTTCTCCAAGAAACTATGCCAAAAGGGGCAAAGGGTGCAAAGGGTTTGTGGCTTCTAGAGGAAGTTAAAACAGCTTGCCAAGCTTCTCCAAGAAGCTTGGCCAAAGGGTTCAAGCTTCTAGAAGCTTTTGGGGGTTCAAAGGTGCAAAAGGGTGCAAAATAGCCACATATATGCACGTGGAGCTGGTTCTGTGCATCCCAGCTGGCACAGCTGGCATGCACCATGCCTGGGAGGGTCAAAAGGGTTAGGTCGGCCATAAAAGAGGTCATCGGCACAATATATTGCCGATCGGCACAATATAGTGCCGACCTGCACTTTATTCTGGCCGGTCGGACAAATATAGTGCCGATGGGTGGCCAGTGAGGTCAAAAAGTGCCGGTGGATGGCCAGATTGAAGCCCCGGAAGTTAGCTTTTCAATGGCGCAAACCTTGCATCAAAATTCCTCCTGTGCAAAAAGTTATGCCCTTTTCCGTGAAGCCGCGCTGACTCGATCCAACCGGGATGATGCCCAGCTTCAACCCATCATATCTCCTCCACCCGGACTTGGCTCTAGGAGATTCTTGAACCAAAAATGAAGCCCCGGAAGTCTTCTTTCCAATGGTAGTGGCCTCATAGCTAAATTCCAAGTATGCAATTGAATAAGCCTGATTCAGCGAGAGCCGCTCGACTTTCTTCTACCCGGATTCATGGCGAACTTCTTCTCCAACCTATTTTCTCCCCTCCTCTCCTCTTTTCTTCAACTCCAAACCCCTAAACAAAGTGTTTTGAAGGGTTTGCCTCTCTCCTTGTCGAAGAAACTGAACCTGTGCCCTGCACATCTCTCAACACCGAGCAAACCATCAGTAATGCCCAAGTCTTGAGGGCGGTCAAAAACGGGGTGTCTACAGTATGGAAAAGGAACAGAAAGACAAGTTACCAAGTAAAGAGACTTACTTGAACGGAACGTTGAAGCATGAGGGCATAGTTCTCGTACTCACTCATCTTGGCATTCCGTTCGAGATCGCCTGGGAGCAATAGAGCAGTACTAAGGGCTACGCCGACATTAATGTCATCGGCACTATCATTGGCAAAAACGGGCTTATCTTCAAGAGTGATTTCAGGCGTTCAGGGGACTTTTGGTATTTTTGACCCCGAGGTTGTCGCAGACGATGACCTCGGCTTCTTTGATTTTGTGGATTCTGATGGCTGGGTTTCTGCATGCCTCTTCTCAGTAGAGGGTTGAGACTTGTCGCTCTCAGCCAGTTTGGAGATAGGTAAAGTGTCCTCAGATTCAACCTGAGTTAGTTTAGCCTTTGGCTGAGCTTTCTTGGTTCTTTTCGGCTTCGGTGGGGGCATGGTTTGCGATGGTTGAGCGTCACATCGGTAGGGAGGTCGGCTAAGAGATCTTCGGCAACAAGTTTTGGGCGACCTATCTTAGCAGTTCGGACAAGTCTGCGCCGCCGTTTCCGTTCAGGTATTGGGATCAAGTATGGAGCCGAAGTTGATGGCTGATCAGCTGGATCCGATGTTGATCCTTGATCTGTTCGGGATACAGACACAGTTTGGGTTGTGGCAGAAGGTAGAGAAAGGCTTTTCTTCTTCTTCCTTTTAGGGACGTCGGGCAAAATCGACTTGTATGTTGGAATAAAGTTAAGAAGCAAAGGCGCTTTCCTTTTCTGGACTGGCAAGTCCAAAAGTTTCTTCAAATCCTTGCTGGGGACATAGGATTGGCGAAAGCTTTTCGGTGGCTTACGAACATCTGCAAAAAGAACAGACATTAGAAACAGACAAAGTATTGAAGACTTGAAAAGAAACAACTAAGTGTTGACACTGGGCTCTTACCCTTGCCCTCTTTAACTGATCGAGGAAGAGGGTAGAGATGGGCATCCTCGTCTGGGGCAAACTCCCAATTTCTCGAGGTAATGAAGTAGTCATCTCCAGCCCCCTTGTTGGAGTCTGGGAGGTCGGCTACAATTTTGAACTCTGTGGACCTCGGCTTAAGATAATAGACGTAGCCTTTTTCTTTCAAATTGAGGGCACACATGGTATAACAGTATTGGATATCAGCTAAGGTGATCCTAGCATCTTCATGTTTGGCTAAGGCTATGATACCATTAATCACTCGATAAGAGTTGATGGTAAGTTGCATGGGGTTCAACTTATAGTAGTGGAGAACTTCGCGAAAAAGGGGATTAAGTGGAAGCCGGAGTCCACATTCAGTAAAAGCTACAATGGGAAAGGGCATCGAATTATCTGTGGGCATGATAGAGTCATCATCCCCAGCCAGCCTCAGATGGACATCGGCAGGAATGGCGAACTCTTGCCTAAAGTACTCAAGTTTAGTTGGGGTATCTGCCCTATGTTTCCACATGCCCATGATGTCAGCGTAAAGGTATTCGACTTCAGAAAGAGGATGTTCTTAAAGGGTTTTTTGGAACCTCGACAAAACCCTAGGTAAATGCTGGTAAGGGTTGTTTCAGTTTTTCCTAAGGATTGGTGAAATCTACAGACAAATCCCAAAACCTAAATCTATGGAAACGAAGATTGAAGGCACAAATCTGGAAAACAGAGAAATAAGAATGAAGTTTCAGAAATCAAGAACAGAGGTGGGGCTCTCAAAAGCATAAAAAATACAAGAAATACAGGGTCAAGAACAGTGGCAAGAAAGTGGTGAAACAGTACAAGTGTTCAAGACATAAGCAAGATCATGGAATAGACACATCCAGATGAATAGTTCAGCAAATCGAAGGTTTGAACAAAGCAGTAATGGCAGCAAATAAGCAAAGAACATAGAAGAATTGAGAATGAAAGGAACAGAGGCTTACCAGGCAAAGTAAGGCCGAAATAAAGTTCGCCGAAGACAGACAACGGTTACAGAAGTGACAGAGTAGTGAGAGCTTCACCAGAAAGACGAATGAAGTTGCAGAGCTTGGAGCTTGAGCAATGGCAGATTCGAGAGAAAGAGCTTAGAGAGAGAAAAAGCAAGTAAATCAAAGCGCAAAGTGAAGAGGCAAAAAGAGGGAAAACAAGTTTTGTCAAAAACTTGAAACGGCGGCAAAACAGAAGCATTTAATGCGCCTAGAGTAACGCATACGTCAGATGGCGCACGCAGGAAAAGACGTGGTTTACAGGCGCGTCATTAGACACGATCCAATAAGGATAAAACACGTAAGTAAAAACAGTTGAAAAGTGATGCATGACAGCTCATGCACAAGAAGGAGTTCACTTGAGTTATTGTTCTTGAAAGAAGACATGTCGGCCTGAAATGAATGATCTCGGCTGAAGAATTCTTATACCGACGTACTGGAGAGAGGAACGATATAGGTTCCATCACCTTAGAATGCCGAGGTAATAGAACCTAGGGGGCAGTTGTGGGGATATATTTTCTGAGTACCAACACGTGCCAAGGTGACACCGACGTGTCAGCCGAGGTGCCGCGTGTCGTGGTAGTTATGCCGAGGTGATCTCGGAGTTGCCGAGGTTATCTCCGAAGATACCGGAATCCGAGATAAGCGGATAAGGGACAAGAGTCCTAGGATGAAGAAAGACTTCAGGATGGATAAGGGTAATATTCTTAGGGAGTTTATCCTTATCTCTTGAGAAATCCAAAGTAAACACTAAATTGGAGTCCATAGAAGTCAGGCTTCTAGTAGGACTAGGATTAAGTAAAACTATAAAAGAGAGGCACCCCCGTGGGTCTAAGGTATGCTTTTTATACTGAAGCTTGTGAGTTAAATAATTGATTATCTTTGAGAGATATACTGACTTGATCGTCGGGGTGCCCCCGGGTGGAAGAACCACCGCCGGAGCCTTCTCTTTCTGTGCAGGATAGCAGGGTGCCATCTATTCTGCCAGTGTTCTACAGCTGAATTACTATACGGGCAGTGTGATCGGAAAATCACTCACACAGTATCAATCTTAGAAATTTTCAATTGGTCGAGTATGTTCAACATGGTCTTCAATTTATGTTACTATTAGGTATTCAATAGTATGGCTTTTGTGTTTTCCAATTAGTGTTGATCTGGGAATTTCCTTGGTTAATGAAAGGTCTGAGGAAATATCATCGACATTGTCTGCCATCTGGAGATTATAAGCTTAAATGTTTAGTTTTTGTTTTCTAATTTTTTATGTTTTTTTGAGAATAGCAAAAAGTTATTTTCAAACCTTTGAAAACTATTTTAGCACAAGAATGAAAATGATATTAAAAGGATGATTGTTTTCAAAATTTTCATTTTTTGAATCTGAAAACACACAAAAACAGAAAATGAAAACACAACGAAACAAGTTTCTATTTCTGGAGCACTGTGTTCTGATAGCATTGGTAATGAATGAGACTGTTTTGCTTGTTTCTTTGCTTTGTTTAATATTGGCTTCAATTTAAACACTACTAATACATACTAGTTTGTGATTAAGTTCTCTCTCTGGAGAAGAATAAAGATTACTCCACAGTGAACAAGTGGTTTAAGTACAATCTTGAGGATGAATTAGGAGTGCTTCTTCTTTTCTTTTTATTTTTTTGGGAATGTGTGTTGGAATATTTTATGATATGCTTTCTTAACTTTTTGTTTTTAATATAAAATTTCATAACGTAAATTATAAAATATTGTGGGTTTTTTTTTTTGGAAATGATTTTCAAAATTTTTTTTGAAAAAAATAAAATTAGTTTGACAAAAATAAACATAAAAAACATTTTTTAAAATTTTTTTAACAATTATTTTTGTTCTCTCAAAAAAAGTAATTATGCTCTTCCAAAAGATAAAACTATTTCTTTCACTATTAATTTTTAATATTTTTTTAAAAAACAGATTCCAAAAAACAAAACCTATAATTTTTTTTTTAATCACAAAATATCATTTCTTATTATAAATTGTAATAACAAAAATCATACAGTGGTAGTCCCATTTTATTTTTAATACTCACGTAAGTCCCATTTTGTGATTATTTAGGCCATGTTTATTTTGTTGGGGGTGTGGGTTTGGGGGGCCACAACAGCCATTGCTGTGTTGTGTGTTGTGAAATGGGCTCATTTTGAGGCTCATTTCGATAATTCGAACCTTTCATATTTTAGAATACATCAAGTAGAACATGCCTGCAAAAAATCAAGTTAATTGAATATTGTTTACCCATTAATCCACTCACATTTGTAACTTGATTTTTTATAGGCATGTTCTACTTGATGTATTCTAAAATATGAACGGTTCGAATTATCGAAATGACAGCAGTGGTTCCTGTGCTCCCCGCACAGCAGCCACTCCAAACCCTATTTGTTTGGCTCTTTAGTGAGGAGATTAATCTAATAGTCCGTCGGACCTACCTATAGAATATTTGATTGGGGTCATGAGTGGGGGGATTAACTGTGTTTGTTTGAACGACCTGGATAAGGGGAAATTGGAATCCATCGGATTGTAATCCTGAGATTTATAGTCCTGGGACTATTTGGTTGAATATGATATATATCCTATGTTTGTTTAGTCATGGATTAAATGTCAGGAAATGATTATTTGGTTGAATGAGATATAAATCCTATGTTTGTTTGAGATATTATGGAGAAGGATAAATGCTCAAATGACTATTTTACCATTTTCAATTATTTAATAAGTAATAGCAATATTAAACATATCTTTAATATTTTAATTATTTTTAGCTAGATTAAATAAAAATTTATTTTATTTTATTTTCTACACAATTAAATAAATTTATTTTTTAAAAATTAAATAAATAAAATATCAATAAAAATATATGTTATTTTTTCAATTAAAATTTTAAATAAATTTATTTTAAAAAATAATAATAACGAATAATAAAATTAAATAAAACATCTATTAAAATTTAAATAATGAAATTAAATAAAATATAGACAAAATTTTAAAATAAAACATCAATAAAATATCTATAAAAAAATTATTTTGAAAAATTAAATAAATAAAAAATAAATAAAATTAATTTATTTTTAAATTGAGACATTTAAATTTTATTGAATTTTACTAAATATAATACATAATTAAATAGTAGAGGGTCAAAATGATCATTTCACCACCTAATCACATATTCCCATTTATCCCCTCATTTGTGTCCCGACCCCCCCTTATGGGACACAATAGTCCAACACATATGGGACTAATAGTCCGGAGCAAAATTAGAAAACCAAACAACGGATATAAATCCTATCCCACCCTCCAATCCCTCTAAACAAACAACACCTTAGACTAGTAATCCCCCTATTGGTAGGACTATTAATCCCCTCTATGGGGCTAGGATTAGAAATTGAGTAAGGGGATAGTGAATTTTTAAATAATTTTTATGTAAAATTTATATTTTTTAGAATAAAAAAAATATAATATTAAAAAAATACTAAAAATTAAAATATATTAATTTTATATGTTAATACTATCTATAATATTATTAATCCAGTAGTGTATAAACAAATACTCTTTATCCTACATCTCCGATCTAATATCACCACACTAATATTATTCTCACTTAATCTCACCGTACTGTTAATCTTCTCCATCTTATGGAGCCAAACAAACATGGCCTTACGGTTATAACCGTTGTGGATGCTATTGCTATGTTAGCCTTCATTTGGGATGTGAGTTTATTGTTTGGTTTTTTGACTTTTTAATTATTAGCCTGAGGTTAAAAAATCTCGTTTGAGATGAGTTTTTTAACTTTTTTAACTTTTATAAGAAAAAAATAAAATGATTATGATTTCGATATAATATTTTATCTTGTTGACTTTTTAATCTATTTTATTTTTGGGAGAGTTACTGATAAATCCCATAATTTGAAATGTTGGTTCAATTAAAATAGGGAGAGTTACTGATAAATCCTATAATTTGAAATGTTGGTTCAATTAGTCCTGAAATTATTTTGTTACTCCGTGTGGTCCTGTGGTAATATACTTTCCTGAAATGCCCTCATTTGGTGGGTTATGACAGAGTGTGACAGTAGGAAAAATGCCCTATAGTACTTTCTGCTGTGTGACAGACAGTGTGACAGTGGGAAAAATGCCCTATAGTACTTTATGCTGTGTGACTGTGTGACAGTGGGTGTGACAGTGGGGAAAATGCCCTATAGTACTTTATGTTGTGTGACTGTGTGACAGTGGGGAAAATGCCTTATAGTACTTTTTACTGTGTGACTGTGTGACAGTGGGGAAAATGCCCTATAGTACTTTCTGACATGTGATAGTGAGGTGTGACGCAGTAAATGAAGGGGTACAAGCGACCATAATATCACAATATAAATCAAAATAGGACCTATTAGTGATAATGTTATCACCTATGGGATCTATCAGTATATGCATTAATTGGTAGGACTAAATGGGGTTGCTAATGCTGATATGGGACTTTTGGATAATTTTCCCTTTATTTTTTTGTAACTAAAATAATTAAAAAAAAAAAATTATGAGAAACATAGCCTTTGTCAATTTCCTATGATACGTTTCCAAAAAGTGTACTATAGGCTTTTATGGTTTAATACACTATTGGGGAACCACGTTCGGATCCGATCTGTTACGTTTTGAAAAAATGCTCCATAGGCTTTATTGCTTTGAAAAAGAACACCATAGTGTTATCAAGGGGATAAATTTCTGTGTATATTTCTTCTTTTTATATTTATTTATATTCTTTTTTGAGTCTTAATGTAAATTCATTTTGATAATTTAAATTATTTATTTTATAAATTTTATAGTAAAAACTATTCATACAAAAAATTAAATTTACCAAACAATTGTAAATAGAGAAACAAATCACGTTTTGTTTTACAAAATGAATTATTTAAGTTTACAATTATATTTGCTATTTATTTTATAAAATAAAATATAATTTGTTCTTATATTTATAGATGTCCAATGAAATTAATTTTTTGCATGGATAATCTTTATTATGGAACCTATAAGTAGTAGACGGTTTGGATCATCGATATGAGTTTGAATTTGGGCCCACAAGAAAAATATATATGTATATGGAGAGAAGCTTATCCCATTACAAAGTGTTATGTTTGAAAAAAATACATTAAATTTTTTTTTTTGAGTGTTACGTTATTATGTGAAAAAAGTAGAGTTTTTTAATGTGTTACATTGTAGTGTTACGTTCTTGGAGTGTTACATTTAAAAAAAGTACACTAAGAAATTGTTTTTGTGTGTTACACTAAGAAATTGTTTTTGTGTGTTACATTATGTGTATCATTATGATATTCCTCTGTTGCTAGTTCCTCTGTTTTTCTTTCTTGTGTTCATCATAGAACAAAGAAAAATCTAACAAATCATCTACGCCAATCAATTTTTGAAACTCTGCTAATACGAAGTAAGGATGGAAAATTGAAAAGGGGTTGTCAAACTGAGGTTGCTGCGAAGTTTTGTGTCCATGTAAAAACTGTTCGTCGTATTTGGCATAGAGGAATAGCTTGTATGGAAAATGGGTTAATGGTCAATGTATCTAGCAAATTAA
Source organism: Camellia japonica (assembly GCA_030407325.1). Taxonomy (NCBI): domain Eukaryota; kingdom Viridiplantae; phylum Streptophyta; class Magnoliopsida; order Ericales; family Theaceae; genus Camellia; species Camellia japonica. Next base: position 63,442,364 of record JAPPVO010000032.1, read on the forward strand.
CAAATTCTGGCCGCAAGCGAGTTCAACTCAACTTTGGGAAAGTTGCTGAAATTCCTCTTCATCATCGAACCAATATCCGCTCATTGTCAAAGGCATTGAATCTTCCAAAATCAACAATTCATAGGAGAATTAAAGAAGGCAAAATTAGGCCACATTCAAATGCGTTGAAGTCGTATCTATCTGAAGAGAATAAGAGAGCAAGACTCCGATTTTGTCTTTCAATGCTTGAGCCTAATAGTCTTCAAGGCCAGCCAATGTTCAAATCCATGTATTTGTGCACATTGATGAGACGTGGTTTTACATCTCCAAAGAAGCAGAGAGGTATTACCTTCTTCCTGAAGAAGAAGAACCACATCGTTGTTGTAAAAGTAAACGTTTCATTACAAAGGTAATGTTCCTTGCAGCAGTTGTTCGGCCATGGTTTGATGAAAATAAAAATGAAGAATTTTTCAGGTAAAATTGGAATTTGGCCATTCACGTACAAGGAACCAGCTAAAAACAAAAGTAAAAATCGTGCAGCTGGTACACTTGAAACAAAGGCAATTGTATCGATAACGAAAGATGTTATTCGTGCATGTTTGATTGAGAAGGTTCTACTTGCAATTCGATCTAAATGGCCACGTTCCAGTGCAATGAACACTACATTCATTCAACAAGATAATGCAAGACCACATGTTGATCCACTTGATGTTGGATTTCTTGAAGCTGCAAGTAGAGAAGGTTTTGATATTCGTTTATCGTATCAACCCCCAAACAGCCCATATATGAATGTTTTGGACCTCGGATATTTTAGAGCGATCCAATCTTTGCAATATCAAGAAGCACCCACAAATATTGATGAATTGGTTTATGCTGTAGAAAAATCGTTCGAAAAATTATCACGGGAAACTTTTGATCATGTATTTGTAACCTTGCAAGCATGTATGTGAGAGGTGATGAAAATCAATGGTGGAAGCAATTACAAATTGCCACATATGGCAAAGAGAAAACTGATGAGAGATGGTACTCTGCCTTGCCAAATTCAATGTGAACCTCATGTTGTTGAAAATGCTTTGGCCCATCTCCATTTAAGTCCAGGTGAGTTTTTGGGTCTCTCTCTCTTTTTTGTTTGTCTATATGTAGCATAAAAGATTAAGTTTTCTTTCACTTCCTCTATTTTTTTTTTTTTTTTTTTTCCAGGGGTCTAACTCCACAAGGCTTCAGAATTTTTTGGGTGAATTCCTTAGTTAAGAACTCTGCTGATAGAGAACATTTTTTGTTGGTAAATTTTGTCACTTAACTAAATGCTTCTTTGATGGTGTTGCTATTGAAGAAATCATTTGAGTTTGCAATGCTAAATGTAAATGGCAGTGGTGGTGAGAATTGAAACTCCATGTATCAGCACTTCTTTTTGTTGTTTTTGCTCCCTTTTGATGTATATATTCCTTTTGAAATGTCATGAAATACAGTAATACAGTAATTTCGTTGTTGTTGTTGTTGTTGTTTTTGTTTTTTTAAATATCGATTGTCATAATTATGTATTTTTTGTGTATATTAGTAGTAATGAATTTAAAAGAAGGGTAAAATGGGAAATTCATGTCATTTTTGTACTTGATTTTTGAAAGGAACTAATATTTTGAGACAATGAAAAATGGAATAAGGGACTAATATTTTGCGACGGAGGGAGTATATAAATTGTGTGGTATTTATTTATTGTTAGAAATTAGAAATTCAAGTAATTCAGTTTTAAGGTATGGGTCAGAGATGAATTCTCACAGACGGTGCCAACTGATGATGCAATAACTTCAATGGAGGATGGGTCAGACTGATCCACAGTTCCAATGGGCCTGCTCACCTAGATGTTCGCGAAGGGTGCCTACAAAAAGATCCAGAGGGGGAGATCGTCCCCCAACGGACGCTCCGACGATCAAGTTAGGTTAGGGTATATGGACTTTAAAAAGAGAGAGAGAGATAGAAAAGAAGAGGATAAGAACTTGACCTCTAACGTATATCCAAGGCTTCCTTATGTTCCCTACTCATCATTTCCTTGTCCATTCTAAGTTGTCTTATTGACCGAAAGTCTATGGCCTAGTTAACATCATTCATGGTGATTCTGCATATTCTGGCGTGAGGGGTCTTGCTGCATTTAATGCTACAGTGGCCTCATTAAATGGTTGATGTATGGGTGCACTAACTTTGTAGGATCTTTGTCTGCTCATGTGGTTAATTCCTTACCTGACAAGTGTTTGAATGCTATTGGTCCTGGGCCAGCATTAGCTTCTCAAAGTTACTAGGCTTACTAGCTTTAACACCTGGGCCGTGAGCCGTGGGCTGGGCCCCATTGGGTGTCCATTAGTATCAAATATGAATGTTCACATTATATTAATATAAATGTTCAAATTCATTTTTTAAATTTTCAATCACATTCGTATGAAGGTTTATATCATGTTCATGAATAATATTTTTTGTTGTTAATATTTGATATGAAGTACCAATCACATATGATTGTACACGTACTATAGGTTTGACATGTGTAATATGTAATAGTTATAAGATATGAACTATACACTTGTAACTTTATGCTTTCTAAAAAAAAATTATTATTTTTATTTATAAAAGGTATGAATATTTGCATTTTTAATTAATTTTTTTAAAATGTGATAATATTTAAAAAGTGAAGTTTTATGCTTATAGTTTTTGTGTTTCATATTTAAGGGTGAATATTCACACTTACAATTTTGCACTTTCTAAAATTTGTACATTTTTATTTATGAACATTGTAAATATTCACATTTTTAAATATTATTACATATTTAAACCATTCAATTCCAAATAATTATTGTTGACTTTTTTTAATTAAGTTTTCAAACTGATTTTGTGTGCATTCATATCCAGATTGATATCCTTACATGGGTGTCTTTCTATTCAAACTGATTATGTTGTCATTTGACAAGTGGGTTGACTTTTAATTGGGGTTAAAAAAGTATAAAAAGACAAAACATGTTAAATAAGTCAATAAGACAAAATGTTATATCCAAACCATAATTATTTCACTTTTTCTCTTACAAAAAAGTAAAAAAATAATAAAAAAAAAAAATTCTTCCCAAACAAAGCTAATTAAGCCAGTCTAAATTAGCCAAAAAATCAGGTTTAAAAATTCTTCCTAAACGAACCCTATAAATCCCTAAATTAGTGCCTTCCTATCTAAAAACATTTCTAAATTTTATTTCATTTACCATTTTTAAATTTCTATTTTTTTTGATCAACAAAAGAAAACTTTATTGATGAAAACAACATACAAAATATATCGATTTACATCAATAGAGACAAGGCAAAAGCAAAAAGTATCAAAGTGAACCATCCTAGTCCCAACTAGGTTGGCACTAAGAAAGACACCCTATCATATGCTAGCTCAAGCGAAAATTGGTGAGAGACCAACAAGAAAAAAAGAGCAAATAGGAAAACAAACCACCAACATGAACTGATCCAACAGCAAGACACCAAGACACCACAACAGCCAGACAACAAGAATAGTAGCAGAAACCCACAGCCAGTTTTTAATTTCTATTTAGTAGCAGTTTTTATACTTTAATTATATCCATTTATGTAACTAGTGACAAATGAGTCATTTTATATCATACATGACTTGATGAAGGAAAATTATTAGGTATTCTTGGAATTTCACGTATCCGTACTCCTTCACCAATTATTATTCACCATGCCCCCTTATGTTCATCAATCACAATAATCACCCAATAAAATTTCACAAAACGAGTTGGGTGTTTGACCTTTCCAAATAAAAACCCAAAGCATGAAATAAACTGAAACCTAAATCCCTAATGTGTCAGATTATGATAGTCCAAAAACCAACAAAATGTATTCTAAAAGGATCTTATAGAAATATCATTTTGACCCCCTAAATTATAAAAACATATAAATAGATACCCTAAACTATTGAAAAGTATTACTTTACCCTCTAAACTATAAAAGTGTACAAATGTCCTTAAATTATAAAAAATGTACAAATTGGACCGTTAATAGAAGGGGTCAAAGTGAAACACGCCAATAGTTTAAGAGTCCATTTGTACGTTTTATAGTTTAAGGGGACAAAGTGATACTTCTCAATAGTTTAGGGAGTCTATTTGTATGCTATTAAAGTTTAAGGGGTCGAATGATATTTTTCAATAGTTTAGGGGGTCTCTATATACATAACCCTTTTGAGTAATCCTATAGATATTAACACTCTCACTAAGAATCTTAGCACAAACACAAGAGAATAAATATGATTGGTTGTTGAAAAAGTAATGATTCTTGCACATCCAATAATATGTGAACACACATTCTTTTAGTAAGAGTTTTAATACATGTAGTATTGCTTTAATCTTTGTGTCAAATGTGTGTATTTCTCATTATTATGGCCCAACAAATGTTACAATGACTAGATTTAAAGTCTATCTATCATCTTTTAGAACATTTATAAAGTCTACAAACTGTTCTATAATAGAGCAAATTTCTAGAGTTGATGTCATTTAGCCTTGTTTTAGGAGCACTTCTTCTCTTGACAAGGTGATTCATCATGCTTGGCCTAAATTTACTTGGAAGCAAATTTGGTCCCTACCGCTACCGTTCAATATTCGATTTTTTATGTGGCAACTTTGCCATGATAGACTTGCTGTGAAACAAAACTTGGTCGCTAGAGGCTTTCATGAAAATTTGGCATGCCCCCTCTATTATTCTAGCTTAGAATCTACCACTCACATGCTTCTAAGTTGTGAATTTGTCAAACAAGTGTGGTTTGGTTCTTCTTTGGGTTTATTCACACCCTCAAACATTGCTTATCCTGTATCTTACTGGTTGGGCTGTTGGTTTTCACATCTTAATCTATTTATTACTAATGACTTCAAGATCCTGTTTCAGATTATTGCTATCCTTTGGGTAATTTGGAAGGTTAGGGGACAGAGTTTATTTTGTGGCAAGAAATTCACACCTCGATAAGTTTTATTCTTAGCCAAAGACATCTTCTCTTCTCTTTTAACAGCTAAAAATTTCTTAACTCTTCTTTTTCTAGAATCTTCAATAATCAAAGCTTTTTTATCAGTTCTATATTTTTGGCAAACATTGATTCTTTCCTCAATTCATCCCATTTCTATCTTTTTGATCTTTCAAAAAACAGTTGTGATTGCAACTCTCATCCTGTGGAACTTCTATGTAGTCATGTGGGTAATTCATCTCATTCGAGCATGGATATTGGCATGGTTGCCTTCCTTAACAATACTAGGGTGGGCTCATTATTTAAATCTTTCCCCATGAATCCTTATGATGCTCCAATTGCATCGGTTTTGTCTGCACTCAAGTGGGCTGAGGACAATAATTACTACCATGTTAATGTTTTTATTGATGCTAAATTTTTGTTTGAACAGCTAAAGGGAACTAAGGACATTGAAGCAAGCTTAACACAATGGATTTTTTATATATGTTTTGTTGTCCAGTACTTTCACTTTTGTAAAATCTCCTTAGCATGTAAAAGTCATCTTTATCATGCTAGGAGATTGGCACGTTTTGCGGCGTTTTCTTGTATCCTGGCTTATGGAGATACCCACTTTCCTTTTGACAATGGTTAGGCAGTAGGAAATATTTTGCTTTATTTCTATTTCCATTTCTACTTGTAATCCTGATCAGTTAGTTTGCTATGTACTATTTTATCTTATTAATTGAAATTCTTATTTCTACCCCCACCACCCCCCCCCCCCCCCCAAAAAAAAAAAAAAAAAAAAAAAAGGGGGGTTAAAATGTAACTCTAAAATACATTTACAAAACCATTCTCCACTAGTATGAATCATTGTTTGTGACTTGAATAGCCAATTTTCAAAACCTATATATATATATATTGCATTTAACTTATTGATAAGCCAAACATAAGATGATGGCCGATAAATTCTTATATCATAAATAAATAAATAAAACAATTAAGGAGTCCAATTATTGACTTTTATCCAATTCGTCTCGTCATTGCTGAAATAAAAGCCATCAGATTTGACACTCCAGTAGCAATTCTCATCTTTTATAGAAGAAGTATCGCAATGAGAGTATAATGTCTCATTGAAAACATCAAAAATTGTATCTTTGGTACCGCAGTAAAAATGACAGAAGAAGAGAGTGGTTCCTGGAAAGTTCACTCTGAATTGCCAATTGAATTCTTGACCATTTACAAGTGTATGCAGTTCGAGATCATCGTCTTTGGATTGGCAACAAACTTGCAAAGGTTCGGAGTTGGTTGGAAGGTTGTCAATGATATGAATTATAAATAATGAGAGAATCCCACACATGGTGGTTGAGCAAAGCAAGTAAAATACTAGGATAGCCAAGGGAAGGAATGACTTCTTCATATTATATCTCTTAGAATGTAAAAATTTATGTTCCTTATTGTTGCCATCCTTAACTCATTTATACACAGAATATCTAGGCCGAATCCAATTGAATTTTCCTTTTATTTTTGAGTAATGTTATACATAATCCTATTTCTTATCTCCTTTTCTCACCACTAGACACAAAACAATAGAACCCACATTCATAAATGCATATGGGACATACTCACTTGTGTCTTGAAATGAGAAAATGAGTAAGAAATATGATTATATGCAACATTTTTCTTTTAAAGCAATGTTATACATAATCTCATGTCTTATTTCTTATCTCACTCCGATACCATAAAGAAATGGGACCTATATTAATAATTGAATATGAGACTCACTCACTTGTGTCTTAGAATGAGGAAAAGGGGTAAGAAATAAGATTATAACACTTTCTTTTTAGAACAATGCCATGCTATATATAATCCTATTTCTTATATTTTTTTTTCTCACCCTTAAACACAAAACAATGAGGCTAACATTTATAAATATATATGGGACCCACTCACTTGTAACTTGTAGTGAGAAAATGGGGTAAGAAATAAGATTATATATAGCATGAAATGCTACATATAAGGAAATAGAATTAAATGCTACATATAATCCCATTTATGTAGCATTAAATGTTACATATAATTCTATTTTTTACTTTATTTTTTCACTTCTTAGACACAAGGTAATAGAATCCACATTCATAAATGCATATGGGACCTATTCACTTATGTTTTGGAGTGAAAAATGGGGTAACAAATAAGATTAGGAATTGGGGTCACTGTTGTGCCTCATTTTGAGGTGCATTATGGACTTATTTTTATGATCTGAACCGTTCATGTTGTAGGGTTTGTTGAGTACTTCATGCCTACCAAAAATTATATTAATTGGATATCAATAATTATATGATTGATAAACAAAAAAATAAACAACAAGTTTTTCTTTTGAGAAATAGCATAAAAATATATAATTTGATCATATAGTTATTGATATCCGATTAATATGATTTTTAGTAGGTATGAAGTACTTAACAAATCCTACAAAATGACGGTTTAGATCATAAAAATAAGCTCATAATACATCTCAAAATGAGACACAACAGTCACAGCAATGACCCCATTTCCATAAGATTATATATAGCATTTTCCTTTTAGAACAATGCTATACATAATCTCATTTCTTACATCCTTTTTTCATCCCTAAACACAAAGGGTTTGGCTTTTTTCATGCTATGGATCCAACTTAAGAGAGCATTTAGGTTTAGTGGGCCCATTGTGAGCCCAATCTCGATAATCAAAACTATTCACTTTTTAGTACTCGTTGAGAAGAATATTCATGTAAAAAATCAAGTTGATTGGATTTCGGTAGTTATATGTTTGAATCACATTTATCTTAAAAAAATGGACGACAAATATAATTTGAAGAATAATCGTTTATTTTTTAAAGATAAATGTGATTCAAACATTTAACTACCAAGATCTAATCATCTTGATTTTTTACATTAATATTTTTCTCATTGATTACTAAAAAGTGAATGGTTTGGATCATCAAGATTAGGTTTACAATAGGCCCGTTAAGCTCAAATGCTCTCTCAAGTTAAATCCCTATCATAAGAAGAGTCAAACCCAAACACAAAAAGGCGATTGTGATTCTCTCCATTGTGACCACCTCTAGTAATAATTTACCGCTGAATGTGTTTCTAATAAATTTATCAGATGTCTTATTTATGTCTATGAGGTATTTTTGTGTGTAAATAAGTATATAAATAAATGACAGTGAGTGTGTGTGTAAATATAAATGAGTGAATAAGTGGTGGAGGTGGTAACAGTAATGATGTAGTGGTGATAGATGTTATTTTTGTTGAAACAATTCAAAAAAATATCGCTAAAAATTACTACCAAGATATGGTTGCTGGCGAAGGAGGAGAAAGTCATAAATAGTGTTGATAATAGGGATGCATAAAGTGAATGAAGGGTATTTTAGGAATATTGATAGGTGAAAAAAGCAGTAGAATTATAGGTAATAAGACTCCTCAATAGAATTGGCTAGTAAGAGTATCCACATTAGTCTCAATAAATTTTGAATCAAATTATTACTCAAAAAAACACTTTTATATTAGTACTAGTTGTTTTTTATATATACACTCCAACTCCATCAATTTTTTTATTTTAAAATTCTATTTCATTAAAGTATTTATTTTTATTCATTTTTTATATTTAAATAATTTTTAAGTATCTTTTCAATAAATAGTATTTAAGAAATTTAAAAAAAAGGTCAAATCTATCCCAAAAAAACAAAGGATAAATTATTGAATAACTAATGAGTTACCTTAACAAATTGTGGCAAAGTTAACCAAAAATAGTTTAAAATAATTTGTTGAGATTGATGGAGAATTTTTTTTATGATTTATTAATTATAATTAATCAAAAACTACACATTTTTTTTTTGGGATCAGGAATCAAAAACTACATTTGAAAATTGAAACTAATGTAAATGCTCTAAGTCTTCCAAATAAATAAAAAAGAATTGGGTTTGTATATGGGTCCGGATCCAACACAATTCGGGTTCAAATGGAACCGGTCTGTAACTGAATCACACTAACAGACAAATTCCCTGATTTTCTTTCTCTCCACGCTCTCTCTCTCTCTCTCTCTCTCCTCCACTGCACTTACGGTCTCACTCTCACTCTCTCTCTACTGATCAGCTCACTAGCTAGGGTTTCATTCTCTCTCCCCTTGTAGAAGCCCTAAAATCTCTCTCTTCTTTCTCTCTCCAAAATGTCGGACTACTTCCCTCGCCCAGCTCTGATGAACCTCCTCTCCAGACTCCCCGTCAAAACCCTATTCAGGTGCGTATGCAAATCATGGTGCTCTCTCATCTCCACCCCTGATTTCATCACAACCCACCTCAAATTCAACCTCAATCCCACTTCTCCTTCCCAAACCCACCACCGCCACGAACTCTTCCGCTACTTCTCTCTCAACCCACGAAGAGAACACTACTCTCTCCGTCTCGACGACGAACCATTCACCGACCTCCATTGCCCTTTCAAGCCTCGCTCCAAACAACCACTTCAGACTCGTCGGTAGCTTTCACAGCTTGATTTGTCTTTCCGACGATTGCTTTGGCTACACCTACACTATCATCATCTGGAACCGTTCGATTCGCAAGTATGTGACCCTTCCAAAACCCAAGTTCTGTTTCGATCACTGTGGTCCTTACATGTTCGCTCTTGGGTTCGGTGATCCTCAGACTAATGACCCTAAGGTGGTGAGGGTTGTGTATTTATCTGGGACTGGGAGAGAGAATTACTTGGTTCCTCCTAAAGTTGAGGTTTATGCTCTCAGTACTGGGAAATGGAAGGCTGTGAAAGCTTCTAATGTTAGGCATAACATGGTTGAGTTTTTCTTGTCTAAAGCTTTTTTCAATGGAGCTGTGCATTGGGTTGTGTATAGTCAGAGCAATAACAGTGTATTCTGCAATGTGGTGCTGTTGTTTGATATAGGTAGTGAGGTTTTTCGCGAGATGAGGTTACCCAAGAAGTTGGTTTCTCAATTTCTGCTGGACTTGTCTGTTGCGGTGTATGGTGATTCGATTTCAGTGTTTCACTATGACAATCGTGGTCCTTATACCTGTAGGGATTGTGAGGTCTGGATGAAGGAATATGGTGTTGTTGAGAATTGGGTTAAGCAATATTCTGTGTGTTTGGTTGAAGTTGTATGGAATGTGCTCGGGTTTAGGAACAATGGTGAATTACTGGTGGAAATGTGGAACAAGAAGGTTGTATCCTATCAGACTGCTAACAAAAGGTTTAAGACTCTTGAAATTTGCAGTGGCAAAGACTTGTTTCATTTGGATACTTACACTGAGAGCTTGGTTCTGCTTGATGCAGCAAATGGTGTCCTGAAGAAGCGACTGAGTGCTTGTGATGGAGTTGATTTTGAGGATGGTCGTGCTCCATCCAAGGAGAAGGCAGCTGTAGAGGCTGAACTGGAGCATTTTTCGGTGATGCACTACATTTTCGCTCATTGTTTTCTCAAATGTTAATTTGAGTTATTTTTTTATCTAGTATTAACTCTCTAGCCTACTATGAAGTATGAACATCTTAGCTCTAGGTTGAATCATGGTACCTAATGCTTAGTATATTGGTGGAATGGTATGCAATATGGTTATGATTAGATTATGCCCATGAATCTGGTTGATGCTTTTTGACAATTTCATTTCCTTTGTTGAACTAATGCTTATGGGTGGAATGTTATGCAATGTGGTTATGTTTAGATTATATTTCCTGTTTGCATTTGATATATACTTACTAAGAAATAGTACTATCTTGAATGTAGTCATTTTCTAGGTTGGGTCATGTGGGGTGGGTTCAAGCTAATATTCAGATCCACATAATTATGATATCCAAATGGAAATCATGGCTAGTGTCAAGAAGATCTGCTCTGTTTCCCTGATGCTGGGAATGCGTTAAGGGGACCTAGAACTACTCCATTAGGGAATGGGGGAAGTCTAGGATGATTCAACAAATTTACGTCACAATTCTAATTGGCTTTGTATATGTGGATGCAACTGTTCTATCAACCTATAGAGTTTGACGTTGTTGAAGATAATGAACTTTGTGTGTGTAGTCACTCTGTTTTTTTTTTTTTTTTTGTATTTTTTTTATGCCAGCATTTTTCAATGTTATATATATGGTATTACGTTTTTATAGTTTATTCTTAAAATTAATACTGTTATAGTCAAATTTTTTCTTCTTAATTTTTGGCATATCCAAATGTACCTACTATATACTTAAGTCGTATCGTACTTCAATGGAAACAATATTTTCTTCTAATACAGAGATAAAAACTACTTTCACTAGACTTCTTTTTTATTTTTAGTTTTATACTTCAGCATGTTTTTAAAATTAAACTATGGTTTGTAAAATATATTGACATTTAATTTTGAATTATACCTTTACTTTTGGCATTAAATGTTAATTGTAGGTTGATTCTTAACATATTAAACCATTTAATTAATTTTTGTATTATTCTAAATTAAAAATAAATATTTTTTACAAGCATACCAAGCCGTACCCATACCCTACTTTTTTTGAATTGTACCGTATCGACCTACCTGTATCGTACCTGTACTTGTACCCGTACCCGTGTTTCATAGGGAGAGAGGGATCAATAAGAGTTTTGGTAATACATAATCAGTCTCCAAATGGACATCAAGGCTAGTCTCATATATGCCTATCATGTTTCTGCTTATCAAAAAACACGAGGGCCTACTACTATGTTTCTTCTGAGTATTGTTTTGTTTTGAACCTAAACCTAGAACCGATTGAGGGGTGTGGGAACTGGGAAGTCTTACAAGTATGAAACACTTCTAGTCATACATTCAAAGTGGATATGTGTTATATAGATGCACTGCTGTATCAACACATAAATGGCGATGGGGTTGAGGATTGAGAACTTGTATTGCCATTGTTTTACTTTTTTAGTCGCCGACATATGTCCTTGTAAGCTACATGATAGTCGTGGTGTTAATTATGAGATTGTCCACTATTTCATGTAAGAAGAATGTTGTGTGTCAAGGTGATGATTAAAACAAGGGGTCAACAATCAGCTAGAAAGTATAAGTGGAATGACAAGAAGTGATATTATTATCATGATTTTTTCTCTTCTTTTATTTTGCTTTCTAAATCATAATCTAATATTTTGGAATACAAGTGCCATTCATTACTCATTAGCTTGCCTTCAATACTGTATTCTTGGCACTCCATGTGTGGTATTATATACTTGCCCATAATTTATTTATGTATTTGAAGCAAGTCAGCCTGTGAAATAGCTTTCCTTGAGTTGTTTATCTCTAATTACTTTCTCATAGTTCATATGCTATACCGTTGTGAATGAATTTACTTTGTGGTGACTTGTCACTGTGCAAAGCACACCATTTACTTGTCACCATTATGATTCTTTAATTGTTGAAGGTTATTTAGTTCTTATCTGAGATTGTTTGTTCCATGGTACTGAGCAATTTTTAAATGAGTGAAAAGTGTCCTCATAAATCTATCATTATGCTAATTTTGTGGGGATTGTATCAATCTTAGAAATTTTTAATTGGTCGAGTCTGTTCAACATGGTCTTCGATTTATGTTACTACTGGGTATTCAATAGTATGGCTGTTGTGTTTTCCAATCAGTGTTGATCTGGGAATTTCCTTGGTTAATGAAAGGTCTGAGGTAATATCATCGACATTGTCTGCCATCTGGAGATTATAAGCTTAAATGTTTAGTTTTTGTTTTCTAATTTTTTATGTTTTTTTGAGAATAGAAAAAAGTTATTTTCAAACTTTTGAAAACTATTTTAGCACAAGAATGAAAATGACATTAAAAGGATGATTGTTTTCAAAATTTTCATTGTTTTGAATCTGAAAACACAAAAGCAGAAAATGAAAACACAGCGAAACAAGTTTCTATTTCTGGAGCACTGTGTTCTGATAGCATTGGTAATGAATGAAACTGTTTTGCTTGTTTCTTTGCTTTGTTTAAGATTGGCTTTACTTTAAACACTATTAATACATACTAGTTTGTGATTAAGTTCTCTCTCTGGAGAAGAATAAAGATTACTCCACAGTGAACAAGTGGTTTAAGTACAATCTTGAGGATGAATTAGGAGTGCTTCTTTTCTTTTTCTTTTTTTGGGTATATATGTGTTGGAACATTTTATGATATGCTTTTGTAACATTTTGTTTTTAATACAAAATTTCATAACGTAAATTATAAAATATTATGGGCATTTATTATTATTTTTTGGAAATGATTTTCAGAATTTTTTTTGAAAAAAAAAAAATTAGTTTGACAAAAATAAACATAAAAAACATTTTTTTTTAATTTTTAATAATTATTTCTGTTCTCTCAAAAGATAAAACTATTTTCCAAAAGATAAAACTATTTCTTTCACTATTAATTTTTAATATTTAAAAAAAAAACAGATTCCAAAAAACAAAACCTATAATTAATTTTTTATTTTTATTATTTTTAATCACAAAATAATCTAAACATAACCATATTGCATACCATTCCACCAATATACTAAGCATAGGTACCATGATTCAACCTAGAGCTGAAGATGTTCATACTTCATAGTAGGTTAGAGAGGTAATACTAGATAAAAAACAACTCAAATTAACATTTGAGAAAACAACGAGCGAAAACGTAGTGCATCACCGAAAAATGCTTCAGTTCAGCCTCTATGGCTGCCTTCTGCTCCTCAGATGAAGCACGACCATCCTCAGAATCAACTCCATCACAAGCAATCAGTTGCTTCTTCAAGACACCATTTGCTGCATCAAGCAAAACCAAGCTCTCAGTGTAAGTATCCAAATGAAACGAGTCTCTGCCACCGTAAATTTCAAGAGTCTTAATCCTTTTGTTCTCAGGCTGATAGGATACAACTTTCTTGTTCCACATTTCCACCAGTAATTCACCATTGTTCCTAAACCCGAGCACATTCGATATACTTTCAACCAAACAAACAGAAAATTGCTTAACCCAACTCTCAACAACACCGTATTCCTTCATAATCCAGACCTCATAATCCCTACTGGTACAAGGACCACGATTGTCATAGTGAAACACCGAAATCGAATCACCATACACCGCAATAGACAAGTCCAGCGGAAATTTAGAAACCAACTTCTTGGGTAACCTCATCTCGCGAAAAACCTCACTACCCATATCAAACAATAGCACCACATTGCAGAATACATTGTTCTTGCTCTAACTATACACAACCCAATGCACAGCTCCATTGACAAAAGCTTTAGACCAGAAAAACTCAACCATGTTATGCTTAACACTGGAAGCATTCACAGTCTTCCATTTCCCAGTATTGAGAGCATAAACCTCAACTTTAGGAGGAACCAAGTAATTCTCTCTCCCAGTCCCAGACAAATACACAAACCCTTACAACCTTAGGGTCATCAGTCTGAGGATCGACACCGAACCCAAGAGCGAACATGTAAGGACCATAGTGATCAAAATAGAACTTGGGTTTTGGAAGGGTCACATACTTGCGAATCGAAGGGTTCTAGAGGATGATAGTGTAGGTGTAGCCAAAGCAATCATCGGAGAGACAAATCAAGCCGTGAAAGCTACCGACGAGTCTGAAGTGGTTGTTGGAGCGAGGCTTGAAAGGGCAATGGAGGTCGATGAGCTTGGTGAATGGTTTGTCGTCAAGACGGAGATTGTGTTCTCTTCGTGGGTTGAGAGAAAAGTAGCGGAGGAGTTCGTGGCGGTGATGGGTTTGGGAAGGAGAAGTGGGATTGAGGTTGAATTTGAGGTGGGTTGTGATGAAATCAGGGTTGGAGATGAGAGAGCACCATGATTTGCATACGCATCTGAATTGGAGGAGGGTTTTGATGGGGAGTCTGGAGAGGAGGTTGATTAGAACTGGGTGAGGGAAGTAGTCCGACATTTTTGGAGAGAGAGAGAGAGAGAGAGAGAGAGAGAGAGAGAGAGAGAGAGATTTAGGGTTTCTACAAGGGAGAGAGGATAAAACCCTAGCTAGTGAGTTGATCAGTAGAGAGAGTGAGACTGCGAGTGCAGTGGAGAGAGAGAGAGAGGCATGGAGAGCAAGAAAATCAGGGAATTTGTCTGTTAGTGTCATTCACGGACAATTTGAAATGCTAGTAAAAAGGTAATTTTTAACTTTTTAAGTTATATAAAAAGGTTATTTTTTATAAAAAAAGGTAATTTTTTTATGGGTCGTGTTGTAGTGTGCAATCCTTTAAGGGTTGCACACCATATGCACTTTCATTATTGGCCATTGGATTACACAAGTTGATCCTGACCATTGAATTATTTAATTTTGAAAAATTGGACACCGGAGCAACCGGTTGATCCATCTATATTCTCTCTTCTTGCATAGTGTATTCTCTCTACTTTCACTTTCGTCTCTCTCTGTGTCACCCCCCCCTTCTCTCTCTGCTACCCCTTCCTTCCATCTCTTCCCCTGCTCCTCTCGCTCTCTTCTCTCTCTACTGCGCTCATTCCTCTCTCTTTCTCTGGCTCGACTGAATGCAGGCCGAAGTGGTCGTTCTGTTTAAAACCCTATTCTGACCCAGTGAGCCTCTGTTTGGTTTCTAAGAAAAGAAAGAATTTTTTGTGGAAGAGCAATCAACAAGGTATGCCTCCCTCTGATTATTTTTGAAACCCTCCCTCTTCTAAAACTCTCTTCTTCCCCATTTTTTACTCTGTTTTCTCTCTCTGAATTTGTATTCCAGTCTCTCCTGGCTCACACTAATTCGAAATTTGTACGAATGAAGCAAGGCTTTGTGAGGATTTTATTCTATTTTGCTATTTATATATCTCGGTCGACATTTGTAATGAAATAATCTTTTTTTACATCAATTGATATAGTATTTTGTACCCATTTTGTTGCTTCCATGACTTGTTCTTGATTGGTTGCAAAATATTTCATCTTATTTTGGCATGAAAATTATAGCGCTAATTATGTTATTTGAATGTTGATTGCATTTAAGATATTTGTAAAAATGCCTAGTTTGTTAGCAATTTAAACAAAAGTATTTTGGAACTATATTTTCATTGCATTTAAATGTTGTTGAAAACTTGTGATTGATTTAACATGTTCTCCGAAGATTTATCCCAAAACATATTTAGTGATATTCACATGAAGCAAGCTATAACTTGTGGTTGGGA
Organism: Camellia japonica; assembly: GCA_030407325.1. NCBI lineage: Eukaryota > Viridiplantae > Streptophyta > Magnoliopsida > Ericales > Theaceae > Camellia > Camellia japonica. The sequence continues at coordinate 63,458,453 of JAPPVO010000032.1, forward strand.
CCTCCCAATTTGTAAGTTAAAGCAAATAGTTATTCCAAGTGTTTTTGGTAGTGTGTAGTACTTATTGTTCTAATTGAATTAAATAGCCATCTGAATTAAATCTTTTGTTTGATTGGTTTTTAAATATATATATATATGTATTGAAAAGCAAACGTAGTTCACATACAATAGAAATACTTCCAAAAATGCTAATCAAAAAAGTGCTTGAACTTCACTTGTATCCTTCTTTAAGCATGAGCAGTTGACAAGATAACGAGAAAGTGACTCTAACCAACAAAACAACTTTGAAAAGCTAAAAAGAATTGAAGTATATGATTTTAAATTTTAGCTAAAAGGTAGTCGACGTGAAGCTTATACTTAATAAAATGAATTTCCACATCCTTTTTCGAAAGTATATTGATGCTAAGAGAATCCATGAATTGTTATTTTCCCTCTAAGCGTGGAGGCTTTCCTAACAATCATGAAAGATTAGTGCGAAACTTTAGAATTGAAGTAGTGGGTAGTGTGAGAAAGGGAAAATTTTGAATTTTTCTTTCCTTGTTTGCTTGCATGATAAATTTATCGTGATAATGTTAGAAAATGTAAGATTGTTAAATTTTGTATACAATCCATAGCAACATGGTAAGTTGCTTTTCAATTTCTTGTAAAATATACATAAATGTTTCTTGTAAAAAATGAAGAATGTTTTTTTCACTATTTTGTCACTTTTGATTTCCTATCTAAACATGTAGCTTTTTACACTTGGTTAATTTTGACCTAACGAATTGTACTTTGTTTTTCGAGTAACGTTCTTATGATAAGGGATGGGCATAGTAGCATTTCCTTTATATATGTATATTATATACTTGTAAAATTTATCTTATAAATGCTATATTTTTTGGGACAAGTATCTTAGCTGATTGGTTTCAGTTGGATTGTTTATATACATATGCCTAAGAGGAGGGACGAATATCATCAGGATAGTGTAATTTAGTAATTTCAATTTGGGGAAGTACATCCCAAGGGCAATAGGGCTGCAATTAATAAATCAATGAGAAATTTTTTTATAATTACAACTAAAATGAGAAGGTGAAAAGTAAATATAAAGAGGTGGCAATCGCCTATTTGATTTACTAAAATATCCTTCTCTTCTTCCTTTTTCCTTACCTTTGCTTTGGAAATTTGGTCACTGAGTCCCATACAACCAATTTCCTCCCTCCTTGACCAACCCCAACACCTTGCCTGCCACCACCAACCCCTCACCCACCTATCCCTTCCTTCCTCCACCACTTGAAACCCCTCCCCACCCATTTCCGTCACTTCCTCACGCTACTCTCATCTACCTCTACTACACAGCCCCTTCCAACCCCACCCAACCTAACACCCTAATCAACCCAAACCCAAACCCAAACCCAAACCCAAACCCAAGCCCAAGCCCAAGCCCAAGCCATCGGAACCCCCCAAACTCCTCTAGTCCCTCCCCATCTCTACTCTGCACCATCTCTCTCTTCACTATTGTTAAAAGATGCAAGTCCAAACTATGCAAGGTGGTGATGATCTACTCCCAATGTTTTGGCCTGATAATTAAATTACAAAAAAATTACTTTTGTGAAAATAATAAGGATATCAAGTGAATGAGGATATCGCAGGTATACTCTATTGTCTTGATGTGCATATTTTTATAGAATTTTATGTCATTAAATTGTCTATGTAGACTTAATGAAAATTTTACATTTCTTGATGATGCGATTGAAGGTGTGGTCATAATGTGGTTTAAAGTGTAGTCTTGCATGTGTGTTTTTTAGTTATTTGAATGAAGTGTGTTCTTTGATCTAGTTTATACCCATTGGAAAAAAATAAAATAAAAAAATTCTAGCGGTGCCACTAATTATACACTATTTTGAAATGTGAAACACATGGGTGGCAATTACACTCTATTTTCAAGTGTGTCTGTCTGGTTATTAGGCATTACATTTTTAATTTGAGTTTCGAAATATAAATAGTTTCATTCATATGCAATTTGTAATATCCTTAGTAGTTAGTTGCCATTTGTAGGAAGCAGCATTGGTTGCATTGTCATTGATTACCGTGATACTAGGAGGACATGATAATGTTCATATAGGTGTCAATCATAGTAAAATTGAAAATATCTGTTTGGATTTGGTTCTTGTGGCTGCGTTGTCATTGCTTGAACTAGCACCAGTGTGGTTTGAACTCCATATTTTGCAAGGCTACCATCCTCTTGGCGCAGAATTTTGCTGCATTCGTTCTTGGCGCAGAATCCCTTGGACTTTGCCTGTCAAAGCCCTAGGTCACAGCTCTCTCTCTCTCTCTCTCTCTCTCTCTCTTTGTATTTCCTAAAATCTAGTAGATATTTTGGTCCATTTTGTGAGCTTATTCCGGTTGTGCTTGTGTTAATATATAGAAGTTGAAGTACCTACATATTCTTTTGCTCATATATTCTCTCTTTCTCTACTTGCATTATGTGAACTTTAGTTGCTGATTTTTGCTTCTTTTGAAGTTCATTTTTTGTGGGGGTGAAACCCATATCACCTATTTATTATAATTTTCACTAACCCTTCATTTTTGGCTACTTGGAAAACCTAATACGAAGAAAAGAACGGATCCAAGTTTCCATACTTTTGTTTGCTGAGTTGCAATATGCTTACTTGTGCAGATTTATTTATTTTGTTATTTTTTTCTTTTTTTGTTAAAATTTTCATATTCTAAACTTGAACTTTTGTGCTATTCTCATATTTTCTCTGCAATCTAACACAACATATATATATATATATATATTTGACTGTTTACTTGGGAACTAAGCAATTTTATGATGTTAGAGAAGATGTTTATGTGGCCACTCACTCTACTACTATGTGTCATTACTATGGACTATTATTAATTAAACGTGTTAATGTCTACTTAAGTACTCAAGGAAAACATGAAGTTCTCCATAATTTCTATTTAAAACCAGTGAGATTTAGATTTGTCTAGAAATTATATTTTGTAATAATGAAATCCTTTGCTCCTTTCTTTGTTAGACCATTTTTTTTCTCCCTTTTCCGCAATTGTCACATGGATGCTCCAAATATGCAATTACAGTTAGGAAAATCAACACCACTTATTAATAGCTCATTATTTGTGATTTTCTTTGATGAGATTATTTGGTTTCCTCTGCCTATCAATTTTGAGTTAACTTTTAGAGCGATAAAGAAGTTTTGATTGCTTTCTTGTAATGAAATAATTTGTGAATATGTTCATATATTGGCATGTATACATTTGTTGTATTTTGGAACCATATTTTTGCTTCAATCTTTTTGAACAAGAAGAAGTATATAAACTAAAGCTTAATTTTTCCTTTTCTTTTTCCTTCTAATTTTTTATGCACAATGAAATAGCTACATTTTTTTCCTTCTCTTGAGAAGATAGTGAACTTCAATACACGCGCGTGCACTCACAAACAAATGGACAAAAATTGAAGCCATGAGGATATGAACTAAGGTAAAGAAAAAAACTTTCACCGTAAGCTTTTTTTCTATAATAATTATGTCGATTGAGGGTTGTGATTTTTCTCTAGATTTCAAATTGGTTTTGTTTTGTTATGTGTTAATGTGACTTTCTTCAAAGATAATAATGTAGTTATATCTTGTTGTATTAGTCATGGGGTGGGTTATATACCAATTGATTGGTGTTAAAAGAGTGGAAATCTTGACTAGCCAACAAAGTTGACTTTTATCGTAGGAAAGTTGGCCCTGGTTGTTTCAATGGGTTTCCAATGAAAGAACTTGAAATATGGGCTTCATGACAAAAAATCGAATAAAGCATTTGAAGTGCTCGATAGGCTTGAAGGAGGCCAATAACTATTGGTGGGTTGAAAAAATTGGAGTTCGCTTAGGGATCCATTTTGGATAATTAATCTATGGAAACTTTGACTCTAAATAAATTTTTTTTGAGCTGCTTTTGCAATGTTTGATTGAGTGCAACATATTCTCAAGAAAATATAAGCAACAAAATAGTAAGTAGATTTTGATGATCAACATTATGAAAGAAACCTGCACTGCGTACTTAGATGGTTCTTAAAAAATAATAATTTAGATTCTAAGTAACATTCTTTAATTGTGACATATACTATGAACATAACCTTAAAATAGCAGCCACTTGCCAGTTTTAAACCAAAACAAAACACCAATTATGTGACTCATGCGAAAACCAAATTTGAAGAATTCGCAGTTAGGCACATGTATGTGAAGATGTGTTTTGTCCTTTAGTTTTGTATAGTGGCCTTTTTTTTATTAAAGGTACTAGCATGGCCTTTCTCCTGGAGCACTCTTCAATTAATAGGCATGATGACTCTTGTCAAATAGTTTTGATTTATGCGAAATGGTTTTGAAATGGATTTCTATGAAATGAAATGGGTCTCTTTCTATTAAATGATTCTATGAATTTTTTTGTCTAACTATATAGATGGATTTTTATGAAACGGGTTTGATCGGTTTCCAATAAAATGAAGAGGTATGAATGAGGGATGTCTATTACAAATAAATTTTCTACGGAAGTAGTGGTTCTTGAATGATAGGTTCATGTCTATTTCAGAGTCAAGGTTTTGGGAATTGATTCGTTAAGATCACAACTTTCAGTTAAGATTGGGACTCACCTTTTGCATCAAAATTCAAATTTAGCAAAAGGTAGAATGTTGGAGGTTTTAGAGTACTTGATTATCTTACTAATTTTATGAAGCATAATTAAGAGATGTATTTCTGGGAATAGACTCGTGCACTTGTGGTAAGTGTTTTAAAAATGGTAGACTTAGCAGGAAAACATGGCAATTTTTTCGGAGTTTTCCCTCCCTTTGAGTCTTCTTATAGGTTTTGCTATTCCCTTCGTATTATGTCAGATAGTGGTTAGATTGGTTTATGAGGGTGCTTCATGGATTAAAGGGAAAACAATTAAACATTGTGCAATTGCACACTTACACGCCAAAAACAAAAAAAGAAGATGATGTTTTTGGTTAGGCACTCTAGTTCTCTGGATTATCTTAGAATTTTGAACAAGAGTTAGTTAAACTACAAATTAGTTTTTGGTCAAGCACTCTAGGGTTTTTGCCAAAATTGGTAAAAACTTTATACTATTTTTGTCGATAGGGTTAACATTAATTAATTAATGTAGAATCTAGGAACCATAATTTTACTTTTAGGGTTTTTGCTAAACTGGTAACAATTTTATATGTAGTTTCATTCATATACAATTTGTAATGTCCTTAGTTGTTAGTTGCCATTTGTAGGAAGCTGCATTGGTTGCATTGTCATTGATTATTGTGATACAGGGAGGACATGATAATGTTCATATAAGTGTCAATCATAGTACAATTGAAAAATGCTACTCTCCAAAAAACTGTTTGGTCCTTGTGGTTTGCATTGTCATTGCTTCAACTAACACCAGTGTGGTTTGAACTCCATATTTTGCAAGGCTACCATCCTCTTAGTTTGTTTTTGTTTGTATTTTTATTTTTTTGTTTATATGTTTCAACTGAAACGTTTGGTCTTACTTCAGAAAATGTTGTAAAAGGGGTTCTAGGTTCTAGAACATTGTGAGGCATCTTGCTTTATCATTTTTCGTTATCAAGAATACAGCATAGCATTATAGAAGATTTGATTAAGAACAATAGGTTGTTGGACTGACCTGAGTAACTTCTCAGTTAGCTTGTTTAGAAGGGCTTTAATGAAATGTAATAATTCTTTGGTTGAATTAATTGTTTAACTGTTGAAACTAGTCTATGTTTTTTTTCCTTTAATTGGATTGATCAATGGAATGTTACACTACTAAAAAACGGACCTTTTGCGACGGTCTCAAACATCTCAAAAGTTCCACATTGTTGCAAAAGACTTTTTGCGATGGAGTAGCGACGGGAAATAGGGGGCGGCAGAAGGGGGCGTGACAAAAGGTATTTGCGACGGTTACAAACCGTTGTTTCCTCGTAGCGACGGTTAATCAATGATTTTTGCGACGGTTTAACCGGACGCAAAAAAGCAAAAAAAATACCACTTTTAGCGATGGTTTAGGATGCCGTCATCAAAAACTTTTTTAGAGATAATAGTTGACGTCATGAGAAGTATTCTTAGCGACGGTCTTAAACGACGCAAAAAAGAAAAAGAAAAAAAAAAGAGAATTAAATCAATAATGTATTCGCGACAATTTAAACCGTCACTAAAGAGGCACTAATAAGTATATACGACAGGTTACCCGTCGCTAATAAAATGCAAGAAAATGATGATAACATTAGCGACGGTTTATTACTGTCGCAAAATAATTATTTTCATAAAATAAATATATATTTTATTAGTTCATTCCCTATGCAAATTATTAATATTTTGTAAAATAAAAATCCACATTCACATTCACATTCACAAAATCATGTATACAAATATATATATATATATATATATATATATATGTACCATGTAACAATACAGTGTCAACCAAACATTCCTTATAAAAATACATAAAACATCCTCCAACGATACTAAATTTGATAATTCAAGAACTCAAATTTGTATCTAAAACAAAACAAAAGTATCGATAGTACAAATAAAAAAACATATGTATATATATTATAGCTTGTTTTAGTATCAATAGTAAGCTCCAATATCGATATGCGAAGATATCATCACGTACTCAAAAGGATAGCATCTGCAAAAAGAAACAAAACAAAAAAAAAAATTATTTAAGAAGATCAGAAAATTAAAAAGCCAGTCCCATCAGTTTAAAGTTGCAGGCATGTTTATAGATTTCATGAGTAAGCCCACATTGGACTCGAGTAGGCACTATATTGAATGTGAATTATACATATAACACTTGTTTACTGATATAGACATCCATATCTATAATCATGTACACTACTTTTTATTACAAAAAAAGAGAGGTTAAAGCGAGCAGGGAAGGATCTAGCCAAAAGATTAAAGGCTACCTTTATCACAAGCCTCTCAAGCGTGTTGTTTAAAGAAATTAGATCCATGTTGGGTAGAAATTGCTCTCCACTCAAGATGGAGAACATCCTTAATGCAAGCTCAGATGTAATGAGCTCCCTTCCATGTTGCCCAAAACTCTGGAAGACAAGTAATTATCTGTCAAACACACCAGCAATTACCAATCTGAGACTATTGTATGCTGAACGATCTATTTTTACACTATTGTATGCTATAGTAGGCATTGTGCTCCATGTATTTTCTAATGCACACCATGTGATGCTTTGGATATTTCATTGCCGCACATGTATAGGATCAATTCATGTTCTTGTTACTTGAGACATTGCTTTGAACATTAATACATGTCATTATGACACATCTTTTTCCTGTTGCAGTAAATGCTCCTCTGCGTTCCGTTACGAGTAATATAATTTCTTTCTTGTGTCAACATTCTGTGTATGGGGAGTGAGTGAAAATGTACAAACAAGTTAAAACTGTTGATCTCATGAAACACCCTCTTGTAGGTGTTGTTATAGACGATTGTCCAGAATGACATGTATCATCTGTGTTTATTGCAAGTTTCTTTTTTCTAGTTACGTCTGTGTTTATTGGAAGTTTCTTTTTTCTGGTTACATCATTCACCGTTTCATATCCAGGTGAGGGATGTTCATCTAATCATGGACCGGAATTCAAGACGTTCGAAAGGAGTTGGGTAAGTGTGTTTTTGCTAAAAAGTATCTCATTTATGTGCAGTGTAGTCGGAAAGTAACTGTTGATTCTTTTTAAAAATTAAACATAACTTTATTCTTAAATTCACTAGCATTGCGATAATGAATCCATAATGAGGGATGGTGGGATTACCTTGCACTCATGTTTAAACAATTCATGCTGCGTTCTCAAGGTAGATGACATGAACCTAAGTTTCTCCTTTCTTTTCTGTTCTTTTCTTTTCTTTTCCTACTGTATACCATTACTGTTTTCATCCAATGACAAAACCAAACTGTATTTGTGTTCTCCTTGTTCGATTCCTGTAATTTATAGGTGTTCTAACTCTGCACTGGAATTTCACATTAGATCCAGTTGAGTTTATTTGGTGGCATGGCAGTTATTCTTTAAGAATAAATATGGCACAATTCTTGTGAGTGTCTTGATCATTGATCTGTCTTTGTTCTGGCATCAATATTGCTTGTGGGAGTTGGAAGATATATAGAGCTGTCAATTGGTGGTTTGCCCTGAGGTGGTTTCTCCACAATTCACGATTAAGTTTGCTGCTTTTTTATGTTACAAGCCCAGATCATGTTTCCTTTCCTGGTTGCAGAAAAAACTCCCTAGGAATTTATCTAGTTTAGTTGATTTAAGGTGATTTTACCTTTTTGGTTGATTGATAAAGAAGTTGGTTGAGCTCTTTAATTTGCCTATGTGGTTAGAAGGTAGTACTTGGTCTTTTGCATGCTTCTATATCCCAACTCTGGAGGTCATGTTGTTAAATTCTTCCAGACCATTATGAAGGAAATTTGTACGAAAATGTTAACTGCTATCATGCTTTGCAGACTTATTAATCTGGCCTGACAAAGTTACCTTATTTTATTGACCTAATTTGATTTTTTTGGGTAGCTGTAACCCTTGGTTTTTGTCCTTCTATTATGTCCGAGTCTCTTAATTTTTTAATTTTTTTTTTGTGAATCACTGACATGTTTGATTATCTCAATTTGTATTTTATCATGATTAGCTGACATGTTGTGTTTTGTGAGGTTTAGATACGAGAGAAGAAATTCAGCTCGGCATATATGCACTTTAAAGAGTTTTTGATTTCCTTCCTTCTGTAGATACATGCTTTGTAAGTTATAATTGTATTTTTGTCTCATTTGTTCTGGCAAACTTATTGTGAGTCCTTGGGTGATACTGCAGGTATATTGAATTTTATGATGCAATGTCCGTGCCAATGGCTATAGCTCTCTCTGGCCACCTACTTTTCGGACAACCTGGAATGGTTAAACCATCAGAAGCTGAAAAGAACCTTGTTCAAACTAATGCTTCTGGTGGTGGTTCAGTCGTGGGATCCTATGGTGCAGTTGATAGAAAACTGTATGTGGGAAATTTACACTTCAACATGACAGAATTTCAGCTTAAACAGGTAATATGACTTCCACTACTGAATGTTTTCCATTTTAGCTTGTTTAAATATTACCATTGCTGTTAAAAGGAGGAAGAAGGTGTAAGATTTGCTGGAAAATGCCATGTGTGGTGGATGGGAAATTAAATAAATAAACCTCAAAAATGAAAGAAAAAAATGAGCTCTTAGAAGCAGCACTAATGGTGAGTGCTTATTAACAGATGATGTAAAAATATAGTAATGTGCTGTATTTCCGCGGTAAGACAGTATCTTCAAAGACCAAGGGAATACCATCTATGTTCTCGAAGACAACAATAGTTAAGCAAGCTGCTTTATAAAGATGACACAGGTTGAGTTGTGATGGTTGTACTAGATGATGTGTGATGTCTCACAGGGAGCTGTAGATGGGTCAGTGTTCCGGACATTCTGGTGGCCTGTAATGGATGGCAGATGCATCATTTGCCGAAGCCTTGTCAGTAATGTTAGGGAAATATTTGGAAGTGGCCATTTATTGAGAAAGGGAGGTAGAGTTTGCTTAAGAATCCAGAGATGTAGGTGGAGGTGGCTGGCTTGTGGTGGGGGAAATGCTCAAGGAGTTCAGTGGGGAGGTTAGAAGTTGAAGGATGGGCTGCCAAAAATCTTTTTGGGAGGGTGAAGAAAGGGCAGCAGAGGACAGAATATGAGTGACGGTGGATGAGGGATCTTGTATTGTAGGTGTACAATGTCTTTCATATGGAATTGTCAAGTGGGTAGGTTTGGCAGATCGGGTTTGTCGTTGCCGAAGAAGGTAGAGCTTTAAAAATGGGTAAACAATGTATGGAGGGTACCATAAGGAGCTAGGGCAACGATGCTCAGTGCTGCATGCTTTTTTTTTGAGTTACCATCACTGTTGGCTAAGAAGCATGAGCATGAACATGGACATGGGCCATATTATAATATTTAATGAGTTTTTTGGTTTGGGTTGACACTGCCCCTACCAGCCCCTTTGTCGGTCCATCTCTACCCACCACCAAGGTGAGAGGTCTTTTGTCCTCTATGATGCTTGCTTGGTATTATTTGGCCTCCAATTTCCCTAGCCATAGAAGGCAAATTTCCATGCCTCATAGTTTCATGCAGACTTGACACATAGAACAATTGAACAAAACTATTCTCGAAGGTAAATTGAGCTTGTCATGCTGAGGGTGATAGGAGTACTTGCCCAGTGCTGGTAATAAATCAATGGCGTTGGTGGCTGTGGAGAGAAGTGACATCTGTCTATGATGTGCATGAGATACTGCAGGATTGCTAGGAGGCCGTTGTCGGAGTTGTAGTATGCTTGTGGGGAACTGTCTGGGTAGTATGATACCAGTATGGTACTGCCTGGGAGATGGGAGATGTGGTATAGGAGTTGTGGCGTATATGTGATTAGTCAGCACTATGCGCCAGCGTGCTCCATCTTTTCCCAGTCGAGGTTTTCTATGATAGACTACTACGTGAGGACCATGAAGGTCAAAGGGGATCCTGTTGCTCTGCCTTTGGTTTGAGGTTTGTTGGCGGGAAGCCATTGTTCGGGTGAGAGTTTGTTACCGTTGGAAGTGGGGAAAATGATATTATTGCAGTCAAGACTTTAACAGGTTTTGGTTCCTTTTCATGTTGAGGGGCTTTTCTTTTAATAGAGATGAACTGTGTTGGGAAGGAGTAAGTAATGGAGGGGACTACTCACTGGTTGTGGCAATGAGTAGTCATAATTGCTAATTTGGAGCTGCTAATCATAGCTGCTGATTTGGAGCTGCTAATCATAGTTGCTAAGCTTGTAGTTGCTGATAGCTTTAGCCAAGGTGACTTTGGAGAGTTTAAGATTTGGTAGACACCTTTTTGTTGCTTTGAGGCAGTCATTTTTTTTGTCACATGAACTCTCGAGAATGCTCGATCTTCGTTTTCTGTACATTTGTATTCTTCCCCGAGAACCTGTGTTCAGAAGTTGTATTTTCTGGTGTTTGAACTCGTCGTTCTGCTTGATTGTTTTGTAATATGTAAACCTCATTTTTGCAACCATGGGATAAGTATCTATTCTGTACTTTTCAGAACTCGGATTGGACCGGTTTTGAAGTAAAACAAGACCAAACCACAACTACCTACGGTTCCATGAAATTTGGAACCAAACAAACCATGAAAATTTTGGAATCAAACCGAACTATGAAAACACGGTTTGGTTCAGTTTGGAACCACAATTTTTATAAACCTTGTCATCGTTCACAATATGATCACATGGTCAAACATTAAATAATATGCCATCATTTTACAAACAAATAATTGTTTAGAACTAGTTCTACAATTATACAAGAGCACATTTGTAAGAGGAGGATTAATTTTGATTTGTCCTCGACTCTCTTTTTGATTTATCGATTGATTTTGTTGTTGATCAAAAAAAAAAAAAAAAAAGAGTAGGATTGACAACTTATGAATATACTAACAAGGTGCTTGAGTGTACTATAAATAACAAATTATATAATATTTATGTGTACATAGCTAAACGATTCAGTTTGATTCCAAATTGGAACCATGACTATAAAATGACAGACTGAACCATAAAATACGGTTTGCCTATTTTAAGAACTATGACTGAACCGTGCATTGAGAAAACCAAACCAAATTGTGTGGTTTGGTTTGGATCAGTCTCGTTTGTGGTTTTTTTGCTCAGACTTACCTTGCACTTTTATTGCGTGTAGATTCTACTAGTGAGGGACTTTCAATGGGTTTGTATCCTACTGGATTTTTTGTCCTTCACCGTAGTGAACTTTTGAATACGAATCTATTAATTTAGTGTACAAGGTAACTTATTTTATAACAATTTGGTGTCCTTCATGGGGACTTGTCAGATTTTTGAAGCTTTTGGGCCCGTGGAGCTTGTGCAACTACCTACTGACCCTGAGATAGGAAACTGCAAAGGTTTTGGGTTTATTCAGGTTAGTATAACTTCATATTGACTGCCCTTTGCTCGAGTAGTTTTTTCTTCGGTAAAAGACATGAAGTTTCTTGTCACGGATGTTACAAAATGCAACTTTGTTGATTCTCATGGAACCTTGCATAATTTTTTTGCAAATAACTTCTTTTTTCTTTCAACTGTCATTCATATTACTTTTTAATTATTCTTCATTATGATGAGTTTGATCCAATATTCTTTTTTAAGGCTAGAAATAGTTGGAATGGGTTATTGACCTCCTAGATGGAACCTTTTCTCTCTCACATATTTGTTTTAAAATAATGGACGACAAATATAATTTCAATAATAATCATCCATTTTTTGTAATACAATTTCATATTTTTACTTTGTTAAGGTTGGCTTATACAATAAAATACGCCTATGGAGACAGACGGCATGTAATTAGGACGTGTAGGTTGAAAGTAAAATACTCCTTAAACTTTGTCGAAAAAGGGCGTTCGGGGGTGAAAATGTGAAACAGCCCCTAAACCACTCTGGGGATGTCACGAGAAGATTGGTCGTGACAAATACGACCTGTGGGAACAAAAGACATGTAATTAGGATACGTAGGTTGGAAGTTAGAGTAAGAAATGCCTTAAACTTTGTCGAAAAAGGGCGTTCGATGGGCAAAAACGCGAAACAGCGTGCGAACCACTTTGGGGATGTCACAGGAAGTGCATGCGAAACACGTATGTTGAGAGTTAAAGAGTAAAAAACGCCTTAAACTTGGTCAAAAAAGTGCATTGGGGAGCCGAAAATGCAAAACAATCTCAAACCACTTTGGGGATTGCGCAGGCAGCTTCCTCGTGCCTAAAAGAACATATGGGGACATACGGCCTATGAGTAGAACACATAGGTTGGGAATTAAAGCTGAAAATGCCTTAACTAAAAAATTGCATTTCGGGAGGGGGAAACTTGGGAGAAACTTGTCCGGACATGCAACATATGATTATGACTATAATTATACAATTTTAAAAAGATTATATACATTTGAGTTTTATATAATTTTTTTATTATTATTTGAAATGATGATGTTATTCAATCAATACTAATGGTTAATTTTATTTTTACAGATGGTTTTTGGCGTAGAAAAGTGGGTATTCCTTATTTATGTGCGGAGGACATTTTTTTTTTATAATCTGTTATTATGTTGCCCTTTGTTGTTTTTTTTTTTTTTGGATTACTATTATTCGTATAGATAACTATTGGCGTGGTACAAATTGCTTTTGGCATAGAACATATTACTTTTGACATGGTATAGATTACCATTTGACATGGTATTGTGGATATTTCATTTTTTGTGCACGGAAGAAATGATTTTTGTATAATCCTCTGTTTTGTATAAAATTATTATTTTAAGTTGGATTATGCTTGATGCGTGTGGAATTTCTATTATATTTCGAATTTGATGTTAAAAGTTAAATTTTCTTGGATTGTTATTATTTTCTTTATATACAAGGTACAGGTTGCACAGAATAAATACAGGTTGTGGCGAAATTAATATATAAAATAAAAAAAAATAAAAAAAAGCACACTAAAGAAAGTTTTTGACGATTAAACATTTAGTAGCCAAAAAAAATCAAGGCTTTTTCGCGATTAAATATTAGTTAGGCAAAAGAAAGAATATTTTTGGTGACTAGATAGTTTGTAGTAAAAAATAAATAAATAAATAAGATGAAAAATAAATTTTATTTGGTGAATAAATATTTAATAGCCCAAAAAATTTGAAGTTTTTGCATACAATATAGAGGATTCTATAAATATACGGTGGTGTCAATTATAGAGGAATCTATTCAAACTCTTCTAGTAGTTGGCATTGGGAGATTCAACTTTATCCTAAGATCATTATCTTGGAAGTATTCCCTATTTTCTCTTTTTGTGGACAATTTTATAAAGCCATCCTTTTTTTTTTCTTCTTTTTTTTTTTTGTTGTAAATCTCTATGTCAGTCTCCTTTGATTTCTGGTAATTTACAAGTGAGGTTCCTATAGTAAGGAGAAATGGACACGAATGGTTGAGCCCCTGAACACAAAATGTGGCATTTTTTTTAAACAATTAGACTAATATAAGATTTAAAATTGGTTTCTAAACAATATTTGGTTGATGTAATTTGGATGGTTTTTTTGTGTGGATGAATGTACACTTGGATGATTTCTATTTGGATTATGTAAATTTGATTTTGCTAATCCGTCTATGTACAAGTTGATATATGTCCAAATTGGAAATTAATTTTAGATGCCAATCTATGTATATGATATTTGGGTACCAACTATATATGTCTAGCTTGATGATATTTGCATATCAATCCAGATTGATTAAAGTGCAAAAGAATATATGCTGCGACACGTGTAAGTGAAGCTATTGTAAATAATCTTTGCATGTGAAATTATCAAGTATCTATCAGATTCATTCTCATTCAATTGCATAATTAATTGGTGATGAAATGACTTATAATTTTACTTCCAATCGATTGGTTATGAAATTGTCAATTACCTATATTGATTTTCATTCAATTGCACAATTGATTGGTGATCAAATGTTCTAACAATTCACTCCACATTGACATGATATGCACTCAGAAAATAATAACCAATTTTACTTGCAACTCACGTATAGGTAAATCTTGTAGAACATTAGATGCATTTGATTTGCATAAGCTAGTTTCATGCACAAGCAAGCATATATTGAATTAAAATAGTCCACAAAAGAAAAGCCTCAAAAGAAAAGCCTCAAAAGAATGAAAAAGACTTGACCCTTAGAGGAGTGAAGGCAAAGTTCTTCCTTAATCTGTTAGGCTTGTGCAAATCAAGTGGTGAGAAGCTATTGGTTTTCAGCCATTATCTCCAACCACTTGAGTTCTTGGAAAGGCTAGTCATGAAAGTGAAGGGTTGGACTCTGGGAAAAGAAATGTTTGTAATCACCGGTGATTCCAATAGATTAGAGAGTTGTCCATAGATTGTTTTAACACTTCCCTAGATGCTCGAGTCTTCTTTGGATCAATAAAAGCGTGTGGAGAAGGAATATCTCTTTACACAATTGAAAATCATCATCATCATTTCAACTATTTGAATTGGGTTTCCTATGTTTTAAGTTCAATTCCATCAACTATGTATGAACTTAGTACTCAAAGAAACATTTGTTTGTAAACATAAGTTCTGACAATATAAAGACATTGATTACTACAAAATTTAAAACAAAATTTAAGCTTTGGTAGTTGAGAGACATTGAATGACTCGGTGTATTTTGTGATTCCTTGAGAGTAAATAACCCAAGTTACTATTGCGAGTCACAAGCATCAATGAAAAAAAATAAAAAATAAAAACAAGATAGAATAATTTCCGAAAACTAAAGCCAAATAAAAGGATCACACATCCTAGCAAACATAGTATATACCTAGCAAACATAAGACATGACAAAGGAATCATGTACATAATAATGACCACCTACTAAGAATACAAGTTTTGAGCTCAACATTTGTGGACAATTGTCCACATGATGCAGTTCATATCAAGACACCACTTGCCATCCAATCATACCAACACACCACTTGCCATCCAATCATATCAAGACACCACTTGCAGCCAAAATTGGTGAACTGCAGCAAGAGGAAATGAAATATTATAAACTGATTTATAAAAATCTAGCAATTGAAACAAAAGAAAGAAAATAATCTAAGTGGTTCATTCATATTAGTAGAGATCAGAGAAACAGGGAAGGAACAAAATGGTTTCTGACTTGAATGTGTGTTCTCATGGTTGTAGTCTAATTTTGTATTGTGAAATTAGTCGAGTTCAGAAATGGTTGCTCAACAATAAACTTCCACTCCTATTAGAACTAAGATGGCGAAGTTGATGTCTAGCACTGACAATGCTGTTAGAAGCTGTACCTGCTAAGTAAGCCTCAAATTGCTGACTCTGAATCCATTTCCTTAAGTATAAATGTGCCATGTCTTCATTGTCATCTAAAAGATGTTCAATTTCATCATGCACCTAACACCAAACGACCATTTGCTCCACATTACAAGTAATACAACAAATAAATGAAAAGGCATAGAATCAATCACATGTAACAACCTCAACACACATTTAGTATAAAAGCTACCAAAACATTACCAGTAGATGCCTCTTAATTTGAACTTTGCAAGGAAATGACTCAATTGACAATAATGACAAGAAATAGGCCTCAATTAAAATTGAGGGACTTCAGCTACACCTTCATAATTTTATGACGATTGACGATCCTTCAGTTGCATTTATTGCACAATTTTGATAGATGTGCAAACTACTTGTGGGAATCAGAGCATATCCCACCAAAAGAAGTCCATGTCTGAACTCTTTGCTATGTTCATACATGCACAGTTCAATATTGAGTTCTTTGCAGTATATTTAACTGCTCCTGCATGGAATGACACCATAAGGGGGTGCTGGAATCTATGACAATTGACATGTATTATGAAGCATGCCACTAAATTACAAGACTAGAGCACAAAAAGTGTATGAGAGTGCAATTAGCCTTGAACCATTAGAAGCCCCAAATTTCCCACTAGATATTAGCATCCAATAGCACAAAAGCTGTACAAACCAGTTTCTAAATTATCTCAACACGTTCTACTTCAATGGACCTCTCCTCCCCAAAGGACATCTGATGCATCTTACCAAATAGCCACTAGAAGGATACACCAAACACATCCATAAATTCTTTACATGCAGATAAACAAAAGAGGGAAAATGAATGCAACAAGACCTAATTGCTGCCAATTTAGCCGACGACTGACATCTACACTCCAACCTGGTTTTGCACTTCATGCAAAGAAGATACACAATTTAAAATAGACTACTGGGGATACATGGGCTTTCCTCTTTTCTCATGTATAAGTTTTCCACATCAAAGTTGATAAAACAAAAATAAATAAATAACTAGCAAGTGCACCAACACCATGAAGTAATCTGTTGTAACTAGTAGAAAAAAGAAATCAATAATGTATACCTTTTGTACCTGTGCAAGTAAACTGGTCAGATTGCTTTTCAAACTCCTCACATGCTCAAGATTCTTGATGCTAACATTCCTCACCAGTTCATCCAATACAGGGTAATCATTTCTCTCAAGATCTGCTACACTAGAGTCCAAATATGTATAGACAACCTTCAATGCAATCTCGAGAACTTGAAACTCAAATGGGAGGTCACAATGCAAACCTTCAACGGCTTCAGGAATGCGTAACCATTGTCCCCCAGATGATAATTGCATTTCATTATCTTGTACATCCATTTGACCCCCTCATTGACTTTTGTACACGCTTTTATGAGGAAGTTGTTGCCGTAGCTGATCCACAAACGGAAGAACCTCCTGGCAGAGAGGATCAAGCAACAACACTTCTTCAGCTGTAACTACAGCCTTTATAAACTCTAAGTTGACAGCCATAGCTTTCTCCCTAGCTGCAGAAGGGAACAATACAAATTCACTCATCACAACCAATCATTATATACAGACGTACGAATCTATGCAGGCATCACTGGCAGCAAATGAAAATTAAATAAATAAATTCCACCCAAATCATTATAACAGAAAAGAGATTAAGGGTTTTCTTGATGAGTTGATGCTGGACTACATGAACAGAAAAAAGAGAATCTATTAGGGGATAAAGAAACAAAAAGAGATGGGACTACGGGATTGTTTGGCAACTCCATTAAATACTTAAATCTAAAAAATTTTAGTGACCTATTAAGTTTGTTAGTTAACACGTTCAAACTCAAAATTTTACATCAAAGAGATTCGACTCATCACTAAAGGATATGTGATTTTGACTTGTATTTATAACGGATAAACTTAACCTTTCTAAACTTTAGTACTTGCGAATATTCAGTACTATTAATGAGGTTTCAGAAGACTCGGAAGTGTGAGCCTTCCTGTTCTATTGAGCTAACACCCTTCCATCCTTGCCTTAATTTCATTTTTAATTTTAGAAAAATCCATATTCCTACTCATTCTCCCCAGAACTCCAACTATAATAAGTAATCTAAACTCAAACTCATGTTTTACGCCACTCATACTCAGTAAAAGCATCTATATACCCTGATTTTAATGGCTGGCTGTGCTTTATCAATTTTCGCATCAAAGCTACGCCACCATGCGTCCATGTGTGAAAGATGCTACACAAGTAGATTGACAGAGTGATTGTGAGATGAATCACTCATCCAATTTCCACAACAAGAGGACAGGCAAAACTCAAAAGGTATGAACTATAAAATAATCAGATAAAAATACCTCAATGCCACTTGCAACAGTAACCCAACTACCCTCACTAGTAGGCAAGAGACTAAGACAGACTTGATTAGCCACTCCCTGCAATTCCACAAACATATGAATCTCAAAGAAACCAAAAAAAAAAAAAAAAAAAACCAAGTAGTTATAACTTCAATAATTACAACATTATGTATGCCTTCAAAAAGTTCAACATTGGATACATAGAACCAAACCTAGAAACCACCATTACAAACTGCCTCATCCAACATAGCAAATAATTGTCCGATCCATACCAAATAAAGCTCTAAAAAAAGTTTACAAGATAACATTAAAAGGAGTAATTTTCTTAAACGAAGCATTTTAGTCTTTTCAGTTTGTTTTGTTTTGTGAAAGGACCTTATACAAATCCACAAGCATAGTGAATAGGGAGTACACATATAAGTTTGAAGCCCTTACTCATCTGTTCAAAGTGTCAATTTCAGATTAAATAAAAAGCAAAAATCACAATTTCCCTATAAATTACTGAAAATCGACAGAGAGGGAGAAACACCTAGAGAGAGAGAGAAAAGCCTGTGATTTGTGACCGAGATTGACAGAGAGGGAGAAAGACCAAGAGAGAGAGAAACCTGTGATTTGCGGCCAAGATCGACAGAGAGAGATTGAGATCGACAGAGAGGGAGAAAGACCGACAGAGAGGGACCTGTGAAATTGAAAAACCCTTAACCCTAATTTCGAAATTGAAAAGCCTTAAATCATAACTCAAAACCGTAATATCTGAACATGTACCTGAAATTGGGCGGTGCGAGGAAGAGGAACGAGAGCTCCGACTAGAGGGAGAGGTGAGATGGCTTTGTCTGCTTTGTTCATGGGTCTTCATCGACCGGACGGAGCAATGGCCGTCGCAAGCAAAGCTGTCGCTCCGAATGACTACTCTTCCCTCCATCTTCTCTTCATGTTCTCTTCTTCGTCCTCGCTCTTTCTCTCTCGAACGCATCTCTCTCTGTCTCTCTCTCTAGCTAGTTTTTGCTCTTGTTTTTTTTGTTGTTTGGGAGGGAGTAGAAATTTAGGCCAAATTTTAGGAGGGAATTTTAATGTAGGTAAAATTTTGGAGGGTTTGTTTCAAATATTAAGAAAAAATTTGAATTTGGAACAAAATTGGTCTTAGTTTATACATTTTTTTTTAGTTTTATTATTTATGTTTGTAATTTTACCTTTATTAAAGTTTAATTAATATTGTATGTGGAGAAGTGGTTTGGAAATACTCTTTAGATCCTGGGAGACGCTAGTGATCCTCAGCTAGTCACCTGAAAAGATACAAACACTCCGGTCGGGGGTGCCGGAATTAGCACTTCGACGGACAAGTTAGTCCAAACACTCAGGATAGCTTGCTTACTAAGTTTTGTGAAGTGATTCTTACATACCTTTCTAAATTTGTGGTTCTTGTATTTATACTTGCTTTTTGGGCCTCGGGGCCTGAGCCTACTTTTATCCCATTCACCTTTTATTCATTCGGAGCTACTGACCTCTGTCTATTCGGCTTTAGTAACGCATTCGGCGTCCTAGTCACGCAATATGAAGCCGAATAGTATCTAATTTCTGGGGTACGCGTCTTCCGACTCTTCTATTTATTCGGCTCCCACAATTGCCCCCTAAGCACTTCACCGATGTCAATTGGCTGGAGTGCTTGGTTTTGAATTTCGAAAAGTCAGAGTCAAAATTCGACGGTTGGCTTCATCATCATGCGGATATCTAAGCGCACCCTTTTCGGTTGTCGTGTTGACTTTCCTCCCTCTCGCACGTGTCTATTTATTGCGATTTTAAAATTTTGACGTCCTTTCAAGTATGTATTTCATGACGCTCATTGCTGGATTGCCTTTTGGATAGTCCCTGCAACTCTGTTTTCTGATATCCCCTTCGTCCTTAGTAAGTTCTCTCCTCCCTTGCTTTGAAGACTCTTTCTGGTTTATTCTTTCCTTGGCATATTCTCATAAACTGTAGGGTATGGCGAAACATTTAAAAGACCTCCTCTCGCCAGATCGAATAGCTGGCTTTAAATGCCATTTCTCCATTCCTGATGATGTCCGTCTGTCACTTGTGGCAGACGGCACTCTTGATATGGAGAGGGAGGACGAAACCATGATTGTCTTTCCACTTTTGTCAATTGCAGAGGGTGGAGTCCGTTTCCCCCTTCACCCGTTTCTTAGGGCTGTGCTTCGTTACTGGGATTTAATCCCTTCCCAACCTAATGTGAATTTCTTTAGAATCATAATGGGGGTTATAGCGCTCAACCGTCGCCTAAGAATTAACCTTGGCATTCCAGCCATCTGGTATTGTTATGCCTTGGCTAAGTCTTCTGGTCGGCACGGGCGTTTCTTCCTTAGGGTCAAGGATATCGACCATCACCTGATTACTATGCTTTCCAGTTCTGGAAAACGAGTTGATGATGTTATGGTCGTTGTCTAGGGTAACTGGGAATTTGGCGAAGGGGAGGATCACGTCGACCCTATTCCTAGACGGAGGGGCGAGCCAGGTGGCTGATTGTCTTCTCGCTTTTATTATTTGTTCATTTTTGTTGTAAAGCCTCTTCTTTGAAATGTGACGGCTTGGCTTTTGCAGGGAGCAATTTAAAGAAAGTTCTATCTTCAACTGACGGCGCTGTTCTTTCAGATATCGAAGTTGCGCTCAAATATTTCGGCCGTCGAAGTCTTCAGAAACAAGGGAGGTCGGCACATATTCTGCTTCGTTACGAGCTGACATATACGACCTTCTCGGCGGCGGAAAATATCCCTGTTCCGGAGGGTGAGGATTCTCTTATCGCTCTTATTTTGTCCGACTTAAAAAACTTGAGGCAGGTTGGTTTTGAAGGGTCTGATTCAGAGCGGGATGTAGCTAATGTTATCGAATCAGATCAGTCCGAAACCGAGTTTGACGAGGTATTGAATTCGGCCGATCCCCCATCCACTTCGGGCCGAGGGGATCTTTCACTTGACGGCGTTTTTCACGGCTTGGAGGGTATTCCCGCCGCAGACCCCGAAAACATGGCTGGGTTAAGCCTGACAAAACTTGCCAGGAAGGCGAATGTGGAAAGGTTAGCCGCGCGGCGAAGAGCGGAGGCCCTTCCGTCTAAAGTACCACCCGCCACCGAATCTCAACTCTCCCTGCCTGTTAGCGAATCAGAGTCCGTGCGTGTTGTTGAGGTGGAAATGGTAGAAAATCGGAATGCCGAATCTGCTTTGATCGCGTAGGCCGGCCAAGAAGTTGAGGCAGAGAAACGGCCTGCCGAGTTTGAGGCCGGCTCAAAAGAACATGGCGGCAAATGTCCTCAATTAGAGGGATCGGACGTGATCGTTCCTTTTGTCATTCAGCCGATGATAAGAAACATGCCGGTTTCTTCTGATGCTTTGGCGCTTAAAGATCCAGAAGTTGCATTCAGCTTGGCTACGTCCGTGTCGTTGCCGTCTGACAAGGAGGCTTTCTAGGTGGAAACGGATCTGAATGCGATAGCACTAGCTGCCCAATCGGCGCTTTTGGTACATATTCGAACTTAGCTTCACTTAATCCAAATACTGTTGAAGTTATGGTTTTAAATTCTTATTTTGCAGACCGTCGGATGGATAGCCGATATGGGCCGTCGCCATCGCGACGCCATCAAAGAGATTGGTCATTTACGCGAGGAAGTTGAAGGCCAGAGGAGAAGGGCCGAGGTCGAGGTTTTGAGGGCGAACAAGGAAGCCTCAAGGGCCGACGCCGAGATGGAGAGGGCTCGTAGCGCGGATCGAGAGCGGATGCCGAGAAGAAGGCGGACGCGAGTGAAGATGCGCTCAAATTGGCCCAGAAGGCGATCTCCAAACTGGAGGCTGAGTTGGCTGAAATGAAGGCGGCGAAGGAAGCAGCCGATTCAGAGTCTTCCAAAGTATTCGAGGCCGAGAAAAATGCTGGACTCGTCGAGTACGTTGACTAAGTCCCGAAGTTTGAAAATCGAGGATTCAAACACGGCTGGCACAAAGCCCTTGTTGCTGCTAACGCTTCGTTGATTACGCCAATACCATATGAGCAAGTGGATGTTGAGCCATTGGAGTCTGATTCCGATGGCTGATCCGGCCGACTGACAGTTTTTAATTTAGTATTTTTCATCTGTTGCTACAGTCATGAGTAAATCTTTTTGTTTAGTAACTTGAGTATATATAAAAAATTTCTTGTATTTTTCATCTGTTGCTACTGTCATGAGTAAATCTTTTTGTTTAGTAACTTGAGTATATATAAAAAATTTCATGAGCAACTTTTCATGGGTTGTGCTCAATTGGCTAAGGCAAATGTTGATGAATGATATTGCTTTCGGTTATGGTTAGATCGACATGGGCCTAACTCGGGGGTTGGCAGAGGCACAGATTGGTCGGCGCCTACGCTTGAAAACTCGGCCGACCAGATTAATAAATCTGCCATTAGCTAGGGCGCGAGCTTTAGAAGCCGAACGGGCTAGCTGAGGCGCAGATTGATTGGCGCTTGCGCTTGAAAACTCGGCCGACCAGATTAATAAATCTGCCCTTGCCTTAGCCAGGGCGCGAGCTTTGGAAGCCGAATGGGCCTAGCTCGGGGGCTGGTTGAGGCACCGATTGGTCGGCGCTTGCGCTTGAAAACTGGGCCGACCAGATTAATAAATCTTCCCTTGCCTTAGCCAGGGCGTAAGCTTTGGAAGCCGAATAGGCCCAGCTCGGGGGCTGGCTGAGGCGCAGATTGATCGGCGATTGCGCTTGAAAACTTAGCCGACCAGATTAATAAATTTGCCCTTGCCTTAGCCAGGGCGTGAGCTTTGGAAGCCGAATGGGCCTAGCTCGGGGGCTGGCTGAGGCACAGATTGGTTGGCGCTTGCGCTTGAAAACTGGGCCGACCAGATTAGTAAATCTGCCCTTGCCTTGGCCAGGGCGCGAGCTTTAGAAGCCGAACGGGCTAGCTGAGGCGCTTGCGCTTGAAAACTGGGCCGACTAGATTAATAAATCTGCCCTTGCCTCAGCCAGGGCGCGAGCTTTGGAAGTCGAATGGGCCAGCTGAGGTGCTTGCGCTTGAAAACTGGGCTGACCAGATTAATAAATCTGCCCTTGCCTCAACTAGGGTGCGAGCTTTGGAAGCCGAATGGGCCCAGCTCAGGGGTTGGCTGAGGTGCAGATTGATCGGCGCTTGCGCTTGAAAACTCGGCCGACCAGATTAATAAATCTGCCCTTAGCCAGGGCGCGAGCTTTGGAAGCCGAATGGGCGTAGCT
The DNA here is from genome assembly GCA_030407325.1 of Camellia japonica. NCBI lineage: Eukaryota > Viridiplantae > Streptophyta > Magnoliopsida > Ericales > Theaceae > Camellia > Camellia japonica. Next base: position 63,481,969 of record JAPPVO010000032.1, read on the forward strand.
CGGGGGCTGGCTGAGGCACAGATTGGTCGGCGCTTGCGCTTGAAAACTCGGCCGACCAGATTAGTAAATCTACCCTTGCCTTAGCCAGGGCGCGAGCTTTAGAAGCCGAACGGGCTAGCTGAGGCGCAGATTGATCGGCGCTTGCGCTTGAAAACTCGGCCGACCAGATTAATAAATCTGCCCTTAGCTTGGGGGCTGGCTAGCCGAATGGGCCGAACTCGGGGGCTGGCTGATTGTCATCTGACTGTTGACGTTTGGGATTACTGACGTTGCCTCGGGAGAGCTGCAAACATTGAAGGATAAATGGACACACCAGAGGCCCTACTTATTTCCATTCAGGCAACTTGGGAGGGACGAAGATTGACTGAATCAAACGCCGCAATGAGTCGTAGTAGCGAGCCTACGCGTACGGGAAGAAGAGCGTCCAAGGATCGGGAAACACAGCAGCCCCTTAGTCGTCGAAGCAGATCGCCCTGAAAGGACAGGCAACAATGGGGAAATTCTTCGCGCCCGCAACCGAGGATCGAGCCTGATGCGACGCCACGACCGTTGAGTTTTGCGATTTCTGTGAGAAATAGACCAATGACGGAGGCGGATTCTATCATTAAAGACCCAGATGTGGCAGTCGAATTCGCTCGACAGATATTCCCGCCGGAAGTCCAACAATCGATGGTCGGACGTCGAGATTTTGAAATATTTCGAGACGGCATACATGGGGCCGTGAAAGGACTATATACTGCTTACGAAGTCGGCATGCGTCTGCGGGAAGCGCGACGTGAGAGCGAGAAAAAGGACGAAAGGAATCGCAGTCTGGAGATTCGCGCGGAAAAGGCTGAGCGTGAGCTTCAGGAGCTGAAGAGTGTTCGAGCGAGCACGTCGGTGGCGGCCGGTCAATCTAAATTGGTTGTTGCGGAGGGAGTAACTCAACAGACCTCGGGTTATGAAAAGGGGTTTCAGGACGGCTTGAAGGTCGGGATGGAAAAGACCAAACAGGACCTTGCCGAGGAGGTCTGTCGATGTGAAAATCGTGGATTCAAGCACGACTGGATCAAGGCCCTTCAAACCGAGGAATCTCTCGAAGCCATGGGCATTGATTCGGCCTTGCCCCTGTATCATCGCCACTACTTTCCTTATCCCGATTTCGAAATTGAGAAGAGCGATGATGAGGGTGCCGAATGAATAGACTTCGCGCCGAATAAATAGAATTTCTTTTATTTTCAACGTTTGTATTTGGTCTTGAAATGTTATGTGCTTAATTAATCGTATTATTTCAACTTACTGGCAAGTTTTGTGTTGCGTGGCGTAAATGTTTAGACATGCATTGACCGGCCTGAATTAAGAATGATTCAGTGAATATTTATTCGGCCAATCAAGTGGTCCGAATGCATCTCTCACTCAAAAAGGCCAATCGTGATATCTACGAAGGGCGCTCCGGATCTAGAGTCTTAATCGGCCTTAAGGTGTCATGCACCAAAAGGGGCTCCGAATCCGGAGGCTTCATTTTGGCCAATCGTGATATCCACGAAGGGCGCTTCGAATCTGGAGTCTTAATCGGCCTTAAGGTGTCATGCACCAAAAGGGGGCTCCGAATCCAGAGACTTTATTTTGGCCAATCGTGATATCCATGAAGGGCGCTCCGAATCCGGAGTCTTAATCGGCCTTAAGGTGTCATGCACCAAAAGGGGCTCCGAATCCGGAGACTTTATTTTGGCCAATCGTGATATCTACGAAGGGCGCTCCGAATCCGGAGTCTTAATCGGCCTTAAGGTGTCATGCACCAAAAGGGGCTCCGAATCCGAAGACTTTATTTTGGCCAATCGTGATATCCACGAAGGGCGCTCCGAATCTGGAGTCTTAATCGGCCTTAAGGTGTCATGCACCAAAATGGGGCTTCGAATTCGGAGTCTTAATCGGCCTTAAGGTGTCATGCACTAAAAGGGGCTCCGAATCCGGAGACTTTATTTTGGCCAATCGTGATATCCACGAAGGGCACTCCGAATCCGGAGTCTTAATCGGCCTTAAGGTGTCATGCACCAAAAGGGGCTCCGAATCCGGAGACTTTATTTTGGCCAATTGTGATATCCACGAAGGGCGCTCCGAATCCGGAGTCTTAATCGGCCTTAAGGTGTCATGCACCAAAAGGGGGCTCCGAATCCAGAGACTTTAGTTTGGCCAATCGTGATATCCACGAAGAGCGCTCCGAATCCGGAGTCTTAATCGGCCTTAAGGTGTCATGCACCAAAAGGGGGCTCCGAATCCGGAGACTATTTTGGCCAATCGTGATATCCACGAAGGGCGCTCCGAATCCGGAGTCTTAATCGGCCTTAAGGTGTCATGCACCAAAAGGGGGCTCCGAATCCGGAGACTTTATTTTGGCCTTGGAAGGATTAATCGGCCCTTATTAATCAAGGCTTGGGATCGAGCTTGGGAAAACGAGAAACTTTGTATTGCAAAGGTGGAACATGTACAAGTATCAAGCCCACAAGTCGGGTCAATGATAGAATTTACGTAAATGTGTTGAATTCCAAGGCCGCGGCAGGCTTCTCCCTGACATGTCTGAGAGCCGATATGCCCCTGTTCCTGCGATGGAATCAATTTGATAGGGGCCGTCCCAGTTTGGACCCAATTTTCCATCTGCCAGTCTCCGGTCGGCTAGAAGTACCTTCTTTAGGACAAGCTCTCCTGGCGTGTATCGGCGCAACTGAACTCGCTGATTATACGACTTGGCGAGCTGCTGCTGATATCGTGCCATGGATGCCAGGGCGCAGTCTCTTCGTTCTTCGATTAGAATCAGATCTAGGGCAAGCATCATGTCGTTTCGGCCCATGTCAAAAACTTGCGATTTCAGAGTTGGGAGGCCGATTTCCAGGGGTAAGATTGCCTGGGTTCCAAAGCATAGAGCAAACGGCGTTTCTCCAGTGGATCTCCTCGGCGTAGTACGATGAGCCCATAATACACTTGGCAACTCTTCGACCCATTTGCCCTTAGCTTTTTCCAGCCTCTTTTTGATGCCGTCCAAGATGGATTTGTTAGAGGCTTCGGCTTGACCATTGCTTTGGGGGTAGGTCGGTGTCGAGAAGTAAGGCCGAATTCCATATTTGCTGCATAACTTGCGATATACGCCACAATTGAACTGGGTGCCATTGTCTGAGATGAGAGCTCTCGGAATGCCGAATCGAGTTATGATGTTTCTCCATACAAAGCGTTTAATGTCGGCATCTCGTATATATGTTAGCGCCTCCGCTTCGACCCATTTTGTGAAGTAGTCTGTCGCGACGATTAAGAATCGCTTGTTCCCTGGGGCCCTGGGCAATGGTCCTACGATATCAAGTCCCTACTGAGCAAACGGCTAGGGGCTGGTGATAGAGTTCAACTCTTCGGCAGGCAGATGGGTTAATGGAGAGAACTTTTGGCACTGTTCGCATTTTTTTACATAACTCTCCGCGTCAGCTCTCATTGTCGGCCAATAATATCCCTGCGTTATAGCTCGATGGGCCAGGGAGCATCCACCAGAATGGGCACCGCAACTGCCCTCATGTATCTCTGTCAGAAGCTCCTCCACTTTGTCGGGGTGCACGCATTCCAAATATGGACCAGATAGGGACTTTTTGTAAAGCCCTCCTTGTGGATCCAGATAGTATCGCAGGGCTTTATTTCGCAGCTTGTGTGCTTCTTTTTTGTCCTCTAGGAGTTGTTTAGAAGAGAGGAATGCAGCAATGGGGTCCATCCAGCTCGGTGCGGATTCTATAACGTTGACATGGATTTCCTCCGGAGGGCCAATACTCGGCTCCGGGACGAAACCTACTTCGATGGTCCGTTTGATCTCAGAATTGATGGCGGAGGCTAGGCACGCCAAGGCATCCGCTTGTGTGTTCTGGTCGCGTGTTATTTGGTTTAGTTCGTGGTGGTCAAATTTTGCCAGCAAGGAATTGGCCGTTTTCATGTAGGCCGCCATACGGTCGTTTCTTGTCGCGTACTCCCCCTTTAGCTGATTGATTACCAACTTTGAATCACAAAACACAAGCAGACGTCGCGTGCCAAGAAGGTGCGCATTCCGCAGACCGGCTAGAAGGGCTTCGTATTCGGCTTCGTTATTTGATGCTTCGAAGCCAAGCTTGACGGCCTGCTCAATTACTGCGCTGTCTGGAAACATGATTACGACTCCGGCGCCGCTGCCCCTTTGGTTAGATGATCCATCACAGTATAATTGCCAAATATCCCCGACATAAATTCTCCAGTTCGGCTTTGGTAGAACTTCAGCCTTTGGTCGAACTTCATCAGGTTTGAGGTTGGCAAGCTCGCCGATGAATTCGGCAACAAAGTCGGCCAACACCTACCCCTTGATTGCAGTTTTAGGTAAAAACCGAATGTCATATTGGCCGAGTTCAAGAGCCCATTTCGAAACACGTCCCGATGCTTCTGCACTCCGTAGTACTGATCGGAGGAGATAATCTGTTGGCACCCCAATGCTATGCCCCTGGAAGTAATGCATCAGTTTTCTTGCCGCCATGACTAGGGCTAAGATGAGTTTTTCCAGCGGAAGGTAGTGTGTTTCGGCGTCAACCATTGCCTTGCTCACATAATACATTGGCCGTTGCTCCCCCTCCTCCTCTTTTAACAGTACGGCGCTGACGGCCCTATCGAAAACTACCAGATATAGGATGAGCGGGTCACCAGTGGCGGGTGTTGTCAAGAGAGGTACTGAGCGGAGGTAGGTCTTGAGTCCGTTGAAGGCTGATTCGCATTCGGCGGACCATTCAAAAGCCTTACCCTGCCGTAGTGTCTGAAAGAATTGTCGGCAGCGATCTGTAGACTGGCTGATGAACCTGTTGAGTGTAGCGGCCATCCCCATTAACTTTTGGACTTCTTTTACTGAATGGGGGTAGTCGAGTTCCAAGATTGCTGTGACTTGCCTCGGGTTGGCTTCGATTCCTCGGTGATTGATGATGTAACTCAGGAATTTGCCAGAGACGATTCCGAACGCACACTTAGAAGTGTTCAGTTTCATTCTGTATTTGCGTAAGATGCTGAATGTCTTTTCTAGATCGGCTATATGATTCTGTTCTTCTTTGGACTTGACCACCATATCATCGATGTATACTTCCATGGTGTGGCCAAGTTGCTCTTTGAACATGGCGGTGACCAGTCTTTGATAGGTTGTCCCTGCATTCTTCAGCCCAAAAGGCATAACTTTGTAGCAATAGGTTCCTCTTAGGGTGAGGAATGCAGTTTTGTCCTGGTCATCTAGATGCATGGCGATTTGATGGTAGCCTCTGTAGGCATCGAAGAAGCTCATGCGTTGATGACGTGCCGTCGCATCGACAAGCTGGTCGATTCTGGGTAGAGGAAAACAGTCTTTGGGGCAAGCTTTGTTCAGGTCCGTGAAGTCGACGCACACTCGCCAAGTCCCATTTTTCTTCTTCACCACCACTGTATTGGAGAGCCATGTAGGGTAAGTGACTTCTCTAATTGCCCCGGCGTCAAGCAGTTTGTCTACCTCCTCAACAACGGCGGCAGTGTGCTCCGCGGCTGACCGTCGGCCTTTCTAAATGATCGGCTTACATTTCGGATCGACATTCAGATGGTGCTGTGAAACTGACGGGTCTATTCCCGGCATTTCGTACGGAGTCCACGCAAAGACATCAAGGTTGTTGAGCAAGAAAGAGATCAGCTGCTGCCTGTCGGCCTAATTCAGAGAGGTGCCGATCATGAAGAACTTTTCTGGGCTTCCATCAATGTCAACTCGGTCTAAATCTTCCGTGGCCTTCTCATTTGGATACCACCCCATGTCATCCAGGATCTCCCGATTCGGCACCTCAATGGAGTTTACTTGTAGTTGTAGACACCCCATTTTTGACCGTCCTTAAGACTTGGACGTCACCGTTTGAACACTCGGTGATTACCCATGTTCGTGTTTTGTTTTGAGTTCCCGGAGGTCTCGGCTACGCGCCTTGCCTCAGGATCTCTCAACTCGACTGTTCTGTGTTTGGTTTTGCACCAAACACTTGTGTTTTTGCTTCTGAGGGTAGAGAGTAGCTTGTTAGCTACCCTTGACACCCACCGGCCTTGGTTTGAGGCCACCGGCCATGTTTTGAGGCTACCGGCCATTGGTGAATTATACCATTGGCCGGTTGGCACTCAGTATGGCCGGTGACCTCCTTTTCTGGCCGGTAGCACCTTTTTACCTTTTTTAGGCATGGTGCATCCCAGCTGTGCCAGCTGGAATGCACCAAACCTGCCCCGGGGCACACATGTGGCTGTTTTGCCCTTTTTGCACCCTTTTGGTCAAAGCTTCTTGAGGAAGCTTGACCCTTTGTCAAAGCTTCCTCAAGAAGCTTTCCAGCTGTCCTAGCTTCCTCAGGAAGCCTTGCCCCTTTGCCCCCTTTGACCCTTTTTTGTTTAGCTTCTTTGAGAAGCTTCAAACCTTTGTTTTGTCTATATATAGAGCCCCCCTCCTCCATTGTTGGGGGTTGAATGAGCAAAAACCAGCCCTAATACATACATATCTGATATATATCACCCTCTCTCTCTATATCTCCCTCTCTCTCTACTTTTGTGTGTGTTTTCGGGCCTAAAGGTGTGTTTTCTTCTTAGTTTTGCACTAAGTCACCTACTACTACACCATACTTCGACTTGGAAGGTCTTGAGGGTTTGTTCTTGGAGCTTTGGGTCAGTTTTGATCAGAAGAAGAGGGCTGAGGTTGCTGTTCTTCAAGTGTTCTTCAAGGCTAACACTATTTACTTTATTTCCCCCATTCTTGCACTAGTCTGTAACCTATCTTGCATGCTGTTTTGAGCTTAACTATAAACTGAAAAAAGTTTTGTATTTGCATGCTTAAGATGTTTGTTTAAGACTATTTTGGTGTTGGGGGTCATCTCCCCTCTTGCATGCTTGTTTTGGCCTTGTTTTGTGCCATTCTTTGAGACCTTCGAGCAAGCTCTTGCTTGGCCTCCTAGCCACTGAAATCCAGTGGATTTTCAGTGGTAGGTTTGCTGTTTTGAGGGCCAAAATCAGAGGGGGTGACCCCCCCTCTTCTTGTCTTGTTTGATGGTCTTTTTGGCCTTCCAAAGGGACCCTATTTTGCATGCTTTGAAGTCACTTTCCAGGCCTCATTCTGAGAGTTTTGAGGTCTGCCTTGGCTCTGTCCAAGGCCCTTTTGGCCATTCTTTATGTCCTTCATGCATGTGAGGAGCAACCCTCCTCAAGGCCTTTCAAGAGGGCCTTTCATTGTATGCTTTATTGATCGATTTCAAGCCCTTTTTGGTGAGTTTTAGGGCTGTCATAATTAATTTCCAGAGTTGGTTTGGCCTTGTTACATGTCCATCATATATGTGCTTAATAATCCCTTGTATGGCCCTCTAAAGAAGCTCATCATTTTTGCATGCATTGGCTGCATTTCATTGATTATTTGGGCATATTTTGACATGTTTTATTCACTGTTTTTGGCTGGTTTGATGACTTCTCATATGCTTCTTACGCTTGCCATGTAAACCATGTTTGCTAGTCAAAGTTGCATGCTATTTTAGTCCATCATGCTAGCATCTTTTGGCCATGCTTTAAACTAGAAATGTGCATGTTTTGGGACTGCCTTGGCTCTGTCTTTGTGCTTTATGGTCAAATAGTGCTTTCTTTGCATACTTGTGGTTCAATACACGTGCCTAGCTTTGGGGTTTCGGGGCTTATTTCATGCATCTTGGTTGCCTCATTTTTATCACACGGCCACTATTTTGGGCCTAGTTGAGGGCTGCCCAAATTAGTTTAAGTCCACTCTTTACATGTTGTCACATGTCTTACACTTTGCATGCTTTGATTGCATCATGTCTTGCATGTCCACTAGCTTGCATACTTGTTCATTGTTTGCTTGTTTGCATTGCCATGTTGCATACTAGCTCACATGCCTAGGATGCATTGCATTGGCATGCGTGCTTTGCCTCTTGACTTGGGTATGATAGAGGTTGAGCTCATTGTTTGTTTATGTGCATTTCATTCCACATTGAAAATGCACACTTGGTTTCTTGGGCCATCACGCATTGAAATGCACGATTGGTGGTCCGAGAATTGAGTACCATACCCCTTTGAGTCATAAACATGATAAGGGATGTGGTGGTGCACACATTTGCTTGAAATGCATTGCCATGCCTTGTTTTGCCCTCTGCTGCTGTCAAAACAGGATTCTGCAGGAAGCATTGGTCGGCCGGCCATCTGCAGTGCCGACCGGCCATCCATCAGTGGCCGATGGCTTCACAAGTGGCCGGTGACCATCCCACATGGCTGGTGGTGTCCCCCAATGTCCAGAGAGTGCACCTTGGGACTTGTGCAATTTTCAGAGGAGCAGAGTAGGGTAAACAGAGGCAACTTGTGCATGGCGACGAATTTCCGAGCAAACCCGAACACGCATGCATTGGACCCTTTTCCCGAGGCCTTTTACTGCTTTCCTTAGCTTAATTGATTTGTTAATTAATTAGGTGGTCTGTAATTATTTAATTAGCTTGTAGGTTAATTAATTTGTATTATTCTTTTGGCCCCTCCGAGCGAGGGCGAATTTGTAATAAGTGTGGGTGAGTGTGTGTATGTCTTCCAACCCCCACTTCTTTCTCCCTTTTACTTACCTGCTTTCAATGGTTAGTACTAGGGCATATTTATTTTAGCATACCTTATGCTATGCATGCGTGCATCCATACATTTGTCTTGCATGCACCGGGCTCAGCACATCATGCTAACTGCACTTGTATTTCAATTCCAAGTTGAGTACTTGTTAGTTGTAGCATCATCATATGCCATGTTTAGATTAGCCGAGCTTTTTGTAGTTATATTTTGCATGTGTTGCATTAGCCATCTTAACATGAACTAGGATCATGCATATGATTACTAACTAGTTTCTGTTTTGGCTCGGAGTACTGGGTAAGCATTTATGTTTTAGCATCCTTGCATGAGTGTGAGTGTTGCCATGATAGCATGCTTACCATGAGGCTATATGCTTATGTGATATAACTGCCTGAATGCCCGTGGGTGAAGGTTGGGTTACTTAAATTGGAACAATGCATTGACTGCGAGTTTTAAGCCCACTTGAGGGTGGCAAAAATCTGCATTTTTAGCCTACTTGGGAGTAGCAAACCATTTTCAAAACAAACATGAAATGTTTTGTTCCAATTTAGGCTATTTGGTCTATACTTGTTCGCTGCGCGCATAACATAGTAATTCTAGGCTAATAACCGGAATAAAAGCATATAATGTTTTCAAAACAAGATATCATGGTTAGTAGAGGCCGATCTTTGATCGGGCGAGAGGGGGTGCTCATAGCTGACCTTCCCCAATCGTACCCAAGTTCCCGAGCCGAGGCAACTTTGGTGATGACGGACACGTGGCCTTAGGCAAATGAGTCAGGGTTTCCTAAATTCTCCCATTTAAAAAATATTTAGGTGGCGACTCTGTATCTGGCAAAGCAGTCCATGTTTGGCACTTCTTTTCTAAAAATTTGTTTTCTCAAAACGATTTGCTGGATTTGGACTCTTTGGTTCAAATTAAGAACCGTGACAATTTGAGTCCTGAACTGTAGTAGACCCACAGACGAACAAAACGGGAGTCATCCTCCCGGGGCGTTCGGGGACGTCTACAGTAGTTCCTTTGGCGTTTTGGCGGCAAGGAGATAACATGCTTGTGCCGATTTCTGGGATCCGCGGATTTGCTCAATGCCGTGTTCTATTGGGAAACGTAGCAGTTGATGATAGGTGCTTTGGACAGCCTGTAATGTATGCAACCACGATCGCCCCATGATGAGATTGTACGGTGAAGGCAGCCTGACGACCAAGAATTCCACATCCACCGTTCTTGAACCTGCTTGAACGGGTAAGCTGATCTTTCCCAAGGGGTACTCTGGAGTGGCATTGAAGCCGAATAGTGGATAAGGGGCCGGAGTCAGGTTTGACTCATTGAATCCGAGTTTGGTGAAGGTTTTATAATACATGACCTCCGAGGTACTGCCCTGGTTGATAAGAACGCGTTCGACGGTGAACCGGTTTACGCGCAGCTCAACAACTAACGGATCGATGTGAGGGAGTGTTACACCGATCAAATCAGAATCGTCAAAGGTGATACGTGGCGTTTCTCGGGGCCGCTTTGCTGGCGTGAGTTGCTGTTGGGGGCCTGGATGTGATTGGATCGCATGCACAGCCGGGGCTGCTGGTAGGCTGTATATCATGTGGACGGTGTCAAGCGAAAATGCATCCTTCGGAGGGGCAGGTGTTTCGACCACACTCTTCCAAACGCATTGGTGGAGACGTTCGTCCTTTGCCAACTCCTCAAGATGATTTGTTGAGGCATAGCGACTGTCAGTTTCTTGCTGTCTGGCCCGAGATCGTCGATCATCTGCCCTCGGGGGTCACTCAGAAGCCTGGCGCACCGTTTGTTTGGATTTTGCTATTTCCGAGGCCAGATCGCGACGAAGGCGTTCGTTTTCAGCGATGATGTTGTCCAACCTCTGTTTGGTTTGCCTAGCTTGTGCCATGGTCGCTTGTATTGTCTTTTGCGTTGGGTTTGAAGATGAGCGGAGGTCCGGGGCAAGTCTTGTTGCGAAGGTTTTTGGTCCAAGCGAGTCTGCTGGAATGAGGTCACCTCTCTGTGCGGTCTGTCAGTGGCTATCGGAGGATCTTCAGTCACGTCTGCCATGGATGTATTTGAGTATTCCCACATACGGCGCCAGTTGTGGAGAAGTGGTTTGGAAATACTCTTCAGATCCTGGGAGACGCTAGTGATCCTCAGCTAGTCACCTGAAAAGATACAAACACTCCGGTCGGGGGTGCCGGAATTAGCACTCCGACGGACAAGTTAGTCCAAACACTCAGGATAGCTTGCTTACTAAGTTTTGTGAAGTGATTCTTATATACCTTTCTAAATTTGTGGTTCTTGTATTTATACTTGCTTTTTGGGCCTCGGGGCCTGAGCCTACTTTTATCCCATTCACCTTTTATTCATTCGGAGCTACTGACCTCCGTCTATTCGGCTTTAGTAACGCATTCGGCGTCCTAGTCACGCAATATGAAGCCGAATAGTATCTAATTTCTGGGGTACGCGTCTTCCGACTCTTCTATTTATTCGGCTCCCACATTGTAAATGCAAAAATAAATTTAGGGAATTTTATGATTTTAATCCATAAATGATAATTATATTTAAAAATAATTAGTATTATGTTCTTAATAATTTATTATTTAATTATTAATACTTATTACAAATAGTAACAAATTTAATTAATATTAACATTAAAGTAATTTAAAATTTTAAATTAATAATTTAATAAAATTATTATTTGAACCGTTATAGTTAGTTAATAATTTTTTTAGTCACTTACCAATAGTTCTGTTAACTAGATTTATTCACTTACAGGACTGATAAATTTATCAATAAGACTTAATAGGTAATAAGTCCCAAAAGTAGGACCTATTAGTAATTTATCTTAACTTTTTTTTGTTTATTTAATAATTATAAAATAAAATTAAAACTTGGTAATATTAACATTAAAGAAATTTCATGTTAGTTACGTGCCTAACCAATTGCAAGAGCTATGGTGGTGATTTATGGCTGCGGCGGTGGCAGTGGTCGTCGCAAGTAGTTGTGTGAGAAAGAGGGAGAGAAAGAGGCATGAGAAATCGTTGAGTACTATATACTTGTAAAACATTACGTTAATTAGATATCGATAGCTATGTGATCAAATCAGTTTTGTATAAAAAAAAAGGACGGTGAAAAAATAAACGATTGACATAAATTTGATTCGATGAGATAGCTATCGATATCCGATCAATGAAAATTTTTACAAACATATAGTACTCGACGAGTTATACACATTGAACGGCTCAAATTATCAAAACGGGACCCGTGATAGGCCCACACGGGCCCAACACTGCCTCCAGTCTGATCATGGACTGGAGAGAAGCCAAGCCCAAAAAATATATATTATTTTTTATTGTCATAAATAAATAATTGAATATCCATAATGATTGTCCGTCACCATAAAAACTCTGCCTGATGACAATCCAGCACCATGCAAACTCTATCTTATGATTGTCCATCACCACTATTGCGACAATCAGATTTTAGATCTATTGACACTCATGTAGATCCATTGCAAGCCTTTATTTTTTTTCTACCTTTCTCTTTATATCTCTCTGTCTCTATCTTGTCGATAAAAAAATTAAAATTTGTAGAGGCAATTGTCAAAGGGTTCAAAGCATACTTTTCTCTCACTGAACTCGTGATTCTTTTGCAATTCTACATCTTCGTAGGCCTCTCTTCGGCCATACAAAAATGTCCCATACCTCCCTTAGTATTTGACCTTCCTAAAGCTATCATGAGGCATCAATTTACTCATCTCCACTGAAACTAGCATAAAGTCTCACTTTACATCCTCCTCTATGAAACTGTCACGAAGTATTACTTTACTACCTAAACTATAAAATGATACAATTAAACCCTTCAATAAATATACTAATTTACTCATTATTCCATCTTTGGCATTTAATTTTATAAGTTCTACTCATTGACTAGAAATTTCACTTTGCTAATAGTTAAATTACACCTAAAACATTACGGCTAAATTTAACTATTTGAAGAGAATGAAATTTTACTAGTTGAAGATAATGAAATAATTATTACTACCAAGTTTTAATTAAACAATATTCAAATTTTTGTAATTACACATTATAGAATTAATTAGACAACAAATTAATTTAGAAAAATAAATTATCATTAGCTAATTAAAAATATAGTGACAATCACTTGTTGCTCCGACGAAACCACTGGTAACATCTCTCTCTAACTCATAAGTTTTCTATTTACTCGCTAGTTCGTCTTTGCCGTTAATTTTATAATTTTTACTTCTTTACTAGAAATTTCATTTTTAAAATAATTTCACCTAAATATTAAGGTTAAATGCCAGTATTTAAAGAGAATGAAATTTCACTAGTTGAAATAATGGTATGTTTTATGATAACAATGAAAATGATGAAGGTGGTGGTAATAGCAATGGTGGTTTCATAATGGTGGTGGTGGTGGTAGTGGTGATAGTGATGATAGTTGCAGCAATATTAGTGATGATTGTAGCAATTGTAAGGTTATACTGGTGTATGTTGATGTTTGTGTATAAATATTTATAAATTCAATTAGCATTAAATAATTATGTAATTGTATGTGAGAAATTCGTTATAATTTAAATGACTTTTATCATACAAACTCAATTATGATTGGATCCAAATGGATTGGACAAAGGGTATCCGCCTCTTACACCAACACTACCAAATTATGAAAATGATTTTAAATAATGTATACTTTGCAAATAAATATAAAAATTCTCATTTAGAATTATCTCGAGACTATAAAGCAGGGTATGTCGACAAACATGTCATGCCTGTATCGGGTAGTTACCGAATTATGAAATTTTTTTCCCACTCAATTTTAAAATTACTATTACTTAATCAAGTCTATTGAAATTAATTAGGGTAATAAATTAGTTACAATTGCACGCACAAACATGTAGTACCCAAGAAATTTTCAGCAAAAATCTTTTGTGCCATCTTCTTTACTACTAAATATTTAGTCACGAAAAACCTTTATTTGCATTTTTCGCTATCAAAATATATAGTCGCCAAAAACTTTATAATTTTTTTAATTAATTTATCGACCACCTGTATTTATTCCATTATTAGTGCACCCTGTACCCTATATATAAATAAAATAATCCATATACTGATCAAATTAGCAACCATTACACAACATGCACACATTTCACTTTCAACTATCAAAGAAATTCATATTTAACGTCAAATTATAAATGAAATACAAATTCCATACAAACCAAAGTATAATCCAACATCAAAAATATAATTCCATACATAACAGAGGATTAAACAAAATTAATATCCAAAAGTTAATCTGTACTACCAAAAACTAATTTGTACGATGCCAAAAAGTAATCTGTACCATGCCAAAGAAGTAATCTGTACCACATTAAAAGAAAATATGTAACGCATCAAAATTAATCTTTACCACGTCAAAAGCTAAGCTGTAACACGTTATAACACTACTAAAAAAAGTACTTCTTTGCGACCGCGACAAGCCGTAGCAAATAATAAAAAGATAGTCGCAAAAAACCTTTTGCGACGGCAAATGGGGGTTGCGAATGTAGGGGTGGAAAAATACTTTTTGCAACAGTAACACAGCAGTCGCAAACTATTTGCGACCGCCTAATCTACTTATGGCGACTAATGTGAAGCCGTCGCAAAAAAACAAAAAAAAAATGCCTATAATACATTAGCAACCATCTTGTTACCGTCGCAAAAAAATTAAAAAAAAAGGACAAATTACAAACACCACCCTCGAGGTTTGGTAAAAATACAGATTCCCTCCTGAGATTTGAGAAATTACATCCCGCCCCTTGAGGTTTATATTTCCATAACAAATTGTCCCCTGAGGTTTTTATTTTCATATAGATTCCTCCCTAATTTATTATGCAAATTTGACTTTCAGGGGCAATTTGTAATTTCTCAAACCTCAGGGGGAATCTGTATTTTCACCAAATCTCGAGGTTTGAGAAATTACAAATTACAAGTCGTTGAATGTTTTAGCAACCTATATTCTCACATATATATATATATATATTCAAATATTATATACAATAAATGTAAAGTGATATTTGCAATACTCATGTATTATTTTCCATCACTTCCCTCAACAAAATCATCTTTCTTCAAAAAAAGAAAAAAAGTGTGCATACAAATTTTAGCTTCTATACATGCAAAACAAATATCCATCAACCACCCTTAAAAGTATTTATACAAAATACTAATATATTCGAGTACTCAAAAAAAAAAAAAAAAAAAAAAAATCTCAGTTTAGCTCTCAATATCACCCGCTCAATCATATCAACTACTCCCTCAACATTACCTGCAAAAATATACATCAATATATTAGTTGACCAACTTGGATGCCAAAACAAAAAGGGATACAAAGAGCACATTAATTGACAAAATAATCAGCTCCAAGAATATTTTGAACTCAATTATCTTCTAATTGAAAAATAACACCATGCAACAACTAGACAAATCAGTAATGCTAATTGCGTATGTAACACCCTGCAATAGAAATTTTAAGAATTTGAGTTAGAAAATTTTCTCAGAGTAAGCAACTGTGCTATAGCACCTGTTTAACTACAGCTGAATTCATAACGCAGAATTCATAAATTAAATGCACAACAAATAAATGATCATATAGACACATAAAATATTGTTAATTTATATTCCATCCCACTAGGGAGCATTCTTCCTTAATTGGGCTGCAAAGGAGTCTTGTATTTGGACACATTAGGAATAAAATTGGCCATATAATTTACAATACCAAGAAACTGTTGGACCTGCTTGTATGTAGGATGTTCATTAAGGAAAATTTGTGAGTCTAACCGTCACATCATACCATATAGAAGCAAAAACTAGATGGTAACACAACAGTACCTTTGATTGTTTCATGAACTCATTCATGACCTTTTTGTAACAATCCTCACAAACAGCTGGTGGAACTTCTACACTCAATCTAATCTGAATAAAAAAAACATACTCAATTACAAATACATATAAAGCAGTACTTATACAAATATACTCTGATTAACAAGTGTACGCTGGCCAATAAATGTAGAAGGAAAAAAAAAAGCATACACAATTACAAATACATATAAAGCAGTACTTATACAAAAATACTCTAATGAACATGTGTGTGTGGGCCAATAAATGTAGAAGGGAAAAAACCCAGTTGAGAAAAAGCAATCTAGGATACTCAGGATCTCATGAATATGACAATATAATAGTACAATTTGAAATTGGGCAAGAAAGTAAAAATGAGAGTGAAAATTGGGCATTACATTACCTAGCAAAAATTTAAAATAGCATTTGGATCAAATAGCTTTTCTTTTCGCAACCTACAATTCATGTTATTCTACTCCTCTCTCTAATTGTTCCCTTAATCTGTATCAAATAGCATTTGCATTTTTCAACATGTTAATATTCTTCTCTTTCCAGAAAATGAAACGCAGAAATAAAATGAAATGCAACCTTAAAAAAGTTTCAATCCTAAAGAAACCAATTTATGCACACTATTTATCATGCACAATGACACTGCTACTTTCCATAATTGAAGTCGCTATTTGGAAGCCCATTGATTATAGATTATAACATCTTAAAATGGTTTAAATCATTACATTCTCCAGCTCTCAGCCTTGTGTAGCCTCACAAAAATATGGGAAGAAAGGAATGGAACCTCAAAGCATTCAACGACTCAAACTTATATATATCAAAATGGCATGTGAAAATGGGATCCATCAATAACCAAACTAAAGTTCCATGGCTTGTCACAATGGAATCAGTTAGATCGCATAAGAAATAAAAAAAGCAAGAGAATCCCACCCAAAACCAAAAGTACCAACTCTGCCTAGTGGGTGTTACATGTGTGTGCACAAGATACAATATGGTCTAAAGGGTTGGTGAAGGAGCCACTGGTCAATAGTACTCCCCAAAATATGGTCTAACTGTTGTTCCCATTACATTACCTAGCAAAAATTTAAAATAAAAAAATCCTCAAGCATTCTGGTAGAATTATCAATAAACTATCATGTCTTGAGGGGTATTCTAAATATTAACTTTGACTTTCCCTAACAAATTAGTAATATAATAGAACCACAAAATGTAAGTTTTTATTTTTATTTTTAATACACAGCAACACAAGAACCCAAACTACACCTAGTGGAGCCACCAAAAGCTTGCATGAACTAGTTATCTAGTGAAAAAGCCTAAGGTCAAAAAGCTAAGTGACAGAAAAAAAACTAATAACGCCTATGACGCAATAATCTATTCAATTTGCTTGTAATTTCTTGAAGCGCCTATGACGCAATGCTAAATTCAAGGTATCATCTAGCAAATGTCACAAGGATAAATGCATATATAGTAATCTAATAGGCTTATGGGGGTTGAGTGGCACAAAATCATAAACCAATGGTAACACAAATATGATGCTTCATCCAAGAATAAAAATGTTTCATGTAACTAAAATCAAGATGAGACCTTTGTTTAAATTGAGCAAAGTATCCATTTGCTAATTTCAAAATAACTAATTTATTTAAGTTATTTTTCTCACAAACTCTAACTTACAAGTTACAATAAATGTTCTGGCATAGAATTCAAAAAGTAAAATAATAATGATATCTTCATGTTTTCCCATAACTTTCTTTTGATACTATGAGGCGAGGTTTGACAAATGATTTTTTTAGTAATCTCCGCCTCCTTCTCCAAAAAAAAAAAAAAAAAAAAAAAAAAAAGAAGACTATTTCAACTCAAACCAAATCAGGCCAATTGGAACAAGAAATAGTTTTAGAGTTCAACTTTTTTTAAATCACAGAATCATCCAGTCCAATCTATGTGAAAATCCAATCTACCACGGACTTGTAACTTGTAAGAGAAAAGGTAATTTTCACAGCAGGTGGTCAAGTAATTATAGAGAAGTCAGACCCTAGTTCTATCACCATGCAAAATTGGGTACTGCAATCATACCCCATAGTTCAACTAAAGGCATAAAAATCTAGATTAGTTGTCATAGTTCACATTCATTCAGTGCTACAAGCACATCACTTAGGATATGAAGTTTATGTAACAGAGTGTTGTTGTGCTCTTATATAGGCATTTGTGGTAGGACATGACTGGGGTGCTCAAGTTGCTTGGTACCTTTGCTTATTCAAACCAGAGAAAGTCAAAGCTCTTGTTAACTTGAGTGTTCCTTACAGACCAAATTCCCCTATGAAACCAACTGAATTCTTCACCAAAAAATTTGGAGATAGGTTCTACATTTCTCAATTTCAGGTAACAATCGGTCTGATAATTTTTCTTCTCGTATTATTTAGATCTTTTTCTTAAAACCAGCAGGATCCAGCTGTATATGTTTCCACAAAATCAACACAATATGGCTCATAATATATAAAACCTGAGTTGTATTGTTTTCTCTCTCAAGAAATTAGTAATAAAATCTAGTTCTTCATTTTTCTATCTTTCTTATTCTTCTCTGCTTCCTAGTTTTCTATCAGTAGAAGCTGTTCTTTCACAAATTACATAAGAGATGACAAAAATTTGGATATAGAAAATACACATTCTTCATTTTCACAGCACATAAAAACCAATGCTTGGATCAAATTCTATAGTCTTCTACAAAGCACATCTAAAATTCACCAAAATACGACAAGCTAAAATCCACACACATGCTCCAATTTAACATGATAGAAAATAATAATAATAATTCGAATTCAGAACTGAAATCAAGCAAATTCAGGGCAAGATCATCATTTTTGCAGCACACAAAATACACAATTAAGAATTGAATGGTTCAGCTTGTACCTGTACCAGATGAGGAAGGATTGATTCAAACCAAAGCTTCGTCGAAAGGTGATCTATGGTTGTGACTACAGTGAGTTCAGATGATAAGAAACAAATGATCGAAGTAGAGACACGAAGAAGTTGAAATACAAATGAATGATTCGAAGAGACTCATTGAGAGAGAGAGAGAGAGAGAGAGAGAGAGAGAGTTCATACTGTTGGAGGTCTCTTCTTCAGACGGCCATGGTGATCTATAGAGCGAAATCGAGACACGATCGAGTGAAATCAGATTTGGGGGAAATGAGAGTCTAGGGGGAAATTAGTCTCTGTTAGGGCATAGGTATAAGAAAAGGGCAAGGGCAAAATAAATAAAAGAAAAAATTATTAAGGTTGTTGTTGCAAATATTATTTTTTGCGACGGTTAAATAATTAGTCGCAAAAGGCCGCTTTTCTAGTAGTCTAAAACTAATATGTACGAACAATACTAATCTGTAGACTAAAAAAAATGTCTTTTGTACTTGTCAAAGAAAGCCATATACACAATTCCACGCCAAAAACCATCTGTACAAATAAAATTAATCATTACTATTGACTAAATATTGGCATATTTAAAATTATTTTAAAAAAAAAAACATGTACAAGAATAGATTGTCCAACATGCAGACTGGGTCGAGTGCCATTCTAAAATACAGACTAGGCGGAGGGCCATTCTAAAATGCAGATTGTCACTATTTTAAAAGTTATCTTTTCCAATTTTCACTTGTGTCCAAGCATATACTAATTTCATGCCAATTCTATAGTGTTACAAAAGTGTCTCCATTACTTAACCAGAAAAGAGGGTTAAAAAACACACACTTGATAACATAACATTGATGGTGTGACTAAATTGCACAGTAATAATATCACAGAAAATGCCATAGTTAACTAGAATTTATCAATAACACACAAACCATGATAAGATTACCCATTGGCTCAGAGATCAAAATATCTGCTTTCTTAGGCAATTCAACTTCTTCAATTTTACCCTTGACTACCTGTAATTTAGGTGAAAACTTGCCCCCAAAAGAATAAGAAACAGTGTACTAACTCCGTTAACATTAAAGCTGAAATGTAAGAAAACAAAAAATTGCACCGTAATTCTTTGAGCCAACAATGGGTTCCCAGCAATAAGTTTGCCGGCATATTCTGCCATTTCAGATGCTTCCACTGCATAAACATGTTTAGCACCAACCTGATATGAGAAAAAAAGTGAGGTAGAGAAAAAGAGAGGGTGAAGTTGGGATAGAATTCTAGAAGACCAACAGACAAAGATAAATCCATTATGTTAGTATATTTTCATGCGCAAACACAGATAAAACTTAGACAACCTGAGCGGAAAATAAGGATAGAATACCACTACCACCACTAACATCCACAACCACACGACCAACAAAATCAGTGCAATTCTCAATGACTGCATCATAATAAGTTCTTGAAACAACATGTTTATAATGTCACTCACACATGCACCTTGTGATCTATAACTACTCAGTATAGACATGCATTTCTTTACAATTAAGGAAAAACAAAAAGTTTGACAAGATACATTTTACCAGTAGCACAATGGCACATATGCCTTTAACAAAGAATTTTTAATCACAAAAACAGAAGGTGAACTCCTACAACAAGATCAGGAAGCAACAAATCAAAGCTCAGTGATATAACCTATCCTCACATAATCCTGTAGCATATTTTGCTGATGTAGCAATTGTCCATAGTAACAAAAATACCTTTTGGCAATACTAATGATCAAATACAACATGAACAACAAACCCTGTAATCCGAATTAAGGAATGTTTACAGATCCCTGGCAATACTTATGATTCAGGAGTACTTATAGCCAAACACCACCGCAACTCTTATGTTCATTTATTGCATGCATACAATTTTGAAAAAAACCCCTTGGGGTTTTCATAGGCTCTGTCTCTATTAAGATATGTTTTGACAAAGTTCTTGATTGTAATCATTTTATTGTTGAATAACAGTATAATGTTTAAGTTATTAGCTACGGATCCCCTGTACCAATTCTATGCCCTGACTTCCTATACCGTGCCTCTTCTCTCACCATGTCGTCTATTGAAACCAAACCTAACTCGATCACTTAACAATACGAAACTCTTTTACATATATTTTTTTATTGTTAAATATAAAAATCCAAAGAAACCTAACGCATCCATTCTTTCTACCTACCCTCTGTATTGCACTTTTAGATTTCCAACAACAACACTCTACATATATGGCATAATAGAGAAAGAAAGTAGTAAGAGAAATAGAAAACGTTGCCGATTCAGCACAACATTTGCAAGTTGCAAAGGTGAATTCACACTACTAATGGAAAATACATTGTAAATTAAGGGGATGGACATTTCATAAGACCATTTCCAAATTTTATTTTAATTTGATTAAAAAAATGATTCCCTTGATTTGATGAAAGGAATAGAAAATGTGAAGGATAAAAGATACTTTAAGGAGAAGCTGGACAATTCATAAGACCATTTCCAACTTTTACGTACCGTATGTTTCTATAGGTCATATTTAGCCTGGGGAAGCTGGCCGTTACATCACAACATTGGTTGGGGGGCTGTTTCGCATTTTCGCCCCCTGAACACCTTTTTTCAACTAAATTTAAGGCATTTTTGACTCTAACTCCCAACCTACGTGTCCTATTTACGTACTGTCTATTCCTACAGGTCATATTTGGCACAGGGAAGCTGGCCTTTACTTGACAACATTGGTTTGGGGACTGTTTGGTATTCTTGCCCCTCGAACGCCTTTTTTCAACTAAGTTTAAGGCATTTTCGACTCTAACTCCCAACCTGTGTCATATTTATGTACCGTCTATTCCTACAGCTCATATTTGTGTTTTTTTTTGTATTTTATTGAATATTTTAAAAATAATTGATTGTGTCTTGTCGCATTTATCCGAATATTTGTGTACTTACTATAGGTAAAAGTGAATCAATACCCTAAATTAGTCACCTGTGTGCTGGGAAGTATGATATTCAGTTAGAAATATTAATCTCGTAAAATGTTGTAAAGTGAACTGATGTTAATAGTTTAAGGTGGTATTTTTGCAAAATAATAGTTCAAAATGACACAGTTTGAGGGGGAAAGTGAATTTTTTTGTAATTGTTTTTATTGCATGATTTTTAAATAAACAGTGGAGGGTGCTTGAAGATGAGGTTTTCATTGTTGTTCATTCTAATCTACAGGCATAAATCAATTAAGGACCCAAAAGATGAAATTTTCAAACGCTTCTTGAATCTGAAGCAGATAGCTTCTAGGTTAGTTTATTCTCCCAACCTTCCTCTTCTCTATTTTGTTATTGAATTTTTAAAGTTTTGATTAGAGTTAAGTTTGTTGTGCGTGACTTCTTTCCATACTTCAAGCTTAGTATTTTATAAAGAAAGGATCACTAGAGGCAGTGTTGGTTAATCAGCTACCATTTGTTTGTAAAATTGTCTATCAAATTATTTTTATTTTCGTGTTTTTTATTTGGTGAGAATGATTCTGTTTTCTAGTTTTGTTCTGATTCTGTTTTTCTGTTGTAGATTTGAATTATTAGGCTCGCACCGCCATGTGCAACATCGGGTGGATTTCATGGAGTGGGCTCCAGGTTCGGTATAACCCATTAATATTGATTAGTATTTTTTTTCTTTATTAATTTGCAGTTTTTGAACAGGCCACAAATTTTAAAAAGTTTTAGCTATTTGATCTAGTTTTGCTTTGTTGAATTTATAAAGATCACATGGCTAAATAATGAAGTTGGAGAACTACATGAAAATAGTGCCAAACACCCAAAGTCCAGTAGATATACATTCCAATCAATGGAAATAACCAAGACAACATATAATTTGCAAACATATTAACATGCAAACCACTTAATAATGCTTAAATCAACTGCTATTAAGTAGCTAGTCAAATATTTAACCACATGAAACAAAATTTCTTGTTCAAAGCTATACAGAAGGAAGAAGAAAGTGAAGAGAGAAGAGAACGTGTGAGGAAGCAACAAACAAACTCTGGAAAAAAAAAAAAATTCAATAGCCAACCTCCATAGAGAAATGCTTATAGAATTAGTTTGAAAAGTGTTACCATCTGTTAAGTCACTTAAATGGTCTTGTGACTAGCTCATGTCCATTAAGCACCACATCATATGCTGGAAAAAAAAAAAAAACCAAAATTAATCCCAAAATAAAGAAAGGAAACTAAACCCTAACCTAACATTTCTTAGTTTTTATTTTTTTATTTTTTCCCTTCTTGTTCCTGGTTTTATTTTTATTTTGTATTATAATTCTTTGTGGCAAGTCTTGATACTTTAACCATGATTTGGACTTGATGCAAGTAGTACTATTATCATCATCAAAAGCCAATTTCCATTTCACGTTCATTTTGAATTCTATTTGTTACATATGAAGGTTTAATTTGTTCAATACACTGGTTTATAAAATAAATAAAAAATAAAAAATAAAAACAATTGAAATTAAGGCATCAAGAGGTTAAGTATTTGTAACATCTGAATAGAAGTTTAAAGGAAGAAATTTTTTTTGACATTTCAAGTATTTTGTTCTCAACAAAAACCACAACAACACAGGAGTTACAGCGTGAGTTGATCAACAAATCAGGAAAAATACACTGGTTCATAAAATAAAAAAAATAAAAAATAAATACAGCTAAAATAAAGGCATCAACAGGTTAAGTATTTGTAACATCCGAATAGAGGTTTACAGGAAGAAAAAAAAACTTGATTAGGCTCTAGGAGTTACAACGTTAGTCGTGTGTGTCAAGTTTCGATGACATCCGACGCCGTTTGACCATTTTAGTGTGTCAACCGGTTTAAAATATAGTTTGTAAACAAGTTTTCACAAACGGGAATTAGGTTCTAGATTTAAAATCGGGAATCGATTTCGAGTCCCATCTTTTCCTACGAGTCATTTGTGCCTAGTTGGTCATGTATGTCATGTTTCGTTGACATCCGATGCCTTTTGACCAATTTAGTGTGTCAACCGATTCCGGAAAAGAGTTTTTAAATTACAAGTTTTCACAAACGGGAATTATGCTCTAGATTCAAAACCGGGAACCGATTTCAAGTCCCGTCTTTTCCTACATGTCATTTGTGCCTAGTTAATCGTGTGTGTCAAGTTTCGTTGACATCCGATGCCGTTTGACCATTTTAGTGTGTCAACCAGTTCGGAAAAATAGTTTCAAAAGGACAAATTTTCACAAATGGGAATTAGACTCTAGATTCAAAACCGGAAATTGGTTTCGAGTATCTTCTTTTCCTACAAGAAAGCCTGCAATAGTTATTCATCTCCATAGTACATGCAATATGAAATCACTTTAACAAATAATGATAGAACATAGATTTAACAACCTTGATTTCAATTAGACTTTCAACTTAAATTCATGGGATAAGAACACAACTAACTGCATTAGAATATGTAACAAAACAACCAAGAAAGTTCAGTTGGAGGTACATTTTACATAAGTCCCACATAAAGTTTGTGCAAACATAATTGGTGAGCATAGAACAAATTGAAGACATGCATAAGTGAATAAAAATACCTTTAGATTTTTATATATGAATCCCTTATGGTGTGTTTGGTTGGGGGATTTGAGGAGGGATTTGGAAAAAGGAAATGAAAAAGGTAGGTGAAATGTGAATAAAACATACCTCTATTTCACCTAGTTTCACACACCTTTTCCCTTTCCCTTTCCAAATTCCTCCCCAAATCCCCCAATCAAACACAGCGTTAGTGTTCTGTAGGTGGTCAAGAAGTCAGTCAGGGGTTGCTACTAATAGATTTACTCCTTTCACAATACGCTCTGCTTCTCCCCTGCAAGCTGCACCACCAATAACCAAGCCAAGAGTTTGTGAATGATGATTAAGAAGGTCCTTTGCCACTGCATGTGTCTGCATCATTTCATTGGAAGATTAGTCCAGGTCGTTACTTAGAAAAATGACAATACATTATAAGTGAATGCAGCTAATTTGGAAGATGGGTATAGATAGAAAGCAACAAGACCCCCAAAACAAAAGAAGTGTTATTAGAAAAGATGAAGTGGATTATCTTTCTTTTCTTAACGATTAAAACCAAATGAAATTAAATCAGTGGAAAGTAAAACACGATTTCCAAAATTAGTAGAAAATGATGAAACAAAATTCTTGAGAAGAGCTTAGAAGATGATCTAACACAGACAACAAGAAGTAACTACCAAAAAATAATATTCTAAATGCACTCTAAGATTGAGAAAGAGTTGAAATGATGAAGGAAAAATACTTCTATAATCAATATTAACCTTCTAGATTTATTATCTTTGCAGAAAAAGGATACAATAGGGATGGCTTTATTCTATAATGATTTTGTCATTTCAATTTGGTTGTTTAGAAAGTACATATATCACAAAAAGAGTTGTAATTGAGAGGATTAGAGTGTAGGATTAATAATTGGAATCACATCATAGGCTATCTTGGGAAAATATTGATATCGATAAGTAAAAAAATAAAAATAAAATAAAAACCAGAATATTTACCTGTATGGCAAGTTCCCTAGTTGGGCAGATGACGATTACCCCTGTTCGGATTTGATGTAACAACTCCACAGCAGGTACCAGTAAAGTAAGGGTCTTTCCAGAACCTATCCTTGTAGCTCCAAGAACATCTTTGCCTTCCAAAAGTGGCGGAATAGATCTGGCTTGGATCTGCAATTGGAATCAGAAGTTAACTCAGGGATATATGTTCTATCTAAGGATATCCACATAAAGTAAACAGTTATGACAATACAAATATAACAATCTGCATATCAAATTTACATACAAATAATTCATGCACTCTGTTTATAAAGAGATAGGTAATTCATTTTGTCAAGAGCAAATTATGTTAACAACAATGATCAAACTTAAAGATTCATTTACATACGGGAAGTGTGTAATAACATCATGGAGTGCTAGAAAATTCCGTGAACTAGGTTCTTTTATTTTCTGTCAATGACAATAGGTGAATAATGGTATGCCACTTTTATAATACATGAGAACTGGGAATCCATTAACAGGTAGAGACCAAGAAAAAAGCATTTCAAATCTTTGCAGCTCACCTCTAGGCATATAATTTGGGTACACATATTTTCTGAATTTTAATTATTAATTCTCCAGTTACTACTAGAATGTTGAAAAAAGGAAAACAAACATTCATATATATTTGTTTTTCCTTTGAAAACTGTAAGAATGTGAATATCTAGTTAGTAAACCATGTTAGTAGTATCTCAGGATATTCTTTCAGTCTCAAAATACAATGAATATGAGCTATGAGTCCTCTACAACCAACAGAGTACAGCATAAGGGCATTCAACGAGGAATGTCCCAGAACAACAAATAGGGATCAAAACCAATCACACTGCTTCATTCAGCAACCAAATTTAGTTGCCACTTGACCTTAAGATATGTGACAAACAACCAAATCCAGCGTTCCTACCTTGCATGAGAAAACCAACACATTGCATGGATTTAATAGATGGGAATCAACAACATTCTGGCAATGTCAGTAGTTAGTGTTGCAGAGAATGGAAGAATTTGTTTTTGGGTTGCTGTTTATTTTACTCCAAAAATTTTTAACACGAAGATTTCTACCAATCAAGCCACTTTTTTTTTTTTTTGAACTAGAAAATGCCATCAAGCTACAAAGGAAAATAAAAAAGTAACGAGTCCTTAAGATAGGCAGGGGGATTCTAAACCCAATCTAAAGGTAAAACTCCCTTGAATTGAGCAGAAGCTAGCCAATGGGCAGCTCGGTTGACAATCAAGCCACCTTGAACTAGAAAATAGGCTAAAAAATAACCAGCCCACAAAAACACGGTTCCAAACACCATAAAGATGAGGTCAAATGTATGGGAACCCATATCATTGACAGAAATTTATGAAAAAGTAACCATTTGTCAAAAAGTCTTGCATAGCATGATATGACAAACTGTAACATTTTATAGAAAAACCACATTTAATTGATATAGATACCTTCGTTCGTACATTGAACATGTAAATAATTACTATAAAACCGTAGGTGAAAGACATGTTGAATTTAATCTTGGTTGAAATTAGATTACCTGGGACAAAATTTGCTGCTTGTTCGTAATTTGAGTCCTTGCCTTGTTCACGACTGAGTTAGGTGACTTGTAGAACCTCTGTATGAAAGAGTAAATCAGATTAGAAGGAAACTATTAAAATATAATAAAGAAAAAAAATAGATGTGTGGTCTCTGGGTTTTCAAGAAACACAGAAAGCAAATAACAATGGGCTCAGGTTTGTGTAATATGATATATTTATTTATTTTTAATCATATTTTTTGGGGTTTTCATATTTCAATTGTACAAGGAAATGGGGTTTTCTTCAATCCATGTCAATCAACTTAATTACAAGAGGCAAAAACTACAAGTTTAGCAAATTCAAGGTGAAGAAACTCTTGAGGGGTTGAACAACGAAGGGGCAAAGATCTGACAAGTTGAAAATTATAGTTAGGGTTTGGAATTGGGGGAACGAGAGAGAGAAAGAGATAGAGAGAGAGAAAGCGCGTTTACCTGATGCAAGAGGATTAGCAATGGTAGAGTGTAGGCGGCTCTACGCACTGCCACCGAACCTCCTTCACAACATTGGGTGGGGAGTTGTTTTGTATTTTCACCCCCCTTGAACGCCTTTTATTGACTAAGTGTAAGGTATTTTTGACTCTAACTCGCAACCTACGTGTCTTATTTATGTACCGTCTATTCCTACAGGTTATATTTGGCACGGGGAAGCTAGCCGTTACGTCACAACATTGGTTGGGGGGCTATTTTGTATTTTCGCTCCCGAACGCCTTTTACGACTAAGTTTAAGGCATTTTCGACTCTAACTCCCAACCTACATGTCCTGTTTACGTACCGTCTGTTCCTACAGGTCATATTTGTGTTTTTTTGTATTTTATTGACTATTTTAAAAATAATTGATTGTGTTTTGTTGCATTTATCCAAATATTTGTGTACTCACTATGGGTAAAAGTGAATCAATAGCCTAAATTAGTCACGTGTGTGCTGGCAGGTATGCTATTCGGTTAAAAATATTAACCTCGTAAAATGTTGTAAAGTGAACTGATGTTAATAATTTAAGTGGGTATTTTTGCAAATTAATAGTTCAAAATGACACAGTTTGAGCACTAAATGAATATATGAGCACTAAATAAATCTTTTATCATAGAGGTGCTAATGTAAATTGGTATGTTCAATACGTTTTTTCTCACAACATAATTAAAGAAAAGGACAAAGTGCTAAAATAAGAGAGAAAGTAAAGCATGAATGGGGAATTTCATTGCAATGAATAATAAGTCATGATTATCAAATCGATCTAATTTTTTTTTTATATAAATAATACACAAGAGTACACGATATTTTTTATAAAAAAAAAAAATTCAAATTATAAAACCAGATTCGTAATAAACCGGCCATCCAAAGGTCTCAAATTTTCTTAAATTCATATTTGAATTCCAAAGACAAAAAATGACTTTGTAGATAATGAATTCAATAGAGAGGTCGTTGCTGCAATGTTGAATTAAAAAATTACAACAATTAGAATTTCAGAACTGCAAAAGATTGTATTTAAGTAATTAACAAATCTAATTCCCATATTAACATATCAAACAAAAAAATGAGAAGATCAATGAATGAAAATGATCACATAAATGATTAATATAGCTAATCTAACAACATAAAACCCTAATTCGGATAGATTCGGAGCTCAATCTGCGTTAAAACAACAAAATTGAGATCCAAAAACCCAAGAACGAATCAAACCCAGATCTGAAACAATCGATCAATCACCACAATTCGAAAGTAAAGCAAACCCAGATCTAAAAGAGAGAAGAAGATATCAAACCTGATTGAATTGGAGCCAAGAAGGTACCCAAGTCCTTGATGCTTTCGAGATAGAGAGAGAGGAGCGAAAATTGCGAAGAGCTCCTAAAATCAAATCAAACTGTATTTGTATTGTTCAAATAATGGCAATGTGAGAGAGAAGAGGCGTTTGGGAAGGCTTGGAATAACCAGTCCAAGTCCAAATCCAACCAAGTATCTCAATGTAAGAGAGAACCTATTTTTTAATATAAAGGAAGAGAGAGAGACCGAGATAGATAGGAATCAACAGAGAGAGATCGGAGAGAGAGAGAGAGAGAGAGAGAGAGACACCGAGATCGATAGAGAAGAGATACAGATCGACAGAGAAGAGACTGAGATCGACAGAGAGAGAGAGAGAAAAAAAACCTGTGATTTGCGGCAACGGCGGTGGTTGTGGCGGTGGCGATGTGCGATGGTGGCGAGCGACGGCGGTGAGCAACAGTGACTAGCGACGGTTGGCTGGTGAGCGGGGGTGAGGTTTGGCGGTGACTGTTCTGTGTGTGTGTAAGAGAGAACATAGAAAGTGTTGGTGTGAAACAGAGAAGAGGGCACTGGTGGAAATAAAATTTTCAACCTTTAGCGACTAAACTATTATTTGTCGATAAATATTAATCAATAATAACTAATCTTTTGTAGCTAAAATTATAATTTGGCTATTAATTTTTTTTGTCGTCGGCAAAAATTGAACATACAACGACTAAATTTTCTTAGTCACAAAAAATTTATATTTGCCAACAAAATTATTTGGTCAGCAAAGAGTAACCGAAAAATATAAGCTTGTTATTTGGCGACTTAACTTCCTTTTGTTGGCAAATAAGAATTAGTAGCTTAAAATTTAGACTTATGTTAACTAAAATTTTTTTAGTCGCCTATTTACATCATATGTAGCAACTAAAATCATTTTTTAGTTGCCAATAAATAATATATATCAACTAAAATAATATAGTAGCAAAACATTGAACCAATGCCAACTAATAAATTTTTTAATCACCAAAAATATAACTTTTGGCGACTAAATTCCTTTTGGTCGCCAAAAGTGTAATTTTTGAAATTACTTACACTCTTTGTGAAAAAACTTGCACCTTTTGTGAAATAATTTCTTTCATAAAATTTACATCTTTTGTTGTAACTTACACCTTTTGTAAAAACAAAACTTACATCTTTTGTGAAATTACTTACACCTTTTGTGAAAAAAACTTACATATTTTTTGAAATGTTACACCTTTTGGGAAAAATTTTCTTTCATAAAATTTATACCTTTTGTTAAAAGTTACACATTTTGTGAAAATTTACACCTTTTTGTGAAACTACTTACACATTTTGTGAAGAGTTACACATTTTGTGAAATAATTTATTTCATAAAATTTACACCTTTTGTTGGAACTTACACCTTTTCTGAAAAGAAAACTTACATCTTTTCTGAAATGTTACACTTTTTGTGAAAATTTTTCTTTTATTAAATTTACACATTTTGTTAAAACTTACACTTTTTGTGAAAACTTACACCTTTTCGTGAAAATACTTGCACTTTTTTGTGAAAATTTACACCTTTTGTGAAATAATTTCTTTGATAAAATTTACACTTTTTGTTAGAACTTATACCTTTTGTGAAAACAAAACTTACATCTTTTGTGAAATTACTTACACCTTTTGTGAAAAAACTTACACATTTTTTGAAACGTTACACATTTTGTGACAAATTGTCTTTCATAAAATTTACACATTTTATTAAAACTTACACATTTTTGTGAAATCTTATACCTTTTTCTGAAAATACTTACACCTTTTGTGAAAAGTTGCACCTTTTGTGAAATAATTTATTTCATAAAATTTACACATTTTGTTGGAACTTATACCTTTTGTGAAAACAAAAATTACACCTCTTGTGAAATTGCTTTCACCTTTTGTGATAAAACTTATACCTTTTTTGAAACGTTACACCTTTTGTGAAATTTTTTTTTACACCTTTTGTTAAAACTTTCACCTTTTGTGAAAACTTACACCTTTTCATGAAAATATTTACACCTTTTGTGAAAAGTTACACATTTTCTGAAATAATTTTTTTCATAAAATTTACATTTTTTGTTGGAACTTACACATTTTGTGAAAACAAAACTTACACCTTTTCTGAAATTACTTACATCTTTTGTGAAAAACTTACACATTTTCTGAAAAGTTACACCTTTTGTGAAATAATTTCTTTCATAAAATTTACACCTTTTGTTAAAACTTATACATTTTCTTAAAACTTGCACCTTTTCGGGAAAATACTTACACATTTGCTGAAAAGTTACTCCATTTGTGAAATACGTTTTTTCCTAAAATTTACACCTTTGCATGGAACTTACACCTTTTGTGAAAACGAAACTTACACATTTTATGAAGTCACTTACATCTTTTGTGAAATAAATTACACTATTTCTGAAAAGTTACACCTTTTGTGAAATAATTTCTTTCATAAAGTTTACACATTTTGTTAAAACATACACCTTTTCGTAAAAATACTTACACCTTTTATGAAAAGTTACTCCTTTTGTGAAATAAATTTTTTCATCAAATTTATACATTTTCTTGTAACTTACACCTTTTGTGAAAAAGAAACTTACACATTTTGTGAAGTTATTTACATCTTTTATGAAATAACTTACACTAATTTTGAAAAGTTACACTTTTTGTGAAATAATTTCTTTCATAAAATTTACACATTTTGCTAAATTTTACACATTTTGTGAAAAGTTACACCTTTTCGTGGAAATACTTACACCTTTTCTAAAATGTTACTCATTTTGTGAAATAATTTTTTCCCATAAAATTTACACATTTTATTAGAACTTACACTTTTTGTGAAAATGAAACTTACGCCTTTTGTGAAGCTACTTACATCTTTTGTGAAATAACTTACACTATTTTTGAAAAGTTACACCTTTTGTGATATAATTTATTTCATAAAATTTACACCTTTTTCTAAAACTTACACATTTTCTGAAAATTTACATCTTTTCGTGGAAATACTTACACCTTTTATGAAAAGTTACTCCTTTTGTGAAATAATTTTTTTCATAAAATTTACACATTTTCTTGGAACTTACACCTTTTGTGAAATTGAAATTTACACCTTTTGTGAAGTCATTGACATCTTTTGCGAAAAAACTTACACTATTTCTGAAAAGTTACACCTTTTGTGAAATAATTTCTTTAATAAAAGTTACTCATTTTGTGAAAACTTAAAGGTGTTACTTTTCAGAAAAAGTGTAAATTTTAGCAAAAGGTGTAAATTTTATGAAAGAAATTATTTCACAAAAGGTGTAACTTTTCATAATTAGTGTTAGTTATTTCATAAAAGATGTAAGTAACTTCACAAAAGGTGTATGTTTCGTTTTCACAAAAGGTGTAAGTTCCAATAAAATGTGTAAATTTTATGAAAAAAATTATTTCACAAAAGGAATAATTTTTTAGAAAAGGTGTAACTATTTCCACAAAAAGGTGTAAGTTTTAACAAAAGGTGTAAATTTTATTAAAGAAATTATTTCAAGGTATAACTTTTCACAAATAGTGTAAGTTTTTTCACAAAAGATGTAAGTGATTTCACAAAAGGTGTAATGTAACGCCCTCAAAATAAACCCATAAATCATCCAACAATAGCATGCTTAGACATAAGAGAATGAAGCATAATTATATTCCATCAGAGTAATCATTACAAAATGTATTACGTGTTGACAACAAAAGTAAATGCCCTATGGGCTTACAACTTTCCAAGTCAATACTTGGTTACAAAAGGAGAGTGCTAACTCTATACAAAGAAAACCCTTGGCATGATATACATGTAATACAACAAAACAACAAAAGGAGTCCCCGCCACTAAGTCTCCCAAGCTACATCCTTGGAGGTGGCATGCTACCTGTACCTGAAAATGATGTCCCATATAGGGTGAGCCACAACCTAGTAGAAATATACTAAACCAACTATAAACAATGACTAAAATAATAGCATTCAACAGATGGTCCACACTTATATTCCAACTTATATCACATTACAGTTTCATGACAATCATGTCCATCTTACATTTCACTTTCCATTTCTTATTCAACTTTGAATTTGAAAACAAGGCTCAGAACCTGGCCGAATAATTTAATGAGATTATAACTCATTACTAAAACACTTTTGAAATTCATGATGGATACACATTTTGGTGTTGTATCAATAACACATAAACCACTTCCTTACTTCACAAGTGATACACATTTTGGTGCTGTATCAATATAACATAGAAACACTTCTATACTTCACAATTGATAATGATATACATTTTAGTGCTATATCAAATCAAACAAACACTTCCATACTTCACTATGATACACATTGTAGTGCTGTATCAATGTTAAACAATTTCCGGTTTAGAGGTCCATCTCCTATCTTCCCCTAAACCGTGGAGTACATCCCCTATCTCCTCCCACACAACACAATGTATATAAACAATTATCATATACATGTTCAATCATTCAGTACACAATTTCGATGTGTTAAACCAACCGCTATACTCGATAGCCTACTCAATTGATTAGTTTTAGTTTGCCTAATCATCATGCATTGTCTACAACAATCAAGACTATCCTCCACCGATAGCCCAAAGCAGTTATTTCTAAACAGAAAATAAATGCACAAAATGGATAAATTATCAACATTTGCCCAGGTGAGCGATAAATTAGTCCAACTACACCCTTTAATCCCACACCATTCCAATTTGAATATTTCCTATTCAATTTCTCATTTCCCAAAATTTATTATACCAATTAATTTATCATGCAATTAGGGCTTTTTTCCCATAATTACAACACCAACCCTAAGGTTCCATTTTCATCAAAAATCCAACACCAAGTCCATTTTCCAATTAATTACATACATAAAGGTTTTAAATTTTGAAAACCCCTCTTGTGAAAATTACACAATGGCCCCAAACTTTCTCGAAATTACCCAATAACCCCCAAGATATCGAAATACCAAAATTCAAAGACAAAGCTCATAAGATGGAGTAGGATATCCCTACCTCGAAGTTAGAGCTAAAATGGAGAAGATGAAGAAATTCAAAGTGCTCCAAATCAACAATTTCTCGGATCAAAACGTAGTCCTCGACGATCAACACACTTTTTACAAAGGCACCAAGGGAGTGGAACACTCTAACTAGATCAAACCCTAGAGAGAAGGGAGATCCTAGAGAGAGAAACTCTCAAAAAGTGTTTTTAGAAAGTAAGAGAGAGAGAGTGAATGTAAAAAGTGATTTAAAAATGCCCAGCTGCCAACTGATATACGACACTCCCGCTCGAGCGGAGAATAGAACGCTCGAGCGTTAAGCACAAAAATCTGGACACGTTCGAGCGCAATAAGGCCCGCTTGAGCTCCAAGACACAAGAATAAAATACATCCGCTCGAGTGCGAAAACCAGTCCGCTCAAGCGTAGATTCCCCCCTCCCAGAACTTTCACCGACGAAGCACTACCCACTCGAGCGCCAACATACCCGCTTGAGCGCGACCTGCTCGAGTGTGAAAAACACACCTGTAGAAGTTTTGCAGAGGCACGAAATACTGGGAGTGTGTAAACCCCGCTCGAGCGTAACAAGGCCCGCTCGAGCGGACAACCAAAAACCAAACTCCGCTCAAGCGCAGAATGACCCGCTCGAGCGTAACACCAAAAACCTGGGCAACTACACTTGAGACCAAAACTCAACCTACCTGTTCGAAATACGCCCAACACATCCTAAAACTCAAACATATGAAATTAAAGAATGATAACAAGGTATACAACCACCAACTCTATGGAACCAAAGTCCGGAGTACAACAAATACAGAAAGGGAAAACTGGAAATCGCTATATGTAAGGTTCGTTTTCACAAAAGGTGTAAGTTCTAAGAAAATGTATAAATTTGATGAAAAAAATTATTTCACAAAAGGAGTAATTTTTCATAAAAGGTATAAGTATTTTCACGAAAAGGTGTAAGTTTTCAAAAAAGGTGTATGTTTTAACAAAAGGTGTAAGTTTTATGAAAGAAATTATTTTACAAAAGGTGTAATTTTTCAAAAATAGTGTAAGTTATTTCACAAAAGATATAAGTGACTTCACAAAAGGTGTAAGTTTCGTTTTCACAAAAGGTATAAGTTTCGTTTTTACAAAAGGTGTAAGTTCCATGCAAAGGTGCAAATTTTAGAAAAAAAAAAATTATTTCACAAATGGAGTAACTTTTCAAAAAAGGTGTATTTCACAAATGGAGTAACTTTTCAGAAAATGTATAAGTATTTTCACAAAAATGTGTAAATTTTCAGAAAATGTGTAGGTTTTAACAAAAAATGTAAATTTTATGAAAGAAATTATTTCATAAAATGTGTAACTTTTCAGAAATAGTGTAAGTTTTTTCACAAAAGATGTAAGTGACTTCACAAAAGGTGTAAGTTTCATTTTCACAAAAGGTGTAAGTTCTAAGAAAATGTGTAAATTTTATGAAAAAAATTATTTCACAAAAGGAGTAATTTTTCAGAAAAGGTGTAAGTGTTTTCACAAAAAAATGTAAGTTTTCAGAAAAGGTGTAAGGTTTAACAAAATGTGTAAATTTTATGAAAGAAATTTTTTCACGTATGGTGTAACTTTTCAGAAAAGGTGTAACTTGTTTCACAAAAGACGTAAGTATTATGTGTAAGTTGTCAAAAGTTACACCTTTGGTAAGTAATTTCACAAAAGGAGTAATAGTACATGTTCTCTCTCATGATGAGTACAACAATAAATATAATACATGCCAAGCTCCCACTACGGAGTTACAAATAAATAAATACAAACATCAAATACAAAGAGATTGCACACAAGATCTACATGAACTTCCTAATCCTTCAGCCAGTCAATTCGAATTCTCTTCCTGTAAGAAAAATGAAACAACAAGGGGTGAGCACAATTGCTCAGTAGAAATCTCACAGTTCTAAAACAATAACCATCCTATAGATAGAAATGATCATGCATGCAGGGTGATACCATATAGTAGGTGACGTTTTGTAATTTCAAAATATCATACGTAAAGTACCTTTTTCTCAAAATTTGTTTGAACATTTAAGGAAACCCTTTAACCATCAAAACCATCCTTTTTATGAGAAAACCAAAAATCCTTTTTGAAAACAAACATGTTTAAGGAACCACATCATTTTATATTTATTAAATCATTCCAAAATATTCCTTATTGAATTTTCATCTTAACATTTTCCTTTTTGTTCCCATTCTCCCCTTCTTCTAGTTACATTAATTATAACGTCATAACCTCAAGTTCAAGTTCCCTTAATACTTCAAAACATCCCACATACGTGCTATTCCCACCAATCTATTCATATTTGCTATAACTCCTCAATACAAAAATCCAAATCGCTTTTATAGTCAATAATTGTTATCTTACACTCAACTCCTACTTATCTAACCACTACATCACATCCACACTTGTATTATCAACTATAATTCCACATATCACAACTACATCATATCCATATGTGTGTTATCAATCATAATTCAACATATCACAAGGATAATAAATTCTTTTAATTCAATTCCTCAATTAATCATAAAACAAAACTCTAAATTTTTCCTTATAGATACAAACAACCCGGTGAGTTTTTTATCACCAATCCCTTATCCAATTACCATTTCATTATCCATCATTTCAAATAATTTCCATAAGCATTTCCATTCCATACCAATTTACACATCAAATGGTAATTTCACAAATTCATTACAAGTCACATATATCATCACTGAACTCAACACACTTCACAACACATTCCACCTTTTGCCGGCTTGATACGGCGGGATAGTGGGCACCCAATTCATAGCACATTCCACCTTTTGCCGGCTATTATACGGCGGGAAGTGAACTCCCAAAATCATTTTCTCAAAAACC
The DNA here is from genome assembly GCA_030407325.1 of Camellia japonica. Lineage (NCBI taxonomy): Eukaryota > Viridiplantae > Streptophyta > Magnoliopsida > Ericales > Theaceae > Camellia > Camellia japonica. The sequence continues at coordinate 63,518,233 of JAPPVO010000032.1, forward strand.
GTATCTTTTTCCGAAAACCATTTTCAACTTTTTAACCATCCCCTACATTTGCCGGCTATTATATGGCAGGACGTGGGCACCCAAAACATTTTTCAAAACCATCCGTTTTTTCACTTTTGCCGACTACAATACGGCAGGACTGTGTGGACACCCAAAAATATTTTTCCCACATTCGCCAGCGATAAGCCTAGACAGGGCAATTGGGCACCTTGAATTCAAACCACCCCCACATTTACCGGCTATTATACGGACGGTTGTGGGCACCGAAAAAAAAACATTTTTTTTTTCAATTTTTAAAACAATCCCCCAGATTTACCAGCTATGATACGGATGGTCGTGGGCACTGAAAAAACCATTTTTCAACTCCCCGCACGGGTACCAACCACAATACAACCCAACTCAACTCAACTTAACCCAACACAACTCAATTCCACACAACACAATTCAACCAACTCAACACAACATAACCCAAAACAATTCACATAACACACAACAAGATTCAACACAACCATTTCAACACAAAGCTCATATCATCCATACCATTAGTAATTTCCTTTCCCCCAAGTTTGGTTCACATTATAACATAATTTAAGACATCGACATTATGAGTTCAATCGCAACATTTACATACATTTCTCAAATTCTTTAAAATTTCAATTAAACTTGTACATGTGTAATTTAACACCTCAATTTCATGATTCTACTATTAATTGAAGCAAAATCATTAACCATCTTCATGAGCCAAACTAGGGTTTTTAAGAGAAATTAGAGCTTTTCACAAAACACATTTTGTTCCAACCCTTCTATTACTTTTACACCCAAACTCATGACCCAAGATCATAACCCAACAAAAAAACCCAACTCTCTTTAAGCCCTAACCCCCAATCTCGTGATTCATCACAATATGCATAAAAATATAAACTTTTGTGTTTATATAAAGAAAATACCACAAATCTATCCATAAACGAGGGTATTGAAAGAGAACTAGAGACCCCTACCTCTTGAAGCCAAGAGATGACGACCCAAACATCAATGGCGACGAAACCACGAACTCTTCAGACCAAAAGGATGCCCTTGACGAGATCTACACTTTTTCTCAAAGGACCATGGTGAAAAGATCACTCTAGGTGAGTAGATCTAGGGATCTTAGGCCTTGTTTGGGGAGTGGCTATTTTAGCCAAAAAGTCAAAAAGTTACTAAAAGTTGTCACATCACCTCTCTACTTTGCTGCACATCTTTTCGTAAAAAGTCAAAAAGTTACTAAAATAGTCTGTTCCCAAACGAGGCCTTAGTGCCAAAAGCTTGAGTTTAGAGAGAGAGAAGAGAACTCACGGTTTGACAGAGAGAAAAAGGAAGAAAAAGTGAAATAAAATATGTTTGGAGCCTATTTATAGTAGCAAGGTAATAATAGAATAATAGTCCCAAAGTCAAATGAAAAGAACAAGTCAAAACTCCCAAAAAGTAGGGCCAAACCAGCCCAAAAATCTGAAAAAAACACGCAGGGGTCGACCCTTTGGACAGGGGGGACGACCCTTTATATAGAAAAGGAAATTTGGTACAAGCAAGGGGGTCGACCCTTAGACAGGAGGTGGTCGACCCTATTTTGCAGCAACTAACAAAAAAGTTCTGCAACATAAGAGGGTCGACCCTCCCCAGACTGGTGTCTACCCTATTTTCTAGCAACACCTCCAGAAATTTCACCAACAGGTAAGGGTCGACCCTTAGAAAGACTGGTGTCGACCCCAAGGCAAAATTTCTAAGTTTCCAAGGAACTTTTGACAAGAACAAACGCGAACGAACAAACCCAACGAGTTTAAATCAGATTGTACTCCTTCAAAACCAATGGACAACAACTCCAAAGACTCCTAAGATAAAAATAAGGATATTAAACACACTCTCCAAAGGATTAAAGGATGCGAGTGTTACAATTTTTTACACATAAAAGGAATAAAAAAATCAAAAAAAAAAAAAATCAAAAACTAACTTTTAATCAACTTTTCAAATCATCTCTCAATAACAAACTTGTTTAATTTGAACCCAAATTGTGTTGGATGCAAACCCATTTACAAACCCAATTCTTTTTTTATTTATTTGAGAGACTTAGGTTTTGTTTGGCAATATCACTTTTTAGTCTAAAAGTCAATAAATCACTAAAAAAATCAAAAAACTAACAACCTATACTAAGAAGTCAAAGATTCCATTTTCTCTATACTTTTTGCACATCTTTTCGTAAAAAACTAAAAAGTCATCTCAAACATACTATTTTTTTTTACATCAAATTTTAACAAAAAAGTCAAAAAATTATTAAAAATTTGTTCCCAAATGAGGCCTAAGAACATCCACATTAATCTCACCAAATATCGTTTTTGGTTAAATATAACTTGTAAATTATAAATTTTTCACTCCATCAATCTCAATAAATTATTTTTAAACTAATTTTTGGCCATCCACATTAATATCACCAAATATAGTTTTTGGTTAAATATAACTTGTAAATTATAAAATTTTCATTCCATCAATCTCAATAAATTATTTCTAAACTAATTTTTGATTAATTTTGTTACAGTTTGTCGAGGTACTACTCCTTAATTATTTAATAGTTTATCATTTTTTTGGGGAGAGATTTGACCTCATTTTTTAAAAATTTCTTAAATACTATTTATTGAAAAGATATTTAAAAATTATTTTAAAACAAAAAATGAATAAAAATAAATATTTTAATAAAATATAATTTTAAAATAGAGAAACTATAGAGTGTATATATAAAAAAAGCTAGTACTAATATAAAAGTGCTTTTTAAGTTATAATTTGATTTAAAATTTGTTGAGACTGATGTGAATGCTCTTACTAGCCAATTCTATTGAGGAGACTTATTAGGAAAATTCTAGTTTCACACACCTACTTATCTCAGTACACATTATTTTTCAGTACACACACTTATTAATTTGATTATTAATTATTCTTCTCAATCCACACACTAAATGTTTCAATTATACCCTTCACTTGTACCATTGTACACACACCATCTCAATTCTCTTTCCACACACTTGTTGAGCATTGTAGACCCAAACCACCATTCATAAAACTCCCTTATCTTCCCCCTTTATTTACACAATTTGTCACTCTGCTCTCTTCACTCTCTCTCTCACTCTCATCCATGGCCTCTCTGCAAACTCACCCAAATTATCTTCAATTCTGTCCTTGTTCTAGCTTTATCTCCAAAATTCCCTATCTTTTGAACCTCAATTTGATTCCTTGTATGCAATGCAATTGCGAAATATTATTTTCTTTTCTCTATTCTGGATGTGGATTAGATAATATATATATTGTTTTGTTTATGAAGTTAGGTTTTTGTTTCTGGTCAAGCCCCTTTTTTTTATTAAACTAGCTGAGCACCGATTCTCTATTGTTGCATGAATTTCAACTTCAACAATCAGTATATATGTACGTGAGAGGGTAATTTATATGGGTAAATTGGGCCGCGCTAAGGGCCGGGCTATGGACCGTAGTAGGAGCTTTGGATAGCTCGGTCTTGGGCTAGGCTGACCCCAAGCCAGTCAGGTGTGTCACTAGGGCATGGGCCTAGCTGTTTAAAGGAAGCCCTGTAGCAGATCGAGATAATATCATTGAAGCGGGCCAAGCTAAGCTTAGCTCAGCAGAACACCATCTTTATCATGGTTATGTTACGAGCAGAGCAGAACCAAGTTAGCTCGGTTAACCGTATCGATGGCGGGGATAAAGGTTTAAATTATCTTACTTGGTTGGCTGTCAATAGAGTGTTATCAGGATCAGCATTATCCTTGGGAGTGTGATTCCTGGGAGGATTCTGTTAAAGAGAATAGAGTCCTGCTAGGAGTATGCTAGGTGGAATCTATAAAAGCTCATAGAAGGACCTATGTACAAGTATTGCAATTCTTACTAAAAAATACACAGAGCTTTTATGTCTATTGTCAACTTGCTGACTTAGGCATCGGAGAGGTTTTCGGCACACACCCATTGGCTAGCTCACGTTTGTGTTTTCAGGTGGCAAAGCAACGACGTTTAAAGGAGTGCAAACTTGATCGACAGGATTATACGAGAAGATTATTCTGTACTCGTATAATTGGTACCGTCTAGGGGAAAAGCAACAGAGAACAAACCTTTTGATTAAGTTTTCCTTCAATTAATTCCAATGGTGCATAATGAAGACTTCCCATTCTACTATTGATGGGCAAACCCCGCGAGGGTTTGCCGTCTGTCCTGCCCGTGGCAGAATTGGATACCCAGCGACGGAACCCAAGGAGTGACGCTCGAGAGAGACGGGGCTCAAGTCCTCATCACTCTCAAAGTCCTGATAAACAGAGGAAAATGATGGATCCTCAGGTTCTAGAAGATCGTGTAAGGGAGCAAGACAAATTGATAAGAAGAATGGCAGCTGATATGGAGACCATGAAACGTCAGATGAAAGGCAAATGGGTGGCGGGAGGAGATTTGCGAAGACAGAACGCGTTCTTGCTACTCAGGAGATTGTAACGGGCAAGTCACACCATCACAATATGAAAGCAAAAACCTCAGGACAGGTGACACACAATCAAGGACTTCCAGGACTCGTTGCTCTAGGTATGAGAGAATAATGACTGAAAGGTCTTACACGGAAGGAAGCAGTTATCGACCCTCACATACGCATCAATCAACTTCTCAGTACACCGAGTTGCCTAGGTCGGCAGACCTATGGATAGTGCTAGAAGAGAAGGCTCGAAGGAGAGAAGACGCCTAGGCACGCGACCCCTAAAAGGTTTTTGCTCTGCAGCAGTTGGCTCCTAGGACACATGGAAGTGTCGAGGTTGGAATGCTAGTATCGCGCCTTGCTTACGAGCCAGCAGACAAAGTGTTAGCAAGGTTGCAAAGCTCGCCGTTCGTTTTGGCAATAGAGAACACACCATTACCCTTAGGTTTCCACCAACCTAAATTCACCATTTATGAGGGGAAGTTAGACCCCTACATGCACTTTCGCCACTTTTGCCAGGTTATGGCCATATATCGACAGAATGAGGCTCTAATGCGTATCTTATTTCCCTTAAGCTTAGGTGACCTGGGCTTGACTTGGTTTGAGAGGTTGCCAGAAGGCAGCATAGCTTCATGGGCACAACTTGCAAGAGCGTTTGTTACCAGGTTTAAAACAAACACCAAGACTCCGGTGGAGATAGACCAGCTACTCTCCATCGACATGGGCGAGAAAGAAACACTGAAGTCTTACAATGTAGCACTCTGTAGTTCCTGTTATAATGAAATTATATTTGACTCTTTGATTATCTTGATTTTGGACCTATTTTAGTTGATATTTGAGCCTTGGTTGAGGTGTTACCATAGTGGTTGGGTGAGATTGAATGAAAAACTCCAAATTCGAATAATTATTATTGAGTAGTCTTCACTCTTTTATTATTTTTTCTCTCCACACTTTGAATCTTGATGTGAGGCTAGAACCATTGGAAATCTTACTTATGGGGCTTCAATTTGGATACAAGAACGACCCTAAACAGAGTCCGACAAGAGAGATATACTTGTTTGAAATTTGTGAATTTGTGTTGTGAGCATAGTGTACTCGAGCACAACTTTCGACGCTCGAGCATACAACGCAGAATCTGATCTTTAAAAGTCACTTTTTGGATCAAAACACTTCACTTTTCACTCCCTTCTCTCTCTCCTTCTGCCATTTTTGTTTTCTCAAGCTTTTTAGGCTTGATTTCATCTATTTCTATACATCTTTGACCCCTAGTTCCATATACCAAAATGTAGAGCACGACAAGGGCTTCCATTTAATCTCAACGGATTGTTGTTTCGTCACCAGTGATTTTTCCGACTTGTTTCCTTCTTGCTTCAAGAGGTAGGGTCTATTTCTTAAACTCAATATGAGTTTGGTAGTGTATTTGTAGTGTATTTTAAATATATAGATTCCATTGTTCTTGGATTGATTTTTGATGATTAGTTTGTAAGTTAGGGTTTGTTCCAAATGGGATTGTTGAGCTATGGTTTAGCTATAAAAGTTTATTTTCCACTTATAAAGAATGTATATGAGTTTTTAAAAGTGAAAAGCCCTAATTTGAAGAAACCCTAAAATATTGGTCTTTTTGGGAAATTGTTGGATTATCAAATCAAAATGTAAAAGAGGGGTTTATAAATGTTTTCTTGAAAAAGGTTGTGATTATGAAATTGGAGTTGATATTTGTTGAAATGAACTATTTCTTGCATTGAAATGAATTTTCAAAGAGGAAGGGAGTTATGCCCTAAAATGTAATTTTTGAGATTGCAAAGTGGACATGGAATAAATGTTGGGAAATGTGAAATTGAAATGATGATGGTGGAGTTGGATATGTATTATCACTCCCATTTGCTTTTTTAGAAAAGTGTATCTTTAATGGAATTTATTTATCTGTTTAGATATATTTGTTTTGGGCTATCGGTGGAGGATAGCTATGATTGTTGTAGAAATTGCATGTGGACTAGGCAAACTGGACTGTTTATAAATCATGCATATCATGGAGCATGCAATGGATTTTGAGGATTTAAACTGTATGTTTTGGAAAGAGATTTTGAAAAGTCTTGTGTTATGTTTTAAGGGCATTTGTTTCATTTTGAAAATCATATTTTGGATCACATGTATTGTGCTATTTGGAAAGAGTAAATAAAATGGTATCTCTGAGAAATGGTTGTTGTCGAACATTGTATGTGGATTAGGTGAATTGAAACTAATCTCTTATCGGTTGTCATTGAATATGACTGTGTTTTAATGCATTGTATATGTATGATGTTTGGGAGGAGAAAGGGGATGGACTCCATTGAATTAAGTTGGCCTGTGTGTCCATGGTGAAAGTCTCGAAAAACGTGTGTATACATGGGTGCCGATCCCGTAGACGAAATTTCTGTAAAATGGCAATGGTAGTGCTTGTATAGCTTACGTTTACATGGGTCCTGTTTGACGATTTTCCGCGGACGAAATTTCTGTGAAAGGTCGTATTGGTTTTGGAGATTTACCCATTTTATTTATTATCATTTTGGTTTTGGGAAGAAATGATTTTAAACGGTTTTAGCAATGCATTTGCTGTTGGTTAACGATGTATTTGTATTGGAATTGACAATGAAATTGCTAGTTGGTATTGAGAAACCTGGATTGACTTGTGGAAATGGATTTTATATCAAACTAATGTATTGAATTTGGAAAACATTTTGAATAAACGAAAGGTTTGGAAGACTGGAAAGAAAGGGTTTTTATTGAGAAAGCAAGTGGATTTGAGAATGCATTGAGCATTTTGTATATGTATGTATTGCATTCATGATCATTTACACTGGTGGAGTATATTTAGTTTTTGAAATATTTCCTATTGGGTTTTATGCTCACCCTACGTGGCTAAAGATATTTTTCAGGTATGCTTATACGGACGTGGATTGAGACGTTGAAGTTGTGTTTGGAACCGTATAGGGTGGTTCCTTTATTTGTCGGTCAAGGGCCATTTATGTATTTGTTGGCCGTGTGCCATTCTTGTAAGGGTTATACCCTTTGTATATGATGTAAGCCTTTAGGCATCTTAATTTGATTTATAACATCTTTGTATGTCTTTACTACAGAGCATCCATTTGACTTAGATGTTGTATCTAAGAATGTATAAAATTGGAATAACACATGTACTGTGTACTTATATCATATACATCTGCATGAATGTTGTTAGTGATCGTTTATCGTTGGGTGGTTTACTCACGTGGGCTGGACCTCGTAAATCCGGGGCGTGACATACAATAACCGGTATTGGGAGACTTTTAACCATATCGGAGAATGCCCCACAAACTTAGCTATCGCACAGTATAAACGGGGTTTGCTGGTGGGTAAAAAATTGAGGGATTCAATGACAATGATGCCACCCCTCACAATGGAAACCCTGATGGAGAGAGTGCATCAGCATATCAGGGTAGACGAAGATAGTGTATGCGCCAAGGCAAAGGCCGGCACAACAGTGATGTCGGACAAAAAGCCTGCGGCAAAAGTTAACACGGTCGGCTATGAAGAATGACTGAACAAAAATGGTCAAGGTAGACGATCGAACGGTGAGGACGCTTAGGCAAGGAGGTTGAGAGTTTGAACTAACATCACCACAGTGTTCAATAAACCTATCTACTGGATCCTCAGTGAAATACGTGACGAACCCTTCATTTGACGGCCTGCCAAGTTGGGAGAAACGTAAAGAGGCTATGACGAGAGATAACGGTGCACTTTTCATGACGAAGTAGGGCATCGAACTGAAAATTGTACACCATTGAGGCAGCATCTGGAGGAGTTAGTGGCCGCAGGCCACCTGGACTAGTATATTGAAGGGGGAACTCGGCCAGCCCCCCAGGATTGTAATGGGCCAGATGGGGTGCCAGTCGACAGTCTGCCTCAAGTCATAATCAATGTGATACATGGGATCATCAAGCTTAAATGAGTATGCGAACTAAGAGGGATGATTAAGAAGGCAGAGCAGATGAGGGAAATACTAAGTGCACAACCTATTGTGAAAAAAGGGAAAACTGAGGAGCAAAACGCATCACCTTTTTCGACAGGGACTTAGCAAGGCTGAAAAACCCTCACAACAACGCACTGGTAGTAACGCTGCACGTCAAGAATTTTGATATCAAGTGGATCTTGATAGATCAAGGGAGCCCGTGCGAAATAATGTGCTATGAGACCTTCAAGCAACTGAAATTGGAGAACAAAGATTTAACACCCAGGACATCTCCCTTGGTCAGTTTCAACTCTATGTCAGAATGGCCAATTGGCAAGATAATTTTTCCTGTCAAAGTTGGGACGATGACAAAGCAAGTGGAATTTTGGGTATTGAAAGTTCCTTCCTCTTACAACATTATTTTGGGAAGAGCCTGGTTGTATGCCATGTGAGCAGTAGCTTCAACCTACCATCAGGTGATGTGATTCCCTAACGAAGCTGAAGTGATTGAAGAAATCTTAGGGGATCAAATCATGTCCAAGAAATGTTTCGTAATAGTGAACGGCAGTCGAGCTGCCAAAGGATTTGTATAAATGGTAGATGAGCCAGAAAGTAATGAGTTGTTCGCAGATGTTGGCAAAGCAACAGAATAGAAGACAATAGAAGAACTAGTAGAAGTAAAGATGGACGAGAAAAACCCAGAGAAGTTCTTCTTGCTTGGCTTGTCTCTGTCCAGCACCGAAAGAATAGAGATCATGGAATTCTTGATCTCTAACATCGAAGTGTTTTCCTGGACACCTTATGACATGCCTGGCATTGATCCAAACTACATCTGCCATCAACTCAATGTCCATCCAACTACTAGACCAATTATACAGCGCGCTCGCCGATCGGCACTTCACCACGCCGAGATAGTAGTTGAGGAAGTAGGAAACCTGTTGGAGACAGGGGCAATCAGAGAAGTTCACCATTCCAAGTAGATCTCCAACAATGTGGCAGTGCCAAAGAAGAACGACAAGTGGCGCGTTTGCGTGGACTACAAGATAGTCAACAAAACATGCCCAAAAGACAGTTTTTCTCTACCACGGATAGACCAACTGGTGGACCTAATACCAGGTCATAACTAACTTAGCTTTCTTGATGCATATTGCGGTGTAGACACCCATTTTTGACTGCCCTTAAGACTTGGGTGCCACCGATTGATCACCCAATGATGATTTGTACACTTGTCCAAATGCTTGATTTCCTCAACAGGAAACCTCAGTTTTGAGCCTCAAAAAACCTACAAACCTTGTGCCTTGTTTTTGGACCAAAACAGTAGTTTTTCAAGCCTGACCGTCTAAGGGACTGGCAGACTCACTAGTGGCCTGCCGCCCACTTGTGTTAAATTTCAGATCTTTTTTTGCCAGCTGTGCCAGCTGTCTCCACAGATGCATGCACTGCCTTAGCTGTATCTGTATGGATATTTTTGAGATAGTCTCATATATTTCTATATATAGATGACTCCCTCTCATAATTTAGGGTTAGAAAAATTTGTGGAACAAAGTTTTGAAAAACATTTCTTTTTCTACATTTCTCTCTCTCCCTTGCAACTTCTATACCCTTTGCCTAGACACTCCAAACTAAACCTTGAGGGTTATTTGCTGAGGTGTTTGAGCTTGCATTTTAAGCTCTTAAGGGTGTGAAATTAGTGGTTTATAATTCAAAGGGTCATTCCTCTTCAAGAGGTATAACTCCAAGCTTCTTTCTCTTATTCATTGACCATTATTTATTGTTGTTTTTGTATTGTTTTTCACCTAAATTTATGGATTGAAAGTAAGGCCACTAAAGGTAGAGGAGTGGATCACCTTTCTTTGAACCTTGCTTCTTAGGCCTTTATCCTTGTATTTTCCATCTTTTCATTATCTTTTTTTGAGCTTTTTTTTTAACATTGATTTTCAGAGGCTAAAATATAGTTTTGAAGTCCAAAAAATGAAGGGGTTAGCCTCCCCTCCTTTAGCTTGTTTACTAGCTTAATTTCTCCATTATTTTAGTTTCCTTTGGTAGATGTTTTTACCTTAATTTTAGTATTGTTTTAAGACTGTTTTTAGTTGTTCATGTCATTTATGCTTTGTATTGCATGCTTATAGTGTAACGGTCCTCATAGGTTTGGTGTTTTAGGCATTAGACACTAACTTATTTGAGTTGATAGCATTTATTTCAAGCTTTCCATACTTGTGTTCACCTCTAGTCATCTCTACACTTCTCCTATTTCTTGGTTTCTTCCTTGCTTTGATAGTCATTTTAAACCGATTGTTTGTTTAAGCTTGAGATCGAGATTATTGTGCTTAATGGTTTAATCTCTTCAGAGGTTCATTACCAACGACATGACATCTCTCTCATGCCTTAAACCAACCCTTGGTTTGACGCTTCTCTCATTTAGTGGACTTAATGCTCATTATTAGATTCAATCAATTAATGAATGGAAAGGTAATGAAATGGAGTAATAAACTTGGGGTAAAATAAAGCAAGATAATAAAATCAACTTTGGTTCAACTAGATGTTAATTGAACCCATTGACTCTTGAGTCGTTTCATACTTGTTAGTGATAAAAGTGATTCAAGAGTCGATGTTAACCATTTCCCTTAATCAAACATTATGACAGGGAGGAGGTTCATGAGTCTTTAATTGTGCATTTATTGAAATTGTATCCTTTGATTCATAAGCCATCATGCAATGAATTGGCATCGATTGATGGCTTGTGAATCGAGCCTATCTCTTCTTTGAGCTGTTTGATGATAAGGATAGGCAGGGTGGACAGACATCCCCTGAGAATGCTCTGTTTGTGCTCTGTTTATTTTTTGTTGCAGCAGGAGAAACCTAACATTAGTGGCCAGTAGGCCACCTTTATTGGGTGGCCAGCCACCATTGTTGGCCTGCCGGCCACCTTTTTCAGCCAGGCAGTACCACTTTCTTCACAGGGCAAAGCAGAGGTTGAGGTGCAAAACAGTACAAAGGCATTCTCGGGGGAGAAAATCATATGCATGCATAAGCCATTCCCTCATTTCTCGGGGCCCGTTAATTTGCGGACTTGTAATATTTAATTAATTAGTTAAAATAGCTAGTTCACTTGGTGTTGTAATTAATTAGATCAATTAATCAATTTTGCGTTGTAATTATTTAATTAGCTAGAAAGGTTAGTTAAATTCGGTGTTGTAATAATTAGTTAGCTAGCTTAGCTAATTCATTTATTCGGACTCTCTTGTGCGAGGGCGAAATATGTAATAAGTGTGTATGTCTTCCAACCCTATGCCTTTCTCCCTTTTATTTCCCCACTTATGATGGATAGTGTAGCACATCATATTTTGTTTAGCATTCTCCATGTACAAAGAATCCATTGTCTTGCATGCATAAGGCTTGGTTCGTCATGCTAACAAGCATTGTCATTTAAATATTTCTTTGAAAACGTGCTTAAACCGCATACTATCAAATTGATTCATATGTCGTATTTATAGCCGAGCCTATTAATTGCGTATCGCATGTGTTGCATTAGTTAGGAGCATGCATGTTTTCTAATTCTTTTGCTTTGTTTCGGCTTGCCTTGGAGTACTAGGTGAGCACTTATTGCTTTAGCATATTGCATAAGTGTGATTGTTGTCATATCAAGCATGTTTTCCATGAGGCTAAATGCTAATTGATATACCTATTTGAATGCATGTGGATGGAGGCTAATTGCTTAAATTGGGATAATTTGAGTAATGTACATATGAGATCACTTTTTCAAGTGGTACATATTCGAAACAATTTTCAAAAACAAACATGAGATCAAAGTGATCTAATTTTTGCAAATTAGTCTATACTTGTGTGCAACACATAGTAATGTTAGTCTAATAACTGGATCAAGAGAATATAATGTAAATAAGATTCACATTATAATTAGTAGAGGCTGATCTTTGATCGGGCAAGTGGAGTACTCAATTCATGACCTTCCCTTCTCGTATCTAAGTTCCCGAGTCGAGACACTTTGGTGATGAGGGATAAGTGGTCTTTGGCATGAGTCTCAGGTTTCCTAAATTTCTCAAAAATATTTAGGTGGCCACTCTGTAATGGCAAAGCAGTCCATTTTTGGCATTTTGATTCAAAATCATTTTTCTAAAAGATTTGTCGAATTTGGACTCATTTGTGTTTATCTATTTCACATTGCACTTGTGGAATTAGATTCAGAACCACGAGAGTCTGAACTGTAGGGCTGATCGTATCCAAAAGGAGCATGAAAAGAAAGCTACACGCGGTTACCATCAAATTACCATGTATGAACCGGACCAGGAGGTCACATCCTTTACAAGGGGGTTATATTGCTACAAGGTCATGCCTTTTGGCCTGAAAAATGCAGGGGCAACGTTTTGGAAAATGATCACTAAGATGTTCGAGCCATTGTTAGGCAGGACAATGGAAGCTTACGTAGACGATATGGTGGTTAAGAGCAAGAACAAAGGAGACCATCTCAAAGACCTAGCTGAGATGTTTCAAGTTTTGAAAATCCACAAGTTGCGACTAAACGCATCCAAATGTGCATTTGGTGTGGGGTCAGGAAAATTTCTGGGCTTTCTTATGACCAACCGGGGAATAGAAGCGAACCCTTCTTAGATGAAAGCCATCCAAGATCTATAGAGGCCCAACACGGTCAAAGAACTACAGCATCTTACAGGCTTGACCGCAACACTAAAGCAATTCATAAGTCGATTGTCAGACAGGTGTCGACCTTTCTTCTAGGCACTTAAGGCCAAGTTTGAGTGGGACGAAGAGTGTGACCAAGCCCAAGAGAGCCTAAAAGAATACATGACTTCTCCACCACTGTTGGCAGCCCCAGTGCCAGGAGAGAAACTTTTCCTTTACTTAGCTGTATCCCAGAACGCTATTAGCGTAGTACTGGTGCGCGCTGAGGGGATACAACACTTGCCCATTTTCTATGTGAGCAAGACATTATTGGGCACCGAAACAAGGTACTTGCCGTTAGAAAATCTAGCTTTTGCTTTAATGATGGCCTCAAGAAAACTGGCGCACTCCTTCCACGCCCACGCGATGGTTGTCTTAACAACATTCCCTTTAAAAGCCTTATTTGAAAGGGCGGACTTTTTAGGGAGGATATTGAAGTGGGCTGTGGAGTTGGGACAGTTCGATATCAAGTTTCGGCCATGAACCGCAATAAAAGCCCAAGCATTGGAAAATTTCGTGGCAGAGTTTACGTCGGGTAGTCATTATGTGTGCCCAGTGGACTTAACTAAAACAACCGAGCAAGGGGAGAAGAGCTGTGGAAATAGTGCCGCCCCCATAGCAAGTCGGTCAAGCATGCAGCGAACTACTTAGCCCTAAAGCGGTTGCAGCATGCACTATGGAAATGCCTGATAGTGGAATGCTTAAACAGTCAAGTAGTAAGGATCCAAGCGTAACAACGGAAAAAAAGTCAGAAAAAAGCGTTGTTAACATCCCTGATCTTAAAACATCATTTGACCCCTCCATTTATTGGAAGTTGTTTGTAGGAGAGATGTGGAAGCTCTTCGTGGATGGAGCATCCAACAGGCACGGTGCAGGGCTTGGGATAGTCCTCATCTCGCCAGATGGATTGACCATCAAACAGACAATCAACCTTGGATTTCTAGCATCCAATAACGAGGCTGAGTATGAAGCATTGCTAGTCGGTTTGAAATCAGCATTCCGCATAGAGGCCGCTGAACTGATGGTCTACAGTGACTCCTAATTGGTAGTCAACCAAATATCGGACGACTATGAAGCAAATGATGATAGAATGGCCAAGTATCAAGAGTTGGTTAGAAAAGTGATCATGAAGTTTGAAGTGGTGAGGATAGAGCAAATCGGCCGAGAAGAAAATAGCAAGGTAGATGAACTGGCCGGTTTCGCATCGATGGCAGACACATCTATACCACACCAGTTACTAATGAACTTCTTGCCAAGACCAAGCATTGAAGAACTTGAAGCGGCCGAAGTATGCTGCTTCGAGCTAGGTCCCTCCTGGATGGACCCCATCGTGGTGTTCTTAAAAGATAGCAATTTGCCAGAGGGCAAGAAGAAGGCCAACAAAATTAAAGCGAAGTCACAACGATTTTGGCTCTCCCCATCGTTAGCATTGTACAAAAAGTCCTTCACAGGATCATACTCGAAGTGTGTCCATCCCATCAAGGTTGAGGCATTCTTGTTCAAAATTTACGAAGGCATTTGCAGAAGCCACCAAAGGGGAGATAGCTTGCCTACCGAGCTATTTTACAAGTGTATTGGTTGCCGTACATGCAAGCAAACGCTGAGAAGTACGTCAAAAAATGCAAGAAATGTCAGAAGTTTGCATATCAAATACATCAACTAGCTAGAGAGCTCCTACCTTTGACTAGCCCTTGGCCTTTTGCAATGTGGGGCTTAGACATAATAGGACTCCCAACTGCGCCAGGCAACATAAATTTTTTTATTACAGCGACAGACTACTTCACAAAATGGGTGGAGACAGAGGCGCTAGCATCCATCAAAGAAAAGGACGTTAAGAAGTTTGTCTGCCAGAACATCATAACCCGGTTTGGAATTCCAAAGGCCTTGATATCTGACAACGGCACCCAGTTTGATGGAAGAATCTTTAGGGGTTTTTGTGAAGAGTACAAGATAGAATTTTACAACTCCATGTTGGCGTACCCCCAAGCTAATGGTCAGGCTGAAGTGTCCAACAAAGTGGTCTTAGACGGTCTGAAAAAGAGGTTGGAAAAAGCAAAGGGCAAATGGGCAGAGGAACTACCCCACGTCTTATGGGCTTACAGAACTACACCTTGGCGGTCAACCGGTGAAACGCCTTTTTCCTTGGCCTATGGCATGGAATCGGTAATCCCCTTGGAGGTTGGCCTCCCTACTATTAGAAGCGAAAATTTTGATATGGACTTGAATGGAGAGGCCATAGCCTTGGAGCTAGATCTTGTCGACGAAAGAAGAGAAAGGGCATTGGTACATATCGCCTCGTATCAACAGGAGCTGTCTAGAAAATACAACAAAACAGTCCATCCACGGCAATTCAAGATTGGAGATTGGGTGTTACGTAAAGTAATAGGAAACACTCTGGTGCCTAGAGATGGAAAATTAGGACCCAACTGGGAGGGGCCATACAGAGTGATTGGTCTGCAGGAAAAAGAGCATACCACCTCGAAGACGTGGACGGCTGAGCTATCCCAAGGCCTTAGAACGCTGCAAATCTCAAAGTATTTTATTTTTAGCTCTTTAAAATACTTGTAATGTTCTTTGACATTCAATAAAACAAGTAGGCATTTTTTCAGTATAATTTCTTTCAATACTTGTATTCCTTTGTTTGTAAACTTGTTTGTACTCATTGCCCGACTGAGGGCAACATAGGTTGGCAGGTCTGACCAACACAGGTTTTTTTCACTCTTTTAGCAGAGATAAGGATCTCGACCAAAGGCGGTTGGCAGGTTTGACCAACACAACTTTTTACACTCTTTAACTGAGATAAGGATCTAGGCTACAGAAGGTTGGCTAGTTTGACCAACATAAATTTTTGCACTCTTTAGTCGAGATAAGGATCTAGGCCAAAGAAGGTTGTCAGGTTTGAATAACTCAACTTTTTGCACTCTTTAGCTGAAATAAGGATCTAGGTTAAAGAAGGTTGGCAGGTTTGACTAACACAAATTTTTGCACTCTTTAGCTGAGATAAGGATCTAGGCTAAAGAAGGTTGGTAGGTTTGACCAACACAAATTTTTGCACTCTTTAGTCGAGATAAGGATCTAGGCTAAAGAAGGTTAACAGATTTGACCAACCCAACTTTTTTCACTCTTTAGCCGAGATAATGATCTAGGCTAAGGAAGGTTGGTAGGTTTGACCAACGCAAGTTTTTTTCACTCTTTTAGCTGAGATAAGGATCTCGGCCAAAGGCAGTTGGCAGGTTTGACCAAACACAAATTTTTTGCACTCTTTTAGCTGAGATAAGAATCTCGGCCAAAAGAGGTTGGCTGGTTTGACCAACATAATTTGCACTCTTTAGCTGAGAAAAGGATCTAGGCTAAAGAATGGTAACCAAGACAACTTTCTGTACCTTTGCCTGAGATGATTATCTTAGCCAAAGGAGGTTGGTAGGGTAAGCCAACACAACTTTTTGGCGCTTTAAGACTGAGATCTTGATCTCAGCTAAAAGACGATTAGCAAGGTTAGGTAAGGCCAAGCCAATTAGTTTGGCTAGGCATGCCGTCAAACTGATGCACAACTAGTGAAAAAGAGACACAGTTACCGAGCAAAAAGATCAAAATTTTTTATTACTTGGGAAATTATTACAAAAGGTGGGGCATATAGCCCGGTTACATAGTAAAGCAAAGAAACAAAAGCGAAAACAGAATAAATAGAGTCTTATCCTTGTCAAACAAGTAGATCTTCCAGCTCGGCATTAGCACCATCACCGATTTCACCGCCCGCCAGGTCAGTTTCAACGCCACCCTCTAGAGTTAGGTCGGTGATGCCTTCTTCGACCACCAGGCTTGGTTCAGTCCGGTCAGGCCCCTCCGACCGAACAGGAAGATCAACTGGAGCATTGTTGGGGGCTGGGCTATCCTTTTCCACCACTAAGAATTTCTGTTGAACGGCATTTGCGTAGTCCGCCATATAGCTCAATATGTAATGGAGAGGGGGATTGAGGAACACAGTAGAATCTTGCGCCTGACCGAGCTCAACTGTCGCCGTCTTCCAGCCGCACTTGAAAAAGATATCCTTGGTCGCCTCGCACTACTGGATGTAAATGTCCTCACCTTCTTTGAAACCCCGGTCCTTGGCATCCTCCATCTTTTTTCGCAGCTTCTGGATCTCGACGTTCTTCTTCTTCTCAATCTTGGCGAGTTCGCATAAGTAATAATTTTTTTTCTCGGCCAAGGCTTTCTGCTTGTCAGCCTCTGTCGCACTAACCAGCTCTGCTAGCCTTTCCTTTTCAGCAGCTAGCTCAGCCAGCTGTGCCTTTGCCTCCTTTAGCTCGGCACTCTTGGCGTCTGCATTAGCTATTGCCGCCCATACTATCTTTCACAATTCAAGCACACATTTGTGGGCAACATGGTTTTTTTGCACGGCCTGTAGTTTGAGTTAAAGTTTTTAGTGTCACCGAGCAGACAGTTCACACAAAAGTATGAAAGAAAGTAGATGGGTGACTTACAAGAACCATCGACTTGGTGGCAGACCAAATCGCCTTTAGCTCGGTCAGGTAGTCGTGCTTTCCATATCGGTTGGAAGGCACAGGCTTTTTGATAAGCTGAAGGCCAGCTGGTGGTCTTTTTCAACGGCTACTGAATCGGTTGTGGTCACGGTGCAGCCTTTAAAAGTCACGGCTGGAGCCCACATTGATGGAGAAGAGGAACTAGCACGACCGGAGTGGCAGTCCCCTTTAGTAGGCTGGGTTGCTGGTAGCACAGATTTAGGTAGTTCGACCTCTTCCTCATTTTCCAATCGCTGCGGTTGGGAAGCTGAAGTGCGTGGCCGTTTGCCAGGCCGCGATGAGGTAGCCCTGGTGGACGGAAGGGCAATGACGGTCTCACATGAGTGACTTGGGAGGGTAGCTCAGTCTGAAATTCGGTGCTTGAAGTAGAAGCTTGCTCAGTGATAAGGTGTAGCTCGACTTTTTTGCGCCCCCCCTTTTGAAAGGCGAAATAAGCCCTACAGTTCGGACTCCTGCGGTTCTGAATCTAATCTCACAAGTGCAATGTGAAATTGATAAACACCAAAGAGTTCAAATCCGGCAAATCGTTTAGAAAATTTATTTTGAATCAAAAATGCCAAAATTAGACTGTTTTGCCAGATATAGAGTCGCCACCTAAATATTTTATTTTGGGGAAATTTAGAAAACCCATGACTTGTGCCAAAGGCCACGTGTCTATCATCAACAAGATAGTCTCAGCTTGGGAACTTAGGTACGAGAGGAGAAGGTCATGAATTGAGCCCCCCCGCTCGCTCAATCAAAGATCGGTCTCTACTAATCATGATATGAATCTTATGTACATTATATGCTCTTGTTCTGGTTTATTAGGCTAGCATTACTATGTGATGCGCACACACACAAGTATAGACTAACTTGCGAGAATTGGAACATCTCGAGTTCATGTTTGTTTTGAAAATCATTTCAAAATATGTACCACTTGAAAAAGTGATCACATATGAACATTGCTCAAATTATTCCAATTCAAGCAATAAGCCTTCATTCACAAGCATACAAGCAGTTTATCATTTAAGCACTTAGCCTCATGGTAAGCATGCAAAACATGGCAATAATCACACACATGCGATTATGCTAAAGCAAATAAAAGCTTACCTAGTACTCTAAGCCAAAAAGAAACAAAGTTAGAAAAATGCATGATTCTAACTATGCAATTATGACTAATGCAACACATGTGATATGCAATTACTAGGCTCGGCTAATAAGCATGGTATATGAATCAATGAAATAGCATGCGGTCTAAGCACGTATTCAAAGAACTATTTAAACTAATAATGCAGTCAGAATGATGAACCAAGCCTCGATGCATGCAATACAAATGGATGCAAACATGAGTTATGCTAATCAAAACATGATGTCCCTAAACTAACCATCATAAGCTGGTAAATAAAAGGGAGACAGACGTGGGGTTGGAAGACATACACATTATTACAACTTTTTGATCCCTCATTCAGGAGGGTGCGAATCAATGTCCAAAAGTTTGAATTAAACTAACTATTACAAAACTGGGTGAATTAACTAGGCTAAGCTAATTAACTACTTTATTACAACAATTTAACTAGCTATACCAATTAACGAGACTAGCTTAACTACTTTATTACAACAATTTAACTAGCTATACCAATTAACAATAAGCAATGGTTACAACAATACTAATTATAATAAGATTAAATTACAACTATGATAATTATAACACTAATGAAACAATTAATCACATTCGATAAAGGCGTAATTGAAGGTGGATGAAGGTTGCATGCACAGTGCCTGAGAGCTACTCTATCTGTCCAAGCCAACTCTATTTCACCTTCAGCCACTGCCTTTGTTTTTCTGCAAAACTGCACTGCTGGCTACACACTGAGGGCTGGCCATGCATCAATGATGGCCGGTCCGGTCTACAGATGATCGGCCGTGCCTCAATTTGGTGTACAACTCTGTTTTTGTGTTCTGAGGTGAACCAGTGCAGACAGAGTGTCCTCAAGCTTTGTTTGTCCCTTTCTTCCTTCTCTCTCAAGAGAAAGCCTCGAGAAAAGGTTGAAATTGATTCTAAAGCCATCAATGAGCAAGTTAATTTCTTGATGGTCTCGGATACAATTTTGGACAAAAAACAATGAAATGCAATGAATAAGATCACCCCTCCCTCTTGTCATAGAGTGAACTCAAAGAGGGAGGTTGCAACGCTTCAAGAATTATCAAAATGCCATGAATTAGCATGTGGCGACTCTTGACTTGATAAACTTGGCATAACGTCCGTCCAAGTCTAAGCAATTCCAACCATTTTCTTTATGTGTGTTGATCCAAGTTTTAAGCCAATTTTATGAAGCCTTGCCATTCTTTAGTCCATTTGTCCATGGTGATGTTAAAGTCCACAAAACAAGAAATTTTCAAGAATGAAAGAGATTGATGGTGGATTGATTGTTAAAATTAGACTTTTAAACATGGAAATAAATTGAAGAAAAGCTTAGAACAATATATAACATGTTATGTAAGCAAACTTATGAGACAACAAATGAATTAACCAAAGCATGAACCAATCTAAAAGGCTTGGACAGCCCTAAAACAGCCCTTAATACATGAAAAATAGAGGTTAAAATGCATGAAAAAAGGCCTAAAAAGCTAAACAACAAAGAGATGAAACAAGGCTAGGGAACAAGAACAAGGAGGGGTGGCTAACCCCTCCACTTTTGAAACCTTAAAACATGATTTTTAGCCTTTCTAAAACTTTGAAAATCAGTGTAGATATCAAAGAAAAAGAGTGGAAAAGGAAGGGTTTGAGCTATAAGTAAAGGTATAGAAAGAGCAAACTCTCTCTACCCTTTTGGTAGCCCTTCAAACCCAAACTTAAACACTTCAAATAGGATCAAAACAATACAAAACAATAAGAATTATGTAGCAAATGAGAGAAATGAAGGCAAGAGAGAAGATAACAAGCTTATACCTCTCAAGGGGTAAGCTTTTTGTTTGTGATCCAAACTTAGTCTCAAACCACTCTCAAGCTTGAATTATGCTTCTCCAAGATCAACCAAGGCCCTAAGATGATGAGACAAGGTTGTGTATGGTGTATGGAGATGACACAAGGGAGCTAGGTTAGCTCAAAGGTTGCTTACAATGGAAGAAGGAGGAAGAAGGAGCTCTTAAGGTGTATATAGGCTTTCTAAATTTTGTTCAACCCTAAAAACAATAACACAGCTTCGTTTTTATAGAATTTGAGCTCAAAAGGTGATAAATATCTTCAAAAATGGACAGTTGGTGGGCTCTCACCCAGAACAATGTTTTTCACCACCAAGGGCCAGCCGTCCATTCATAGCCACGGTCGGCCATCACTGATGCTCGGCCGAGCTTTGATGCCCTCTCCTGTTTTTGGTTCAAACTCAACTCAGGGTGAAAAAAGGTCAAAAAATGAGACTCAGAGGTTCAAACAAGGTAAATGTTGAAGATTTGAGGTTATTTCGAGAGCTTGACTGAATCCGGATCACTGTGAATTCAAAGCACACAATTCAACTTTCATCATCGAGTGTATCGAACCAAGCGCCTAAGTCTTGCGGGTGGTCAAAATGGAGTGTCTACATAAGGGCATGAACAGCTCACCTTTTGGCCATCTCTTGCTTTTCTGTGAGGGAAATAAGGTTGATTTGGGATAGGTTGGGATCAGGTTCAGGTGAAGACTCAAGCAAGAAGTCTGTAACTCTGCTTTTCCTCTTGCCGTTGTAGCGGTAGGTCGGTACTACTCCTAAGAGTTCGGTCCAGTTGTGGTGACAGTACCGTAAGGCGGCTTGGTTGGCGTGGTCGTAGTCTGTTTCCAACTGGTTCAGATCTACAAAGGGAACAAGTGTTAGCACGGCTACGTAACGGTACAATTTTTTAGAAAAACGAAGCTATGCTCACCAGGGGTCCCTTTATTCCAGTTGATATTGTTGCCTGGTATTTGGGCCTCCTGGTCTTCAAAATTGCCAGAGACCTAGAGAAAATCATCGTCGTTTAGATCCTTGTCTGGTGTGCGCTTGACAATTTTCTTTCGGCCCTTTCTAATTCGAAGGTAATGAACCCAACCGTCATCATTTTGGCCGAGCAAGTATTGGTGAAATAGCTTGGCCAATCCAAGGTTAAGACTGAGACAACGGTTTAGCTCGGCGATTCAATTTATTATTCTTTACATATTGGTGGATAATTGAGTGGGGCAAAATCTAGTTTGCCTAAGAAACTTGTAGATAAGGGGCTGGACAGGGAACCGAAGCCCAGCCTCTACAATGGATATAAGAGTAAAAGGGACGAAATTAGGCTTTTCCCATGGTGTGGTGTCCAGCTCGGCTAGGGTAATTTGTACGTCGTCAGGGATGTAGTAGTCCCTTTGGAACTCAGTTATAGCACCCGGTGAGCTCATGAGGAATCGGTATTTGCCCATGGGTGTGGCCTTAGTTTGTTTATAAAAATTTGCTCGGCTCCTTAGCCCAGCGTTCTAGTGAATAGTGTGCCTGAATAAACCTAGTCAAAGTCTGCATAGTGAAGAACATAGAATGTGTTATGGCCAGCTGGTGACCGGGCTAAGGCATCAGTGTAAATTAGTTTGCTCGACCTTGAGAGTGTGTGCGTCGTATAGCTCAGCTAAAAGCTGAGGCAAGGTTTTAGCCTGGTCTTGAGAAAGGGCGAGTTTTTAGCTCGGTCCATATGAAGGGCCAAGTGGGATCCCGGTCATGTTTAGATGATGTTTTCCTAGTTCGGCGAGATATATCTAAGTGAGCACAAATAGGTTTGTAGCTCGGTTTCAGTACGATTTTGGATCAAAGCCAAAGTTCTTGTTTGATTTCAGTTCTAGTTGGGGGGGGGGGGAGTTCTTCCTAAGGTGCGGAGTTTGGGAAGCTAATTTAGTTCTAAGCTCATTTTAGCGCATAACAATATTGAAAATACTATTGTAGTATCACTATGATGGGTTTATAATGTTAAAAACACCAAGAACATGAAGAGCATCATATGAAGTGTTCGAAAGAACATAAAACTTACGAGTTTTGAGTGGAGAATATGACGCTGATCAGCAAATGGCGTTCCAACAACAACGTTGAGTTCGATTTGATGATGAAAATGATGGTACCAGGGCTTGAATGTAGACAAGTATAGGATTGGAGTTCTAATTGCAAGGATTTTTGGGGCTAGAAGATGAACAATAACGGTGACTATTTGAAGTTAAAGGGCTGTATATGTAATGAAGGCAAAACAACGGGTCTTTTCAAATTTTTTGGGCAGTGTGAGACGGCTGTCATAGTATGAAGGGGCAATCGGTGCATGCTGCATGTCCCAGTAATGACATAATGTCCGATACATGGGATGACGGGCTGTACGATTGGCACGGTTTCTGGAAACCGAGCTAATCTTGGGCCGGTTGGCATGCGCGTTTTAGCTTAGTTTGTTAGAACATTTTGGTTCGGGTGGTTTGAATATCTTAGCGCGATTGGAAGACAATAAATCCCAATCATGCTTCATAGAAGGAATTAAGGGGCAATTGAGAGGGTAATTTATATGGGTAAATTGGGTCGTGCTAAGGGTCGGGCTATGGACCGTAGTAGGAGCTTTGGATAGCTCGGTCTTGGGCCAGGCTAACCCCAAGCCAGTCAGGTGTGTCACTAGGGCCAGGGCCTAGCTATTTAAAGAAAGTCCTATAGCAGACCGAGGTAATATCATTGAAGCGGGTCGAGCTAAGCTTAACTCGGCAGAACACCATCTTTATCATGGTTCTGTTGCGAGCAGAGTAGAGCCAAGTTAGCTCGGTTAACCGCATCGATGGCTGGGATAAAGGTTTAAACCATCTTACTTGGTTGGCTGTCAATAGAGTTAGGATTAGCATTATCCTTGGGAATGTGATTCCTAGGAGGATTCTGCTAAAGAGAATAAGAGTCCTACTAGGAGTATGCCAGGCGGAATCTATAAAAGCTCATGGTAGGACCTATGCACAGGTATTGCAATTCTTACTCAAAAATACACAGAGCTTTTGTGTCTATTGTTAACTTGCTGACTTAGGCATCGGAGAGGTTTCCAGCACACACCCATCGGCTAGCTCACGTTTGTGTTTTTAGGTAGCAAAGCGATGATGTTTTGAGGAGTGCAAACTTGATCAACAGAATTATACGAGAAGATTATTCTGTGCTCATACAATACGAATTTGTGTGTGTATATATATATATATATATATAATTAATAGAAGAGAAGAAAATGTAACAGATTGAATGATATTGATTGGTACACCAATGAAAAACCGAATACCAATGAGATTGAACAGGTTTTTGTTTCTATTGTTTTAACATAAGTGTGTAATGTGGTGTAAAAATTATGGGTTTTTTTACTTAAAGATGTGCACTGGGATTTTTTTTATTTTAAAAAGATGTGCATAGAGAAAGTTGAGATATTATATTAAAGGTGTATCATAATGTCCATTATAGTCATTTTACTTTAAGCTATGATTGTCATTAAAATAAAGTTTCATTAAGTGTGTGCACTAAGATAAGTAGGCGTGTGGAAATAGAATTCTGTGGCTTATTACTTATAAGTTCTGCTGTTTTTTTCACCTATCAATATCCCTAAAATACCCTTCATTCACCTTATGCATCCCTATTATCAACACTATTATGACTCTCTCCTTTTCCACCAACAACCACCTCTAGGTAATAATTTTTGGCAATATTTTTTTGAATTGTTTCAACAAAAATAATATCTATCACCACTACATCACTACTACTATCATCTCCACCACTCAATCACTCTTTCATATTTACACACACACACACACACACACACACACACACTCACTTTCATTTATTTATATACTTATTTACTCACAAAAATACAACCTCATAGACATATATAAGACAGACTGGTCTAATAAATTTATTAGAAACACATTCAGTGGAAAATTATTATTGGAGGTGGTCACAATGGAGAGAATCACAATCGCCTTTTCTCACTCCAAGTTACAAGTGAGTGGATCTCATATGCATTTATAAATATAGGCCCTATTATTTTGTATTTGGGTTTGACTTCTCTTATGTTAGGGATCCAACTTGAGGGAGCATTTGAGCTTAGCGGGCCTGTTGTAAACCTAATCTCAGTGATCCAAACCGATCACTTTTTTGCAATCATTAAGAAAAATATTCATGTAAAAAATAAGACGATTGGATTTCAATAGTTATATGTTTGAATCACATTTATCTTTAAAAAATGGATGGTTATTCTTCAAATTATATTTGCCGTCCATTTTTTTAAGATAAATGTGATTCAAACATATAACTACCAAAATCCAATCATCTTGATTTTTTTATTTGAATAATCTTCTCAACGAGTACTAAAAAGTGAACAGTTTAGATCACCGAGATCGGGCTCACAATGGGCCCATTAAACCTAAATGCTCTCTCAAGTTGGATCCCTAACATAAGAAAAGCTAAACCCTTTATGTTTAGGGGTGAAAATAGGATGTAAGATATGGGATTATGTATAGCATTGTTCTAAAAGGAAAATGCTATATATAATCTCATTTGTTACCCCATTTCTCACTCGAAAACACAAGTGAGTGGGTCTCATATGTATTTATGAATATGGGTTCCATTACCTTGTGTCTTACCTCATTTTTCTCACTACAAGTTGCGAGTGAGTAGGTCCCATATACATTTATAAATGTGAGCCTCATTTGTTTTGTGTTTAAGGGTGAGAAAAAAAATATAAGAAATAGGATTATATATAGTGTGGAGAAGTGAGTTTGGAAATACTCTTCTGATCTCGGGGGACACTAGTGATCCTCTTCTAGTCACCTGAAAAGAAATAAACACTCCGGTCGGGGGTGCCAGAATTAGCACTCCGACGGGCAAGTCAGTCTCTAATCTCTGAATTGCTTATATTTTAAGTAAAGTGTAATAGTTCTCACATACCTCTTTCTGGCTGATGTTCTTCTATTTATATCTTTTCTTTCTTGGGCCTCGGGATTAGGTCCATTTTCAATTCTATATTCGGCATATTTCGTAGTAGTCCGCTCTCTACTCGGCCCCTTGCTTAATCGACTATTTGGTCGAGCAGAGTTGCGTTCGAGTGTGTGAGCATACGCCGAGTACCACGTATTTTGACTCTCCTAGGTTCGACTATCCGGAATCTCTATGACTCCCAATACTCGGCCCCCACAATTGCCTCCCGAGCACTCCACTAACAACAGTTGGTTGGAGTGTTTGGCTTCGAACTCGAAAAGTCAGAGCCGAAATTCGGTGGCTGACCGTATTCCAACGCAAATGTCTGAACACACGCTTCTCGGTTATCATTTCAACTTCCCGCCTCTTCGTACACTTCTATTTATTGTGATTTAAAATTTTGACATCTTTTCAAATACATACACGCTTTTAGACGCTCGTCGCTGGACTGTCTTCCGAATTACCTCTACAACTTCCTTTTCTTCTCTATCCTCTTCGCCTCTTGTAAGTTTTCTCCTTCTCTTCTTTGAATCTCTTTTCTTGCTTTGTTTTTGGCTTAGCATATTCGTATTGGCTGGGGGAAATGGCGAAACATTTGAAAGATCTCCTCTCACCGGATCGAATTTCTGGCTTCCGATGCCATTTCTCCATTCCTGATGACGTCCGTCTGTCACTTGTGATAGACGGCACCCTCGATATGGAGAGGGTTGATGAAACCATGATCGTCTTCCCTCTCCTATCAATTGCAGAGGGTGGAGTCCATTTCCCCTTTCACCCACTCCTTAGGGCTGTGCTCTACCATTGGGGCTTAATCCCTTCCCAACCCAACGTCAACTTCTTTAGAATCGTGATGGGGATTATCGCACTAAACCGTCGCCTTAGGCTTAACCTTGGCATTCCCGCTATTCGGCATTGCTACGGCTTGGCCAAGTCTTCTAGTCGGCACGGGCGTTATTTCCTTAGGGCCAAAGACACCGACCATCACCTAGTGACTATGCTTTCCAACTCTGGGAAGCGAGTCGATGATGTTATGGTCGTCGTCCATGAAAACTGGGAATTCGGTGAAGGCGAGGATCGCCTTGATCATATTCCTAGATGGAGGGGCAAACCAGGTGGCCGTGTAGATTCTTTTATTTATTTATTTTCTGTTATATTTATAAAGCTTCATTTTCTGGACCTCATGGTTTTGCTTATGCAGGAAACGACTTGAAGAAAGTCCTGACCTCAGCCGACGACGCTGTTCTTTCAGAAATCAAGGTTGCACTCAAATATTTCGGCCGGTCGAGTCTTCAGAAATAGGGGAGGGCGGTCCACGTTTTGCTCCGCTACGAGCCGACTTATGCGACCTTTTCGGCGGCAGAAAACATTCTAATTTCGAAGGGTGAGGAGTTTCTTACCGCCCTTATCCTGACTGATTTAAAAAATTTGAGGCAGATCGGTTTATGGGGATCAGATTCGGAGTGACCGGAAGTAGCTGAGGCCGCTGAGTCAGACCAATCCGTAGCTGAAGTTGACGAGGCTTTAAAGTTAGCATTTGAAGAAGCCAGCCTCAATTTAGTTGATCCTCCGTCCACTTCAGGTCAAGGGGACCTTCCACTTGACGATATCTTTCAGGGTCTGGAGGACCTTCCCGGTGCGTACCTAGAAGATATGGCTGGATTGAGCCTCACTAAACTTGCCAAGAAGGCAAACGCGGAAAGGATGGCTGCGTGGCGAAGGGCAGAGTCCATTCGGGCTGCCGAATCTCAGCCCTCCCAGACTATTGACGGATCTCAGCCCTCCCTGCCTACTGGCGAATCTCAACCCTCCTTGTCCGTTATTGAGGAGGAAACGGCAAAAAACCGAAGTGCCGAGGCAGAACCAGTTGTGCAAGCAAGTGTAGAGGCTGAGCAAAGGGTGGAGAAGCGCCCTGTCGAGGTTGAGGCCGACTTAGAAGAAGACTGTGCCGACAAACGACCTCGTTTAGAGGAATCAGATGTGATTGTACCTTTTGTTATTCAGCCGAAGATAAAAAATACGCCGATCTCCTCCGATGCTTCGGTAATCAAAGACCCAGCGATCGCGCTCAGCATGGCTACGTCCGTTTCTCTGCCTGCTGACAAGACGGCTTCTTGGGCAGAGCCGGATCTGGTTGCAATTGCGTTGGCCGCGCAATCGGCTCTTTTGGTATATATCTTAAACTTTGTCGTTTCACTTTACACAAATATTGTTTTGGTCTTAACTTCCTGTTTTGCAGGCCGTTAGAAAGATAGCCGAGATGGGCCGTTGCCATCACGATGTCGTCGAGCAGATTGGCCGTTTACAAGCGGAGGTTGAGGGCCAAAGGAGTAGGGCCGAGTTCGAGGTTTTGAGGGCAAAGATGGAGGGCGCCCGCACCAAGGCCGAGATGGAGAGAGCCTGCAATGCTGAAGAATTGAGATCGGTCACCGAGAAGAGGGCGGATGAGAGCGGCGACGCGCTTAAATTGGCCTAGGAGGCGATCTCTAAATTGGAGGTTGAGGTGGAAGAAATAAAGAAGGCAAAGGAAGCAGCCGACCTGGAGGCTTCCAGGGTATTCGACACCGGGAAAAAATCTGCTTTCGATGAATACGTAGACGAAGTCCCCAAATTTGAAAACTGGGGATTCAAACACGGCTGGCTCAAAGCCCTTGCTGCTGTTGATGTGACATTGGCTACGCCAATTCCATACAAGCAAGTGGATGTTGAGCCGCTGGAGTCTGACTCCGAGGACTAATTTGGGCGGCTCTTATTTTTGTTTTAGGAATTTTCAGCTTTTTACAGCTTTTTGTTTAGTAGTTTTCATATGTAAAATGGCTACAATTGTGCCCAATTTACTTAATGAAAATTTCTTTTGCACTTTGCTATTATTTGTGCTAAATTGTGTTATTGGATCATTCATTCATGTACACTTGCCGACTAGACAATTAGGTAATTTTAACTCCAAAAAGCTGATCGGCATGGGGCTAGATGCTTTGCCAGTTAGATTAATAAATCTGCCCTTGCCCCAGCTAGTGCATGAGCTCCAAGGCATTCATCCATTATTGCCGTTTAGATAATTAGGCCATTTTAACTCCAAAAACCAAAAATTAGTACATGGAGTGGCTGTGGCACATATCGATCGGCATGGGGCTAGATGCTTTGCCGGTTAGATTAATAAATCTGCCCTTGCCCCAGCCAGTGCATGAGCTCCAAGGCATTCATCCATTATTGCCGTTTAGATAATTAGGCCATTTTAACTCCAAAAACCAAAAATTAGTACATGGAGTGGCTGTGGCACATATCGATCGGCATGGGGCTAGATGCTTTGCCGGTTAGATTAATAAATCTGCCCTTGCCCCAGCTAGTGCATGAGCTCCAAGGCATTCATCTATAATTGCCGTTTAGATTGGCATCCATCTTTTGGAGTTTAGCGTTAATGAAGTCGCCTCGGGGTCGCTGCAAGCATTAGAAATAAATGGGATGGACTCTTCGTGCCAGTAACTCCCCTTACTGTGTTCAGAATCAATTTAAAACCATTTGTGGCGTAGGTAAGTGCGAATGTCAAATAGAGTTTTCTTCAACAGCAGAGGAGAAGCGCGAACTTTGGCTGAGCTTGATACTGCAATGAATCGCGGCAGCGAACCCACCCGTGTGGGAGGTAGGGCGTCCAAAGAATGAGAAAAGGGTCAGCCTCCAAGTCGTAGAAGTAGATCACCTCACAAGGAGAAACAGCAACGGGGAAGTTCTCCGCGACCGCGACCGCGACCGAGAAATGAAGCCGACGTGGCACCGCAACCGTTGAGTTTCGCAGTTTTTGTGGGGAATAAACCGATGACGGAGGCGGACTCCATAATCAAGGACCCAAGTGTGACGGTCGAGTTTGCTCGACAGATTTTCCCACCGGAGGTTCAGAAGTCGATGATGGGTCGATAGGATTTTGACGTATTTTGAGAGGGCATCCACGGGGCGGTTAAAGGGCTGTATACCGCCTATGAAGTTGGCATGCGCTTGTGCGCTGCTCGATGTGAGATAGAGAAGAAGGAGGAAAGAATCCGCAGTTTGGAGGCTCACGCGGAGAAGGCCGAGCGTGAGCTCAGGGAGCTCAGGAAGGCTCAAACCACTGAGCCGCGTGCGATGGGTCAATCCAACTCGATCGTGGATGAAAGGGTGACTCAATGGCTGTTGAGTTACGCCATCGCCGATCGAGATACGGAAAGCATGTTCGCCGTAAAGAATGCGAGGAACATGGGATACGGACAAGGCTTCCATGCAGGTCGGAAGGTTGGGATTAACAAAACCAAAGAGAATCTTGCGGATTGGTCTGCCGATGCGAGAACCAGAGGTATAGGCACGGTTGGATCGAGGCACTTCAGGCCGTGGAGACTCTCCGAGCAAAGGGTGTTGATTCGGCGTCGCCGCTGTACCAGCATGATCATTTACCCTTTTCCGCTTTTGAAATCGAAAAGAGCAACGATGAAGGAGATGCCGCATAAAAACTATGTAAACACAGCTTGCGTTAAAAATTATGTAATCATTGACTGATTAAATAAAAATGTTTTATTTTTCATGTTTGTGTTTCTTTATAATCTTTGTTCGGCAAGCATATGTTTGCATGTTTCTTTAAAAAGTTGAAATGAACGTATTTCAGATGATTGAATAGACATTGATCGGTCTGAGTTAATTGCAATCAAGCGTTTCATCTCGAATGTTTTTATGCTTTAATGTATGAACGGGTTTTGCCGGCTCGATATGAGAGCTTTCTACATTAAGTATTGATCGGCATAATTTGGAGGCTTTATCGGCCTATGAACGTCACGCGCCGATGGGGCTCTGGATCCGGAGACTGGCCAATCGTGATATCCATGAAGGGCGCTCTGAATCCGGAGGCTTTAATGGCCCAAAGACGTCATGCGCCGATGGGGCTCTGAATCCGGAGACTTTATTTGGCCAATCGTGATATCCGCGAAGGGCGCTCCGAATCCGGAGGCTTTAACGGCCCAAAGACGTCATGCGCCAATGGGGCTCCGAATCCGGAGACTATTTGGCCAATCGTGATATCCATGAAGGGCGCTTCGAATCCGGAGGCTTTAACGGCCCAAAGACGTCATGCGCCGATGGGGCTCCGAATCCGGAGACTTTATTGGCCCAAGGACGTCATGCGCCGATGGGGCTCCGAATCCGGAGACTATTTAGCCAATCGTGATATCCACGAAGGGCACTCCGAATCCGGAGGCTTTATCAGCCCAAGGACGTCATGCGCCAATGGGGCTCCGAATCCGGAGACTATTTGGCCAATCATGATATCCACGAAGGGCGCTCCGAATCCGGAGGCTTTATCGGCCCAAAGACGTTATGCGCCGATGGGGCTCTGAATCTGGAGACTTTATTTGGCCAATCATGATATCCACGAAGGGCGTTCCGAATCCGGAGGCTTTATCGGCCCAAAGATGTCATGCGCCGATGGAGCTCCGAATCCGGAGACTATTTGGCCAGTCGTGATATCCACGAAGGCCGCTCCAAATCCGAAGACTTTATCGGCCCAAAGACATCATGCCCCGATGGGGCTCTGAATCCGGAGACTTTGGCCAATCGTGATATCCACGAAGGGCGCTCCGAATCCGGAGGCTTTATCGGCCCAAAGACGTCATGCGCTGATGGGGCTCCAAATCTGGAGACTTTATTTGGCCAATCGTGATATCCATGAAGGGCACTCCGAATCCGGAGGCTTTATCGGCCCAAAGACGTCATGCGCCGATGGGGCTCCGAATCCGGAGACTTTATTTGGCCAATCGTGATATCCACGAAGGGCGCTCCAAATCCGGAGGCTTTATCGGACCAAAGACGTCATGCGCCGATGGGGCTCCGAATCTAGAGACTATTTGGCCAATCGTGATATCTACGAAGGGCGCTCCGAATCCGGAGGCTTTTTCGGAACATCGTTGAACTGGAATTTGTAAATAGGGATATTTGCATTACAGAAAATGAGATGTACATGGCGAACCATTAAGAAAAAGCATCATGTCCCACAAGTCAGATCACTGATAAAATTTGCGTAAATGCGTGAAATTCCAAGGCCGTGGCAGACTCCTTCCTGACATGTCTTTCAGCTGATATGCCCCTACTCCTGCGATCGAATCAATCTGATACGGGCCGTCCCAGTTAGGACCCAATTTTCCATCAGCCGGTTTCTTCGCAGTTGGCAGTACCTTCTTCAGGACCAACTCCCCTAGTGTGTAGCGGCGCAGCTGAACACGTTGATTGTACGACTTAGTCAGCTACTGTTGATACCGCAGCATGGACGCGAGGGCGCGGTCTCTTCGTTCTTCAATCAGAACCAAATCCAAGGCCAGCATCATGTCGTTTTGGCCCATATCAAAAACTATCGATTTCAAGGTTGGGAGGCCGATCTCCAGGGGTATAATTGCCTGGGTTCCAAAGCATAGAGCAAACGGCGTTTCCCCAGTAGACCACCTCAGTGTAGTTCGATGAGCCCACAACACACTCGGCAATTCTTCGACCCATTTGCCTTTAGCTTTCTCCAGCCTCTTTTTGATGCCGTCCAAGATGGATTTGTTAGAGGCTTTAGCCTGACCATTGCTTTGTGGATAAGCCGGTGCGGAAAAGTAAGGCCGTATACCATACCTGTTGCACAGCTCTCGGTAGACGCCACAATCGAACTGGGTCCCGTTGTCTGAGATAAGTGCTCTTGGAATGCCGAACTGTGTTATGATGTTTCTCCAAACAAAACACTTCACGTCGGCATCTCGAATGTAGGTTAGTGCCTCCGCTTCTACCCATTTTGTAAAATAATCTGTTGCGACAATAAAAAATCGCTTGTTGTCCGGGGCACGAGGCAATGGTCCAACGATGTCAAGCCCCCATTGGGCGAACGGCCAAGGACTGGTTATGGAGCTTAGTTCTTCTGCAGGCAGGTGGGTTAAAGGAGAGAACTTCTGGCAGTGTTCGCACTTTTTCACATACCATTCGGCATCAGCTCTCATTATTGGCCAGGAATACTCTTGTGTTATTGCTCGATGGGCCAAAGAACGCCCGCCAGAATGGGCGCCACTACTGCCCTCATGTATTTCAGTCAGAAGCTCTTCGACTTTGTCCGGGTGTACACATTCCAGATATGGACCAGAAAGGGATTTCTTATAAAGCTTTCCTTGCGGATCCAAGTAGTACCGCAGAGCTTTGTTTCGCAGCTTGTGCGCTTCTTTTTTGTCCGCTGGAAGCTGTTCGAAAGACAGGAATGCCGCAATGGGATCCATCCAACTCGGTCCAGCTTCTATAACACTGACCTGGACTTCCTCCGAAGGGCCAATGCTCGGCTTAGAGATGAAACCTACTTTGATGGTCCGTTTAATCTCTGAGTTAATGGTGGAGGCTAGGCAGGCAAGGGCATCTGCGTGTGTGTTCTGATCACGTGTTATCTGGTTCAATTCATGATGGTCAAATTTTGCCAGCAAGGAGTTGGCCGTTTTCATGTAGGTTGCCATACGGTCATTTCTTGCCGCGTACTCCCCTTTTAGCTAATTGATCACCAGTTTTGAATCGCAAAATACAAGCAAACGCCGAGCACCCAAAAGATGTGCATTCTATAAACCGGCTAGAAGGGCTTCGTATTCGGCTTCGTTATTTGACGCTTCGAAGCCAAGCTTAACGGCCCGCTCAATTATTGCGCCGTCGGGAGCCATGATCATAACTCCGGCTTCGCTGCCCCGCTGATTGGATGATCCATCACAGTACAACTGCCAAATGTCCCCAACATAAGTTCTCCAGTTTAGCTCTGGTCAAATCTCATTAGGCTGAAAATCGGCAAGACCCCCACTGAATTTGGCAACGAAGTCGGCAAGTACCTGTCCCTTGATTGAGATTCTAGGTAAGAACTGAATGTCGTACTGGCCGAGTTCAAGAGCCCACTTTGAAACACGTCCTGATGCTTCTGCACTTCGTAATACTCATCGGAGGGGATAATCTGTTAGCACCCCAATGCTGTGTCCCTGGAAGTAATGCATCAGTTTCCTTGCCGCCATGACTAGGGCTAGGATGAGTTTTTCCAACGGAAGGTAGCGTGTTTCGGTGTCAACCATTGCCTTGCTCACGTAATACACTGGCCGCTGCTCCCCAAGCTCTTCCTTTATCAATACGGCGTTGACGGCCCTGTCGGAAACTGCCAGATACAAAATGAGCGGGTCACCAGTAGCAGGTGTTGTCAAGAGTGGTACTGAGCGGAGGTAGGTCTTGAGTCCGTGGAAAGCGGCTTCGCATTCGGTGGACCATTCAAAAGCCTTGCCCTGCCGTAGTGTATGAAAGAATTGTCGGCAGCGATCTGTGGACCGACTGATGAACCTGTTAAGTGCGGCGGCCATCCCCATCAACTTTTGAACCTCTTTTACTGAACGAGGGGAGCTGAGTTCCAAGATTGCTGTGATTTGCCTCGGGTTGGCCTCGATTCCTTGGTGGTTGACAATGTAACCCAAGAACTTGCCAGAGTCGATCCTAAATGCACATTTGGAAGCGTTCAGCTTCATTCTATATTTGCGTAGAATGCTGAATGTCTTTTCTAGATCAGCTATATGATTCTGTTCTTCCTTGGACTTGACCACCATATCATCAATGTACACTTCCATAGTGTGGCCGAGTTGCTCCTTGAACATGGCGGTGACCAGTCTTTGGTAGGTTGCCCCTGCATTCTTCAGTCCAAAAGGCATAACTTTGTAGCAGTAGGTTCCTCTTGGGGTGAGGAATACAGTTTTGTCCTGGTCCTCTGGATGCATGGCGATTTGATGGTAGCCTCTGTAAGCATCGAGGAAGCTCATACGTTGATGGCGTGTCGTCGCATCTACAAGTTGGTCGATTATGGGTAGGGAAAAACAATCCTTGGGGCAGGCTTTGTTTAGGTCCGTGAAATCGACGCACACTCGCCAAGTCCCATTTTTCTTCTTCACCACCACTGTATTAGAGGGCCATGTAGGGTAGGTCACTTCCCTAATTGCCCTGGCATCAAGCAGCCTGTCAACCTCCTCAAAAACGGCGGCAGTGTGCTCTGCGGCTGACCACCGACTTTTCTAAATGATCGGCTTGCACTTAGGATCGACATTCAAATGGTGCTGTGAAACTGACGGATCTATACCCGGCATCTCATACGGAGTTGTAGACACCCCATTTTTGACCGACCTTAAGACTCAGACGTCATCGATTGAGCGCTCGGTGATTGCGCATTTTGTGCTCGTTCTGAGGTTACAGAGTCTCGGCTGAGAGCCTTGCCTCCGGACTTTGGGACTCTTTTGTGCTTTGCCTCGGTTTGCGAATCAGGTTCTGTTTTCTCTTCCCGAAGGGAGAGAGGGGTCTCGTAGACCATCTCTCAGTGGCCGTAGGCTACGTTTCGTGGTCGTAGGCCACTATTCCCGTTTGGAGACCAGTTTCTGATTTTCGGAGCCGTCGGCCGTGCGCCTCGGTTCGGGACTGCTTAACTACCTCCGTTTGCTCTGGTTTTTGGCATACATCTTATTTCCTTCCTTTTGAGGGACACTGTGGCCCGAGAGACCAATTTCGTGGTCGAACGCCACCTCCGGTGCTTAACAGTCAGTTTTCGGGGCCCCGGGCCGCGCGTTTCGGTCCCCGAACCCCCGTTTTGCATCCGTCTTGGTTCATTTTTGGCGGAGACCTTATTTTCATTGTTAGGAAGGTTGTAGGAGGGTGGGAGACCAGCAATTTTTTTGAAAAACCATCTTTTCTCTTCATTGCTCTTCGTCGCCCGTTTTTCTTGCTAGAAAGCTATTTTTTTCCATCCCCGGGCCACTTTTTCTGACTTTCCACCACACCATTATGTTGTACACACCTGGGAGGCCACCAATATGGGTAGGCCGACCAGTAATTCTTCCTGACCCTTTTGAACCCCTCTAAAATGCTGGCTTTTCTCTCTCCTGAACCACATTTTCTAGTTTTTGACCACACAGCTGTGTTGCACTCATCTGGGAGGCCACCTGTCTGTGGTGGCCGACCAGCAATTGTTCTTGCCCCTTTTGACCCCTGGTCGGCCGACCAGGGGAGGTGGCCGGCCGGCCACCTTGGCCTTATGAACCTGGTCGGCCAGGTTTGTCTCTTCTGGTGCCTTCCAGCTGTGCTAGCTGTTTTGCACCAGATCCACTGTCCGAGGGTTTGCCCTGGTTTTTGGTCCATTTTAGGTGGTTTTTACCCGCTTTGCTTGGTTTCAAGGTGGTTTGGCCCCTTTGGTCAAGCTTCTTGAGGAAGCTTGACCCTTTTGGGTTAGCTTCTTCAAGAAGCTTGACCCTTTTGGTCAAGCTTCCTTTAGAAGCCTTGAACCCCCCTCTTTAGCTTCTCTAAGAAGCCTCACCCTTCTCCCTCTATAAAACCAACCTTTGAGCTCCATTTGCAAGGGTTAGAAAAACCACCTGGAGCATTTGCATACAATCCTCCATATCTCTCTCATCCAAGCCTCAAAACACCCTTGTTCTTGCACCATTTACACACCAACTCATAGCCTACCACCTCCATCCTCCATTCCAACACCTTGAGGCTGATTTTCAGAGGCTAGGAGCTCATTTTCTTGGACCAAAAGCTGCTGCATTGCTGTGCTACAAGGGTAAGTCCTCTTTTCCCCTTTTCTAGCCTTATTTTGCTTCATCTCTTAGCCCCTTTTTCTTACATTTCTGGGCTTTGAGTTAAACTGTAAAGTATCTTATTTTGAGCCCCTCTTCAACTTTTTTGAAGGACTCTTTGCTGTTTGAGACCATCTGCTGCCCCTTGTCCTTTATCTCTCTTTTAGGGCTATTTTTGCATCATATTTTAGCCTTACTTGTGAACATTTTCGAGATTTCATATAAACTGAAAAAAATCTTGTTTTGACCTCCTCTTTAAGTTTTCTTGAGGTCACTTTTCTGTTTGGAGTCATCTCCTTCCTTGCATGCTTCATTTCCACATGCTTTGAGCCATGCATTTGAGCATTTGCATAAGTCTTGTTTTGGCCTCTTAGCCACTGAAATCCAGTGGATTTTTAGTGGCTTTGATGAGGTTTTGAGCTTTGAAATCATAGAGGGGTGACCCTCTCACCCCTCATTCTCTTTACTAGCATGTTTGGCCTTCCAAAGGGACCCTATTTTGCATGCATTGAAGTCACTTTTCAGGCTTTATTCTGAGGGTTTTGAGATCTTCCTTGGCTCTGTCCAAGGCCCTCTTGGCCATATTTTATGTCTATGATGCATGTGTAGAGTAATCCCATTCAAGGCCTCTCAAAGAGGCCTTTCTTTGCATGTTTCCGAGACTAATTCCAGGGCCTATTTGATGGGTTTTAGGACTGTCATAACCCATTTCCAGAGTTGGTTTTGCCATGCTAAGTGTCTATCTTGTATGTGCTTAACAACCCCTTGCATGGCCCTCCAAAGAAGCCCCTCATTTTTGCATGCATTGGCTGCATTTTAGTGATTATTTGGGCATATTTTGGCATGTTTTATTCACTGTTTTTGGCTGGTTTGATGAGTTCTCATATGCTTCATATACATGCCATGTAAACCATGCTTGCTAGCCAATGTTGCATGCTATTTTTGTCCATCATGTTAGCATCTTTTGGCCATGCTTTAAGATAGAAATGTGCATGTTTTGGGACTGCCTTGGCTCTTTCTTTAGACTTCATGATCAAATAATGCTTGCTTTGTATACTTGTGGTTCAATACATGTGCCTAGTTTTGAGTTTCGGGGCTTATTTCATGCATTGGGTGTCATATTTCCATGTTTCAAGACCACTTTGCACACTGTTTCAGAGCTGTAATTTATGTTATTGTATGCCATCTTGCATCCCTTGCCATGCTTTGGTAGAGTGGCATTTTATGCCTTAGGTTCGGTCCTCGGTCTGCGTGCATGTGTGCGGGCATTTCGGTTGTCTCATTTTCATCTAATGGCTACTGATGTGAGTGTGGCTGAGGTCCACTCATGTTGGTGTAAGTCCATCATGCATTGTGTATGCCATTTCAATTCATGGCATTGTGTATGCTAGGTTGCATGTTAGAGCATTGTGTATGCCATGTTACATCGAGCATTGTGTATGCCATTTCATAGCATTGTGTATTCTAGGTTGTATGTTAGTCGTATTGTGCATGCCATCTCATTTGCATTATGTTTGGGATAGGAGTTAGCCCAAGCATGGGAAACGAGGGACGTTTCGTACTCCGAGTGACGGAACGTGTCTCAATTCCCGGTCGCCGACACTCCAGATTACCCATGATGGAGTCAAGGCCTTGTTGTGTTTTCATGTGCATTCATTTCACATCGAGTCGTGCAAATCGACTCCTCGGCCATAATGCATCGAGATGCGTGATTGGTGGCACGAGGATCGAGGACTACACTCCCTGAAGAGTAGTCATGCATACATATGTGAAAATACTTTGCCATGCCCCTTTCTTGCTCTCTGTTGCAGCAAATCAGAAATCAACAGCCTTCTAGAGCTTCGCACAACATTCCGAGATTAATTGCAAACAGAGGCAAACCGGGGCATCGCAATGGATTTCCGCGCAAGGCAACTTAAGCATGCATCATTCATCATTCGGAGCAGAGCTGAGGCGGTCCATGGATTTGCGTGCTAATTTACCTACTTTCCTAGATTAATTTGTTGATTAATTAGGATCTTGTATTTATTCAAACTGTACTATTTATTCGGACTGTATTATTCTTTCGGACCCTCCGAGCGAGGGCACAATGTTGTAATAAGTGTGCGTGCGTGTGATGTATGTCTTCTAACCCCACGTCTTTCTCCCTTTTATTTACCATCTTATGATGGTTAGATTAGGGCATGTTTCAATTAGCATACAGTATGATAGCATGTTTGCATTCATTCATCTGTTTTGCATGCACCGGGCTCGGCACATCATACTCATTGCATTGTATTTCAATTCCGAGTTGAATACATGTTAGCTGTAGCATTCCATATGCCATGTTTAGAATAGCTGAGCCTATCTTAGTTGCATTTTGCATGTGTTGCATTAGGCATTTCTGTATAGTTAGGATCATGCATGGATTTCTAACATAGCTTCTGTTTTGGCTTGGAGTACTCGGTAAGTTTTATGCTTTAGCATCCTTGCATGCGTGTGAGTGACTGCCATGATAGTTTGCTTACCATGAGGCTATGTGCTTATGTGATATAACTGCCTGAATGCTTGTGGGTGAAGGTTGGGTTATTTGGATTGGAACAATTCATTCAATGTGAGTTTTAAGCCCACTAGATAGTGGCAAAACCATGTTTTCTAAGCCCACCCGAGGGTGGCAAAATCCGCATTTTAAGCCTACTTGCGAGTAGCAAACCGTTTTCAAAACAAACATGAGATGTTTCGTTCCAATTCAGATGATCCAGTCTATACTTGTATGCTGCGCGCATCACGTAGTAAATCTAGGCTAATAACTGGAATAAGAGCACATAATGTTTTCAAAATTAGATATCATGGTTAGTAGAGGCCGATCTTTGATCGGGCGAGCGGGGGTGCTCACGAAGTGACCTTCCCCAATCGTACCCAAGTTCCCGAGCCGAGGCAACTTTGGTGATGACGGACACGTAGCCTTAGGCAACGAGTCAGGGTTTTCTAAATTTTCCCATAAAAATAAAATATTTAGGTGGCGACTCTCTATCTGGCAAAGCAGTCCATGTTTGGCACTTCCTTTAAAAATCTGTTTTCTCAAAACGATTTGCCGGATTTGGACTCTTTGGTTCAGATTGAGAACCGTGACAAATCGAGTCCGAATTGTATTGAGGCCCAAGGGCGCATCTACAGGAGTCCATGCAAGGACATCGAGGTTGCTGAGCAGGAAAGAGATTAGCTGCTGTCAGTTGGCCTGATTTAGGGAGGCACCGATCATGAAGAACTTGTCTGGGCTTCCATCAATTTCAACTTGGTCTAAGCCTTCGGTGGCCTTTTCATTTGGGAGCCGCCCAACATCGTCGAGGTTCTCTCGATCCGGCACCTCAATGGAATTCACCTGTAGTTCCTTTGGTGTCTTTTCAGCTAGGAGATAACATGCTTGTGTCGATTTCTGGGAGCCACGGATTTGCTCAATACCGCGTTCTGTCGGGAAGCGTAGCAGCTGATGATAGGTGCTTGGCACGGCTCGTATAATATGCAACCAGGATCGCCCCATGATGAGATTATACGGCGACGGCAGCTTGACGACCAAGAATTCCACGTCCCCTATTCGGGAACCTGCTCGAACGGGTAGTCTGATTTTTCCCAATGGGTACTCTGGATTGGCATTGAAGCCGAATAGTGGATAAGGGGCCGGAGAGAGATCCGATTCGAACAAGCCGAGTTTGGTAAATGTCTTATAGTACATAATCTCCGATGTGCTCCCTGGATCAATGAGTATGCGCTCAACTGTGAATCGATTTACGCGTAACTCAATTATCAAGGGATCAATGTGGGGCAGTGTTACTCCGGCCAAATTCGAATCATCAAAAGTAATAACCTCAGCTTCATGGGGCCGTTTAGCCGGAGTGAGTTGGTCTTGAGGGTTAGACTTCGACTGAATCGTATGCACTGCTGATGACATTGGCAGGCTGTATATCATGTGGATCACGCCGAGCGGGGGTAAATCCTGTCTCAAGGCTATTGTTTTAGTTGGGTTCCCTTTTCGGACGTACTGTTGTAGCCGGACATCTTGTACCAATTCCTCCAGGAGGTCCTTCAGTGCATAACAATTATCAGTACCACAATGGTCGGTGGGGTTTGATTTACCGTCATACAAAGTGAATGACGGTGCTTTGAATTTCTTGGGTAGCACTGCCTTTGCAATCCGTCGTACAAAAGGATCGTGTTGATCTTCATCCGAGCTGTTTCTTCTTCGCTTATGCCTTATACGGGGACTCCCTTAAGAACAACTGGAAGTTTCAGATCGTCTTTCTTCTTGGGCTCCGGGGATAATGAGTCGGAGTTGCTATTAGTATCTTGTTGTCGAGCTCGAGATCGTCGACCACCTGCCTTCACAAGTCGTTCCGGGCCTTGGTGTGCAGCTTGTTTGGACTTCGCCACCTCCAAGGCCAAATCCTAACGGAGACGTTCGTTCTCTGCGATCATGTTCTCCAACCTTTGTTTGTTTTGCTTTGCTTGTTCCATGATTGCTTGCATTGCTTCATGCTCTGGAGTCGAGGGTGAGACAAAGTTCAGAGCGCGTCTTACGGGGATGGTCTCTGGTCCAAGCACGTTTGATGGAGTGAGGTTGTCTCTCTGCGTGGTTTCATCAGTGACTATCGGAGGGTCTTCCGTTACGCTCGCCATGGATGTGTTTGAGTATTCCCACAGACGGTGC
This sequence comes from Camellia japonica, assembly GCA_030407325.1. Taxonomy (NCBI): domain Eukaryota; kingdom Viridiplantae; phylum Streptophyta; class Magnoliopsida; order Ericales; family Theaceae; genus Camellia; species Camellia japonica. Next base: position 63,559,138 of record JAPPVO010000032.1, read on the forward strand.
CAATTGTGGATAAGTGAGTTTGGAAATACTCTTCTGATCTCGGGGGACGCTAGTGATCCTCTTCTAGTCACCTGAAAAGAAATAAACACTCTGGTCAAGGGTGCCGGAATTAGCACTCCGACGGGCAAGTTAGTCTCTAATCTTTGAATTGCTTATATTTTAAGTAAAGTGTAATAGTTCTCACATACCTCTTTCTGGCTGATGTTCTTCTATTTATATCTTTTCTTTCTTGGGCCTCGGGATTAGGTCCATTTCCAATTCTATATTCGGCATATTTCGTAGTAGTCCGCTCTCTACTCGGTCCCTTGCTTAATCGGCTATTTGGTCGAGTAGAGTTGCGTTCGAGCGTGTGAGCATACGCCGAGTACCACGTATTTTGACTCTCCCAGGTTCAACTATCCGGAATCTCTATGACTCCCAATACTCAGCCCCCACATATAATATTGTTCTAAAATGGAAGTACTATATATAATCTCTTTTCTTACCCCTTTTCCTCACTCTCAGACACAAGTGAGTGGGTCTCATATTCATTTATGAATATGGGTCCCATTTCTTTATGTGTAAGAGTGAGAAAAAGACATAAGACATGGGATTATGTATGACATTGCTTTAAAAGAAAAATGCTACATATAATCATATTTCTTACTTATTTTCTCATTTCAAGACACAAGTGAGTGGGTCCCATATGCATTTATGAATGTGGGTTCTATTGTTTTGTGTCTAAGGGTGAGAAAAGGAGATAAGAAATAGGATTATGTATAACATTACTCAAAATAAAAGGAAAATTCAATTGGATCCGGCCTAGATATTCTGTGTATAAATGAGTTGAGGAAGGCAACAATAAGGAACATAAACAACATTATTTTGACATTCTAAGAGATATAATATGAAGAAGTTATTCATTCCCCTGGTTGTCCTAGTATTTTGCTTGCTTTGCTCAACCACCATGTGTGGGATTCTCTCATTATTTATAGTTCATATCATCGACAACCTTCCAACCAACTTCGAACCTTTGCAAGTTCGTTGCCAATCCAAAGACGATGATCTCGGAATGCATACACTTGTAAATGGTCAAGAATTCAATTGGCAATTAAGAGTCAACTTTCCAGGAACCACTCTCTTCTTCTTTCATTTTTACTAGGGTACCAAAGATACAATTTTTGATGTTTTCAATGAGACAATATACTCTCATTGTGATACTTCTTCTCTGAAAGATTAGAATTGCTATTGGAGTGTCAAATCTGATGGCTTTTATTTCGGCAATGATGAGACGAATTGGATAAAAGTTAGTGATTGGACTCCTTAATTGTTTTATTTATTTATGATATAAGAATTTATGTATCGGCTAACATCTTATGTTTGGTTTATCAATAAGTTAAATGCAAAATATATATAGGTTTTAAAAATTGGCGATTCAAGTCACAAACAATGATTCATACTAGTGGAGAATGGTTTTGTAAATTTATTTTAGATTTAAATTTTAACCTCTTTTTTTTTTGGAGGGGGGGGGGAGAGGGGGCAGAAATAAGAACTTCAATTAATAAGATAAAACTATACATAATAGTCCATACAACAAACTAGCAAACTAACTGATCATGGTTACAAGCTGAAATGGAAATCAAAATAAAGCAAAATATTTCCTACTACCTAACCATTGTCAAAAGAAAAGTGGGTATCTCCATAAGCTGGGATACAAGAAAACGCCGCAAAACATGCCAATCTCCTAGCAAGATGAAGATGACTTTTACATGCTAAGGAGATTTTACAAGAGCGAAAATACTAGACAACAAAACATATATAAAAATTCTATGGTGTTAGGCTTGCTTCAATGTCCTTAGTTCCCTTTAGCTGTTCAAACAAAAATTTAGCATTAGTAAAAACATTAACATGGTAGTAATTATTGTCCTTAGCCCACTTGAGTGCAGACAAAACCAATGCAACTGGAGCATCATGAGGATTCATGGGGAAAGATTTAAATAATGAGCCTACCTTGGTATTGTTAAGGAAGGCAACCATGCCAATACCCATGCTCGAAGGAGATAAATTACCCACGTGACTACACAGAAGTTCCATAAGATGAGAGTTGCAATCACAACTGTTTTTTGAAGGATCAAAAAGATGGAAAGGGGATGAATTGGGGAAAGAATCAGTGTTTGCCAATAATATAGAACTGATAAAAGAGTTTTGATTATTGAGGATTTTAGAAAAAGAAGAGTTAAGAAATTCTTTAGCTGTTAAAAGAGAAGAGAATATGTCTTTGGCTAAGAATAAAACTTGTCGATGTGTGAATTTCTTGCCACAAAATAAACTCTGTCCCCTAACCTTCCAAATTGCCCAAAGGATAGCAATAATCTGAAACAAGATCTCGAAGTCATTAGTAATAGATACATTAAGATGTGAAAACCAATAGCCCAACCAGTAAGATACAGGATTAGCAATGTTTGAGGGTGTGAATAAACCCAAAGAAGAACCAAACCACACTTGTTTGACAAATTCACAACTCAGAAACAACTGAGTGGCATATTCTAAACCAGAATAACAAACGGGATACCAAATTTTCATGAAAGCCCCTAACGACCAAGTTTTGTTTCACAGCAAGTCTATTATGACAAAGTTGCCATATGTAGCTTTCTTTTCGTGCTCCTTTCGAATACGATAGCCCTATAGTTCGAACTCACGTGGTTCTGAATCTGATTTCACAAGTGCAATGTGAAATAGATGAACACAAATGAGTCCAAGTCTAACAATTCGTTTGGAAAATTAATTTTGAATCAAAATGCCAAAAATGGACTGCTTTGCTAGATTACAGAGCCGCCACCTAAATATTTTTGAGAAATTTAGAAAACCCAAGACTCGTGCCAAAGGCCACTTATCCGTCATTACCAAAGTGTCTCGGCTCGGTAACTTTAGATACGAAAGGGGAAGGTCATGAATTCAGCATCCCACTCGCCCGATCAAAGATCGGCCTCTACTAATCATGATGTAATTCTTATTTACATTATATGCTATTGTTTCGATTTATTAGGCTAACTTTACTAGGTGATGCACGCAAGTATAGACTAATTTGCAAAAGTTGGAACATTTGATTTCATGCTTGTTTGAAAAAAAGTGTTTTGAATACGCGTCACTTAAAAATGTGAGCTCATACATTAATCAATTTATCTCAATTTTAGCAATTAGCTTTCATCTACGGGCATTCAAACAAGTATATCAATTAAGCACCTAGCCTCATGGTATTATGCTTGGCATGACAACAATCACATTTATGCGGTATGCTAATACAATAAGTGCTCACCCAGTACTCCAAGGCAAGCCAAATAAAGAAAAATGATTAGAAAATATGCATGTTTCTAAACAATACAATGTGACTAATGCAACGCACACATTTATGCAATTTTTGTAGGCTTATCTATGAGCATGGTATATGATCCAATTCAAGACATGTGATAAATCACGTTTTCAAGCAATGAAATTGAAATTGACATTGGTTAGTATGATGAGCCAAACCCAAATGTACATGAAACAAGTGTATGCATACATGGGAATGCTAAGTAAATACGATGCTCTATGTTACCATCATAAGCGGGTAAATAAAAGGGAGAAAGAAATGAGGGTTGGAAGACATATACCATTATTACATATTTGCCCTCATGCAAGAGGGTCTGAATAAGTGTCCAAATGTCCGGATTAACTAATTATTACAAATTCGAATAAATGAATTAAACAGTTACTTATTACATATTTGAATGAATTCTAAATTAACTATCTATCTAGCTCTATTTACAACAAGGGTATGATGACGATACTAATCATAACAACGATACATGAAATTGCAACAACAATAATATTTACATCAATGATAATTATAATGATAATATTAATACAAACAACAAGGAGGCACAATGATCGCATGCACAGTGTCCAGAAGCTGCTCTGCCTCACCCTCAACCATTGCCCTCTATTTCTGCCAAAAGGTCTTTGGTTACCAAACATTGGGAGCCGGCCGGCCCCAAATGAGACCCCGATCGGGTCAAAAAAGTGCCGGCCATGCTCTAATTTTATGCCAAAAAATGTTTTGTGCTCTGAGGTGAGAACAGTGTAGACAGAGCCTTTCTAGGCCCTGTTTGTCCCTTCTGCCCCTCTCTATCATGGGAAACTCAAGAGAAGAGCAAGTTCGAATCCAAAATCACCAATAAGCACAATTTGATGGCTTGAGGATTTCGGGCACGACAAAATTGAATAAATGCAATGGAGACGACCACCCCTCCCTATCATCGTGGAGGCTCAAAGAGGGAGATAGACACGCTTCAAGTTTTGTCAAAATATCATGGATTGATAAGTGACAATTCTTGAAGCAATGGACTCGGCATAATGTCCGACCGAATCCAACCAATTTTATTCATCTTCTTTATGTTGGTTTCATTGATTTTAGGTCAATTTTTATTAGTCCTTTCCATTACTTAATCAATTTGTCCGAAATGATGTTTAACTCCACTAAATGAGAAGAAATGTCAAACGAGAAGTGATCCATAGCATGAAAGAGAGACTATACATTGACGATGAATCTCCATAGAGATTAAGCCATTAAGCATAGATCTCTTTCTCATGCCTTGAACAACAAGCACTTGTTTGAAATAGCTCTCAAACAAAAGAAAAGAAAAATAGAGGGAGGGTGCATAAATGATTATGTGAAGTTGATTATTTAAAATGAAACTCGTCACATGAAAACTAAGTAAATAAAGCTATCAACTCAAATGACTCGGTGTCTAAGGCCTAAACAATCGAAGCCATGAGGACTTACAACACAACAAGTATGATATTCAAAGCATAAGCTATTTAAATGAATTAAATAGCCCATAACATCCCCTAAAATGAAAAAAAAAAAAAAGTATAAAAGCAAGAGAAAGTAAGTAGAAAGAGTAGAGAAAAAGCTATGGAACAAAGCCTAAGGAGGAGTGGTTAACCCCTCCACTTTTTGCAATTTTAAATCACATATTTCAGTCCCAAAACAATCCAAGAACAGTCCCAAAATAGCCCAAAAACAGTGGCTAAAAGTGTGTTTAAAGAGCACAAAAAGATAGAGAAAAGCAAGAGATATAAAACTAGTAAGCAAAATCAAGAGGAGGTGGCTAAACCCTCCACTTTTGAGACTTTTAAACCACGTTTTTCAGCCTTTTTAAACTCTGAAAATCAGTATAAAAAACAAAGAAAAGAGTGCAAGAACAACGGGTATGAGCTATGAAATAAGATGCAAGAAAGGGTGTTAAACCTTTCTACCTTTGGTAGCTATTCAACCCCAAATTCCAACACTTAGAATGGATCCAAAACAGTAGGGAAACACAAGAAAAAGATAGAAAAAGATTGAAATAAAAGTAAGGAAAAAGGTGAAAAGCTTATACCTCTTGAAAGAGAGGATGCTTCTTAGTTAACAAACTTGATTCAAAACACCCTAAAGGTTCTGAAATTCAGTTTGAAATCTTAACAAAAAGCTCTAATGGTGTATGTATTGTGTATGTATTGTTGAAAAAGGTTTGAAGGTGAAGAAATGTGTTGAAGATGAAAGGGGGTCTTTTTAGCTCTTCAAAGCCTTTGGAAAATTTGCTAACCCTCAATTCTGAAGGAAGAGGTCGAATTTATAGAGTTTGAGACAAATTGGCCAAAAATATCTTCAAATAAAGCCAGCTGTCCAATTCCCGCCAGCTGTCTGTATGGCGCTATTGAGAGTCGGCCAAACCGGCCAAACCCAAAAATGAAAGGCCAGCTCTAAAAGGCACAAATTCATTATTTTTCATTGAAAGCCGGCCGGCTCTAAATGAGCCACAGCCAGATCTAAATGGACCTGGCTGGCTCCAAAAATTTGCATTTCAGGCCCGACTTCAAAGGGGCATATCTCCCTCATTCGGACTTGATTTTAGGTGATTCTTGAGTCTAAATTGAAGCTTCGGAAGTATAATTTCCAATGGTGGGTCTCACATCTAAATTCTAAGTGTACAAAGAGATATGCCTAATTTAGTGAAGGCTGCTCATTTCTGTCTTAACGGATTGATGCTCAACCTTTTCCTAAACTAGTTTTCTTCCATCCCCTCATATTTCCTTCAACTCCAAACCTATAAATAAGATGTTTTTAAATGTTTTTCAAAGAGTTCACCTCCCTTCCATGTATCTCCACTCTGTCCTTACTCGGTTCACCGAAAAGTGCAATGTTTTAAACGAAATGCGAGCCTCGGAACATCGGAAAAACATTTGGAAAAATATTTTGAAAAAGAGGGTTTTAAGGTTTAAAATAGTTTTGGTCAAAATGGTGTATAAGGTTTGGGATTAGAGCTTGAATCCAAATTTCTTCGCTGAGAATTCAAAAGATTGCACAATGTAACTTTCATCATCGGGTGTTTGGAATAAAGCGCCCAAGTCTTAAGGGCGGTCAAAAATGGGGTGTCTACAGGTGTCTACACCATATAAAAAATCAAATCTTGAAGGGTAGAGGTAGGGACCAAATTTGCTTCCAAGTAAATTTAGGCCAAGCAGGATGAATCACCCTGTCAAGAGAAGAAGTGCTTCTAAAACAAGGCTGAATGACATCACCTCTAGAAATTTGCTCTATTATAGAACAGTTTGTAGATTTTAAATGTTCTAAATGATGATAGGTAGACTTTAAATCTAGTCATTATAACAGTTGTTGGGCCATAATAGTTAGAAATACAGACATTTGACACAAAAATTAAAGAGCAATATTACATGCATTAAAACTCTTACTAAAAGAATGGGGTGCTTTGGGAAGTTGGTAAAAAGCTGGCTTTTGGCTTTTTACCAAGCTTTTAGCTTTTTCGGAAAGTGATTTGGGAAGTTGGTAAAAAGATGGCTTTTTGCTTTTTGGGTTAATATTTGTTTATGGTGTCAAATCACAGTAAAATGACCAAAATACCCTTACCCAACTTTGAAATTTTACTTTTTTACCCATGTGTGTGTTTTAACAATTTTTTGGGAATGTAATATTAAAATTTTTCAATGTTACGCAGTTCAAATTATAAAAATTTAAAAATTATTTAAAAATTCAATGTTGCAAAACATATCACATGAAAATTACAAAAATTATTAAAAATTCAATGTTGTACTACAGCTCAAGTTGATGCCGATGTCGTACCAGTTCATTCTGAATTGATTTCCTCACTTCGTTCATATGTACGTCATCATCGCCCTCTGGTTCACCATCATCGTCATCACAAACACCCCTAATAGTTGGCATGTCGTTGAAAGTAAAATTCTCTGCAGTCGCAACCCTATTGAACGCTTCATCGTCATTGGAGTTTCGACGTATAAAATTATGTAGTGCCATTGAAGCCCCGACCAATGGCACTTGCACTTTCCCAAAATCATATCGAGGCATGTTATGTTGGAATCCCCATTGCGCTTTCCATACTCCGAACGTACGTTCAATTGCACTCCGTAAGGAGGAATGCACCGTGTTGAAAATTTCGTTTGCATTTCTTGGCCGTCCAATAGCGCGAAACTCTTCCTGGTGGTAGCGGCATCCCTTAAACAGTGCCAAAGAGCCTTTTTGGTTCTTGTACCCCACATCAACAAGGTAATATTTTCTTGGTTGTAATTTGATAATTTTGCATTAGTAACATCATTATAAATATCAAATGCACACAACTAATACAAAAATTAACCAGCCCTTATTCAGCTAACCTTCCTTTAGGTTGGGGAATTGTTTAGCCGAGTCCTGTGTTACTTCGTTAAAAACTCTGCTATTGTGCATACTACCCTCCTATCCGCAAGATATAAAAGTAAAAGACAAGTTGAAATCACACACTGCGAGTATGTTTTGCGTGTGCCGTCCTTTACGGCCAAAATATGGAGCTGCCTCTTGCGGCGGGAGACGTGCCTCCACATGTGTGCCGTCAAGTGTGCTAATATAGTCCTGCACAAGCACACAAAGCAATTGTGTAAATGTAAAGGAGAAATGCTTTAACCCGAAAATTGTTCTCCCTTGTTTTCTGAATGTGGTTACTATTCATGAAATGTTTGAAAAATGATTACACTCACTCTGAATGGAAAATATTTTCGCCGGGACTCTAAGTACGGATGTCTGCTGTGTTGTGACCTTGTCAGTCGACAATGTGCAATCATGAACAACTTCATCGCTTTAAGAACTCGCATTACATGACGCCATACTGTTTCCCCCGAGTGTTGGAAACGGTCTTCAATATCTCAACTCGTGAAGCCCTGCAACACGAATATGAACATGCCGATACTCTCAACTACGTCCACACCATGGTGTGGACGTGTGCGAAGAAATGGCGCGGGATTCCGTTTTGTTTATTGGGCTTACCACAGTTCGGACTCAAATGTCACGGTTCTGAACCTAATCTCACAATGTGCGATGTGAGACCGATAAATCACCAAAGAGTCCAAATCCGGCAAATCGTTTTGGAAAACTGATTTTTAATAAAGAATTGCCAAACATGGACTGTTTTGCCAGATACAGAGTCGCCACCTAAATATTTTATTTTGGGGGAATTTAGAAAACCCTGACTCGTGTCTAAGGCCACGTGTTCGTCATCACCAAAGTTGCCTCGGCTCGGGAACTTGGGTACGATTGGGAAAGGTCATGCAATGAGCACCCCTGCTCGCCTAATCAAAGATCGGCCTGTATTAAGCATGATATCTTATTTTTGAAAACACATGTGCTCTTATTCAGATTGATTGGCTAATCTTACTATGTGATGCACACAGGAAACAAGTATAGACTAGATCGCCTAATTTGGAACAAAGCATCGCATATCCGTTTGTTCGGAAAATGGTTTGAAGTTTGCTACTCGCAAGTAGGCTAAAATGCGGATTTCAATGAATTATTCCAATTCAAGTAATCCAACCTTCACTCACAGGCATTCAGGCAGTTAATCAACTAAGCAGTTAGCCTCGTGGCAAGCATGCTTTCATGGCAACATTAACACACATGCAGTATGCTAAAGCGTAAACACTCACAGTGTACTCCGAGTACAAACCAAAGCAAAAGCAAGCTATCTAAGCATGGCAGCTAAGGAAAGCAGTAAATCAAGAGCCTCAGAGGGAGAGGAATGCATGCAAGCCCGGTCGCCTCGTTCGAAAATCCAATGCGATGTCCCGATTTGCCTCTGTTTTCATTTGTTCTCAGGAACTTGCACTAAGCTCCAGAAAGCTGAAACTCCACCTAGGGAAACCTGTGGGAGGGTGGCCGACCACTTTTGGTCTCTCCAGACACTTGCTGACCACTTTTGGTTGTTGAAAAACCAGAAAAGTGGTCGGCCAGCTAGTTTTTCTGGCTGGCCAGCCAGTTGTTGCTGCTGAACTGCAATTTGCTGCAACAGAGAGCAAGAAAGGGCATGGCAATGTATTTGCAAGATATGTGTGCACAACTACCCTCCCTATCATGTCATGAACTCAAGGGGGTGTGGTTCTCGACCCTCGGGCCACCAATCGCGCATTTCAATGCATGATGGCCGAGAGGCGAAGTTGCACAATTCAATATGGAAATGAATGCACAAGTAAACACATAAAGCCTAAAACTCTATCATGTATGATCAAGAGCGTCGGCGATCGAGAATTGAGGCACATTTCATCACTTGAAGTATGAAACGTCCCTCATTCCTCGTGTTTGGACTAACACCTATTCCAAACACAATGCAACATATAACATGGCATACTCAATGCAATGCAACATAGGGGCATGCAAACAACATGCAAAGGGCAAGCATGCACAATGCAACTAACAACATAGCATACACAATGCGAGGGATAACATGGCATACTCAATGCCAAAGGCTAAGAACTAGATGGCATACTCAATGCAAGGCAATCATAAGGTTCTAAACACCATGTAATGCATGCATGCACAATGCAATGCAACAAGGGCAACAATATGCAATGCACCAAACATGCAACAACATGCAAACCATAAACTTAATGGACTTAAACCGAAATGGACAGACCTCGGTCATGCCAAAACAATGGCCATAGTACTAAAATGAAGGCACCGAAAACACATACAAGCATGCATGTTAATTGGCTCACCAATTAAGGCACTAAGGTGCAACTCTCAAGAGCACTTAAAGAGTGAAAAACATGGAAGTGTAGCAACACTAAGTGCACTGAAATTAAGTAAGAAATGATACCAAATCATTTAAACAATGCAAGCATGGCATGCAAAGGTCCTAAAGCTTAAGACAAGCAAAGAGGACTACACATGAGGCATGCAATACATGGCAAATATGCATGAACTAAGCACAGACAGAGCTCAAGTAGGTCAAAATAAGGACCTAAACATGCTGAGATGAGGGCTCAAATACCTAGGCATGCAAGCATACAAGCTAAGCCATAAACTAGGCAACAAATGCACAACACTCAAAGGCACTTAAAGCATGATTGAGGTAGGAACATGGCAATGCTAAATACTCTGAAATGTCATGTTAAGTGATGCCAAATCACGTATACAACACAAATGAAGCATGCAATGGTGCTCAAAGCTTGAGGCAAGCAAGAGCATTTGTACTACAAGTATACAAAACATGAAGCATGTGACCAAGGCAACCCAAAATAGTTCTAGAACATGTTAAAATGACTCTAAAACATGTATGAAAGGAAGCCAAAACAAGCTAGCATGGAGGGCATAAGGCCTGATGCATACAAGGCAAATAAGGTGGATTAAACTACACCTATTAGGATCAAGCATGGAATGACTTAACCAATAAAAATTAGAGTTATATCATGACAAAATAACCCCAAATAAGCACTGAAATGATGGCTCGCAAGCTATGGCATGAAGGCATACACAATGGCTCATGTTAGGGCATAAAGGGGCAATCCCTCCAACGCATTGAATGAGTGACAAATGTGAATGCATGGCCATGAAACATGGACTGAAATCACATAATAAATGATGCCAAATCATTGAAATAGTCCAAGTAATGCATGTTAGAGGACTCAACACACAAAGCTAACAAGCTAGGTTGAACCATAGCTATACAAAGCAAGTCATGCATGACCAAGACAACACAAATTAGACCTTAAACATGGTAAAACATGAACCAAGTCTTCTCAGAGCTAAGCCAAAAGTATGCTAAAATGACATGTTACAACATGATGCATGTTAGGCTATTTCATGAAACAACACTACAAGTGTATGGAGCATGCAAGGGCCAACCAAACCAAACCAAAATAGAGTCATGACATGGAAAAAAATCACCAAAAACATGCTGAAATGGAAAGAAAACAAGCTAGAATGACATGCTATTTCATGAAGCACATAAAGCTAGTTTGTGTGATTTACACTACAAGTGTATTAACCATGCATGGAGTGACCAAAGCAAGCAAAAATAGTGTTATGCCTCAGCAAAACAAACACAAATACATGCTAAGAACAAACTAACACAAGCTTATCAAAGGTGCTCAAACATGAGGCATATGAAGCTAGTAAACACAATACAAGGAGAGGGGATGACCCTCTCCTATTTAGGACACCAAAACCACCTTTCCACCACTAAAAATCCTCTGGATTTCAGTGGTAGAAAGGTCATGCAAAGGCTTCAACAAGAGCCTAAAGGGATGGCTCAAAACAAGGCCTAACAAGGCCTAACAAGGGGTAAATCACCCCAAACAAAAAAGAGACCTTAAACAACTATTTTAAGTACTTAAATACAGAACTTTTTTCAGTAGGAAGTTAAGCTCAAAACAGCATGCAAAAGGGTCCAAAAACTTAAGCAAAAATGGGGGTTTTAAAGGTCAAAGACTTACCCTTGAAGACTTTCTCTACCACTGCAACTCCAGCAAATTTTTCAAGCTCAAAGCAATCCAAGAACACCAAAACCAGCTCCCAAGCACCTCAGTAGCAAAAGGATGGTGTTTGAGTGTGTGTTTGTGTGAAAAAGCAAGACAAAACTACACTTTTGAACACAAAACAAGAGCAAAATGAAGAAGTAGAGATATAGGCTATATGTATAACTCAAGGCTCCATTTTCTGAACCTAGAGGAGGGAGGAGGAGCCTCCCTCTTATAGAAACCAAAAGGCAAAGCTTCTTGGAGAAGCTAAGCCTCAAACAAATCCCTCCATACACGTGTATGGAGGATAGCCTAAATGTCCTCCAGCTGTGCCAATTGGAGAAAAATATCTCCAAAAAGGTGTCAAAAAGCAGCTGACCACTTGAAGTGGTCGGCCTGCTACTTAAAGTGGTCGGCCGACCACTTCAAGTGGTCTTCCAGAGCAAAAACTGGTCGGCCATGGTGGGAGAGAGTTCAGGGCATGAAAGAAAGCTAGTGGTGTGGTGGCCGACCAGAAAATGTGGCCTAAAGACCAAGCAAGCCAGTTAACCGACCAGAAAATTGACTGGCAGAAGGAAAAGTGGTCTCCAAGGAGAAAAAGTGGTCTCCCACCCTTGTATCACCTTCTAAACAAGGAAAATAAGGTTTGTGCCAAAAACAAACCAAAACGGATGCAAGACGAGAGATTGGGGGGCAAAGCACGCGGCCGAAAACCCCGAAAATTAGCTGACGAGCACCAAAAGTGGTATGCAACCACAAAAGTGGTCTCCCGGACCACAGTGTTCCTCTAAGCAGAGGCAACAAGGTGTGGTTCAAAAATCACGCCAAACGGAGAACGTTAAGCGGTCCCAAGACAAGGCGCACGGCCGAAGGCTCCAAAAACTGAAAACTAGTCTCCAAGCGGAAAAAGTGGTCTACGACCACGAAAAGTGGTCTACAACCACAAAGAGATGGTCTGCAAGTCCTCTCCCTCCCTCCGGGAAGAGAAACAAAGTTCGGTCCACAAACCGAGCTGAAGCACAGAAGAGTTTAGAGGCCCGGAGGCGAGGCTCTCAGCCAAAACTCCGAAACCTCTAAACGAGCACAACATGCACCATCACCGAGCGCTCAATCAATGACGTCTGAGTCTTAAGGTCAGTAAAAAAATGGGATGTCTACACATGGGGACGCTGTGGTAATAGGAGGCCAAAATCCTCAACTAATGTCTTGCACAACGATAAGAACACATCTTGTGACATCCGAAAATTTCACTGAAATGCTTCATTCTGACCTCAAAGCATCTCCTCCATCCACGTGCGACCAGTCAATAATGATGTGTGAAATGGAGTACTGTCAACATACGCGTACTCATTGGCAACGCATGCAATTTCTACCCAAATCATTGATGTTGTCGATTCCATTTCTCTTATCGTCTCTCATATCTACGCATTTATTTGGCCATTGCGTACGACTCCCGAGCTAGTACCCTCTTGCAGATCCATAGACGTTCGAAAATATAGAAAAACAAATTACAAGCTGTATTTCACATTCTGTAGACACCCCAATTTTGACCGCTCATAAGGCTTAGGCGCTTTGTTCCGAGCACTCGATGATGAAGGTTACATTGTGTAAATGGTTTGAATTCTCAACAAAGAAATCCGATTTCAAGCTCTAAACAATCCCAACCTGCCATACCCACTGTATTTCTGCCCCAGAAACTCAATTTTGAACATGGTACCAACCTGCATTGAACCTGAAAGTGATAAACAGTGGAATTACATTGAGGCCCGGCCGTGCCTCAGTGATGCCCGGCCGGGCTTCTTGACTTTTCTGGGTAGATTGTGCAGTAATCTGCCAGCTGTCTACTGCTGAAGATATTTGTGTTTTGCAGCTCGAATTCTATAAATAAAAGGCTTAGACCAGTGTTTTAGAGGTTAGAAAATATCAAGGAGAGGAAATATCTAATATCTAGGTGTTAGAAATTATCAAAGAGTTGAACTTCTTCTTTCGGAAGTCTTCTTCATACTCTCATAACTTTTGAGCTCTCATATCATCTATATATACCACATCAAGAGCTTGGACCTGAAACTTTGATTGAGATTTGAAAACCATAACTCAAACTTAAGAGTGCTTTGGAATCAAGTTTGGTTTACAACAAGAACAACTTCCCTACAAGAGGTAAAAGCTTACTACTTTCTCCCTTGATTTCATTTCAATCTTTCTCCATCTTTTTCTTCTGTTTTCATACTATTTTGGGACTGTTTTCAAGGGCCGAAACTTGTGACTTAAGAGCTACCAAAGGTAGAGGGGTTAACTACCCTTCCTTGAACCTTATTCCAAGCTTATATCCTTGTGTTTCCCACTTATTTTTTTTTTATTTTAGCCACTGTTTTGGGGCAGCTTTTGGACTATTTTTGGACTATTTTCAGAGGCTAAAATATGGTTTAGAAGTCCCAAAAGTGGAGGGGTTAGCCACCCCTCCTTAGCTTTGCTTACTAGCTTTGTATCTCTTTGTTTTGCCTATCTTTTTGTGCTATTTTAACATGGTTTTAGCTACTGCTTTTTACACTCTAGGGGCTGTTTTAGGGCTGTTTTAATTAATTTAATTAATTCATGCTTTGAGTAGTTCATTTATTATCTCATATGTTCACTTGTATAGCTTGTTGCATGTTGTTCTAGCTTTTCTTCAACTCATTTCCATATTTAATAACCTCATTTTAATAATCAAGTTGTCACTCCTCTATTTCATTCGAGAGTTATTTCAAATGGTTGATGGTTATTCAACACATGAATTAGAGGTTCGCGCTTAATGGCTTAATCTCTACGGAGATTCATTGTCAACAGCGTAATCTCTCTTTCATGTTGAGAATTACTTCCCACTTGACGCTTCTCTCTTTTTAGTAGACATAATCATCACCTTGGACTTAATGGATTAAAGGATGGTAAGGATAAATGAATTTGGTTTAAAATGAACCAACCCATATAAAGAAAACGAGTTATCTTGCTTTGGTTCAGCCAGACTTTATGCCGAGTCCATTATGTCAAGATTTTTTTTACATCAATTCATGATGTTTTGATGAACCTTCAAGTGTCTCTACCTCCCTCTTTGAATTCACTCTATGATAGGAGGGAGGGGTGGTATAGCTCTTTTCATTTATTGATTTTTGTCCAAATTGTACATCGAAATCATCAAGCACTCAATTTGCTCATTGATGGGTTTGGGAACAAGTCTACTCTTCTCTTAAGGCTTTTCCATGACAGAGAAGTGTGAGATGGACAAACAAAGTCCAGAACACTCTGTCTACACTGTTTTCACTTCAGAGCACAAAATGGAGTTGCATGAAACTGAGGCACGGCCGGCCTTTCTTAGGCCGGGCCGGGTATCCATGTTTGGTAAGATAGTGTGTTGTGCAGAAGCAGAGGGCAATGGCTGAAGGTGAAACAGAATAATCTGGGTAGACAGAGTAGTTTCTGGACGCTACGCATGCGAGCATTATACATCCTCGGAGTGATAATTAGCTAGTTAGTTGATGATAGCTTAGTATTTATTCACTTATTCATTTGGATTTGTAATAACTAGTCAATTCAGACACTTGGACATTCGAACCCTCCTGCGTGAGGATGAATACGTAATAATTTGTGTATATTTTCCAACCCCACGTCTTTCTCCCTTTTATTTAATTGCTTATGATGGTTAGTTTAGGGACACCACGTTTCGTTTTGCATACTTCATATTTGCATCCACTTGTTTTACATGCATTCCAAGCTCGGCTCATCATACTAACTCGATATCAAATGTTTTGATTCATTGCTCAAATACGTGCTTTATCGCATGTCTTGAATGGAATCATATGCCATGCTCATAGTCGAGCCTATGAAATACATAATGTGTGTGTTGCATTTAGTCATGTTGCATTAATTAGGAGCATGTATATTTCTAGTTATTTGCTTTGTTTTGGCTTGGAGTACGAGGTAAGTTTTTATTTGCTTTAGCATGTTGCATGAGTGTGATTATTGCTATGTCTAACATGCTTGCCATGAAGCTAATTGCTTAATTGATAAATTGCTTGAATGCCTGTGGATGAAAGCTATTTGCTTGAATTGGAATAATTTGAGTAATATTCATATGCGATCACTTTTTCAAGTGGTACATATTCAAAACACTTTTTCAAAACAAACATGAATTAAGTGTTCCAATGTTTGCAAAATTAGTCTATACTTGTATGCATCACATAGTAAAGTTAACCTAATAATCGGAACAAGAGCATATAATATAAATAAAAATCACATCATGATTAGTAGAGGCCAATCTTTGATCGGGTGAATGGGGTGCTCAATTCATGACCTTCCCCTCTCGTACCTAAGTTCCCGAGCCGAGACACTTTGGTGATGATGGATAACTGGCCTTTGGCACGAGTCTAGGGTTTTCTAAATTTTCCCAAACAAAATATTTAGGTGGCGACTCTAAAATCTGGCAAAGAAGTCCATTTTTGGCATTTCATTCAAAACATTAATTTTCCAAAATAGAATTGCTGGATTTGGACTCTTTTTGTGTTTTCACTAATTTACATTGCACTTGTGAAATCAGATTCAGAATCACAAGTGGAGTCCAAACTGTAGGGTTATTCGCCTTCTGAAAGGGGGCGTGGAAAGTCGAGCTACACATTCGGAACATGGGTTGATCAACTCCATGATATATAGCACTTGTTTGACATCTTCAAGTGCCACTTATCATACTGTGGCCATGTGATTACCCAAAGATGAAATAGGTGACAATACCATGTGAATGGTAGTACATTTCCCAAGTTTATACAATTTCTAGTCTGACTACTTCCATATAACTGAGAAACCAAGTTTTATTTGCTCCTGATTCACGTGAGACACATCAAATAACCTAAATATTGCATCAGATATTTTAGTTAAAATTATTAAGTAAAGAAATCTAAATAAATAAATAAATCGAACAAAAATTGGGAATTAATAACTCAAACGGAAATATAAATAACTAAAAAACTACCACCAGAAATTACTAAAGCACAAATAAATACTGAACTGGAAAAAAAAAAAAAAACAATGACCACGAAAATACATAAAGCAATAAATAAAGAATTGCACTGTACAAAAATTAATCAATGACCAGGAACATTTTTTTCTAAATATAGTACTTCAATTACATAAATATAAATAAGTAAATAAATAGAACGAAAAAAAAAACATATAAATATATACATAAATGCAAATAACTATATACATACAACAAGGGGAAAAAATTAATAAATTACAACGACATATATATGCCATACATAAATCGACCACAAAATTACAACATAAATAAATAAATACGGAGATACCATTTAAGAAATAAATAGAACCACAAAACAGTCAACAAAAACAAAAAACAAAAAAAACCTGCAAACAAAAACAAAGTTGATCCTATGTTTTCACTACATAGGACCTAAACAAAAACAAAACATACATGATGCACCAAGCATAGATTCCATGGCCATGACAATTTTGCATAACAACCATGTGACACAACAGTGCCATCTTGTGGCTTGTACACTCCCAAACAGTACCCAAGTCCTGAACAATGGGTGAAAACCTAACTACTGCACCCAACAATTATAATAAATAAACGTCCAAAGCAAAAGAAATAAATAAATAAATAAGAATAGTTTCGAATGTGCACCACAGCCAAAAAAAAAATGTTATACAAAACAGCAACTGAAAATAAACTACAGTCCCATGGAAGTAAATACTAAATGACAATCCAAGCATAGACGCCTAGTCCAAGTCAACAACACCATCACTCCTAAACAATTGTGTCCTCCGTCCACGATCCCTGTCAACATTGGCCGGCGTGCAAGTACGCTTCTCTATCAACCAGTTCACAATATAATCCACGGGGAGGGCCATGATGATGTCCTGATTATCGGGTGAATCCACTATGCCACGTACGAATAAGAACAACTTACTGCCGGGCTCCAATCCAGGCGTGCTCATAAGCCTTGCAAGACAGTCCCCCACAGAGTTCTCACCCTTTCCAGTGACAACATATTGCGTAATTTTCAATTCCCGGCTTTGTTTGCTAACTACTGCCACGAGGTTGTCCATGCTATTAGCAACAATGCCAGGCGCTAGCCACTTGCGACGTTTTGCATTTGCTGATCCGTCTGCGGTTGACTGCAGGGGAGCATCGTTGAAGAGGGAACTATCCACCACATTCTCCCCAACAGTGTCATAGCCCGGTTATGGTGGTGTGCTAGTGATAGGTTCCATCCCGTTGCCCTCGTTGGCATTGGTCGCGGCAGCAGCATCATCGTGGACTTCAATTGGAGTCCATGCATGTTTCCCAGTCGCAGTTGCGCTAGAGTACACCCGCTTCATGAGCTCCAAGTGCTCTAGAGGCTTGGTCTTGAACTTAGCACATCGGTTGTTCATCTGAGACAGAAGAAAACACATATGTAAGTAAAGGTAGAAATGTATTTGCTGGCCTGAAAGTGTAGCACCAATGATAGTAAAAGCAAATAACACTTAATTACGTAATTGAGAATGTGCACCAACCAATTGTACCGTTTTACTTTAATGGATTAAATGTTATAATTAACCAGTCAATAAATGTAAACATAGAATGAAGTGTACACATGACAAGTTGTGCGGTGCCAAAAATATAATAAATAAAAAATGTCGTAACAACTAATGAAAACGTTACAAATAATATTTGTAAACGTGCCACAATTAGCTCGTTGGATAACATTAGTATATTAAAGAAGTGCTTTGATTTGTAAAAGTAGTAACGTAAACAACATATGGCACCACAAATCACAAATATTGGTACAAGAGTAATGGGAAAAATAAATGGTTGCACTACATACCGCTTGCATTTTGGCCCGCCAATGGTCAGGCACAGTGAACAAACCCGTCTCATGGTCGTACCCAAGCGCTGTCAAGCCATGGCTTGCATTCTCCAAATTCTTCCACGCTACCCAATCTTTCTTCAAGTTTTCAAATTTGTTTTTCATTTGTTTGTCCGAATGTAGCAGTCCGATTTTGTCCAAAAATTGGTTTGCAACATTCTTATACCCAGTCATCGATAATCCGTACGGCTGTCGATTACCAACTTCCATTTCAGCAATGACGAGTTGAAGAAACAGCTTTGTATTGTCACTGTCGAATTGGCATTTGTGGACTGGTTGTTGTTGGGTTGCTGTGATAGCCTTACCTCTAGTCTTGGAAGGAGTATGGGGTGATGAACGATTTGTTGCCATGAACAGTGCGCTTGGTGTAGCAGAAGTTCAGAGAAATGCAATCCTGCTTGTAAATTTAATGAATTATCAGTTTAAATGAAAGTAGAGTACATATTTTTTTCATGTCCGAACGTGAAATCGAAGTCGATAGACAATTACTGAAGTTATACAACAAGTAATATTACAAAACGCCAAAAGAGAAAGACGGTTTCTATAACATGTTAGGGAAATGTTATGTAACAAAAGACGAACACATAACTGACAACAAGTACATAGGTGATACAAAAAGAAACTATGGATGTAACAACATCCATGACAATGCATCACATACGAAACAACAACACCAAAACAACGACGCACAAAACACCGACGACAGTCCTAAGCGTACGTAGGCTTTAATCTATGCGAACAATGCCTGTAACCCCATATCGACAACATTATGTGGGTGGTTAGTGGCAAATCTGTTGCTGCGAAACTCGTCACACCAACCAACCCACGCAACACATCGCTGCCATACAAAAGTGAAATAGATAGTTAGCATGCATGCTATGCGACAAAACGACAAATGAACAACAACATGACTAATTGCATAAGAGAGGGACAACACAAATGAACCGTACGACTAGGGCAAACGTAGTACGCACGACCATGGTTTTTGACAGATCTGGATATCTTGACAACGCAATGTCCAAAGCCACATACACATGTCCTCAGTGGCCACGATGAAGTGACAGTTGATATGGCGGACGCCATCTCTATAATCCTTTTATTTTTTTGGACATGTTATAAATTGAACTAATATGATGTAGTGTGAAGAATGAAAGAGTAAAGTGAAAGAATGAAAACTATATGAACAATGCCAATACAAATCCCTGAATCTCATGTATTGGACAGATATGTTTTTTTAATGACATAAATGTAATATAGGTTGAACAAATTAGATTCGTGCTTGGCTTCATTAATTGATGAGTAGGGTGTGTTTGTTTTTAGGCTTTTTGTCAACCTAATGTTGAGCTACAAAAGAGGATAAATGTATCTTCTACACAGTTGCTGTATCAGTCAGCTCCATTTCAAGCTGCAAAGCTCTTTGTCTGAGGCCCATTGGTTGATCAATGTTTCACTGTTGCAAAATGTCTTTGTTAAAAAATATTCCCCTATTCTATTGGTAACTCCAATTTTGCCACCCTCTTTTCCTATGTTTTATGCATGCATAATATATAGATTTATATATATATATATATATATATCGTCACATAGGAGTTTCTAGCCAAATTATTTTGCTCTCTTCAAATATTTAGTTATAAAATTCAATGTTGCAAATTCTATATGCGTCAATTATTGTGTGATTGTTTTTAACTAGAAGGACATGAAAATTGTACATAAAAAAAATTTGTAGTCGCACATATTTGTGTAGTAACCAATGGAAAATATATATTATAAACAGATAAATTGTATATGAAACTAGTAGAAAATTATATGACAAGTCTTGATTTTGTCATTTAAAAAAAAAAATTATAACAGAAGGATTTTTTGAACAGAAGCATCTAGCCTCTGTGCAACCTCTTTTTTGTTAAACTTATTTGTACCGTGGTCGATACAAAGCCGACAGTAGCAGCGCCGCGCGAACTCTGTAGCGGAACAGACATGGTGTCATTTGGCTGTGTTCACAGAATACCGACGCCCAAACATCAGAAATACGACATCACAGAGAGCAGGATCTGACAAGTGGAAGCAAATATGGAGCAATATTACAGCATACAAGTGTTATAGCCATGGCTAATCCCTTGTTTTTTTAACGAATTTTCTATGCAAATTGTTGAGCACATACTTGCAAACAGACCACAACGGAAGAGGGTTTCTAGGCTTACCTGATCCTGCAGATCCGGCGACGGCGAGTACGTGGACGATGATTCTAGAGGCAGCGTCGGCCGGCAACGGCTACGTCGTGCGTTGTTGGAGGGAGTTGCAGAGTAGGGCAGCGGGCAAGAAGAGAAAAACATAACAGCGGGGAGAATGAGAGAATGAGCTAATGTTTTGCCCTAGGCCCCAATTTGTTAACATGGAGGGTAGTTACGTAATTTCATAGGACAACATTTTTATCACTTCCCAAATGGTGTTGTTGCGTTTTCGGCTGCCTTTACGTTTTTTCACATTCAACAAAACACTGCTTTTTACTAATCTTCCCAAAACAGTTCAATGTGTGTTCACATATTATTGGATGTGCAAGAATCATTACTTTTTCAACAACCAATCACATTTAGTCGCTTGTGTTTGCAGTAAGATTCTCAGTGAGAGTGTTAATATCTATAAAATTACTCAAAAGGGTTATGTATACAGAGACCCCCTAAACTATTAAGAAGTATCACTTTGACCCCCTAAACA
Organism: Camellia japonica; assembly: GCA_030407325.1. Lineage (NCBI taxonomy): Eukaryota > Viridiplantae > Streptophyta > Magnoliopsida > Ericales > Theaceae > Camellia > Camellia japonica. Next base: position 63,580,542 of record JAPPVO010000032.1, read on the forward strand.
TTAAAAGCATACAAATAGACTCCTTAAACTATTGAGAAGTATCACTTTGTCTCCTTAAACTATAAAAACGTATAAATGAACTCTTAAACTATTGGCGTGTTTCACTTTGACCCCTTCTGTTAACGATCCAATTTGTACATTTTTTATAATTTAGGGACATTTGTACGTTTTTATAGTTTAGAGAGTAAAGTGATACTTCTCAATAGTTTAGGAGATCCATTTATATGCTTTTATAATATAGGGAGTCAAAATGATATTTCTATAAGATCCTTTTAGAATACATTTTGTTGGTTTTTGGACTGTTATACTCTTATTCCTTATTCATAATCTGACATGTCAGGGATTTAGGTTTCAGTTTATTTCATGCTTTGGGTTTTGATTTGGAAAGGTCAAACACCCAACTTGTTTTGTGAAATTTTATTGGGTGATTATTGTGATTAATGAATATAAGGGGCATTGTAAATGATAATTGGTAAAGGAGTACGGACACGTGAAATTCCAGAAGTACCTAATAATTTTCCCTCATCAAGTCATGTATGATATAAAATGACTCATTTGTCACTAGTTACATCAAAGGATATAATTAAATTATAAAAACAGCTACTAAATAGAAATTTAAAAATGGTAAATGAAATAAAATTTAGAAATTTTTTAGATAGGAAGGCACTAATTTAGGAATATATAGGGTTCGCTTGGGAAGAATTTTTTTTAACCTGGCTTTTTGGCCTCCCAGAATCTTTTTACACAGAACATTTACTTCCCAAAGTTAAGTCCTAGAATTTCACCAAGAATGGTAATGAGGTGAAGTACCGAAAATAAATTTATTTATTGTTAAATAAGTTTGTTCACACTTTAAATAAAATAAATAAATATTAATTTTAATCTCTACACTTTTAATTAGATTAAATTTGACATTTAATTTTAGATTTTATGTCAATTTGATCTAATTAGTAATATAGTTAGTGTTTTTGACGAAAAGTGATTATTGAATTGGTTGAGGTAAACTCACCGAGTTGAGCAAATTTATATTTTTGCCTCTAAAAAATGACATTTGTCACTTATATGCATATTTTTTTTATTAAAAAATGCTAATTATAAGCAATTGGAATCAATTGAGATAAATTTATAAATTCATGATCAAAATTGAATCAATTGAAATTATAGGAACTAAAATGACACAAGGACCAAATCACGTCCCTTGAAGTTTCCAATTTCATAATAAATGGCCAATTTTATTAATAAATCATCAATTAACACTTTTTTGATGATGTCAGAAATTTATTTCAATTAAAAATTAAAAATTTTATTTTTTTAGTTAATTCATATAAGGCTGTTGATCAATTTTGTACATGTGGCAAGTAGAGTTAAAAAAACATGTAATATTGAGTTCAATATATTTATTTATTTTTATTTTGTGCATTTTAAAAAAATTTAAGAGTATATTGGCGTTTTTTATTTTTTCCAAAAAATACCATTAGATAGTTTGGAAAGATTTTGGCTTAGTGGGATTGGAGCTTCTATTTCCACACTAAATATTTTCTACACATTATTTGTTAAAGCACACCCTTAATGAATTTGAAATTTAATGTTTTACTCAATAAATAACTTATTATATCAAAAATGCCCTCATCTCCTTCCTTATTCAAACCCTAATCCCAACCCTATATCTTTTATAATTCTATTGAAAAGTAAAAAATTAAAAATTTTAATCATGAAGTTGGCCCATTTAAATCTGATGCAAATTGATAAGTAGTTGTTTGTATGTATATCTCTATGTTTGGCGGGCACCTGATAAGAAATTCATGAGTTACATTGATAAATTGGGTTTATTGAGAGAGTAGAAATTGACTTTGGTCACATTTAAAAGAAGTTAAAGATAATGAAACATCAATTGATAAGAATTTGCTTCAGGAAAGCCATTTTAAATAAACCTAAATGTAATGCGTTCATAATTTTGAAATTCATTTAACTTATAACAAGAGTGACTTTTTAGCAATCCCTGCCAACAAGTAAAGTTGGTATTTTTGACTCTTTAACAAACACGAATCATTGACAACAAATTTCTTCCTTTCCAGTGAAAGATAATTCAACTCTGATGAGAAAATATTCTCTTATTTCACTGAAATATTCTCTTATTTACATCCTAAGATTTTGTGTCCAGTTAAAGAAATTGATAGCTAATTACTTTTTTTTTTCTTTTTTTCCTTGCAACAATGGCAACAATAAAAATTGGTAACGAGATGATGGTGGTTGCAAAGTAAATGGGCAATAGGGATGATGGCAGCAATGGTAGTGGCGGTGGAGAGGTTCACCGGAGGTGGAGAGCATGATTAGGGTGGTCAAAGTGGAGGCCAAGGACTTTCGGATTTCGGTTGCAAAGATGAGGATATTTTGATTTTTTTATTTTAGGATAAAAATGTAACATAAAAAAGATTCATTAAGTGTGTGGATTAAGAAAATTTGTTGTGTGGAAATAGAGTTTCCCTCCAAATGCCATAAAAATATTTATTTATGACACTTTTCACCCAATGCCATAAAAAGTAATTACACCTACCTAGTTTAGTAGTATCGGTTGATAAATGTCATTAAATAATTTTTCGTATCATTCTTTTATAAAATGCCATAAAATTGATACTACAAAATCACATTCATATTATAGTGATGAGGCACTTCTTTATTGAAATACCACTAGAGCATTTTTTGTTTGTGATTTTGTGACATTTTTCTAAAATGTACCACCAAATATTATTTTTATGATATTTTCTAAAAACATACCACTAGTATAATGTCATTAAATTGTGTTTTTGTTGCAGTGCCGTAAGAAGTTACCAAATCAAGTTTGCATCAGTCTCTACATCCAAGTTCCTTAGGTTAAGATTAAGCACCAGTTGTAATCCATTCCTCGAAGCCCATAGTTCTGCTGCAACACTAGTTGTAGTGCCAATGTTGCAGCTGAATCCCCCAAGCCATTGCCTATACCATTTTTTTTTTTTAATTTTTTTATTGACAACAAAAGATTTTATTGATAAATTAAAAAAAAAGAAAAAGCGAGGATAATGCATCCTCATACAAAAGGAAAAAGAGAATACGAAATACATAACCTTAAGAAGATTATCTGAAGCAAAAACCAACATGTCACATACCGATAACCAATCTCTAACTAACAAAAAAAGTGAAACCCCCTTAAACAGAGAGCTCCCCAAAGCCCAAAAGAAAATTAAGTGGCAATCTTTATTCCACAACTAGTCCACTTCCTGAAATTTATCTTTGAACAACCGCGCATTTTCTTCCAACGATAGAACCCAAAAAGTTGCAAAGACGGAACAAAACCATAGCGCTTTGGCCCTCTTCGATCCTCCCAAAGCGCGAAAATCAATTAGGAGAACCCGACAGAAACTTTACCTAGGTTGCCTTTGGCCGCTCCATCCATATTCAATTTGTGTGCCAAATAATACCCACTAAATCCCAGGTGGTTGCAGTTTAATATGGAACCCCAATGAGTCATTGAGTGCTAATTTGTTGCAGTGTTATAAACAGAAAACAGAGGGTTCTGTGTGCGGGTAGGTTTGACAGCGGTGGTGGTGAGGGTGCCGGAGGCGGAGAAGAAAAAGGGAGATGGAGGGAGATGGGGGTGGATGTTGAGGCTATGACAAGGTTGTGGCTGGTGTCTCGCTGGAAACCATTGAGAATGGTGGGGGAAGACAGTGGAGGCAAAGAAGAAATTTTGGTTATTTGTTTTGATTTAAGTGTGCATATGACTTAGTTTTGAATATGCTTTTGAATGATCTAGGGTTGGTTTTTTCCTGTAAGTTTCCTGGATATGCCCCAGGTAATATGTACAAGTTTATCATTTCATTATATGAATGCTTTACTTACCAAAAATGCGTGAATTTTTCATTTGAAAATGATATTACATAGATCTAAGGCTAAAAAGTAATATTACATTTGATCTAACGCTAAAAAATAATTTATCACATCAGTTACTTCTGTTTATTTTGCTAGTAGTGAATTGGAGATCGATCGTAATTTTCACAAATTAGTGGGGTCAGGTGCAATTATCCCAATTATCAGGGGAGGTCAATGCATTTTGTTCTTAGAATAGCAACAAATAGAAAACAACATTAAGAATATTTCAGGTTGACTGCTCCCAAAACCTATTTATTTAGAAAATTTAGTAGAAACTAGTTTATGAAAACATCAGTGTGATGTTTTCTGTTGTCTATTTTCCAGCTAGAATACTAAAAATGAAAAACATATGTACACAAAAAGTTTCCATGTTTTCTTAGAGAAACATATTACAGACAACTCAATCCTCAAAACTGAACAAAAAAAAGGTCGAGATTTGTCTAGTTTTCGCCAATTCTACTTAACAATCCCACAAATGTTAAGAAAGAAAATCTCCAAACTACGGACTAAAGAAGATATTTGGCAAATATCATGCTTGCATAACTAATGTCAGAAAATACAAATCAAGGTGCTCTTTGCCAATGATGAACATTTCAGTAAAAGGAAATCCAGAGAGAGATAATGGCATAGGCTGAACTTTTCAGTATTCAAGGCATTCTCAAAAGACATTAATTCCATAGAAAAAGTAATTGATCTGATCCAACAGCATACTAGAATTGAAATAGAAGTTAACTTATCAATATCATGCATTTTTAAGAAGAATAAACCTAAGCAATAATGAATACTCTAATAAGGTGAAAAAAGTATAGAGTGGTTAGGACACTGTATTTTGCCTGCACTTGTCCTGCTCTGATTTTTTTTTTCAATTCCTTGGTTCCATCAGTCCCCTTCGTTTTCTTCACACAACAGATCGATTATAACCGTATCACAAAAATCTGCCCCTTTATCTAGCAAGACTAGGCTCTCCATGTAAGTATCCAAATAAAATAAATGCCAATACTGGCATTTTATAGTGCCACGTACTCCAAGATTCACAATTCGTTTGCTCTCAGGGTCATAAGAAACCAAATATCCCTCACTCGTCACTAGAAGAACTTCACCATTCTTTCTCATCCCAATTGGCTTCCTCAATACTCCATGAAGATCGAATCTGAATTGTCTAACCCACGATGCTACCACACCGTACTCTTTCATCACCCATATCCAACAATGTGAGTCATTTTGATATTGACAATGCTGGATCAGACAAAGGGTTTCCTCAAACACAACAAGGCTTGTAGTTTGCAGGAATTCGTCCTTGCCAGCTATACCATCTGGAAATGATACCTCCCTAAACACCTCATCTTTCATGTCAAAAGATACAATTAAATTTCGAAAAATCCCAACATCCCTTGGAGTGTGAGCAACCCAATGTGAAACCCCATTTATATAAGCTTGTTGCGATTGACCTTCAATAATATATGGAGGAAGAGCTTTATCACTAATGCTTCTCCAAATTCCAGTCTTTAGAGTGTAAATTTCAACCTCAGGTGGAACTGTGTCACATTCCCATAGAAGATACACAATTCTAACAACTTTGAAGTCATTAGATGCTGAATCAAACCCAAACCCTAAAGAATGCGTAAAGGGGCCGTGTGAGGTAAACCTACTATTAGGGTTAGGAATCAGCACAGACTTCCTAATCAATGGATTCCACAAAAACCCAATATGCTTATAATAGAACTGATCATCAGAAATGCAAATCAACCCATTACAACTACCAACAATCCAGTAATAAGGGTCTACGCAATGGGAAGGAAATTTGAATTTCGCGTACTCATCGAATGTGTTGTTGATAGGATCGTCGCAACGTACCGAGTAGTGCTCTCTTTCGTTAGGTTCTTCAGTGCAGTACCTAAGTAGTAGACGAGTGTTGTTAGGGTTTGAAATGGTTCGATTGAGGTGGTGAGAGATGAAACTAGGGCTTGTTATGAGGGAGTACCATGACTTGCAAACCAGTGTGGATCGAACGAGAGTCTCTGCGGGTAGTCTGGTGAGGATATCAATCAACAATTCTTGAGGTATATTATAGTCCGACATTTCTTCTTCGGCTGGCCAATTTTTAGGATTTTGCAGAAGCAGAGGAAAATTGAAGACGATAAAACGAGCTCTGTTAAGCTTTAGAAAAACCCTAGTACTAAAATCCCTACTCCCAAAATCCTAAGACTTCGTTTGGATGGAGGTGGGCTTTTTAGTTTTTTGGTTATTGTTTTGGACTAAAATAGTTTTGTTTGGAATAGATTTTTGATTTTTTTGACTTTTATGATAGAAAAAATGAAATGATTATGAGTTAATGTGACAACTTTTAACTTGAAAATTAAAAAAGCTTATTTTGTATTTTTGTAGCTAAAATAGCCTCAAGCTAACCCAAACCCACTTTAAAATAAACCATTGTTTGTTTGGCCCAAAAAGCCAACAACATATATCAAAAAATTAAAGATTTTTTTTCTCTCTATTTTTGCACATCTTTTTCGTAAAAAATCAAAAAGTCATTCCAAACATACTAGTTTTTTTATCTCATATTTTAGCCAAAAAGTAAAAAAATTACTAAAATAGCATGTAGGAGATTATAAAATGGTAAAGTTGAATGAGGAGATTATTAATGTGGTGACATTAGATTGAAAATATAAAATAAAGTATATTTGTTTGTGTATTAGATCATCTCTAATCTTTACTCAGATGTTTCATCAAATTTAAATTTGATAACTTTTTTCATTCCAATCGTTTCATTAAACTCATATCAAATAAAGGTAAAGATATGTTTTCATCAAATTAAAAGAGCTTTTATCCTTTTATCAAATTTTACGAGTGACCATTGGTGGACGACCATGTAGACAATCGGCCAGACAATCGAATTTTGGCTGGACAATATGCTTGTCAATTGAAAATTTATTCTAGGTCGGACAACCAACTAGATTTGATGAAAAATTTCGTTTATCATTGGAGTGCATCATATCAGATCAAGCTTTTAAATTTGATGAAAAAATTAAGTATTGGAGATGCTCTTAGTGTGATGATATTAGAGCGCTCCATGAAATTACGTAAAAGTTTTAATTATATAAAAGTTAACTTTGTTGTTTTTATAATGTAAGGCCAAAATTATATTGACTTTTGTTAATATGTGCCCTAAGACCCCGTTTGTTTTGGGTATAGAAGAAAGAAGGGGATTAAGATAGCGGTGGGGCCCACCTAATGTTCTGTTTGTTTGCAGGGTTGGACAACGGATTGCTAAGCCGGAGGCTTAAAGATGGGCCTTGTTAACAGGATTCATAGTCTGCTCCAAGCGTTGCTATTGAAAATTTAGTTCGTTGGTAGTAGGAGAGAGATTACTTATTTATCCATTGTTGCCCCAGCTCATCCTTGGAGAAGCAGCAGCAGGATGAAGGAGAGGCAAAGAAAAGCTCTCATCTTCTTTAGATTTTCGATCTAAAGTCTGCCCTACTCATCCTTGGAAGCAACAACAGCAAGAAGGAGAGGCAAAAAGAAGCTTTCTCTCCTTCACAGTGTGCCCTAGCTCTCTCTCATCTTCAGATCTTCGATCTTCAGATTCTGTGGAGCATCTGCTGGTAATTTTTTTTGCTTTTTATATCCACATCTCAATCTTCCGTACTGTTTATATATATATACACACACATATATACACAAATCGTTTTACTATTTTTGGAATCGAAATATTCGTTCTCATTATTGTTTTGTTGTTTTCTTCTCTTTTGATTTTCAAATAAATTAATCGAAATGAGAGAATTCTTTTGTCTTCTTAGCCTACTGAAATTTATGTGTTGTGGTTGTCTTCTTAACCTACTGAAATTTAATCTTTTGTCCCCTCTAGGTGCTGTGTTATTCTTGTGTTGTCCTGTTACAATATCAATGTCATGCTCACTATGTGTTCGACAATATGCCGAAAGGGCTACTTTTCTTATACACACTATACTGTACACCATCCCCGCAAATGATCTTCCAAACAATTAAATATTTAGAAAACAAATCAACACACACCTAACTTACAATATGTTAATTCCAGTGCATTGCGACAAAAAAGGATGGAGAAAAAAATATGTTTTATCAAGAACATTCAACCACATGAAACCGACTAATTGATGTTTTTCTTTCCCCCCCTCTAAAACATAAACTAGCCATAGTGCAGTGAAGATATGGAATCCAAGTACTGGTTCTTGCCATCGAACTATTGATTTAGGGTATGGGCTATGTGTGGTTTATTTGTTCCTAGTAACAAGTATGCAGTTGTTGGTACAAAATTTGGGACTCTAGAAATTATGGATGTTGGTAATGGTACTTGTGTGGAAGTAGTGGAAGCTCATGGTGGCTCCGTCCAATCAATTGTGGCTGTTCCACATGGAAATGGTTTTGTAAATGGGAGTATTGATCATGATGTCAAGTTCTTGGAGTACCAAACTTCATGATGTCAAGTTCTTGGAGTGTTAATTATACATGAGCTTTCTATTTGTTCTGTTGAGCACTTTTCTTTTCAAAGTACTGTTTTTGGTATAGTTTAAGGAAAGTTTTTTTTTTTGGGTGAATAAGACATAAATAAAATAGCAAAATAAACAAAGATTACAAGGGGCATGCCCTAGGACCTACAGATCTATACACAAGAGGACAAAGCCACGAAAAAACAAACCAAAATAAAACCAGACACATAATGTTCAAAACCTATCTCGAAGAGAAATAGCAATTGAACACAAGTGAAGGAGCATAAGAAATAATAACAAAGCTAGGATGGTTCTGCCAAACAAAAGGCAGCCAAAACCAAAACAGACAATATTAGACAATGAGCCAGCCAATTTGGAGACAGACCGATTGGTCAACAACCAAAACCTTGGATGTGCAGTGAAAACATAATCTGCTCTATGTACCCAGCAACTAGAAAAGTAAAAGCAAACCAAACTTTGTTCTCTAGTACAACCCACTAGAGTAAGCCAAAACTGAATAGGATTTAAAGAGATATAAACAATGAAATTAAAAGACAACTTGTGAACATTCAGCAGCTTTTGGGAGGCGCTAGCAGCAGCCGTACCCATATAACCATTCCTCGCACGATATAGCTTTGGAGTTTCCCATGGCAGCTTTAGATAGCAATCCCCGATGTTGCATTGGTTGAGTAATCGACTCAAACATAGTAGAATGACCTGCCAATTAAGCAACAGGAGGTAGAAATCATGATCAGCACGACCCAGAATAATATGTATGACCCTCTCATTTTTTGATCTCACTCCACTCAACCCACAATATTGAATCTCACAACACTCGAAAAAAGCTTCCTTAACCTGCAATTTGAAGAAAACATTAAAAATGAAAAAGGAAAAGGTAATAGTATGGGAGCACTGTTAGTAAATTAAAATTCACCTATCTCTTGTGATATGGGAGCCTTTCAATAATTGGATCAATTTTGTGAGAATCTTTTAAATCAGATTTGGAACAATTTGAAGAAGAATGTTTAAGGAAAGTTTATTTTTTTTTTAAAATGAAGTAACAATTATTAGAAAAATGTGAATGATGACTTGTTGGTCAAAAAAAAAAAAGGCAAAAGAAGAAGAAGAAGAAGAAGAAAGATTGGCTATAGTATGAATATTCTAACCATCTATAGGTTAAAAGTGTTGATGATTACAGGGTTAGGTTCCAACAAGGAAGAATTTGAAATAGTCTTAGAATTAAAAAGTTTTGACTTTTTTTATGATAATAGTCTTAGGATGAATTTAATCTTCAAATTCACCTGAGTTGAACTAAAGGGAATTATGCATATTTTAGGTTGGGTTTCCATTGAAAATAAATATCTTTCATTTTCTTTGATGTCATTGTGCATCAATGTAGTGCTAATTTTGTGTGGCACCAAATTATTTGTTTTTTCTTTATGTTCTTTTATTTTTTATGATCTTTTACATTTCTTTTCTATAGGAAATTAATACTACTTTCACATTGTTAACATGCGGTATAAAAAATTTGAACAATGCTCCACTTGGTAATTAATACTATTATCTATTATTTGTTTTACTTTCTGTGCTGATTTTAGCTGCTTATTGTTTATTCATTTTTTGTAGATGGATAATAATTATGCCACTAAGAAAGGGAGAAAGGAGTTGATAGAGGAATTTGTAGCCCTCCAACATGTTGTTTCATCCATTAATTATGCATGTGCTATGTATATAGTGATTTTACATGCTGCATTCAAGAAGAAAGAAATTAGGTTGCAACTACCTAGATCACCTCACCCCTATGGAAAACAAATTGACCATTTGAATAGATTGGTCAACGATAGTGACATAAATTGTCATGACCAACTTCGGATGAATAGGCGTACTTTCATGCTTTTATGTGGGTTGGTGCGAAGTGTTGGAAAGTAGATTAAAAGTCACCTTTTTAAATTTTTAATTTTTTTTTGAAAAAATATATAAAAAAATAGAGAGGTAATGTGATCTGAAAAAACTAAAAACTTAAAAAAAAAAACTTTTAACCTAAATGCCAAAATAGGCCGAAGTATTAAATGAGGTTATAACTATTCCCACTTATATAGAAAATTATAAAAATTTAAAGGTGGTTAAAGAATTTTCTTTTCACATAGAGACCCAAAATATCCTTTTATATTAAATGCTTTACTTATTTTATTTTATAATAAGAACATAATATGAGAACATAAAATAATGTGAGAGGGAAGATTTGCAATATATATCGTCAGGGATGGATCTAGGATTATAATTTTGGGGGCTACTCTATAGTTTAAAAAAATGGGGGGGGCTACTCTATATAATTTTGAAATTATCTAAAAAAAAATTAGGGGTGTGAACTCCTATAATTTTAAATTATTTTAAAATTTCTAATATAATATATGATATTTTTCAAATTTTTTGGGGTGCGGCCTATCACGGCCATGGTTGTTTCCAAGCTGTCCATGTGGCACTTAGACAAACTCAAGTCTTACTTGACGATGCTAAATCAGCCTAACTCACAAACTTATAGGAAAGAGAAGTTAGAAGAACACAAGAGAGTTTTAGAGTTTACTCTTAAGAGAAAGCTTTACAATTTTTGGATGCACTTGGGTGGTTTGGGCAAATGAGGCCCTCTCCCTTTTTATAGGCTACAAGGAATGTTGTAGATCTACAATGATGGAGAGGATTCTAAATCTTTTCTCCTACTACATCTTATAGACTATTCTAGAATCACTCTAGAATGTACATGTCTAGAAGGGTCTACAAATATCTACAAGTATGTGCAATTCTCTATAAAACTCTAAGGAATTCTAGAAGCTTTCAACATCTTGCATGGTCTTCATATTTTCTCAAGTTTTCTAGGAGCTTCCAGAATATTCCATTATCCTCCCTTCCTTGAGACTTTCTTTTGATAGGTAATTTTGTCTTGGTAATTAGGTGGGACGTGACAGGCCACCCCCAACACCCTAGATCCATCATTGCATATCGTGACTATAAAATTCTAAATAAAGTTATTTATTTATTTTGATTTGAGTTATTTTGATTTATTTTATTTTTTATTTTTTGAAATAAATTGAACTATGTTTTTATTTTTATTATCATTTCAATGGATTAATTTTTTTTTTAAAACCTTTTTGTTCACATATTATACTAGATGGAAATCTAATTATAAGTGAGATTTTATTTATCTTTACAATGAAATATTATTATTTTTTATTTAAAAAGACACTATTATTTTATTACAATTTTTTTATAGGGTGAATTATCTAATAGTTCATGTAGTTTGGGACTTGTGTCATTTTAATCCCTAACTTTTCAATTGTGATACGTTTGATCTTGAATTTTGAATCTCGTTTCAAATAAAAATAATTGAAGATGCCATTATTCCATTTCAAGGGCAAAGTCATCAATTTGATAAAATATAAACTAGTTTGATAAAATTAAATGTCAAAATTATTTTTCAATTTTTAAAAACTATTTCTACCACCAAAGATAAAATTATATAAAAATGATAAAATTTTTACAATTATTTTTTTTATTTTTTATCAAATTAATTTTTAATATGCGTTTGGATGATGATTATATAATGAGTGGTTATTTTTATTGATTGTTTTATAGTATCATGTAATGGAGTATAATCGATTATATTTATATATGAAATATTTATAGTTTTAAATTTTTTAATTTAATGGATTGGTTTAATAATAACATCAAAATTATTGCTATATTTGACTTTTGAAAAAATAAAAACTAATTTAACGAAAATAAAAACTTATTTAAAAAATTATTTCTACTCTTCCAAAAGAAAAAATTATATAAAAATGATGTGTTTTTAATTTTTTTTACCAATTTAATTTTTAGTTTCTTAGAAAAATTTCTAAAAATAGATTTTGAAAACCAAACCAACTAAAACTTTATAACTAAGAAAGTTCTAACATTATTCATTAAAAAAAGGGCCATTAAATTTCAAACAACATACAATTTAACCAACACAAAATAAGTTATATGACGATTTTGTTATTGAAATTGACCATTTATAAAAGAAACATTTTTTATTGTCCTTATTTGAAATAAGATTTAAAATTCAAAATCAAATGTCACATAATTAAAAAAGGGAAAATTACAAACACCCCCCTCGAGGTTTGGTGAAAATACAGATTCCCTCCTGAGGTTTGAGAAATTACATCCCGCCCCCTGAGGTTTATATTTCCATAACAAATTACCCCCTGAGGTTTTTATTTTCATACAGATTCCCCCCTAATTTCCCCTAATTTGTCATGAAAATTTGACCCTCAGGGGGCAATTTGTAATTTCTCAAACCTCATGGGGGAATCTGTATTTTCATCAAATCTCGAGGGGGTGTTTGTAATTTGCCCATTAAAAAATTAAAGATCATAATAACACAAGTCTCAAGACATAAAAACTGTTAGTATAATTCTCCCTTTATGATGAAATATGAGTTTGCAAATTAAGGAATTATTTTTCTATCCTTAGCAAACATAATGTCCTACAATTTCTAGACTTGTATCTACCAAATTTTTAGCTTAGTTTGGGAAGAACTTTTTGGCTTTTTGGCTTTTTTGACTTTTTTTGTGAGAGAATAGTGTAATGATTATGGATTGGATGTGATTTTTGTTTTTTGTGGCTAAAATAGGCTATTTTGTCTTTTGTGGCTAAAATAGCCAAAAAAGCCCCAAATAGCTCTTCCCAAACGGAGCCTAGCTTGTTTGATTTGAATTTTTTGAATTCATTTTTCAAAAAATTAAATTTTTTATGTTTTGTATTTTTTGTTTTCACTAATTTCTTTTTTTAATTTTTAGATACACCTAATATAAATACACTTAAAAATATAATATTTATGAATTTTTTTTTAAAATTCATTAAATACTAAAAATACAAAAAATATAAAAATTCAGTACATTTTTCATATTCTTGTGTATTTATTAATTTTTTAAAATATTTTTTTATAAATATTTTACTTTTTAGATACATTCAAATAAGGTGCATCTAAAAAAGGGAAAAAAAATTACTTAAAATTTAAAAAATATTCACTAAAAACAAAAAAAAAATGAAAAATAAAAAACCCAATCCAGAAAATTGAAACCAAATACAGTAATTAAATTTATATTTACTTGTGTTCTACATTCCTCATGTAATTGAAGATAGTTAGATTCATTAATTATAGTTATCTTTTCACACCGAATCTCATGAGATTGGATTAAGAATCCTACCCCTCCCTTGAGAAAGCTAATATGAGAAATTCAACCAAACATAGGTTATGTAGGCCTAAACAAACATGACTTAATTTTGTTCCGTTGCGCATGATTCCTATTCTTTGAAAATAAAAGGATAATTTGCAATTAAAAAATGATCCGTAGCTTGAATATATCGGGCTTGAATGGCTCGAAAGTACAAGTTCTCACTCCTCTCGACCTCTTCCCTCTCCGCCTTAGCAGTTCACTATATTCTCCAAACCAAACAAAATCAGCACTCTCACCTCTCTCTCACTCTCGCCTCATCCCTCTCACTTCTCTCGCCTCATCTCTCTCATTCACTCTCGTCTCTCTCCTCTCTATCTCTTCAGTTTCGCCTCTCTCACCTGTCACTTGAAGGAGTACGAAGGATGACGAGATGGTGGACAATGGAGGACGAATGACAGCCTGCGACAACAAATCTGAGGTAAACCTGAAATTGCAAAGTTAGGGTTTACGTTTGGGTTTAATTTTTGTTGAAATTAGTCGATTGAGAGTGTTTGGGGTTGGATTTTGCTTACAATTTGTGTTAGGGTTTGGGAATTGGCTTTAATTTGTGATGTGTTGGGGTTTGGGATTTTCCTTTGAGTTTGTCTCACGATAAAATGTGGATTCGACTATATATTTTTTGTAATACTGAAAAACAAAAGGAAATTATGAAAGAAGGAAAATAACCATAGATTGTTGCAGAATGTGATTAACATTTTGAATAATGAAATAACACATTAACACCACATCGAATTAAACAAGTCAAATTTGTTAGTGGCACTTGTGACAACATTTTTAGTGTCTAAATTATCTTTCATATTGTTAAAGCCTGATATATACAAAATAAATCATAAAAAGATTATAATATAATCATGTCAGAATAAATGGACAAATAAAAACACCCACCTCTTAGTGAAATATGTAGCTGATGCATATGCTTATTTATTTATTTATTTTTAATGCTCATATGCCCACATTTAGGTAATCCATTAAATAGATTTCACATAATCACACAGCCCACAGTTCGACAACATTTAATAAAACATCTATCCACATTAGCTTAGCAACAAACAGAACTTTATGAAGGTTACAGACTAAAAATCTACTCAAATGTTCCTGACTTCATCTTCTTTCTAAAGCCATGTAGTTCATCGATCAATTTAATTCTTCAACAGTCTCTTCGCTACCTTTCTAACCACAACAAAATTCTACATGATGATACAAACATATAATATCAAAGTGCCCTTATTATCTGAAACAATAGTTCTAAGAATTATGCAAACAATACGCAGTGACCATCAAAGTAAGAACACATAAAGAGTTCCCTTTTCAGAATTTAAACAGATTGAACTCTGTTATCAAGATTGAACTCAATTTATGGATCACATCACTATGAATGCGTCATTATGCATTAGTATGACGCTTATCCATCAGTATGAGGTAGTTGAATCTGTTGGTATTTTTTATGCAGATAAAAAAATGGCTTCATCTTCTACTAATAATAGGAACATAAGATTAAAGCCAAGATTGTGCAATTGTGGAAGAACAGCTTCCATGTATATTGTACGAACAAATGAGAATGTAAATCAAGGGCTTGTGTTTTTTGTTTGCCCAACAAAATATGTAAGTATCTGTTATATAAATTAATCTTTTACTTTTTACAAATTTCATTTGTCTGATTTGATTAACTAATTCTTGTGCATTGTAGAGTGTGAACGAACACTGCAATTACTTCAGGTTCGTTGATGATGATGACGACGACATTACCTTCACAATCCGTTCCAATGCTGGACCTCGGATAGATATAAGAACAAAAGAAATTAATGATTTAAGGAGAAGGCTTGGTGAGATGGACAATGCAATTCATGAGCATGATAGAAGGCTTCAAAGGATGTAGAAGATTTTCAAGGCAATGACTTATGCCATTGTATTTTTTGTATTTTTGTACTTTATCATGTAACTGACTCAGTTGTTAGGCTTTGGAACATGTTATGAATGTAATCTATTTTTCTACTTGTTTTGTATTTTGTTGTTGGTGCTTAAAAATCTGTTGGTTGCTTAATTAATAGGTGAAAAATCTGTTGGTTGCTTATTTAATAGAATTATGTTGGTTGCTTAAAAATCTGTTGGTTGCTTATGAATGTAGGCTCTCTTATTATATGTGATGGTTGCTTAACAGTGTGCATAATGTGATGGTTTCTTTGAGATGAATAATGTGTATAATGTGATGGTTGTTATTGAGATGAATATTTCAACAATTTGTTGGGTTCAATGAGAAGCATATACACAGGTTAAAGAACCTTGAATGAACCTGTTTCTTTCAAGAAATCTGTTGAACTTGTAATTCCTTTCAAGAAATTTGTTGAATCTATTGAACCTGTTGAACCTGAAATCTGTTTCAAGAAATCTGTTGAAGGACCTTGAATGAACCTGTAATTCACACAGACATAAATAAAAGGGAACAACAACTTCTACCAACTTCCACCAATTCACACAGACATAAATAATTCACACAGACATTGTGTTCAACCTGTAATTCACACAGACATAAAGTCAACAGGTTTCTTTCAACAACTTCCACTAATTCCATCAATTTTCAATTCAACAAAGACATCAATTTTCAATTCAACAAAGACATACACACAGGACCTACAATTCACTCAACAAATTCAACAAAGACATACACACAGAACTTGTAATTCAATTCAACCTACATACACACAGGACATGCACTATTGCATCAACCTTGCGAGTCATGCTTTCTTTCGTAGTATTGATACGAGGCGGACTTTTTGGTGAAGTATGGGAAGGTGGTAAAGTACTAGTACATGGCACATTACTCGCACTACTTGATTGAACTGTTCTCACTTCATCCTTGATTTTCATCAATCCAAGTTAAATCACTTTGTGTTTACCATCATCATTGGTAGCAAGTTCTAGGATCTCATCCAACGTGTTGTGATAGTTATCATACAACTTTGGATGTAGAGAAGAGCCAAAGTTAGTATATGTGGTTGAAATGCATGTGTAGCCTCTTTCCAAGTCTTTTCTCAATCTCGAAATAATGTATTTATTTGGCACCTCATATATGGATCTCTCAATGAGCACACAAAGTGAATGGGCACACATAATACCTCTAAACTCAAACAACCGACACATACATTGGAGCTCACATTCAGTTGAATTAAAGTACACAACAAATTTCACTTTCTTCATCCCCTCACCCACAACAATAGCCTCCCTCACATGATAGGTACAAATTGCTCCCTCCTCTTTGATAAGATTTGCACGACAATACACTAGATGCTTCATTTCTAGTTGAACTTCTTTAAATTTTGAATTAGTGTAAGCTGCACGAAATTGCTTCTCAAAACGATACACCGTTAAGCAATCATACAATTTGTTACGAGACTTAAAATCTGCTTTTGTCTCATTCTCTACCTTACTTCGCAACGCATTGTCATACTGCTCAACAAATTGCTTTAAGGTTGTCTTGGAGTTCACATATCCATCAAAGAATGCATTCATACTCTCACTTCGTTGTGTAGTTAACATGCCAGCCCAAAATATGTCTTTAATATAGGCAGGAATCCACCTATGTTGCTCACGGTATAATACCCCCAACCACTCGTTATCATTCAAATTAAAATTTTCAATCATTACTTCCCAGTATTCCTCAAATTCATCTTTTGTGAATGCATCATAAATTGCATTACTCAAAGCAACCTTTATGGACTCATATTGCGAATATCCTCTCAATTTCTCCGGAACTTTCTTCATAATATGCCATAAATACCAACGATGCCGAGCCTGTGGGAAGATAATTTCTATGGCATTTTGCATAGCTCTGTACTGGTTAGTTATTATCGCTTTTGGGGGAGCATCTGACATGCAACTTAACCATTCTTTGAATAGCCAAACAAATGTCTCTGTGTTCTCATTACTTAACAATCCACACAACCAAACAAAATTGACTGTCCATGGTGATTAACTCATACAAACGGCATATCATATTTGTTTGTCAAATAGGTTGTGTCAAAAGAGACAACATCCCCAAATGCTTTATAAGCCACCCTACTCCTTGCATCTGCCCAAAACAAGTTTCGCATGTGACCATCTTCATCAAGGTCAATTGTCAAATAGAAGTTCGAATTTTGTTGTTGCATTTTATGAAAATAAAATGTAACTGATTCAACATCTCCTACCCCAAGTCTCAATCTTCTAGCATTCTGAATATAATTCCTTGCATCTTGTTAATCAAACGTTAATGCCTCATATCCCCTCGCTTCAACAACTATGGAATGAAAATTTCTAGCCACCCCAATCCCTGTTGCATCATTAACTTCTAGTCTCCTCTTCACCGGAGTAAGAACCCTCTTATTTATTGGAAAATGCCGTGAGTCAGTCGGAATCAAATCATGAGTGTGCTCAAGCACAATAGTGGTTAACTTATATCTTCCATCTTTTTGTAGAGTGGCTCTAACCCTTGCTTTACAATCTATTTTTGACGACAAAGATGGTTCAAGGGGATTTACTCCTGATCTTTTTGTTCCATTCTGCGCCCGAGTACATTCAATTCCAAAGTACTTTACTTCCCCATCCCTTGTTACATTTTGTGTTCTATAAGCTATAGCAAATCCAACTTGTTTCGCATATTTTGCGTAAAATGTGTATACTTCTTGCTTTGAGATAAAATACATCCCCTTTTTCGGTTCTTTAACTTCACCACTCTCATTAAATTCAACATTGTTATCTTGTTCTTCAACTTCCTCACTCACATTGAATGAATTATTCATTGAATCAATATCCATTGTAGCTTCAAAGTGAAATAGAATAGAATAGACATTAAGAGAGCACAAATTATCATAGGCAGCATGAAAAAAAAAAAAATTCAGTGAGGTCTAACAGAGCAAATAAAAAAAACATTGGCAGGTTCACTACATAATTTTTCACAGAGCAAATAATTTTTCACAGAACATTGAATTATTCATTGAATCAATTTTGAAATTATTTAACATAGGAACATTTCATGAAGTTCAGGAACATTTCATCAATTTTTCACAGAACATTGAATTAAGGAACATTTCTTAGTGCAAATTATTTAATCATGAAGTTCACTACATAATTTTTCACACACAGAACATTGAATTAATTTTGAAATTATTTAACGTAGGAACATTTCATGAAGTTTAGGAACATTTCATCAATTTTTCACAGAACATTGAATTAAGGAACATTTCTCAGTGCAAATTATTTAATCATGAAGTTCACTACATAATTTTTCACATAATTGTCATGGATTAATCAATGAGTTATGAGATTTTAAAAACATAGGGTCGAAATTAATCATGGATTTTTCACAAAACAGCAATGTTCATGGATTAATCATGGATTTTTCACAAAACAACAATGTCTGAATTTTTCACAGAACATTTTTCATGGATTAATTTTTCACAAAGCATTTTTTCATCAACAACAATGTTCCTTAACAGCAACAGATTTCATCAACAGATTTTTCGTTTACATTTCATCAAATATTTCCAGGAAGAGATTTTTGTAGAGTTCAATGTGAAACTCTAAATTAAAAACAAAACCAACTAATAGGTCAAGGACCATGAATCATAAACAGCATCAATCATAAGCAACATAAAATTATCATAAGAAGCATGAATCAAACAGTCTCGTCGGTACCTTTCGCACACACAGCGGCAGCGGCAACGCCTTTCGCACACATAGCGGTAGCGGTAGCACCCGTCGGTACTAGTAGAAGCGGCAGCAACCTCGTCGGCGGCACCCTTTCGCACACACAGCCTCGTCGGCATCCTCTCTCTCACTCTCTCTACTCTGTTCTTGTTTTTCTTTTCTTTTTTTTTTCTTTTTTTGGAAATAAAATGTCTGAGTTTTGTTGTAAGGGATGACCTGTGTACAAAGAATGGGGGTGGGTGTACAAAGAAATGTCTAAATTTGGGCCTTTCGAGCCACGGCATTTCGAGCTACAAAACAGGGTTGATTACAATTTCATCCTTCATTTTTTAATTCAACCATTAATTCCATGAACTTATATTTCAATGTGATTCACCTCTTACTCCAATATTTGAAATTAAGTGAAAGTTGAGATATAAAACACTAAAATAATTTGTTACATAATTTTTTTTTTCTCCAATACCCCGAAATCGCCCATATGTGAGCATTTTTTTTTTTCCCCAATGATAAGCGGCGAAAGGACCATAATGAAACACGAATTAAAATCTAATATTTTAATTATTACAATTAAATTATACAAGACCAAAATAACATTCAAATGAAGGTTTGAGAGAGAAGTATAATTTACCTAAATAAAAATTCACTTTCGTGTAACTTTCATTTTTTTCAAAAGTTTTGATTTTATGTATCTTAGAAAGCACATGTAAGGTATTTATTGAAAATTATGAGCGTTTAGATAAATCAATAGAAATGGTAACACGATCAAAATCGATACAAGATCAATACAAATTGTATGGTTTGATTTGATTTGATTTTTTGAAAGAACAATTAGGTTTCAATTTTAAATAATTTAAAAGCTATTGATTACGATTTGATTCACCAAATTAAACTCAAAAGACTCTAATCAAACCAAACCAAACTAAACTAAACCATCCTTCTCAAACCTCAATCTAATTCAAACGGCAGTGAGAATGAGATATTATGTACAATTTTTTTAAGGTAAATTACATTTATTTTCTTTAAGATTTGAAAAAAAAAAATACAAGAAATCTTACAATTTTGACATAATTACACAAACTTCTCTTGTGGTCAATCTAAAATTATCAAAATTAATATAAATAATGCAATACACAAGAATAAACAAAAAAAAAAAAAATCATTCATTTCAATGCAAAAGATATGACAACATTAATTATGATTTTTTTATCTATACTAACAAATTATTGATAAAAAAGAAACTATCATATGAATTAAAATTTTAAAGGAACCCAATGTAATTATATTAAAATTGTGAAAGTTGTTGTATTTTCTCCAAAGGGGAGATCAACATAATTTACCCATACTTTTATTGTGTGCATCATTTTTGCACTTGTTATGTTATTGAAAATTAGAGCCTTGCCTTTAGGGTTTGGGTATTAGAAGAATCAGTTCGGAATAAAGCAGAGCTATGGCTAGATGTATTTGGCAAATTCATCAAACTTCTAATTGACCCTCTGCTTGGTTGAGTTGGCTTAGAGCTAATTTGGCTTGGTAAGGATCAGGGTTTTGGTTGCTAATTTCCAAATTCAAGAGCAGAGACTTCGAAAACTGCTCTCAAGAATCAAGATACATGTCAAGAACAATTTACTACATAACATTCACAAAAGGAGAAATTTCAGGGGATTCATGTATACCTCGAAATTCATTCTTCACTAATCACATCTTGTGAAATTTTTCTATAAATAAATTAAACAAATCAAACATTATTGGAAAGTAAATTGTATAATCGCCAATTTAAGAGTGAAAAAAAACATATACCAAGAAAATAGCAACTACTGAAAATCAATAAGCACTCTCTTTGTAAATAACCATTTTATAAGCAACTGGTTGCCCTTTAAGGTCCCTATGATTTTGGGTCTAACGGGCATAGGAAACCAAATTGGCCTTCGGCTTTTCAGCAAGAATTTCACCATCCTTTATGAACCCAAAAGGAAATCCAATTTTTGTCCCTTAAACTATATTGTTTAGCCCAAGAGTCCACAAACACCATAATCCTTCATATAACCCATAAGTTCCAGGTTGTTAACAATAATGTTGGACCTCTGACAACAAGGGCAAGCGAGTCTTGAAAGGCCGAAATGGCAATGGATTGTCCTGCATAAGCAGTAATCGTTATTTCCCCAAGTATCTATCTGCCAATTGGAACAAAGCCAAATCCGAAAGAACACACCAGGGATCACCATCCTCCTTTTTGAACTGGGATTTTGGCAAAAATCATGCTCACATAACTAATGTTAGAAAATATAAACCAATATGCCCTTTGCCAATGATGAACTTTTCAGTAAAAGGAACTCCAGAGAGAGATAATGGCATAAGCTAAACTTTTCAGTTTTCGAGGCACTCTCAAAAGACATTAATTCCATAGAAAAAGTGATTGATTTGATCCAACAGCATACTAGGATTTGAATTGGTATAGACGTGCTGATAAAAAAAAAGAAAAAGGATTGGAATAGAAGTTACTTAGTGCTATGAATATATGCATTTTTTACAAGAATAAATCTAAGCAATGATGAATACTCTCATAAGGTGCAAAAAATACAGAGTGGGTGAGACACTGTATCTTGCCTGTTCTTGTTTTATTTTTACTTCAGTTCCTCGGTTCCATCAGCCCCCTTCACTTTCTTTACACAGAACATATCGCTTATAACTGTATCACAAAAAATCCACCCCTTTATCTAGCAAAACAAGGCTCGCAGTGTAAGTATCCACAACAAACGAATGGTAACATTATAAGTCTGTAAAGCCTACGATCCCAAGATTCATAATTTGTTTGCTCTTAGGATCATAAGAAACCAAATATCCATCCTTCATCGCCACAAGAACTTCACCATTCTTTCTCATCCCAATTGGCTTCCTCAATCCTCCGCAAAGATCAATTCTGAATTGTTTAACCCACGATGCTACCACACCATTCTCATTCATCATCCATATCAAACAATGTGGGTCATCGTGATATTGACAATGTTGGATCAGACAAAGGGTTTCCTCAAACACAACAAGGCTCATCCTTTCCATTAATTTCTCCTCGCCAGCTATACCATCTGGAAATGATATCTCCCTAAACACCTCATCGTTCATATTGAATGATACAATCATTCGAAAACTCCGAACATCCATTGGAGTGCGAGCAACCCAATGTGCAACCCCATTGATATAAGCTTGTTGCGATCGCTCTTCAACAATATATGGAAGAGCTTTATTGCTAATGATTCTCCAAAACCCAGTCTTGAGAGTGTAAATTTCAACCTCAGGTGGAACTGTGTCACATTCTAATCCAAGATGCACAATTCTAACAACTTTGAAGTCATTAGACGCTGAATCAAACCCAAACCCTAAAGAATGGACAAAGGGGCCACGCAAGGTAAATGTAATATTAGGGTTTGGAATCGGAACAAACTTCCTAATCAATGGATTCCACAGAAAGGCTTCAGGGTTATAACAGAACTGATCATCAGAAATGCAAATCAATCCATTACAACTACCAACAATCCCAAAATAAGATTCTACGCAATTGAAAGGAAATTTGAGTTTCGCGTACTCATTGAATGTGTTGTTGTTAGGATCGTCGCAGTGCAGCGAGTAGTGCTCTTCTTCGTTAATGCAGTACCTAACTAGTGTGTGTGCGTTGTTGTTGGGGTTCGAAATGGTTCGATTGAGGTGGTGAGAGATGAAACTAGGGCTTTTTATGAGAGCGTACCATGATTTGCAAACCAGTGTGAATCGTACGATAGTCTCTGCGGATAGTCTCGTGAGGATATTAATCAACAATTCTCCAGGTATATAGTCCGACATTTCTTCTTCGATTTGCCAATTTTTAGGGTTTTGCAGAAACAGAGCAAGATTAACTACGATAACACAAGCGCTGTCAGAGCATCTCCAGCAGCTTGGCTATTTTTTCCTTTTATGGGTCTTTCAATTTTTTATTTATTTTTGTCTCCTAAATTCTGTATTTGGCGGTAAAATTTTTCCCTCATTTTGGTGCTAAAACTCTGTCAGTACCTCCCCAAACAAATCTATACAGAAGGCATTCCAAAATTCACAAACTCTCTCATCCTCTCTATCTTTTTCTCAACCTATCTGCTCAAAGGAGGTTAAGTTTTGTCATTTACGTTTGTTTATGCCATGAATAGTAGATAAAAAATTAGAGAATATGAAAGCAAAAGTTCAGATTATTGCATTCTTATTTCATTATTTGTTGATTTTGGCAAAAATATTATACATTGCTTTGTCATTTGTTCAGATTATGTGAATATATATTTTCTCCTTTGCTTTGTGGTTTCCATGGTTTTTAATCTCATCTCACAAATTGTTGTAGCAAGTTATGGCTACATGTTCTTAATCAATAGGTCATTATTTTACTACCTGTAAAATAGAAACTACTATGTATTTATATTGCACACCATATGTTTGTTGTAATTTCTGTTACAATAAAGATTATAAATTGTATCCAATTATTTCTTGTATTAGTTCTTCTATCATATTTGACAAGAATATTCATTAATATCCAATTTTGATTGATTGTTTCATGAAAACAAGGCCTAGGATATTTCAATATAACAACACTCAACACTCCCTATCCTTCAAAGCCTTCAAATGTACTAGATCTCCCTATTCTCCAAAGTTGTCTAAAACAGAGGATTCCACACCACTATTAAATCATTTGAATTGTGCTATTCAACCACCGGTAAACTAATGCTTGTGTGATATGATCTTTTGTTGTGAGACTTCGACATATTATCTTAATGCTATGAAGTCTCCTCAAGGACATCATCTTGACACATGCTGTTCAATAATGTGCACTCTTGAACAACATATCCCTTCACACCACACATAAAGAAAACAGACACAAATAAATTTCCATATGGGGTGGGTTTTGTGGGATTGGTAAAATCAATTTTCTTTCCATGTGATTGTTTAATCAGAGAGTTCCCATTGGTTTTAGGTTCATGAATTACATTTTTCTTTTCTTCCACATCTATTTCAGTTTTGTCCCCAATATCTTCTCAACGCTTATTGCATGTTCAAGTTTGTTAGTGCTTTCTTTCATCTTTTTCTCTTTCTTAGCATTCTCAGTTTTATTTTTCAATTCAAGATCTATGTGAGTAATCTTGGTTTTGAAAACATTATTGTGCCAAAGAACCTTATCATCTTCTACCTCAAGAAACTTAACCATTTCAATTAGAGAGGAATTTTTATTTGAAGTAATCAAATCTAAAATTTATTAATTTTTCACTTGTTTTTTTCAAATTCAATCTCATTCACTCTCTCCTTAAGTTTTAGTTTCTTGTTTAGGTTTTTGGTCACAACAACACACTTTTGAAGAAGTTTTATCATACATATCAGCCATATCCTTATCTTCGACGGTTATGTGTTAACAGTTAACACCAATATCTATCAAAGATTTAGTCTCATTTTAAGACATAACTACCACTTTTTTGAGGCACACACTTTGAGATATAACCAAAAATACTATTTTTATGATGATCTCTACATTTTGAATACTGGTAAGTTTATGGATTAGTCAAAGAGCCACTCATCGAGAATCATGGAAGCTGAATTATTTTGTCACTATTTGGGGCAAGTTTTTATTTTTATTTTTTATTGTTTGATTAGTAATTACAAGCTTATAATGCTACGTTTATATAAGGCATCAGTGTGGGATTTCTCTTTTCAAATGAGTTTTATTTATATAAAGCTTCTCTTTTCAAATGAGTTTTATTTATATAAAGCTCTGTGGTAGCTAAAGCATGGGTTTTATTGTTCATAATTTTACAAGGACTGTAGATTTGCACGAATTCTAGATGATTGATCCCAGTTTAGTAATAATTTGATTCAGAGAACAAAGTGGAAATTTCCTGAAATTGATCGCCAAGATAGAATCGAAATTATAACTTGAGGAAACTACTTGTCAGTGGGTTTTTTTAAAATTATTGTTTATTAATGATAAAGTTTATCACTACATAGTTAATACTGGTAAAGTTTATCATTAATTTGTTAATATTTTTTAAAATATACATTGTCATGTAAATTTCCCTTGTAACTTTCATGTTGAAAAAACTATCCATAATAGTGTCTCTGTTTTAATAGATACCCTTGTGTGGAGCAAGCTGTTCAAAGGAATTTTTTTGAGTACCAAGTTTTACTATGAGGTTTTAAATTTTCAAAAGTTCTATTATCTCTTAAAAATAATATAGTATTAGTGTACGCAAGTTTTAACGAATTACTTTTTTTTAATTGTATATATAATCTCCTGCTTCAATCCTCACTTTTTTTTCTTTTTTATTCAGAATCTCTAAGAAATCAGAAAAAAATATTTTAATATTTTAAAATTCTAAGAAATCATAATTTTACTATAAATATTGATATGTGATTTAGATTTAATGTTATATAATAATGAATCTCAACCATTCAATATTTTTTTTTTTAGATAAAATTTTTAAGAGCTTAGGTTTTTTTTTTTTTTAAGCACAACTCTCCCTTAATAGGCTACCATGATAACCATATAATAAAAAGGCATATAAAATTATAAAATTACACATAAATTAAAAGCATATACTGATTACATTCAAAACTAATAGTATACTACATAAAATGAAACTTCAAATTCAAAGCTTTTACATTTCGCTGTGTAATTGCCACAAGTGTTCGACAAAGTCCGATTGGAGATGAGAGTGTGTTTGCTTGTCTCTAATGTTATGATGACATTGAATGAATTCCATAAGTTCAGTAGTTCTCTCCTGTAACACTGTTACATGGGGGCTATCATCGATTTGATCATAATTGAAGTCTTTTACTCCATTGTCATCCCGCTCATCCTCAATGATCATATTATGTAGAATTATGCATGCCTTCATAATATATTTAAGCATTTTAGTATTCCAAAAATGTGTCGGTCGACGCACAATTGCAAATCGTGCTTGAAGCACTCCATATGCACGTTCTACATCTTTTCTTGTCGCTTCTTGAGCTGCAGCAAAAAGTTTTTTCTTATTTCCTTGAGGAGAAGGAATTGTTTTCACAAATGTTAACTGTACGAGCACGAAATATTGTTCTCGTATAATCCTGTTGATCAAGTTTGCGCTCCTCCAAACGTTGTCGCTTTACTCCTTGAAAACACAAACGTGAGCTAGCCGGCGGGTGTGTGCCGGATACCTCT
The DNA here is from genome assembly GCA_030407325.1 of Camellia japonica. Classification (NCBI taxonomy): domain Eukaryota; kingdom Viridiplantae; phylum Streptophyta; class Magnoliopsida; order Ericales; family Theaceae; genus Camellia; species Camellia japonica. The sequence continues at coordinate 63,607,067 of JAPPVO010000032.1, forward strand.
CCGATGCCTAAGTCAGCAAAATAGACAAATAGACAAAAGCTCTGTGTATTCGAGAATCAAAGTTGTGTTACCTCTCCATAGGTGATGTTATGAGCTTTTATAGGTTCCGGATGGTACAATCTTTGTAGGACTCTTATTCCTCCACGTAGAGTCCTCCTAGGAGTCACACTCCTGAAAGATAATGCTTATCCTTCAACACCCCCTCACTACTTAAACCAAGTGAGATGGTTCTACCACGGTTGGATGTCAATACGACCGAGATAACATGGCCATGCTAAAGCCGCAGACTAGACCGAGCTCCACTAGCTCGGTTCTTCCTTTCACTGCGTGTACCTCGGTTTGACATATTCCAACTGGGTTGTCTGAGACCGCACTAACCACAACGAGCCCGGACCGAGCTAACCATAATATATTTAGCTTTACGAAAAAAGGTACTTGTGCAAAACTCCATTCATAATAAAATTTTAATGTGTCAAAGATAAATATTAAAAAAAATTAAAAAATTTAATACATATCATTATTATCAAAATATACGTAATGAATATTTTAATATTTTAAATTTTAAAATAATATAATTTTTGATTTAAATGTTAACTTTTAATCAAATTAGTAGTTTTAGACTCTTATCTATCAAATAAAATTCATGTGGATTATGAAATTATTAAAAAGTAAAAATAAAAAATTTATTGTTGAAATTGATATGAACAGTAATATATTATTCTGATTCACAACAACATTTTACTATTATAAAAAATATAATAAATACTAGATAAACTAACCAAAAATACACATACATAACATTTATAAACTTGTATAGCATAAAATAAAGTGTTTCTCGTCAAAAAAGTTTAGATTGTTGTGGTTATTCATGGTTGATTCTTCTTTACTCTCCCAACAATTTTGCAAAAAAAACATTCTGTAGAGAGTGGTGAGTTTTAGAGAGAGATAGAGATTCAACCAATAAATATAGAGATTCAAGCAAAAGTTACAGAAATCGAAACCGCAAACAGCGAAGCAACAACTAAAATCCCGAGACGCCGATGACGATCACCACCACCACCACTCCTCCGCTGATAAGCACCGCTCCAAGCATGGAAATCATCAAGACTGCGATGTCGATGATCATCATAGATCGAGAGACGAGAGGGACAATAGCAACTTAAGGCTTGAATGGCGTCGGACTTCGTTCATACAAATTTCAAATGTGTGATATATATATATATATATATATATATGCATGGATAATATTATCCAAAAAGAAAAAAAAAATTACTCTGTCCTTACTCCATTATGAATCTTCTTCTTATGAGGTTTATGAAACAAAATAAATTAGGCTGTATTTTCACTAAATAAAGGTCTAATGGAGGGGTTTTGGCTAAATTTCTCTTAGAAAAACCCCAAAGATTAAAAAGTATGAAAAATTACACTCCAGTCCCATAATTTGATTATTTTTTATTTTATTTATTGAAGAGAAAATATTTATTGTAAAAGAAATGGATTAATCCACTACAACGGTATTATAAGATTTCAAAAAAAAAAAAGAAGATAAATAACCTTCATGAAATAAAGAATCTAAACTTTCATAGAAGAGAAGAAAATGCCACCATAAATGAGGGAAACAAGCCTCCATACAAGAAAGATTATTGCATCAACAAACTAAAAATTAAGAAAATCAAATAGAAAAAAATAAAAATAAAATACCAAATCCAAGTTGCCACCAAACCCATTCAAAACTTCAATGCTCCGTAGCCTTCAACTTGGAATTTGAAAACCCTACCTCCGCTGGTTAAGATAGAACATTGAAGTTGAAGTGTCGACTAATATGAAATAAATGCGTTATCCAGCGTCAACTTTCGAACTGTGAGAAGATCTTAAAGTTTTGTACTCGAGAGTAGAAAAAGTAAGATGGTGATAGTCGGATTGGTAAGACAAACATCAAATTTAGGGAAAGGACCAGATCTGCAGAACGATCAGAGGAAGATCAAAGAGAGTGGAAGGGAGATAAAAGTGAAATCAGATAAGTAGGGAAACCACCGCCATTTTCCTCTTCCATAATAGGAAATTCAAAAAGAGAAAAACGAGAGGGATCACAATTTGATTCTTGTGTCAATATAATCTTCATAGTTTCAATTGTATTAATTTTGTTTATTATTATTTTTATTTTGTGACAATTTAGTTACATGATAATAACGGTTAAAAAAATGAATAAAAACTTGTAACATGGTCTAATCAAATGGAATGAATCATATCTTCAAGGATTGGATGAGTTAATAAAGTAACGCCCTGTATGACGATTGGTCTTGAGTTTGAAATATCTACCAACCTCTTTATAGCTTTCGATTGAAATTGAGGGATGAGAGGTAGGGTCTTGGCATCCTCCCGAGTTGGCTTCTAGGGTCGGATCCAAAAGGCCCAACCTTGGGGGTTTGTTGGTTACCAAAAAAATAAAAAATGAGAAAGCAATGAATCATTTTGAATTGAACCTCAATCTCTCAATTATTTTCAGGGGAGTGAATAAATTATTTTTTTCATTTATTTCAGTTCAATTTTTGTAATTTTTTTTTTATCAATTTAGTTACAATTTTATTTAATTATTTTGTTTTTTTTTTTTAGAACATATAAAGCAATTATATTAAAATAAAAACAAACAACATACAATCAAGAATAATAATTTTTTTTTAGAGGAACAAACAACTTAATAAGAACTACAAAACAACAAATAATGAAGGGTAAATTATAAATACACCCCTTGAGATTTGATTAAAATACGAATCGTACCCTGTGGTTCTGGAAATTACATTCTACCCCCTGAGGTTTCTAATTTCATAACAAATCGTCCATTTTGTTAATAAATCATTAAGTCCATTAACAATTTTTAATGATATTAGAAATATGTTTCAATTAATAATTTAGGTAATTTTATTATTGTATAGGAAAATAATTATGAATTTCATTTTTTTAGTTAATTCTATTAAATAAAAAATTCTAATAAGGGGATATTTGTAATTTTCCAAACCACATGAGTAATCTGTACTTTAAATAAACCTCAGCAGGTGTAATTGTAATTTACCCAATAATAAAATACAAAGTTGCCAAAAAATTAAAACTACTGATCTTCTTGGACTATTCGATCGTCTTAAGTTTCAAAAGATGGTGGCGGTGGAGGAAGTGTATTCATTTGAAGATTGAAATTCTGTTTGGTTTGGTTTTTTTATTGGATTAAACTAAAATTTATTTTGGTAATTTTTTTTAAAAAAAAGTTACTTACAATTTTATTATCTTTTGAGAATAGAAATAAAAATTACAAATTCCTCCCAAGAAAACCAGTGAGGCTTCATTTCACAAGATGGTTGGGACTAATTTAGTTAATTAAAAAATAAAATAAATTAAAAAATTAATAAGATATAACGTCACATTCAAATCATAATCATTTCACTTTTTCTCTCACAAAATTATAAAAAATAAAAAAAAAACCAAAAATTCATATCAAAGTAAAACTTTTTTAGCCAGACTAAAATAAGATTCATTCCAAAGGAAGGCTCAATACATCCTGTTTGGCATCCAACTTTTTATTTAAAAAAATTAAAATATCACATCATACACATCAATCTATCACTTTTTTTCCTGACAACTGTTTATTCAACTAAAACATTCATTCCAAACACACTAATCCTTTCTACCTCATAAAAAAAAGCGCAAACAAATTAAAAAATCACTAAAACGAGTCAAGTTATCAAAGGAGTAGTGAAAGGAAACAACCACAGAAGGTTATAAATATTAAATCCAAAGAAATCTAATGGCACACACTCCTCCAATGGTGTGTACCACCATATGCAACCGACCATAAATTGTCATAATTTTATTACAAAATTTCGTCAACGACAAAGTACATAATTTTATCACAAATTGACGTAATAAAAAATGTCATAATTAAGCCACAAATTTTCGTTATATGAACCACAAAATTTTGGACATTTTCTAACGCTAATTTGTAACGAAATTACGCATTTTATATTTGATGTTATGAAATTTTGTAATAAAATTACGTCAATTGTGGTAGGGTAAAAATGCTACATACCCTTGGAGGTTGCTGCATACCCTTGGAGGGTGTGTGCGATAGGGTTTCCAATAAATCCATCCCTAATTAGTCCTCACACAAAAACCATAAAAAGCAAGTGGGCAAATTTAACCTAATTTCCCCTTGATTTCAATTTGATCCTTATTATTTCAAATGCAATACATTTGTCCTTTAATTTTTGATCTTGTGTCTGGTCCAATCGTTAACAATTGATCCATTTTTAACAGAACAAACTCACAACAAAATACTTCCATAAGTCTCAACAGATACACATATTTGCTGTATCATTAACACATACAAACACTTCCTTACTTCACAAGTAATACACGAATTTGCTGTATCAACACTTCAATAGATACACAGAATTGCTGTATCAATGGAGTCCATCCCTTATCTCCTCCCACATAACATCCGGTTTAGGAGTCCATCCCCTATCTTCCCCTAAACCGTGGAGTACATCCCTTATCTCCTCCCACACAACACAACGTATATAAACAATTATCATATACATGTTCAATCAATACACAAATTCGATGTATTATTCCAATTGTCATATTCGATGACATATTCAATTGATTAGTTCCAGTTTGCCTAATCATCATGCATTGTCTACAACAATTACGACTATCATCCACCGATAACCCAAAGCAATTATTTCTAAACAGATAATAAATGCATCAATAGATAGTTTATCAACATTTTCAAAAGTGAGCAATTAATAAATCCAACTTCACTATTCCATCTCATAATGAGCTAATTTCATTATATTCAACTCAATTTCATATTCTCATAACAAATGTCATTAATTACTTAAATGACCCCATTATACCCAAACATGGCATTTTTTTTCCTTTTTCCAATATTGACCCAAAGGTCCAAATATCAACAACTAACATCAATAACCTCCTTTTTAGACCCAAAATAATTATATATGAGCCAAAAGAATAAAACCCCTCTTTTCATTATTACATAACTCAAACCCTAACTTCCCAAATCAAACCATCTATACAAATAGCTTAACATCTATGTTAAAGCATATAAGAATGAGTAGGAATTCCTACCTCAAATTCGGAGCTCAAAGGAAGAAGACGAAAAAATTCAAAGTGCACCAAATCCCAAGATTTTCGGATTAAAAGATAGTCCTCAACGATCCACACAATTTTTACAAAGGCCCAAGGTGAGGAAATCACTCCTACTAGATCAATCCCTAGAGAGAAGGTAAGGTTTTAGAGTAAGGTGCTCTCCAATGGAGGTTTTGAAAAAGTAAGAGAGAGAAAGGAAATCAAAAAGTGATCCAAAAAGTGAAATCTCGGAGTGTTATAAAAATCGACCCGCTCGAGCGTGGAAACCCCCGCTCAAGCGTCAGACACAGACTCACGCTCGAGTGTCAAAAGCGCCGCTCGAGCGTCGATTGCACAACTGTAGAAGTTTTGCAGACGTGGTCCCCGCTCGAGCGTCAAACTCCCCGCTCGAGCAGAGGAACAAAATCAAAAGGGTCACGCTCGAGCGTCAAAACTCCCGCTCGAGCGTCCGAAGACTTGCAGAGAAAAATACTGGGAGATGGATATTCACGCTCGAGCGTCAAAACTCCCGCTTGAGCGGAGAAGCAACAACGAAGGGCCCGCTCGAGCGTCAAAATCTCCGCTCGAGCGTGAAGGCCAAATTCTGGGCATCAACCTTTGGTTTCAAAGCACAGCCAACCTGTTTCAAACTTGCCCAACACAACCCAAGACTCAAATACAAGGAGTAAAGGATTCAAATGAGAATGAGACAACAACACATCCTCGGAACCGAGTCCGAAATACAATAAATAAAGAGAGGATAAACCAGGATCGCTATAAAAACTATAAAGAAAGGTGGGGGTTGACAGAGAAGGTGGGGCAGGGGGTTAGAAATGGTAGAGGTGAAGAAGAAAACAAAGGGGTTTAGAGATGATGGAGATGTCTTTATCAAAATAAGGCTCCAGATCCTAATGGATTTGGCGTATCCCTTTAATTTAATAATTTTTTTTTGTAAGGGACACGGAAGGGACACGGCATGGGACACGGCGGGGCTCATTTTTAATTTTGTTAATATTTAAGAAACAAAAAATGAGAGGGTTATTTTGTAATAATACAAAATATATACAACCTAGGTTTTGTTTGTTGTTGTGCTTGAATCTCTTCACTACAGCAAACTCAAACGGCGCTGATTCGACTGCCTTCAAAGCCCTTCAGTGACGCAACGAGACGAAGTCCTCCGGCGACGTGAGGCAATGAATAGTCCCTCCGGTGAGTCCTTTGTTCGATTCTTCGTCGTCTTCTTCTTCTTCATCATTTTTCTTCATTGATTCTCAGTCGATCTCCATCACCGAACGACCTGGCAAGTAGTAAAGCTCTTGTCTCTGTCTCTCTTCTCTCTTGTCTATCTCTCCTCTCTCAGTCGATCTCCATCTCTCTCTGCTCTCTTCTCTCTTTTCACCTCTCGCCTCTCTCTTGTCTCTTTGCCTTCTCTCTCTGGTCTATCTCATTTTTCTCTCTTCTCTGTTGATCAGATATTTATATATATATATATATTATATCTCTTCTCTTTGTCTACTTTCTTCTTAATTTTTTATTTATTTTATGATTAGATATTTATATATATATTGTATATTTTAATTTAATTTTTTCTTTATAAATTTATATATTGTAAATTTATTTTTATTATATATTTAATTTTTTCTTTATATAATGTTTACAATATATAGAACATATGTTTATAATGTTTAAATGTAATGGTCTTTATATACACATTAAATTAATATTAGTTTTTATTAATTTTGATTGTTTGGTAATATAAAATTAATCTACATAGCAAATACATAACATATATATTTTAACAAATAATAATAACACAAATGGTGATAAAGAAATCTCCAAACTAAGGATTAAAGAAGATATTTGGCAAATATCATGCTCACATAACTTGTAATGCCCCAAATTTCTAGCCCAAATGATAATACAACAATCATGGTTCTTTTAAGGAAAACCGAATATAAATTTCCAAACTTGCATTACATGATAAAATAGTTCGTCATGCAATAATACATTAATCCAACAACAAGTAAATAAACAAATAAATACCCCCAAGGGTTTACAAGTTTCCAAGGCTTGAGCCTGGTTACACAAAATGGTTATTCAAACCCACACATATACAGCCCTTGACTTACACACAGAGTCACAGCAAAATGAGAGTCTCGTACTGTCAACACACATTTCCTCGTCTTTAGTTAGGCGGCATCACCACATCTTTTCCTGTACAAAAATCCCGTAGGGTGAGCATAAAGCCCAGTAGGAAATCCTTAACAAAATATATACATTTTATACAAGTCTCAAGAGATGAAATGCACATGTCATGCTATGCCCCTTTTGGAAGATAAGTCACATTTTCATCTTTTGAAAACCATCATGCTCAATGGTGTCATGCAATTTCAATTGTTCAAAACTTAACAATTTATTTCAAGAGCGGTAAATACGACTCTGATAATCCCTAGGTCAGTGTCTGCAAGTAAACTATACAAGTACTACCAAATTGTCATTTTTACCGGCATTAACCGGAAGGCTCGACACCTATCCGCACGGGTTTTCGGTCTTTCACCCTAGACTCTCAAGCCAACTTATTCAATATCATTTACACCACCTATCAAGACTTACCAACATATTTACCCTAAAACCATTTCATGAAAACTTGTTTCTCAACATTCTTTTCTCAATGCAATTTTTCAAATCAACTTTCAAAGTTTAATGTAATCAAATGAATTGTTTTGCCAATAATACAAGATGAATATAAATACTTATTTTCCAATTCATCATTCAAGGAATAACACAATTTCCTCTTCTCAAGTATCCTCAACAATTAGTCATTTCAAGACTATTTCAACGTTTTGAACAATAATTTTCAAAATGAACAACAATTTTCGTATTCCCTGAAATTCATCATTTATATAAATATAAATAAGAAATTTTCCAAACATCTATTTATTTTGACACACAAAATAAATACAATAATGACATTCATGGATTTTCATTCTCTTTTAAAAAATTCCCAAATTCTAGGTTTTCTCACCTAAACTATACAACTCAAATCATTTGAAAGAAAACTTTCCAAAATCATCTTTTCTTTAATCAACGAAGATCAAAACCCATAAGATCATTTTAAAAGAACAAGAGACAAATTCACTTTCAAAATCGCTCAGCTTCTTGAATCAACAATCAATTTTCAAAGCTATCGAAAGATGATTTCGAAAATCATATAGATCTTGCAAATATATATATATATATATATAACTCTAAGAAAATCCCTACCACAAGTTTGGAAGAAAAAAAGAGATGAAACCCCCAAAATCAACGGTGTCGAAACTCGATCTTCACCGCACAGAGCGAAGCCCTTGAGATGATAACCAACTTTGGTAAAGAACTTAGGTCTAAATCCCAATGGATTTGGAGAAATCAAAGAGGGAAGATGACTTCTAGAGAGAGAAGCTCCCGATCTGGAATTCTAGAGAGTTTTAAAGAGAGAGAGGACTGAAAAAGTGATCTGAAATATCAGATTCACGAACTGATATAACATGGTCCGCTCGAGCGTGGAAAGCCCCATTATCAAATGCACTAACCCAGTACTTTTGTAGATAGGTCAAACTTCTGAAACCAAACATTCTCCGCTTGAGCGCATAAACGGCCGCTCGAGCAGACAAGCAACTTCGAATACATTTTGTACTTTTGCTTCGGGGTCGCTACCCCTCGACCCCGCTAGGGCGCTGCCCTCGAACCCGCCAAGGGGCGCTACCTCCTGGACCCCCGCAAGTTGATCAGGTAGCTCGATCCCCGACTAGCCCAGTTGAAGTGGCAAAACATGAAAGAAGGATTGAAACCGGGATCGCTACAATCTTCCCCCCTTAAAGAATTTCGTCCCGAAATTTCAAATCAAACTACCCAAACAAAGGGGTTTCTAGTGATCAAAGCCATGCTATTTCATTTTCTAATCACAATACTAACTCTCAACCAAATTCCACCATTTTCGCCATGGTTATCTCATTAACAACAACCTCCCAAATATGCATAAACATGAAATTTCCTAAAAAGTAATGGCAACTCTCAACAACCTTAAAACAACAACGCACATATCAACATGTGGTTAACAACTTTAAATACGTTTCCCTTAACACTAAGGAATATTACAAAGAAAAGCAACTTAAGCATTTTCAGACAAATCCGGATATTTAGAGCGGACTTCCGCTTTCCGTTCCCACGTTGCTTCTTCAACCCCATGGTATCTCCACAACACCTTTACCAACGGTATAGTTTTGCCCCGTAGCACTTGCTCCCTGGTATCTAATATTTGAACCGATCGTTCTTCGTAAGAGGCATCCTCATCTACCTCCAAGTCAACCCAATCAAGAACATGAGAAGGGTCGGGTTCAAACTTCCTAAGCATAGATACATGAAATACGTTGTGAACTCCTGAAAGTTGTGGCGGTAAAGCTAACCGGTATGCCACTTCCCCAATTTGCTCTAAGATCTCAAAAGGCCCAATGAACCTTGAAGATAATTTGCCACTCTTACCAAATCTCATCAAACCCCGCATTGGTGAGATTTTTAGAAACACATGGTCACCAACTTCAAAAGATAAAGGTCGTCTCCTCTTATCGGCATAACTCTTTTGTCGGCTTTGGGCCGTAGCTAACCTCTTTCGAATGAGAACAACTTTCTCAATTGTCTCTCTAACAATTTCCGGACCCAGTAATGGTGCATCACCCACTTCGGCCCAACAAACCGGTGATCTACAAGGTCGGCCATACAAGGCTTCAAATGGTGCCATCTCAATACTAGTTTGGTAACTATTGTTGTAAGCAAACTCAATCAATGGTAAGTGCCTTTCCCAAGGCCCCTTAAAATCAAGGACACAAGCTCTAAGCATGTCCTCCAAAATCTGAATGGTACGTTCTGACTGTCCATCGGTTTGAGGATGATAAGCGGTGCGAAGAGTTAACTTAGTTCCCAACACCTCTTGAAGGCTTTGCCATAACCGGGCAGTAAAACGAGGATCCCTATCCGACACAATAGTCATAGGGACTCCATGAAGTCGAACTATCTCTCTAATGTACAACTTTGACAGGCGTTCAACTGAGTCGCTGGTGCACATCGAAATGAAATGTGTAGACTTAGTCAACCTATCAATAATCACCTAAATGGCATCATTGCCTCGTTGTGTTCTAGGAAGCCCCACTACAAAATCCATGGTAATACGCTCCCATTTCCACTCGGCTATTGGTAAGGGTTGTAACAAACCCGCTGGTCTTTGGTGTTTGGCCTTCACTTATTGACAAGTAAGGCACTTCGATTTAAATAAAGCGACATCCCGTTTCATACCCTTCCACCAAAGCTGACGACTAAGATCATGATACATTTTAGTGCCTCCCAGGTGTACCGCAAGGCGTGAGTGATGGAACTCCCAAAGTACTTCCTCTCTACAAGATTCTGGTACAAACAAACGGTCTAGGTAACGTACGCTCAGATCCGAGTGAACGTTCAAACCTTTCTCTTCCTTCCCATTGGAAATCTTAACACGGATTGATTCCACATCACAGTCTCCTTATTGTGCCTCACCCAAATGCAAATCAAACTTGCCAATAACATCTAGCATATCCCATTCCCGAATGGCCACACTTGCTAAACTACTCACAGATTTTCGACTCAAAGCATCAGCCACCACATTGGCCTTCCTTGGATGATAGTGTAACTCAAAGTCATAATCCTCCATAAATTCTATCTACCTCCGTTATCGTAAATTCAAGTCTTTTTGAGAAAACAAATACTTTAGACTCTTATGATTAGAGAAGACTTCAAACTTCTCACCATACAAGTAATGCCTCCAAATTTTCAAGGCAAAAATCACCGCTGCTAATTCTAAATCATGGTTGGGGTAATTCTTCTGGTGAGTTTTCAATTGTCGTGATTCGTAGGCCATAACTTTGAAATCTGTTATATGCTAAGTTATGATTTCTTACATGATATCTGTTTACGTGAACGAATGTCCCATGTTTGAAATCTATTATGGCATCCATAGATAGTCCCAAGTCATGGGGGACGGTATGTTAATGCGGGTCCATGACATACATGTGATTACGAGATCTCATTAGCCACTTCATTGTGGTGATATGTGTTTAATCGGTATCCGGGACTGATTACTCTAGTCGGAAGACGTTATGTGATGTGTTCTATGGGATGTACCATTATTATGTTCAGATATGAGAATGATAATGTTATGATTTGTTTTATGATTATGAAATGTTCGGAATTCGTTTACTAACCTCTTCACCTTAATGTTATTCACTGGGCTTTAGCTCACTGTGTGTGTATATATGTATAGGTGGGCATTCTGGAGATCGAGCCTGAAGGCTTTTGTCTGGATCTGTGGTCTGTTGTCAGCCAACCATTGTGCCTCACGTGGAGGTTCCGAAAGTGTCACATGTTATAAGTTCTGGTTATTTTTTGTATATGAGGCTTGTTTGTTTTTGTTGGTTATACTAAGATGTTTTTAATGTGTGTGGGTATAATATAAGAATGGCATTTGGATATGTATATAAAGTTTTCAATACTCTGTTTCATATAAGTCTGCACAGCTCAATGGACAACTATATTTATGTATTTGCTTCCGCTAGCCCCTTAATTTTGTTAATCAGTTCAGAGGCCTTCGGTAATCCAAGGATTACTGGCCAGTTACGATGCTAAACCTATAGAGGCGGGTTTGGGTCATGATAGAGGGGTATCAGAGCACGAGTTATACCGTACGCACGAATCCATACGAGCTACAGGGAGTTTAGAAATACTTTAGGATTGCATTCATGTGCATTTGGATATTAAAGAACGATTTTTTGAGCATAAGTGAATGTGTGAAATTGTGGGAATTCTATAAAAAGAAACATGTGCCTATGTTGATTAGTACTCTGTTACTTGTGGAAAACGAAGATAGAAACTATGTGTGAGAACGGCAAATTTGACTTCGATATCGAATGTGAAATCTATGTAAACATGAACGTATGAAAGTAAAAGATCATGTGACCGTATCTGAATTGAAATGAAAGCATAAACGTGTCTGATATGAAATGAAAAATTAAATCAATGAGGACTTTCCCTATGTTAATAATTACCCTATTTATGTATAGGCAAATGGAAAGAACAAGGAATGTAGACGAATTTGAATCTTCTGATGTTAGAATTAACTGACTAGAAAGAATGGTCGAAGCCTTAACCGAATCTTTGAAACAACAGCAACAAAGGCAAATACACGTACCTGAACCAGTTAATTATGATATGATAACTCTGACACAGAAATACAATAAAATGAAACTACCAGAATTTGTGAGGGGTATTGAACTGTTAAAAGCCGAGGCTTGGGTTTTAGAAACTGAGAAAATATTTGAAGTATTTCCATGTACGGAGGCACAGAAAGTTTTGTTGGCAACGTTCACACTCAAGGAAGAAGCTAGGAGATGGTGGATGTTAATACAGAATGATAATGAGGGTATGACATGGGATAGATTTAGAGAAATTTTCTTTGAAAAATATTTTCCCCAATGCATCCGAGATAGAAAAGTATCTGAGTTTGAACAACTTAAGCAAGGTAATATGACAGTGGCTGAATATGAGGCAAAATTTACTGAACTAGCCCGATATGCACCCCATATGATAGACACTGACTACAAAAAGGCCAGAAAATTTGAAGGTGGGCTTGACCTAGACGTGTTTGACCGAGTTGGTGTTTTAAAATTGTCAAAGTATGTAGATGTCTTTGATAGAGCACTGATGTCTGAGGCAAACATAGCAGCTTTGAAAATATCAAAGTTATCATCATTAACTGAATTAGAGGGAAAGAAACAAAAGAAACAGAGAGTTGAACGGAACAATAATTCAATGGCTTCTGTGAATGAAAAATCTAAGGCAATGACTTTTGACAATGTAAGTCAGGGAAGCACTGTGAACAATGTTATATCTATTTGTAAAGAATGTGGGAAACAACATTAGGGTATTTGTCGCGGCCTGTTTGGAGCCTGTTTTAAATGTGGAAAGAGAGGACACTTGGCTAAATCTTGCCCGCGAACTCATCCGAACAATAATAGGCCTAATGCTAGTATGACTGGTTTTATTCCTATACCCTAATTCTAGAGATGTTTGGAACACTGAAACGACTGACACATGTATTACCTTAACTATGTGCAATGTGTTTGTGTGGGAATTTGTGTGGGGATCATATACTCCTTAACTTAATATAAATAGTGGACCTGTTGATTGAACCAATAGAATTATTGGAATTATGAACCCTAGTTATCGACTGTCTTGAAGACTTACTATTTAATGAAAATTTTATGTGAGATGCTCGAAACCTTATGAGCTTGATGAATCACCTGTGCTATGGGAATTGTTGGGACTTGTGAACAATGAGAATCTGCTGGGTTAGATCTTGGTGCCGTATTGCAACAATTTAGTATGAACTATTGTGTCTGACCTTTTGAACTATGCTCAAACTGTTAAACACGAGAACACACTATGATTGGCTGTATATGGAACATGTTTGGACTTGCATATATCTATACCTTTGCGTGAGAGGTTAATTGATTCAAACTCGACACACTCCTTGTATCTGCTGCACTTGTATCTAGACTGAGTAGACTTATGACTTGTTGCCTTAACTATCGTATCTGAAGAAACTATTTTGTGTCCTTCTGTACATCGAACTTGTGAATTTGTACTGGGAATGTTATTGGATTCTGGACATGCACATATATGACTATACCTTTGCTCAGAATGATGGATATATTATTTGTTTTGTTAACTAGACCGTTGGGACTATGACTCTGGAATTGTGTGACTAAGTAAGGACCCCAAGTGATAGACTCCAAACTGTATATTATGATTGCTGAAAATTGACAAGACCATTTGACTAGACCAGTGAGCCTATGCTTTAATGACTGTATGACTGATTTGGAACTTCTGTATGACAATTGCTATTGTGTGCCACTGAGGAACTTTATATGATATGCTGATGTACACTTTATACCTACATGAAAGACTTATTTGGGAAATTACCATATTGACTATGATACTTACCTCTTGATATGAACAACTGCACGCATATGCACCTACATGTGAACTTATTTGGAGAATGTAACATTGTATATGACCTGAAACTCTTTGATATGAACTATCATGACTTTGATGTGATTTTGAGAACTGATGAACTTAGAACAACTGTGGAACCACTGACTATGTACCTAAGCGAATGGGGTATGGAACTTTTACCTGATCTGATATGATAAAACTTTGGTTTGATGAGACCTTGTTTGAACTGATAGAACTTGTGTTTAATGACATATGCTCTGAACTTTTGTTTGATATGACCCGATAGAACTTTCATTTGATTTGAACTGAAGAGACCTTAACCTAATTTGAGAACCATTATTTGATTTGATTACATTATGGGGGACTATGAATTGCTCATGATTGACTGACTGAGATATGTTATTATGGAAAGGACTGAGAACTTGAATCAATTTTGAACACTTACGCAAAATGTGAACCGTTGATATCAGATTATGTGGTTATGAATAGCTTTTAACCATATGTCTATAACTGATTGGGAACACACGTGAATGGGATCATAGGAATTTACAACTTATGTTCTGGACATGGAAATGTTGTATGTATGACACGTGGTTAATTGTTCCAGTATTACTATTACTAACATAAACTTGTTTGAATGGGAGAATGATTGCTTATGCATTGCTGTACTTTGAGATTGATGCTATGGGACTTGTTGACAGCAGATCAATTTGATTGTAAACCCTGACTACTTAGAAGTATATGTAATCCGTATATTCTATGAATGACTGCTTCTGTGTTAACGCGTAGTGCACTTGAATCTGTGGGAGCTGAGACTGATGAGCAGAATATGAATGATTACTTTAGAATTATGTTTACTACGATGGGGTTAATGTATGCATTTGCCTTGTATACCTGATAACTTCTAAATGACTTGAATAACGATGGTGGATTGCTGAATCGAAAACCCAAATGAATAATGAATTGTTGAATGACTCAGAAATGAATTAATCAAGTCTCTGTAACACGCTGCATGACGAGGGAAATTACTTATGAAATAGAAACAGTGTGAATCTATGACGTCTGATCAATATTTGATATAAGTAATGTGAGTAACAACTTAGTATAGCTAAGTTCAAGATAAGATACTTTCTGTCTACGAAGTAAGATCTATTCAATGGAATGCTATGTTCATTATATGAATGATTGTCCAACTATAACAAGCATTTATGACATTATGCTATGATTCTAGTATGTTACAAGCTCCCGGTACCGGAGGTTCCTTATGGAATTGACAAGTTATCCGTACACGGCCGGAGGTTCTTCTATAGAACTGACAAGTATGACCTTTGATGCTTTGTATGTAATTTGTAGCGCTAACGGATGTAATATGTAAGATTAAGCATAAACTCTGATTTCTGTGTATGATTTACGATTTTGTTTTAGATACGAAGATATGATGAGATTTGGTTATGAACATATTTATGAATATGGTTATGCTTCTGTTCTATAATGAGTTGAAGTTATATTTGTGGTAGACATCTTTCTTTTTGATATAAAAAAAAAAAACTCAAGTTTGGAGGACCAAATTTCTTAAGGTGGGGAGACTGTAACAACCCCGATCCGCAATTAGCTACTTATCCGTAATTAAGAATGTTAATTAAGTGATTAAAATAATTATATGTTAATTGTGTATTTTTGCATGCTATTTGATTTTCTATCTGTTAATCATAGTACTATCTGTTGCAATTTCCGCTTAGAATATTGATTTGATAGCCTAAATGACGTCAGAAATGGAAATTGACCGCATGGTTGGGCTAATTAGAATTTTTAGAACATTATGGTAAGTTCAATTAAAAATTGATTCGGAACGATTAATTAAGTTGCGTTTGGCAAGCCTTATGTTCTAATTAATGTATTTTGGCATCATAGCTATATATTGAACACATTGAGCTCACTTGAGCTCATTTCTCTCATTCTTTGAGTGCAAATTCTGAGATTTTATTTTAGAGAGAGAGAGTGCAATTCTAGAGAGAGAAAAGAAGAGATTGAAGGAGAATTGAAGATCTTGGCTAAAATCCATCAAATTAAGCTAGAACAAGAGTGATTCAAGACTCTAGGTAAGCCTTTGGCTATTAATTCATGAAGATTATGTGTTTAAATGTGTAAATGAAGCTTAGAATGAAGAAGTGAGTTACAATTCATACATGCATGCTCATGTAGGTGTTAAATCATCATGTTAGCTATGAGCTTGAGCATTCAAAGTGTTATTGTGAATTGATTGGTACTTGCATGTTTGAATTATCATGTTTTGAACCTTGATTTCATGTTTTAAAAAGGAATTTCTTACATACATGGAGCTTATGAGCTCAATTTGTTAACTTCATGAGTTTTGGAGAAAAAAGTTTGAAAGATTTTACATGCATGTTTTGCTTCTTAAGTTACAAGATGAATTGTGAGCTTTTGGCAAACTCTTGGGCCATGATTTTATGAAATAATCCTTAATTCATCATATTTTGCAAGTTTACAATGTTATCTCAAGTTTTGGGGTGCAAGAGATGTGTTTTAGAGAGTTGTATTCATGTTTTGAACTTTGGGAGCAAATCTGGAAAACCCAGAATTTTGCCTCTCCGCTCGAGCGAAGGATTCCACGCTCGAGCAACCGCTTGCATTTTCACACTTCCGCTCGAGCAACAAAAGGTTGGCTCGAACGTAAATTGCATGCTCTCAGGAGTTTGTGTGTTTGGAAGCACGCTCGAGCGACGAAAGTTGTGCTCGAGCGAGGAATTGTGTCTCACGCTTGAGTAACCGTCGAGCAGAGATTGCATGCAACCAGAACTTTTTCACATTTTGCAGACCGCTCGAGCGGAGGAGTGTGCGCTCGAGCGACCACTCACTTTCGGTATGTCCGGTCGAGCGAAGAAAGCTACGCTCGAGCGAGACCCCTGTTTTTAGCAAATTTTGAAAAATATTTTTAAGTGCATTTTGGCATTCTCATTGCATCTTAGGCATTCCTAAGCCTTAGTTTAGCCATAGTAATGGGATATGAATTAGAAACACACCAAGAAAGGAATGTACTAAGTTAAGTGATTACAAGTGTGTGTTTTGATCAATGTGATAAGAAAGAACAAGAAACAATGTAAAGAAAGCTAAGCCGTGATGGCCGTACGAATGTGTAATGATAAGATATTTTATGTTATGTACTTTGTGGTTGTAGGTCAAGACTCGAAGATTGATTGACCGTTTACGGGAACCACTGTGAGTAACATTTCTATAAAGATATGTTCATATGAATTATGTTCCAAATGTTATATGCTAAGTTATGATTTCTGACATGATATCTGTTTACGTGAACGAATGTCCCATGTTTGAAATCTATTATGGCATCCATAGATAGTCCCAAGTCATGGGGGACGGCATGTTAATGCGGGTCCATGACATACATGTGATTACGAGATCTCGTTAGCCACTTCATTATGGTGATATGTGTTTAATCGGTATCCGGGGCCGATTACTCTAGTCGGAAGACGTTATGTGATGTGTTCTATGGGATGTACCATTATTATATTCAGATATGAGAATGATTATGTTATGATTTATTTTATGATTATGAAATGTTCAAAATTCGTTCACTAACCTCTTTACCTTAATGTTATTCACTGGGCTTTAGCTCACTGTGTGTATATATATGTATAAGTGGGCATTTTGGAGATCGAGCCTGAAGGCTTTTGTTTGGATCTGTGGTCTATTGTCAGCCAACCATTGTACCTCACGTGGAGGTTCCGAAAGTGTCACATGTTATAAGTTCTGGTTATTTTTTGTATATAAGACTTGTTTGTTTTTGTTGGTTGTACTAAGATGCTTTTAATGTGTGTGTGGGTATAATGTAAGAATGGCATTTGGATGTGTATATAAAGTTTTCAATACTCTATTTCATATAAGTCTGCATAGCGCAATGGACAACTATATTTATGTATTTGCTTCCGCTAGCCCCTTAATTTTGTTAATCAATTCAGAGGCCTTCAGTAATCAAAGGATTACTGGCTGGCTACGATGCTAAACCTATAGGGGCGGGTTTAGGTCGTGACACAATCACAACTGCTTTTTGAAGGATCAAAAAGATAGAAAGGGGATGAATTAGGGAAAGAATCAGTGTTTGCCTATAATATAGAACTGATAAAAGAGTTTTGATTATTGAGGATTCTACAAAAAGAAGAGTTAAGAAATTCTTTAGCTGTTAAAAGAGAAGAGAAGATGTCTTTGGCTAAGAATAAAACTTGTCGATGTGTGAATTTCTTACCACAAAATAAACTCTGTCTCCTAACCTTCCAAATTGCCCAAAGGATAGCAATAATCTGAAACAAGATCTCGAAGTCATTATTAATAGATAGATTAAGATGTGAAAACCAATAGCCCAACCAGTAGGATACAGGATTAGCAATGTTTGAGGGTGTAAATAAACCCAAAGAAGAACCAAACCACACTTGTTTGACAAATTCACAACTTAGAAACAAGAGAGTGGCAGATTCTAAGCCAGAATAATAGACGGGATGCCAAATTTTCATGAAAACCCCTAACGACCAAGTTTTGTTTCACAGCTATTATGGCAAAGTTGCCATATGTAGCTTGCTTTTCGTGCTCCTTTCAGACATGATAGCCCTACAGTTCGGACTTCCGTGGTTCTGAATCTGATTTCATAAGTGCAATGTGAAATAGATAAACACAAATGAGTCCAAATCCAGCAATTTGTTTGGAAAATTAATTTTGAATCAAAATGCCAAAAATGGACTACTTTGCCAGATTACAGAGTCGCCACCTAAATATTTTTGAGAAATTTAGAAAACTCGAGACTCGTGCCAAAGGCCACTTATTCGTCATTACCAAAGTGTCTCGGCTTGGGAACTTTAGATACGAAAAGGAAAGGTCATGAATTGAGTACCCCACTCGCCCGATCAAAGATCGGCCTCTACTAATCATGATGTGATTCTTATTTACATTATATGCTATTGTTCCGATTTATTAGGCTAATTTTATTAGGTGATGCACACAAGTATAGACTAATTTGCAAAATTTGGAACATTTGATTTCATGTTTGTTTAAAAAAAATTATTTTGAATACGCGTCACTTAAAAAGATGAGCTCATACATTAATCAATTTATCCCAATTTTAGCAATTAACCTTCATCCACCAGTATTCAAACAAGTATATCAATTAAGCACCTAGCCTCATGGTATTATGCTTGGCATGGTAACAATCTCACTTTTGCGGCATGCTAAAACAATAAGTGCTCACCTAGTACTCCAAGGCAAGCCAAATAAAGAAAAATGATTAGAAAATATGCATGTTCCTAAACAATACAATGTAACTAATGCAACGCACACATTTATGCAACTTTTGTAGGCTTGGCTATGAGCATGGTATATGATCCAATTCAAGACATGTGATAAATCACGTTTTCAAGCAATGAAATTGAAATTAACATCGGTTAGTATGATGAGCCAAAGCCAAATGTACATGAAACAAGTGTATGTGAACATGGGAATGTTAAGTTAATATGATGCTCTATGCTACCATCATAAGCGGGTAAATAAAAGAGAGAAAAAAATGGTGGTTGGAAAACATACACCATTATTACATATTTGCCCTCATACAAGAGGGTCCGAATAAGTGTCCAAATGTCTGGATTAACTAATTATTACAAATTCGAATAAATGAATTAAACTAGTTACTTATTACATATTTGAATGAATTCTAAATTAACTATCTATCTAGCTCTATTTACAACAAGGGTATGATGACGATACTAATCGTAACAACAATACATGAAATTGCAACAACAATAATATTTACATCAATGATAATTATAATGATAATATTAATACAAACAACAAGGAGGCACAATGATCACATGCACAGTGTCCAGAAGCTGCTCTGTCTGCCCAGATTGTTCTGCCTCACCCTCAGCCACTGCCCTCTGTTTCTGCCAAAAGGTCTCTGCTTACCCAACATTGGGAGCCGGTCGGCCCCAAATGAGACCCGGCCGGGTCAAAAAAGTGCCAGCCATGCCTTAATTTTATGCTCTGAGGTGAGAACAGTGAAGACAGAGCCTTTCTAGGCCCTGTTTGTCCCTTCTGCCCCTTTCTGTCATGGAAAACTTAAGAGAAGAGCGAGTTCGAATCCGAAATCACCAATAAGCACAATTTGATGGCTTGAGGATTTTGGGCACGACAAAATTGAATAAATGCAATGGAGACGACCACCCATCCCTCTCATCATGGAGGCTCAAAGAGGGAGATAGACACGTTTCAAGTTTTGTCAAAATATCATGGATTGATAAGTGACAATTCTTGAAGCAATGGACTCGGCATAACGTCCGGCCGAATCCAACCAATTTTATTCATCTTCTTTATATTGGTTTCATTGATTTTAGGTCAATTTTTATTAGTCCTTTCCATTACTTAATCAATTTGTCTGAAATGATGTTTAAGTCCACTAAATGAGAAAAAATGTCGAACGAAAAATGATCCATAGCATGAAAGAGAAATTATACATTGACGATGAACTTCCGTAGAGATTAAGCCATTGAGCATAGATTTTTTTCTCATGCCTTGAACAACAAACACTTGTTTGAAATAGCTCTTGAACAAAAGAAAAGAAAAATGGAGGGAGGGTGCAAAAATGATTATGCAAAGTTGATTATTTAAAATGAAACTCTTTGCATGAAAGCTAAGTAAATAAAGCTATCAACTCAAATGACTCGGTGTCTAAGGCCTAAACAACCGAAGCCATGAGAACTTACAACACAACAAGTATGATATTCAAAGCATAAGCTATTTAAATGAATTAAACATCCCATAACAGCCCTTAAAATGTAATATATATATATAAAAGCAAGAGAAAGTAAGTAAAAAGAGTAGAGAAAAAACTATGGAACAAAACCTAAGGAGGGGTGACTAACCCCTCCACTTTTTGCAATTTTAAATCACATTTTTCAACCCCAAAATAGTCCAAGAACAGTCCCAAAACAGCCCAAAAACAGTGGCTAAAAGTGTGTTTAAAGAGCGCAAAAAGATAGACAAAAGCAAGAGATATAAAACTAGTATGCAAAATCAAGGGGAGGTGGCTAACCCCTCAACTTTTGAGACTTTTAAACCATGTTTTTCAGCCTTTTTAAACATTGAAAATCAGTTTAAAAACAAAGAAAAGAGTGCAAGAACAAAAGGTATGAGCTATGAAATAAGGTGCAAGAAAGAGTGTTAAACCTTTCTACCTTTGGTAGCTATTCAACCCCAAATTCCAACATTTAGAATGGATCCAAAACAGTAGGGAAACACAAGAAAAAGATTGAAATGAAAGTAAGGAAAAAGGTGAAAAGCTTATATCTCTTGAAACAGAGGATGCTTCTTAGTTAACAAACTTGATTCAAAACACCCTCAAGGTTCTGAAATTCAGTTTGAAATCTCAACAAAAAGCTCCAAGAACAAGCTCTAATGGTGTGTGTATTGTTGAAAAAGGTTTAAAGGTGAAGAAAGGTGTTGAAGATGAAAGGGGGTCTTTTTAGCTCTTCAAAGCCTTGGGAAAATTTGCTAACCCTCAATTCTGAAGGGAGAGGTCGAATTTATAGAGTTTGAGCCAAGTTGGCCAAAAATATCTTCAAATAAAGCCAGTTGTCCAATTCCCGCCAGCTATCTGTTTAGCGCTATTGGAAGTCGGCCGGCACTATTGAGAGCCGGCTGAACCCAAAAATGAAAGGCCAGCTCTAAAAGGCACAAATTCACTATTTTTCATTGAAAGCGGCTCTAAATGAGCCACGACCGGATCTAAATGGACCCGGTCGGCTCAAAAAATTTACATTTCAGACCCGACTTCAAACGGGCATATCTCCCTCATCCGGACTTAGTTTTAGGTGATTCTTGAGTCTAAATTGAAGCCCCGAAAGTCTAATTTCCAATGTTGTGGCCTCACATCTAAATTCTAAGTGTAAAAAGATATATGTCTAATTTAGTGAAGGCTGCTCATTTCTATCTTAATAGATTGATGCTCAACCTTTTCCTAAACTAGTTTTCTTCCATCCCCTCCTATTTCCTTCAACTCCAAACCTATAAATAAGATGTTTTTAAATATTTTTCAAAGAGTTCACCTCCCTTCCATGTATCTCCACTTTTTCCTTACTCGGTTTATCGAAAAGTGCAATATTTTAAACAAAATGCGAGTCTCGGAACATCGTAAAAACATTTGGAAAAATATTTTGAAAAAGAGAGTTATAAGGTTTAAAATAGTTTTGGTCAAAATGGGGTATAAGGTTTAGGACTAGACCTTGAATCCAAATTTCTTCGCTGAGAATTCAAAAGATTGCACAGTGTAACTTTCATCATCGGGTGTTTGGAATAAAGCGCCCAAGTCGTAAGGGTGGTCAAAAATGGGGTGTCTACAGGTGTCTATACCATATAAAAAATCAAATCTTTTAGGATAGAGGTAGGGACCAAATTTGCTTCCAAGTAAATTTAGGCCAAGTAGGATGAATCACCTTGTCAAAAGAAGAAGTGCTCCTAGAATAAGGCTGAATGACATCACCTCTAGAAATTTGCTCTGTTATAGAACAGTTTGTAGACTTTAAATGTTCTAAATGATGATAGGTAGACTTTAAATCTAGCCATTATAACAGTTGTTGGGCCATAACAGCAAGAAATACAGACATGTGACACAAAATTTAAAGAGCAATATTACATATATTAAAACTCTTACTAAAAGAATGGGTGTTTTGGGAAGTTTGTAAAAAGCTGACTTTTGGCTTTTTACCAAGCTTTTTAGCTTTTTTGAAAAGTGATTTGGGAAGTTGGTAAAAAGCTGGCTTTTTGCTTTTTGGGTTAATATTTGTTTATGGTGTCAAATCACAGTAAAATGACCAAACACCCTTACCCAACTTTAGAATTTTACTTTTTTACCCATTTGTGTGTTTTAACAATTTTTTGGGAATGTAATATTAAAATTTTTCAATGTTACGCAGTTCAAATTATAAAAATTTAAAAATTCAATGTTATACAACACATCACATGAAAATTACAAAAATTATTAAAAATTCAATGTTGTACTACAGCCCAAGTTGACGCCGATGTCGCACCAGTTCATTTTGAATTGATTTCCTCACTTCATTCATATGTATGTCATCATCGCCCTCTGGTTCACCATCATCGCCATCACAAACACCCCCAACATTTGCCATGTCGTTGAAAGTAAAATCCTCTACAGTCGCAACCCTATTGAACGCTTCATCGTCGTTAGAGTGTCGACGTATAAAATTATGTAGTGCCATTGAAGCCCCGACCAATGGCACCTAAATTTTCCCAAAATCATATCGAGGCATGTTATGTAGGAATCCCCATTGTGCTTTCCATACTCCGAACGTACGTTCAATTGCACTCCATAAGGAGGAATGCACTATGTTAAAAATTTTGTATGCATTTCTTGGTCATCCAGTAGCACAAAACTCTTCCTGGTGATAGCGGCATCCCTTAAATGGCGCCAAAAAGCCTTTTTGGTTCTTGTACCCCACATCAACAAGGTAATATTTTCCTGGTTGTAATTTGATAATTTTGCATTAGTAACATCATTACAACTATCAAGTGCACACAACTAATACAAAAATTGACCAGCCCTTATTCAACTAACCTTCTTCTGGGTTGGGGAATTGTTTAGCCGGGTCCTGTGTTACTTCGTTAAAAACTCTGCCGTTGTACATACTACCCTTCTATCCGCAAGATGTAAAAGTAAAACACAAGTCGAAATCACACACTGCGAGTATGTTTTGCGTGTGTTGTCCTTTACAGCCAAAATATGGTACTACCTCTCGCGGCGAGAGATGTGCCTCAATGTCTGTGCCATCAAGTACGCCAATACAGTCCTACACAAGCACACAAAGCAATTGCGTAAATGTAAAGGAGAAATGCTTTAACCCGAAAATTGTTCTCCCTTATTTTCTTAATGTGGTTACTATTCATGAAATGTTCGAAAAATGATTACATTCACTCTGAATGGAAAATATTTTCATCAGGACTCTAAGTACGGATGTCTCTGTGTTGTGACCTTGTCGGTCGACAGTGTGCAATCGTGAACAACTTCATCGCTTTAAGAACTCGCATTACATGACGCCATATTATTTCCCATGAGTGTTAGAAGCAGTCTTCAATATCCCAACTCGTGAATCCCCGCAACACGAATATGAACATGCCGACACTTTTAACTATGTCCACACCATGGGGATGTTGTGGCAGTGGGAGGCCGAAATCCTCAACTAATGTCTTGCACAACAATAATAACATATCCTGTGACATCCGAAAATTTCGCAAAAATGCTTCATTCTGACCTCAAAGCATCTCCTCCATCCACATGCAACCAGTCAATAATGATGTGTGAACAGAGTCTTGTCAACATACGCGTACTCATTGGCAATGCGTACAATTTCCACCCAAATCATTGATGTTGTCAATTCCATTTTTTCGATCGGCTCTCGTTTCCACGCATTTATTTGGCCATTGCGTACGACTCCTGAGCTAGTACCCTCTTGCGAATCCATAGACGTTAAAAAATATAGAAAAACAAGTTACAAGCTGTAGTTCACATTCGCAACATGGTATGGACTCGGCTTTTTCCGCGCCTTGCCTTTCGAAAAGGGTTTGAAAAGAAAGCCTCACAGTTTGGACTCCCGCGGTTCTGAATCTAGTCTCATAAGTGCAATGTGAAACTGATAAACACCAAAGAGTCCAAATCTGGCAAACTTTTTTAGAAAATCAATTTTAAGGCCTCATTTGGGAAGCGACCGGTTTAGCCAAAAAGCCAAAAAGTTACTAAAAAAATCAAAAAGCCAACAACCCATACTAAAAAGTCAAAGATTCTCTTTTCTCTCTACTTTTTGCACATCTTTTCGTAAAAAGCCAAAAAGTCATCCCAAACATATTAGTTTTTTTTACATCACATTTTAGCAAAAAAGCCAAAAAATTACTAAAAAAGCTTGTTCCCAAACGAGGCCTAAATCAAATAATGCCAAAATTGGACTACTTTGCTAGATACAGAGTCAGCACCTAAATATTTTATTTTTGAAAAAATTTAGGAAACCCTGACTGGTGCCAAAGGTCATGTGTCCGTCATCACCAAAGTTGCCTCGGCTCGAGAACTTAGATACGAGAGGCGAAGGTCTTGAAATGAGCACCTCCGCTCGCCCGATCAAAGATCGGCCTCTACTAATCATGATATGTCATTTTATAAATGTTACGTGTTCTTATTCAGGTTATTAATCTAACCTTAATATGTGATGCGCACAAGCAAATATAGACTAGTGTGCTCAATTTGGAACAAATTCAACTCATGTTTTTTTTCAAAAGTGGTTTGACGTTGCCACCCTCAAGTGGGCTTAAAACAGGATTTTGCCACAACAAAGTGGGCTTAAAACGCACATTCGTTGAATTGTTCCAATTCAGACAACAAGCCTTCTACTACAAGCATGCATTCATGCAGTTTAGCACTTAAGCACATAGCCTCATGGCATGCATGCTAATCATGACAATATAGTAATCACACTCAAGCAAGTATGCTAAAGTATAAAACTCATCGAGTATTCCAAGCCAAAAACAAAAACTAGTTAGAAATATGCATGATCCTAACTATACAAGATGTCTAATGCAACGCATGCGAAGAATGCAATTAATAGGCTCGGTTACTAATATGGCATATGAATCGATTTGAACAACATGCGATAAACACGTATTCAAATAAGATATTGAAATAACGATGCAGTTTGAATGATACACCGAGTCTCAATGCATGCAATGCGAATGAATGGATGCAAACATGCAAGCATAAGGTATGCTAATTGAAAATGTCCCTAATCTAACCATCAAAGGCAGGTAAATAAAAGGGAAAAAGACGTGGGGTTGGAAGACATACACGCACGCACGCACACTTATTACAATATTATGCCCTCACGAAGGAGGGTCCGAATGAATAAAACTAACTAACTACTTAAGCTAAGCTAATCTAATTAAGCTAATTAACTAATTATTACAATGCTTGAAATGAATACTAACCATCTAAGCTAATTAAACTAAATTAATTAGGCTAAACTAGTTAAATATTACAACCCAACTAATTAGCTACAACTAATTGAACTATTACAATACAATTCATTATACTAATGAAACAATTAAATAACAACGCATTTGATGTGAGCATCAAGGAAGATGGATAGAGATTGCATGCGCATCGCCTGAAAGCTGCTTTGTCTACCCTAGACTGCCTCTGCTTCACCTTCAGCCACTGCCTTTGTTTCTGCAAAGCTGCACTGTTGGCCACACACCAAGGGCCGGCCGTGCATTACTAATGGCCGACCGGGCCTACAAAGGGCCGGCCGTGCATTGATTTGGTGCAAACTTTGTTTTTGTGCTCTGAGGTGAAATCAGTGGAGATAGAGCATTTTCAAGCTCTGTTTTTCCTTCCTTTCCTCTCTGTCATAGGAAAGCCTTAAGAGAAGGTTGGCATTGAATCCAAAACCATCAATGAGCGATGTGATCGCTTGATGATCTTGGATTCAATTTTGGACCAAATATCAATGAATACGATGCAAATAGACCACCCCTCCCCTTTTGTCATGGAATGAACTCAAAAAAGAGGAAGCCGAGATGCTTCAAGGACATCAAAAACACCATGAATTAATGCTTGATAACCCTTGACACAAAAGAACTTGGCATAACGTCCGACCAAGTTCAAGCTATTCAAGCCATTTTCTTTATGTGTGTTGATCTAAATTTTAAACCATTTTTATTTAACCTTACCATTCTTTAATCCATTTGTCCATGGTGATGGTCAAGTCCTCTAAACAAGAAATAACGTCAAACGAGAGGTCTCTCTAAAACATGAGAGAAAGGCTACACCGTTGACGATGAATCTCCTAAGAGATTAAGCCACTAAGTGTAGGCCATTCTTACATGTTTCGAGCAACCTCGATCGGTTGAAATCATTCTTAAATACAAATGATAGATGGTTGATTGATTGCTTAAAGTGAGACGGAAGTAAACAACACAATACAAGTTATTTATGCAAACTAATGAGGCAACAAACAAACTAATCAAAGCATGAAACAATTTTAAAGGCTTGGACAGCCCTAAAACAGCCCCTAATAGGCTAAAAATAGTGCTGAAATTACACTACAAAAGCCCAAAAAAAATTAAGAAAAATAGGAGAGAATTAAAGCCAGCAAGCAAGCCTAAAGAGGGGTGGCTAACCCCTCCACTTTTGAAACCTCAAAGCATGTTTTTTTTTAGCCTATTTTAACCTCTAAAAATCAGTTTTGACAAAGAAAGAGAGTGAAAAGGAGAAGAGTTTAGGTTATGAAATAAATGTGTAGAAAGAGGAAGTTCTTTCTACGCTTTTGGTAACCCTTCCAGCTCAACTCCAACACTTCAAACAAGCTCAAAAACAACCAAAACAACAAGAATGATGGAGTAGAGAACAAAAATGAAAGCAAGGAATGAGAAGGCAAGCTTATACCTTTCAAGAAGTTAGCTTGCTTTTAGAGTTTCAAACTCAAATTCAATATACTCTCAAGCTTGAATTACACTTCCTCAAGATCAACCAAGGCTTTAGGATAATCAAACAAGGTTGTGTAGGGTGTGTAGTGATGGTGTAAGCAAACTAGGTTAGCTCAAAGGATGCCTTGCAATAGAAGAAGGAGGAGTCAAGGCTCTCAAGGTATATATCTCTTTTCTAGATATTTTTTTCAACCCTCAAAACAATCCCAGAGCTTCGGTTTTATAGAATTCGAGCTGAAAAGGTGAAAAATATCTTCAAAAATGGACAGCTGGCGGCCTCCCGCCCAGAATAGTGTTTATCGCCATTGAAGGCCAGCCAGCCATTCATAGCCACGGTCGCCTATCACCAATGCACGGCCGGGCCTTGATGGCCTCTCCTGTTTTTTTGGTTCAAACTTAGCTCAGGGTGAGAAATGGTCTAGAAATGAGACCCAAGGGTTCAAACAAGGTAAATGTTGAAGATGTGAAGCTATTTCGGAAGCCTAATTGATTCCGAATCGCTGCGAATTCGCAATTCAAATTTCATCATCGAGTGCACTGAATCAAGCGTCTAAGTCTTGCGGGCAGTCAAAAGTGGGGTGTCTACACATGAGTTGATCAACTCCATCATATATAGCACTTGTTTGACATCTTCAAGTGCACATATCATACTGTGGCCATGTGATTACCCAAAGATGAAATAGGTGACAATGCCATGTGAATGGTAGTACATTCCCCAAGTTTGTACAATTTCTAGTCTGACTGCTTCTATCTAACTGAGCAACCAAGTTTCATTTGCTTCTGATTCACGTAAGACACATCAAATAACCTAAATATTACATCAGACATTTTAGTTAAAATTATTAAGTAAAGAAATCTAAAGAAATAAATAAATCGAACAAAAATTGGGAATTAATAACTCAAAACGGAAATATAAATAACTAAAAAACTACCACCAGAAATTACTAAAGCACAAATAAATACAGAACTGGAAAAAAAAAAAAAAAACAATGACCACGAAAATATATAAAGCAATAAATAAAGAATTGCACTATACAAAAATTAATCAATGACCAGGAACATTTTTTTCTAAATATAGAACTACAATTACATAAATATAAATAAGTAAATAAATAGAACGAAAAAAAAAACTATATAAATATATACATAAATGCAAATAACTATATGCATACAACAAGGGGGGGGGGGGAGGAAAAAATTACAACGACAGATATATGCCATACATAAATCGACCACAAAGTTACAACATAAATAAATAAATACAGAGATACCATTTAAGAAATAAATAGAACCACAAACCAGTTAATAAGAACCAAAAAAAAAAAAAAATACCTACAAACAAAAACAAAGTTGAACCTATGTTTTCACTACATAGGGCCTGAATAAAAAAAAAAAAAACGTACATGATGCACCAAGCATAGATTCCATGGCCATGATAATTTTGCATAACAACCATGTGACACAACAGTGCCATCTTGTGGCTTGTACACTCCCAGACAGTACCCAAGTCTTGAACAATGTGTGAAAACCTAACTACTGCATCCAACAATTATAAATAAACGTCCAAAGAAAAAAAAAAGAATAGTTTCGAATGTGCACCACAGAAAAAAAAAATTGTTATATAAAACAGTCGACGAAAATAGCAACTGAAAATAAACTACAGTCCCATGGAAGTAAATACTAAATGACAATCCAAGCACAGACGCCTAGTCCAAGTCAACAACACCATCACTCCTAAACAGCTGTGTCCCCCGTTCACGATCCCTGCCAACATTGGCCAGCGTGCAAGCACACTTTTATATCAACTGGTTCGCAATGTAATCCATGGAGAAGGCCATGATGATGTCTCGATTGTCGGGTGAATCCATTATGCCGCATACGAATGAGAATAACTTACCGTCGGGCTCCAATCCAGGCGTGCTCATAAGCCTTGCAAGACAGTCCCCCACAGTGTTCTCACCATTTCCAGTGACAACATATTGCGTAGTTTTTAGCTCCCGGCTTTGTTTGCTGACTGCTGCCACGAGGTTCTCCATGCTACTAGCGACAATACCAAGCATTGGCTGCTTGCGACGTTTTGCATTAGCTGATCCGTCCGCGGCTGACTGCGGAGGAGAATCGTTGAAGAGGGAACTATCCACCACATTCTCCCTGACAGTGTCATGGCCCAACTGTGGTGGTGTGCTAGCACTGAGAGGTTCCATCCCGCTGTCCTCATTGGCATTGGTCGTAGCAGCAGCATCATCACGGACTTCAGTTGGAGTCCATATATGTTTCCCAGTAGCAACTGCACCAGAGTACACTTGCTCCATGAGCTCCAAGTGCTCTAGAGGCTTGGTCTTGAACTTAACACATCGGTTGTTCATCTGAGACAGAAGAAAACACATATGTAAGCAAAGGTAGAAATGTATTTGCTGGCCTGAAAGTGTAGCACCAATGACAGTAAAAGCAAATAACACTTAATTACATAATTGAGAATGTGCACCAACCAACTGTACTGTTTTACTTTAACGAATTAAATGTTATAATTAACCAGTGAATAAATGTAAGCATAGAATTAAGTGTACACATGGCAAGTTGTGCGATGCCGAAAATATAATAAAAAATGTTGCAACAGCTAATGAAAACATTACAAATAATATTTGTAAACGTGCCACAATTAGCTCGTTGGATAACATTAGTATATTAAAGAAGTGCTTTGATTTGTAAAAATAGTATCGTAAACAACATATGGCACCACAAATCACAAATACTGGTACAAGAGTAATGGGAAAAATAAATGGTTGCACTACATACCGCTTGCATTTTGGCCCGCCAATGGTCAGGCACAGTGAACAAACTTGTCTCATGGTCGTATCCAAGCCCTGTCAAGCCATGGTTGGCATTCTCCAAATTCTGCCACGCTACCCAATCTTTCTTTAAGTTGTCAAATTTGTTTTTCATTTGTTTGGCCGAATGCAGCAGTCCGGTTTTATCCAAAATTTGGTTTGCAATGTTCTTATACCCAGTCATCGACAATCCGCACAGCTGTCAATTACCAACTTCCATTTCAGCAATGACGATTGAAGAAACAGCTTTGTATTGTCACTGTCGAATTGGCATTTGTGGACTGGTTGTTGTTGGGATGTTGCGATAGCTTTACCTCGAGTCTTGGAAAGGGTACGAGATGATGAACGGTTCGTTGCCATGAGCAGTGCGCTTGGTGTAGCAGGAGTTCGGAGAAATACAATCCTGCTTGTAAATTTAATGAATTATCAGTTTAAAAGAAAGTAGAGTACATATTTTTTTCATGTCCGAATGTGAAATCAAAGTCGATAGACAATTACTGAAGTTATACAACAAGTAATAGTACAAAACGCCAAAAGAGAAAGACGGTTTCTACAACACGTTGGGGAAATGTTATGTAACAAAGGACGAACACATAACTGACAACAAGTACATAGGTGATACAAAAAGAAACTATGAATGTAACAACATCCATGACAATGCATTACATACGAAACAACAACACCAAAACAATGACGCACAAAACACCGACGACAGTCCTAAGCATACGTAGGCTCTGATCTATGTGAACAACGTCTGCCCGTAACCCCATATCGACAACATTATGTGGGTGGTTAGTAGCAAATCTGTTTCTGTGAAACTCGTCACACCAACCAACCCACGCAACACATCGCTACCGTACAAAAGTGAAATAGATAGTTAGCATGCATGCTATGCAACAAAACAACAAATGAACAACAACATGACTAACGACATAAGAGAGGGGCAACACAAATGCATCGTACGACTAGGGCAAACGTAGTACGCACGACCAGGGTTTTTGGTAGATCTGAATATCTTGACAACGCAATGTCCAAAGCCATATGCACATATCCTCAGTGGCCATAATGAAGTGACAGCTGACATGGTGGACGCCATCTCTATAATCCTTTTATTTTTTGGACATGTTATAAATTGAACTAATATGATGTAATGTGAACAATGAAAGAGTATAAGTGAAAGAATGAACACTATATGAACAATGTCAATACAAATCCCTGAATCTCATGTATTGGACATATATGTTTTTTTAATGACATAAATGTAATATAGGTTGAACAAATTAGATTCGTGTTTGGCTTCATTAATTGATGAGTAGGGTGTGTTTTTTTGGGGGCTTTTTTTCAACCTAATGTTGACCTAATGTTGAGCTACAAAAGAGGCTGAATGTATCTTCTACACAGTTGCTGTATCAGTTGGCTTCATTTCAGGATGCAAAGCTCTTTGTCTAAGGCCCATTGGTTGATCAATGCTTCACTGTTGCAAAATGTCTTTGCTAAAAAATATTCCCCTATTTTGTTGGTAACTCCAATTTTGCCACCCTCTTTTCCTATGTTTTATGCATGCATAATATATAGATTTATATATATATATATATCGTCGCACGGGAGTTTCTAGCCAAATTATTTTGCTCTCTTCAAATATTAAGTTATAAAATTCAATGTTGCAAATTCTATATGTGTCAATTATTATGTGATTGTTTTTAACTAGAAGGACATAAAAATCGTGCATAAAAAAATCTATAGTCGCACATATTTGCGTAGTAACCAATGGACAATATACATTATAAACAGATAAATTAAAGATTAAACCAATAGAAAATTATATGACAAGTCTTGATTTTGTCATTTAAAATATATATATATATATATATAACAGAAGGATTTTTTTAACAGAAGCATCCAGTCTCTCTGCAACCTCGTTTTTGCTAAAATTATTTGTACAGTGGTCGATTCAAAGCCGTCAATAGCAGCGTTGGGTGAACTTTGTAGTGGAACAGACATGGTGTCATTTGGCTGTGTTCACAGAATACCGAGCCCAAACATCGGAAATACGACATCACAGAGGGCAGGATCTAACAAGTGGAAGCAAATATGGAGCAATATTACAACATACAAGTGTTATAGCCATGGCTAATCCCTTGTTTTTTTAACGAATTTTCCATGCAAATTGTTGAGCACATACTTGCGAACAGACCACGATGGAAGAGGGTTTCTAGGCTTACCTGATCCTGTAGATCCGGCGATGACGAGTACGTGGACGATGATTTTGGAGGCAGCGTCGGCCGGCAACGTCGGCCGGCAACGGCTACGTCGTGCGTTGTTGAAGGGAGTTACAGAGTAGGGTAGCGGCGAGAGGAGGAAAGTACAGCAGCGGGGAGGAGGAAAGAATGAGCTAATGTTTTGCCCTAGGCCCCAATTTGTTAACATGGAGTATAGTTACGTAATTTCACAGGGCAGCGTTTTTATCACTTCCCAAATGGTGTTGTTGCGTTTTCGGTTGCCTCTGCATTTTTCCACATTCAACAAAATGCTGCATTTTACTAATCTTCCCAAAACGGTTCAATGTGTGTTCACATATTATTAGATGTGCAAGAATCATTACTTTTTCAACAACCAATCGTATTTAGTCTCGTGTTTGTAGTAAGATTCTTAGTGAGAGTGTTAATATCTATAGGATTACTCAAAAAGGTTATGTATACAGACACCCCCTCAACTATTGAGAAGTATTACTTTGACCCCCTAAACATTAAAAGCATACAAATAGACTCCTTAAACTATTGAGAAGTATCACTTTGTCCCCTTAAATTATAAAAACGTATAAATGAACTCTTAAGCTATCGGTGTGTTTCACTTTGATCTCTTCTGTTAACGGTCCAACTTGTACATTTTTTTTTTTTTTATATATAATTTAGGGACATTTGTACGTTTTTATAGTTTGGAGGGTAAAGTGATACTTCTCAATAGTTTAGGGGATCTATTTATATGCTTTTATAATATAGGGTGTCAAAATGATATTTCTATAAGATCTTTTTAGAATACATTTTGTTGGTTTTTGGATTGTTATACTCTTATTCCTTATTCATAATCTGACACGTCAGGGATTTAGGTTTTAGTTTATTTCATGCTTTGGGTTTTTATTTGGAAAGGTCAAACACCCAACTTGTTTTGTGAAATTTTATTGGGTGATTATTGTGATTGATGAATACAAGGGGCATGGTGAATGATAATTGATAAAAGAGTACGGACATGTGAAATTCCGGGAGTACCTAATAATTTTCCCTTATCAAGTCATGTATGATATAAAATGACTCATTTGTCACTAGTTACATAAATGGATATAATTAAATTATAAAAACAGCTACTAAATAGAAATTTAAAAATGGTAAATGAAATAAAATTTAGAAATTTTTTAGATAGGAAGGCACTAATTTAGGAATATATAGGGTTCGCTTGGGAAGAATTTTTTTAACCTGACGTTTTGGCCTCCCAGAATTTTTTTACACAACATTTACCTCGCAAAGATAAGTCTTAGAATTTCACCAAGAATGTTAATGAGGTGAAGTACCAAAAATAAATTTATTTATTGTTAAATAAGATTGTTCACACTTTAAATGAAATAAATAAATATTAATTTTAATCTCTACACTTTTAATTAGATTAAATTTGACATTTAATTTTAGATTTTATATCAATTTGATCTAATTAGTAATATTGTTAATGTTTTTGACGAAAAGTGATTATTGAATTGATTGAGGTTAACTCACTGAGTTGACCAAATTTATATTTTTGCCTCTAAAAAGTGACATTTGTCACTTATATGCATATTTTTTTTTATTAAAAAAAGCTAATTATAAGCAATTGGAATCAATTGAGATAAATTCGTAAATTCATGGTCAAAATTGAATCAATTGAAATTATAGGCACTAAAATGACACAAAGACCAAATCACGTCCCTTGAAGTTTCCAATTTCATAATAAATGGCCAATTTTATTAATAAATCATCAATTAACACTTTTTTGATGATGTTAGAAATTTATTTCAATTAAAAATTAAAATTTTTATTTTTTTAGTTAATTCATATAAGGCCGTTGATTAATTTTGTACATGTAGCAAGTAGAGTTAAAAAAAACATGTAATATTGAGTTCAATATATTTATTTATTTTTATTTTGTACATTTTAAAAAAATTGAGAGTATATTGGCTTTTTTTATTTTTTTCCAAAAAATACCATTAGATAGTTTGGAAAGATTTTGGCTTAGTGGGATTGGTGCTTCTCTTTCCACACTAAATATTTTCTGTACACATTATTTGTTAAAGCACAACCTTAATGAATTTGAAATTTAATGTTTTACCCAATAAATTACTTATTATATCAAAAATGCCCTCATCTCCTTCCTTATTCAAACCCTAATCCCAACCCTATATCTTTTATAATTCTATTGAAAAGTAAAAAAATTAAAAATTTTAATCATGAAGTTGGCCCATTTAAATCTGATGCAAATTGATAGGTAGTTGTTTGTATGTACATCTCTATGTTTGGCGGGCACCTGATAAGAAATTCATAAGTTACATTGATAAATTGGGTTTATTGAGAGAGTAGAAATTGACTTTGGTTACATTTGAAAGAAGTTAAAGATAATGAAACATCAATTGATAAGAATTTGCTTCAGGAAAGACATTTTATATAAACCTAAATGTATTGCGTTCATAATTTTGAAATTCATTTAACTTATAACAGCAATGACTTTTTAGCAATCCCTGCCAACAAGCAAAGTTGGTATTTTTGACTCTTTAACAAACATGAATCATTGACAACAAATTTCTTCCTTTCCAATCAAAGATAATTCAACTCTGATGATAAATAACACATTTATGGTCATTTCACTGAAACATTCTCTCATTTACATCCTAAGATTTTGTGTCCAGTTAGAGAAATTGACTGCTAATTACTTCTTCTTCTTTTTTTTTCCTTGCAACAATGGCAACAATAAAAATTGGGAACGAAATGTTCACCGGAGGTGGAGAGCATGATTAGGGTGGTCAAAGAGGAGGCCAAGGACTTTCGGATTTCGGTTGCAAAGATGAAGATATTTTGGTTTTTTTATTTTAGGATGAAAATGTAACATAAAAAAGATTCATTAAGTGTGTGGATTGAGAAAATTTGTTGTGTGGAAATAGAGTTCCCCTCAAAATGCCATAAAAATATTTATTTATGACACTTTTCACCCAATGCCATAAAAAGTAATTTACACCTACCTAGTTTAGTAGCATCTGTTAATAAATGTCATTAAATAATTTTTCGTGTCATTCTTTTATAAAATGCCATAAAATTGATACTACAAAATCACATTCTTATTATAGTGATGTGGCACTTCTTTATTAAAATACCACTAGAGCATTTTTTGCTTGTGATTTTGTGACATTTTTCTAAAATGTGCCACCAAATATTATTTTTTGTGATATTTTCTAAAAACATACCACTAGTATAATGTCATTAAATTGTGTTTTTGTTGCAGTGCCGTAAGAAGTTACCAAATCAAGTTTGCATCAGTCTCTACATCCAAGTTCCTTAGGTTAAGATTAAGCACCAGTTGTAATCCATTCCTCGAAGCCCATAGTTCTGCTGCAACACTAGTTGTAGTGCCAATGTTGCAGCTGAATCCCCCAAGCCATCGCCCATACCAATTTATAATTTTTTATTTTATTTGTATTTTATTTTTATCAACAACAAAAGATTTTATTGATAAAAAAAAAAATAAAAAATAAAAAATAAAAAAGCGAGGATAAAGCATCCTCATATAAAAGGAAAAAGAGAATACGAAATACATAACCCTAACAAGATTATCTAAAGCAAAAACCAGCATGTTACATACCAATAACCAATTTCTAACTAACAAAAAAAGTGAAACCCCCTTAAAGAGAGAGTTCCCCGAAGCCCAAAAGAAAATGAAGTGACAATCTTTATTCCACAACTAGTCCACTTCTTGAAATTTATCTTTGAACAACCGCACATTTTCTTCCAACGATAGAACCCAAAAAGTTGCAAAGACAGAACAAAACCATAGCACTTTGGCCCTCTTAGATCCTCCAAAAGCGCGAAAATCAATTAGAAGAACCCGACAGAAACTTTACCTAGGTTGCCTTTGGCCGCTCCATCCATATTCAATTTGTGTGCCAAATAATACCCACTAAATCCCAGGTGGTTGCAGTTTAATATGGAACCCCAATGAGTCATTGAGTGCTAATTTGTTGCGGTGTTATAAACAGAAAACAGAGGGTTCTGTGTGCGGGGAGGCTTTTGACAGCGGCAGTGGTGAGGGTGCAGGAGGCGGAGAAGAAAGAAAGGGAGATGGAGGGAGATGGGGTTGGGTGTTGAGGCTATGAGAAGGTTGTGGCCGGTGTCTCGCCGGAAACCATTGAGAATGGTGGGGGAAGACAGTGGAGGTAAAGAAGAAATTTTGGTTATTTGTTTTGATTTAAGTGTGCACATGACTTTAGTTTTGGATCTGCTTTTGAATGATCTAGGGTTGGTTTTTTCCTGTAATAAGTTTCCTGTATATGCCCCAGGTAATATGTACAAGTTTATCATTTCATTATATGAATGCTTTACTTACCAAAAATGCATGATCTTTTCATTTGAAAATAATATTACATAGATCTAAGGCTAAAAAATAATTTTATCACATAAGTTACTTCTGTTTTTTGGCTAGTAGTGAATTGGAGATCAATCATAATTTTCACAAATTAGTGGGGTCAAGTGCAATTATCCCAATTATCAGGGGAGGTCAATGCATTTTGTTCTTAGAATAGCAACAAATAGAAAACAACATTAAGAATATTTTAGGTTGACTGCTCCCAAAACCTATTTATTTAGAATATTTAGTAGAAACTAGTTTATGAAAACATCAGTGTGATGTTTTCTGTTGTCTATTTTCCAGCTAGAATACTAAAAATGAAAAACATATGTATACAAAAAGTTTCCATGTTTTCTTAGAGAAACATATTACAGACAACTCAATCCTCAAAACTGAACAAAAAAAAGGTCTGGATTTGTCTAGTTTTCGCCAATTCTACTTAACAATCACACAAATGTTGAGAAAGAAAATCTCCAAACTAACTAAAGAAGATATTTGGCAAATATCATGCTCGCATAACTAATGTTAGAAAATACAAATCAAGGTGCTCTTTGCCAATGATGAACATTTCAGTAAAAGGAAATCCAGAGAGAGATAATGGCATAGGCTGAACTTTTCAGTATTCAAGGCATTCTCAAAAGTCATTAATTCCATAGAAAAAGTAATTGATCTGATCCAACAGCATACTAGAATTGAAATAGAAGTTACTTATCAATATCATGCATTTTTAAGAAGAATAAACCTAAGCAATAATGAATACTCTAATAAGGTGCAAAAAGTATAGAGTGGTTAGGACACTATATTTTGCCTGCACTTGTCCTGCTCAGATTTTTTTTCAATTCCTTGGTTCCATCAGTCCCCTTCACTTTCTTCGGACAACAGATCGATTATAACCGTATCACAAAAATCTGCCCCTTTATCTAGCAAGACTAGGCTCTCCATGTAAGTATCCAAATAAAATGAATGCCAATACTGGCATTTTATAGTACCACGTACTCCAAGATTCACAATTTGTTTGCTCTCAGGGTCATATGAAACCAAATATCCCTCACTCGTGGCTAGAAGAACTTCACCATTCTTTCTCATCCCAATTGGCTTCCTCAATACTCCATGAAGATCGAATCTGAATTGTCTAACCCACGATGCTACCACACCGTACTCCTTCATCACCCATATCCAACAATGTGAGTCATTTTGATATTGACAATGCTGGATCAGACAAAGGGTTTCCTCAAACACAACAAGGCTTGTAGTTTGCAGGAATTCGTCCTTGCCAGCTATACCATCTGGAAATGATACCTCCTTAAACACCTCATCTTTCATGTCAAAAGATACAATCAAATTTCGAAAAATCCCAACATCCCTTGGGGTGTGAGCAACCCAATGTGAAACCCCATTGATATAAGCTTGTTGCGATTGATCTTCAATAATATATGGAAGAGCTTTATCACTTAGGCTTCTCCAAATTCCAGTCTTTAAAGTGTAAATTTCAACCTCAGGTGGAACTGTGTCACATTCCCATAGAAGATGCACAATTCTAACAACTTTGAAGTCACTAGATGCTGAATCAAACCCAAACCCTAAAGAATGCGTAAAGGGGCCATGTGAGGTAAACCTAATATTAGGGTTTGGAATCAGCACAGACTTCCTAATCAATGGATTCCACAAAAACGTAGTATGCTTATAATAGAACTGATCATCAGAAATGCAAATCAACCCATTACAACTACCAACAATCCAGTAATAAGGGTCTATGCAATGGAAAGGAAATTTGAATTTCGCGTACTCATTGAATGTGTTGTTGATAGGATCGTCGCAACGTACCGAGTAGTGCTCTCTTTCGTTAGGTTCTTCAGTGCAGTACCTAAGTAGTAGACGAGTGTTGTTAGGGTTTGAAATGGTTCGACTGAGGTGGTGAGAGATGAAACTAGGGCTTGTTATGAGGGAGTACCATGACTTGCAAACCAGTGTGGATCGAACGAGAGTCTCTGCGGGTAGTCTGGTGAGGATATCAATCAACAATTCTTGAGGTATATAATAGTCCGACATTTCTTCTTCGACTGGCCAATTTTTAGGATTTTGCAGAAGCAGAGGAAAATTGAAGACGATAAAACGAGCTCTGTTAAGCTTTAGAAAAATCCCTACTCCCAAATCCTAGGGCTTCGTTTGGATGTAGGTTGGCTTTTTAGTTTTTTAGTTATTGTTTTCGACAGTTTTGTTTGGGATAAATTTTTTATTTTTTTGACTTTTATAAAAGAAAAAATAAAATAATTATGAGTTAATGTGACAACTTTTAACCTGAAGATTAAAAAGCTTATTTTGTATTTTTGTAACTAAAGTAGCCTCAACCTAACCCAAACCCACTTTAAATAAACCATTGTTTGTTTGGCCCAAAAAGCCAACAACCTATATCAAAAAGTTAAAAATTCTCTTTTCTCTCTACTTTTTGCACATCGTTTCATAAAAAATCAAAAATTCATTCCAAACATACTAATTTGTTAATCTCATATTTTAGCTAAAAAATAAAAAAGTTACTAAAATAGCATGTAGGAGATTATAAAATGGTAAAGTTGAAAAAGAAGATTATTAATGTGGTGATATTAGATTGAAAATATAAAATAAAGTATATTTGTTTGTGTATTAGACCATCTCTAATCCTTACTTAGATGTTTCATCAAATTTGAAATTGATAACTTTTTTCATTCCAATCGTTTCATTAAACTCATAT
The DNA here is from genome assembly GCA_030407325.1 of Camellia japonica. Classification (NCBI taxonomy): domain Eukaryota; kingdom Viridiplantae; phylum Streptophyta; class Magnoliopsida; order Ericales; family Theaceae; genus Camellia; species Camellia japonica. Next base: position 63,647,036 of record JAPPVO010000032.1, read on the forward strand.
CAAATGAAGGTAAAGATATATTTTCATCAAATTAAAAGAGCTTTTATCCTTTTATCAAATTTTACAAGTGACCGTTGGTGGACGACCATGTGGACAACCGGCCAGACAACCGAATTTTGGCTAGACAATATGCTTGTCAATTGAAAATTTATTCTAGGCTGGACAACCAACTGGATTTGATGAAAAATTTCGCTTATCGTTGAAGTGCATCATATCAGATCAAGTTTTTAAATTTGATGAAAAAATTAAGTATTGGAGATGCTCTTAGTGTGATGATATTAGAGCGCTCTATGAAATTACGTAAAAGTTTTAATTATATAAAAGTTAACTCTGTTGTTTTTATAATGTAGGGCCAAAATTATATTGACTTTTGTTAACATGTGCCCTAAGAGTGTTTATGAGTCGGTTTGGTTTAGTTTGAAACTAAATTTAGGACCAACTCAATCATGATTGATTCTAAATTTTTGAACTAAGAACCAAACAAATCATGCACTAGAATCAACCCAACCCAATTCAACCCAATGTAACTCAGGTTGGGTCGAATTAGAATCACAGTTCCATTATATTAAAAATAAGTGAATGAATCAATAATAAATAATTAAACTAAACAAGTCTTTAACATTTAAACATAACACAAATAAAGAATAAAATATTATTTAATACAAGTCAATTCCCATTAAATTCAACTCGAGCTTAAACATAACCAATATAAATTTAAATTAAAAAATACAACCACTGCAAATTAAATTCAAATTTCTAATGCTTCTTCTGTTCACCTAATAATTCTTGTATGTGAAAAATTATTAGGTGCAATCAAATCTATTGTAATAAACTAATTACGTGAAGACATGTTAATATAAATAGGTTCGGTTTTCAATTTGATTCGGTTTAGATAAGGCTTAAATTAAGAACCAATCTAATCATATCTGTTTGATAATTTGAAAACTCATGACCAAATCAATGCACTAAAAAATGAAACCTATCCAACACAAAAGGATCTGTTTGGTGCGATTCTTTAGTTCACTAGCTAAATGAGAAGTTATTAGGTGAACCCAAAACCAAATCAAGTCATTAGAAAGTAGATTAAAAGTCACCTTTTTAAAATTTTAAATTGTTTTTGAAAAAATATATAAAAAAATAGAGAAGTAATGTGACCTAAAAAAACTAAAAACTTAAAAAAATAACTTTTAACCTAAATGCCAAAATAGGCTGAAGTATTAAATGAGGTTATAACTATTCCCACTTATATAGAAAATTATAAAAATTTAAAGGTGGTTAAAGAATTTTCTTTTCACATAGAGACCCAAAATATCCTTTTATATTAAATGCTTTACTTATTTTATTTTATAATAAGAACATAATATGAGAACATAAAATAATGTAAGGGGGAAGATTTGCAATATATACCGTCAGGGATGGATCTAGGATTATAATTTTGGGGGGTTACTCTATAGTTTAAAAAAATAGGGGGCTACTCTATATAATTTTGAAATTATCTAAAAAAAACTAGGGGTGCAAACTCCTATAATTTTAAATTATTTTAAAATTTCTAATATAATATATAATGTTTTTCAAATTTTTGGGGGTGCGGCCTGTCACGGCCATGGTCGTTTCCAAGCTGTCCGTGCGGCACTTAGACAAACACAAGTCTTACTTGATGATGCTAAGTCAGCCTAACTCACAAACTTATAAGAAAGAAAAGTTAGAAGAAGACAAGAGAGTTTGAGAGAATGTCTTGTATTTACTCTTAAGAGAAAGCTTTACAATTCTTGGATGCACCTGGGTGGTTTGGGCAAATGAGGCCCTCCCCTTTTTTATAGGCTATAAGGAATGTTGTAGATCTACAATGATGGAGAGGATTCTAGATCTTTTCTCCAGAATCACTCTAGAATGTACATGTCTAGAAGGGTCTACAAATATCAACAAGTATGTACAATTTTCTATAAAACTCTAAGGAGTTCTAGAAGCTTCCAACATTCTGCATGGTCTTCATATTTTCTCAAGTTTTCTAGGAGCTTTCAGAATATTCCATTATCCTCCATTCCTTGAAACTTTCTTTTGATAGGTAATTTTGTCTTGGTAATTCGGTGAGACGTGACAGGCCGCCCCCAATCCCCTAGATCCATCATTGCATATCGTGACTATAAAATTCTAAATAAAATTATTTATTTATTTTGATTTGAGGTATTTTGATTTTTTTTTATTTTTTATTTTTTGAAATAAATTGAATTATGTTTTTATTTTTATTATCGTTTCAATGGATTAATTTTTTTTTTTAAAACCTTTTTGTTCACATATTATACTGGATGGAAATCTAATTATAAGTGAGATTTTATTTGTCTTTACAATGAAATATTATTTTTTATTTATTTAAAAAGGCACTATTATTTTATTACAATTTTTTTAGGGTGAATTATTTAATAGTTTATATAATTTGGGACTTATGTCACTTTGATCCCTAACTTTTCAATTGTGATACGTTTGATGTTGAATTTTGAATCTCATTCCAAATAAAAATAATTGAAGACACCATTATTCCATTTCAAGGGCAAAGTTATCAATTTGATAAAATATAAACTAGTTTAATAAAATTAAATGTCAAAAAATTATTTTTCAACTTTTAAAAACTATTTCTACCACCAAAGACAAAATTATATAAAAATGATAAAACTTTTACATTTTTATTTTTTTTATTTTTTATCAAATTAATTTTTAATATGCGTTTGGATGATGATCATATAATGAGTGGTTATTTTTATTGATTGTTTTTATAGTTATCATGTAATGGAGTATAATCGATTATATTTAATATATGAAACATTTTTAGTTTTGAATTTTTTAATTTAATGGATTGGTTTAATAATGACATCAAAATTATTGCTATATTTGACTTTTGAAAAAATAAAAACTAATTTAACGAAAATAAAAAATTATGTAAAAAAATTATTTCTACTCTTCCAAAAGATAAAATTATATAAAAATGATGTGTTTTTAATTTTTTTTACCAATTTAATTTTTAGTTTCTTAGAAAAATTTCTAAAAATAGATTTTGAAAACCAAACCAACTAAAACTTTATAACCAAGAAAGTTCCAACATTATTCATTAAAAAAAAGGCCATTAAATTTCAAACAACATACAATTTAACCAACACAAAATAAGTTATATGACGATTTTGTTATTGAAATTGACCGTTTGTAAAAGAAACATTTTTTATTGTCCTTATTTGAAATAAAATTTAAAATTCAAAATCAAATGTAACATAATTAAAAAATTAAAGATCATAATAACACAAGTCTCAAGATATAAAAATTGTTAGTATAATTCTCCCTTTATGATGAAATATGAGTTTGCAAATTAAGGAATTATTTTTCTATCTTTAGCAAACATAATGTCCTACAATTTCTAGACTTGTATCTACCAAATTTTTAGTGTGCTAACATATTTTACTTTATTATAATATATAATTTTTTAAAAAGTAAAAAATATACGATGATGATGGTTTCCTACGGGCCAACTTTATTATCTAAAAAATGAGGGTGTTCTTGTCCATGTATTCTAACTTTTAAAAAATATTTAGCTTGTTTGATTTGAATTTTTTGAATTTATTTTTTAAAAAATTAAATTTTTTATGTTTTGTATTTTTTGTTTTCACTAATTTCTTTTTTTAATTTTTAGATACACCTAATATAAATACATTTAAAAATATAATATTCATGATTTTTTTTAAATTCATTAAATACTAAAAATACAAAAAATGTAAAAATTTAGTACATTTTTCATATTCTTGTGTATTTATTAATTTTTTAAAATATTTTTTTATAAATATTTTACTTTTTAGATACATTCAAGTAAGGTGCATCTAAAAAAGGAAAAAAAAAATTACTTAAAATTTTAAAAATATTCACTAAAAATAAAAAAAATGAAAAATAAAAAACCCAATATCCAGAAAATTGAAACCAAATACAGTACTCCCTCCGTCCCAAAATATTAGTCCCTTATTCCATTTTTCATTGTCCCAAAATATTAGTCCCTCTTCAAAAATCAAGTACAAAAATAATATAAATTTCCTATTTTGCCCTTCTTTTAAATTAATAAATAATATAAAAAGTACAATTATTACATTGATATTCCCAAAAAATGTACTATCAAAAGGGTAATTTTGGAAAATTAACTTTTTTCCAATGCAATAATTGTACTATCAAAAAAGTTGGATTCCCCAAAAGGGACTATTATTTTGGGACAGAGGGAGTAATTAAATTTATATTTACTTGTGTTCTACATTCCTCATGTAATTGAAGATAGTTAGATTCATTAATTATAATTATCTTTTCACACCGAATCTCATGAGATTGGATTAAGAATCCTACCCCTCCCATGAGAAAGCTAATATGAGAAATTCAACCAGACATAGGTTATGTAGGCCTAAACAAACATGACCTAATTTTGTTCCGTTGCGCATGATTCCTATTCTTTGAAAATAAAAAGATAAATTGCAATTCAAAAATGATCCGTAGCTCGAATATATCGGGCTCGAATGGCTCGAAAGTACAAGTTCTCTCTCCCCTCGATCTCTTCCCTCTCTGCCTTAGCAGTTCACTATATTCTCCAAACCAAACAAAATCAACACTCTCACCTCTCTTTCACTCTCGCCTCATCCCTCTCACTGCTCTCGCCTCATCCCTTTCATTCACTCTCGCCTCTCTCTCCTCTCTATCTCTTCAATCTCGCCTTTCTCACCTATCTCTTGAAGGAGTACGAAGGACGACAAGACGGTGGACGAAGGACGACGGAGGACGAACGACAGCCTGCGACAGCGAATCTGAGGTAAACCTGAAATCACAAAGTTAGGGTTTACGTTTGGGTTCAATTTTTGTAGAAATTAGTTGATTGGGAGTGTTTGGGGTTGGATTTTGCTTGCAATTTGTGTTAGGGTTTGGGATTTGCCTTTGAATCTGTTATCCTTTGTATACATTTGATTGGTTTTGCTTGAAATACACATCTGTGATGAGTTTGGTCATGCAAAATATACCTGTTGGGATTTGCCTTTGAATCTGTCTCACGATAAAATATGGATGTGACAATATATTTTTTGTAATACTGAAAAAACAGAAGGAAATTATGAAAGAAGGAAAATAACCATAGATTGTTGCAGAATGTGATTAACATTTTGAATAATGAAATAACACATTACCACCACATTGAATTAAACAACTCAAATTTGTTAGTGGCACTTGTGACAACATTTTTAGTATCTAAATTATCTTTCATATTGTTAAAGCCTGATATATACAAAATAAATCACAAAAAGATTATAATATAATCATGTCAGAATAAATGGACAAATAAAAACACCCATCTCTTAGTGAAATATGTAGCTGATGTATATGCTTATTTATTTATTTATTTTTAATGCTCATATGCCCACATTTAGGTAATCCATTAAATAGATTTTCCATAATCACACAGCCCACAGTTCGACAACATTCAATAAAACATCTATCCACATTAGCTTAGCAACAAACACAACTTTATGAAGGTTTACTCAAATGTTCTTGACTACATCTTCTTTCTAAAGCCATGTAGTTCATCGATCAATTTAATTCTTCAACAGTCCCTTCGCTACCTTTCTGACCACAACATAATTCTACATAATGATACAAACATATAATATCAAAGTGCCCTTATTATCTGAAACAATAATTCTAAGAATTATGCAAACAATACGCAGTGACCATCAAAGTAAGAACACATAAAGAGTTCCCTTTTCAGAATTTAAACAGTATGAACTCTGTTATTAAGATCGAACTCTTTAAACAAATCTGTTATCAAGATTGAACTTTGTTTATGGATCACATCACTATGAATGCGTCATTATGCATCATTATGATGCTTATCCATCAGTATGAGGTAGTTGAATCTGTTGGTATTTTTTATGCAGATAAAAAAATGGCTTCATCTTCTACTAATAATAGGAACATAAGATTAAAGCCAAGATTGTGTAATTGTGGAAGAACAACTTCCATGTATATTGTACGAACAAATGAGAATGGAAATCAAGGGTGTGTGTTTTTTGTTTGCCCAACAAAATATGTAAGTATCTGTTATATAAATTAATCTTTTACTTTTTACAAATTTCATTTGTCTGATTTGATTAACTGATTCTTATGCATTGTAGAGTGCGAACGAACACTGCAATTACTTCAGGTTCGCTGATGATGATGACGACGACGTTACCTCCACAATCCATTCTAATGCTGGACCTCGGACAGATATAAGAATAGAAGAAATTAATGATCTAAGAAGAAGGCTTTGTGAGATAGATAATGCAATTCGTGAGCATGATAGAAGACTTCAAAGGATGGAGAAGATTTTCAAGGCAATGACTTATGTCATTGTATTTTGTGTATTTTTGTACTTCATCATGTAAATGACTCAGTTGTTAGGTTTTGGAACATGTTATGAATGTAATCTATTTTTCTACTTGTTTTGTATTTTGTTGTTGGTGCTTAAAAATCTGTTGGTTGCTTAATTAATAGGTGAAAAATCTGTTGGTTGTTTATTTAATAGAATTATGTTGGTTGCTTAAAAATCTGTTGGTTGCTTATGAATGTAGGCTCTGTTATTACATGTGTTAGGTTTTTATTCTTGGCAACCCCATTTGACAAAACTCCTTTCAGATGTATTTCTTTTCGCACTTTTATTTCAGTGAGGCTATGAGTTTATTAGATGCAAATCCAAACCCGAATCGAGCCATGCAGAGAAGTTTGTGATGTTAATGCTTTCAAGATTGCCACTTCGCTGATTATTACGGGGGTCGAGCTGCCCGGTCAGCTCGCGGCCGAAGCAAAATGCAAAATTGCATTCAAAATTGCATGTCTGCCATTGGTCGCTCGAGCCAAGAAGAGCTCGCTCGAGCGAAGGTTTTCTCGCTCGATCCAAGGAGTTCTCGCTCGAGCCAAGGATTGCGTCCATACAAAAACCTGAAAGAGTGTATTCCTCGCTCGAGCCAAGGATCCGTCGCTCGAGCCAAGGCACTAGTAGAAATCATGAAAAATACACTCCTCGCTCGAGCCAGCAAATCTTCGCTCGAGCGAGCCTCAGAATCCGGATTTCTCAAGGAGTTTGTTTTCTTCCCAATCTAGGATTACTTTTGGTTCTCTATAAATACTTGGTTTTCTCCCAAAACTAAGTAATTTATTGAAGTCCTCCGGATCTTCTTTTTGGTTCTTAAAGGCTTATATCTGGGGATATTTTGTTATTTTCTTTGATGTTTTATTGAGTATTCAACTCATGGTTTAAAGAGAGTACATCAAAGATTTGTTTGTTATACACAAAAGAGAGAGTCATTCTTCAGTTGTGGATTCTGAAGAATTCGAGCCTGAAGCTTTGGTGGAATCCGGAGTGGCTCATCAGAAAGACAATTCCGTGGTGAAGATGGGGTTGGAAGAGGCACATAGAGGTTGGTTTAATTAGGCATTGTGGATTTGCTAGATAATTGAGAGTATACCTGTGTAATTCCTTTAATTCTTCTTAGTGGATTGTCTTGTGGCAGTTGCCCGTGGTTTTTTTGATCACAGTTGGAGGTGTCCAATTGTGGTTTTTCCACGTAAAAATCGTTGTGTCTCTTTCTCTTGATTGTTTGATTGGGATTGTTTTTTACTGCTTTTTATTGATACATAATCACAAATCAACATCTAGGGTTTCTAGATTTTTCAACATGTGATGGTTGCTTAATAGTGTGTATAATGTGATGGTTTCTTTGAGATGAATAATGTGTATAATGTGATGGTTGTTATTGAGATGAATATTTGTTATTGAGATAAGTATTTCAACAATCTGTTGGGTTCAATGAGAAGCATACACACAGGTTGAAGGACCTTGAATGAACCTGTTTCTTTCAAGAAATCTGTTGAACTTGTAATTCCTTTCAAGAAATCTGTTGAATCTATTGAACCTAAAATCTGTTTCAAGAAATCTGTTGAAGGACCTTGAATGAACCTGTAATTCACACAGATATAAATAAAAGGGAACAACAACTTCCACCAACTTCCACCAATTCACACAGACATGAATAATTCACACAAACATTGTGTGCAACCTGTAATTCACACAGACATAAAGTCAACAAGTTTCTTTCAACAACTTCCACCAATTCCACCAATTTTCAATTCAACAAAGACATACACACAGGACCTACAATTCACTCAACAAATTCAACAAAGACATACACACAGGACCTACATACACACAGGACATACACACAGAACCTGTAATTCAATTCAACCTACATACACATAGGACATACACTATTGCATCAACCTTGCGAGTCATGCTTTCTTTTGTAGTATTGATACGAGGCGGACTTTTTGGTGAAGTATGGGAAGGTGGTAAAGTACTACTTGAAGGTGGTAAAGTACTAGTACATGACACATTACTTGCACTACTTGATTGAACTGTTCTCACTTCATCCTTGATTTTCATCAACCCAAGTTGAATCACTTTGCGTTTACCATCATCATTGGTAGCAAGTTCTAGGATCTCATCCAACGTGTTGTGATAGTTATCATGCAACTTTGGATGTAGAGAAGAGCCAAAGTTAGTATATGTGGTTGGAATGCATGTGTAGCCTCTTTCCAAGTCTTTTCTCCATCTCGAAACAATGTATTTATTTGGCACCTCATATATGGATCTCTCAATGAGCACACAAAGTGAATGGGCATACATAATACCTCTAAACTCAAACAACAGACACATACATTGGAGCTCACATTCAGTTGAATTAAAGTACACAACAAATTCCACTTTCTTCATCTCCTCACCTACAACAATAGCCTCCCTCACATGATAGGTACAAATTGCTCCATCCTCTTTGATAAGATTTGCACGACAATACACTAGACGCTTCATTTCTTGTTGAACTTCTTTAAATTTTGAATTAGTGTAAGCTGCACGAAATTGCTTCTCAAAACGATACACCGTTAAGCAATCATACAATTTGTTATGAGACTTAAAATCTGCTTTTGTCTCCTTCTCTACCTTACTTCGCAACGTATTGTCATACTGCTCAACAAATTGCTTTAAGGTTGTCTTGGAGTTCACATATCCATCAAAGAATGCATTCATACTCTCACTTCGTTGTGTAGTTGGCATGCCAGCCTAAAATATGTCTTTAACATAGACAGGAATCCACCTATGTCGCTCACGGTATAATACCCCCAACCACTCGTTATCATTCAAATTAAAATTTTCAATCATTACTTCCCAGTATTCCTTAAATTCATCTTTTGTGAATGAATCATAAATTGCATTACTCAATGCAACCTTTATGGACTCATATTGCGAATATCCTCTCAATTTCTCCGGAACTTTCTTCATAATATGCCATAAACACCAACGATGCCGAGCCTGTGGGAAAATAATTTCTATGGCATTTTGCATAGCTCTGCATTGGTTAGTTATTATCGCTTTTGGGGGAGCATCTGACATGCAACTTAACAATTCTTTGAATAGCCAAACAAATGTCTCTGTGTTCTCATTACTTAACAACCCACAACCAAACAAAATTGACTGTCCATGGTGATTAACTCCTACAAACGGAGCAAACGGCATATCATATTTGTTTGTCAAATAGGTTGTGTCAAAAGAGACAACATCCCCAAATGCTTTATAAGCCGTCCTACTCCTTGCATCCGCCCAAAACAAGTTTCGCATGTGACCATCTTCATCAAGGTCAATTATCGAATAGAAGTTCGAATTTTGTTGTTGCATTTTATGAAAATAAAATGTAACTGATTCGGTGTCTCCTACCCCAAGTCTCAATTTTCTAGCATTCTGAATATAATTCCTTGCATCTTGTTCATCAAACGTTAATGCCTCATATCCCCCCACTTCAACAACTATGGAATGAAAATTCCTAGCCACCCCAATCCCTCCTGCATCGTTAACTTCTAGTCTCCTCTTCACCAGAGTAAGAATCCTCTTATTCATTGGAAAATGTCGTGAGTCAGTCGGAATCAAATCATGAGTATGCTCAAGCACAACTGTGGTTAACTTATATCTTCCATCTTTTTGTATAGTGGCTCTAACCCTTGCTTTACAATCTATTTTTGACGACAAAGATGGTTCGAGGGGATTTACTGTTGATCTTTTTGTTTTATTCCACGCCCGAGTACATTCAATTCCAAAGTACTTTACTTCCCTATCCCTTGTTACATTTTGTGTTCTATAAGCTATAGCAAATCCAAGTTGTTTCGCATATTTTACGTAAAATGTGTATACTTCTTGCTTTGAGATAAAATACATCCCCTTCTTCGGTTCTTCAACTTCACCACTCTCGTTAAATCCAACAGTGTTATCTTGTTCTTCAACTTCCTCACTCACATTGAATGAATTATTCATTGAATCAATATCCATTGTAGATTCAAAGTGAAATAGAATAGAATAGAATAGACATTAAGAGAGCACAAATTATCATAGGCAGCATGAAAAAAAAAAAATTCAGTGAGGTCTAACAGAGCAAATAAAAAAAACATTGGCAGGTTCACTACATAATTTTTCACAGAACATTAAATTATTCATTGAATCAATTTTGAAATTATTTAACATAGGAATATTTCATGAAGTTCAGGAACATTTCATCAATTTTTCACAGAACATTGAATTAAGGAACATTTCTCAGTGCAAATTATTTAATCATGAAGTTCACTACATAATTTTTCACACACAGAACATTGAATTATTCATTGAATTAATTTTGAAATTATTTAACATAGGAACATTTCATGAAGTTCAAGAACATTTCATCAATTTTTCACAGAACATTGAATTAAGGAACATTTCTCAGTGCAAATTATTTAATCATGAAGTTCACTACATAATTTTTCACATAATTGTCATGGATTATTCAATGAGTTATGAGATTTTAAAAACATAGGGTCAAAATTAATCATGGTTTTTTCACAAAACAACAATGTTCATGGATTAATCATGGATTTTTCACAAAACAACAATGTCTAAATTTTTCACAGAACATTTTTCATGGATTAATTTTTCACAAAGCATTTTTTCATCAACAGAACATATTTTTCATCAATAGCAATGTTCCTTAACAGCAGCAGATTTCATCAATAGATTTTTCGTCTACATTTTATCAAATATTTCAAGGAAGAGATTTTTGCAGAGTTCAATGTGAAACCCTAAATTAAAAACAAAACCAACTAATAGGTCAAGGACCATGAATCATAAGCAGCATCAATCATAAGCAACGGAAAATTATCATAAGAAGCATGAATCAAACAGCCTCGTCGGTACCTTTCACAGCGGCAGCGGCAGCACCTGTCGGTACTAGTAGAAGCGGCAGCAACCTTGTCGGCGGCACCCTTTCGCACACATAGCCTCGTCGGCGTCCTCTCTCTCACTCTCTCTACTCTGTTCTTGTTTTTCTTTTTTTTTTTTCTTTTTTTTGTGGAAATGAAATGTTTGAGTTTTGTTGTAAGGGATGACCTGTGTACAAAGAATAGGGGTGGGTGTACAAAGAAATGTCTAAATTCGGGCATTTCGAGCTGCGGCATTTCGAGCTACAAAACGGGGTTGATTACAATTTCATCCTTCATTTTTTAATTCAACCATTAATTCCATGAACTTATATTTCAATGTGATTCACCTCTTACTCCACTATTTGAAATTAAGTGAAAGTTGAGATATAAAACACTAAAATAATTTGTTACATAAATTTTTTTTTCCTCCAATACCCCTAAATTGCCCATATGTGAGCATTTTTTTTTCCAATGATAAGCGGCGAAAGGACCATAATGAAACACGAATTAAAATCTAATATTTTAATTATTACAATTAAATTATACAAGACCAAAATAACATTCAAATGAAGGTTTGAGAGAGAAGTATAATTTACCTAAATAAAAATTCACTTTCGTGTAACTTTCATTTTTTTCAAAAGTTTTGATGTTATGCATCTTAGAAAGCACGTGTAAGGTATTCATTGAAAATTATGAGCATTTAGATAAATCAATAGAAATGGTAACATGATCAAAATCGATACAAGATCAATACAAATTGTATGGTTTGATTTGATTTTTTGAAAGAACAATTAGGTTTCAATTTTAAATAATTTAAAAGCTATTGATTACGATCTGATTCACCAAATCAAACTCAAAAGAATCTGATCAAACCAAACCAAACCAAACTAAACCATCCTTCTCAAACCTCAATCTAATTCAAACGGCAATGAGAATGAGATATTATGTACAATTTTTTTGAGGTAAATTACATTTACTTTCTTTAAGATTTGAAAAAAAAATACAAGAAATCTTACAATTTTGACATAATTACACAAACTTCTCTTGTGGTAAATCTAAAATTATCAAAATTAATATAAATGATGCAAATACACAAGAATTAAAAAAAAAAAAATCCTACATTTCAATGTAAAAGATATGACAACATTAATTATGTTTTTTTTATATCTATACTAACAAATTATTGATAAAAAAGAAACTATCATATGAATTAAAATTTTAAAGGAACCCAATGTAATTATATTAAAATTGTGAAAGTTGTTGTATTTTCTCCAAAGGGGAGATCAACATAATTTACCCATATTTTTATTGTGTGCATCATTTTTGCACTTGTTATGTTACTGAAAATTAGAGCCTTGCCTTTTGGGTTTGGGTATTAGAAGAATCAGTTCGGAATAAAGCAGAGCTATGGCTAGATGTATTTGGCAAATTCATCAAACTTCTAATTGACTCCTCTGCTTGGTTGAGATGGCTTATAGCTAATTTGGCTTGGTAAAGATCAGGGTTTTGGTTGCTGATATCCAAATTCAAGAGCAAAGATTTTGAAAACTGCTCTCAAGAATCAAGATACATGTCAAGAACAATTTACTACATAACATTCACAAAAGGAGAAATTTCAGGGGATTCATATATACCTCGAAATTCATTCTTCACTAATCATATCTCGTGAAATTTTTCTATAAATAAATTAAACAAATCAAACATTATTGGAAAGTAAATTGTATAATTGCCGATTTAAGAGTGAAAAACAACATATACCAAGAAAATAGCAACTACTGAAAATCAATAAGCACTCTCTTTATAAATAACCATTTTATAAGCAACTGGTTGCCCTTTACGGTCCCTATGATTTTGGGTCTAACGGGCATAGGAAACCAAATTGCCCTTCGGCTTTTCAGCAAGAATTTCACCATCTATCTATACTATATATTAAGCAAAAGGGGGTTTTTAACCTCAAGCCTTATGGGAGCTCCAATCTCTCAATCTAAATTTCCTGATTTTTTGATTTAAAAAAAAAAAAAAACTTAGCATTTATTAACTTCTGCCAACCCGTAAGTCTTACCCTTATAATAACACTTTAATGCATTAAGAACAAGTATAAAAAAAATTCTTTGAAATCCAACACATATGAATTCCTTGAAAAGTCCCAACACATATGATTATTATCCCTCATAATAACACTTTAATGCATTAAGAACAAGTATAAAAAAAATTCTTTGAAATCCAACACATATGAATTCTTTGAAAAGTTCCAACACATATGATTATTATCCCTCATAATAACACTTTAATGCATTAAGAACAAGCATAAAAAAAATTTCTTGAAAAATCCAACACATATGATTATTATCAAAATATTAAACTTTAATATAATATAATTAAAAAAAAAGACATTTAATTCCTTGAAAAGTCTAACACATGATTATTATCAAAATATTAAACTTTAATATAATATAAAAAAGAAAAAAAAGAAGATATTTAAAAAAAAAAATATTTAAAAATCGCAATTCACATATATAGATAATTGTAAACACAATACGTGCATAGCACGGGTGATATGCTAGTCCTTTATGAACCCAAAAGGAAATCCAATTTGTGTCCCTTAAACTATATTGTTTAGTCCAAGAGTCCACAAACACCATAATCCTTTATATAACCATAAGTTCCAGGTTGTTAACAATAATGTTGGACCTCTGACAACAAGGGCAAGCGAGTCTTGAAAGGCCGAAATGGCAATGGATTGTCTTGCATAAGCAGTAATCGTTATTTCCCCAAGTATCTATCTGCCAATTGGAACAAAGCCAAATCCAAAAAAACACACCAAGGATCACCATCCTCCTTTTTGAAGTGGGATTTTGGCAAAAATCATGCTCACATAACTAATGTTAGAAAATACAAACCAAGATGCTCTTTGCCAATGATGAACTTTTCAGTAAAAGGAACTCCAGAGAGAGATAATGGCATAAGCCAAACTTTTCAGTTTTCAAGGCACTCTCAAAAGACATTAATTCCATAGAAAAAGTGATTGATCTGATCCAACAGCATACTAGGATTTGAATTGGTATAGACGTGCCGATAAAAAAAAGAAAAAGGATTGGAATAGAAGTTACTTAGTGCTATGAATATATGCATTTTTTACAAGAATAAATCTAAGCAATGATGAATACTCTAATAATTGCAAAAAATACAGAGTGGGTGAGACACTGTATCTTGCCTGCACTTGTTCTTGTTTGATTTTTACTTCAGTTCCTCAGTTCCATCAGCCCCCTACACTTTCTTTACACAGAACATATCACTTATAACTGTATCACAAAAAATCCACCCCTTTATCTAGCAAAACAAGGCTCGCAGTGTAAGTATCCACAACAAATGAATGGTAACAATATAAGTCTGTAAAGCCTACGATCCCAAGATTCATAATTTGTTTGCTCTTAGGATCATAAGAAACCAAATATCCATCCTTCATCACCACAAGAACTTCACCATTCTTTCTCATCCCAATTGGCTTCCTCAATCCTCCGCAAAGGTCAATTCTGAATTGTTTAACCCACGATGCTACCACACCATTCTCTTTCATCATCCATATCAAACAATGTGGGTCATCGTGATATTGACAATGTTGGATCAGACAAAGGGTTTCCTCAAACACAACAAGGCTCATCCTTTCCATCAATTTCTCCTCGCCAGCTATACCATCTGGACATGATATCTCCCTAAACACCTCATCGTTCATATTGAATGATACAATCATTCGAAAACTCCCAACATCCATTGGAGTGCGAGCAACCCAATGTGCAACCCCATTGATATAAGCTTGTTGCGATCGCTCTTCAACAATATATGGAAGAGCTTTATCGCTAATGATTCTCCAAAACCCAGTCTTGAGAGTGTAAATTTCAACCTCAGGTGGAACTATGTCACATTCTAATCCAAGATGCACAATTCTAACAACTTTGAAGTCATTAGACGCTGAATCAAACCCAAACCCTAAAGAATGGACAAAGGGGCCACGCAAGGTAAATGTAATATTAGGGTTTGGAATCGGAACAAACTTCCTAATCAATGGATTCCACAGAAAGGCTTCAGGGTTATAACAGAACTGATCATCAGAAATGCAAATCAATCCATTACAACTACCAACAATCCCAAAATAAGATTCTATGCAATTGAAAGGAAATTTGAGTTTCGCGTACTCATTGAATGTGTTGTTGTTTGGATTGTCGCAGTGCAGCGAGTAGTGCTCTTCTTCGTCAATGCAGTACCTAACTAGTGTGTGTGCGTTGCTGTTGGGGTTTGAAATGGTTCGATTGAGGTGGTGAGAGATGAAATTAGGGCTTTTTATGAGAGCGTACCATGACTTGCAAACCAGTGTGAATCGTACGAGAGTCTCTGCGGGTAGTCTCGTGAGGATATCAATCAACAATTCTCTAGGTATATAGTCCGACATTTCTTCTTCGATTTGCCAATTTTTAGGGTTTTGCATTGAAAAATCTAGAAACCCTAGATGTTGATTTGTGATTATGTACCAATTTTAAGCAAAATATAACAATCCCAATCAAACAATCAAGAGAAAGAGACACAAAGATTTTACGTGGAAAAACCACAATTGGACACCTTCCAATTGTGATAAAAAAAACCACGGGCAACTGCCACAAGACAATCCACTAAGAAGATTTAAAGGAATTACACAGGTATCACTCTCAATTATCTAGCGAATCCACAACGCCTAATTGAACCAACCTCTATGTGCCTCTTCCAACCCCATCTTCACCACGGAATTGTCTTTCTGATGAGCCACTCCGGATTCCACCAAAGCTTCAGGCTCGAATTCTTCAGAATCCACAACTGAAGAACAACTCTCTCTTTTGTGTATAACAAACAAATCTTTGATGTACTCTCTTTAAACCATGAGTTGAATACTCAATAAAAACATCAAAGAAAACTTAAAAAAATATCTCCAGATATAACCCTTAAGAACCAAAAAGAAGATCTGGAGAGATTCAATGAATGAATCAATGAATAGCCTAAATTTGAGAGAAACCCAACTATTTATAGAAAACCAAAGCAATCCTAGTTGGGAAAGAAAACCAACTTCTTGTAGAAAACCAACTTCTTGCAGAACTCCAAAGTAATCTTGTTTTTGAAGGAAACCAACTTCTTAAAGAACTCTTGTTACAACCTTGGTTTTGATCCATGGAATTTGACAACAAAAAGGTCCTAACAATCTCCCCCTTTGTCAAATTCTGGATAAAACCAATCTAAAACAAATTTCCTAACAAAATCTCTCAAGCAGCACCACCAACTATGAACCAACACTCAAATCCATGCTCTTGAACAATTATCCTCTATAAAATAACCACACACAGGCCAACCAAAATATGTGGAACTGGATTAAATAACAAAATATAAATCAATCTATAAACAAAATACTAACAATCCAACTGTACCAAAGAAGGATATAAGCAAAAGTAAAAACACTGTACCATCAATATACATCAAACACTGGTAATGATGAACCAAACTCCCCCTCATTAAAAACAACCACAAACACTGAAAACAGTGAACAAATAATATGGTGGAGCAAGCAAGGAATTTCATATTTGTACCATAAAACACACAAGACTATCCAAGAAGCACAATTACTTGAAAACACAATGTGCACAGTCTGTAGAAGATTCCTCATGAAAGAAAGTGATGCATTATGTGAAAAGCATAGATCCCATGAGAAAAGTGTGTGTGTGACTCTTGGAATTCGAAAAACACTAGATTCAAATCCTAGTAGTAATATGAAAGCTGGACCTCCGACAAGAGAATCTAAGCACAACTAAGGAAAGTCAAACCACTAGGAATCAAGGGGTATTTGGTGAGTAAAGACGGAGGCTCCCCATCAATCAATGAATCCCTTTTTTTTCTTTTCTTTTTCACATTTTTTTCTTTTCTGTCTTTGCACATTTTTTTCTTTTCTTTCTTTTGCACATTTTTTTCTTTCTTTTGCATTTTTCTTTTTTTTTTTCTTTTCTTTTGCACACTCATCGGCGGCTGACACGCTCAAGAGTATGGAAACCGAACCAGAGAAGCATGGATATAATAAGGATGGCCTGGTTGGTGACTCTGAGGTAGCCTTTTCCTCATGCTTGGACTACAAAGAACAGAGGGGAAAGCCGTGGAGATGCAAAAAGATGGAAGGTGGTTGAGAGACTCAACATCACCCATGATATGCTAGTATAGGTCAATTCCTCTAGAAAAGCAAAAGATACAATGCCAGAAGTCCATAGAGAAAAATAATCACTAAGGTGGAAGACTCCAAAATTTGCTAATCCAAAAGTGTGTACAGAATGAGACATACTAATCAAAGAACACACACTCCAAAATGAGTAATGACCACAGAAAGCACACATATATTAACATGTAATGGATATTCTCATCAATTCCAATATGCACCAAGGACCACTCAAAAAATTTAAGCTTGCAAAACCATACTAAGAAAATCTTTTTGGGTTTTTATTTTTTTCATAGGAATTTCCCTCACGAATTGTATCCATTATCACAAATCAAACAAGATCTCGTTCTAAATGATATTTTAAAAAATAAATAAATAAATAAAGCGATCCAAAAGAATTTTTTTAAAAAAAAATAGAACGACCCGCTTGATACCAATTGAAAAATCTAGAAACCCTAGATGTTGATTTGTGATTATGTACCAATTTTAAGCAAAATATAACAATCCCAATCAAACAATCAAGAGAAAGAGACACAAAGATTTTACGTGGAAAAACCACAATTGGACACCTTCCAATTGTGATAAAAAAAACCACGGGCAACTGCCACAAGACAATCCACTAAGAAGATTTAAAGGAATTACACAGGTATCACTCTCAATTATCTAGCGAATCCACAACGCCTAATTGAACCAACCTCTATGTGCCTCTTCCAACCCCATCTTCACCACGTAATTGTCTTTCTGATGAGCCACTCCGGATTCCACCAAAGCTTCAGGCTCGAATTCTTCAGAATCCACAACTGAAGAACAACTCTCTCTTTTGTGTATAACAAACAAATCTTTGATGTACTCTCTTTAAACCTTGAGTTGAATACTCAATAAAAACATCAAAGAAAACTTAAAAAAATATCTCCAGATATAACCCTTAAGAACCAAAAAGAAGATCTGGAGAGATTCAATGAATGAATCAATGAATAGCCTAATTTGAGAGAAACCCAACTATTTATAGAAAACCAAAGCAATCCTAGTTGGGAAAGAAAACCAACTTCTTGTAGAAAACCAACTTCTTGCAGAACTCCAAAGTAATCTTGTTTTTGAAGGAAACCAACTTCTTAAAGAACTCTTGTTACAACCTTGGTTTTGATCCATGGAATTTGACAACAAAAACAGAGCAAGATTAATGCCGATAACACAAGCGCTGTTAGCTTTACGAAAAAAAGGTATTTGCGCAAAACTCCATTCATAATAAAATTTTAATGTATTAAACACAAATATTAAAAAAAATTAAAAATTTAATACATATTATTATTATCAAAATATACGTAATGATTAATTTAATATTTTTAATTTTAAAATAATATATTTTTGATTTAAATGTTAACTTTTAATCAAATTAGTATTTTTAGACTCTTAACTATCAAATAAAATTCATGTGGATTATGAAATTATTAAAAAGTAAAAACAAAAAATTTATTGTTGAAATTGATGTGAACAGTAAATATATTATTCTGATTCACAATAACATTTTACTGTTATAAAAAACATACTAGTAAATACTAGATGAATTAACCAAAAATACACATACATAACATTTATAAACTTGCATAGAATAAAATAAAACTGTTTATCGTCAGAAAAAAGTTTAGATTGTTGTAGTTATTCATGGTTGATTATTCTTCACTCTCCCAACAATTTTGCAAAAAAACATTCTGTAGAATGGTGAGTTTTAGAGAGAGATAGAGATTCAACTAATAAATATAGAGATTCAAGCAAAAGTTACAGAAATTGAAACCACAAGCAACGAAGCAACAACTAAAATCCCAAGACGCCGATGACGATCACCACCACCACCACTCCTCCGCCGATAAGCACCGCTCCAAGCATGAAAATCACTAAGACCGCGACGTCGATGATCATCATAGATCGAGATACGAGAGGGACAATAGCAACTTAAGGCTTGAATGGCGTCAGACTTCGTTCATACAAATTTCAAATGATATATATATATATATATATATATATGCATGGATAATATTGTCCAAAAAAAAAAAAAAAAGAAATTTTACTCTATCCTTACTCAATTATGAATTTTTTTCTTATGAGGTTTATGAAACAAAATAAATTAGGCGGTCATTTTCACTAAATAAAAGTCCAATGGAGAGGTTTTGGCTAAATTTCTCTTAGAAAAACCCCAAAGATTAAAAAGTATGGAAAATTACACTCCAGTCCCACAATTTGATTATTTTTTATTTTATTTATTGAAGAGAAAATATTTATTGTAAAAGAAATGGATTAATCCACTACAACGGTATTATAAGATTTCAAAAAAAAAAAAGATAAATAACCTTCATGAAATAAAGAATCCAAACTTTCATAGAAGAGAGGGGTCATCCTAGTTGGTAAGGGAGTATGCTCCTCTCCTTACTAACCAGGGTTCGAATCCCTTACTACTCAAGTGGAAGTTCGACGGTTTAAGTAGATCGGCTAGCTTCCCCCAGTTTGGCTTGTAAGGGTGGATCCTAAGGGTCCTGCCTTGGGAGTGTTCTAGGTATCAAAAAAAAAAGAGAAGATAAATGCCGCCATAAATGAGAGAAACAAGCTTCCATACAGGAAAGATTATTGCATCAACAAACTAAAAATTAAGAAAATCAAATAGAAAAAAAAATACCAAATCCAAGTTGCCACCAAACCCATTCAAAACTTCAATGCTCCGTAGCCTTCAACTTGGAATTTGAAAACCCTATCTCTGCTAGTTAAGATAGAACATTGAAGTTGAGGTGGTCAACTAATATGAAATAAATGCGTTATCCAGTGGTAAACTAATATGAAATAAATGCATTATCCAACGTCAGCTTTCGAACTGTGAGAAGATGTTAAAGTTTTGTGCTCGAGAGTAGAAAAAATAAGATGGTGATAGTCAGACTGGTAAGACAAACATCAAATTTAGGTAAAGGACCAGATCTGCAGAACGTTCAGAGGAAGATCAAAGAGAGTGGAAGGGAGATAAAAGTGAAATCAGATAAGTAAGAAACCACCGCCATTTTCCTCTTCCATAATAGGAAATTCAAAAAGAGAAAAGCGAGAGGGATCACAATTTGATTCTTGTGTCCATATAATCTTCATAGTTTCAATTGTATTAATTTTGTTTATTATTATTTTTATTTTGTGGCAATTTAGTTACATGATAATAACAGTTAAAAAAATGAATAAAAACTTGTAACATGCTCTAATCAAAAGGAATGAATCATATCTTCAAGGATTGGATGAGTTAATGAAGTAACTCCCAATATGACGATTGGTCTGGAGTTTGAAATATCTACCAACCTCTTTATAGCTTTTGATTGAAATTGAGGGGTGAGGGGTAGGTCCTAGCATCCTCCCCGGGTTGGCTTATAGGGTCGGATCCAAAAGGCCCAACCTTGGGGGTTTGTTGGTTACCAAAAAAATAAAAAATGAGAAAGCAATGAATCATTTTGAATTGAACCTCAATCTCTCAAACATTTTCAGGGAGTGAATAAATTATTTTTTTCATTTATTTCAGTTCAATTTTTATCATTTTTTTTTATCAATTTAGTTACAATTTTATTTAATTATTTTGTTTTTGTTTTTTTAGAACATATAAAGCAATTATATTAAAATAAAAACAAACAACATACGAATCAAGAAAAATAATTTTTTTTTAAAGGACTAAACAAACAACTTAATGAGAACTACAAAACAACAAATAATAAAGGGTAAATTACAAATACACCCCTTGAGATTTGATTAAAATACGAATTGCACCCTATGATTCTGGAAATTACATTCCACCCCCTGAGGTTTTTAATTTCATAATAAAGCACCCATTTTATTAATAAATCATTAAGTCCAATTAACAATTTTTGTCACGCCCTCAAAATAAACCCATTATTATATATATCATTGACATGCAATATTAAAAGAAAACAATTCGTTATCTCATTCATCAGAGTATTACTAAATAAAAACATTACATGTAACATCAAATTAAATGCCCTACGGGCTTACATCTTTCCAAGCCAACACTTGGACACAAGGATATGAGTTCTAACTCAAATACAAATAAAGCCCTAGGCTTGAATGTTTACATGTACTATCAAATAAAAACAAATAACTAAAGATAGTCTTCAAAATCCAAATCCTTCCAAGCTAAGTCCTTGGAGGTAGCTTATCACCTGGACCTGAAAATGATGTTCCCATATAGGGTGAGCCACAGCCCAGTAGAAATGTACTAAACCAAATATAAGCATTGAATAAAGCAATAGCATTCAATAGATGGTTAACCAAAATAATCAATTATATCATTATATAGTCTCATGACACTAATGTCTATGACACATTTCATTTTCCATTATTATCAATATGGCTCAGAACCTGGCCAAAATTACAACAATGAACTATATATATCATATTCACATTACTTCCAATGTCAACCAAACAAATGAGACTCAGGCTCATATCAAAACACTTCATACTTCCCATTTGATACACATTTTAGTGCTGTATCAATAACATGTAAAAACACTTCAATATCAATAAGCACACATAATAGTGATGCTAATGGAGTCCATCCCCTATCTCCTCCCAAACAAAATCCGGTTTAGAGGTCCATCCCCTATCTTCCCCTAAACCGTGGAGTACATCCCCTATCTCCTCCCACACAATATGCAAATGCAATGCTCAATCAATACACGTATTTTCTGTATTAATTCAATAGTCAAAATTAATGACTTAACCAATGTGATTAGTTTCATTATCCCTAATCCACATGCAATGTCTACAACAATCACGACTATCCTCCACCGATAGCCCAAAACAGTTATTTCTAGACTGGAAATAAGTATAACAACAATTCAATAGGCGAGTGATTTAAATTATCCAACTACACCATTAAATCAATAAATTCCTCAATTCCCCTTAAATTAATTATACAAATTAATTCATTAAAAACAACTAGGGTTTTTCCCAAAATTACTAAAATACCCCCAACATATCAAAATACCAAAACTTAGAACAAAACTTATAAGATGGAGTAGGAAATCCCTACCTCGAAGAAAACAACTCAAATGGAGAAGATTGAGATGACCACCCAAAATCCAAAGTGCTCCAAACCGCGTAATGTTCAGATTAAAACGGAGCCCTTGACTCACACTACCTTTTTAATAAAGAACCTAGGGTAGAAACACACTCTAAATAGATCAAACCTAAGAGAGAAGGTGAGTGGAAGGAGAGAGAAAATGTCCCTAGGGTTCTGAAATCAAAAAGGTGCTGAAAAAATGTTTTAAAAACCGCTGCTGCCTATTTAAATAAAACAGGCTCGCTCGAGCGAAGAAGTGGTCGCTCGAGCGACCAAACACAAAGAATACTCGCTCGAGCGAAGGAAAGCTCGCTCGAGCCAACAATACGATGCTTCAGGTCTGCAACCCAGAAGCACGCTCGAGCGACAAGATGCTCGCTCGAGCGAAGAACTCGAAACTCGCTCGAGCGAAGAAAATCTCGCTCGAGCCAACAAATACAGCTCTCAGGTCTATACTAGACGCAGTCGCTCGCTCGAGCGAACAAACCCTGGCTCGAGCGAAGGACCAAAACAAGAGCTCGCTCGAGCGACCAACTCCTCGCTCGAGCGACGGTCCAGAAATCTGGACAGCAACACTTGGTTTCTAAACCCAACCCACCTGTAACAAACCTGCCCAATACATCCTATAACTCAAAATAAGAAATTAAAGGATGATAACAACAATTTGATAACAATAGGATCTACGGAACATAAGTCCGGATACAACAACCCAAAAGGAAAAGACCGGGGTCGCTATAACCTCCCCCCCTTAAAAGAATTTCGTCCCCGAAATTAAGCATAAGTTTTTGAAAACAGGTTTTTCTCAAATTCCAACAATATGACAATTCAATAATAAACAACTTGACCCAATACCGGCCATTTCATCTCTTATCAAGAGGCATCTCAAATACATTTCAACCTGCATTATTAATATGCAATTTTCCTTCCAAGTTGTAACAATTTCCATATACATGATTTCCATTTTCATATCATATTCAATTTCATGATATATATAACACATTCAACATATAAATGTTACATTCCACTTCCATTATAAGGCAAGTTTCAAAACACTATCATTAAACCAAAACATTCTCAATGTTTTCCAACTTAAGACATATATAAAGCTCTTAAGTTCAACAATATTACAAAATCTAAATACAAGATTACAAATCAATAAACATGTCCGGATATTTCTCGCGGACTTCCAACTCACGTTCCCAAGTGGCTTCCTCCACCCCGTGATGTTTCCACAGAACCTTTACCAAAGGGATGGTCTTGCCTCGCAAAACTTGATCCCGCCTATCCAAAACCCGAACCGGTCTCTCCTCGTACGAGACATCCTCGTCAACTTCTAAATCGGTCCAATCCAACACATGTGATGGATCCGGCTCATACTTCCGAAGCATACTCACATGAAACACGTCATGAACTCCGGATAACTGCGGCGGCAAAGCTAAACGATAGGCAGCCTCGCCAATCCTCTCAAGGATTTCAAAAGGACCAATAAACCGAGGGGACAACTTCCCGCTCTTCCCAAACCTCATCAATCCCCGCCTAGGTGATATTTTCAGAAATACATGATCACCTACCTCAAAAACCAAAGGTCTCCTCCTACGGTCGGCATACGATTTCTGACGACTCTGGGCTGTAACAAGCCTCTTACGGATAAGCTCAACTTTCTCCGTCGTTTCCCTCACCAACTCCGGACCCAACAAAGGCGCATCACCCACCTCGGCCCAACAAACAGGAGATCTACAAGGTCGGCCATACAAGGCCTCAAACGGTGCCATACCGATACTAGACTGGAAACTGTTGTTGTAGGCAAACTCCACCAAAGGCAAGTGCCTCTCCCACGACCCACTGAAATCAAGAACACAACCCCGAAGCATATCCTCAAGGATCTGAATAGTACGCTCGGACTGCCCGTCAGTCTGAGGATGATAAGCCGTGCTAAAGGTCAACTTAGTGCCTAAGGCACTCTGCAAACTCTGCCACAACCTAGCAGTAAAACGAGGATCTCTATCTGAGACGATCGTCACTGGGACCCCGTGCAACCTCACTATGTCCCGAATGTACAAGTCGGCAAGATGATCTACCGAATCTCTCACGCGCATAGGAATGAAGTGCGCCGACTTAGTCAACCGGTCTACAACCACCCAAATAGCATCACTACCCCGCTGAGTCCTCGGAAGACCTACAACGAAGTCCATAGTGACATGCTCCCACTTCCACTCGGCAATAGGCAAGGGTTGCAACAAACCCGCTGGCCTCTGATGTTCGGCCTTCACTTGCTGACAAGTAAGGCACTTAGACACGAAAGCTGCCACATCTCTCTTCATACCCCGCCACCAAAACTGGCGACCCAAATCCCGATACATCTTAGTGCCTCCCGGATGCACCGCAAGGCGTGAATGATGAAACTCTCGGAGTACTTCCTCTCGGCAAGACTCCGGCACAAACAAACGGTCTCGGTATCTCACACTCAGGTCGGGATACACCGTCAAACCCTTCTCAACCTTCCCACTGGAGATCTTCTCTCGGAGGGATTCTACCTCAAGGTCACCCCCTGAGCCTCTAACACTCGAGTCACAAGTGTAGGCTGCGCAACAACAGAAAACAAGGCCGCAGCCTCAACGGATTCGCCCAGAAGCAAATCAAACTCTCCAAGTGCACCCAACATCTCCCACTCCCGGATGGCTATACTAGCTATGTCACCAACAGATTTCCTGCTAAGGGCGTCGGCCACCACATTGGCCTTCCCCGGATGATAATGCAACTCGAAGTCATAATCCCCAATGAACTCCATCCACCTCCTCTGCCTCAAGTTCAAGTCTTTCTGTGTGAACAGATATTTCAGACTCTTATGATCCGAGAATACCTCGAACCTCTCACCGTAAAGATAATGCCTCCAAATCTTCAAGGCAAATATCACAGCTGCTAACTCTAAATCATGCGTAGGGTAATTCTTCTCGTGAATTTTCAACTGACGTGAGCCATAGGCAACCACTTTCCCCTCTTGCATCAACACACAACCCAGACCCTCTCGTGAAGCGTCACAATAGACTGCATAACCCAACCCTCTCTCCGGAATAATCAAGACTGGAGCGGTGGTCAGTCTAACTTTCAACTCCTGAAACGACTTTTCACAAGTCTCACTCCATACAAATTTGACTCCCTTCCGAGTCAATCTAGTCAAAGGCGAAGCTAACCTGGAGAAATCCTTCACAAACCGGCGATAATACCCAGCTAATCCCAGAAAACTGCGGATCTCAAACACACTCTTAGGCTGTGCCCAATCTTGCACTGCCTCAGTCTTGGATGTATCAACAGACACTCCTTCCCCAGAAACTACATGGCCTAAGAACTTGACCTCTTCTAGCCAGAACTCACACTTCCCAAACTTAGCATAAAGCTTATGGGCTCTAAGTAACTCAAGCACCACTCTCAAGTGTTCCTTGTGCTCCTCCTCCGAAGGTGAATAGATAAGGATGTCGTCCACGAAGACGACTACAAAACGATCTAAGAATTCCCGGAATATCCGGTTCATCAAATCCATAAACACTGCCGGTGCATTGGTGAGCCCAAATGGCATCACCAAAAACTCATAGTGGCCATACCGCGTACGGAATGCCGTCTTCGGAATATCCTCCTCCCTGACCCTCAACTGGTGGTAACCCGATCTCAAATCTATCTTAGAGAAACAACGGGAACCCTTCAACTGGTCGAACAGATCATCTATACGAGGCATAGGGTACTTATTCTTAACCGTAGCCCGATTCAATTTCCGGTAATCTATACAAAGTCTCAAAGCACCACCTTTCTTTTTAACAAAGAGGGCCGGTGCTCCCCACGGCGAAACACTAGGACGGATATAGCCCTTATCTAGCAACTCCTGGAGCTGAATCTTCAACTCAACTAACTCGGCTGGGGCAAAACGATAAGGTGCCATAGAAATTGGCGCCGTGCCGGGCACTAGGTCAATAGAGAACTCAATCTCTCGATGCGGTGGCAAACCAACAAGATCCTCGGGAAAGACGTCCGAGTACTCACAAACCACCCTTGGCAACACAGTCTGGGTCTCATCACACTCACCACTCTCAAAGCTAGCAAGTAGACCACTAAGCTCACTCCGCCCTCGCGATCATACCCCGGTGGCAAAACACTACCAACCCGGTCCCCCAGAAAATGAAAACACTCTCCGCCCACGGTACAACAAGTGACCCTCTGGCGGTAGCAATCGATAACTGCCCGGTATGACGATAACCAGTCCATACCCAAAATAACATCAAAGCCCTTCATGGGCATAACTACAAAAGGAAACGGGAGTCTATGATAGTCGACCTCTATATCACAACCCCTAACACCTTGTTTCAAGATCAATTCACCCCCAAGGGTGACACTACACAAATAGGAGATGCTAACTGTGCTAACTCCAACTCCAAAACAGATGCAAATGCAGCAGACACAAAGGAATGAGATGCACCCGTATCAATCAAAACACTAGCAACCGAATTGCAAAACAAGAAGGTACCTCTCACAACAGATGGAGCCGGTACAAGATCCTGCGCGGTAACAGCATACACGCGCCCAGATGGTCTCTGATCAACCTGCTCACCCCTAGGAGCATAAGACTGCTGCACAGACTGGGACGATGAAGCCCCCTGATTGGCCCTCGAGGCCTGACCCGACTGAGCTGGCTGCTGACCCTGAGTCTGCCTCAAACCAGATGCACCAGGTGTGCCACCCAACTGCGGGCAATACCTCTTCATGTGCCCTGCCTGACCGCACTGAAAACAAGAGAGCGGCTGGCCTCTACCCTGACTCTGGCTCTGAGATCGAGCCGAAGATGATGCTGCTCTCTGTACTCCTCCCCTCTGAGGACAAACTGGAGACTTGTGGCCCAGCTGGCCACACTTGAAACAGGTAATGTCTCCCTGGCTGCCTTTCCCCGAACTAGCACTCGGCACAGGAAAAGTCGATCTAGAAAAGCTACCCTGAGACTGCTGAGGGTTAAAACCCTTCTGTCTCCTACCATCACTCTGGCCATCCTGACTCCTCTTGGAGCCTTTCTGCCCTTCCTCCTCCTCTTGCATCATGATCTCCATATGGGCTGCAGCATCAACCATACGCCCATACTCCCGAATCATAGTTCCCCCAACTCTCAACTTGAGGCCACGCCTCAACTTCTTCTCGAACTCAATACAACGGCGTTCCTCAGACGCCACCAACTCAGGTGCAAACCTGGACAAGCTAGTAAATGCAGCCTCAAACTCGGCCACTGAAGAACTCGACTGCTTAAGCTGGCAGAACTGGTCTCTCAGCTTCTCCCTAACTGCTGGAGATAAGAACCGCTCCTGGAAAGCATTCACAAAAGCCTCCCATGTACCTCCTATACGACCCTTTGTAAACTTCCACCACTGACCCGCATCCCCCTTCAGCTGGAACGATGCCAAGGTCACTTTCAACCCCTCGTCTTCGATGCCAAGCATCTCAAACGTCTTCGTTGTCTGTTCGAGCCATTCATCTGCCTTAAGCGGCTCTTTAGGATCACCCACAAATTCATCCGGATTAGACCGGAAGAACTCCCTCTTCAGAAAGGAAGGTCCTGCATCCGCAACAACAACCTGAGCCTGATTCTCAGCTCTGAGAATGCCTACTGACTCCCTGAATGCCCCTGCTATCTCTCGGGCTAAAGCGCCCATAGCCTGCTGGCCTACTGGCTCGGCCACATTGGCCTGGCCAACTCCCTCCTGTACTGCCGGAATCTCCTCTGGCACAGGCACCTCCTGCCTACCCGGCCTACCACGCCTACCGCGTCCTCGTCCTCGTCCTGACATCCTAATAAAGGAAACAAAGACGTTAGCACATTAATAGATGTGCCGAAACTAAACACTCGCGTCCTAATGCATTGGACAACAATAATTCATTCCACGTAAGCACATAATCACATAAGCACCTACGAATTTCATTTCTGGATGATAATAGTCCCGAAGCGTTACTATAGTTCCGGTTGGAAGCAGCATTGATCAAGTGCCTTTCCAACAAGACTACTAGAAACTCAAGGGTCCAATTAACATCCTAGAAACTACGTTCCATACCCACATAATCACATAAGCATGTTATCATATAAGCATATAACAGTACAGCTAAGTCTCTATCAAACGAGACGAACCCATTGTGATACTAATCACTTCCCACGTACCCAAAGCATTCAAACCTGGCTCTGATACCAAGTTGTCACGCCCTCAAAATAAACCCATTATTATATATATCATTGACATGCAATATTAAAAGAAAACAATTCGTTATCTCATTCATCAGAGTATTACTAAATAAAAACATTACATGTAACATCAAATTAAATGCCCTATGGGCTTACATCTTTCCAAGCCAACACTTGGACACAAGGATATGAGTTCTAACTCAAATACAAATAAAGCCCTAGGCTTGAATGTTTACATGTACTATCAAATAAAAACAAATAACTAAAGATAGTCTTCAAAATCCAAATCCTTCCAAGCTAAGTCCTTGGAGGTAGCTTATCACCTGGACCTGAAAATGATGTTCCCATATAGGGTGAGCCACAGCCCAGTAGAAATGTACTAAACCAAATATAAGCATTGAATAAAGCAATAGCATTCAATAGATGGTTAACCAAAATAATCAATTATATCATTATATAGTCTCATGACACTAATGTCTATGACACATTTCATTTTCCATTATTATCAATATGGCTCAGAACCTGGCCAAATTACAACAATGAACTATATATATCATATTCACATTACTTCCAATGTCAACCAAACAAATGAGACTCAGGCTCATATCAAAACACTTCATACTTCCCATTTGATACACATTTTAGTGCTGTATCAATAACATGTAAAAACACTTCAATATCAATAAGCACACATAATAGTGATGCTAATGGAGTCCATCCCCTATCTCCTCCCAAACAAAATCCGGTTTAGAGGTCCATCCCCTATCTTCCCCTAAACCGTGGAGTACATCCCCTATCTCCTCCCACACAATATGCAAATGCAATGCTCAATCAATATACGTATTTTCTGTATTAATTCAATAGTCAAAATTAATGACTTAACCAATGTGATTAGTTTCAATTATCCCTAATCCACATGCAATGTCTACAACAATCACGACTATCCTCCACCGATAGCCCAAAACAGTTATTTCTAGACTGGAAATAAGTATAACAACAATTCAATAGGCGAGTGATTTAAATTATCCAACTACACCATTAAATCAATAAATTCCTCAATTCCCCTTAAATTAATTATACAAATTAATTCATTAAAAACAACTAGGGTTTTTCCCAAAATTTCCAAAATACCCCCAATATATCAAAATACCAAAACTTAGAACAAAACTTATAAGATGGAGTAGGAATCCCTACCTCGAAGAAAACAACTCAAATGGAGAAGATTGAGATGACCACCCAAAATCCAAAGTGCTCCAAACCGCGTAATGTTCAGATTAAAACGGAGCCCTTGACTCACACTACCTTTTTAATAAAGAACCTAGGGTAGAAACACACTCTAAATAGATCAAACCTAAGAGAGAAGGTGAGTGGAAGGAGAGAGAAAACGTCCCTAGGGTTCTGAAATAAAAAAGGTGCTGAAAAAATGTTTTAAAAACCGCTGCTGCCTATTTAAATAAAACAGGCTCGCTCGAGCGAAGAAGTGGTCGCTCGAGCGACCAGACACAAAGAATACTCGCTCGAGCGAAGGAAAGCTCGCTCGAGCCAACAATACGATGCTTCAGGTCTGCAACCCAGAAGCACGCTCGAGCGACAGGATGCTCGCTCGAGCGAAGAACTCGAAACTCGCTCGAGCGAAGAAAATCTCGCTCGAGCCAACAAATACAGCTCTCAGGTCTATACTAGACGCAGTCGCTCGCTCGAGCGAACAAACCCTGGCTCGAGCGAAGGACCAAAACAAAAGCTCGCTCGAGCGACCAACTCCTCGCTCGAGCGACGGTCCAGAAATCTGGACAGCAACACTTGGTTTCTAAACCCAACCCACCTGTAACAAACCTGCCCAATACATCCTATAACTCAAAATAAGAAATTAAAGGATGATAACAACAATTTGATAACAACAGGATCTACGGAACATATGTCCAGATACAACAACCCAAAAGGAAAAGACCGAGGTCGCTATAATTTTTAATGATGTTAGAAATATGTTTCAATTAATAATTTAGGTAATTTTATTATTGTATAGGAAAGCAATTATGAATTTTATTTTTTTAATTAATTCTGTTAAATAAAAAATTCTAACAAGGGGTATTTATAATTTTTCAAACCACAAGGGACAATCTGTATTTTAAACAAATCTCAACAGGTGTAATTGTAATTTACCCAATAATAAAATACAAAGTTGCCAAAAAATTAAAGCTACTGATCTTCCTGGACTATTCGATCGTCTTAAGTTTTAAAAGATGGTGGCAGTCGAGGAAGTGTATTCATTTGCAGATTGAAATTCTGTTTGGTTTGGTTTTTTTATTGGGTTAAACTAAAATTTATTTTGGTAAAAAAATTTAAAAAAAGTTACTTACAATTTTATTATCTTTTGAGAATAGAAATAAAAAATTACAAATTCCTCCCAAGAAAGCTAGTGAGGCTACATTTCACAAGATGGTTGGGACTACTTTAGTTAATTAAAAAATAAAATAAATTAAAAAATTAATAAGATACAATGTCACATTTAAATCATAATCATTTCAATTTTTCTCTTATAAAATTATAATAAAAAAAACCAAAAATTCATTTCGAAGTAAAACTTTTCTAGCCATACTAAAATAAGGTTCTTTCCAAACGAAAGCTCAACACATCCTGTTTGGCATTCAACTTTTTATTTAAAAAAATTAAAATATCACACCATACACATCAATCTATCACTTTTTTTCCTCGCAACTATTTATTCAACTAAAAAATTCATTCCAAACACACTAACCCTTTCTACCACTAAAAAGAGTCAAGTTATCAAAGGAGTTGTGAAAGGAAACAATCACACAAGGTTATAAATATTAAATCCAAATAAATCTTATGGTACACACTCCTCCAACGGTGTGTACCACCATATGCAACTGACCATAAATTGTCATAATTTTATCACAAAATTTCATATCAACCACAAAATACATAATTTTATCACAAATTGACGTAATACAAAAAGGTCATAATTAAGCCACAAATTTTTGTTACATGAACCACAAAATTTTGTACAATTTCTAACACTAATTTGTAACGAAATTACGTATTTTATATTTGATGTTATGAAATTTTGTAGTAAAATTACCTCAATTGTGGTAGGGTACAAATGGTGCATACCCTTGGAGGGTGTGACCATAGGGTTTCCAATAAATCCATCCCTAATTAGTCCTCACACAAAAACCATAAAAAGCAAGTGGGCAAATTTAACCTAACTTCCCCTTGATTTCAATTTGATCCTTATTATTTCAAATGCAATACATTTGTCCTTTAATTTTTGATCTTGTGTCTGGTCCAATCGTTAACAATTGATCCATTTTTAACAGAAAATTGTTACTCACATCCAAGCTAACTGAATAAACACATATTCTGCAAGAGCAAGCAGCTGCCCAACACAGTTGAAACTTTTTCAAAAAAAGAAAAGAGGGAAGATAGTGAATGGTTCATCTGCAATAGTAAAAAAATTTCTTAAACTTATTAAAATCATTTTTTTAAGTCATTCAAGAGCATCTGATTGAGTTAAGAAAGTGAATTCCCTAACAATTCCTCATCCGAAAGCTGTGCCACCTATTGCAACTAGGACAAACCATGTTGGTATAAGGAACTTCCTTCTATTGTATTGCATATCACAAAAATAAATGAACTTCTTTTTCAGCCTCTAAAATCAATAGTTAGATAAGTCTCAAAAACAGAATATGTATATATAAAGAGTAAACAAAGAGAGAAGCAGAACAAAAGTCACAAGGCTCGTCTTCTGCCAGCTGATTACTAAATCAAACGATACACGTAAGATATTACTGTCATATAAATTCGCTATTTTCTTATTCTTATTATAATTAATGTGGTAGGTAATAAAACTTCAATATATAGCATTATTATTCATTTCCAAATTCAGGACCTGAAAAATCTGAACTTGTCCCTCCAAAGATATATTTCACCTTTGCACAATTGTTTAGAACACTTTACTACATAGTATTCACGAAATTTCAGGGGATTCTTATAACTGCAAAATTCATTCTTCACTAATCATATCTTGTGGAAAGGCAGGGAAGGGTGAAGAGTGAAATTGAATGTTAAATTAACTGTTAGCAGTGAAGAACCGGAAAAAAGCAAAAAAAAAAAAAACAACCCATGCGTTCAACAAAATACACCCTTGTCTTTGGTCAAGTAACATCCAGATTGTACATAAGCCAAAATAACTGAAGTAAGTCTAAAGATGTCTATTTGTTGCATTTTTCAACAATAGCTTTTGGGTAAATTATACCGACTTCCTTTGACAATTGAAATAAATACAGTTAAGCCGCTAGTTTGACATACTTACACCCTATAATTTAAGGTGAGGCTATGAGGAGGTTGTGGTTGGTGCCTAGCCAGAAACTATTGAGAAAGGTGGGGGTAGACAGAGAAGGTGGGGCAGGGGTTAGAAATGGTAGAGGTGAAGAAGAAAACAAAGGGGTTTAGAGATGGTGGAGATGGGTTCATCAAAATAAGGCTCCAGATCCTAATGGATTTGGCGTATCCCTTTAATTTAATAATTTTTTTGTAGGGGACACGGAGGGGACACTCTTGTCCATATCGGGATACGG
Source organism: Camellia japonica (assembly GCA_030407325.1). Lineage (NCBI taxonomy): Eukaryota > Viridiplantae > Streptophyta > Magnoliopsida > Ericales > Theaceae > Camellia > Camellia japonica. The sequence goes on from JAPPVO010000032.1 coordinate 63,680,470, forward strand.
CATGGGACACGGCGGGACTCATTTTTAATTCTGTTATATTTATTTGGGGTCAAAGTGTAATATTTAAGAAACAAAAAATGAGAGGGTTATTTTGTAATAATACAAAATATACACAACCTAGGTTTTGTTTGTTGTTGTGCTTGAATCTCTTCACTACAGCAAACTCAAACGGCGCTGATTCGACTGCCTTCGAAGCCCTCCGGCGACGCAATGAGACAAAGTCCTCCGGTGACGTGAGGCGATGAATAGTCCCTCTGGTGAGTGTCCTTTCGATTCTTCATCGTTGTCTTCTTCTTCATCGTTTTTCTTCATCGATTCTCAGTCGATCTCCATCACCGAACGACCTGGTAAGTAGTAAAGCTCTCGTCTCTGTCTCTCTTCTCTCTCGTCTATCTCTCATCTCTCAGTCGATCTCCATCTCTCTCGTCTCTCTCTTTGTCTCGTCTCTCTCTGCTCTCCTCTCTTTTCACCTCTCATCTCTCTCTCATCTCTTTGTCTTCTCTCTCTGGTCTATCTCATTTCTCTCTCTTCTCTGTTGACCAGATATTTTTATTTATATATATATATTATATCTCTTCTCTTTGTCTTCTTTCTTCTTTATTTTTTTATTTATTTTATGATTAGATATTTATATATATATATATATATATTGTATATTTTAATTTAATTTTTTCTTTATAAATTTATATATTGTAAATTTATTTTTATTATATATTTAATTTTTCTTTATATAATGTTTACAATATATAGAACATATGTTTATAATGTTTAAATGTAATGGTCTTTATATACACATTAAATTAATATTAGTTTTTATTAATTTTGATTGTTTAGTAATATAAAATTAATCTACATGGCAAATACATAACATATATATTTAAAAAAATAATAATAACACAAATGGTGATAAAGAAATCTCCAAACTAAGGATTAAAGAAGATATTTGGCAAATATCATGCTCACATAACTAATTTTCAAATATACAAACCAAGATACTCTTAGACAATACAACTAATATTAACTCCAGAAAGAGATAATGGCATAAGCTGAACTTTTCAGTATTCAAGGCATTCTCAAAAGACATACATACTAGGATTGAAATAGAAGTAGCTTAGAGCTATCAATATAATGCATTTAACAAGCATAAACCTACGCAATAATGAATACTTTAATAAGGTGCAAAAGGTACATCTTGCCTGCACTTATTCTTCTTGATTTTTATATCAGATCCTTGGTTCTATCAGTCCGCTTCACTCTCTTCGCACAGAACCGATCTCTTATAACCTCATCACAACAATCTGCCCCTTTATCAAGCAAGACTAGGCTCTCCATGTAAGTATCCACATCAAATGAATACCAACAATAGCTATCTATAGTGCCTTGGACACCAAGATATTTAATTCGTTTGCTCTCAGGGTCATAAGAAACCAAATATCCCTCACTCGACCCCAGAAGAACTTCACCGTTCTTTCTCGTCCCAATTGGCTTCCTCAATAATCCTCCGGAAAGATCAATTCTAATTTGCCTAACCCAAGAATTTGCCACACCATACTGTTTCATCATCCATATCGAACAATGGGGGGGTTCACCGTAAGATCTATACTGTTGGATCAGACAAAGGGTTTCACCAAACACAACAAGGCTCATCTTTTGCATCAATTTGTCCTCACCAGCTATACCCTCCGGAAATGAAATCTCCCGAAACACCTCATCATTCATGTCGAATGACAATCAAATTTCGAAAAATCCCACCATGACCATACCTTGGAGTGTGAGCAACCCAATGTGAAACCCCATTGATATAAGCTTGTTGCGATCGCGCTACAACAATATACGGAAGAGCTTTATCACTAATGTTTCTCCAAATTCCAGTTTTTAGAGTGTAAAGCTCAACCTCAGGTGGAACTCTATCATAATCCAATCCGATATGCACAATTCTAACAACTTTGAAGTCATTAGATACTGAATCAAAGCCAAACCCTAAAGAATGCATAAAAGGGCCGTGTGACCTAAACCTAACATTAGGGTATGGAATCAACACAGACTTCCTAATCAATGGATTCCACAAAAACATTTCATGGTTATAACAGGCCTGATCATCAGAAATGCAAATCAACCCATTACAGCTACCAATAATCCCAAAAGGAGGGTCTATGAAAGTGAATGGAGTTTTAGGCAGAGGAAAATGGCACAAACCTCTGTTAGCGTTAGAAAAACGAAAAATTATCGGCCGGGTTCTGAGGATCACGTAGCCATATTTCAGGCGAAATACAAACCTTTATTCCTCTTATATTTTTTAATTATTTCACACAAAATTATAATTTCATATATATATATATTTTTATTGTTACTCTTTGTTGTTCTTAGTTTTTTTTTTTAATTATCAATATTTAACATATTTTGCTATATTTGTTCACTTTAATTTCTCAATTGATTCTTCTTCTTCTTTTTTTGGGCAATATTTTGAACATTTCAGTGAGTCTCCGACAATATTTTTGACATCCAGTAAACATTCTAAACATTCCGATGACGTTTAGAATATTCCAGCGATACTCCGACAAATTTTCAGTGATATTTCTGTGACTTTCCGGTGATATTAAACATTCCAGCAAGTCTCTGATAACCGTCTGATAGAAGTCCGACGGTGGTGGAATATAGCAACGCCTTTAATTTTTTTTTTTTTTTTTTAAATATAAGATTTTTTGGTAACAATTAAAAATAGATAGAACTAATTGATGCAAGTGTTTTGTTTTGAGATTAGATAGATTTTGAACTGTGTATAAGACTTATCAGTAAGTTCCTCTTATATAAATTTGATGTTTGGGTCAAGCGGCTTGAGTAAATACAAAGTCTCTTAATAGATAGTGCGAACTTAGCCTAGTCTGGTCAATGTCTACCTCTTGTTATTAGATAGAAATCAACTTAAATACGCCACAAGAAAAAAAAATTAAAAATTGAGTATTTAAAAGTTAGGAATAAATACTATTGATTTTTACTTTTTAATTATTAACTTTATACTTATAATAAACTATAACAAACATACTCAAAATATTAGTTTAAAAATTGAACATAAATTTAAATTTAAAGTAAAAATGATCCAATTAAGAGAAGTGAACCATCTAGAATTGCACATAAACCTCTTATTTACTTTCAAAATAGTGAAAAAATATTTTGTTCTTTAATTTCAATTCAATTTTTGGAAGTGGGTTATCAGTTCATCTACAATTTTGTTTATTTATTTATTTTGTTATTGTACTAGTGTATGCTTGTGCCTAAAGGCACGGTATAAATAATATTGAGATCGAAATATATTTGTAATTTATATACGTATCATGTTAAAACATGTGGAGTCTGTAACATTTTTTCTTCTTAAAGAACTTTTAATAATTTTGCTTGTACCATACCCTCTATAGAATTCAAAAGCAAATTAACAACTCTCCCTAGTCTTAATGCAAATTAAGGAATAAACATATAAAATTTATAATGTTCATTAAAATTAAAATTATAATAAAATAAAATTAACCAAACAATGCCCGTGCCTAATGTTATGCAATTATAATAAAATAAAATTAACCAAACAATGTACACCAGCTAATATTCTACAATTCTAAAAAATTAAAATTGGATACCAAACAATGCACGCCAGTGCTCTGCAATTCTAAAATAATTTAATTAAAACAAAACAGCAAACAATGCACACCAACCAATCATCTGTAATTTAAGACCAAACAACAAACAACAAACAACAAACAATGCACACCAGTGCTTTCCAAATGTGAACGTAAGTTCAAATAGTCTTGTGGGGTGTATTCATTCTGAAGCCCAACCTCCACTAAAGCCTTGTAAATGGTCTCATACATCATTTGCATTGTTTTGTTCTGTACAATAAATGAGAGATAATTTCAAAATCAAAAATTGATCCTTCTGAAGTATATACACTGATGGGCAAATTAATAGAATTTTTTGATTTCCCATTGGAAATAAATTAATCCAATGAAAAAGAAAAGCAACAAAGTTATCCATCTCTGAAGCTGCCTTTAAAATGCAGAAGTACAATGCTATGCGTTGAAGTCATAATTGGTTCCTACCTGCCAAAATAAAATCCTTTGTGTAGCAGCACCTGTTGGATTGCCTTCTGGCCACATCGGAATAACAATATAAGTTGCAAACATCTCACGTGCTCTGATTTTCTCAGCAATTTTAAGTGCAATTTCCATAGGAATCAAATTGTTTTCACCTACAGCAAGAAAATATGCTCACAATCAGTATTCAGTAAAGGAATTTCAAGCATAAAAGCTTAGGAAAGCATTTATTTATTGTCATATCAAAGGCCACTTCACTCTCAACTAAAACACGATGTAGCAAATCAAAAGAACTACCTAATCCTATTAAACCGTCTACCGTAAGTAAAGACACAGAAAAAATCCTCAACCAGTCTCCTTGTTTGCTACAACCAAGCAAGTTTCACTACCATCACATTGAAAGCTTATGCTGTTAGAGAAAGGAGTAACTTCATCAAGATGTATGGGTAACTTCATTATTTGTATCCTTAACACTCCCACTCACATGTGACCATGCTCTCATTCATTAACAGATAGAACACCAGTTATCCCAAAAGCTTAAATTGTCAATAGATGAGCCCAATAATGTATGTTATGTTAACACTCAATAAATAGTTGTTAGGTTTTTATTATTGGCAACCCCGTTTGACAAAACTCCTTTCAGATGTATTTATTTTCGCCTTTTTATTTCAGTGAGGCTATGAGTTTATTAGATGCAAATCCAAACCCGAATCAAGCCATGCAGAGAAGTTTGTAATGTTAATGCTTTTAAGATTGCCACTTCGCTGATTATTACGGGGGTCGAGCTGCCCGGTCAGCTCGCGGCCGAAGCAAAATTCAAAATTGCATTCAAAATTGCATATCAGCCGTTGCTCGCTCGAGCCAAGGAGTGCTCGCTCGAGCTAAGACTTTCTCGCTCGAGCCAAGGAATGCTCGCTCGAGCCAAGGATTGCGTCCATACAAAAACCTGAAGAAGTGTATTCCTCGCTCGAGCCAAGGAATGCTCGCTCGAGCCAAGGATTGCGTCCATACAAAAACCTGAAGAAGTGTATTCCTCGCTCGAGCCAAGGATCCGTCGCTCGAGCCAAGGCACTAGTAGAAATCATGAAAATTACTCTCCTCGCTCGAGCCAGGAAAGCTTCGCTCGAGCGAGCCTCAGAATCCGGGTTTCTCAAGGAGTTTGTTTTCTTCCCAATCTTGGATTACTTTTGGTTCTCTATAAATACTTGGTTTTCTCCCAAAACTAAGTAAATTCATTGAAGTCCTCCAGATCTTCTTTTTGGTTCTTAAAGGTTTATATCTGGGGATATTTTGTTATTTTTTCTTTGATGTTTTATTGAGTATTCAACTCATAGTTTAAAGAGAGTACATCAAAGGTTTGTTTGTGATACACAAAAGAGAGTTGTTCTTCAGTTGTGAATTCTGAAGAATTCGAGCCTGAAGCTTTGGAGGGAATCCGGAGTGGCTCATCAGAAAGACAGTTCCGTGCTGAAGATGGGGTTGGAAGAGGCACATAGAGGTTGGTTCAATTAGGCGTTGTGAATTCGCTAGATAATTGAGAGTGATACCTGTGTAATTCCTTTATATCTTCTTAGTGGATTGTTCTTGTGGCTGTTGCCCGTGGTTTTTTGATCACAATTGGAAGGTGTCCAATTGTGGTTTTTCCACGTAAAATCTTTGTGTCTCTTTCTCTTGATTGTTTGATTGGGATTGTTATATTCTGCTTAAAATTGTTACATAATCACAAATCAACATCTAGGGGGTTTCTAGATTTTCAGTTGGTATCAGAGCGGGTCGTTCTATTTTTTTTTTAAAAAAACTTGTTGAAAAAAAAGAAGCATAGTAACATATCCTCCTCCCATGGCATCCCAATCAGCCTTTTTTCTTTCATTCTTAGCTAAAACAATAAAGCCCCAATGCAAGGGCAATTGAACCCACAATTATTAAAAAAATATGAAGTTATCATCCCAATTAATTATTGAATAGGTCCTTAAAAAATCAATATTCTATAAGTCATTATTGAACCTCACCTCTGAAATTCATTAGACATTCCACCATAATCTCCTCCATATCCACCTTGATAAATGAGAGCTTGCTCTGCAAAAATTGGCTCATAGTTTAGCATCCAAAATAATATGCTATAGTCTAGTACTTGCAGCGAAGCAATCGATGAAGCTATGTTTCCATATTAGTCTTCAGTACATCATAATGTGTTCTAAACAGAAACATGTATTGAAACTATAAAAAGCTGGCATTTTTAAATTAAGCAGTGAATCTAATCAATTCAAATTGAATAATCCATGTAAATAAAACCCAGTAGCCTAATCGACTATACAGTGCCCATAATCACTTTAAGTAATTGTCTATATGCCTAAACATTTCATTCGTGACTCCATTGTTTTACTAATCCTTGGTGAATGTAGCTCAAGAAAACAAATAATTTAAAACACCTCTAATAGGTCAGATTTGTAGATTGCTACCAATTTGTTTTCTTTAGTTTTTTCTTGATTTGGATTAAAATTTAGCAGAGTGATGCTACATTACTGAGAGATTTAACTCACATGTGAGTTGCAAAATTCCTTTCTAATCCCCCTGCTTTTTCTTTTCTTTCTAATCAGTGAACCTGCCAATGAAAGAAAACATGGGAGAAAAATCAATGAAAGAAAAGCAACTGAATCTGCCTGTTATTTCTGCAGCATAAGATCCTTCAATGAGATTTTCATTTTCATCTAATACAACTTTTCAATCTTATCTCTTCTCCTGAACTGTAGCTGCTTCATGGCTCAAAAAAAAAGAATACAACACCTTCCACATATTTAAGACATGGAAGGAGATCTTATAAATAAATAAAAAATAGTTCCTCACTCGCTGCAAAAACATGTCTTCCATGACATCTTGGTACACATATGTCAAAACATCCCAATCACCACCTCTTACCAATCTTTGTGAACCTTCTGGCCACTCCAAATATAACTGCCTTTGTTAAAAGCCCTCGGTCAAGACTGCAAGCAAGCACTATAGCCCCACCAACGAATAGAAACTTAGGCATGTTCCTCCTTGAGGGCTTCTCAGATGAATTCAGGGTTTCAACCTCTAATGAACCACTTGTGCTTTCCAAGGATCTCAGGAAGTCTGCACTAACTTTGGTGTTGATCTAAGCCATGAAAGCGCACCATGAGAGTGAAGCACCAGATTCTCTCTCTCTCTGGTACGCGCGCAAGCCAGGGTCAATCTTCTGGACTCCGAGCTTTGCAATTTCCCAAGGTATACCCATCTCTTCGTGATGGAACAGTAACACCTCACATGCAGTCAGCTGACCATCCCCTCTCTTTGATTTAACTGAGTAACATCCAAAAATATAGATCCTACTGAGAGGTTCAGTGACCAGAAATATTAAGTGTTTATATTTGAGATAGTACAATTGTAATTTCTCATTTCAGAAAAACTCGATTTCTAAAGGGCTATACTTTAGGTAGTAGCATAAATACTAAAAAAGGCATATGTCAAACAATTAAGTCCTTTAATTAAAATGCAAAATTTAGTGAAATATGTATAGCAAGAGGTTGTAAGTACCTGCACGTATGTACCAACTTGAATAATACAAATCAACACGTCTTGGCTTGTTACGCTGCAGGTCAGAGTGGCAGGGTACTCCCTGAAACATACAAAAAAAAATATATAGAATAAAATAGTTAATTCTTGGGACTATATGCTATTAGGAAGAAAATTGATCACAATAATAAAAAGGAGAATTCTATATATATAGTTTGTAAAACTTAAGTTTTTGAATGTGTTTCTCGAGCTGCTACTGGAAGCAATCTTCCTTGCATTTGTAAAATAATAGCACTTGGAGTGGGGAAAGGTAACTATAAGGGTATTAAAATTTACTGTTATATCTCATATCCCCAACAAAATTAAATTTTTATGGGTGCATGATTTGACACTAATTATGTTATTTTCAAATTTCAACACTAAGACACAACTGAAATTATTCAAGAACAATTTCTTTCACAGCCATACTACATTTTATTCAAAAACATATACACCAAGAAAATTAAAATATCAAATAATTCTTATCTTAAAAACAGATCAAAGAAACAACCACCATATGGAAGATTGCTAATTCCCATCGAGAGGAGAGACAAAATAAAATAATGGTCTGGTAATTTTCTAGCCTCATCGCAAAATTTTTAGAAAAATGTACAAAACGGATATGAGTATGATCTAAAGAGAAGGATAGTACATTGTTCTTAATACCTTTGTAACATAGTAATATGCTCGTCCAAATTCCCAAATTCGACGGCCTATAATGTATTCCCTATCACTACAGAAGAAGGGAAACTGTGCCAAAAAAGAAAGAAGGAAAAATAAAAAAGAAAACATTACAAAACATAAGTCCGTGGGATCAATATAAACAAAGCATTAGAATTAAAGAGGATAAAAAAGAGAGTTCTCGCCCTACCTTGCGTACCCACCGAACTACCATGGTTCTCGTGTTGGGGCACTCTTCCAAAGTTTCAGCATGTATAAGCATGTCATCCTACTTCAATCAAAAATCATCATCCCAAAATAAATCCCTTACCATCTCAGGAGTGGCATCCTCAAAGACTGTCCTGCTACGGTATTGCGGGGGCCCATTCTAGAAGAGGGAAAAAAAGCCATGAAGATTTTGATGTAATCAACCACAAGTAGTATGAAGAAACCAACATAAATAAACAAGTGAGTTACATTACATGACCTGCAACAATATAGCTAAGTAGCGGTAGTACGGAATGGAGTAGTGACTACCGGTTCACTCCCACAAACAAAGTGCCACTGGTTTCATTCTAGTATTAATTTAGTGAATCAAAGGAAAACAACATTGATAAAGAAAAGCATTACCTCAGGATCTCTCCGCCAAGCTTGATAGCTCAAACTGGGTGTAGACCTATCCATCATCTAAATCCAAGAAGGGCCACCATCTTTCTCATCCACAAGTCAGCATAAATGCTCTAAATCATCTTTGGCCACAACAACAACAACAACAGCTGATTTTTCCTTTTCTAGATGTAATGAACTGACAAATTACAATCAAATAGTTAGAAAGCTTGTTAACATTAGAATTTTGAGCAACTTTAGATTGAAAATCCATGACACTAAAACACTTTTGAATCCCAAGTTTAAGTTTCCAACATCCGAGGGATTTTGAACAATTTTGACTGGACCAATTAATAAGTAAGCTTTAGCTTATTAAACGAAACGGAGCGAAATGGTGCGAATAGTAATTTAGAAAATTTTCACACTAAAACACCTTAGTCCCTCTCATTATTTACACCTTATAAGCATAAACCAAGATTAATACCATCTGTATCAATGGATTTCAAAAAATGGTGTAATCGTATATAATCAATGCAATCAAAACACAATAATTTACCTAACATTACTAAACAATAAATCATCCGAAAAACACCTCTTCGTAATTTCTGATTTCAAAATCAAAACAACAATTAAAACAACAATTGAAAATAACATGTTCACAGCCTGAATGTTAGGATTACAAACCCAGAATAAACAATGGAAAATAGCTCTAAAACAAAACCCTAAAATAATAGAAAATAGCCATAAAACAAAACCCTAAAATAACCTGTTCACCTGACAGAGAGGATTACAAACCCAGAATAAACAATGGAAAATAGTCCTAAAATAACAGAAAATAGCCCTAAAACAAAACCATAAAATAACCTGTTCACAGCCCGATAGAGAGGACTGGAGAGGCAGAATAAGTTTTCGAGGACTAGAGAGGCAAACACAAACAGAGACAGAAGGGAGAGGTAGAAATCTTACCTTGCGAGCGGCGTCAGGAGAGATACAACCGAGTTCGAGAGGTAGAAGACTGGAGAGCAGCGGAAGAGGGAGGGTAGGAAAGAAGAAGAACAGAGAGGGAGAGAGAGATAAAAAGGGAATGAGGAGGAGAGTGGGTGAGAACAGAGAGGGAGAGAGATAAAGAGGGAATAGGGAGAAGACGTGGGTAGGTAAAAGGCTGAGGGAGAGAAATATTTGGGCAGGAAATACATAGATCTAAGCCATTGATATATACCAGGGTTGATACAGACCACTGGATCAAAATGTATCTCTAAGACAAATTATACATTTTCAAAAACCCTTCTCCCTTATTATATAGACTAGTGTATGCCCGTGCCTAAAGGCACAGCATAAATAATGGTAAATCATACCCAAACAGTGACTTAGGCTGTAAGTCACTTAGGCTGCCGCAAAACCAATGAAGGTTGCGGACCATCTATACCCATCTCTGATTTCTTGCTTTTAAATAAGTGACTGGTTATTGCTTGTAAATCATACACCAACCTCCTCCAATACAAACTCAAATCCAAATCATACCCAAACACGTACTTAATCAACAAAAATAAAAAATCACACAAACCAATATTTCAATGAAATGGGTTTTGAAACCCATTTCAAAACCATCAAAAACAAATTTTACCCTAAAGGACTACAAAAATCCAACTCAATGCCAACCTTAAGTCTCACAACAATACAATGTAAAATATCATAAACCCACAAAGGGAACACCATCATCCTGTTTACTGTTTTTGGGTCCATGAAAAATTTACACACTCATTTGTTCAAGATCATTATCATCAACAAAAAATCATATTTGTTCATCAACAAAATATCATAAACCAACAAATCATTATCAAAAAAATGTTTCAGAGACACATCCATATAGAGGGAAAAAGAGAGATTTACTGACCAAGAAAAATGCTCTTTCTTTGATAACCTTCATAGATATCTTTGGCACCGCAATGCAAGGAGCATCATTTTAAAAATCTTCAAACCACAATCTCAAAAGAAAGATTTCATAAACTCACAACTGAGATCCAATTGAGAGCATTCAACCTATTTAGAAGTAGTGCAAAAAAAAAAAAAAAAAAAACTGCTAATTTTTTTGGTCTTTTCCAAAAACAATAAATAATAATAAAAATAATTAGCAAAGAGAACATTATCCAAAAAATAGATAAATTCATAAACTCAACCTAGTCAAGCAAAGGAAAACTTTTTCCTCACCCCAGTTCAAAAGTTTAGCAAAGAGGAACTTTTTCCTCAACCAAAAGTTTGATCATTCGATTAATCTCTCCCTCACCTTCCATTCCCTGTGAATTAATAAACACATCAAATAGACAAACAATTTATCAAGCATTTGGTGAACATTGTAGTAGCAGAAATTATATAGTGGTAAAACTAATTATTTTGAACTTCAATTATTGCAAACCATACTGAAATCCTTATAATGGAATGAATAACAATAAATTTAATTAAAATAACTGGAAATAGGTTGTAATTTATTCCAAGTGACATGAGGAAGTTGGTCTTTGAACTATGGAAATCGAGTAAAAGATTAAATCATCAACTTACAACATCATGAATGTACAAAAAATAAAAAATAGAAGCAAAAAAAAGGGGATGGAATCTTGATTACCTCTATTGATGGAGCCTTTAGAACTATTCTCCTCACCAGATTCTGATGCCTCCGTCACATGTACAAAGCATTAAGAATAAAAACATCATCCTTACATGAATTGATAATTTCTCTATAACACTCCAACTCAACAAAAAATTGTGCATTGATGTTAGGAGAAAAGATCTTTCATACTAAAACTAATTCCCTGATAAAATAAAAAAAATAAAAAATAAAAAAAAAAAGACAGAAAACTACAACAATAAAAGGTGGGTGTGCCCAACACAGATGAAGGAGCTGAAGGGTTTGCAGAATTCGAAAGGAAGATTCATCTTAATTTTATATATATTTCATCAACAACAACAACAGCAAAAATAAATAAATCTATAAATAAAACTAACAAAGCTCCACTGACTTATGAATATAATGTTAAGGAGATAAAGAGATATGAAAAACTAACAAAAGAGGGAGGGAGAAAGTCAAAAGATGGCATATAGTAATCTTAAAGACCTTAAAAGGGTTGTGTAAACCCTTTTCCAACAATAAAAAACTAAAAAGGAAAGTCAAACATCGATTTTAGCGAATCGAATTGATTCACTTCACGATTTACCGATTTGGTTCACCGATTCACCAACGATTCATGGCTATTTGCGATTCATACAACCTGACGAAAACAAAAAATCACATAGTGAACCCAAATAAAAATTTTGAGGCATTTTGGAGACCCATTTTAGAAAAATATTTCAGAGACCTATGTGAGGCATTTTACAGAACATAGTGAATGCATACAAAGAGACACACATAAAACAAAAAAAGCCAAAAAAGAAAAAAAAATGTTTTGATGGATTTTCATAAGATTATGGGTATGTTTGGTTTGGATTTGTAGAGTAATTTTGGAAAAAAATTTCTAAAAAAATTGTTTGGTTTGTAAATTTTTCAAAACAATTTTAATAAACTATATAAACTATTTTAATATAAGCAGCTAGCATGGTGTTCATAAGTTTAGAATTATATAAACTATTTTAATTGAGCCATTTTACCGAACATGGTGTATGCATGAAGACACACAAAATATAGAGGGGTGAAGAGACATATTTTAATTGAGACAGTATAAATGAGAAACAAATCACATAATATAAATGAGAAACACAATCAACCCCGAATGGGAAACAAATCACATAAAAAATTAGACACCCAATGAAAACCCAAATAAAAATTTGGAGACCCATTTTAGAAAAATATTTCAGAGACCTATGTGAGGCATTTTTATAGAACATAGTGAATGCATACAAAGAGACACATAAAACAAAAAAAGCCGAAAAAGAAAAAAAAAATGTTTTGATGGATTTTCATAAGATTATATGTTCGCAAGTAGAATTATATAAGCAGCTAGCATGGTGTATAAACTATTTTAATAAACTATATAAACTATTTTAATATAAGCAGCTAGCATGGTGTTCATAAGTTTAGAATTATATAAACTATTTTAATTGAGCCATTTTACCGAACATGGTGTATGCATGAAGACGCACACAAAATATATAGGGGTGAAGAGACATATTTTAATTGAGGCAATATAAATGAGAAACAAATTGTATTGAAATCTACAGGCATAAGAAACATAAGTATTGAAAATTTTAAAATCAAAATAACAAATTGTAATTGAGAGAGACAGTTGAGATGAGATGAAATGAACATAAAGATGAGACTCAAACAGATGCTGTAGTTTCAAATTGTGAAACTGAAATCAAAATACAGAAGGAAAAAAATGATGACGTATGGACATAAACAATATATTCTGTCCACAAAATCACATATTTTTTCACTCCACAAAATCACATATATTCTAAACCCATTTGGTATCATTTGCCATGATTATTATATAGATTAATTGTGGAAAAAAAAAGCAAAGCACATTTGATTTCTAAATCAACTCATGACCATTCACATGACGGAAATCAAATCAGCCGAGAAATAACAAATAAATTTTAAGGGGGAGGAGTTGATACATTCTCTTTTTATTAGGAGGTCTACACAATTTCTGTTTAGATTTTTAGTTATTCTTTCCTAATTTTTAATTATTCAGGTAGGTTATCTTATCTCCTGATTTGTAACTCATTTAAGTTTGTCAACTACTTGTAAGGAATTTTCCTATTTTGTTGGGACTTACCATTATATTGAGGCCTGTTGCATACGCAAGTAAATAATGAGATAGTGCGTGGAGTAATTCCCTAGCACCTTGGTGTATTTTCATTACAGATTTTGGTTCCCTCAATGTAACCAAATTAACCATTCCACCTACCTTTCCTTTTTTACTATCTTGTTAGCATTTACAACTCTTAATGATAAGGACTTCATCAACTAGCCAGCCCATACCAGAAAACCAAAACAACACAATGCCACATGTCATTGTGGATAAATTGTGGGACTCTAGCATTTCTCAATAACCCATAGAATCTTCCAACCCATCTTCAGGTTAGAATCATATTGTGCAATCAAAACCTTCAATTGATCAATAACAGTGTACATTTGATGATCAAGCACTAAAGCATACTACCCTAAATAGCAAAATAATGGAAACCCACAAATTTCCAAATGCAATCAGACAAATGAAAGTTACTATGTATACTTGACTCTTCAGTGTCGTCAGTTCGCGAAATCATCACTGGTGGTAATGCAAGATCTGTAACAGTGAAGTAAAAGCAATTTCAACAAAATTTTCATTCAAAAAATCATGCAGACAGACTGAAAGACTGTATGCTTGTAAATTTGAAAATAGGGAAACGAAAAAATGAAGAATAAAGTTAATAAGAATATCTATAACCCATTTACCATCATCAGGAAGAGTGTCTCGCATCCATTCCTCATCAACAATATCTATAAGAACACCCAGGCTCAGTTCTACCATGCTCGGTCCGTACTTCAGATAATCTCCTTCCACAAATACAGAATTAAAGAACAATAAAATTTAATTATAGATAAAATCAAATCCACTCCACAATCACTAAACCCAACAGTATAAAATTTGGAACAACAAAATAATTCACTCCACAATCAATTTTTTTTCAACATTCCTTATTTAATTTACTTGATAATCTGAACCCATAATAGGTTCACATAATATAGGTTCACATAAAATTTTACCAGAAATCACACAATAGGTTCACATAATATAAATCACATAAATCATATAAATCACACAATCAAACCCGAATGAGAAACAAATCACATAAAAAATTAGACACCCAATGAAAACCCAAATAAAAATTTTGAGGCATTTTACAGAACATAAAACAAAGAAACCTTAGATACCGATCTCTAACGGCACAAAGAGACATTTTCAAAAAGCCTCTTGCCTTATTATATAGATATATATATTTAATGACTTTAATTTAATTTCTGGCCGACAATGAAAGAAGGCAAATGAGTTTTGGCTTTTAAGTTGAAGTGACTTTAAAAAAACAGCTTATAAATTCTTCCCAAAAGAATTGTCACGACCCCAACCCGCCCCTAGTAGGATGGTGCCGTGATGGCCAGTAATCCGTGATTACCGAAGGCCAATCTTACAAAGATCACACACAATCAGGGTATAATATACATATGGGGCTCACAAATGCGGAAGCAATAAATCAAATTACAAGTGGTCCATGAGAGCCGTGCATGAATCAAGTGGAATGACACACAAGATATAGCTTTACAACTAGTCTGAGATAACAAAATACAAGTTACATCTTGATCAAAAGGCTTCTCGAGCCGACATGTACAAAATACAATAGTTACAAGTCAAGAAGCATGATTTTCAAGATTGGCCGACGTAATTACAACGTTGCCGACATGAATACAAAACAAAGCCGACATAAACACGAGTCAAGCCGACATGACAAGAATCCAAAACAAGCTTTGCAAAACACATCTAGGCGTCGCCGCCGTCCTGCTCATCACCTACATATATATAGAGAGGGTGAGCTTGGATACTCAGTGAATGGTACAAATAATAAAGGTTTTAGCATGAATATAGCCGAAGTCCTTTCAAAACAAAACATGTCAAAACCATACGAATATTAGCCGAGATTCCTTCCAAAGCAAAGCACATCAAAACCTTATCAAATCAAGAGATGAACCGTATTCATCTGTCAAATCTTGCAAGTCTCAAGGGATGCTTACTGGCATCGGCAAAACACAAATCCAGCTTTTCGAACAAACAAGTCCACGCGGTAAACCGTCAGTGGCAAGACAAGGACTGTACGATCCGTAATCGCTTAGTCCAAGGTACTGCGAAAGTTTATAGTCCTCCAGCACAAGGGACTTGTGTTACTTAAGCCCGTAGCTCTTTTTAACACGATGGTCTTGTGTTACTTAGGCCCGTAGCCCGATTTAACACTATAATCTTTCCAAGGAAGGACCATATCCTTTTATACTTAGTACTGCGAAAGTTTAGAGTCCTCCAGCACAAGGGACTTTTCAAAGATGACATCAACACAAAGCTTATACTTGATACGTCAAAATAGAGCTAATCATTCATGCCTAACAAATACTTTCATCAAAACAAAGCAAAACGAGATTTTATCAAAACGGTATAACATAGCTTTATTAGAAATACCACTCACCTAGTTCTTCTCAGATGTAGGCTCAAGGCAAAGATCAAGGTCCTACAATCACATGGCAAATACATTCTCAAAACAAGCTTTACATGCATGCAAATGATCTCGGCATTCTCGCCAGATCCGAATCAAAACCAAGCAAAACAAGCTGGGGTTTAAACACTAATTTTCTCGTCTCATGAAAACACACTGGGTACCGTCCAGGTCTTGCCGAGGTGTGGTCCGAAGGCCACATTCAAAAGCAAAGTCGGGAAAACCTGGGTTTCCCTTTGAAGAACATAAAGAACAAGATTATCAAGAACATCAAGAACATGCATGCTAAAACATAACTCATTTTATTCCAAAAACTGAGATTTCGTGCCATGAGTTCAAAACATGGACCTGGGTACCCTTTCAAGAAAGTTCAGTAAGAACAAACACAAAACATGGTTTCTAGTTCCAAACTTTTCGGAACAAAACGAGGCTTTTCTTCAAAAACTCAAGAACACCATTTTCCTTTCAAGAACCAACTTCAAATCAATGTATGGCATACAAAACGAATTCAATCACACAATGCAGCTTGACAGCCAATAAGATTAACTAGAGTAGAGCAAGAATCTCACCTCAAAACCCAAATCTAACGGTTCGATCTTCGACGATCAAGCTTGGAACTTCACTTCTCTCTCTAACAGTCTTCCTCCTTCCTCTAGAGCTTCTCTCTCTAAAACAAAGGTTTGAGACAAAATGATTTGTCTCTAAGTCTGCCGGCTGTCTTAACACACAGCTTGGACATGTGGCACTACCGGGTTGGTTCAGCTCAAAAGGTGACTGATTGACAAGACAAGTCTCTGACAAAGTGTACTCAACAAGCTAACCGCCAAGACACATCGGCAAGCAAAGACATCGGCTAAAGACAGAGCTTCGACGACAGGATAACGAGACATCGGCTAGGGAGGACGACACTTGACTAAGCTGTGCTACACCTTGGCCTGGGTGTGCCACACCTCGGTCTAGGCCATACCTTCCCAAGGACAAAGGTCACAAGTGCAAAACATCTCGGCCTAGATGATACACTCCTCGGCCTTGGTTCCGAACCTTGGCCCAGATAGTGACATCTCGGCAAACATGCCCGGGGTGAAGACGGAGGTCTACCAAGTGGTTTCAAAATAAATTCTAAGTACAAAGGTTCAAAGGTGAACTAAGCTCAAGACGACCTCGGCTACACGCCAAGCAAGGAACAAAGTCGAGCAAGCAATTCACTTAAACAAAACAAGACTTGTAAAACAACATAACAAGGCAAGATCATACATGAATGTATGCAAGTATCACTAAGTCAAAGTGAGGGTTGTTACATCCTACCCCCCTTAAAGAAGTTTGGTCCCCAAACTTAGATTACCTTGCTCTAAGAATAATTCTGGATGTCGAGTTCTGATTTCCTCTTCCATTTCCCATGTGGCGTTCTTGCCGTAATGTTCCTTCCATTCGATCTTTACCATCGGTATCGACTTGTTTCTCAACTGCTTAACTTGTCTATCGACAATAAACATCGGCTTCTCATCATAGCCTAAATTCTCATTAACCTCAATCCCAGAATAGTCAATCACATGCAATGGATCCGGAACATACTTTCTTAACATCGACACATGAAACACATTATGGACTAGGCTCAATTCGGGTGGCAAAGCAAGTCTGTAGGCGACGTGGTTAACCTTGTCAAGAATTTTAAATATTCTGTCACGACCCCAACCCGCCCCTAGTAGGATGGTGCCGTGATGGCCAGTAATCCGTGATTACCGAAGGCCAATCTTACAAAGATCACACACAATCAGGGTATAATATACATATGGGGCTCACAAATGCGGAAGCAATAAATCAAATTACAAGTGGTCCAATATAACGAGGTGCTAACTTACCTTTATTCCCAAATCTGGAAACTCCTTTCATTGGTGAAACTTTCAGGAATACATGATCCCTAACTTCAAATTCTAATTCATTCCTTCTCTGGTCGGCGTAGCTCTTTTGTCGGCTCTGGGCAGTTTTAATCCTCTGTTGAATAAGTTTAATTTTCTCTGTTGTTACTTGAATCAATTCGGGACCAAGCAGAGCTTTGTCTCCAACTTCGGTCCAACATATCGGCGACCTACACTTTCTTCCGTACAAGGCTTCATACGGCGCCATGCCAATGCTAGCTTGATAACTGTTGTTGTAAGCGAATTCCACTAAGGGTAAATGCACTCCCCAACTTCCTTGAAAGTCCAATACACAAAGTCTGAGCATATCTTCAAGTGTCTGAATAGTCCTCTCTGTTTGCCCATCTGTCTGTGGATGAAAAGATGTACTAAATCTCAGTTCGGCTCCAAAAGCCCTTTGTAGACTCTGCCAAAATCTGGAAACAAACTTCGGATCTCGGTCTGACACAATTGACATCGGCACTCCATGGAGTCTAATAATCTCATTCATATACAACGAGGCGAGTTGATCGGCGTTGAAGGTGGTCTTAACAGGCAAAAAGTGTGCTGACTTAGTTAATCTGTCCACAACAACCCAAATCGAATCCATACCTTTCTGCGTCTTCGGCAAACCAATTACAAAATCCATGGAGATGTGTTCCCATTTCCACTCCGGAATCAGTAAAGGTTGAAGAAGTCCTGCTGGTCTCTGATGTTCTACTTTCACTTGTTGACAATGTAAACACTGAGACACGAATTCTGCTATTTCTCCTTTCATATTCGGCCACCAAAATGTCTGCTTCACGTCTTGATACATCTTAGTGTTCCCTGGATGAATGGCAAACTTAGAACTGTGAGCTTCCTGTAAAATTTTCTTCTTCAACTCTGGGATGTCGGCCACACATAATCTTCCTTCGAACTTGAGCACTTGGTCTTTGATGGTATACCCTGACCTCGGCTTCGAAATAATCTCGTCGGCTACCTTCTTGAAGAATTCGTCCTCCATCTGTCTTGCCTTTACTTCCTCAACAATAGTTGGTTCTGCTGAAATTACGGTTAGACATGCCAAACTTCCAGTTACCTTTCTGTTCAAAGCGTCGGCTACTGTGTTAGCCTTACCCGGGTGATATCGAATTTGTATGTCGTAGTCTTTCAACAGCTCAAGCCATCTTCTCTGCCTCAAATTCAATTCTTTCTGAGTGAATAGGTACTTTAAACTCTTATGATCTGTAAAAACCTGACAAGAAGCTCCATACAAGTAGTGACGCCAAATCTTCAAAGCAAATACTACGGCTGCTAGTTCTAAATCATGGGTAGGATAGTTCTTTTCGTGTGGCTTCAACTGACGAGATGCATA
Source organism: Camellia japonica (assembly GCA_030407325.1). Lineage (NCBI taxonomy): Eukaryota > Viridiplantae > Streptophyta > Magnoliopsida > Ericales > Theaceae > Camellia > Camellia japonica. Next base: position 63,699,873 of record JAPPVO010000032.1, read on the forward strand.
TGCTATGACTTTACCCTTTTGCATCAATACACAACCCAAACCCTTATGCGATGCATCACTATAGATATGAAACTCTTCATTACCTGATGGAAGTACGAGTACTGGCGCTGTGACTAACCTCGTCTTCAGTTCTTGGAAGGCTGACTCCCGATCTTCAGTCCATTCATACGGTGCTCCCTTCTTAGTCAACTACGTCAATGGAATTGCAATCCTAGAGAAATCCTTCACAAACTTCCTGTAATAACCTGCCAAACCCAGAAAACTACGAATCTCGGACACATTAGTCGGCCTCGGCCAATTCACAACAGCTTCAATTTTACTAGGATCTACTGAAATACCCTCTTCATTAATCACATGACCCAAAAATGAGATAGTAGGAAGCCAAAACTCACACTTGTTAAACTTAGCATACAATTTCCGATCTCTCAAAATCTGTAAGGCAAGTCTCAAATGATTCTCATGTTCAGCTTTACTCTTGGAATAGATCAATATATCATCGATGAAGACAACTACAAATTCGTCTAAGTATGGCTTGAAGACCCTGTTCATTAAATCCATAAATGCAGCAGGGGCATTGGTCACTCCAAAAGGCATCACTAAGAATTCATAGTGGCCATATCTTGTTCGGAAGGCGGTCTTCTCAACATCCTCGGCTTTAACTTTAAGCTGATGGTAACCCGACCTAAGGTCAATCTTAGAAAAGACTCGTGCTCCTTGTAACTGATCAAGCAAATCATCAATCCTAGGTAATGGGTACTTGTTCTTAATGGTGACCTTGTTAAGTTCTCTGTAGTCAATGCAAAGACGGAGTGTGCCATCCTTTTTCTTAACAAATAAAACGGGTGCTCCCCATGGTGAAGTGCTCGGCCTAATAAACCCCTTATCTAACAATTCTTGTAGTTGCAGTTTCAATTCCGGAAGTTCGGCTGGGGCCATTCTATAGGGTGTTTTGGAGATCGGTTGTGTTCCTGACATGATATCAACAGTAAACTCTATTCCTCTATCAATTAAGTGGCCAGGCAAATCATTTGGAAAGACGTCGGCGAATTCATTGACAACTGGAATGTCGGCTAAACTAGTACTTCCATTCTGATCATTCAGTATGCTACACAAGAAACCTTGACATCCTTTCCGAATTAACTTATAGGCTCTAACGGACGAGATCAAATAAGGTGGGGGCACTACCCCTTTACCCCGAAATGTAACCTCGGCTATGTTTGGGGGTTTCAGTGTGACACTCTTCGAAACATAATTAATAGATGCATGATTTGCGACTAACCAATCCATTCCCAGTATAACATCAAAATGAGTTAGGTCCAAAGGCATTAAATCTACTAGCAATTCAACATTCTCAATCACAACAACACATGCTCTATAAATGGATGCAACAGTCATAGATCTCCCAGATGGAGTAGACACAGATAATATGAAATCAAGGGGTTCTAGTTCTCTATTAATCTTCTCGGCAAACTTAGCAGATACGAATGAATGCGTAGAGCCCGAATCAATCAATACATATGCATCATGAGAGCAAATTGGAAGTATACCTGACACTACTGTCTCAGCATTCTGAGTATCTCCTGGTACCAGTGCAAAAACTCTACCCTGCCTCATTTGTCCTTTCCCAGCATTACTCTTCTGAACGGAACCCGAGGTACCCTCATCCTTCTTGTCATTAACAGTCTTTGCCTTAGGACAATCTCTTACATAGTGTCCCATCTCACCACATTCATAACAAGCTCCAGACGCCCAACGACAAACCCCGAAATGTGACTTCCCACAAGTCGAACACGTCGGCTTCACGCCACTGTCCTGTCTTGGGTAGGCTGGGTTGCTGACATTCGCTTTCTTCTTGGTGGTAAACGGTGTTCGGCGACTGTCAAAATTCTGCCTTTTCCTCTGGTTCTCTCCTGAACTCTGGTATCTGTTCAAGTTAGCTTCAGCCAAGATGGCTTTGTCCAATACTCCGGCGTAAGTTGGCATGTTGTGCAAGTTAACCCGGTCTTGTATCGGTTCACTGAGCCCACTCTCAAACTTCCTAGCCTTCATATACTCATCATTGACCATGTGAGGTGCATACCTCGCCAACTCCGTAAAAGCGCGGTCGTATTCTATAGCGACCCCGGTCTTTTCCCATTTGGTTGTTGTACCCGGACTTATGTTTCGTAGATTCAGTTGTTTTTATGTTGTTGTTGTTGTCCTTTAATTCCTTATTTTGAGTTATAGGATATGTTGGGCAGGTTTTGTTACAGGTTGGTTGGGTTCGGAAACCAAGTGTTGCTGTCCAGTTTTTGAGTTGGTCGCTCGAGCGAGGGTTTGGTCGCTCGAGCGAGGATGGTTTTTGTGTCTGGTGGCTCGAGCCAGGGTTTCTTCGCTCGAGCGAGCGATTGCGTCTAGTATAGACCTGAGAGCAGTGTTTCTTCGCTCGAGCGAGCGAGGTGTATGTTTTCGAGTTCTTCGCTCGAGCGAGAAGTCCTTCGCTCGAGCGAGCTTCCGGATTACAGACCTGAAGCATCGAATTTTTGGCTCGAGCGAGCTTTTATTCGCTCGAGCGAGGCTTTCTTGTGTCTGGTCGCTCGAGCGACCATGTCTTCGCTCGAGCGAGCCTGTCCAGTTTAAATAGGCAGCAGCGGGTTTTTAATCAGTTTTTCATCATCTTTTTGATTCCAAACCCTAGTTCCGAGTTTTCTCTCTCTCAACTCACCTTCTCTCTTAGGTTTGATCTATTTAGAGTGCGTTTCTACCCTAGTTGCTTTATTAAAAAGTTAGAGTGGGTCGAGGGCTTCAGTTTAATCTGAACAATCTTGGATTTGGAGCACTTTGGAGTTTGGGTCTTCATCTCTGTCTTCTCCTATTGGGTTATTTCTTCGAGGTAGGGATTTCCTACTCCATCTTATAGGTTTTAATCCTAAGTTTTGGTGTTTCTGATATGTTGGGGTTGTTTGGTAATATTGAGAAAGCTAGGGTTTGTTTTATATTTTTAAAAGCCCTAATTGTTGTAATAAAATTAATTTGTATAATTAATTTTGGAAAAGGTATGGAAATTGGTTTAATTCATAATATTGGGAAGTTATGTGATTAAATGTTGTAGTTGGATAATTTAACCACTCATCTTTGAAATTGAGATTATATGTCTTGATACATTTATTTCCTGCTTAGAAATAATTGTTTTGGGCTATCGGTGGAGGATAGTCATGATTGTTGTAGACATTACATGTGGATTAGGGAAAACTGAAACTAATCAATTGGCCATGTCGTTGTGTAAAAAGGTTGGAATAATACATTAAATTTATGTATTGATTGATTGTGTATATGACTTTGTGTTTATATGCATTACTTGTGTATGGGAGGAGATAGGGGATGTACCTCTAAACCGGTTAATGATTATGGGAAGATAGGGGATGAACCCAGGGTTGCAGCTCATATGCGCGCCTATTGCAGAGATACAGCTCATATGCTTATCTATTGAAGTGTGATACAGCTCATATGCTTGTCCACTGAAGTGTTTGTTTATTTGATTTGATATGGCACTAAAATGTATATCATTATCTTTTTGTGAAGTACGGAAGTGGTTTATGTGATTTTGATACAACACCAACATGTGTATCCGTTATGATATAAGAAAGGTGTAACTTGATTTGTTAGCCCTGTTGAATTGGAAATATTGTTAATAAGAGATGAAACCCCTATTGAGTCATTTGGTCGGGCTCTGTGCCATATTTGTATAAATGGAAAGTGAGATGTGTCATAAACATTAGTGTCATGAACTTGTAAAATGATGTAATTGACTATCTTGTGTTAACCATCTATCGATTGCTACTGCTTTAGTTAATTCTTATACTTGGTTTAGTATTTTTCTATTGGGCTGTGGCTCACCCTATATGGGAACATCATTTTCAGGTTCAGGTGATAAGCTACCTCCAGGGACTTAGCTTGGGAGGATTTGGCTTTTGGATTTGAAGACTAGTTTAGTTATTTGTTTTGTTTTATTTTGATGTTACATGTAATCACAAGCTGAGGGCTTAATTTGTAGTTGAGTTAGTACTCACATTTTGTGACCAAGTGTTGGCTTGGAAAGATGTAAGCCCATAGGGCATTTACTTTTATTATTACATGTAATGTCTTTATTTAAGGATACTCTGATGAATGAATTATGGTTTATTTTCTTAAGTAATGCATCTTATTATTGTGTATGTTATGGGTTATTTTTGAGGGCGTTACATATTCCGCCACTGTCCTACTGCCTTGCGTCAAGGTCTGAAATTCAGTAGCCTTGCGGTTTCGTACACTGAGGGGAAAATGTTTGTTGTGGAACAACTCCAAAAATCGGGTCCAGGTCAAGTCTGGATTGCTTTCTCGAATCATCATCCACCATCTGCGAGCGTCGTCATCTAGCGTGAATGTTGCCAGTGCTACTTTCTGAGCGTCGGTACTGGGGAAAATCTCGAACAATTTTTCCATTTCTAGAACCCACGCTTCGGCCTTCATCGGCTCTATACCACCAGAGAACCTCGGTGGCTTCATCTTCTTGAACTCTCTGATCAAGGCTATCGTGCCATCCCCATATAAGGCTGGCTGCGGGGGAACTTGCGGCATTGGGGGAGGTGGAGGCGGAACTACATTTCGGCCGTTGGTCTGCTCGGCCTGAGTCGATGTAGCACTAGCATACTGCTGTCTTGTTTGCCTCAACTCGCGGGCCAAACCTTCAACTACCCTTTCCAGTCTGTCCATCCTGTCTTCAGGCTGATTTCTGCCAATTGGAGGTCTACCTCTCCTCATGATGCTATGAGTATGCAAAGTGTGACTTTTAAACAAAATAAGCAAATAACCACGTAGGCAAGTAACAAACAAGCATACCAAGTTGATGCGCACATTGTTCAAATAGCAAGCAATATGATGCGATCTTAACATCCTTCTAAGGGAAATCCTATGCTCTTTAGGACTCAAGTGTGTGAATAACGTATACTAAGGAAACTTGTGCTCTGATACCATTCTGTCACGACCCCAACCCGCCCCTAGTAGGATGGTGCCGTGATGGCCAGTAATCCGTGATTACCGAAGGCCAATCTTACAAAGATCACACACAATCAGGGTATAATACACATATGGGGCTCACAAATGCGGAAGCAATAAATCAAATTACAAGTGGTCCATGAGAGCCGTGCATGAATCAAGTGGAATGACACACAAGATATAGCTTTACAACTAGTCCGAGATAACAAAATACAAGTTACATCTTGATCAAAAGGCTTCTCGAGCCGACATGTACAAAATACAATAGTTACAAGTCAAGAAGCATGATTTTCAAGATTGGCCGACGTAATTACAACGTTGCCGACATGAATACAAAACAAAGCCGACATAAACACGAGTCAAGCCGACATGACAAGAATCCAAAACAAGCTTTGCAAAACACATCTAGGCGTCGCCGCCGTCCTGCTCATCACCTACATATATATAGAGAGGGTGAGCTTGGATACTCAGTGAATGGTACAAATAATAAAGGTTTTAGCATGAATATAGCCGAAGTCCTTTCAAAACAAAACATGTCAAAACCATACGAATATTAGCCGAGATTCCTTCCAAAGCAAAGCACATCAAAACCTTATCAAATCAAGAGATGAACCGTATTCATCTGTCAAATCTTGCAAGTCTCAAGGGATGCTTACTGGCATCGGCAAAACACAAATCCAGCTTTTCGAACAAACAAGTCCACGCGGTAAACCGTCAGTGGCAAGACAAGGACTGTACGATCCGTAATCGCTTAGTCCGAGGTACTGCGAAAGTTTATAGTCCTCCAGCACAAGGGACTTGTGTTACTTAAGCCCGTAGCTCTTTTTAACACGATGGTCTTGTGTTACTTAGGCCCGTAGCCCGATTTAACACTATAATCTTTCCAAGGAAGGACCATATCCTTTTATACTTAGTACTGCGAAAGTTTAGAGTCCTCCAGCACAAGGGACTTTTCAAAGATGACATCAACACAAAGCTTATACTTGATACGTCAAAATAGAGCTAATCATTCATGCCTAACAAATACTTTCATCAAAACAAAGCAAAACGAGATTTTATCAAAACGGTATAACATAGCTTTATTAGAAATACCACTCACCTAGTTCTTCTCAGATGTAGGCTCAAGGCAAAGATCAAGGTCCTACAATCACATGGCAAATACATTCTCAAAACAAGCTTTACATGCATGCAAATGATCTCGGCATTCTCGCCAGATCTGAATCAAAACCAAGCAAAACAAGCTGGGGTTTAAACACTAATTTTCTCGTCTCATGAAAACACACTGGGTACCGTCCAGGTCTTGCCGAGGTGTGGTCCGAAGGCCACATTCAAAAGCAAAGTCGGGAAAACCTGGGTTTCCCTTTGAAGAACATAAAGAACAAGATTATCAAGAACATCAAGAACATGCATGCTAAAACATAACTCATTTTATTCCAAAAACTGAGATTTCGTGCCATGAGCTCAAAACATGGACCTGGGTACCCTTTCAAGAAAGTTCAGTAAGAACAAACACAAAACATGGTTTCTAGTTCCAAACTTTTCGGAACAAAACGAGGCTTTTCTTCAAAAACTCAAGAACACCATTTTCCTTTCAAGAACCAACTTCAAATCAATGCATGGCATACAAAACGAATTCAATCACGCAATGCAGCTTGACAGCCAATAAGATTAACTAGAGTAGAGCAAGAATCTCACCTCAAAACCCAAATCTAACGGTTCGATCTTCGACGATCAAGCTTGGAACTTCACTTCTCTCTCTAAAACTCTTCCTCCTTCCTCTAGAGCTTCTCTCTCTAAAACAAAGGTTTGAGACAAAATGATTTGTCTCTAAGTCTGCCGGCTGTCTTAACACACAGCTCGGACACGTGGCACTACCGGGTTGGTTCAGCTCAAAAGGTGACTGATTGACAAGACAAGTCTCTGACAAAGTGTACTCAACAAGCTAACCGCCAAGACACATCGGCAAGCAAAGACATCGGCTAAAGACAGAGCTTCGGCGACAGGATAACGAGACATCGGCTAGGGAGGACGACACTTGACTAAGCTGTGCTACACCTTGGCTTGGGTGTGCCACACCTCGGTCTAGGCCATACCTTCCCAAGGACAAAGGTCACAAGTGCAAAACATCTCGGCCTAGATGATACACTCCTCGGCCTTGGTTCCGAACCTTGGCCCAGATAGTGACATCTCGGCAAACATGCCCGGGGTGAAGACGGAGGTCTACCAAGTGGTTCCAAAATAAATTCTAAGTACAAAGGTTCAAAGGTGAACTAAGCTCAAGACGACCTCGGCTACACGCCAAGCAAGGAACAAAGTCGAGCAAGCAATTCACTTAAACAAAACAAGACTTGTAAAACAACATAACAAGGCAAGATCATACATGAATGTATGCAAGTATCACTAAGTCAAAGTGAGTGTTGTTACAAGAATAGAAACTTCAGCTTTAGCAGCACTAAACAACTTTAAAATGCAAAAGAAAATTATAGTGCTTGAAGAAAATCTAACCAAATAAAACAAAAATCATGAAAATCCAGAGCTCTTCTAAAAACAAAATTATTAACACATTGCAAACATCTAAGACTGATGGAAGGTGTGCCAATTCAATTACAAAATTGTACAATATGTAGAACACTTGATCATCTCAGTGGATCCCTATTGAAACAGCACCCAATACTCTTCCTCAAATTTTTCAATAGGTAAAATTTGGAAATTCTCCAGAAATGCTACTACACACACAACATGGTACACATGAACGATAGCCATGAAAAAGCACTAAAATCAAGCAGTAGATCTGACACACTAAATGTGCTACAGAATTAGCCACTGTCCAGATGTTGAATTTCAGGCAAAGGATCATGTTTGGATGCAGGTAGCTAAGGATTCCGAGAACATTACTATCAATAGCATACCTGAAGAGGTGAAAATTACAGCTGAAAGGTATGACTCGGTTGAATAAAACGGAACCTTGATACCCTTGTAATCAACTTATTGATCTTCTGATCAGTTTTCTTTATCCTTGCAGCAATAATGAAATTTCATCAGAGGAAGCGATGGCAGCCCCTGCGTTAAATGCCAGAGATGAAAGGAACCTTGATCAATAATTAAATGAAATAGCATTGCTGAGAGAGAGGAACAAATCAATGGAAGGTGAACTTAAAGAAATGCAAGAGAGATATTCAGAGATAAGTCTTAAGTTTATAATCCAATTTTAATTTCGATAGCTTCAAGACTTTGGTGATTGGTATGTCTTCTGATTTGATTTTTTTTCTTGGCCAATTGGGAGGTGAGTTTGGAGGAGTTTTTGGGTCGATCATCGCTGATGAGACAGAACTCGGAGGAGAGGGAATTGGAGCAAAGAGAGTGGGAGAGAGCAATTTTGTGAGCGTTTGTGTGAGATTTTGGAGGGATTTTCTTGAGAGAGAGGATTAGGCTCCGATGCAGGTAGAGAGAGAGAGAGTTCAAAAATTGAAATGAGAGAGAGAGAGAGGAGATGAGTACCTGTGATGGAGAGGAGAGAGAGAGAGATTTTCAAAGAGGGAAACAAAGCCGTTGATGCTCAAAGAGGGAAATAAAGCCTCTTCCACATCAACCATTGATGGAGAGAGAGGGAAATAAAGACATCTCAACCATTGAAGTTGAGATGAGACAATTTAGACCATTGGATCAAAATGTATCTCACATACATTTTAAGACATTTTCAAAATACCTCTTGCCTTATTATATAGATATATGTATAAAATGGCTTATTTCAAGTCATATTATCTTGCTTGGTTGTGTTTTTTCAAAAACACTTTTCAGAAAATTCTACTTTCTTGTTTTCCGTATTTTTTTATTTTTATTGAATTTTTTAAATATTTTAAGCAATTTTTTTTTTTACTTTTTAGACATACCTAACATAAATATACCTAAAAAGTAAAAAATTTGTAAAAAAAACCTTTTAAAAATTTACTAAATACCAAAAATACAAAAAAAAAAAAAAATATGAGAATTCAATACATTTTTTGTATTTTTATGTATTTATTAAAATTTTAAAATATTTTTTCACAAATTTTTTACTTTTTAGATACATCTAAGTAAGGTGCATCTAAAAAAGTAAAAAAAAATGTTTAAAATTTTAAAAATATTCACTAAAATAAAAAAAACATGAAAACCAAAAAACTGAGTTTTCAAAAAGCTTAATTCAAAAAACTCAAACCAAACACACTGATTAGTTTTTCTTTTAAGTCGACTTATAATTGTTTGGAATAGTATTTGGAAACTTGAAGCGTCACTTCAAATCAAAATTTTTGCTACCCCAACATGATCACTTGCTCACTAATAGTCTATTAGATGGATGGTTCGTGAGGGTCTTTTATGCGCTAGGGCCAGGAGGATACTTTTGTAAGAAATGATTTTAGAAAATATGATTTTTCCTTAACTTTGATCTATTTTTTAGGTAAAACCCATAAGCCAAAGTTGGCCGGTCTAAGTGGTAACGCATTCTATGCCGCGTGTGATTCACGTAGTATATTTGGTTGCTCAAAACCATTATCGGGTGAATGGAAAATTGAAGCCAAAGTGAGCTCTATGGAAATTGAGTTTTTGGTGGAAATCCCTTAAGGTTTGGTTTAAGGCTTGTCCCATATTGGTTTGGCGGGTAAACTTATGTGGGTTTATAAGGCATGGGTTTGTAATTTGGGGAGGGCCCCGAGGGGCACCCCAAGTTTGTAGAAGGGAGAGGTTATGGGCAAATTTGGCTAGACCCATTGGATCCAAAAATAAACACGCGCGCGCGCCGCCATTCGTTGGGACGTTCTGGGGGCGTGGTGGTGAGGTTGGGTTAGGCTTGTCCGGCCCAATACCTATCTTTTTTGGCCAAAAATATTTGAATTTAATTTTATTTTTTGGTAAAATACAATCTGTCCAAAATTCGAAATTAATTTTGAAAATCAGTCCAGTTTTCCTTTTACCCGAACAGGTTTTGAATTCGAACCGAACAAATTCAATATCTGTTTAAAATTAAAACCAAACAATGCCTTACCTGTTTAAATAGATTTGTATCTGTTTAATTTAAACTGAACTGTACCTATTTAATTCAAATCTAACAGCCACCACTCCATCTATAAATAGGCAGTCTCTCATTTGGTTTTTTACTCAAATTTTTTGGTCCCAAATTCTGCCTGCTCTCTCTGCATTTTGCTGCATAATTTTCCTTGTGAGAAAGAGTGTAAACACTTAGTATGTTTGTTGTGTGAATAGTGTGTAGTACTACTACTATTCACTGTTGATCATTTTATCTTGGGAGACAGACGTCTACAATCTGAAAGCACCGTGGAGATGACGAATCTGTCTTAAGGACACAGTGTTAAACACTAGATTTGATCAAAATTTTGTTCGAGAAATTAATAAAGTAAGTTGTTAATTTATTTTCTATTTTTATTTATTTATTTTTATTTACTGGTTTGATTTTTGTAATCAAACAATCTCTCTCATTTTCTTTATTTCTTCTGTTTGTTGTTAAGTATACAAACATTATTTATTCGTAATATAGTGAAGATTGTCCAACAATCTTAAGACAGATTATTTTTTGGTGTCTTCATTGTATTTATTTTTCTGTTCTTTTCACAAAGTGATATTCTGATTAGAAAATACAAATAGTAGTAATATACTGTTTGACAAATAGTAGTAATATATTGTTTATTTTCTTTGACAACTAGTAGTAATATACTGGTATCATTAACAATTGCAGAATATTAATTTGTGTTACAGAAAATTATTGTGGTATTTTATCTTTTTAGTTTTAATAACAAGAAAAATAAAATTATTTTGTGTTATAATTTATTTTCTGGTTTTAGTAACTAGGAAATTAATTTGGTTTTGGTTTTTTCTGATTTTTTGTAATCAAATATTATGGCTGCTGAAAGTAGTACTCCAAATCCGATCGTTACACCGACTCTTATCCCTATCCAGAACCATGTTCAAGTTCCAATAAATCATGGAGAAAAATCGAAAAAAATTAACGATACTGAGTTTAAGAGATGGCAGCAGAAAATGTTGTTTTATCTTACAACTCTAAATCTAGCCCGGTTTCTTCATTAAGAGGCTCCAGTACTTAGAGAGGATGAAAGTGATCAGCAAGTTGTTGCCGCTGTAGACGGTTGGAAACATTCTGATTTTCTGTGCAGAAACTACATCCTCAATGGCCTTGATAACATGCTGTATAATGTTTACAGCCCTTTGAAAATAGCAAAAGAATAATGGGATTCTTTGGAGAAAAAATACAAGACAGAGGATGCCGGTACAAAGAAATTTGTTGTCGGTAAATTTCTGAACTTCGTTATAGTAGACTCACAAACGGTAATTTCTCAAGTTCAAAATTTTCAATTAATTTTGCATGATATTCATTCTGAAGGTATGTCTCTTAGTGAGTCTTTCCAAGTCACTGCTTTAGTGGAAAAGTTACCACCGGCTTGGAAAGATTTCAAAAATTATTTAAAACCTAAACGCAAGGAAATGACCATGGATAAATTGATTGTAAGACTAAGAATTGAGGAAAGAATTGAGGAAGATAACAGAAAGGCTGAAAAGAGGAATGGTAAAAATCCCATTGAGTCCAAGGCTAATGTGGTTGAACAAGTGCACAAACCACATAACAAAAATAGGAAGTTCACTGGAGATGGTCTTAAACAAGGCGACAACAATGACAATAAAAATTTCAAAGGTAGATGCTATAATTATGGCAAGACCGGACATCGAGCTTCTGATTATCGCCACCCTAAGAAGGATCGCGAAAGTACAAGAAAGAAGACCACTAATCAAGCAAATGTGATAGAATTAGATTACTTCTCTGACGGGGTAAATGACATCAATCTCTCTGCTGTGGTGTCTAAGGCTAATTTGGTTGGAAATCCCAAGGAATGGTGGGTTAACACTGGGGCAAGTTGTCACATTTGTGGGGATAAGAAGATGTTCACTACTTACAATGAGGCTGCAAATGGTGAACAACTTTTCATGGAAAATTCTTTTACTTCTACTGTGGCTGGACAAGGAAAGGTGATCTTGAAGATGACATCAGGAAATGAACTTACACTTAACAATGTGCTGCATGTACTAGACATTCGGAAGAATTTAGTTTCTGGTTCTTTGTTAAGTAAAAATAGTTTTAGGCTTGTATTTGAGTATGATAAATTTGTATTAACAAAGGGTGTTATGTATGTTGGTAAGGGATACATGATTGATGGTCTCTTCAAGTTAAATGTAATGACGGTTCTACCAAAAATTGCTATTAATAAGAATAACACATCTTTTGCTTATATTCTTGAGTCAAATTTATGGTATGGTAGATTGGGACATGTGAATTTTGATGTTTTGCGTAGATTAATTGGTTTGAAATTGATCCTAATCACAAATGTGAAATTTGTGTAGAAGCGAAATTAACTAAGGCTCCATTTAAATCAGTTGAAAGAAAAACTGAACCTCTAGAATTAATTCATACTGATGTATGTGATTGTTCAAACTAGAGGAAGCAAAAAAATATTTCATAACATTTATCGATGATTGCACAAGATATTGTTATGTATATTTACTTAGAAGTAAAGATGAAGCCTTGGAAATGTTTAAACTCTACAAAGCTGAAGTTGAAAATCAACTAGGTAAAGCCATTAAAATGGTTAGAAGTGATAGGGGTGGTGAATATGATGCACCATTAAATGAATTTTGTGCACAACATGGTATTATTCACCAAACTACAGCACCCTATTCTCCACAGCAAAATGGAATTGCTGAAAGAAATAATAGAACCCTTAAAGAAATGATGAATGCCATGTTACTAAGTTCAGGCTTACCTCAGAACTTGTGGGGGGAAGCAATATTGTCTGCTAATTGTGTTCTTAACAGAATACCCCACAAGAAAACCAACAGCACTCCTTATGAATTGTGGAAATGTAGACCACCTTCCTACAAATACTTAAAAGTATGAGGGTGCTTGGCAAAGGTAGAAGTTCTTGTTCCAAAAACGACTAAGATAGGACAAAAAACAGTGGATTATGTGTTTATTGGTTATGCTCAAAATAGTAGTGCATATCGGTTTTTGACTTATAAATCAGAAATACGAGATATAAATGTGAACACTATTATAGAGTCAAGGAATGCTGTGTTTTTTGAACATGTCTTTCCGTACAAGAAATGACAAGAATTAAGTTTACATAAAATAACTTATGATTGTATACAAAGTCAAGAGACTAATGACAATCAAACACAAGAGACTAGTAATGGTCTCAACCAATATGATTTAACTGATGATGAACCAAGACATAGTAAGAGAGCGAGAACATCAAAATCCTTTGGTCCAAATTTTCTAATACACCTGTTAGAAAATGAACCTCAAAGCTTTAAGGAAGCAATGATAGGTCCTAAAGCACCTTTGTGGAAAGAGGTTATTAATAATGAAATTGAATCTATTATGCAAAATCATACTTGGGAATTGGTGGATCTTCCACTTGGTTCTAAACCTCTTGGATATAAGTGGATATTCAAGAGAAAAATGAAAGCAGATGGTTCAATAGACAAGTATAAAGCAAGACTTGTGGTAAAAAGTTACAGACAAAAAGAAGGTTTGGACTATTTTGACATATATTCTCTTGTGACAAGAATAACATCCATTCGCATGCTTATTGCTATAGCAGCATTGTATAATTTAGGAATACATCAAATGGATGTTAAGACAACTTTCTTAAACTGAGATCTAAATGAGGAGATCTATACGGAGCAACCCGAAGGGGTTGTAGTACCAGGGCAAGAAAAGAAAGTTTGTCGGCTTGTAAAATCTCTTTATGAATTAAAACAAGCTCCTAAGCAATGGCATGAAAAATTTGATCATGCTATGCTTACTAATGGGTTTAAGATAAACGAATGTGACAAATGTGTCTATGTTAAAAACATTGAAAAAGGTTATGTCATCGTTTATATTTATGTGGATGACATACTTATCTTTGGAAGCAGTCAAAACATGATCAAATCAACTGAGCAAATGTTTAAGAAAAGATTTGATATGAAAGATATGGGGGTCGCAGATGTTATATTAGAAATGAAAATTACTAAATCATCTGATGGGTATGCATTATCTCAATCTCATTATATTGAGAAAATTCTTGGTAAGTTTATCATGGATGATATGAATGTAGCTAGAACACCTGTAGACATCAGTCTTTATTTATCAAAAAATAAAGGTGATGCGGTGTCTTAGTTAAAATACTCCCAAATCATTGGAAGCCTAATGTACCTAATGAATTGCACTCGTCCTGATATAGCTTATGCTGTCAGTAAATTGAGTAGGTATACTAGTAATCCCGGAGAAGACCATTGGAAAGCGATCATTTGGGTTCTTAGATATCTAAGATTTACCCGTGATCATGGTTTGAACTTCACACAATATCCTGCAATACTAGAAGGTTATTGTGATGCCAATTGGATATCGGATATCAAAGATTCAAAATCCATTAGTGGATATGTCTTTATTATGGGAGGCACTGCTATTTCTTGGAAGTCCACGAAACAAACATGCATCGCACGATCCACAATGGAATCTGAGTTCATTGCTTTAGACAAAGCAGGAGAAGAAGCAGAATGGTTTCGCCACTTCTTAGAAGACATTCCAATGTGGCCAAAACCTGTGCCAGCTATCTGCATTCATTATGATAGTCAATCTGCAATAGGCAAGGCACATAATCATATGTATAATGGTAAGTCATGACATATTCGTCGTCGACATAATACCGTAAGGCAATTACTCTCAAATGGAATAATCTCAATAGATTATACAAAATCTAAAGAGAATATTGCAGATCCGTTAACAAAAGGTTTGACAAAAGATCAAGTGTATGGTTCATCGAATGGGATGGGATTAGAACCTATAACATAAGAGTCATCATAATAGTAACCCTACTTATATGACTGGAGATCCCAAGAACTAAGTTTAAAGGGACAACTAAGTTATGTGTGGCTCGCCAAAAATTACCAAGGGATTAAAATTCCTTACACATTTCTATGGTAAGAGTGATATCTGCAACATGTGTTATATGCAAAGATTTTAAGGATAAGTTTTGCTTTTAATGATTACTTATATCTTGATTTAGGTGTAAAAATCAAGACGAGTATACGAGATACTCACAATAAGAATCACCTATATGAGTGTCAAACTGGGGCCGATTCTATGAGAATGAAAATGCTAAATTCTCTAGAAGCACTCATGAATAACCAAGAGCATTCAAGGCCAAAATGAATACAACCATGAGAACCATGACATGTCAGAAGATATTTTGTGTGAAATCTATTGTCTTGGCTTACACAAATGGCTGAACAATTCAAGGCATCGCGTTCCATTGGTTAGCTAGTAAGTCCGATAGGTTATCACTAGAAAAGGTTCAAGGCCGAAAGCTACCTATCCTGATGCAAGATATTTTTGATTTATGCTCTTTCGACAAATTCTGCATATTGTTGCATTTTCCGTTGTCATCAAATTCCATTCATGTGGGGGATTGTAAGAAATGGTTTTGGAAAATAGGATTTTTTTCTTAACTTTGGTCTATTTTTTAGGTGGGACCCATACGCCAAAGTTGGCGGGTCTAAGTGGTAACGTGTTCTATGCCGCGTTGTGATTCACGTAGTATATTTGGTTGCTCAAAACTATTATCGGGTGAATGGGAAATTGAAGCCAAAGTGAGCTCCATGGAAATGGAGTTTTTGATGGAAATTCCTTAAGGTTTGGTTTAAGGCTTGTCCTACATTGGTTTGGTGGGCAAACTTATATGGGTTTATAAGGCATGGGTTTGTAACTTGGGGAGGGCCCCAAGGGGCATCCCAAGTTTGTAGAAGGGAGAGGTTATGGGCAAATTGGGCTAGACCCATTGGACCCAAAAAGAAACACACGCGCGCGCCGTCCATCCGTCCAAGCAGGCTGGGTGCAGTTGCATGGTGTGAGGTTGGGCTGGGCTTGTCTGGCCCAATACCTATCTTTTTTGGCCAAAAACATTTAAATTTAATTTTAGTTTTTGGTAAAATAAAATTTGTCCAGAATTTGAAATTAATTTCGAAAATCTATCCAGTTTTCCCTCTACCCGAATAGATTTTGAATTTGAACCGAATAGATTCAATATCTGTTTAAAATTCAAACCAAACAGTGTCTTACCTGTTTAAATAGATTTGTATCTGTTTAATTTAAACTGAACTGTACTTGTTTAATTCAAATCTAATAGCCACCACTCCATCTATAAATAGGCAGTCTCTCATTTGTTTTTTTACTCCAGTTTTTCGTCCCAAATTCTGTCTGCTCTCTCTGTATTTTGCTGCATAATTTTCCTTGTGAGAAAGAGTGTAAACACTTAGTGTATTCGTTGTGTGAATAGTGTGTAGTGCTGCTACTATTCACTGTTGATCATTTTATCTTGGGAGATAGACGTCCACAATCTGAAAGCATCGTGGAGAGGACGAATCTGTCTTAAGGATACAGTGTTAAACACTGGACTTGATCAAAACTTTGTTCGAGAAATTAATAAAGTAAGTTGTTAATTTATTTTCTGTTTTTATTTATTTATTTTTATTTACTGGTTTGATTTTTGTAATCAAACAATCTCCCTCATTCTTTTTATTTCTTCTATTTGTTGTTAAGTACACAAATATTATTTATTTGTAATATAGTGAAGATTGTCCAACAACATCAACTCATTGTAGAAACTGATTATATTATGGTTTTAATGCTTTTCATAGGAAGTAAGTTCATCATTGCAAGTCGGAGCAGCTTCTTCTGGACAACCTAGTTCTAGCACAAGGATTCAAAGCGTCATGGCTTCATTTTGTATACTGAGATGCTAATTTTATTGCAAATACCTTAGCCAAATATACAGTTCAACACACATCCCTAGCTATAGAAATAAATACAACTCCTCTATTTTTGAAGCCTTTTTTTTGTTATTGGATATATTGGTGCTTCTCGGTTCAAATAAATATCTAAACCTAAACGTTGTACTGTTAATACAAATATCCTTTGTACTAAGTGAATGGTTCATCTACAATAGTAAAAACATGTTTGAAACTTCAGCAGGGTTGCATTTACACAATTTCTTCCCCCACAATCCCACAAATAATGTGGCAAGACATAATACAAGTTCTATATTATGTCTTGCCACCTCATTTGTGGGGATTGTGGGGAAGAAAAATATGTGTATGAAACATTATTCTTTAAACTTATTAAATCATTTTTAAGTCATTCTAGAGCATCTGGTTCAATTAAGAAAGAGAATTCCCAACAATTCCTCGTTACAACTAGGGCAAACCATGTTGATATAAGGACTTCTGTTGCATATCACAAAAATAAATAAATTTCTCTTTAAGCCTCTAAAATCAACAGTTAAACAAGTCTCAAAACTGTGTTTATAAAAGTGAAAAAGATTATAAAAAAAAAAAAAAAAAAGAATAAACAATTCCCATAATCAATTGATCAATAAGACTACTAAATCAAAGGAAACACATAAGATATTATTGTCATTAATTATTTTTATACTTCAATATATATTATTATTGTTCTTTTTCCAAATTCAGGAGTTGAAAATTTGAACACTGCTCAAGAATAAAGATATATGTCCCTCCAAAGATAATATTTCACCTTTGCACAATTGTTTACAATAATTTACTACATAGTATTGCCAAAAGAAAAAAAATTCAGGGAATTTTTATAACTAGAAAAAATTCATTGTCCACTAATCAAATCTAGTGAAAAATTTCTATAAATAATTGTGACTAAACAAATCAAACATCATTGGAAAGTAAATTATAGAATTGCGGATTTAAGAATGAAATGCAGCATATACCAAGAAAGTAGCAACTTTTGAAAATCAATAAACACATTCTTCACCTTCATAGTCAAGTAAAGCAAGGCTCTCCGTGTAAAAGAATATTTTATAAGGCGATCGTGGCAATTTAAGGTCCCTATGAAATTGGGTTTTAGGTTCATAGGAAACCAAATTGCCTGTACTTCTTTCGACAAGAATTTCACCATTCTTCATGGATCCAAAAGGAAATCCAATTGTGTTCCTTAAACTATACTGTTTAGCCCAAGAGTTCACAACACCATATTCCTTCATAATCCATATGTCCCATTTTGTTGTAGCTGGATCCTGGACAACCAAGGCAATCGTGTGTTGGAATACCAAAATGGCAGCACAATGTCCATCAAAAGAAGACACGATAATTTCTCCAAATATCTCATCCACCAACTGGAACGACACAATCACCAATTCTTCCATCTCCTTGCCTCTACATGCCATCCAATAGAGAACCACATTAACAAAGGGACTTGGTCACTTATGGGAATAATAATGTAGTATCCAGTTGAAAAGGTCAGGCCACACTTCTCCTTAAAACCTAGGTATTAAGGAGAGGGAAACTAGAGCCTTATAACTAGCATAGATGGGGCAACTCTAAGCGATGTGGGACACATTCCAACACACACTACAAGAAAAGTGGGCATAAGAGACGGAACTTTTTGCGATGGTACATTTGCTATAGCAAAAAATGTGACTTTTTGAGACGACACAACCTGCCGTCGCAAAAAAAAAAATATGACTTTTTGAGACGGGACAACTTGCCATCACAAAAAAATGTGACTTTTTGAGACGGCACAACTTGCCGTCGCGAAAAATATAACTTTTTGCGACGGCACAACTTGCCGTCGCAAAAAAAAAGAGAGTATTTGCGACGGCAGAAAATGCTGTTGCAAAAAAAAAAATAGAGTATTTGCGATGGCAAAGATTGCTGTCACAAAAAAATAGAGTTTTTGCGACGGCACCAGCTACAGTCGCAAAAAAAAAAAAAAAAAAAAAAAGAAGAGTTTTTTGCGACTGTAATAGGTACCGTTGTAAAAAAAAAAAAAAAAAGTAAAATATATATATATATATGTTATGGCTTTGAGATGCCTTCTTATATATATAGTCATAAAATGGTTTAAATAAATGCAACGGTATTTTTTTGTCACAAAAAAAAAAAAAAAAAAAAACGACATCGTCTTACTCTTTTGATATAATATTTCTCTTTTCACCCATTTTTTCATCTTCCTGTCTCTCTATCTCTGTCTCTGTCTCTCTTCTCTTTCTCTCTCTCACTCATCACTCTTCTCTGTCTGTTTGTCTCTCTCTTTCTCTCTGTGTCTCTGTCTCTGTCTCTGTCTCTCTTCTCTTTCTTTCTCTCACTCATTACTCTTCTCTGTCTGTCTATCTCTCTCTTTCTCTCTGTGTCTCTGTCTCTCTTCTCTTTCTCTCTCTCACTCATCATTCTTCTCTGTCTGTCTGTCTGTCTGTCTCTGTCTCTTTCTCTCTGTGTCTCTCGCCCATCTCTCTTCTCTCTCTCTTTTCTCTTTATCTCTTTCGTTCTCTCGCTCATCTCTCTCTATCTCTCTCTTGTTTATCTCTTTTCGCTCTTTTTCTCTCTTTCTATGTCTACCTCTTTTCACCCATTTTTTCATCTTCCTCTCTCTCACTCATCACTCTTCTCTCTCTCTCTCTGTCTATCTGTCTCTTTTTCTCTCTATGTGTCTCTCACTCATCTATCTTTTCTCTCATCTCTTTCTCTCTCTATCTCTTTCCCTCATCTCTCTTCTCTCTATCTCTCTCGTTCATCTCTCTTCTTTCTATCTCTCTCATCTCTTTTCTCTATATGTCTCTCTCGCTCATCTCTATTCTCTCTATCTCTCTTTGTCTCTCTCATTCGTCTGTCTTCTTTCTTTGTCTCTTTTCTGTCTCTTACTATCTATCTCTTTCTCTCTTTGTCTCTCTCTCTCTTCTCTCTCTCACTCATCACTTTTCTTTGTCTTTCAGTCTTTGTCTCTGTCTCTTTCTCTCTTTGTCTCTCACTTATCTCTCATCTCTCTATCTCTTTCATCTCTCTTCTCTCTATCTCTCTCATCTCTCTTCTTTCTCTTCACCTTGATCACTCTCTCTCTTCCCTCTTCTCTATTTACCGAGCTCTCCACTACAAGAAAATGCACTTTTAGCGACCATTTTGTCTCTCTCTCGCTCATCACTCTCTCTCTCTCTCTCTCTCTCTCTCTCTCTCTCTCTCTCTATCTCTCTTCTCTATCTGTCTCTCACTCATCTGTCTCTCACCACCCATCTCCTCTACCACCTTCACCACTACTGCAAATGTCATTCCACTACCACTATTATTACCACTGTTGGCACTCCACCTCTATGATTACCATTACTACCACCATCGCTACCACTCCACCACCACTACCACCATTGCTACCACCACCACCACCACTACTACTACTACTACTACTACTACTACTATTACCTCTTCTCCACCACCGCCACTCCATCTCCTCTACCACTACTACAACTTCACCACTAATCTTCTTTGCCGCCGCCACCACCACCACCACCTCTTATCCACCACTTTCACTACTATTGCCGCTCCCTCTTCTCTACCACAAAAAATTAGCTCTTGATTGTTAATAACAAAAAAAAAATGGGTCACAAAAAATATTTTTCATTGACCATAAAAAATTAACTTTATTTTAACAGAAAATATTTTTCATTAAAATATTACCCCTACTTCTACCAAATAAAAAAAAAATCATTAAAATAAAAATAAAACAAATTTCTATATTTTTTCACTGACTCATCCGACGGCCCGCCCAAACTTAATTTCCCCCCCTTTTTTTTCCCTCTGCCTTTTCCCCCTTTTTTTTTTTTCATTTCCTTTCAGGTTTGTAGAGCCCTTAATTTCACAACACTTTCAAAACAGTGAGCAAACCTTAATCTGAGAGAGAGAATGTTAGGACCTTTTGTTGTCAAATTCCATGGATCAAAACCAAGGTTGTAACAAGAGTTCTTTAAGAAGTTGGTTTCCTTCAAAAACAGGATTACTTTGGAGTTCTGCAAGAAGTTGGTTTTCTACAAGAAGTTGGTTTTCTTTCCCAACTAGGATTGCTTTGGTTTTCTATAAATAGTTGGGTTTCTCCCAAATCTAGGCTATTCATTGATTCATTCATTGAATCTCTCCAGATCTTCTTTTTGGTTCTTAAGGGTTATATCTGGGATATTTTGTTATGTTTTCTTTGATGTTTTATTGAGTATTCAACTCATGGTTTAAAGAGAGTACATCAAAGGTTTGTTTGTTATACACAAAAGAGAGAGTTGTTCTTCAGTTGTGAATTCTGAAGAATTCGAGCCTGAAGCTTTGGTGGAATCCGGAGTGGCTCATCAGAAAGACAATTCCGTGCTGAAGATGGGGTTGGAAGAGGCACATAGAGGTTGGTTCAATTAGGCGTTGTGGATTCGCTAGATAATTGAGAGTGATACCTGTGTAATTCCTTTAAATCTTCTTAGTGGATTGTTCTTGTGGCAGTTGCCCGTGGTTTTTTGATCACAATTGGAAGGTGTCCAATTGTGGTTTTTCCACGTAAAATCTTTGTGTCTCTTTCTCTTGATTGTTTGATTGGGATTGTTATATTTTGCTTAAAATTGGATACATAATCACAAATCAACATCTAGGAGGTTTCTAGATTTTTCAATTGGTATCAGAGCGGGTCGTTCTATTTTTTTTTTTTAAAAAAAAAATTTCTTTTAGAACGAGATCTTGTTTGATTTGTGTGCATGTTCGTTTTTTTGTCTTGCTTTGTTTAAAGAAAAAAAAATCCCAAAAAGATTTTCTTAGTATGGTTTTGCAAGCTTGAAATTTTTTTTTGAGATGTCCTTGGTGCATATTGGAATTGATGAGAATATCCATTACATGTTAACATGTGTGTGCTTTCTCTGGTCATTACTCATTTTGGAGTGTGTGTTTTTTGATTAGTATGTCTCATTCTGTACACACTCTTGGATTAGCAAATATCGGAGTCTTCCGCCTTAGTGATTATTTTTCTCTATGGACTTCTGGCATTGTATCTTTTGCTTTTCTAAAGGAATTGACCTATACTAGCATATCATGGGTGATGTTGAGTCTCTTAACCACCTTCCATCTTTTTGCACCTCCACGGCTTTCCCCTCTGTTCTTTGTAGTCCAGCCATGAGGAAAAGGCTACCTCAGAGTCACCAACCAGGCCATCATTATTATATCCATGCTTCTCTGGTTCGGTTTCCATACTCTTGAGCGTGTCAGCCGCCAATGAGTGTGCAAAAGAAAGAAAAGAAAAAAATGTGCAAAAGAAGAAAAAAAATGTGAAAAGAAAAAAAAATGTGTAAAAGAAAGAAAAGAAAGATGTGAAAAAAAGAAAATAAAGGATTCATTGATTGAGGGGGAGCCTCCGCCTTTACTCACCAAATACCCCTTGATTCCTAGTGGTTTGACTTTCCTTAGTTGTGCTTAGATTCTCTTGTCGGAGGTTCAGCTTTCATATCACTACTAGGATTTGAATCTAGTGTTTGTCGAACTCCAAGAGTCACACACACACTTTTATCATGGGATCTATGCTTTTCACATAATGCATCACTTTCTTTCATGAGGAATTTCTACAGACTGTGCACATTGTGTTTTCAAGTAATTGTGCTTCTTGGATAATCTTGTGTGTTTTAAGGTACAAATCTGAAATTCCTTGCTTGCTCCACCATATTATTTTTGTTTTTCTTCTTGTTCACTGTTTTCAGTGTTTGTGGTTATTTTTTAATGAGGGGGAGTTTGGTTCATCATTACCAGTGTTTGATGTATATTGATAGTACAATAGTTTGGTTGATGGTACAGTGTTTTTACTTTTGCTTATATCCTTCTTTGGTACAGTTGGATTGTTAGTATTTTGTTTATGGATTGATTTATATTTTGTTTATTTAATCCAGTTCCACATATTTTGGTTGGCTTGTGTGTGGTTATTTTATTTCAGGATAATTGTTCAAGAGCATGGATTTGAGTGTTGGTTCATAGTTGGTGGTGCTGCTTGAGAGATTTTGTTAGGAAATTTGTTTTAGATTTGTTTTATCCAGGATTTGACAAAGGGGGAGATTGTTAGGACCTTTTGTTGTCAAATTCCATGGATCAAAACCAAGGTTGTAACAAGAGTTCTTTAAGAAGTTGGTTTCCTTCAAAAACAGGATTACTTTGGAGTTCTGCAAGAAGTTGGTTTTCTACAAGAAGTTGGTTTTCTTTCCCAACTAGGATTGCTTTGGTTTTCTATAAATAGTTGGGTTTCTCCCAAATCTAGGCTATTCATTGATTCATTCATTGAATCTCTCCAGATCTTCTTTTTGGTTCTTAAGGGTTATATCTGGGGATATTTTGTTATGTTTTTCTTTGATGTTTTATTGAGTATTCAACTCATGGTTTAAAGAGAGTACATCAAAGGTTTGTTTGTTATACACAAAAGAGAGAGTTGTTCTTCAGTTGTGGATTCTGAAGAATTCGAGCCTGAAGCTTTGGTGGAATCCGGAGTGGCTCATCAGAAAGACAATTCCGTGGTGAAGATGGGGTTGGAAGAGGCACATAGAGGTTGGTTCAATTAGGCGTTGTGGATTCGCTAGATAATTGAGAGTGATACCTGTGTAATTCCTTTAAATCTTCTTAGTGGATTGTCTTGTGGCAGTTGCCCGTGGTTTTTTATCACAATTGGAATTCAATTGGTTCATTCATTGAATCTCTCCAGATCTTCTTTTGGTTCTTAAGGGTTATATCTGGGGATATTTTGTTATGTTTTTCTTTGATGTTTTATTGAGTATTCAACTCATGGTTTAAAGAGAGTACATCAAAGGTTTGTTTGTTATACACAAAAGAGAGAGTTGTTCTTCAGTTGTGAATTTTGAAGAATTCGAGCCTGAAGCTTTGGTGGAATCCGGAGTGGCTCATCAGAAAGACAATTCCGTGCTGAATATGGGTTTGGAAGAGGCACATAGAGGTTGGTTCAATTAGGCGTTGTGGATTCGCTAGATAATTGAGAGTGATACCTGTGTAATTCCTTTAAATCTTCTTAGTAGATTGTTCTTGTGGCAGTTGCCCGTGGTTTTTTGATCACAATTGGAAGGTGTCCAATTGTGGTTTTTCCACGTAAAAATCGTTGTGTCTCTTTCTCTTGATTGTTTGATTGGGATTGTTATATTCTGCTTAAAATTGATACATAATCACAAATCAACATCTAGGAGGTTTCTAGATTTTTCAGAGAAGATAGAGGGTTTGAAGATAGACTGGGGTTGAAGGGGAAGGGTTTCAATTGGCGGTGAGACAGGTTCAGCAGTGGTGAGACTAGTTCGGCGGCGGACGATACGCTTCTTTTGACTCTTTTTTCGACTCTCTCATTCCAGTCGGTTCCTCTATCGACTGGGTTGAAATGGTTCCTCTATATCTCTATGTTGCCCTCACCGCCATAGCCATAGCAGCTTATTAGTGGTGGGTGGTTTTTCTGCGAGCATCGGTAATGTCATAAAGCGGCAGCAAGAGGACTCCAAGGGTAGTTCGGAGGGCAATGGGTCCGGTGAAAAGCGTCTCAAACATCCTTCTTTCAGAAGGTCTCTCTCTCTCTCTCTCGCTCTCTCTGTGAAACAAATTGGATTGGATGCGATTTGTATTCTGAAACTGTTTGATTTTATTTCGTTTGATTACTTTTGGATTGGAATTGAGTGTGTTTGTGAAAATGGTCTAATGGGCTCTCTGAATTCTATAGGGGAAGAAGGAATGAATCAAATAGAATAAAATTAGTCCAATTTGGGGTTTAGGAAATCATTTCAAGAAGTGGGTGTACTGTTGATTTAAGAGGTTTTGAATAGGTTGGCATTAAATAAGTACATTTTGATATGCATTACATTTGAGACTAACTTGATAACAAGAAGGGGGAAATTTGGTTTTTTCTTAGAATACTAATTTGTGACTGTTACAACTCAAATGGTTTGAGGATGAGGTCTGGTAATTATTTGGCCTATTGCTTGTTTTCATCTTCGCTCATCTTTGACTATGGCAACCCCATAGACACAATGTGATAATATTATCAACCAAGGGATTTGTAAAAAGTAAACTTGATTTGCTCAATTCAGATGAAAGTGCCTTTTACAGGTGGAAAATTTTGAGAAAATGTTCAGTCTATTGCAAACTGGATGAATGAGTTCCAGTCGATGAAGCTTAATATTGTTAGAATTGGGTATAGTAGTGGGCACGATCCTTCATTATGCTAATAGTAAACTCTGCAATTGGTTAATGGATATTTTTTATGATGCAGGTGTTATTGGACTAGTTTAGTTTGTGTGAACTGCATTGGTTTGTCCTGTGTTCTTATTGGGAAAGAGTGAGATCAGCATGTTGTTTCAAGTGTGAGATTGTTTTTAGTCTGCATTAAAATCTTTGTAAAATGTAACTTTGTTTTTTTGCTGCAACTTGCAAGCCCCCATAGGGAGTCTCTTACTGGTCATTATTTGGTCAGTTACTTTCTTTTGTCATGTTGGAGTCACATTGAAATCCATCAAAGATAGGATACCTGCTACTGAAAAAAACAAAATCGTTAATTTAAACTTGAATAGCTTGAAAGATAAGTATTTATTACTAATATTATCTCCTTTTCCTCTATTTTCTGGTTAATATTATCTCCTTTTCCTCTATTTTCTGGTTACATCTTCATATTTTGGCTTGTTACTCTTCACCGTTTTGGTAGTTCTTACTCACATTGCAATCACTTTATCCCCTAATATTGACGTCAAGTGTGGAGTCATGTATGGATAACCTTTTTTATATCTTTAAATCTTATCTCTCAAAACATGCCATAAAAAAGCTTCAAATTTTCTGGACTCTAGGTAGTTGCAAAGTACCCTTCTTTTGTTCAAATTCTCCATGTACTAATATCCGTGAACTTTATGATACTAGGGGTATCAATGATATTCACACTTGGGTGTTCCATTTACTCCAACTATCTGCATGTGTCTTTTCATTATTATGATTCTTATTATTTGTTTGATAAAGACAATATATTTGCTTTATTATATCATCTCTTTCAATCACATTTGGAATGGCACCTCAAAGAGTAGTTTGTATTTTTCCTCTTTGTTGCTCATTTTGTCTTAGAAAAGTCAAATTTATATTTCACATTGAAAGTAAGATAGATACTTGTGAAATGCTATCCATATGGTACTTTATTTCAGCTTCCATGAAATGCTATCCATACTCTTTTTTTTGGTGGAGAGATATCTGTTTCCATGGTATTTCCTCTTTTTTTTTTTGCTGTTGTTATCTAAAAAAATATGATATAGCCTTCTGAAATT
Source organism: Camellia japonica (assembly GCA_030407325.1). Classification (NCBI taxonomy): domain Eukaryota; kingdom Viridiplantae; phylum Streptophyta; class Magnoliopsida; order Ericales; family Theaceae; genus Camellia; species Camellia japonica. The sequence goes on from JAPPVO010000032.1 coordinate 63,726,080, forward strand.
TGTAAGTGGTTTGTTTCTTCAATTTAAATTTTCATTTAAACTTGATCTGGACTCACTGATTGAGTTTAAGGCCATTTTAATTTGAAATTATCATTGCGTTCATTAGAGACATTACAAATTGATCCCATCAAACGTGTTGTTAGGGGTTAAAAATCTTCCTTGCTTGTTCCTAGGTCTTTTTTATTTTCATTTTTTTTAATTGTCATCTTATTTAAAGGCTGTATATTTGAAGCGTTTGAAGTGATGCAATTTTCTCTTTTCCTATTCCCTTTCTACTAATTGTAATAGAAAAAAAGAAAAAAGAAAAAAAAGAAAGTGCTTTGTATATCAATGTTTGAAGATCAATGGCATAAAAATTTCATTTACGTGTTTTCAGGGTGGAACAAGAGGACAATTCTGTGAAGAAAGCACTTCAAAGTCATCTTCATCAAACCTCAAGAGCTCAGGCACTAGGAAAGAGGTAATTAAACACAGAATTTGCTATTACAATGACACGAAACCATCTTCACTAAACCTCAAAATGTACTTGAAGTTTGGCCTTTGTAACTTGGCTTTTAGTTTCCTGCAACATATATATTTTTCTTCTCTAGCTTGTTCTTATCGTCTCAATTTTCTTACTATTTTCTCACAAACAATTCATCTTAACCAAATGCACGTGTGAAACTAAATTTTCTTTCATTCTTCATCATATTTTTCACTCTATTCAAACAGACCCTAAACAAATTATTGAAATCAGACAATAAATTTACATGTTTTCATAATTTAGGTAGCAAGTAGATTGATAGAAAGAAAGAGGAACAATAATTCTATGGACACAGAATCACGGAACATAATGGTGAAGTGAACCTTTTCCGTGGCGTGTGTCTGATGTATATGACTATAGTATTCTGTAATCCATTTTGTAATTAGTTATGTGCGGTAAAAAAAAAAGACAAGAAGGGCCTTAATTAAGAACTTGTTTTAACATTGTGATAATATAATATGTAAAAAATGTTAGACAAAATGGATAAAGTCCGATTCAATTGCAATAAAAAAACTTAACATTTATGAATTGTCTCATATTTCATTTATCAGCAGGTTATAATTGACCAAAGCCATTGATTACCCTTTTTCTTGGTATCTCATTGTTGAATGCTCTAGGAATTTGAATATACTAATTAATCTTGCCATGTGATGACTTCAAATTTTTGTGCCCTTTTTTCACCAAAAGAATATTGAATTTATGTATTAAAAATTTGTTTGATTTGAATTCTTGCGATCTTAGGATCCCTAGGTCTTCAGAGCCCATCAACTCTATATAGATGTTTGAATCATTAGGCAAGTTTTAGATAAATTGATAAGTAATTGAAGCATTAAATTGAAGGGTTATCTTTCCAAGTGATTGATACCTCAATTTTATTGCAGACCACAAAAGTAAAAATGGTTAAATATATTGTATGTCCTTAAAATATGCCTTATGTTTCATTTTGGTTATAATATTTCAATTATGTCAATTTAATTGATCTAAATGGTTCCAACTCTGTTTCTATCAAATTTTATCTAAATTTCAACCAAAGTACCTCTTTTCGGTTATAAAATTTGAAAGGAAGGAGGTGTTTGGAACATTTAAACACAAATTAGATAAGTTGTGGACTAAATTCTTTATTTAGCCGAAGTCAATAAAGGTAAATGATGTCTTTCATTACATTTTTTTTTTTTTTTGTGTGTTGAATTCTTTAACTTCTCATAAATTAAATCTGTTCTTCTTATATATACTCTAGTTCTTTTCTGGTTTGTGAGATTGTATGTTGGAAACTTGGAATATACATTTGAATTTACCATAATTGATTAACTTATATATAACATTTTTTTGTTCCTCTAGCATGATGAACTTGAATCAGCAAAAGCTGAGATGACAGAAGTGAGACAAGAAAATGCAAGATTAAAGATGATGTTAGAGCAAATAGAGAAGGATTAGCATGATGAACTTTTGTATTTGTTATCTACGAAGAATGATGAGAAAACATTTAATTTTGGTTTATGTTATTTTGAATTATGGACAAATCATGTATTTAAACATTATATATGTATTATGGAACATTATGTAGTGGAATAATTTTGTTGATGTGTAATTATGAATGGAAGAATATTTTATTATGGAGAATTGTTATTTTTATACAGGAATTTTTATATTATTATGTAATTATTATGGAGAAATTTTAATATTTTTAATAATTTTATTGCATGATTTTTTTTTTTTTTTTTTTTTTTTTGTGTGACGGCACTACACCGTCACAAAAAACAGAAAATTTTAATATTTTTATTGATTGTGTTATAGGTTTTACTTTTTGCGACGGTACTAAACTGTCGCAAAAATAGAAATTTTATTATTTAAAATAGAAATTTTATTATTTTTTTAATACTTTTTGCAACGGTAGTACACTGTTGCAAAAAAAGAAATTTTCATATTTTTAATACTTTTTGCGACGGCACCACATCGTCGCAAAAATAGTGTTCTTGCCATTGCCAAAAAAAAGACTATTAGCGACGGTATTTTTTACCGTCTTAAATAACATTTTTAGCGACGATAAAATAGTGCCGTCACAAAAATCCACGAAATTTCAAATATTATTAGCGACTGCAAAGTGTTGTCGCAAAAGGCAAAATGCTGTCGCAAAACATTAGCGACGGCACTGTGCCGTCGCAAAAAACTCTTTTGCAACGCCCCTAGTTGCAACCCCTCTCTTGCCGTCGCAAAAAGTTATTTGCCGTTGCAAAAAGTTATTTGCAACGACATTAAGAGTATTAGCAACGGCATTTTACCGTCGCAAAAAGCTGAAATTTTAGTAGTGACCCTCCTGGACCACAACACACACTAGTTGGACAAATAGTGTAACGCCCTCAAAATTAAACCCAATAGATATAAAACATTGACATGCATTATTAAAAGAAAACATTGTATTATTTCAATCATCAGAGTATTACGAAATAAAACATCATAATAAATGCCCTATGGGCTTACATCTTACCAAGCCAACACTTGGACACAATTCTATGAGTTCTAACTCAAATACAAATAAAGCCCTAGGCTTGAATGTTGACATATAATCCAAATAAAACAAATAAGTAAAACAAGTCTTCGAGTCCAAATCCTCACAAGCTAAGCCCTTGGAGGTAGTGAACCACCCGAACCTGAAAATAATGTTCCCATATAGGGTGAGCCACAGCCCAGTAGAAATATACTAAACCACATATAAGCATTAACTAAAGCAGTAGCATTCGATAGATGGTTAACACAAGATAGTCAATTACATCCTTATACAATTTCATGACACTAATGTCTATGACACTTTCACTTTCCATTTATACAAATATGGCTCAGAGCCTGGCCAATAACTCAACAGGGATAACAATTCAAGTTAAACCTTTCTTATATCATAACGGATACACATGTTGGTGTTGTATCAAGATCACATAAACCACTTCCGTACTTCACAAAAAAAATAATGATATACATTTTAGTGCTATATCAAATCAAATAACCAAACACTTCAGTGGACAAGCATATGAGCTGTGTCACACTTCAATAGATAAGCATATGAGCTATATCTCTGCAATAGGCGCGCATATGAGCTGCAACCCTGGGTTCATCCCCTATCTTCCCATAATCATTAACCGGTTTAGAGGTACATCCCTATCTTCCCTAAACCGTGGAGTACATCCCCTATCTCCTCCCATACACAAGTAATGCATATAAACACAAAGTCATATACACAATCAATAAATACATAAATTTAATGTATTATTCCAACCTTTATACACAACGACATGGCCAATTGATTAGTTTCAGTTTTCCCTAATCCACATGCAATGTCTAAGCAATCATGACTATTCTCCACCGATAGCCCAAAACAATATTTCTAAGCAGGAAATAAATGTATCAAAAACATATAATCTCAGTTTCAAAGATGAGTGGTTAAACTATCCAACACATCAATTAATCTCATAACTTCTCAATATTATGAATTAAATCAATTTCCACACTTTTCCAAAATTAATTATACAAATTAATTTTATTATAACAATTAGGCTTTTTAATTATAAAACAAACCCTAGCTTTTCTCAATATTACCAAACAACCCAACATATCAGAAATACCAAAACTTAGGATTAAAACCTATAAGATGGAGTAGGAAATCCCTACCTCGAAGCAAAGAACTCGAATGGAGAATATATAGATGATGATCCAAAATCCAAAGTGCTCCAAACCAGATTGTTCAGATTAAAACGAAGCCCTCGACTCACTCTATCTTTTTAATAAAGGATCTAGGTTAGAAACTCACTCTAAGTAGATCAAACCCTAAGAGAGAAGGTGTGTAGGGAGAGAGAGAGAAAACGGTTTTAGGGTTTTAGAATCAGAGGGAGATGAAAATGGTCCAGAAAGTCGGATCTCGCCCTTTTATAACAGTCGCCCCGCTCGAGCGTGGAAACCCCCGCTCGAGCGCCACTCACAGACTCCCGCTCGAGCGGCCAACTCCCGCTCGAGTGGCGGATGCACACTCTCAGCATTTTCGCATACAGGCTCCCCGCTCGAGCTCCCAACTCCCCGCTCGAGCGTCACTAACCTTCCAGAAAGTCGGATCTCGCCCTTTTAAACAGTCGCCCCGCTCGAGCGTGGAAACCCCCGCTCGAGCGCCACTCACAGACTCCGCTCGAGTGAGAAAATTCTAATCCCAAAAATATAATGGTGGTAAGCATGATAGTTTGGACTCTTTAGCAGTTTAAGTCCAAGGTGAACTCAAAAAATGGTATTTATCTATTTGGGAATGGATAAATAAGACAATTTTAATAAGCCAAACATTAGATTATTTCCTGGGAATCCTATTTATTTATAAATTACCACAATTTTGATGTTGGAAGAATTGTTCACATACAAACAAACTCCTAAAAAATTTAAATCGTCTGGTTTTTATTTTTCAATCTTTCACCTCACAATTATGTTAGACTTGAATAAGTATTTGCCGATGGAATTAATCACGATGGAAATCTTGGGAAGACTACCACTCAAAACACTCGGTCAATGCAGGTGCGTTTGCGAATCATGGCGATCTTTAATAGCCGGACCTTTCTTCATCACCAAGCATCTTCATTTTACTCACAAATCAGAGTATTCAATCAATGATGATAATAAGACCCCAACTCATCATCCAATCTGATACTATTTTTTTTTTCTTGTTCATTTTGTTGTTGCGAAACATTGTTGGAGTTCAGGAGAGAGTTTTTTCCCAAATGCTTAGAAAATTATGTTTTTGTTGCTGGTTGTTCTAATGGGTTAGTGTGCCTCCTAGATGTTGGAAAAAAAAATTCATTTAATATAATTCTATGGAACCCTTTGATCCGAAAATTAAAGATCCTCCCAAAATTGAAGTTCAAAGTTTACCAATATGGAATGTTTTTCGGGTTTGGCTTTGTTCCTCAAATCAGTGATTATAAGTTGGTGCAAATTGCATATGGAAAATTTGAAAATCCAAGTGCTAAGGTTATACCATGAGCACAAATTCTTGGAGGAGGAAGAGGATTGGTGACATGTTTCCGGGTAAGATATGTTGGAATGTGTCCACATCGCTTGGAGTTGCCCCATCTGTGCTAGTTATGAGGCTCTAGTTTCCCTCTCCTTAATACTTGGGTTTTCAGGAGAAGTGTGGACTGAGCTTTTCAACTTGGTATCAGAGTTTGGTTGGGCCTATGACTGGTGGGCTATTTGTCCAACTAGTGTGTGTTGTGGTCCAGGAGGGTGTCACTACTAAAATTTCAGCTTTTTGCGACGGTAAAATGCCGTTGCTAATACTCTTAATGCCGTTGCAAATAACTTTTTGCGACGGCAAAAGAGGGGTTGCAACTAGGGGCGTTGCAAAAGAGTTTTTGCGACGGCACAGTGCCGTCGCTAATGTTTTGCGACGGCATTTTTGCCTTTTGCGACAACACTTTGCAGTCGCTAATAATATTTGAAATTTCGTGGATTTTTGTGACGGCACTATTTTACCGTCGCTAAAAATGTTATTTAAGACGGCAAAAAATACCGTCGCTAATAGTCTTTTTTTTGGCAACGGCAAGAACACTATTTTTGCGACGATGTGGTGCCGTCGCAAAAAGTATTAAAAATATGAAAATTTCTTTTTTTGCAACAGTGTACTACCGTTGCAAAAAGTATTAAAAAAATAATAAAATTTCTATTTTAAATAATAAAATTTCTATTTTTTGCGACAGTTTAGTACCGTCGCAAAAAGTAAAACCTATAACACAATCAATAAAAATATTAAAATTTTCTTTTTTTGTGACGGTGTAGTGCCGTCACACAAAAAAAAAAAAAAAAAATCATGCATAAAATTATTAAAAATATTAAAATTTCTCCATAATAATTACATAATAATATAAAAATTCCTGTATAAAAATAACAATTTCTCCATAATAAAATATTCTTCCATTCATAATTACACATCAACAAAATTATTCCACTACATAATGTTCCATAGTACATATATAATGTTTAAATACATGATTTTGTTCATAATTCAAAATAACATAAACCAAAATTAAATGTTTTTCTCATCATTCTTCGTAGATAACAAAAACAAAAGTTCATCATGCTAATCCTTCTCTATTTGCTCTAACATCATCTTTAATCTTGCATTTTCTTGTCTCACTTCTGTCATCTCAGCTTTTGCTGATTCAAGTTCATCATGCTAGAGGAACAAAAAAATGTTATATATAAGTTAATCAATTATGGTAAATTCAAATGTATATTCCAAGTTTCCAACATACAATCTCACAAACCAGAAAAGAACGAGAGTATATATAAGAAGAACAGATTTAATTTATGAAAAGTTAAAGAATTCAACACACAAAAAAAAAAAAAAATGTAATGAAAGACATCATTTACCTTTTTTGACTTCGGCTAAATAAAGAATTTAGTCCACAACTTATCTAATTTGTGTTTAAATGTTCCAAACACCTCCTTCCTTTCAAATTTTATAACCGAAAAGAGGTACTTTGGTTGAAATTTAGATAAAATTTGGATAGAAACAGAGTTGGAACCATTTAGATCAATTAAATTGACATAATTGAAATATTATAAACCAAAATGAAACATAAGGCATATTTTAAGGACATACAATATATTTAACCATTTTTACTTTTGTGGTCTGCAATAAAATTTGAGGTATCAATCACTTGGGAAAGATAACCCTTCAATTTAATGCTTCAATTACCTATATCAATTTATCTAAAACTTGCCTAATGATTCAAACATCTATATAGAGTTGATGGGCTCTAAAGACCTAGGGATCCTAAGATCGCAAGAATTCAAATCAAACAAATTTTTAATACATAAATTCAATATTCTTTTGGTGAAAAAAATGGGCACAAAAATTTGAAGTCATCACATGGCAAGATTAATTAGTATATTCAAATTCCTAGAGCATTCAACAATGAGATACCAAGAAAAAGGGTAATCAATGGCTTTGGTCAATTATAACCTGCTGATAAATAAAATATGAGACAATTCATAAATGTTAAGGTTTTTTTATTGCAATTGAATCGGACTTTATCCATTTTGTCTAACTATTTTTTACATATTATATTATCACAATGTTTAAAACAAGTTCTTAATTAAGGCCCTTCTTGTCTTTTTTTTCACCGCACATAACTAATTACAAAATGGATTACAGAATACTATAGTCATATACATCAGACACACGCCACGGAAAAGGTTCACTTCACCATTATGTTCCGTGATTCTGTGTCCATAGAATTATTGTTCCTCTTTCTTTTCTATCAATCTACTTGCTACCTAAATTATGAAAACATGTAAATTTATTGTCTGATTTCAATAATTTGTTTAGGGTCTGTTTGAATAGAGTGAAAAATATGATGAAGAATGAAAGAAAATTTAGTTTCACACGTGCATTTGGTTAAGATGAATTGTTTGTGAGAAAATAGTAAGAAAATTGAGACGATAAGAACAAGCTAGAGAAGAAAAAATATATATGTTGCAGGAAACTAAAAGCCAAGTTACAAAGGCCAAACTTCAAGTGCATTTTGAGGTTTAGTGAAGATGGTTTCGTGTCATTGTAATAGCAAATTCTGTGTTTAATTACCTCTTTCCTAGTGCCTGAGCTCTTGAGGTTTGATGAAGATGACTTTGAAGTGCTTTCTTCACAAAATTGTCCTCTTGTTCCACCCTGAAAACACGTAAATGAAAATTTTATGCCATTGATCTTCAAAACATTGATATACAAAGCACTTTCTTTTTTTCTTTTTTCTTTTTTTCTATTACAATTAGTAGAAAGGGAATAGGAAAAGAGAAAATTGCATCACTTCAAACGCACTTCAAATATACAACCTTTAAATAAGATGACAATTAAAAAAAATGAAATAAAAGACCTAGGAACAAGCAAGGAAGATTTTTAACCCCTAACAACACGTTTGATGGGATCAATTTGTAATGTCTCTAATGAACGCAATGATAATTTCAAATTTAAATGGCCTTAAACTCAATCAGTGAGTCCAGATCAAGTTTAAATGAAAATTTAAATTGAAGAAACAAAACCACTTACAAATTTCAGAAGGCTATATCATATTTTTTTAGATAACAACAGCAAAAAAAAAAAGAGGAAATACCATGGAAACAGATATCTCTCCACCAAAAAAAAGAGTATGGATAGCATTTCATGGAAGCTGAAATAAAGTACCATATGGATAGCATTTCACAAGTATCTATCTTTACTTTCAATGTGAAATATAAATTTGACTTTTCTAAGACAGAATGAGCAACAAAGGAAGAGAAAAATACAAACTACCTCTTTGAGGTGCCATTCCCAAATGTGATTGAAAGAGAAGATATAATAAAGCAAATATATTGTCTTTATCAAACAAATAATAAGAATCATAATAATGAAAAGACACATGCAGATAGTTGGAGTAAATGGAACACCCAAGTGTGAATATCATTGATACCCCTAGTATCATAAAGTTCACGGGTATTAGTACATGGAGAATTTGAACAAAAGAAGGGTACTTTGCAACTACCTAGAGTCCAGAAAATTTGAAGCTTTTTTATGGCATGTTTTGAGAGATAAGATTTAAAGATATAAAAGGTTATCCATACATGACTCCACACTTGACGTCAATATTAGGGGATAAAGTGATTGCAATGTGAGTAAGAACTACCAAAACGGTGAAGAGTAACAAGCCAAAATATGAAGATGTAACCAGAAAATAGAGGAAAAGGAGATAATATTAACCAGAAAATAGAGGAAAATGAGATAATATTAACCAGAAAATAGAGGAAAAGGAGATAATATTAGTAATAAATACTTATCTTTCAAGCTATTCAAGTTTAAATTAACGATTTTGTTTTTTTCAGTAGCAGGTATCCTATCTTTGATGGATTTCAATGTGACTCCAACATGACAAAAGAAAGTAACCGACCAAATAATGACTAGTAAGAGACTCCCTATGGGGGCTTGCAAGTTGCAGCAAAAAAACAAAGGTTACATTTTACAAAGATTTTAATGCAGACTAAAAACAATCTCACACTTGAAACAACATGCTGATCTCACTCTTTCCCAGTAAGAACAACAGGACAAACCAATGCAGTTCACACAAACTAAACTAGTCCAGTAACACCTGCATCATAAAAATATCCATTAACCAATTGCAGAGTTTACCATTAGCATAATGAAGGATCGTGCCCACTACTATACCCAATTCTAACAATATTAAGCTTCATCAACTGGAACTCATTCATCCAGTTTGCAATAGACTGAACATTTTCTCAAAATTTTCCACCTGTAAAAGGCACTTTCATCTGAATTGAGCAAATCAAGTTTACTTTGTTACAAATCCCTTGGTTGATAATATTATCACATTGTGTCTATGGGGTTGCCATAGTCAAAGATGAGCGAAGATGAAAACAAGCAATAGGCCAAATAATTACCAGACCTCATCCTCAAACCATTTGAGTTGTAACAGTCACAAATTAGTATTCTAAGAAAAAACCAAATTTCCCCCTTTCTTGTTATCAAGTTAGTCTCAAATGTAATGCATATCAAAATGTACTTATATTAATGCCAACCTATTCAAAACCTCTTAAAATCAACAGTACACCCACTTCTTGAAATGATTTCCTAAACCCCAAATTGGACTAATTTTATTCTATTTTGATTCATTCCTTCTTCCCCTATAGAATTCAGAGAGCCCATTAGACCATTTTCACAAACACACTCAATTCCAATCCAGAAGTAATCAAACGAAATAAAATCAAACAGTTTCAGAATACAAATCGCATCCAATCCAATTTGTTTCACAGAGAGAGCGAGAGAGAGAGACCTTCTGAAAGAAGGATGTTTGAGACACTTTTCACCAGACCCATTGCCCTCCGAACTACCCTTGGAGTCCTCTTGCTGCCGCTTTTATGACATTACCGATGCTCGCAGAAAACAACCACCACCACTAATAAGCTGCTATGGCTATGGCGGTGGGGGCAACATAGAGATATAGAGGAACCATTTCAACCCAGTCGATAGAGGAACCGACTGGAATGAGAGAGTCGAAAAAAGAGTCAAAAGAAGCGTATCGTCCGCCGTCGAACTAGTCTCGCTACTGCTGAACCTGTCTCACCGCCAATTGAAACCCTTCCCCTTCAACCCCAGTCTATCTTCAAACCCTCTATCTTCTCTCTCTCAGATTAAGGTTTGCTCACTGTTTTGAAAGTGTTGTGAAATTAAGGGCTCTACAAACCTGAAAGGAAATGAAAAAAAAAAAAAGGGAAAAGGCAGAGGGAAAAAAAAGGGGGGGGGAAATTAAGTTTGGGCAGGCCGTCGGATGAGTCAGTGAAAAAATAGGGAAATTTGTTTTATTTTTATTTTAATGAATTTTTTTTTTATTTGGTAGAAGTAGGGGTAATATTTTAATGAAAAATATTTTCTGTTAAAATAAAGTTAATTTTTTATGGTCAATGAAAAATATTTTTTTGTGACCCATTTTTTTTTGTTATTAACAATCAAGAGCTAATTTTTTGTGGTAGAGAAGAGGGAGCGGCAATAGTAGTGAAAGTGGTGGATAAGAGGTGGTGGTGGTGGTGGTGGTGGCGGCGGCAAAGAAGATTAGTGGTGAAGTTGTAGTAGTGGTAGAGGAGATATAGTGGCGGTGGTGGAGAAGAGGTAATAGTAGTAGTAGTAGTAGTAGTAGTAGTAGTAGTAGTGGTGGTGGTGGTGGTGGTAGCAATGGTGGTAGTGGTGGTGGAGTGGTAGCGATGGTGGTAGTAATGGTAATCATAGAGGTGGAGTGGCAACAGTGGTAATAATAGTGGTAGTGGAATGACATTTGCAGTAGTGGTGAAGGTGGTAGAGGAGATGGGTGGTGAGAGACAGATGAGTGAGAGACAGATAGAGAAGAGAGATAGAGAGAGAGAGAGAGAGACAGAGGATGAGGAGGAGAGAGAGACAAAATGGTCGCTAAAAGTGAATTTTCTTGTAGTGGAGAGCTCGGTAAATAGAGAAGAGGGAAGAGAGAGAGAGTGATCAAGGTGAAGAGAAAGAAGAGAGATGAGAGAGATAGAGAGAAGAGAGATGAAAGAGATAGAGAGATGAGAGATAAGCGAGAGACAAAGAGAGAGAGAGACGAGACAAAGACTGACAGACAAAGAAAAGTGATGAGTGAGAGAGAGAAGAGAGAGAGAGACAAAGAGAGAAAGAGATAGAAGTAAGAGACAGAAAAGAGACAAAGAAAGAAGAGAGATGAATGAGAGAGATAGAGAGAATAAAGATGAGCGAGAGAGACATAGAGAGAAAAGAGATGAGAGAGATAGAAAGAAGAGAGATGAACGAGAGAGATAGAGAGAAGAGAGATGAGCGAAAGAGATAGAGAGAGAAAAGAGATGAGAGAAAAGATAGATGAGTGAGAGACACATAGAGAGAAAAAGAGACAGATAGACAGAGAGAGAGAGAGAAGAGTGATGAGTGAGAGAGAGGAAGATGAAAAAATGGGTGAAAAGAGGTAGACATAGAAGAGAAAGAAAAAGAGCGAAAAGAGATAAACAAGAGAGAGACAGAGAGAGATGAGCGAGAGAACGAAAGAGATAAAGAGAGAGAGAGAGAGGGCGAGAGACACAGAGAGAAAGAGACAGAGACAGACAGACAGACAGAGAAGAATATGAGTGAGAGAGAGAAAGAGAAGAGAGACAGAGACACAGAGAGAAAGAGAGAGATAGACAGACAGAGAAGAGTAATGAGTGAGAGAGAGAAGAGAAGAGAGACAGAGACAGAGACACAGAGAGAAAGAGAGAGACAAACAGACAGAGAAGAGTAATGAGTGAGAGAGAGAAAGAGAAGAGAGACAGAGACAGAGATAGAGAGACAGGAAGATGAAAAAATGGGTGAAAAGAGAAAATATTATATCAAAAGAGTAAGACGACGTCGTTTTTTTTTTTTTTTTTTTTTTGTGACAAAAAAATACCGTTGCATTTATTTAAACCATTTTATGACTATATATATAAGAAGGCATCTCAAAGCCATAACATATATATATATATTTTACTTTTTTTTTTTTTTTACAACGGTACCTATTACAGTCGCAAAAAACTCTTCTTTTTTTTTTTTTTTTTTTTTTTTTTTTGCGACTGCAGCTGGTGCCGTGCAAAAACTCTATTTTTTTGTGACAGCAATCTTTGCCGTTGCAAATACTCTATTTTTTTTTTGCGACAGCATTTTCTGCCGTCGCAAATACTCTATTTTTTTTGCGACGGCAAGTTGTGCCGTCGCAAAAAGTCATATTTTTCGCAGGCAAGTTGTGCCGTCTCAAAAAGTCACATTTTTTTGTGACGGCAAGTTGTCCCGTCTCAAAAAGTCATATTTTTTTTTTGCGACGGCAGGTTGTGTCGTCTCAAAAAGTCACATTTTTTGCTACAGCAAATGTACCATCGCAAAAAGTTCCGTCTCTTATGCCCACTTTTCTTGTAGTGTGTGTTGGAATGTGTCCCACATCGCTTAGAGTTGCCCCATCTATGCTAGTTATAAGGCTCTAGTTTCCCTCTCCTTAATACCTAGGTTTTAAGGAGAAGTGTGGTCTGAGCTTTTCAACTGGATACTGCATTATTATTCCCATAAGAGACCAAGTCCCTTTGTTAATGGGGTTCTCTATTGGATGGCATGTAGAGGCAAGGAGATGGAAGAATTGGTGATTGTGTCGTTCCAGTTGGTGGATGAGATATTTGGAGAAATTATCGTGTCTTCTTTTGATGGACATTGTGCTGCCATTTTGGTATTCCAACACACGATTGCCTTGGTTGTCCAGGATCCAGCTACAACAAAATGGGACATATGGATTATGAAGGAATATGGTGTTGTGAACTCTTGGGCTAAACAGTATAGTTTAAGGAACACAATTGGATTTCCTTTTGGATCCATGAAGAATGGTGAAATTCTTGTTGAAAGAAGTACAGGCAATTTGGTTTCCTATGAACCTAAAACCCAATTTCATAGGGACCTTAAATTGCCACGATCGCCTTATAAAATATTCTTTTACACGGAGAGCCTTGCTTTACTTGACTATGAAGGTGAAGAATGTGTTTATTGATTTTCAAAAGTTGCTACTTTCTTGGTATATGCTGCATTTCATTCTTAAATCTGCAATTCTATAATTTACTTTCCAATGATGTTTGATTTGTTTAGTCACAATTATTTATAGAAATTTTTCACTAGATTTGATTAGTGGACAATGAATTTTTTCTAGTTATAAAAATTCCCTGAATTTTTTTCTTTTGGCAATACTATGTAGTAAATTATTGTAAACAATTGTGCAAAGGTGAAATATTATCTTTGGAGGGACATATATCTTTATTCTTGAGCAGTGTTCAAATTTTCAACTCCTGAATTTGGAAAAAGAACAATAATAATATATATTGAAGTATAAAAATAATTAATGACAATAATATCTTATGTGTTTCCTTTGATTTAGTAGTCTTATTGATCAATTGATTATGGGAATTGTTTATTCTTTTTTTTTTTTTTTTTTTTTTTATCTTTTTCACTTTTATAAACACAGTTTTGAGACTTGTTTAACTGTTGATTTTAGAGGCTTAAAGAGAAATTTATTTATTTTTGTGATATGCAACAGAAGTCCTTATATCAACATGGTTTGCCCTAGTTGTAACGAGGAATTGTTGGGAATTCTCTTTCTTAATTGAACCAGATGCTCTAGAATGACTTAAAAATGATTTAATAAGTTTAAAGAATAATGTTTCATACACATATTTTTCTTCCCCACAATCCCCACAAATGAGGTGGCAAGACATAATATAGAACTTGTATTATGTCTTGCCACATTATTTGTGGGATTGTGGGGGAAGAAATTGTGTAAATGCAACCCTGCTGAAGTTTCAAACATGTTTTTACTATTGTAGATGAACCATTCACTTAGTACAAAGGATATTTGTATTAACAGTACAACGTTTAGGTTTAGATATTTATTTGAACCGAGAAGCACCAATATATCCAATAACAAAAAAAAGGCTTCAAAAATAGAGGAGTTGTATTTATTTCTATAGCTAGGGATGTGTGTTGAACTGTATATTTGGCTAAGGTATTTGCAATAAAATTAGCATCTCAGTATACAAAATGAAGCCATGACGCTTTGAATCCTTGTGCTAGAACTAGGTTGTCCAGAAGAAGTTGCTCCGACTTGCAATGATGAACTTACTTCCTATGAAAAGCATTAAAACCATAATATAATCAGTTTCTACAATGAGTTGATGTTGTTGGACAATCTTCACTATATTACAAATAAATAATGTTTGTGTACTTAACAACAAATAGAAGAAATAAAAAGAATGAGGGAGATTGTTTGATTACAAAAATCAAACCAGTAAATAAAAATAAATAAATAAAAACAGAAAATAAATTAACAACTTACTTTATTAATTTCTCGAACAAAGTTTTGATCAAGTCCAGTGTTTAACACTGTATCCTTAAGACAGATTCGTTCTCTCCACGATGCTTTCAGATTGTGGACGTCTATCTCCCAAGATAAAATGATCAACAGTGAATAGTAGCAGCACTACACACTATTCACACAACGAATACACTAAGTGTTTACACTCTTTCTCACAAGGAAAATTATGCAGCAAAATACAGAGAGAGCAGACAGAATTGGGACGAAAAACTGGAGTAAAAAAACAAATGAGAGACTGCCTATTTATAGATGGAGTGGTGGCTATTAGATTTGAATTAAACAAGTACAGTTCAGTTTAAATTAAACAGATACAAATCTATTTAAACAGGTAAGGCACTGTTTGGTTTGAATTTTAAACAGATATTGAATCTATTCGGTTCAAATTCAAAATCTATTCGGGTAGAGGGAAAACTGGACAGATTTTCGAAATTAATTTCAAATTCTGGACAAATTTTATTTTACCAAAAAATAAAATTAAAATTTAAATGTTTTTGGCCAAAAAAGATAGGTATTGGGCCAGACAAGCCCAACCCAACCTCACACCACGCAACTGCACCTAGCCTGCTTGGACGGATGGACGGCGCGCGCGTGTGTTTCTTTTTGGGTCCAATGGGTCTAGCCCAATTTGCCCATAACCTCTCCCTTCTACAAACTTGGGATGCCCCTTGGGCCCTCCCAAGTTACAAACCCATGCCTTATAAACCCATATAAGTTTGCCCACCAAACCAATGTAGGACAAGCCTTAAACCAAACCTTAAGGAATTTCCATCAAAAACTCCATTTCCATGGAGCTCACTTTGGCTTCAATTTCCCATTCACCCGATAATAGTTTTGAGCAACCAAATATACTACGTGAATCACAACGCGGCATAGAACACGTTACCACTTAGACCCGCCAACTTTGGCGTATGGGTCCCACCTAAAAAATAGACCAAAGTTAAGAAAAAAATCCTATTTTCCAAAACCATTTCTTACAATCCCCCACATGAATGGAATTTGATGACAACGGAAAATGCAACAATATGCAGAATTTGTCGAAAGAGCATAAATCAAAAATATCTTGCATCAGGATAGGTAGCTTTCGGCCTTGAACCTTTTCTAGTGATAACCTATCGGACTTACTAGCTAACCAATGGAACGCGATGCCTTGAATTGTTCAGCCATTTGTGTAAGCCAAGACAATAGATTTCACACAAAATATCTTCTGACATGTCATGGTTCTCATGGTTGTATTCATTTTGGCCTTGAATGCTCTTGGTTATTCATGAGTGCTTCTAGAGAATTTAGCATTTTCATTCTCATAGAATCGGCCCCAGTTTGACACTCATATAGGGATTCTTATTGTGAGTATCTCGTATACTCGTCTTGATTTTTACACCTAAATCAAGATATAAGTAATCATTAAAAGCAAAACTTATCCTTAAAATCTTTGCATATAACACATGTGCAGATATCACTCTTACCATAGAAATGTGTAAGGAATTTTAATCCCTTGGTAATTTTGGCGAGCCACACATAACTTAGTTGTCCCTTTAAACTTAGTTCTTGGGATCTCCAGTCATATAAGTAGGGTTACTATTATGATGACTCTTATGTTATAGGTTTAATCCCATCCCATTCGATGAACTATACACTTGATCTTTTGTCAAACCTTTTGTTAACGGATCTGCAATATTCTCTTTAGATTTTGTATAATCTATTGAGATTATTCCATTTGAGAGTAATTGCCTTACGGTATTATGTCGACGACGAATATGTCATGACTTACATTATACATATGATTATGTGCCTTGCCTATTGCAGATTGACTATCATAATGAATGCAGATAGCTGGCACAGGTTTTGGCCACATTGGAATGTCTTCTAAGAAGTGGCGAAACCATTCTGCTTCTTCTCCTGCTTTGTCTAAAGCAATGAACTCAGATTCCATTGTGGATCGTGCGATGCATGTTTGTTTCGTGGACTTCCAAGAAAATAGCAGTGCCTCCCATAATAAAGACATATCCACTAATGGATTTTGAATCTTTGATATCCGAATCCAATTGGCATCACAATAAACCTTCTAGTATTGCAGGATATGTGTGAAGTTCAAACCATGATCACGGGTAAATCTTAGATATCTAAGAACCCAAATGATCGCTTTCCAATGGTCTTCTCCGGGATTACTAGTATACCTACTCAATTTACTGACAGCATAAGCTATATCAGGACGAGTGCAATTCATTAGGTACATTAGGCTTCCAATGATTTGGGAGTATTTTAACTAAGACACCGCATCACCTTATTTTTTGATAAATAAAGACTGATGTCTACAGGTGTTCTAGCTACATTCATATCATCCATGATAAATTACCAAGAATTTTCTCAATATAATGAGATTGAGATAATGCATACCCATCAGATGATTTAGTAATTTTCATTTCTAATATAACATCTGCGACCCCCATATCTTTCATATCAAATCTTTTGTTAAGCATTTGCTTAGTTGATTTGATCATGTTTTGACTGCTTCCAATGATAAGCATGTCATCCACATAAAGACAAACGATGACATAACCTTTGTCAATGTTTTTAACATAGATGCATTTGTCACATTCGTTTATCTTAAACCCATTAGTAAGCGTAGCATGATCAAATTTTTCATGCCATTGCTTAGGAGCTTGTTTTAATTCATAAAGAGATTTTACAAGCCGACAAACTTTCTTTTCTTGCCCTGGTACTACAACCCCTTCGGGTTGCTCCGTATAGATCTCCTCATTTAGATCTCAGTTTAAGAAAGTTGTCTTAACATCCATTTGATGTATTCTAAATTATACAATGCTGCTATAGCAATAAGCATGCGAATGGATGTTATTCTTGTCACAGAGAATATATGTCAAAATAGTCCAACCTTCTTTTTGTCTGTAACTTTTTACCACAAGTCTTGCTTTATACTTGTCTATTGAACCATCTGCTTTCATTTTTCTCTTGAATATCCACTTATATCCAAGAGGTTTAGAACCAAGTGGAAGATCCACCAATTCCCAAGTATGATTTTGCATAATAGATTCAATTTCATTATTAATAACCTCTTTCCACAAAGGTGCTTTAGGACCTATCATTGCTTCCTTAAAGCTTTGAGGTTCATTTTCTAACAGGTGTATTAGAAAATTTGGACCAAAGGATTTTGATGTTCTCGCTCTCTTACTATGTCTTGGTTCATCATCAGTTAAATCATATTGGTTGAGACCATTACTAGTCTCTTGTGTTTGATTGTCATTAGTCTCTTGACTTTGTATACAATCATAAGTTATTTTATGTAAACTTAATTCTTGTCATTTCTTGTAAGGAAAGACATGTTCAAAAACACAGCATTCCTTGACTCTATAATAGTGTTCACATTTATATCTCGTATTTCTGATTTATAAGTCAAAAACGATATGCACTACTATTTGAGCATAACCAATAAACACATAATCCACTGTTTTTGTCCTATCTTAGTCTTTTTGGAACAAGAACTTCTACCTTGCCAAGCACCCTCATACTTTTAAGTATTTGTAGGAAGGTGGTCTACATTTCCACAATTCATAAGGAGTGCTGTTGGTTTTCTTGTGGGGTATTCTGTTAAGAACACAATTAGCAGACAATATTGCTTCCCCCACAAGTTCTGCGGTAAGCCTGAACTTAGTAACATGGCATTCATCATTTCTTTAAGGGTTCTATTATTTCTTTCAGCAATTCCATTTTGCTGTGGAGAATAGGGTGCTGTAGTTTGGTGAATAATGCCATGTTGTGCACAAAATTCATTTAATGGTGCATCATATTCACCACCCCTATCACTTCTAACCATTTTAATGGCTTTACCTAGTTGATTTTCAACTTCAGCTTTGTAGAGTTTAAACATTTCAAGGCTTCATCTTTACTTCTAAGTAAATATACATAACAATATCTTGTGCAATCATCGATAAATGTTATGAAATATTTTTTGCTTCCTCTAGTTTGAACAATCACATACATCAGTATGAATTAATTCTAGAGGTTCGGTTTTTTTTCAACTGATTTAAATGGAGCCTTAGTTAATTTCGCTTCTACACAAATTCACATTTGTGATTAGGATCAATTTCAAACCAATTAATCTACGCAAAACATCAAAATTCACATGTCCCAATCTACCATGCCATAAATTTGACTCAAGAATATAAGCAAAAGATGTGTTATTCTTATTAATAGCAATTTTTGGTAGAACCGTCATTACATTTAACTTGAAGAGACCATCACTCATGTATCCCTTACCAACATACATACCACCCTTTGTTAATACAAATTTATCATACTCAAATACAAGCCTAAACATTTTTACTTAACAAAGAACCAGAAACTAAATTCTTCCGATGTCTAGTACATGCAGCACATTGTTAAGTGTAAGTTCATTTCCTGATGTCATCTTCAAGATCACCTTTCCTTGTCCAGCCACAGTAGAAGTAAAGAATTTCCATGAAAAGTTGTTCACCATTTGCAGCCTCATTGTAAGTAGTGAACATCTTCTTATCCCCACAAATGTGACAACTTGCCCCAGTGTTAACCCACCATTCCTTGGGATTTCCAACCAAATTAGCCTCAGACACCACAGCAGAGAGATTGATGTCATTTACCCCGTCAGAGAAGTAATCTAATTCTATCACATTTGCTTGATTAGTGGTCTTCTTTCTTGTACTTTCGCGATCCTTCTTAGGGTGGCGATAATCAGAAGCTCGATGTCCGGTCTTGCCATAATTATAGCATCTACCTTTGAAATTTTATTGTCATTGTTGTCGCCTTGTTTAAGACCATCTCCAGTGAACTTCCTATTTTTGTTATGTGGTTTGTGCACTTGTTCAACCACATTAGCCTTGGACTCAATGGGATTTTTACCATTCCTCTTTTCAGCCTTTCTGTTATCTTCCTCAATTCTTTCCTCAATTCTTAGTCTTACAATCAATTTATCCATGGTCATTTCCTTGCGTTTAGGTTTTAAATAATTTTTGAAATCTTTCCAAGCCGGTGGTAACTTTTCCACTAAAGCAGTGACTTGGAAAGACTCACTAAGAGACATACCTTCAGAATGAATATCATGCAAAATTAATTGAAAATTTTGAACTTGAGAAATTACCGTTTGTGAGTCTACTATAACGAAGTTCAGAAATTTACCGACAACAAATTTCTTTGTATCGGCATCCTCTGTCTTGTATTTTTTCTCCAAAGAATCCCATTATTCTTTTGCTATTTTCAAAGGGCTAAACATTATACAGCATGTTATCAAGGCCATTGAGGATGTAGTTTCTGCACAGAAAATCAGAATGTTTCCAACCGTCTACAGCGGCAACAACTTGCTGATCACTTTCATCCTCTCTAAGTACTGGAGCCTCTTAATGAAGAAACCGGGCTAGATTTAGAGTTGTAAGATAAAACAACATTTTCTGCTGCATCTCTTAAACTCAGTATCGTTAATTTTTTTCGGTTTTTCTCCATGATTTATTGGAACTTGAACATGGTTCTGGATAGGGATAAGAGTCGGTGTAACGATCGATTTGGAGTACTACTTTCAGCGCCATAATATTTGATTACAAAAATCAGAAAAACCAAAACCAAATTAATTTCCTAGTTACTAAAACCAGAAAATAAATTATAACACAAAATAATTTTATTTTTCTTGTTATTAAAACTAAAAAGATAAAATACCACAATAATTTTCTGTAACAAATTAATATTCTGCAATTGTTAATGATACCAGTATATTACTACTAGTTGTCAAAGAAAATAAACAATATATTACTACTATTTGTCAAACAGTATATTACTACTATTTGTATTTTCTAATCAGAATATCACTTTGTGAAAAGAACAGAAAAATAAATACAATGAAGACACCAAAAAATAATCTGTCTTAAGATTGTTGGACAATCTTCACTATATTACGAATAAATAATGTTTGTATACTTAACAACAAATAGAAGAAATAAAGAAAATGAGAGAGATTGTTTGATTACAAAAATCAAACCAGTAAATAAAAATAAATAAATAAAAATAGAAAATAAATTAACAACTTACTTTATTAATTTCTCGAACAAAATTTTGATCAAATCCAGTGTTTAACACTGTGTCCTTAAGACAGATTCGTCATCTCCACGGTGCTTTCAGATTGTAGACGTCTGTCTCCCAAGATAAAATGATCAACAGTGAATAGTAGTAGTACTACACACTATTCACACAACAAACATACTAAGTGTTTACACTCTTTCTCACAAGGAAAATTATGCAGCAAAATGCAGAGAGAGCAGGCAGAATTTGGGACCAAAAAATTGGAGTAAAAAACCAAATGAGAGACTGCCTATTTATAGATGGAGTGGTGGCTGTTAGATTTGAATTAAACAGGTACAGTTCAGTTTAAATTAAACAGATACAAATCTATTTAAACAGGTAAGGCACTGTTTGGTTTGAATTTTAAACAGATATTGAATTTGTTCGGTTCGAATTCAAAACCTGTTCGGGTAAAAGGAAAACTGGACAGATTTTCAAAATTAATTTCGAATTTTGGACAGATTGTATTTTACCAAAAAATAAAATTAAATTCAAATATTTTTGGCCAAAAAAGATAGGTATTGGGCCGGAAAAGCCTAACCCAACCTCACCACCACGCCCCCAGAACGTCCCAACGAATGGCGGCGCGCGCGTGTGTTTATTTTTGGATCCAATGGGTCTAGCCAAATTTGCCCATAACCTCTCCCTTCTACAAACTTGGGGTGCCCCTTGGGGCCCTCCCCAAATTACAAACCCATGCCTTATAAACCCACATAAGTTTACCCGCCAAACCAATATGGGACAAGCCTTAAACCAAACCTTAAGGAATTTCCACCAAAAACTCAATTTCCATGGAGCTCACTTTGGCTTCAATTTTCCATTCACCCGATAATGGTTTTGAGCAACCAAATATACTACGTGAATCACAACGCGGCATAGAATGCGTTACCACTTAGACCGGCCAACTTTGGCTTATGGGTTTTACCTAAAAAATAGATCAAAGTTAAGGAAAAATCATATTTTCTAAAATCATTTCTTACAAAAGTATCCCCTGGCCCTAGCGCACAAAAGACCCTCATGAACCATCCATCTAATAGACTATTAGTGAGCAAGTGATCATGTTGGGGTAGCGAAAATTTTGATTTGAAGTGACGCTTCAAGTTTCCAAATACTATTCCAAACAATTATAAGTCGACTTAAAAGAAAAACTAATCAGTGTGTTTGGTTTGAGTTTTTTGAATTAAGTTTTTTAAAAACTCAGTTTTTTGGTTTTCATGTTTTTTTTGATTTTAGTAAATATTTTTAAAATTTTAAACATTTTTTTTTACTTTTTTAGATGC
This sequence comes from Camellia japonica, assembly GCA_030407325.1. NCBI lineage: Eukaryota > Viridiplantae > Streptophyta > Magnoliopsida > Ericales > Theaceae > Camellia > Camellia japonica. The sequence continues at coordinate 63,748,444 of JAPPVO010000032.1, forward strand.
ACCTTACTTAGATGTATCTAAAAAGTAAAAAATTTGTGAAAAAATATTTTAAAATTTTAATAAATACATAAAAATACAAAAAATGTATTGAATCTCGTATTTTTTTTTTGTATTTTTGGTATTTAGTAAATTTTAAAAGGTTTTTTTTTACAAATTTTTTACTTTTTAGGTATATTTATGTTAGGTATGTCTAAAAACTAAAAAAAAATTGCTTAAAATATTTAAAAAATTCAGTAAAATAAAAAAATACGGAAAACAAGAAAGTAGAATTTTCTGAAAAGTATTTTTGAAAAAACACAACCAAGCAAGATAATATGACTTGAAATANTATTCATATCACAACTAGTAGTTAATCCGTCACGGATTAATTTTTAAATAATATTTTATAAAATAAAAATAAAATTATTTGTATATGGTTATATATATTATTTTTAAAAATATTTTGCAATGTATGTATTACAAAAGAATATATATATATCTATGTAATAATGATTAAATTATTTTTAAACATTCATTTTAATATTAAAAATAATGATTAAATTGGAGAAAAAAAAGCCATTTGAAATTAAAGAATGATTCTAATTATTTATATTGATAATCTTAACCTTATCATTATATAAAAGTGTTATTTAAACAAATATATATAATAATTTTATTTCAATTATTTATATGTATTTTAATAATCTTAGTCCTATCGTGCTATAAATGAGTCACTAAAATAAATATATAGTTTATATGATATTAATTATAACATAGTAAAATACACTCAATTTGACATTAATAATAGTAAAATTAGAAAAAAAAATAGTAGCCTACAATTAAAAGTGATTCGAATTATATTTATTTTATAAAAAAAATATTAAAAAAAATTAAATATAAGTATGTTGTGGTTATATTAAGAAAAAATAGATAGATTAATTATGTTGAGTATTTTTTTTAATATCTATTTTAAAAATATTTATTAGGAAAGTGTAGTTTAAATTATATATATGAAAAAAAGTATTTCTCAAATAAAATTCATATAAAATTTGTTATTATAATTGAAATTAAGTTTGCGTAGAACTTTATATGTAAATGAAAAAGACATGACGATGTGGCTTTTTTAGGGGAGGGGAAGGACTTTAGAATGTATATATATATGAAAAATAAATATTTCTCAAATAGAGTGCATGTAAAATTGGTTATTATAATTGAAATTGAGTTTGTGTAGAACTTTATATGTATAATTAAAATTGAGTTTGTGTAAAACTTTATATGTAAATGGAAAAGGCATAATGATTTAGTTCTCTTAGAAAAAAGTAAGGCCTTATAATGTATCACCTAAGCATGAAAAAGATACTGCTTTTAATATATATATATATATATATATATATGATATGTAAAAACTTGAGAGGTTTGTAAGGCCTATCACAAGTCTCATTTCGATGATTTGAATAATTTATTTTGTAAGACTTTTAATTATATCATTCATGAAAAAAATTAAATTGATCTAATAATCGTAATTTTTTTATTTTATCGTGTTTGTATCTAAAAAAAATGAATAGTCTGTTTTCAAAAATATATTTGCCATTCATGTTTTTTAAAAACAAATGTGATAACATGAAAATGGTACGACTATTAGATCAAATTAATATTTTTATACATTGAGGATCCTACAAAATAAACGGTTCAGATCATCAAAACGAGACTCGTATTAGATCCCATAAACCCCTCAAATTATCTCAAATTGAAATGTAAACATAAGAAAAGTCTAACCTTTTTTTTTGGGGGCAAACTTCACTTTACCACCCTATGGTTTAGGCCATGTGCGGATTATCTCCTTGACTTTCAAATATCACCACATAACCCCCCTGTGGTTGACGGAGTAATGTGCACCATTAACACCGCGAATGGCAGACGTAAAAAGACCAATTTGCCCTTGTATATATATATATATCAAAGCTTGCTTACCAGTTTCACTTCCAAAAGTCGTGCATCTGAAAAGAGGAAAGTGAAGAGAACTAGGGTTGTTCGATTGTCACTGATTTGGAGATTTACGAAGCAAATGAAGCCCAAAAGTTCACGAAGAATAAGTTGTAAGGTATTTTTTCTATCATTGCTTTTTATTTTGTGTTTTATTCGGTTTGATTTGCTGATATATATATATATATATATGTATATAAAATGTTAGTTGATGTACTTTTGTTGCTGTATACTGTGGTCCCGTATGTTTTGTATATTAGGGTTTGTGTGCCTCCCTTTTTCGTACCATTAGTGGTTAAGTTTTTGTCATGGCACTGTGTGCAATGCAGTTGTTCATATCTTGTTGCTATGGTAGTTTTTTGTATATATAAAGTTGTTCATTTACCGTGGTCCCTTATGGTCGTTTATTTATTTATAGTGAATGATGTCAGTGTATTACTTTATTTGTTTATTGTCATTGTATTTTGTGTGGGGTATGCATTGAAAATGTGAAGTTTATCCCTAATCCTTAGTGTATTACTTTGTTTGTTTCCTTCTCCAATTAACTTTTTATCCCTAATCATCAGTGTATTACTTTGTTTGTTTCCTTCTTCAATTAATTTTTAACTTTATGCCTGAAAAATAGGTTTTTTAATTCTATTACTTTATGCTTTTATATTCTGTTTCTGTTTTGTGTGATCTGTTTGAGGATTAGGGATTATTTATTATTTTAGTTTATGTTGGTTACATGCATGACTATATCTTTGTTTAGGGTTTAGGGTTGTGGATTGTGGGTTGTGGTCCCAAAATGTATTGATGAAAGTCTTTTCTACTTTAGAAGTGAATGCTGAAAATGTCAAACAAATTCATAATTGTTCAAATGCACTATGGGAGCCATTTTGTCTTTCATCCACATGTTGTTTATGAGGTGGTAGGGTGAATGAAATAATTAACTGTGACCTTGAAAAATGTCTATGTTTGAGTTAAGAGATCTTTATTATGACCTGGTTGGTGTAAAAGGAGCAAACATAGATATGTACTATACATGGCCTGGTTATAGTTTAGATGTTGGGTTGAAAACAATTTACGGTAATGTTGATGTGATGAAAATGCTTGAGGCTTATAAGGGTTTGGATTATGTAGTAGTTTATGTAGAGAAAGGTGTAGATCCTATTATGGTTTTGTCATCCAATGGTGAGTTGTTGTCAGATCCCAATGGTGCAAATAGGGTGGTAATGCCATAGGTGGTGGTGACACAAAACAGGGTGGTACTGACACAGACATTATTGATATAAACTTGTTTGATATTGACATCATAGTTGATGACATTGGGAATGATTCAGATGATAGTGCAGAGGTAGCTGAGGGTGAGGATGTGGGTAAGGGATGTGAGGGTAGTGATACACAACATGAGGGTAATGATACACAACATGAGGAGGGGTTGCAGCATACTACTGACACTGAGTCTGTAGAAGCTAATGAGGCTGATGAGAGTGACAGTGCATAGAGTGAGACTGAATTTTTGGTTGATGAAGAGAAAATTGATAGTGATGATTCTGAGGACTTGGACTATATAGTTAGTGAAGAATATAGTGATACTTAGACTTCTGAGGATAGTATAGAGGAAAGTGATGACCAAAGTTGGTTGTATAAAGACCTAGAGGGTCCAAATGATGACATTTTTTATGAAACCTCACACAAAAAAACTAAAGGACACCACCCAAAGTTAATCTACCAGGTGATATTGGTTGGTATTCAGATGTTGATGATGATGATGAATTGATTAGTCTGAAAGGGTCATCAGATGAGACAGATGATGCTGGATACCCAGAATACAGAGAAGAGATGATGAAGGATCCCAAACTTGTAGTTGGAATGAAATTTCCAATCCCCAAGTTTTCAGAGAGTATTTGGGGGAGTTAATGTGGTGCATGATTATGATATAAGGTACATCAGAAATGAGAGTTCTAGGATCATTGCTGTTTGTAGGCATGGCTATACTTGGAGGATACATGCCTCTCCATTCGGGGGAACCCCAACCTTTCAGATCAAAATTCTAGAGGGGAAACATACATATGGGAGGAATTACAGCAACAAACAAGCCAACTCTAAGTACTTGAGGAAGAAGTTTGTAGATAAGGTGAAAGATGACCCCTCTATTAACATAGCCTCTTTCAAGAAAAAAATTAGAAGAGAGATAATGGTGGATGCAAGTAGGTTTCAAATATATAGGGTAAAGAGAAAGGCAAGGGAGATAATTGTAGGGGATTTGGCAGAGCAATATCACAGGATTAGGGATTATGCAGCTACAGTTGTTAGGAAAAATCCAACCTCACACATTTCAATAACAACTAATCCTGAAAAGACAGAACCTACATTTGAAAGAATGTATTTCAGACTTGGTGCACAGAAAGATGGATTTCTAGCAGGGTGTAGACCAATAATAGGACTAGATGGTTGTCATTTGAAAGGGATTTTTGGAGGGCATCTACTTAGTGTTATTGGGAGAGATGGAAATGACAACATGTATCCTATTGCAGTGGCTTTGGTTGAGATAGAATGTAAAGCCTCTTGGTCTTGGTTTCTTCAAGAATTGATGAGTGATATTGGGAGTGTTGAGAAGATGGGGTGGACATTTATATCAGATAGACAGAAGGGGTTGGTTGAAACATTTGCAGAGTTATACCCTACTGTAGATCACAGATACTGCTTGAGACATATGTATAATAACTTCAAGACAAAATATAGTGGTTATGTGTTAAAAGACCTGTTCTGGAAAGCTGCATCAACTGGAAATGTACATGAATTCAATTATTCATGAAGAAGATTGAAGAAGCTAATCCTAAGACTGGAAATAGGAAGACAGTTGTGGAGTGGTTGAGGGAGATTGACCCTGCTTTGTGAGCAAGGTCACATTTTTCTCCAAGGAGCAAGTGTGACATCCTTGTGAACAATTTGAGTGAGTCATTCAATTCTTACATTCTAGAAGCTAGAGAGCTACCAATAATCTCCATGTTTGAATGGATCAGAATGAAATTGATGCAAAGGATTCAAGTTAAAAAGGCTGGAATGGCAAAATACAGTGGTGAATTTGTCCTAATATTCATGACAAACTTGACAAGTTGAAGGTGGAATCAAGGAACTGCTTTGCAACCTGGTGTGGACAATTGGAATTTGAGATTGATCATTTTCAGAGGAGGTACGTAGTGGACCTAAGTACTAGGACATACAGTTGCAAGAGATGGGATTTGTCTGGTTTGCCTTGTAGTCATGCCATCAGTGCCATTCAAATCAATCATGAGCAGCCAGAAGCCTATGTGTATGAGTATTACAGCAAGTCTAGGTACTTGGATACTTATGCATTCATGATACACCCAGTTCCAGACATGCATAAGTATGAGGAAGGTGGCCAGAAATTGAATCCACCAGAAGCAAAGAAATTAGCAGGCAAACCAAAGAAGTTAAGAAACAGACAAGCAGATGAGCCAAGAAATCCACACAAGGCATCAATGAAGAACATCAATGTTACATGTGCTAAGTGTTTGCAAAAGGGGCACAATTAGAGGTCATGCAAGAACAAACTGCATCCTAAGTCCAAAATGGTAAAGGTTAGTGCATACTTATGCATTCATTTATTGTACACATGTTGTTATTTGTTTGTTATATACTTAATTTGTTTGTTGCAGCAGAGATGTACTAGTGGGCAATCATCTCAACCTGCATCAACCCTTATTCTTACTTCTACTCCTACTCCTACTCTTACTCTAACAACAAACATCCCATCAAATGAGGTAACCAACTTTTAATGTTGACTTATAACTTCAAGTAAGAAACTAACAGTAGTTTGCCCAATTTGTTCCTAATTGGAAATTTTTTTGCCTCAGATGTCCAGTAACACCCAAACTAGAAGAGGAGGCCTAGTAGCATCTCTGCCACCAATGAGTACTGCTTCTATTGAACTGAAGAGGAGGAGTACTAGGTTATCCACTCAGGTAACTCACTTGTCTATATAACCAACTTTTAATTTTGTAACTTTTCACTTTGTTAATTGAAAATGTTGTTGCAGCCCACAAAACTACCAACCTATGGTGGAAATGCATCAAGTGGTCCTGGCAAAGGACCTGAAATCACATTTAGTGGGAGGGGTAGAGAACCAATTAATGCATTTGCATCTGTAGTCAATGTTGGAAGAACTGGAGTGAATGCTGGAGTAAATGCTAATGTCAGAGGGCATGCTATTTCAGTAACTTTTGTACTAGAGACAATCAAAACAAGGAGACTGGACAAAAAACTAGCAACTGGGTCAAAGTAGGCTATAGGATTACCTATTATTATATATGTTTTTGTAATGAAACAATACTGTGGGATGTGTTGTGTTTGTATTTGAGCTAAGAAAGGATAGATACACACTTATAGTTATGGTTTTTGTATATAGAGTTGTGTTTTGTATGTAGAGTTATGGTTTTTGTATTTAAGCTATGTTTTGTATTTAGAGTTATGGTTTTTGAGAATGGTTTTCAAATGCAGCATACTTCTGTAAATGGATTGGTATTGAATAGCATTGTGAATCTCAGTTTTTTTTTTTTTTTTGTCATTTTTGTTCCATTGCCTCAAGTGTATTGATTTGGAATGAGGCCTGTTGTTTTGCAAATCAACTCAGTCAGTTTGTTTGTGTTGGAAATGTTGGTTGTATATTTTGCATTGGAATGCAGTAAAAGAAATTAAGAATTTGTTGATTTTTTCCCAATTAAACTAAGCAGGGTTAATTTTTTTTCCAATTAAATTCAACAGGGTTGATTTTTTTCCAATTAAGAATTTGTAAGAATTTTTTTTCCAATAAAAGAAATTATGAATTTGTTGGAATAATTTTCAATGTTGCAGTAAAAAAAAATTTTGAATTTATTTTCATGTTGCAATAAAAAAAAATACAAAAATCACAAGTTTCATAAACATAATTTCATTTCTTGCAAACATACATCAAGTACATAAAGCACCTTACAAATTCTTACAAATTCATTTCATACTGAACATTAACATGCTGGAAATGAAACACACAAGCAAAACCACCATAGATGTCTTCATCATCATGGTCAGTGCCTCCATCTTCATCTCCGGCTTCATCAGTTTTCTATTAAACTGCACACCCTTCTCAACTCTTGGCTTCTCATCATCAATCTCATCTCTTCCATAGATGGGAGCATATCCAACTGGGTTACACCAAACCCAGGAATCACAACCCCCCAAACCCGCATTTTCACAAACATAGTACAACCTACCTTTTGAAGGCTTCTCGGACTCCACGATTCTAATGGCTGCTTTTCTCCCACAACGACATTTCTTAGTCATGAACCTCAACATTTGTCTTTCTCCACCTCCAATGCTTGAAGATGACATTTTTGCTGGGTAGACTAGCCTACAACTCAACATACAAAGAAAGGAGGCAATATAAAAAGCAAGGTAAGCTTTTATGTTTAACCCTAGGGGCATTTTGGTCTTTTCATTGCGAGGGAACATCATCAGTTCATGCCCACTTGCACCACACTCGCGTGCACTGCACAGCCGGTTAGAATACATAGAAAAGCTAACGGTGCACATTACTCCATCAACCACAGAGGGTTATGTGATGATATTTGAAAGTCAAGGGGGTAATCCGCACATGGCCTAAACCATAGGGGGGTAAAGTAAAGTTTGCCCCTTTTTTTTTAATACAAAATACATTTTCCCTATTTCACTTTCCACGACTACCATCTACAGTGATAATGTTAACGGGTGGCTTAGTGTCAACTATTAACAAAAATAGAAGATGAAGGCTTTTTGTTGTTGCGATAGACATGTTTGTGTATGAGTTGATTGACAAATTCAATGTTAGATGCTAATTCAATCTCTAAAGATAGAGACTGAGCTAATGAGCATGAGAAGAAGGGAGAGACATAAGAGGAGGGAAAAAAGGAAGGGGTCGATTTGCTTCTTTGACACATTATGCAAGAGTGTTTAATAGAAGAGAGAGTGAGAAAGTATTGATTGGTGGTGGACGGACATCTTTTCATTTATTTTTTATTTTTTATTCTTAGCACATACTCTAACTCACATCCTAACATATCCATTGTTATATTTCACACATTAATAAATCTTAACACAAAATTGAATATCACTTTTATTACTTTTTTTACTTTTTGTCATATGACACGTTAACCCACACAATTTTAACTTCTCCATTAGAGATGCTCTCAACTAAGGTTACAAATGAATAGAACCGTTTGTGAACAAGCTTGAGCTCAGCTCGATAAAAACTCATTAGAACTTGGTTCGTTATTTTTTTTTATTTATTTTTATTTTTTTTTGCATTTGAGCTCGTTAAATTTTTAATAAACAAGCCTAAACATACTACAGTTCAGCTCGTAAGCTCGACTCGTTAGCTGGCTCGGTCAACATTTATTATTTGTATATTAAATAATATTAAAATAGGAAAATGTTTGGGACCCCCACAAAGGAGGACCCCACAACCCCCACTGATGTATTGAACATTGATGTGTTTGAATTTTTTTTTTCTATCTTTGATAGTGGCATGAATGGTCTAGATCATTTTGGGGGTTGGGCGAGTTGTATTTTGTGGGGGTCTCTATCATTACTGATAAAAAATGTATAAAAAATAAGATAAATGAGTTATTTATATATTTTAAATATATAAATGTAAATAATAGTTAACTATAAATAGTACATTTATATAATAGTGGTGGTAAATATTATTATTTTAATATATTTATATATATTGTATATATAATTGTATAATCAAAGTTTTAATTGTAACTTTAGTCTCATATGTAAGTATGAATTTATAAATTTTTTGACTCGTTAAGATTCGTGAACATACTCGAGTTCGAGTCAAGCCTAAGTGAACTCGGCTCGAGCTCGAGTTCGGTTCGTTAAATTTTTATTAAGTACGAGCTCGAGCTCGAACTCGAACTCGTTAAAATCTTAATAAATAAGTCCAAAAATACTAAAACTCAATTTGACTCGGCTCGATTCGTTTGCAGTCTTACTCTCAACCAAACACCTCTTCTACCACTATCCCTTCCACCTTTGCTTCTACCCATCCTTAGCCGACACACCCCCTACTCCCTTGCCACTACCTACCCTTCCATGGCCACCACCTCTAGCTGAAATTCCCATACAGATGTGACGAACCGACCACATCCATCACCTTATTCTTTGGCCACAACCATTTTCGATTGGTTTCATAACACTGGGGAACCGGCGAGGCGGCGTTTGCCATGGGAAGCACGTTTCAAGTTTTATTTTATTTTATTTTTTATTGGTTATTAAAAGGTTTCAAGCTTTGAGTTGAGCACATGGGATGATATGGGTGCAAAATAGCAGCACCACATTTACTTTATCATGCTAGGCTGTCATGTAGCTTTCTTAGAGAATTCACGCCAGTTTCTTCAAAATTTTAGTCAAATTATAACTTAAAAAGTCATTTTTCTATTTTAGCTAATCATCCCATTGCATCAAACTCTCTATTTTAACTCAATCCTAATAAAATATTTGTTATTTTTTCTTTTTATAATTAAATTGATGAGCTATCAACCAAACAATTCTTATGTTTTTACAAAAGGTAAAATTGGAGGAAATGTAAAAAAATAAAAATAAAAATAAATAAATTTGTCGTTGACCGGTTGACTGGCTAGACGGCTAGGCGGACGTCCGGTAACACACAACTCCGCCTATTGTAGTGATAAACAGTACCTCGTTTGTTGTAACGAGATACTGTAGCATTAACAAAATAACTGAACTTATATAGAGTCTGATGGAGCCCATATTGTTGATGTTTGCTCTCTACAATAGCTTCAAAGCTATTGTAGAGAGCCTGATACTGATGCTCTTAGTGGATGTTTGAGAAGTTACTATTTTAGTAGGCTAAAATTTTTGTGTTTGGGAAGTTGATTGGATTTTTTTGTAGTTGGGTGTAATGTTTGTGAGAGAAAAAGTGAAATGATTATGAATTTGATGTGACATTTTGTCTTATTGGTTATTTTAACTTATTTTGTATTTTATTTTAGCTGAAAAAGCTAAAAAATCTTCTTCCCAAAACACCTCTTGTATGATTTTTACTGTTTATGATGTTAAGAGACATCAACCTGTTGTAATTTCTTTTTTGATTTATCAAAAAATTGTTGATCTAATTTTCTTTGGACATATTTTATTGTTACATGTTAATTTAATTATTGATTATATTGATAAATACCAATGTTCATGTAAGTATATAGACCTCTTTTGACAATTTCAGTAAAAGTCAATTTTTTGGTATTTAAAATTTTCTGGATCATATTATTTATTTATTTTTTTACACCTTTTTTAAAAGAAGTCAAAAAAAAAATTTAAAAATCATTTTTTCCGAAATTGGTCATACTATTTTGATTTTAAAAAATGATAATAACAATATTAAAGTCTTTTTTAAAAATTTAGCTTTGTTTGACAGTTTTTGAAGTATTAAAAAGTAAAATCAACTTAAAAAAAAGGTTGTGTTTAGGCTTGTTTTGGCAATTCAGCTAAAAGACATTTTTTGACTTTTTAATTTTTTTAGATTGTATCATCTTTTTATTTTTGTTATATGTTTTTTCAAAGAAAGTCAAAAAATTAGTTGTAATTTAGTTTCCAAAAGTTGTCCACTGCTGTCTTCACTTTGATTATCATCTACCAAAATAATTTCAATTGCACACATCAGTAAGTTTTGGTCTTTTGGTAGTTTTTTTTTTTTTTTTTTTTTTAAATTTAAAATTTTTTTTATTATTATTTTTATAATTGTGTACTATCATTTTGCAAGGCAATTCAAAAAAGGCCTTAACTTAAAATTAAAACAAACAAAAAATAGATATTCCATTACAATTAATAAAAGAGTAGTGCTATATTTCTTAATTTTATCCCGTCAATTTCACTTCTAGTTATGTAGGTTCATTTTCAATACCTTATTATGGATAGACATATGATAGTTTTTATTGCATTAAAAACTATTTGCTATGAGATTTTCACAAGCATGAAAGGGAATTTAGGATTTGAGTAATACGAAATAGCATTTTTTTGGTTGTTTTGGTAAATTTATGGGATATTTATTAATAAATCTCATCTCACAAATAAGTATTCTAATTAGTTTCAAGGTTTTTCTATTGATCCGTTAAGTCTTATTAGTGGAGAGTTTCTTTTCTATGGTCCTATTTTTTATTTTGGTAGTATTTTGGTGGATAACTATACTCTTTTATTAATGTGACAGATATGATATGATATGATATTCTAATGTGGTAGGTATTAATGTGCCATTTCAATGATGTGACACTTCAAAAAAAATAAAAAATCCTTAGGTATTAATGTGACATTTCAACGGGTATGATACGACACTTTAAAACTTTTACTCAAAAAATAAAAAATGAAAACTCCATAGTGTACTTTTTCCAAATATGACAACGTGGCGGGTAGATGTGACACTTTAAAAAAAAAATTCTTAGTGTACTTTTTTCAAACATGACAACGTGACAGATATGATATGACACTCTAAAAAAAATTAAAACTCTTTTGTGTACTTTTCTCAAACGTGACAACGTGGCAGGTATGATGTGACAATCTAAAAAAAATAAAAACTCCTTAGTGTACTTTTTTCAAATGTGACAACATGACGGGTATGATGCGACACTTAAAAAAAACATAAAAACTCCTTAGTGACATTTTCTCAAACGTGACAACGTGGCAAGTATGATGTGACACTCTAAAAAAAATAAAAAAAATTCTTAGTATATTTTTCTCAAATGTGACAACATGATGAGTATGATGTGACACTCTAAAAAAAATTAAAAACTTCTCAGTGTACTTTTTCCAAATGTGACATGTGACACTCCAACGTAGCGGATATGATATGACACTCTAAAAAAATTAAAAACTCTTTAGTGTACTTTTTCTAGATGGGACACTCTAACGTGACAGGTATGATGTGACACTAAAAAACTCTTTAGTGTACTTTTTTCAAATATAGCACTCCAATGTGGCGGGCAAATGAATCATTACACATCCAAAAGGACTAAATGGATCACATGAAAAAATATAAGACTATATAGATTATAAGTCCAAAATATAGGACTTATTGGTCAATCTCCCTATATTCATAGGTAGTTTATTAATGAAATTTGATTATAATAATACATGTGTTAATATTAATCGAATAATAAAAAATGGGGTGTGACATATCATTAGATGTGAAATTGGAGAAGCAAAATTAGAGGATGACACACACACCATTTAATTTCATTTTTTAAATTTATTAATTTTAAATAATAAGAATTAATTTGACAAAAATAAAGCTCAAACAAATATTTTATAATTAAAAAAAATTATTTATGACTCCAAAAATAGAAAATCTTATGAAAATTATTAGGAAGTTTTTTTAAAAAAAAAAATTAAAAAAATTAAACAAAGTGATGGTAATGTGAACTAATTAAAAAATAATAACTTTCTAATTTACTAAATGATTTAACACAAATCAAACTCTCATCTAATTAGCATAGAAAATAGGATCTAAAGTAGAACATTACTCATAATATAGTATTTTGTACAACAGACCAAATATTTTTACCCAAAAAAAAGGTAAACTATAAATTGAAACATAAATACATGAAGAAAAAAAAAATAGCCGTTGAGTTTTCCAATCTGATTGTAAAACAAAACAAATCCATGAAATCATAAATATGGCTGACACTCTGTTTTTGGTCGAGCGGAGCAATCCTTCGAAATGACTCTTTTTGGTCAAACAAACACTCTTTGAACCTTCGCTTGCAGAGTTACCGGACCTCTGGATCTTTGCTGAATACCGGTGCTAAATCAAGTTGAGGATATATATATGTAGTGAAGTCTTCTTTCAAGAAATATGTATTCAACTCTGATATTTTTATTCTTTTGGTACATTTGTCATCCTGTAGATTCTATGTTTAAAGTATTACTTTACCATTTATATCTGTGATATTGTCACTGCAATCTATTTCTTGGGTGGATGAATTTATATTTACTAGATCAGCCCTGTTTGGTGGGGGTGGTGGTTTTCATGCTAAGCGTGGAGAATTAGATAATTGTGATCCGCAGTTAATTAACCTATGGCTAGTTTTATGAAGATGCATACAGGGCTTTGGTTACTCAAAATTGTTGTGCTCTTAGTGTGGAGATTTTTTGGAGGCAGCCCATATACATCCTTTTGCTGTTTATTTGCTAATGAAATTGAAAAACATAAATGTAATTGAGAAAAGTTAGGGATCATGAAAATTTTTTCATAAAAATGATCATGAAAGATTTATGATCCTTGGATTACCTTGATTAGTGTGTGGTGCTTTATCCTAAATGTAATCCAAGAGTCACAAAGCTTTCATGATTATTTTCATGAAAGATTTTTCATGATACCTAGCATTGCTGAGTGTAATTTAGTGCTTGTATTCTACATTCTAAGATCATGAAACGATTGTGAACCAAAACACCTTTTTATTGTAATCAGACCTGTTTTTGTAAAACTACCCTTTCTATCGAAGGGAACTTTCTCCCAACTGGAGAGATTGGTTTATAGCTGAGATTCGATGCTGACTTGCTCACTATTTAATGGAAAGAACTTCTAACATCTTGAAATGGTAATTTTTAGATTGGTTTTGTTTGTAATAATTTGGATTGGATAGTCGTGAAATGTTTCTCAACCCAGTTCTTGCAATTTAATTTATGGGATTCCCTGTGGAAAGTTTTAATTTTTAAAGGAAACTATCAGGTTTCTCAAATTATGTTTATTTACTGAAGCTCTAGCTTGGAACTTGAGCATCAATAGTCCTCCTGCAACTCATGTAGAGCTTTTAAACCTTAAAAGAATTCGCTTTCAAATCATTCATTTGATAGGAACTTCCAAAAGTGAAATCAGAGAGAATGTTTTGAAACTTTTGATAGTTCTCATTGTTAAAATGATGGGAATTATGAATTATAGGTAAAGAGAAGTTCAATACATTCTAGGAAATTTAATTAAACCAGAATGCAACTCTTAATTTGGAAAATAAATAGTCTTTGTAGACAATGTAGAATTACTCAAAATCATATTATATTTGGTAATTATGGTTTCTATGCATGATATAAATTTTTTGCACTTAATTGTTGAATCTGATTCAATCCAAACTATACATGATCTTCACAGGGACAGACCAAGAAGCAGGTAAGGAAAGCTCTGCCACTACTAAAAAAAACACTTTTTGCGACCGCTATAAACTGTCGCAGCTATAAAAAAAAAAGTCGCAAAAGACTTTTTGCGATGGCCCATGCTGCGGCAAATGGGGGTTGCAAATGTGGGGGTGGCAAATACTTTTTGCGACGGCAAAGCAACTGCCTAAATTACTTATGGCGACCGTTATTTTGCCGTCGCAAAAAAAAAAAAAAAAACACTAACATGATTTTTGTGACCATCTTGTTACCGTCGCAAAAAAAAAGAAAAAAAAAAGAAGAAGAAGTAGCGTTACGCACTCTAGGAATAGCAATGACAAGAATTCAAACAGTATAACATTGTAGTTTAATTGAATATTCCATTTGAGTCTCAAAATTTGAGCCATATGCGAAAGTTATTACAACTAAAAACTTCGAAAAAGTTCTTTTATGAAAAAATACAATCCAAAACTGGCCAATCTTCTCATCAATTTTTTTGCTCGGGTGTTTCTCCACTCTATCGATGAACTAGCCAATCTTCTCATCAATTTTCTTTTCAAGTTCCACATCACCACATTGCACCTATGCAACAAAAATTTCAGGCATTAATGATAAAAAGTATATACTGCCAAAATTAAAATTATCAATTTCAACTGTTTAAAATTAAAAATTATATCTCTATGAGTCCATCTGGCAATTGATCTACATTACAAAATGATTAGGCCACATGTTACACCATGGTTTATTATGACTATGCTATTTTTTTTTCTTCTCTATTTTTATGTCTTTTTCCTTCTTTTCACATATCACCTTGATGTCATTAGCATAAGTGATTATTCTTCTTTGTTCTGCTTCTTTCATTCCTCAGATCCACCTTGTGTTAGTTTTAATATATTCATTTACATGTGAATTTGTGCTCTTTTAGAGTCAATAAGGAATGGAATATTTCAACTTGACATTGTTTTAGTATTTTGGTTTGTGTACTATAGTAACTCTAGGAATAGCAATGAAAAGTGATTACGACAGACATACAGTTCTATAGTCCCTATTCATTCATCAAATTTTGATTAATATTCTATGATTAATATTCATTCGTAGAATCTGGTAAAACACCAGAAATAGGCCAACAAATTGGCAAAAACAAGATCAATCACCGAAATCATGTCTCTATCTATCTGTATAACTTTAAATTAACAAAAACAAGATGAATCACCTAATAAATCAAACAACACGGATTAAAGACCTATCGAAATCAACACAGAAATTCA
Organism: Camellia japonica; assembly: GCA_030407325.1. Taxonomy (NCBI): domain Eukaryota; kingdom Viridiplantae; phylum Streptophyta; class Magnoliopsida; order Ericales; family Theaceae; genus Camellia; species Camellia japonica. The sequence goes on from JAPPVO010000032.1 coordinate 63,763,854, forward strand.
ATAACTAGGCATGAAACAAACATGCTGGATTACTGAGAGAGACAGAGAGTTGGATTCATACATAGAAAGTAGCTTATCGATTATGAATCTCGATTATGATTCGATCGAAATCTTCATCAACAGCCGATCGAAATCTTCAAATCTTCATCAACAAATCGATCAAAATCTTCAAATCTTGAGAGTGAGATTCAAGCAAGATTCAAATTTACTCGAGCGAGAGAGATTTGGACAGTGAGATTCAAGCGAGAGAGATTTTGAGAGAGAGAGAGAGAGAGATTAGGCAACAACAGGAAATGAGGTACACCACCGTTGGAGACAAATTTGGGAAATAAGAGTGAAAGGGAGAGATAGGTCTAGTTTTAGATGATTTTTTTTTTTTTTAAAGTTAAGGAGAACACGATTGGGTTAAATGATTTTGTGATTTTTTTAATGTAAAAATTGATTTTTTGCGACGGTTAAATAATCAGTCGCAAAAAGTCATATTTCTAGTAGTGTGCTGCGGGACTGTCATCAGCTCCTGCATAACTTCCACAGAGTTAGCTTTTGTTTTTTGGATGCCTCATACCTTTTGTATTCCCTGTAGAACAGAGACTTAGAAAGGCCTCCTTTTATTTCATTTTGTTTATGAAACCTCTTAAATTTTCATTAATCTATGCATTATCGTTTGAGTAGTGATCGGGTTTTCTCAAGAATTGTGATGTAGTCGTAATTAAGAGTATGACTGAATCATCCCTTATCCCCCGAGGATCCTCATTGCTTGATTTATATTCTGTTGGGAGTAGCCAACTTGATTTCAGTGATAAAACAGAACATTTAACAAGAAGGAAATGTATAACAGGTTAATCTCCAAGATCAAAAAAGAGTGTGGCAAAGCTTGTAAGTTGATGGGGCAAACAGTTGGTTCTATATTTTACCTGTTTGATTGGTGGGTTAGGTTAGGTGAGATATAAGTATAGTCAGTTTGAGTAATGATATTATTAGAATGGTGGCTTACATTTGTTTGTGCACTAATATAAAGATATTAGTTTATTAAGATTGTATCTATGAAATTATGTAAAAAAAAAAATTATTATACATAATTTTGTTATTTTTATAAAATAAGAGCATAAGATTAATTTGTGAATCATAATTGTCATGAGAATACTAATCCCACAAAGATGGGACCATGAGATTGCTAATTCAATCCTACTCCTTGAGAGGCTTCGCAAACATGGCCTAATGACATTGGAACAAGGTAAAAGATTTGTAATTTTACCATGGTGTGCACTTGAATATCTTTGCACATTACATAAACAACAATGATTCATCCCCCCTTTTCCCTCCACCCCCTTTGACCCCCTCTCTCTCTCATTGGTCCCCTTTTCTTTTTCTTTTTCTTTTTCTTTTTTTTCCTGCTCCTCCAATCACCACCCGCCACGTGGCAAAGGGGGGGTGAGGGGGTGACCCCGAAAAGGGGGTCCCAAGCATTATTCTTACATAAAAGTATGTAACTTTATCATAAATTTTTATACCATCAATTATAGAATATATAATCTCGTCTCAAATTGATATAATAAAATATTCATAATTTTGTGATTGATGTTGAAAAAGTTTATGACTTGGTTACGATATTTTTTATTATATCAATTCGTAATGAGATACGTATTTTATAATTAATGTTATGAAATTTTATAATAAAATTACGCATTTCATAATAAGGTGCAAATTGTAGGTAGGGGAGTGCACCCATAACATTTCTCATATTATATGAGACTTCCTCTCAATCCGCATCATTGGTCTCGTTAGGAACTTCCTCTCAATCCATATCATTGGTCTCCTCTATGAAGTTAGTTATTTTAGTAAATTATTTTAATTTTTGGTTATTTTAGTAAGATAAAATTGTTGTGTTCCTAAAGAAAATTGAATTTTTTATAATTAGATGTGACGTTTGTAAAAGAAAAAGTAAAATAATTATGGATTTAATATAATATTTTATCTTATTAACTATTTTAGTCTATTTTATCTTTTTTATGAATTTTAAACAAAAAAAAAAAAAAATCCAAACCCAACTTGGCAAGTCAATTTTTTTGTCTCCCCCAGAAAGATTTAAAAAGTAACTATTTTGAAAAATTATTTGTTTTATTAAAGATAAATTCTTTCAAAATTTTCGAAATTAAAAAATTCCTAATAGATAAAATCAGAAAAAAAAGAGAGTATAAAATAGTATAAAATTAGAAAAAATAAAAATGAAAAAATATATAAAATTAAATAAAATATACATATATTTTATTTATATTTTATCTATTTCCAAATCCCAACCAAACACAGCCTAAAAAAAACATTTTGCCGCCAAACCAGCCCTAATAAACCAAAATCGAAGAAGTTTCCTCTCATCATCTGTGTGTGCAAACAAAAAGGGAAGAAGAAGAAGTAATGTCGGACTATCTACCCGAAGAAGTGTGGATTGATAACATCCTCTCAACACTCCCCATCAAGACCCTCCTTCGATGCACAAGTGTCTGCAAATCATGGTACTCTCTCATCACTAGCCCTAGTTTCATTTCCACACACCTCAATCGAAACAAACAACAAGACCCACCATTATTACTGCTTAGACATTGCTCTGAGCGTCCTAGGAAAGAGCATTTCTCAATACACCATGACAATCCCACACTCGATGACTATGCTGAGCTTGATTTTCCATTTCATAGCGTAAATTGCTATTTCAGGATTGTGGGTAGTTGCAATGGTGTGGTTTGCATGTCTGATGATCACATGTGCTATGTACACACTATCATTTTATGGAACCCATCAATTAGAAAATCTTTTAACCTCCCAAGACCCAGTGTTGTTTTTCAAACCCATGGCCCTTTTATGCATTCAATTGGGTTTGGGTTTGATTCAATCAATCATGAATGTAAAGTGGTTAGGGTTACCTATGTCGAAGATGGTGATGGTTTTGACATTGTTCCACCCGAGGTTGAGCTTTACTCGCTCAGCAGGGGATGTTGGCAAAGCATTAGTTATTGTGGTCTTCAAAGCATTATTCCCGAGCGATCACCACAGGTTTATATCAATGGCGCTGTACATTGGATTGCATATGATCGGAAAACAAATGGAAGTTTTCACTGCAGTTTGATTGTGACTTTCAATATGTGTGATGAGCTGTTCCGGCAGGTTTTTCTACCAGATAGCTTGGCTGCCCAGTGCTGGACAAACTTGAAGATCAACTTATTTGGGGAATCACTTTGTGTGATGCATCATGTTTGGTCTAGTGCTAACAAAGGATATGACATGTGGGTGATGGAAAAGTATGGTGTAGTTGAGTCGTGGACTAAACTATTTGCTATCATCGATTATCAGGAAAGTTTGGGGCCGGTTATTGGGTTTAGGAAGAACAGTGAAGTCTTTTTGGTAAGTAGTGGCAATTTGGTGTCTTATGACCCTGAAACAAAAGAAAAGAAGAATCATGGGATCCATGGTATTGGCTACTTGTTTTATGTGGATACTTATGTCGAGAGCCTGGTCTTAGTCAGGGGGTCGAACGGACTCTCAGGGAGGCATGAATTTGTTAAGGAAACCGAACAAAAAAGAACAGCAACAAAGAACAGGAAGAACAGGCAACGTACATTTTTAATGGGAACAAAAGGCGAGATATGATTCTTACTTGTTCTTGATTAATTTATAGCTTACATTTGCTGTTGCTATTTGTTCATGTTATGGATGTGGAATAGACATACGTATACTTTTGAACACCAAAACATTATGTTGAATCAAGGCAACATCTTTTAAATGCTAACCCATTGCAATGACTGAGTATGCATGAATTATGTTTTAGGAGAAAAAGATCAGTTTGTGGAAATTGACATCAGTAGCTCCGTTGTGAGTAATAGTTTCGTTTAACTTCAGTATTATTTCGTTTCTTATGTGTATTCTCTTGTGTCTTAGGGTTGTGGCTACGACGGAAGCTCAAGCTCAAGACTAGGAAGCCGGGAAAGGCGGGAATGGGAAAATGTTAGAAGTGGAGGCATTGAGGTAAGCCATTCCTTTATTAGTTGCCTGTTTGCATATAGTCTTTAACTAGATATAAATGTAGTGAAGTCTTCTTTCAAGAAATATGTGTTCAACTCTGATATTTTTATACTTTTGGAACATTTGTCTTCCTATAGATTCTATGTTTGAAGTATTACTTTACCATTTATATCTGTGATGATGTTATTGTCACTGCAATCTGTTTCTTGGGTGGTTGAATTTATATTGACTAGATTAGCCCTGTTTGGTGGGGGTGGTGGTTTTCATGATAAGCATTGAGAATTAGACAATTATGATCCGCGGTTAAAAAAACCTGTGGCTTGCTTCATGAAGACACATACGGGGCTTTGGTTACTCAAAATTGTCGTGTTCTCCACAGTGGAATTTTTTGGAGGGAACCCAAATACACCTTTGCTCCGTTTGTTTTCTAATGAAAATAGCAAAACATGAATGTAATTTTAATGCTCATATTCTACATTCTAGGATTATGAAACGATTTTGAACCAATTCTTATCTGCTACTTAATTTTTAAAAGTTATTTCAAACACCTTTTCAGTGCAATCAGACCTTTTTTTTTTTTTTTTGTGGGAAATTTGGCTATAAACCCCCTTTACCTTCTTTTCATTGTTAGAAGGACTAAGAAAAAAATTATACTTTCTAAACCCCCCTCATAATTATAAAGTCTTGCATAAAGGACAAAATTTATTATTTAAATATTTTATCAGACTATTATACCCTCACAGATCTCCTTCAACTGTTCATCTTCTCTCTCGTCTCTCTCTTCTAACCCTAGCTTCCTCCATGGCCGGAGCTGTGGAGAACTTTTCTTCTGATGCGTCCGTCGCCGCCGGTCGTCATTCCTAAGCTCCGACGATCTCTCTCCGCATCTTCTCAACTCTCCTCGTTCAACTCTCCTTCAACTGTTTATCTTCTCTCTCGTCTCTCTCTTCTAACCCTAGCTTCCTCCATGGCCGGAGCTGTGGAGAACTTTTCTTCCGATGCGTCCGTCGCCGCCGGTCGTCATTCCTAAGCTCCGACGATCTCTCTCTGCATCTTCTCAACTCTCCTCGTTCAACTCTCCTTCAACTGTTCATCTTCTCTCTCGTCTCTCTCTTCTAACCCTAGCTTCCTCCATGGCCGGAGCTGTGGAGAACTTGCAAATCGCACTGATACATATATATATATATATGTGTGTGTGTGTGTGTGTGTGTGTGTGTGTGTGTGTTTGTGTGTTTTGAGATTTGAATTCGAATATATATGTGTTTTGAGATTTGAATTCGAATATATATATATTTACATATTCCGATCTCTAATCTATATATACATATATATATGTGTGTTTTGAGTCTTTAAGATCGGAGATTTGAATGATTGCATAGATCGGTCTCGGCGATCATTTGATTCGAACTCAAAAGCTCAAAGATTTAAAGTAAAATCTGAAAAATCTTAAGATTTTTGAAAGCTCAAAGTTTCAAAAATCTGAAAAATCTGTAAAATTTGAAAAATCTGAAGAACCGGGGTATGAAAAATTGAGATTTCTCTGAAATTTACAGATTATAGGCCTGATTTAAGGATTATAGGCCTGATTCAATATTTTTCAGAGTAAACATCGATTGATTCAAGGATTATAGGCTGATTCAAAGCTCAAAGCTCAAAATTCCATCGATTTTTCAGAGTAAACATCAAATTTCATTTGATAGAACCAGAGTAAAATTTTACTCTGGTTCTATTGCTCTGTTTTTTTCATTTGACAGAATAGAGTAAAATTTTACTTTCATACAGAGTAAAATTTTACTTTTAGCTTTAGAGTCTCACAGTTTACTTATTTTCAGAGTAAAATTTTACTTTTATACAGAGTAAAATTTTACTTTAGTTTCAGAGTGTAAAATTTTATTTTCATATAGAGTAAAATTTTACTTTCATACAGAGTAAAATTTTACTCTGAAATACATAGTGAATATGGCTTAATAGGAGAGCTGATAGATATGAGGGTAATATAGTAAAAGAAACAAGTTTTAAAATATCAGGGGATTTTGAAAGTATTTATATAATTCTTGTCCTTTTGAAAGACAAATTAGATAGTGAGGGGGCTATGACCAAATCCCCCTTTTTTTTTTAAAGAAAAATTATCCCTTCTTTCCAGCGAAACTTTTTCCCAACTGGAGAGCTGGAGAGATTGGCGTATAACTGAGATGCAATGCCGACATTTATCTCCCCCCCACCCACAAAAAAAAAAGAAAAAGAAAAAAGAAAAAAAAAGAGAGATATAATGCTGACTTGCTCACTATTTAATGGAAAAAACCTCTAACATCTTGAGTGATAATTTTTAGATTGGACCTTAGAAATTTTTATTTGTGATAATTTGGATTGGATAGTCGTGAAATGTTTTTCAACCCAGTTCTTGCAATTTAATTTATGGGATTCCTGTGGAAAAATTTAATTTTTAAAGGAATTAGATAAAGGAAAGTTTCTAGTTTGTCAAATTATATTTATTTGCTGAAGCCCTAGCTTGGAACTTGAACATCAAAAGTCCTGCCGCAACTCACGTAGCTTTTAAACATTAAAATGAATCTTTTCATTTGATGATTGTAGATGACAGCATCATATTTGCCAAAATATTGGAATCTGTGTGCGGGATAATTAAATCCATTATTATTACTATTGCAATTTTGTGGTCACTTAGAAAGTTACGATGAAAATGATAGGAACTTCCGAAAGGGAAGTCAGGGTGAATCTTTCGAAACTTTTGATAGTTCTCATTGTTAAAAATGATAGGAATTATAGGTAAAGAGAAGTTCAATATATTCTACAAAATTTAATTAAACCGGAACGGAAATTTTAATTTGGAAAATAAATAGACTTTGTAGACAATGTACAACTACTCAAAATCATATTGAATTTGGTAATTATGGTTTCTTTGCGTGACAATTTTCGTGTATTTTATTGTTGAATATACGTGATCTTTGCAGGAAATAGGACCAAGAAACGGGGTGAAGAAAGCTTTGTTGTGGGACTGTCAGTAGCTCCTGCATCACTTCCATAGAGTTAGTTTTTGTTTTTTGATGCCTCACCTTTTTTTCTATTCTCTGTAGAACAGAGACTTATTCTGCCTTTTATATCATTTTGTGTGTAAAACCTCTTAAAACTTTTGTTAATTTATGTATTATCGTTGGAGTAGTGATTGGGTTTTCTAAGGACTTGTGATAGAGTCACAATAGTATAACTGAAGCATCCGTTATCCTTTGCGGATCCCCTTCCTTGTGTTATATTCTGCTGGTAAGTAGTCAGTTTGGTTTTAGTGGCAAAGCAGAGTAATTAACAAGAAGGAAATGCATAAAAGTTTACTCTCCTAGATTGAAAGAGTGATGAGATTATTAGAATAGTGGTATCAGGTTAGATATATAAGATAAATTGCGTTTATTTATGTAACTAGTATATGGTCATATTAATTGGTTAGGATTAAGTCTATGACATTATGTAAAAGATCTCATGATATAAGAAAGTGATTTTGTTATTTTTATAAAATGAGGGCAAAATAATATTTAATCATTCAATTCTATAAGATTGGATTGTGAATCCCAACTGTCCTAGAAATACTAATCTTGCAAAGGTGGGATTAGCAATTCGATAGGGCCCTTAGTCCCACATCCCTTTTTCAATCCCACCATTTAAGAGGCTTAACAAACATGGCCTAAAAGAATCCGGTGACAATTTCTCATTCTTTTCCGTTATTTTTATTTTTCTCGTTTTCAGGTTACACTCCCAAATTATAAATTCTAGTACGATTTAAGTTTGAACATCTAGCTTGCACAAATACATATAGATAATTCAAGTCATGATATGTTCTTGTTAAATGCAGAACCAGAAAAATTTACACAACCCAAAAGAAAATATCTTGAAGAAATTTACAAATCTGAAACTCATTGAGGGAAAGAAAAAGAAAAAGAATGAAGGAAGACCTAGAAACAAGCGACAACTTTGGGTGGAGACAATGACATCGAAGAACTCGAAAAGTAGCACTAAACTGCCATCTTAATTCTTACAACTATGAAATATTTAGAACTAGACAACCGAATTACTAATGATTTGAGCATGACCAAGAAAAAAGTTCTTGATAATTTTGGAGCCGACCGGATGGCAAAAACGTAATACAAAATTCAGAAAGTAGTGACAATGGAGATGCGATAATGAATCATGAGCATGTATGGCAATAGATGAATTTACCCTTCCAAAATTGCCACCGGTGAAAGAGTTGGAAAGACTTGGTATAAGAAAATTCTATTATACACACCCCATATTATGTACACTCTTAGTTATATGATTTTCTTCTTTAGTTATGATCAATTTTTTTAATTAGGATATTATTTTGAAATTTTGATTATGATTTTTTTTGTGTTTGATTATGACTTTTTTTTTTAAAATTTTATATTATAACTCAAAAGTATAAAATTATACTATTTTCTTCTGTAATTATAAGTGCATATGGTATACACCCGGGTGTGTAATAGTCTTTCCCCTTGGTATAATGTAATTATGTTAATATGCAGATCTTATTTATTTATTTCAATGTATATCAAATATCTACATTAAATATTTTTTTTGTTGCTTTAGTCTTATAAAAAAAAATAAATGTAATTATATCAAAATTATAAGACTAATTGATTTTTTTTTTTTTAGAAGAGGTAAGAATAATTTAGGAATCGTTTAGGAATAGATTTTTTTAATTAAAATATGAGATGAAAAAAAGATGTTTGTAATGATTTTTTTTTTTAACTAAGAAGTATAAAAAAAAAAATATTAAATTGAGTGAGTGAGTGAAATGAAATCTTTTAACTTAACATTCACCAAAGAAAAAAAAAAAATCTTTAACTTATGACTAATAAATATCAAAAGGGTTACTAAAATCTCAACTCCCAAACAACCCCTACCCATTAACCAAAAAAAAAAACTAAAAAAAACGACCGCTACCCAAAAACAAAAGTCAATGCAATTGCAGAGATACAAAAATACAGGGTGTCTCTATTTACACACCACCTTTCATCTCAGAGCATACCATTAATTAGTTTATTTTTTATTACAATATTAACCTATAATGTAAAATGACCACAAAGGATAAAGGGCTATAATATACACCTTATGTAAAATTACCATAAAGAACAATAATAAATGCAATACACACCTCTCTTCTGAAACGTTATTTACGTATCTTCTCTCTCAAGAATCGAAAAACCCAAAAACAAAAATCAAAAACCCTTAAAGAAACAATAAAAAATATACGTGTTATTGAAGATTTTGGTTGGACTGAATGATGGATGCATCTGGCAATATTGGTTTGGAACAATAGAGCAAGAAAAATGTTAGTTTTTCATTTTTTTTTCCGTTTTCGTGTACTTGCTAAGTAGTAAACCGTTTGTATTCGTTTGGACACCCAGATTCGAACAATGTACTCATGTTCGACTATCTACAACCGAACAAGTTCTAATTGTTCGATTTTCTAGTGTCGAACATAGTCCACATGTTTGGTTAATAAGTTCCGAACTTATAGCATTTGTTCGGTTCTCAACAGTCGAACTTTTGAACTTAGCTCGATTCTGTATTTCTGAACACTTATAACAATTTTTTATTTTTTTATTTTTCTAGAACTGACCAGAGGAGAATGGAGTGAAGTCGTCTTCAGCATGAATGGAGATCGGTTTAGACTGGTTCCTAAACCTCTGGGATGACAATGAAACAAAGAATGGAGGGGGACATTGTGTGTGGTTTTGAAGTGGATGTGTAGAATATGGATGATTAAAGATTGTGGATGGGGTGTGTGAGTGAGTAAGGGTAAAGATGGAAGATTGTGGATGGAGTGTGTGAATAAGGGTAAAGATAGAAGATTGTGGTGTGTATTGGGCAAATTTCTTATTTATCAAATTACTAAAGGTGTGCATTGAGTAGTGGTGTGCCTTGAGATGAAAAGTGGTGTGTAAATAGAGGCACCCAAAAATACATTTCCCACTCTATCCATATCTCTGTTCTCTCTCTCTCTCTCTCTCTCTCTCCCATTCAAGAAGCTTTCCTTCTCTCTCTCTCTCTCTCTCTCTCTCTCTCTCTCTCTCAAGAAGCTCCAAGAAATCTCAATCCCCAACTCGAACCATGTTGGACAATCTACCAAAGGAACTATTGACTAAAATACTCATAAGACTACCAATCAACACTGTCGTTCAATTCATGTGCGTTTCTAATCACTAGCCCTCATTTCATTAACAGATACCTCAATTGAACCCTTGTTGTTCCAAATCCAACAACACTCATCCTCTACTCATCAAACACTTAGACGACTCCGAAATTCATCAGGAGCACTATACCATACATTGGAGAAACAATGATGACCCACTCGATTCGCATCATTTTGAGCTTCAATTCCCTTTTCGGGGTTTCAATAAATCTTTTCGAATTGTTAGTTCTTGTAATGGTTTGGTATGTCTTTCAGATGATTTGTATTGTATTATGAACAATGTGATTTTGTGGAACCCAATTATCAACAAGTCATTGACTCTTCCATTGCCAAGAATTTCAACTTATTGGCTTCATGGTCCAGCTAGTCAAGTTATTGGATTTGGGTTTGATCCCAAAACTATATATTATAAGGTGTTGAAATTGACCTATTTTGAAGAGGGTCTTGATCATTTTCTCTTGAAAAAACCCCCTTTCATTGAGCTTTACTCACTTCGTTTGGGTTCTTGGACAGACATTGGTGTTGTTGCGCCTATGTGCCTCGTACATTATAATTCATCTCAAGCTTTCATTGATGGAAACATTAATTGGGTCCCGGTTGATAAGAATAGGTCTAATGCTTTGATTTTGTTATTTGATTTGAGGGATGAGGTATTTGGAGAGTTGAATTTGCCGGAAAGTCTTGTTAAAGTGAATCCTTTGACATTGTCTATTGTAGAATTTAGGAAGTCAATTGTTGTGTGCCATGAGCCTTACATTTCTTCGAGTAAATGTTTTGTATGGGTGATGAAGGAGTATGGTAAGGTAGAGTCTTGGACCAAACTATACACCATTGATACGGTGGAAATGGGAGAGGTACTTTTCTTGAGGGAAATGGTGAAGTTGTTTTGTCTTCAATGAATAGATTGATTGCATATAATCCCAAGAATCAATGACGTAGGGATCTTGGGCTTCATGCTGTTCATTTCTTACTTTGTGTGCATGCCTACATTCCTAGCTTGGTTTTACTTGGGGAAGGAAATGATACACAAAAACTTTTGACTGAAGAGGCTAATGTTGAGGAGGAAAAACAATAACTTTGAATGAAACAGGGAAGATTAGGAAGAGCAGACAAGATTCAAGTGTACATTTAATAAAATTTTAGCTTCTTGTTTCTGATATATTGCTGGAAATTTTGGTTTTTTTGAGAACTACAAAATACACTGGTCAAAGCTAGATATCAATAGTAATGTAAATACTAGTTTTTTTTTTTTTTTTTTTAAAAAAAAAAAAAACAGTAAATGCTAGTTTGTTCAAACTTCTGATTTGTTAGCTCCATTTTTTATTTTTTTTGATTCAGTTGTACATGTAGTTATCAACAAAGGTGGGGTTTTTAGTCCTTTATATGCGGCTAAACTTGGATTCCTTTGACCTTTGTAGAAGTTTGCCTTTTGATTTGATTTGAAGATAAAGCTTGTAGTATACTTGTCAAGTCAATGAAAAGTAAAAGAAACCATTCTTAATTTCGCCATCATTTAACTTCTTAATTATTTTAGAAAATTTAAAATAATTAAAATATATAAAGATTTGCATGCCAAACATATTTTTGCATTCCCATAGTGATAATCTTGAATCCGTCATTTGTTTGAAGAAGCCTTGTTATCTGGCAAAGTCCTCAATAAAACTAGAATTAAAGTATATTGTGGCCAAGATAGCATGGCTTTTTTTCAAAAATAGTTTTATTATTTTTCTTTGGGTTTCCTACTAATTATTTGCTTGTTTCTGCTTTGAAAATAGAGTTCTTTTCACCTGTTACATGTCATTGATGACTATTTATAGTTAGGTCTGAGGTAACCGAAAATAGTATAACATCTCGCCAAAAGAAGACGATGCAAGAATGAGATTACATTAGAGGATGCATTTTGATCCTTAAAATATAGAGTGATAACTAATGAGGATAAGAATTGCGATGGCTTGGTTTGTCATTTCATGATTTTTCTGTTTTTATCTTGTAGGAATGGACGATGAATTGGTAGCCACTTTTTTTTTATAAAAAAAAAGGGCAAATTTCATGAACACACAAGACTTTCATTTATCTTACTCTTTATTTTTCTCTTCTTAACCCTTGGAAATGCTATGCTAAAGACTATTCAAGAGGTCAAACAACGTAATACAAACGAAATGTAAAGAAGAAAAATAAGTCCCGTTTAATTTTGAGACCTACAGGCTTAGGAAGAAGATGAAATGCTTTTTTGTTTTTGCTTTTGATGTTGTGAAATACCTTTTTTGGTTGAAGAGATGGTTTTATGGCTCTAAAATTGAAATTTTTGTGCCATCACCTTATATGTCAATGGAAATATATGGGTGCATTTGGGAAGTGGGTTGGCTTTTAGACTTTGTGGCTTTTTAGCTATTTTAGCCTAGGGGCTAAAAAATCTCGTTTGAGAAGGGCTTTTTGGCTTTTTTGACTTTTTGTGAGAGAAAGAATGTAATGATTATGGATTGAATATGATGTTTTGTCTTATTGAGCTAAAAAGCATATTTTGTCTTTTTATAGCTAAAATAGCCCCAAACCCAACCCAACCCAACCCAACCCTTCTTTCCAAACGAAGCCAGAGTGGTTAGGAATTTTTTTTTTTTTTTTTGTGATTCATAACTACATAGTCGTTAGGATTGATTTAATAATTTTCTAGGTCATGTACATATGCAAATAAAAATGAGATCAAGAAACATTATTACATTTTCAATTTCCTTGATTAGGAGTAATAATCATGTGGCTTAACCATTATACCCAATATCTAATGTATATAGGCTGTGTTTTAAGTTTAGGTTTGTGGAGTGATTTGCGAAGAAAAAAAGAAAATAAAAGATTTTTTAAGTTTAAAAAACATGCATATAGTTTCTACTTATTTTTCTTTATCTATCTTTGTTTCTTTCCTTCTTTTTTTTTCTCTTCATAAATACAAAAGTCAAACACAGTATAAAATTTCACTAATAAGGGATTTGTAAAGTATATTTCATCAAAATAAATATAGACAAAATATGTCCTCTTTACATTTAAAAAAAAAATTATTGAGTCCTATTATCATTATATTCATTTATATTGATGTGATGACCGGGTCCTTGTCCCATTTATTTTTCTCCTTCCTCCATTTTCCTTTTATCTTCGTTGGGTTTGAAATGACCGGAAATAGCTCTCTAGATAGAGTCCATGTTCTTGTTTTGTTTAGTGTCGATTTTCACTAGTTCCGGAGAGTGTGGGGTCAGGTCTGAAGTGGCCGGGAGTCGAACCAGAAAATTTTCTGGACTGGTTGGCAGGCCGCACGTGCGGGGGCCTAAGGCCGCGCGTGCGGGAGAAGGGCCGCACGTGTGGATTACAGGGGAAGCTGGGGCAGCACACTGCATTATATGCACGTGCAGGCCAAGGTGCGCGAATGGAGGGCCGCATGTGCGGGGATTGGAGCCGCACGTGCGGGAGTGGGGCTCCACACGTGCGGGACGACTGGCAGTCCGAAATCCCTGTTTTTATCCCTCTATTTTGGTTGAATGTATCACTTTTATTGCATCTCTCTCTCTCTCTAAAAATATCTCTCTCTCCTTTCTCTTTATGTTTCTACCTCAAAAACAAGTTTAAAACTTTGATCCTTCATCATCCATTGAGGATTGGCACATAGTTCCTTCATCAATATTGTAGAGCACCTCAAGAACTACTTTGTGTACGGTGGAGATCACCTTCTACAACCTTTGGTTTCTAGGGTTTCCTTCTCTCATCACCTTCAAAGCTTGAGGTAGGGACATTCTTGAGTTATATATACAAGTTTTGCTACATTGTTGATGGTTTAAAGGTTTTCTTGAACTTTTGTGTTAATTTTACATTTTGATTCAAAAGGTAGAGAGTTTTAAATGTGGGTTTCCAAAACTCAATCCTTATTACTCCTTGTTGGTTGTTCATTTATAAACCTAAGAAAATGTGATTTTAATTGGGTTTTACCAAAGAAATGAGAAGTGTTTTGTCTTGATGAAAAACTCTAGAAATTGGGGATTTTGGGAAAATAAGGAAATACTTATGAAAATCTTTATCATTTTGTGTCAAATGATGAATGAGAGTAAATCTCATAGCATGTTTGGTAAAAATGGAAATCTATTTGATGTATAGGACATAAGATGTTATTGTAATATATTGTTAAATACTTGAGCATGTGTTGTTGGAAAATAGTGAATGGTTATGTATCATGGAATGTGAAAGTTGTGAAATCTTGGAAATTATGTTGAGAACATCACATATTGCCTTGAAGAGACTAACTTGTAGTGGTTTGTGCATGGTGAGAGTTTGTTGTTACTATGAATTGATGGCACATGGGTATTTTGTGAAAGGGCTTTGAAAAGAAGAGATGAGAATTGGGATTAATTGATATTGTTGTAGAGATATCTTGAGAATAGTAAAATGTTACGAAATAGTACTTATTGCATCATGTTTCAATTGAGTTATTATTATTATTGTGCATCTTGACATGTGTTGGAAGACATTTACTTTGAGAAAGATTATATTGAAATAAGAACTATGGTAATGTGAATGGGGTAAATATGTGGTAAGTCCGGATAGGGGGTGTAGTTGAATTTGATAAGTTGGCTTGAGTGTCCATGGTGAAAGACTAGAACCCCGCGCGGATAGGTGTTGAGCCTTCCGGTTAATATCGGTAAAAATGACAATTTAGTAGTAGTTGTAGAGTCTACTTGCAGACACCAGCCTAGGGATTACTAGTGTCGTATTTACCGCCTCTATTGATTAAAATTGGAAGTTTTGAAATGTATTGTTATTGTGAGCTTGTATTGAAAAACGGAAATCTTCTAGAAGAGCATGAAATGAATTTTCTTTAAAAGAGCATGGCATGGCATGGATATTTGCATTTTTATTGAGAGTTGTATAACTGTATATACTTTGTGAGAATTCTCTACTAGGCTTTATGCTTATCCCTATGGAATTTGGTGCAGGTAAAGATGTGGTGATCCCGCCGAAATGAGGGCGTGGATATTTTGTGAAGAGTAAATAGCTCTCTTATTTTTGTTGTGAATTTTGTAAAGCCAAGGGCTAAATGTGTATGGGTCCGAGAGACCATTTTGTGTAACCGGGTTATTGCCTTGGAAGATGTAAGCCCGCAAGGGCATTTTATTGTTTTGAGACTAGATACTTCACATGCTATAGATTCATGTGTTCTTTTGTTTCGTTGAATGTATACCGCATGTGAAACTTTTGTATTAAACTCATTTATTAAATATGTGAAGATGGAAGGATTATGGCTATTGTTTAGTGAATGTTCATTAATGTGGGTAGTTCATGTTGAATTATTTCGGGGCGTTACGATTGACCTATCTAAATAAAAATTTTATGAAAAAGTAACACTTATTAATTGAGAATTTTCCAGTTAGGCCTATTAAAACAGTCTAAAAGTTAAAAAATCACTACAAAAAATTAATTATTCTCCTTATTTTTTTACACATCTTTTTATAATTTTTTTTTAAAAAAAAAACACTAAAAAAATCATCTTCCCAAAGCAATCCTTATTGCTAGGGATGTAATCGGTTCAGTACAGTCCGTATTTAGGTAAAAAATTTCATTAAATTGATAATGTTTTTTTTATTATTTTGAACATTGATATAGACCACTTTTTCCATCAAACCGCACCAAACTGAACCGATTGAAACAGTACGGTTCGGTTCAGTGTAGTTTAATCGGTCTAGGACCTTTCAAACTTGAGTCACTTTTAAATATAATCATTAATCTATATAAAAGTGTTAAATTAGTTATTTGTCCACCATTTCAAATATATCCAATCCATCCATTTAATAAATACTTTTTAATTCCTAGATTAACAAAAATAAAGACAAAAAAAAGTTAACAAATATTAAGGTTTCAGGAATAATGAGTTAGAATTAAGATTATATATAATAAGAGTTTACAAACTTAGATTATAAATATGATAAGATTAATTAATTGAGGTTAATAATTTATTATACTTATTAATATCATTATATTATTACATTATATATATATATATATATATTATAAATACAATATATATTGAAGTGGTTGGTTTCGATTTAGTTCAGTGCATAAGGTGCTTGAACCGATAGAGAATCGAAAGCTAAAAATAAAAATCAAATTTAAAAACCACACATATCGATTCTTGTTAAAAAACAGATTAAATATAGTTGATTTGGTCCGATTCAATCAATTTGATTAATTTTTTTGATTTTTTTTTACCTCCTTACTTATTACAATCAACCCAACTCTGTTAGGTGATTTGGATTCCCAATCAACTCAATTATTATTTTTATTTTTTTATAAAAAAAAAAATTAAAAAAAATCATTTTCCCACTACAACTCTTATTGCAATCAACCCAACTCTCTTCGGTCATTTGGATTCCCAATCACCAATTGTTCAAATTGGTTTAGTTAGTCACGTGATGAAGCCCTAACAAATCATAGATTACCTGTGGGCGTTTGGATGCAAAGTTCTAAAAAGTCTATAACTATGGGTAAATTACATTCACTCTTTCTTAAATTTAGAAAAAACGCAATTATTCCTATACTTCTTTTAACATAATTATATCGCCATCTTAAGATTTTAATTTATACAAAATTTAAGTTATTTTTTATCAATAATTTGTCAGTTATATGAAAAAAGAATAATACTATCATTTATTTCCTACTATATATATATATATATATATATTTATCTTTATTTATTTCAATATTTATCTATTATTAGAATTAATTTCGGTCATTTTAATCATACTAAAAGGATATTTAGTCTAATTATGTTAAAAATATAGGGCTGACTACATTTTTTTAAATCTCGAATGAGATAAGTATAGTTTACCTCTAAGCTATTTATCATCAGTTAAAAAAGTTATATATTATATTAAATTTTTTGAGTTACCAACAAATAATTTATTTTTATTGATTTCTTAAATACATAAATTTGTTTTAATTTAAATATATATATATATATATATAAATCACTATAAAAAAAAAAAAAACAAAAACAAACAAACAACCCAACCTACCCAAATGAGGATTGCTAGACCGAATTCAAATAGCCTATGTACAATCGTTTGAATTTTTTTTTTTTTTTGAACTTTTTAATATATATATAAAATAGAGAGAATGGTGTGAGGCTTTTTTGCTTTGGGAAGGCTAAATCATTATAAATTTTTTTAAAAAAAGGAAAAAAAACTTTAAGTCAATGTGAACAAATAAATTTATTTTCAATACTCTTAAAATTTTCATAACGTGGTTACAAAAACTTCACAATATTATAAGAATAACATGATAATTTCTCAAAAAAACAAAAAATAAAAAATAAGTATCAAAAACCGTCTAAGTCGTGGTATAATTTAGGAGAAATAACAGCACAATTGGATGATAAAAAAAATTATGAGTCAATGAAAAAATTTATACATTTTAAGAATTAAAATATTATATTTTTTTTATAATTTTGTAATTTTTTTTTGCTGTCATCATTGTGCAATTATTTTCTCTATAATTTATGTACATAAAATACATAAATTTACTACTAAAAAAAAAAAAGAAGAAATGAATAAGGTTCTCACGTCATGTTGTTGGAGGTGGTAGGTAGATGAAAATAGCCGGGGGAAGCAATTTATAGTTTACGTTTGATAGAGTTTTTTAAATATGAGAATAGAGTTGTATTTTGAGTTTGTAAGTTTTGGAATTATACTTTGAGTGTAAAAAATTTGTTTAGTGAATGAGTTTTGAAAATAGTTTTGAATTAAGTGGGAAAATTTTGATGTGACATATGATATTTGATACAAAAATTTATAACTCATAACCAAACATATAATTTAAAATTCTATTCAAAACTCATAAAAAAAATTTAAAAATGCACTGTTCCGGTCAACTGGTCGGACGTCCAGGAGGACGACCGGTTAGCCCAAAATTTTCTGCCTTGGACAAAATTTTCAAAAGTAAGTGTGAAATTTATTTTTAAAAATTGTAAATAAACACCACACTCAAATGTAATAGTAAAATTAAGTGTATGCGTTACTATGATTATTATACACTATTTGTGTACTAACCATAAAATATGAAGACGTATCAATTGGGCTCAGTGGAATATGCATGGAGGCATGTGAGTGTTCAATAAGTGTTCAACAATAATGTCACTGTTTGGTAGGACTTATAAGCTGCTTGTTTCAGCTTTTAGCTTAATTTAAGCTAAAATGCTTTGTTTGGTATAGCTTAAGTTAGCAGCTTATAGCTTAAATGAAGCTATTTTTCAACTTATGTCAAAAGTTGGTGATGGGGTGCTCAAGGATTTTGACTTAAGCGCGCAGCTGGGGTTGGGGGGGTTAAATGAGTTAAATGCCCCTCCCAAACTTTATTATTTACGAAATTGCCATTATATATTATAGCGATTCCAGTTTTGACCTGACCTTTGATGTATTCCAAACTCGGGTTTCATAGTTTAATATTATATTCGAATCTTGTTCTCCTCCAACTCTTTGAATTCGAGCTTTGAGATATGTTGGGCACGTTTGTGTAGACGCGCCCCGAGGGCCTTGGTTCTACAGTTAGGACTCAAATGTCACGGTTCTGAATCTAATCCCGCAAAGTGCAATGTGAGACTGATAAATCACCAAAGAGTCCAAATCCGGCAAATCGTTTTGGAAAACTGATTTTTAAGAAAGAAGTGCCAAACATGGACTGCTTTGCCAGATACAGAGTCGCCACCTAAATATTTATTTTTGGAGAATTTAAGAAACCCTGATTCGTGCCTAAGGCCACGTGTCCGTCATCACCAAAGTTGCCTCGGCTCGGGAACTTGGGTACGATTGGGGAAGGTCATCTATGAGCACCCTCGTTCGCCCGATCCAAAGATCGGCCTGTACTAAGCATGATATTTTGTTTTGAAAATATGTGTGTTCTTATTCCGGTTAATTAGCTAGAATTACTATGTGATGCGCACGACACACAAGTATAGACTAGATCGCCTAATTTGGAACAAAGCATCGCATATCCGTTTGTTTAAAGACGGTTTGAAGCTTGCTACTCGTAAGTAGGCTAAAACACGGATTTCGACGAATTATTTCAATTCAAGCAATCCAACCTTCACCCATAGGCATTCAGGCAGTTATATCACGAAAGCAGTTAGCCTCATGGTAAGCATGCTGTCATGTTAACACTCACATACATGCAAGATGCTAAAGTATAAACACTCACAGTGTACTCCGAGCCAAAACAAAGAACATGTTAGTAATCAATGTATGATCCAAGTCCATGTTAAAATGGCTAATGCATCGCAAGCAAAATGTAACTAGAATAGGCTCGGCTAATCTAAAATGACATGTGAGATGCGACAATTCAACGCATGTATTCAACTTTAGAATTGAAATACAATGCAGTTAGTATGATGCGCCGAGCCTGGTGCATGCAATACAGATGAATGAATGCAAACATGTATAGCATAAGGATGCTAATTAAAACGTGCCCTAGAACTAACCATCATAAGCAAGTAAGTAAAAGGGAGAAAGACGTGGGGTTGGAAAACATGCATCACACACACGTACGTTTATTACACAATTGCGCCCTCTCGACGGAGGGACCGAAAGAATAATACAAGTTACATAATTAACTACCTGACAAGCTAATTAATTATTACACAACACTTAGTTAATTAAACAAATTAACTAAGCTATTAAAAGCAGTAAAGCAGCCTCGGGAAGAGGGACGAATGCATGCATGCTCGGTTTCGCTCGGAAATCCATCGCCATGTTATGTTGCCTCGGTTTACACTGCTCTGCACCCTTGAAAACTTTGCAAGTCTCAAGGATGCTTCTGAATCACCTCCTGAGCATTGTGGGATGTCACCGGCTGAAATTCAAGGCCACCGGCCAAGGGGAACTGGTCATCGACCATTTGTGGGGACCTCGGCCAACAATACATAGCTGACCGGCACTGAGGATGGCCGACCGGCCATCTCTTCCTGCAGAATCCTGCTTTGCTGCAATAGAGGACAGACAGAGCATGACAATGCATTTTCAAGGAAATGTTGCACCACCACCCTCCTTATCATGTTTGAGACTCAAAGGAGTATGGTTCTCGATCCTCGGGCCATCAATCATGCATTTCAATGCATGATGGCCCAAGGTGCCAAGTGTGCATTTTAATGTCAAATGAAATGCACACAAAACACATGAAGGACCCCCAACCTCTATCATGGTTTATCAAGGGGCAAGGGATGCATGCTTAATGCTATGCAACCTAGGCATGCAATAAGCTAATGCAACATGAACATGCAAACAAACATGCAACCTGAGCATGCAAACAAGCAATGCAATGTTACTTAACATGCATTCGAACACGCGAGAATATGTAACAACATATCAAGCACAAGACAAAATGCAAGCTAACAAGCATGCAAAATGCGATTTAAGTATGCGAATATGCAAGGCATGTAATAACATTCAAGCATATACTAACATATGAGGCAAACATGTAACAACATGTTAAAGCAACTAAAAAGAGAATGCATGCCAAATGCATTACAATTTAGGCATGCAATAACATGCCATGGACTAAGTATGCAACAAGGCACAATTGAATTATCATGTCACAATATGCAATTCATCAAATATGCAACAAGCATGCGACAACATGCAAGGCAAGCATGCAACAACATGCGGGGATGGACTTAAACCAAAATAGACAGCTCTCAAATAGGTCCAAATCAGCAGCCATAATGCTAAGAAATGGTGGACAAAATCACATACAAACATGCATGTTGACTAGTCTAACACTTAAGCATGAAAAGGGGAAATTTTAAGCACACTTAAAAGGGACAAACATGGACATGTGACAAACATGTTAAGCTCTGAAAACATGCTAAAAATGATGCCAAATCAATTAAACAAAGCATGCAAGAGAGCCTAGAGCTTGAAGCTAGCCGAAGGACTCAAACCAAGGCTACATGAAGCAAGCCCCAAAGGAGCCAGGGGGTCTAAAACAGTCCCAAGGTAGGTCTAAACAAGACCAAAGGTGAGCTCGAAACTAGCCAACACGAGCTAGAATATAATGCCAAAAACATGAGGCATGCAAGGGTACAAAAGAGGTGTTACACTACACCTAATACAACCAAACATGGCATGATTTAAGCAACCAAAATCAGAGTTATGGCATATTGAAACAAACCCAAAAACCCACTTAGATGGCATCTAAATGACCTAAGCATAGGGGCATGCACAATAACCCGATCATGGAGCATAAGACACCAACTCTCCAAGACATTGGAAGGATGACAAATGCAAGCATACAAGCATGAAACATGGACTGAAATAACATGACAAATGATTCCAAATCACTGAAATGGCCCAAGTAAAGCATGCTAGTGACTTAAGCACCCAAAGCTAACAAGCTAGATTGTATGGTAGCTATACAAAACAATGCAAGCATGACCAAAACAATGAAAAACAGAGCTCAAGCATGTTAAAACAAGGCTAGAAGCTTCATGAAGTTAAACCAAAATCATGCCAAAAATACATGTTACAACATGGTGCATGTTAAGGCAAATCATGAGATTACAAGACAAGTATACAAAGCATGCATGGCATGTCTAAACCAAGTCAAAATAGTGCTATATCATGGCAAAACAAAGCCTAATATATACTAAAATGAAACTAAAACAAGCTAGGCATACAAGCCACAAACATAAGCCATTTATGCAAGCATGGAAGACAACAAGGAGAGGGGATCCTATCCTATTTAGGACACCAAAACCACCTCTCCACCACTGAAAATCCTCTGGATTTCAGTGTTAGAGAGGTCATGCAAAGCCTAAAGCAAGGGCCAAAAGATGTGGCCTAAAACAAGGCCTAAGAGGGGGGAAACAACCCCAAACCTCAAAGAGACCTTAAACAAAGATCAAAAGCATGCAAAATCAGAACTTTTATCAGTTATAAGTTAAACTCAAAACAGCATGTAAGATAGGCTAAAAGCTTGTGCAAAAATGGGGAATAAAGAGCAAGGAACTCACCCTTGTAGGACCTCTTCAAGAATAAGGCTCCAGTAGGTTTTCTGAGTTCAAACCCACCCAAGAACACTGAAATCAACCTTCTAGCACCTCAGCAACCAAGGATAGTGTTCTGATGTGTGTTTGTGTGCAATAGTAAGACAATACTACTATTTTGAGCACAAAACAAGGTTAAACAAGGAAGTATAAATACAATCCTATATCTATCCTCTCAAGAACAAATTTTCTGAACCTTGAAGGAAGGAGGAGGGGCTCCCTCTTTATAGAGGCTCAAATTCTAAGGCTTCCAAGAGAAGCCAAGCAAAGAGCAAATCCCTCCATACATGTGTATGGAGGGGGTTAATTGTGGATGCCAGCTGCACCAGCTGGCATAAAATATCTGCATAAAGCAGATGAATAGGGTTCGGCCACAAAAAATGGCCGATTGACCAACATAATAGCCGGCCGACCAAATATAGTGCCGATCGGCCAACACTCTTGGCCGATGGCAAGAAAAGAGGGCCGATGGTCTCATGCCTTGGCCGGTGGGGTATGGGGATGGCCAACAAGCCACCATCTTCCCTTAGAAGCAAAAACATAAGTGTTTGGTCCATGACCAAGCACAAAACAGATAAGTTGAGAGATCTTGAGGCAAGGCGCGTAGTCGAGACCTCCGAGAACTCAAAACGAACACGAGCATGGATGATCATCGAGTGTTCAAACGATGACGTCCAAGTCTTGAGGACGGTCAAAAATGGGGTGTCTACAGTTTGGAACAAGTTGGTTGTTAGTGGTCTAGATTGTTGTTGCCCAGATTTTAGCTTCTTCGCTCGAGCGAGCCTTGTGAAAACTTGTTTATTCGCTTGAGCTAGACTTCTTGCGCTCGAGCGAACTTTGAGTGCTCTCAGCTTTTTCCCTAGACGCCAAATTTCTGGGAAGGTTAAGTCCTTCGCTCGAGTGAGGCTTCCTGCGCTTGAGCGAGGGTGTGCGTTTGTGAATACCTGAAGGTATGTATTCTGCGCTCAAGTGAGGTCACTTGTTGTGTCTGGTCGCTCGAGCGACAACTCCTTTGCTCAAGCGAAGGTCACGTATATCAGTTCTCAACAGTTCATTTTTACATAGAAAATTTAGATCTTTTTGTTCCAAAACCCTAATCCGGCACATTCTCTCTCTAAAACACACCCTCTCTCTACAAATACTCCATGATCTAAAGGTCTCTCTACCCTACCCCCTTTGATAAAGAATTAGAGCATCTTGTGGGTTTCCTCTACATACAAGCAAAATCGAGTTTGAGCACTTTTGAGTTTCTCCTTTATCTCCTTTGAGCTTCTTCACTTAAGGTAGGGATAATCTACACCTTAATATGGTTTTTAACTTAGATATATGTTGTTTAGTATAAATGGTGAGATTTGGATAAAGTTAGGGTTTGGATTCAAAATTGAAAAAAGGGTTTTTCATGTTAGTTTACAAAATAACTATGGGGCTTTGTGTATGAGATTCTCTAGTATGGGAAATGGTAAAACTTAGACATATGGGTTAGTATTTTGGAATAAAGGGAAATTTGCCCTAAGTTGGGTTAAATTACTACTTTGAATAAATAATGAAATTGTTATTGAAAATGTGAAATTGGGAGGATATGTGAATGAATGGTGCAGATGGATTTGTTAAATCACTCACCTATAGAAATTTGATTGATTATCGGTTTAAAGGGTTTTATATCTATTTAGAAATATCTGTTTTGGGCTATCGGTGGAGGATAGCTATGAATGTTGTAGAAATTGCATGAAGATTAGGTGAATTGAAACTAATCATTAAAATTATGTCATTGAATATGACGGTTTTGTTGAAACATTGAATATGTGTTGTGATTTGTTATTGTATATGACAATACTTTAATACATTGTATATGTATCGTTGTTTGGGAGGAGATAGGGGATGTACTCCATTGTTTGGGAGGAGATAGGGGATGGACTCCATTTAAAACTAAGTTGGCCAGAGTGTCCAGGGTGAAAGTCCCGAAATTATATATATTTGGGTACCGATTCCCTCGGATGAGAATTTCGTAAAATGGCAAGTTTGAAGTATTGAATGATGGTTGACATTGAATTGTGAATTAATGAGTTGTAGTCTCATTTGGATTGTTTAAATAACAATAAATTAGACTCATGAATTGATTTGAAATGAATGAAAATGGATTGAGATGTAAATATCAATATTGAACGGTCATGGAAAGAATGTAAGTTAGTTATGTATATTGGACATTTATTCTGACATCTATATCATAGTTAAATCTCATATATTGTGTTAGTTTATCTCTATTGGGCTTTGGCTCACCTTACTTGGGAAACCATTTCAGGTGCTGGTGACATGCCTCCCCCGAGGACGTAGCTTGGGAGGGTTTAGGAGCTGAAGGCTCCTTTTTTGTTTTGTTATCTTTATGTTCATGTGTTTATTAAAGCCAAGGGCTTTAAATGTAAAGAGCTTATGACTCTCTTTTGTTGTAACCAAGTTATCTCTTGGAAAGATGTAAGCCCGTAGGGCATTTATTTTGTTGTTATCAATATGTATTACATGCCGTAGATTCAGGATGAACGTTTATGAATGTATAATGCATGTAATACCTTTTATAGTGGTCCAGGTTTTACCCCGACCTTTGTTGTGTTTCGGACTCGGGTTCCGTGGTTGTTTGTTGTTGTCTATATCTTGTTTCCATCTTTTAATCCCTTGTATTTGAGTTTTGGAATGTGTTGGGTAAGTTTGGAACATGGTGGTTGTGAGTTGAAACAAATGGTTGCTGCCCAGGATTTGGTTTCTTCGCTCGAGCGAGGCTTTTTGCGCTCGAGTGAGCCTTGGGTATTTGCTTCTTCGCTCAAGCGAGCACTCTTGCGCTCGAGCGTGCGTCCGCGTCCCTGAAAAACCTGAAGGTTGGTATTCTTCGCTCGAGCGAGCTTTCTTGCGCTCAAGCGAGCTTGGTGTTATTTGTTCCTTCGCTCGAGCGAGCACTCTTGCGCTTGAGCATGCGTCTGCGTGAGTGGCAGACCTGAAGCTTCGCATTGTTCGCTCAAGCGACGCTTCTTGCGTTCAAGCGAGGTCCTTGTTGTGTCTGGTCGCTCGAGCGACAAGTCCTTCACTTGAGTGAGCCTCGTATATATTAGTTCGCAGTAGCGTGATTCAAGAGCACTTTTTGATTTTTTTTTCATTCCAAACCTTAATCCAGCAGCCTCTCTCTAAAATACCCCTTCTCTCTAAAAATACACTTGATCTAGCGTGTCTCTACCCTACTTCCTTTGTAAAAAAGGTAGAGCATCGCGTGGGCTATCCTTTTGATCCGAAAAAGTGTGGATTTGGAGCATGTTGGGTTTCTCTCTTCATCTCATTTGAGCTTCTCCATTTGAGGTAGGGATACTCTACTCCTTAATATGAGTTTTGACATAAATGTTAGTCATTTTGTATAAATGGTGGGATTTGAGAATTTTGGGTAAAGTTAGGGTTTGAGTTTGAATGTTTAAAAGAGGGATTTTTCTTATTTGGGCTTCATATGTGTATGTCAGATCTTAACAATGGGTTAATTGTGTATAATGGTGAAATTTGGCTTTAGGGGCAATATTTGAGAAATGGAGGAAAATGCCCCAATTTGAAATGAATAACTACTTTGTACAAATAGTGAAATAAATGTAGGAATATGAAATTGGTTTGAGAATCATGAAATTAGAGGAAATTGTGATTAAATGGTGTAGTTGGATCAATGAATCACTCACCTATAGAAAATGTGGTGATTTATCTGTTTGATAAATTTAATTATCTATTTAGAAATATATGTTTTGGGCTATTGGTGGAGGATATCCATGATTGTTGTAGAAACTGCATGATGATTAGGTGAATTGAAACTAATCAATTGAAATATGTTATTGAATATGACAGTTGAATGTTAACATTGAATATGTGATTTAATTGGTCATTGTATATGACGACGTATTAAGTACATGCATATGTATATTGTTTGGGAGGAGATAAAGGATGGACTCCATTGAGAATTAAGTTGGCCGGAGTGTCCAGGGTGAAAGTCTCGAAATCATATGTGTATATTTGGGTGCCGGTTCCCTCGGACGTAGTTCCGTAAAATGGCAAGGAAATGAAGTGTTGAATGATGTTTGTTATTGAAGTGTTGGTATATGAGTTGTAGTCTCATTTTTAAACTGTTTGGATAATATCGAGCTATATCTATGAATTGATTGAATCGAATATGATGTAAGTATTGATTGGTTATGGAAATGGTATAAGTTGGTTTATAAGTGTTAATCATTTGTCGAATGCTAATGTTTTAGTTACTTCTCATATTTGGTTTAGCATATCTCTACTGGACTTTGACTCATCCTACTTGGGACACCATTTTTCAGGTACAGGTGAGATGCCGCCTCCAAAATCTTAGCTTGGGAGGTTTAGGAGTTGAAGGCTCCATTTTGATAATTTATTTTTGATATTAAATGTAAACTCAAGCCGAGGGCTTTATATGTAAAGGAGTTAGAACTCTTCTTTTGTTGTAACCAAGTGATAGCTTGGAAAAGATGTAAACCCTTAGAGCATTTATTTTGTTATTTCGAGTTAGAATTACATGCTATAATTTCAGAATAAACTTCAATAAAAATGTAATGCATGTGATATCTTTTGTAAAGGAAACTCTGATAAATGAAATGTAACTTTTCTATTATGTTTATGGATCTTATGCATGATTGTCATATGCTTTAATCTGAGGGCGTTACACCTTTTGTAATATGAACTATGATTAATGAAAGTATATCATTTTCTTTATGTTTATTTGCAATACTAAAAACATTTCTTAAACTTGCTAAATCATTTTTTTAAGTCGATCAAGAGCATCTGACTGAGTTAAGAAAGGGAATTCCCCAACAATTCCTCATCAGAAAGCTGTGCCACCCTATTGCAACTAGGACAAACCATGTTGATATAAGGAACTTCCTTCTATTGTATTGCATATCACAAAAATAAATGAGCTTCTCTTTCAGCCTCTAAAATCAACAGTTAAAACAAGTCTCAAAAACAGAATATGTGTATATAAAGAGTAAACAAAGAGAGAAGCAGAACAAAAGTCACAAGACTCGTCTTCTGCCAGCTGATTACTATATCAAAAGATACACGAAAGATATTACTGTCATATAAATTCACTATTTTCTTATTCTTATTATAATTAATGTGGTAGGTAATAATACTTCAATATAAAGCATTATTATTCATTTCCAAATTCAAGACCTGAAAAATCTGAACTTGTCCCTTCAAAGATATATTTGACCTTTGCACAATTGTTTAGAACACTTTACTACATAGTATTCACGAAATGGAAAAATTTCAGGGGATTCTTATAACTGGAAAATTCATTCTTCACTAATCATATCTTGTGGAAAGGCAGGGAAGGATAAAGAGTGAAATTGAATGTTAAATTAACTGTTGGCAGTGAAGAACCGGAAAAAAGCAAAAAAAAAAAAAAAAAACCAACCCATGAGTTCAACAAAATACACCCTTGTTTTTGGTCAATTAACATCCAGATTGTACATAAGCCAAAAATAACTGAAGTAAGTGTAAAGATGTCTATTTGTTGCATTTTTCTACAATAGCTTTTGGGTAAATTATACATACTTCCTTTGACAATTGAAATAAATATAGTTAAGCCTCTAGTTTGACATACTTACACCCTACTTTCTTATTGTTTAAAATCGCATGAGACATAAAAATGGATGATGTCATAAAAATTTTAAATGGAAATAGCAATTGGCCTACATTACAAAATTACTCCAATTGAATCAATTTAGTAACACCTCCATGTAACATAACTGTATATGCAATGTAAAAGTAGTTCAAAATGTACAAAGATTGAACCTAATGTTTTCACTTTGTTTCCAGCAACTGTTTTATCCTCACGGCCACACCCTGGACTCCACCTAGTGATCATGCACTCTTTGACACTATTAACTCTCCAAACACAATGGATAAATGACACCAACACCATTTTTATCAATTATGAAGAACTAATAATGTCTTTGCAACACAGCACATTCGAGCTAGATGGTGATGGTAAGCAATGAAGCACACACCATACTAACATCCCGATCTTACTACACAATATCCTAGAATAAGCCTTGAACAAACCAGGGAATGCTTCCCTCTTGGATTTCATGTACTTGCGTAGTTCCTCATAATTTTTGGTTACTGGGGCCAATGGAGGAAATCAAGTGCTAATTTGTTACAATGTTTATAAACAAGAATCAGAGGGCTCTGTGAAGGGGTGAAGGAGGTGCAGAAGAGAGAGGGCGATAGATGGAGGTAAGGGTTGGCGTTGGGAGTGTTGAGTCTGCTGCTTTGGTGGCCGGTTGGTGTGTGGTGATGGGGTGAGGCTATGAGGAGGTTGTGGTAGGTGCCTAGCCAGAAACTATGGAGAAAGGTGGGGGTAGACAGAGGGAGTGGGGCAGGGGGTTGGAAATGGTAGAGGTGAAGAAGAAAACAAAGGGGTTTAGAGATGGTGGAGATGCCTTCATCAAAATAAGGCTCCAGATCCTAATGGATTTGATGGTCAGTGTTTTCGAACTACTTGGAATATAGTAGGTAATGATGTTATTCATGTTGTTAACTAGATTTTGAGAATGGTATTTTGATTAAGTTAACAATCATTGCTCTGATTCCAAAGTACCCTAATTTTAATTCCAAAGGTCCATATTCTGTCCAGTTTTCTGCAATTTTTCTTAGCAACCACACAAATGGTGATAAAGAAACTCCAAACTAAGGATTAAAGAAATTTGGCAAATATCATGCTCACATAACTAATTTTCAAATATACAAACCAAGATACTCTTAGACAATACAACTAAAATTAACTCCAGAAAGAGATAATGGCATAGGCTGAACATTTCAGTATTCAAGGCATTCTCAAAAGACATACATACTAGGATTGAAATAGAAGTTGCTTAGAGCTATCAATATAATGCATTTAACAAGCATAAACCTAAGCAATAATGAATACTCTAATAAGGTGCAAAAGGTACATCTTGCCTGCACTCGTTCTTCTTTGATTTTTATATCAGATCCTGGGTTCTATCAGTCCGCTTCACTCTCTTCGCACAGAACCGATAGCTTATAACCTCATCAAAAAAATCTGCCCCTTTATCAAGCAAGACTAGGCTCTCCATGTAAGTATCCACATCAAATGAATACCAACAATCGCTATCTATAGTACCTTGGACACCAAGATATATAATTCGTTTGCTCTCAGGGTCATAAGAAACCAAATATCCCTCCCTCGTCCCCAGAAGAACTTCACCATTCTTTCTCATCCCAATTGGCTTCCTAAAAAATCCTCCAGAAAGATCAATTCTAATTTGCCTAACCCAAGAATCTGCCACACCATACTGCTTCATCATCCATATCGAACAATGGGGGTGTTCACCATAAGATTTACAATGCTGGATCAGACAAAGGGTTTCACCAAACACAACAAGGCTCATCTTTTGCATCAATTTGTCCTCACCAGCTATACCCTCCGGAAATGAAATCTCCCCAAACACCTCATCGTTCATGTCGAATGACACAATCAAATTTCGAAAAATCCCACCATGACCAAACCTTGGAGTGTGAGCAACCCAATGTGAAACCCCATTGATATAAGCCTGTCGCGATCGCTCTACAACAATATATGGAAGAGCTTTATCACTAATGTTTCTCCAAATTCCAGTTTTTAGAGTGTAAAGCTCGACCTCAGGTGGAACTCTGTTACAATCCAATCCAATATGCACAATTCTAACAACTTTAAAGTCATTAGATACTGAGTCAAAGCCAAACCCTAAAGAATGCATAAAAGAGCCGTGTGACCTAAACCTAACATTAGGGTATGGAATCGACACAGACTTCCGAATCAATGGATTCCACAAAAACATTTCATGGTTATAACAGGCCTGATCATCAGAAATGCAAATCAACCCATTACAGCTACCAACAATCCCGAAAGGAGGGTCTATGCAAGTGAATGGAAATTTGAGCTTTGCGTACTCATTGAATGTGTTGGTGATGGGATCGTCGAAGCGTAGGGAGTAGTGTTCTTGTTCGATGGGATCTTCAGTGCAGTAGCGAAGTAGGAGGTGAGTGTTGTTAGGGTTTGAAATGGTTCGATTGAGGTGGTGAGAGATGAAACTAGGGCTTGTAATGAGAGAGTACCATGACTTGCTAACCAGTGTGGATCGAACAAGAGTCTCTGCGGGTAGCCTCGTGAGGATATCGATCAACAATTCTCGAGGTATGTAGTCCGACATTGCTTCTTCTTCTTTTGTGCAGTTTTTAGGGGTTTTGGCAGAGGGAAATGACGCAAACCTCTGTTTAGCGTTGGAAAAACGAAAAATTATTGGCCGGTTCCGGGATAACGTAGCCATATTTCAGGCGATTACAAGCCTTTATTCCTCTAATATTTTTTAATTATTTAACACAAAATTATAATCTCATATTTTTTTTATTGTTACTATTTGTTATTCTTAGATTTTTTTTCTTTGACGATATTCTTGATATCCAGCGAATATTTTAGACATTTCAACGACTTTCGGTGACGTTCAGAACATTCCAGCGATACTTCAATAAATTTTCAGTGATATTCTGGCGACTTTTCCGACGATATTGAACATTCCGGCGTTTATAATTTTTTTTGGTAACAATTAAAAATATATAAGACTAATTGATGCAAGTGTTTTGTTTTGAGATTAGATGAATTTTAAATTTTATACATGAGACTTATCAGTACGTTTCTCTAATATAAATCTGATGTTTGGGTCAAGCGGGCTTGAGTAAATACAAAGTCTCTTAATAGATAGTGCGAACTTGGCCTAGTCTGGTCAATGTCTACCTCTCGTTATTAGATAGAAATTAACTTAAATACACCACAAGAAAAAAAAAAAATTTAAAAACCGAGTATTTAAAAGTTAGGAATAAATAATTTTGATTTCTACTTTTTTTGATTATTAACTTTATACTTATAATAAACTATTTTTTTTTATCAGCAAAGAAAAATTTCATTTAAAAGCATGAAATTAAAGGTACAGGAAGATGACATCCATCGAGAGAGATTCGGAAGTATAAAAAATACCCCTACTACTGCTACTCGCATCCATACAACCAACCCCTAAGCCTCTCAATTTTTTAAACATACAAGCTAAAAAGAACTTAACTGGATAATTAAAATACAAGAATCCCCATATAATCAACCCACCAAAACACTCAAACCAAACTAAATGAACATAACTAACACCCAAAATAAACTAAAATAACTATACCAGCTACAACTCTGCCAGACCCACTCCACTGCAGCTACAACTCCTCTGCTGCTACACCTCTGCTACATGAACAAGACACGCCACCTCCTAGCTGCTGACCAAACCATCTCTAAGCTGTCCACCCAAACCACCAAACACCAGCTACAGCCTCTGCTGTCCACCCACTCCGAGAAGACTCCATAGCCACCACCTCTGCTGTCCACCCACTCTGAGAAGACACCATAGCCACCACCGGGGACATCACCCACTGCCGAATACACCCACTGCCGACAGCTACACCACCCCTGCTGCAACACCCACCCACTTCCGAAGACACCCACAGACCATCTCCCACCTCTGCTGTCCACCAACTCCGAGAAGACTCCATAGCCACCACCGGGGACATCACCCAAGGCCGAATACACCCACTGCCGACAGCTACACCACCCCTGCTGCAACACCCACCCACTACCAAAGACACCCACAGACCATCTCCCACCAGGGCTTCTTATTGCTCACACCCAAAGCCCACGCCTATGCTGCTGCCAACCTCCACAGAAAGCCACCCATTGCCGAAGAAGATCACCCCTCAAACTCTCAAACGGAGAGGAGCGCTCGAGTGACAACCGGACAGAACTGGATCGCCAACGACACCCAAATCTCCACCAATCTGAACCAGAGTACACCCCTCAAGCTCCTACTCGCAAAAGCGCTCGAATGAAATTCCTGGACAACCGCAGACTCACCACAAAACAACTCCCTCGCAGCACCAAAGATCACACCTAGGTGGGGAAAAATAGGGGACTCAAGTTTATTGAGAGAAAAGGTTAACAGGCAAACGCCGAGACAAGCTATTCCAGCCGACCGCCATTGCCAAAGGCGGCCGGCCGGCCCAAAAAAGAGGCCGGGGAAGGAGGTTTTGTTTGAGAGAGAGAGAGAGGTTTTTTAGAGAGAAAAAAGTCACACTATAGCTTAGAGAGAAAAATATATGCACACACTTATAATAAACTATAACAAACATACTCAACATATTAGTTAAAATACTGAACATAAATTTAAATTTAAATTTAAAGTAAAAATGATCCAATTAAAAGAAGTGAACCATCTAGAATTGAACATAAACCTCTCAGTCACTTTCAAGATAGTGAAAAAATATTTTGTTCTTCAATTTCAATTCAATTTTTGGAAGTGTGTTATCAGTTCACCTACAATTTTCTCTATTTATTTATTTTGTTATTGTATATATATAATGGCTTATTTCAAGTCATATTAGTTTTTCTTTTAAGCCGACTCCTAATTGTTTGGAATAGTGTATTTGGAAACTTATAATGTTATTTAAAATCAAAATTTTTGCTACTCCAACATGATCACTTGCTCACTAATAGTCTATTAGATAGATAGTTTGCGAGGGCCTTTTATGTGCCAGGGCCAGAGGGATACTTCAACTCATTGTAGAAACTGATTACATTATGGTTTTTAATGCTTTTCATAGGAAGTAGGTTCATCATTGCAAGTTGAAGCAGCTTCTTCTGGACAGCCTAGTTCTAGCACAAGGGTTCGAAGCCTCATAGCTTCATTTTGTATACTAAGATGCTAATTTTATTGCATATACCTTAGCCAAATATACAGTTCAACACACATCTCTAGCTATAGAAATAAATATAACTCCTCTGTTTTTGAAGTCTTTTTTTATTGTTGGATATGTTGGTGCTTCTCGGTTCAAATATGTATCTAAACCTAAACTTTGTACTAAGTTAATACAAATATTCTTTGTATGAAGTAAATGGTTCATCTACAATAGTAAAAACATGTTTTAAACTTATTAAAATCATTTTTAAGTCATTCAAGAGCATCTGATTGAAGT
The DNA here is from genome assembly GCA_030407325.1 of Camellia japonica. Classification (NCBI taxonomy): domain Eukaryota; kingdom Viridiplantae; phylum Streptophyta; class Magnoliopsida; order Ericales; family Theaceae; genus Camellia; species Camellia japonica. The sequence continues at coordinate 63,797,255 of JAPPVO010000032.1, forward strand.
AACAAAGAGAATTCCCAACAATTCCTCATTACAACTAGGACAAACTATGTTGATATAAGGACTTCTGTTGCATATCACAAACAATTTGTCCTTTCATGTTTCAAGTTTTTTCCACTTTACTTCTAAGGCCAACTTCTGTTCAAAATTAGACAGAAAATGTTACAATAACTGTCACATAACATAAAAAATATATTATTATATTAGAATTTAAGTTTATGTTAGAAGTATAAGTCCTGTATAATAAAATATGTTTATGTCATGTAACTGATAATGTGTCATTTTCTGTTTAATTTTTAACAAAAATTAGCTTTAGTAATAAAGTGGGAAAAACTTGAAACATGAAGGGCCAAAGTAGAAAAAAAAAAAAAAAAAAAAAAAAAATCGGAAGGCCAAGTGTGGGAAAGTAGCTAAACAGAAAAGGGGCTAAGTGTAATTTACCCTTTAAAAAAAAAGGAGGAAAAAAAAAAAAAAAAGAAAAAAAGAGCAAATAATTCCCATAATCATTTGATCAATAAGACTACTAAATCAAAGGAAACACATTAGATATTACTGCCATTAATTATTTTTATACTTCAATATATAGTATTTTTCTTTATCCGAATTCAGTAGTTGAAAATTTAAACATTGCTAAAAAATCAAGATATATGTCCCTCCAAAGATAATATTTCACCTTTGCACAATTGTTTACAACAATTTATTACATAGTATTGCCAAAAGAAAAAAATTCAGGGAATTCTTATAATTGGAAAAAATTCATTGTCCACTAATCAAATCTTGTGAAAATTTTCTATAAATAATTGTGACTAAACAAATCAAACATCATTGGAAAGTAAATTATAGAATTGCGGATTTAAGAATGAAATGCAGCATATACCAAGAAAGTAGCAACAATTGAAAATGAATAAACACGTTGTTCACCTTCATAGTCAAGTAAAGCAAGGCTCTCCGTGTAAAAGAATATTTTGTAAGGCCGTCGTGGCAATTTAAGGTCCCTATGAAATTGGGTTTTAGGGTCCTAGGAAACCAAATTGCCTGCTTGTCTTTCAATAGGAATTTCACCATTCTTCATGGATCCAGAAGGAAATCCAATTGTGTGCCTTAAACTATACTGTTTAGCCCAAGAGTTCACAACACCATATTCCTTCATAACCCATATGTCCCATTTTGTTGTAGCTGGATCCTGGACAACCAAGGAAATCGAGTGTTGGAACGCCAAAATGGCAGTGTAATGTCCATCAAAAGAAGGCACGATAATTTCCCCAAATATCTCATCCGCCAATTGGAACGACATGATCACCAATTCTTCCATCTCCCTGCCTCTACATGCCATCCAATGGGGAACCCCATTAACAAAGGGACTCGGCCCCATTTGGGAATAATAATGCAGTATCCTACCCGGAAATATGTCACTAGTCCTCTTCCTCCAAGAATTTATGCTCATGGTATAAACCTTAACACTTGGGAAAAACCAGTAACAAAAACATAATTTTCTGAGCATTTGGGAAAAAACTCTCTCTTGAACTCCAACAATGTTTCGCAACAACAAAATGAATAAGAAAAATATTTTTTAGTATTAGATTGGATGATGAGTTGGGGGGTCTTATTATCATCATTGATTGAATACTCTGATTTGTGAGTGACATGAAGATGCTTGGTGATGAAGAAAGGTTCGGCTATGAAAGATTGCCATGATTTGCAAACACACCTGCATTGGCCGAGTGTTTTGAGTGGTAGTCTCCCCAGGATTTCAAGTCTGACATAATTGCGAGGTGAAAGATTGAAAAATAAAACCCCCTAGATTGTAGGGAACTAGACGGTTTGAATTCTTTAGGAGTTTGTTCGTATGTGAACAGTTCTTCCAAACATCAAAGTTGTGGTAATTTATAAATAAATAGAATTCCCTGGAAATAATCTAATGTTCGGCTTATTAAAATTGTCTTATTTTTCCATTCCCAAATAGATAAATACTATTTTTTGAGTTCACCTTAGACTCAAACTGCTGAAGAGTCCAAACTATCACGCCTACCAACGACCATTATATTTTTTTGGATTGCACCTTTCTCATATTCACATTACAATATGTAAAAACTTGAAAGGTCCATAAGGCTTATCACAGATCTCATTTCAATGATCTGAATCGTTTGTTTTGTAAGGCTCTCAATTATATCATTCATGAAAAAAAAATTAAGTTGATTCAATAATCGTAACTTTTTTATTTTATCGTGTTTGTATCTGAAAAAAGAAAATGAATGATTTATTTGCAAAAATATATTTGTCAATCATATTTTTTAAGACAAATACGATAAAATAAAAATGTTACGATTATTAGATTAAACTAATTTTTTTATGCACGATATACATTGAGGGCCTTACAAATGAACGGTTCGGATCATCAAAACGAAACTCATAGTGGGTCCCATAAGCCCTTCAAATTCTTTCATGTTGAAATGTGATGTCAATATAAGAGAAGCCCAACTTTTAAAAAGAAAAAAAAAAACAAAATACCTTCTTATACCATCATCCACAAAGTACTACGTTTTTCCCATTTCACCTTCCAAGAAACATTTCGTAGAGAAGTTAGTAAATTTTTTTAAATTTCTAACAATTTTCTTTTACCATTATACCTTCCACCTTACTTCTACCCATCCTTAGCCGACACACCCCTATTGCTCCCTTGTCATTACTTACCCCTCCATGGCCACCACCTCAAGCTAAAATTCCCATATCATATCACCCCATTTTTTTTCCATTATCGCCCATTCATTCTCACCTGCAATCACTAGTCAGCACCCTTCATCCCTAATCAATTGGAGGTGGAGAGGAAAATAAAAGGGAAAGAAAAAGGAAGGATGGCAATGGTAGGTGGCTATATCAGAAAGGAAGTGAGGGGTTATAGGCAATGAATGAAAAAGAAGAAGGGGATTGTTCTAGTGTGTTTTTAATCAAATAGAAAAGTAATTACAAATTGTACGAGCACAAAATAATCTTATCGTATAATCCTGTTGATCAAGTTTGCACTCTTCCAAACGTCATCGCTTTACTACTTGAAAACACAAACGTGAGCTAGCTGGCAAGTGTGTGCCAGAAACCCCTCCGATGCCTAAGTCAGCAAGTAGACAATAGACAATAAGCTCTGTGTATTTGAGAATAAGAATTGCAATACCTGTCCATAGGTTCTCTCATGAGCTTTTATAAATTCCACGTAGCAGTCCTGGTAGGACTCTAACTCTCCTTAGCAGAGTCCTCCCAGGAGTCTCATACCTAAGGATAATGTTTATCCTTAGAACACCCTCCTCACTGCAAGCCAAGTGAGATGGCACAAGTCTTTGCTCGACTTTCTACTACCCAACTGGACTACCTCTGCTTTGTCCGCCAATGGCTTAGCCATGTAACACGCAATACCGTAAAAGCTAACATTGCATGGCTCTCCTCCTAGCTCGGCTTTCCTCTCTGTTTGACTACCTTGCTTGGTAGTGCGGCCATAGCGTTGACCGCCACTAGGAAGTAGCCAGGTCCCGTAGCTAGGTCTCGTGGCTAGGTCCCATAGCTAGGCCTCGTAGCTAGGTCTCATAGCTCGGTCCCGTAGCTAGGTCTCGTAGCTAGGTCCCATAGCTAGGTCTCGTGGCTAAATCCCACAGCTAGGTCCCATAGTTCGATCCCAGGAGTTGTAGCTTGGTCTCGTGGCTAGGTTTCATAGCCAGGTCCCGTAGCTAGGCCCCCTAGCTGGGTCCTATGGCTAGGTCCCGTAGCTAGGTCCAAAAATATGGGCATTTACTAGTTCGGTCAAACATCTTTGACCGCCACTCTAACCTAGGTTGGCCCAATTTAGATACACAAATTACCCTCTCAATTGTCCCTTAATTCCATCTACAGCACATGATTGGGATTACTCTGTCTAGCCGAGCTACTTTGCTCCATCCAACTGAGCTCACCGTAATTGATCAATCATAGATTTCTTATAGTTAGACAATCTTATCAATCCTACTTAGCTCGGCAAATATTTTTCAAAGTTGGTCAAACCTGCCAACCTGCTTTTCCGAGCTAACCAGCTCGGCAAAGATTTCAAAAAGTTGGTCACACTTGCCAACCTTCTTTTGCTGAAATAACCATCTCAGTCAACGAGTGCAAAAAGTTGGTCACACCTGCCAACCTTCTTCGGTCGAGATAACCATCTCTGTCAAAGAGTGCAGAACGTTGGTCACATCTGCCAACCTTCTTCGGCCGAGATAGCCATCTTGGTCCAAGAGTTCAAAAAAATGTTGGTCAAACTCGTCAACCTCGCGTTGGCAGGGATAACTATCATCTCAGTTAAATAGTGCAAAAAGTTGTTGGTCAAACTTGCCAACCTTCTTTAGCCGAGATAACCATCTCGGCTAAAAATCCAAAAAATGTGTTGGTCAAACTTGCCAATCTTTATTATGTTGGGCAAAGAGTGCAGAAAATGTTTGTGGTCAAACCTGCCTACCTTCTTTAGTTTAGATACTTATCTCAGCTAAAGAGTACAAAAATGTGTTGGTCAAACCTACCAACCTTCATTGCCCCAGTTGGGCAAAGAGTGCAAAAAATTTTGTTGGTCAAACCTACCAACCTTCTTGAGGCTAGATACTCATCTCGGCTAAAAAGTGCAAAAAATTTTGTTGGTTAAACCGGCCAACCTTCTTGAGCCTAGATACTCATCTCAGCTAAAGAGTGCTAAAAAATTTGTTAGTCAAATCTGCCAACCTTTTTTAGTTTAGATACTCATCTTGGCTAAAGAGTGTAAAAATATGTTGGTCAAACCTGCCAACCTTTATTGCCCCCCAGTTAGGCAAAGAGTGCAAAAATTTTATTGGTCAAACCTGCCAACCTTCTTTAGTCCAGATACTTATCTCGGCTAAAGAGTGCAAAAATTTTGTTAGTCAAACATGCCAATCTTCTTTAGTCCAAATATTCATCTCGGCTAAAGAGTGTAAAAAAATTTGTTAGTCAAACATGCCAACCTTCTTTAACCTAGATACTTATCTCGGCTGAAGAGTGCAAAAATGTGTTGGTCAGACCTGCCAACCTTCATTGCCCCCAGTTGGGCAAAGGTTTGTTTAGAAAGAGTTCGTCAAATCTGCTAACCCCTTTTGCCCCCTGTTAGGCAAAGATTTGTGTGCAGTCGGTTCTTTTTGTCGATCGTGTTAACTTTCGCGCGAAGGCTTTTTGTTCGGTATCGCTATTGTGCCGACTCTGCCTTGGCATGCGCCCCATCTTCCTCTACTCGGATGTGTTAGTGCATTCTCTCCATCAGGGCCTCCATAGTAAGGGGCGGCGTTATTGTCATTGAATTTCTCAACTTATGACGCACTGGTTGGTAGGACAGTCATCTATTTGGTTGAAGGTCTCCCAATACCTGTTATTGTAAGATTTCAATGTTTCTTTCTCGCCCATGTCAATGGTAAGCAACTGATCTACCTCGATCGGTATCTTGGTGTTCGTTTTAAACCTGGTAACAAACGTCTCTGCAAGTTGTGCCCATGAAGCGATGCTACCTTTTGGCAACTTTTCAAACCAAGTTAACCCTAGGTTGCCCAAATTAGACAGAAACAAGATGCACATTAGAGCTTCGTTCTGCCGATGTATGGCCAAAACTTGGAGAAAGTGGCGAAAGTGCATGTAGGGGTCTGACTTCTTCTCGTAGATTGTGAACTTAGGCTGGTTGAAGCCCAAGGGTAGTGGTGCGTTCTCTATTGCCGAATGGCGAGCTTTGCAACCTTGCCAATGCCTTATCGACTAGTTCATAGGCAAGATGCAATACTAGGTGCCAGCTGTTGTACAGTCGAGATCCTCTGAGGGTCATGGGCTTGGGCGTCTTTTCTCCTTCGCACCCTTTCTTCCAGAACAGTTCACAGATCCACTGATCTGGGCAGCTCGGTGTGTCGAGAGATGGTATGGTGTGTATGTGAGGGTCGATGACTCATTCCCTCTATGTGAGACCTCTCAGTCCTCGTTTTCTCAGACCTGGAGCAACGAGTCCTGGAAGTTTTTGATCAAGTGTTGTCTGCTCCGAGGCTTCTGTTTTCAGAATACCAAGGCGTGGATGCCTGTCGTGATCTCCTGAGTGGCAAGAACGCGTTCTTCCTTCGCGGAGTTCCACCCTTGTCACGCCTTTGCCCTTTATCTGGCATTTCATGGCCTCCATGTCTGATGCCATTTGCCTTAACAATTCATCTTGCTCTCTTACGTGATTCTCTAGAACCTGAGCGTCCATCCTCCGCCCCTGTCCATCTGGGCTTTGAGAGTGACGAGGATTAAACCACGTTTTTCTCGTGTACCCCTCTGAGGGTTTCGTCGCTGAGGGTCTAAATTTTCTATGAGCGGAACAAAAGGAAAATCCTCACGCCTCATATCCCCTTCTAGAGTTTGTCCATCAACAGCAGACTGAGGTAAGTCTTCGTTATGCGCCATTGAAATCAGTTGAAGAAAAACTCAATAAAAAAGGTTTGTTCTTTGTGCTCTTTCCCACAAATGACGCCAATTGTACGAGAACAGAATAATCTTCTCATATAATCCTGTTGATCAAGTTTGCACTCGTCCAAACGTCGTAGCTTTACTACCTGAAAATACAAACGTGAGCTAGCTAGCGGGTGTGTGCCTGAAACCCCTCCAATGCCTAAGTCAGCAAGTAGATAATAGACAATAAGCTCTGTGTATTTGAGAATAAGAATTGCAATACCTGTCCATAGGTTCTCTTATGAGCTTTCATAGATCCCACACGGCACAGTACTCTCCTTAGCAGAGTCCTCCCAGGAGTTTCATACCTAAGGATAATACTTATCCTTAGAACACCCTCCTCACTACAAGCCAAGTGAGATGGCACAAGTCCTTGCTCGACTTTCTACTATCTAACCGAACTACCTCTACTTTGTCCGCCAATGGCTTAGCCATGCAATACACAACACCGTGAAAGCTAACATTGCATGGCTCTCCTCTCTGTTTGACTAACTTGCTTGGTAGCTCGGCCATAGCGTTGATTGCCACTAGGAAGTAGCCACGTCCCGTAGCTAGGTCCCATAGCTAGGCCTCGTAGCTAGGTCTCATAGCTCGGTCCCGTAGCTAGGTCCCATAGCTACGCCTCGTAACTAGGTCCCATAGCTAGGTCTCGTGGCTAAATCCCATAGATAGGTCATGTAGCTAGGTTCCATAGGTTCCATAGGTTGGTCTTGTGGCTAAATCCCATAGCTAGGTCTTGTGGCTAAATCCCATAGCTCAGTCCCGTAGCTAGGACTCGTAGCTCGGTCTCCTGTAGCTAGGTCCCGTAGCTAATTCCTATAGCTAGGTCCCGTAGCTAGGTCAAAAAATATGGGCATTTAATAGTTCGGTCAAGCATCTTTGACCGCCACTCCAACCTAGCTCGGCCTAATTTGGCTACACAAATTACCCTTTCAATACAAATATAATAAATAATACATCATAAACCTTTATACTGGTGCTATATAAACACTAAGGCCTCGTTTAAAAATAGATTATTTTAGTAACTTTTTAGCTTTTTACGAAAAGATATGTAGAAAAGTAGAGAGAGTGATATGACAACTTATAGTGACTTTTTGACTAAAATTGAAGGTTGCCAAACGAGGCCTAAGTAGTCACAAATTTTATTAATTAAAAGTAAATTAGTTTTTCTTTTAGGGGAAAACACACACACACACACAAAAATCCATTTTCATATCTTATGAATCAATTAGTCCTTCAAAAATTCTAATGAACAATTAATCCCATCCGGGTGTAAATGTCATAATTACCCCAAATTTAACACATGTGTATAGTGGGTTATGTCTATAGATTATCGAAATACTCATTTTATGAAATTACACATTTAGACAAAGCATACTAAGGACTTATTATTGTACACCTAGTTGGTATGGTTGGAGAATCCCCCATTTGAACTTATTTCCAAAAAAAAAAAAAAGGATTCAATATCAATACCCATAAGATTTGAATATCCATACACAATGATTGAGATGGAATTGGAAACAAAAATAATGATTCCATATCAAAACCCACAAGATTTCAATACACAATGATTGAGATGGAATTGGAAACAAAAATGCTTCCATATCAAAACTCACAAGATTTGAATATCCATACACACACAGATTGAGTTGGAATTGGAAACAAAAAGGATTCCATATCAAAACCGACAAGATTTGAAAATTCAAATATGACATTTTGTTTGCTGTATTATTTGCTTATTTCATCATAACTTTATTAGCTTTATTTATTCAACGTTGCTGAATTGTAGTGTGATGGCATGATAGTTTTTCGAATGTGCCTTTTTTTTTTCATGGAGATGAAATATTGTTGGCTTATTTTTCCTACGAAGGAAAATATTATAAATGCGAGCGTGCCAGCAAGGATTGAAAAATCCTTACAGATTAAATTCAAGCCAATTATTAAGCGATTGTGTTGACGGTTCTTTTGCCTCAACAAAGAGGACTTCAAAATTGCCAAAGTGTAGAGAAAAGAAAAATTAAAAGAAGAAAGGGAGATGGAGAAAGACGATTGAGTGAACAATCAAAGAAATAATTACTTACCTCTACTCCTATTCTTCGAAAAGGAAGTGCATGAAATGCTTCGAAATGAAAGTGCTGAAAATAAATGCTTCGAAATATAAATATATGTTAAACTACTCCTAACATAAGGAAAATGACAAGAAATATTGAAATCAACTGTCTTTGATTTGAGTTCTGGCTCCTTTACAATGTAGCCATTAATGGCTATTTATAGAGGAAAAAATATAGTAATAACTACTTAATAACTACCCATTTCTTCCATCTTCATTCTTGTCTTGCCATGTGTCCTTCCACTCATCCACTTTGTCCTTCATATTCTCCATCATCTCTATAACTTCTTTTAACTTCCAAATGAATAAGAGGATGCCACGTGTCCTGCAATTATATAAATAATAAAAATTGCAGATTTATGGTGCTAACAAATATATAATTTGTTAAATGTGACACAGGATGATGTAATTAATTTTGAGGGTGAACGTTCATTACGGTAATATAGGATTTTGTAGCTTCTCAAAAAAATATGTGAGATTTTATATGTGTGACATATTTTGAATTATAATTGTGTTGCAACAAAGTAGAGTTTCTAATAGTTACATTGTATAAATGTGGAATATTAGGCTCATCCAGAAGATCACATCATGCATTGAATGTGGAGTTGACCGAACATGAAATATTATGTTCATGCGGTAGATTACCTAATTTTATGTTAGATTTAGGGCCTTATAGTTTTTTTTTATATGAAATATTATGTTGAAATATTTTATGAATGTGTTTATTGAACTTTATTGTATCGTTAGGGACATGCATAATGCCCATCCCATAAATGTGTTTATTTGTTGGGTTGTGTGTATATCTTACTAAATGTGTGATTTGATTGTCGTTTTAGTTAATTAAGATTGATATGAATATTTAATTTGTTGAATGTGACGCAAAATTATGGAAATTATTTGAACATGGACGTTGGTTTGTGTATGTGTGACTAAATGTAAACATGTATGCGATGCGATTTTTTGTAAAACATTTCCATCAATTATTTGTGGGTTTGTTGAGTTGGGGTTCACTTTAGAATTCAGATGGATTTACACAATTTTACATTGGCATGTTGTTCAGGCATGGTGATTTATTGTTTTTAAATGTTGTTCACATTAATTCAATGTGGTTAGTGAAGGAATAGTGTGATTTTGTTATATTGGTGTTTATGTGGGTGGTTAGATTGTGAGTAACATCAGTTTGGTTTTGTTAATCTAAATGTGGGTAACATTTGTTTAATGTGGTTATTGGTGAACATTAGTTGAATACGAGTACCATCAATTTAATGTGGTTGTTTGAGGGATTAATGTGATTTCGATATATTGAATCTCTCAAAAATATACATTGTGTAACTTACTTTTCCAAGACATGAGATACAATAGAGAACCACAATAAAACGAAGGGTATAACCATAAATCCACATGCCAATGAATAAGTTAAATCCACCTTACTAAGATGAATTGGACTAATTGGTCTATAAAAAAATTCGTGGGACTAAACAGATCAGCATTCCTTAAAATGAGATTTGTTAGGTTTTTATTCTTGGCAATCCCGTTTGACAAAACTCCTTTCAGTTGTACTTTTATTCGCTCTTTTATTTCAGTGAAGCTATGAGTTTTTAGATGTGAATCCAACCCGAATTGTGCCTTGCAGAGAAGTTTGTGGTGCTAATTCTTTCATGATTGCCACTTCTGTATCGCCCCGAAATAATTCAATATGAACTACCCACATTAATTGACATTCACTAGACAACGACAATAATTTTTCCATCTTTACATGATCAATAATGAGTTTATACAAAAGTTTCACATGCGGATATACATTCAACGATAAAAAGACACATGAATCTATAGCATGTGAAGCACCTAGTCTCAAAACGATAAATTGCCCTTAAGGGCTTATATCTTCCAAGGTAATAGCCCGGTTATACAAAATGGTCTCTCGGACCCATACACGTTTAGCCCTTGGATTACAAAAAATTTACAACAAAAGTAAGAGAGCTATTTACTATTCACAAAATATCCATGTTCTCAATTCGGCGGGATCACCACATCTTTACCTGCACCAAAACCCATAGGGGTGAGCATAAATCCCAGTAGAAAATTCTAACAAAGTATATACAATTATGCCAAATCTCAATAAAATGCAGATGTCAATGCCATGCCATGCTCTTTTGAAGAAATTTCATTTCATGCTCTTCTTGAAGATTTCCATTTCTCAACAAAAGTGTGCAATCACAATACATTTCAAAACTTCCAATTTTAATCAATAGGGGCGGTAAATACGACACTGGTAATCCCTAGGCTGTGTCTACAAGTAGACTCTACAAGTACTACCAAATTGTTATTTTTACCGGTATTAACCGGAAGGCTCGACACCTATCCGCGCGGGTTTCTGGTCTTTCACCATGGACACTCAGGCCAACTTATCAAATTCAACTACACCCCCTATCCTGACTTACTACGTATTTACCCCATAACACATTTCCATAGTTCCTCATTACAACATAATCTTTCTCAAAGTAAATGTTTTCCAATTCTTTTCAAGATGTGCAATAATGATAATAAATCAAATGAGAACATGATGCAATATAATATTTCATAACATTTCTCCATCTCGAACATCTCTACAACAACATCAATTTACCACGTTTATCATTTCTTCTCTTTAATATTATTTCATAAATAACCATGCCATCATTTTATCGCAACAACAACTTCTCATCATGACCAAGTCTCAACAAGCTAGCCCCCTTCAAGGCTATATGAGATGTTTTCAACATTTAACTATAAGATTTAACAATGCATACATTCCATGGTGCACAACCATTTGTCACCTCACAACAACACATGTTCAAAATTTGGTAACAATTATGTTACAATAACATCGCATTCATCTTCATGACACAAAATAATAAAGGATTTCACAAGTATTTTCATGTTTTCCCAAAATCCCCAAATTCTAGGGTGTTTCCTCAAGACAATCACTTCTCATTTCTTGGTGAAAACCTCATCAAAACATCCTTCTTAGATCAACAAGATGGAACCCTCAAAGATTGACCAAAATTTTGAAAGTTTAAAGAAAAACCCTCTTTTGAAGAAAATCTCTACATTTTTGAAATCACAAAGTTGAAATCATCAAAACTAGAAGAAAACTCTTAAATCATCATCAAAATAGCAAAACTATATATATAACTCAAGAATCCCTACCTCAAAGTCTTTGAGAAGATGGAGAGAAAGAAACCCTAGCTTAGATGGATGATCCTTCAACCCACACTACACCAAGAGGAGCCCTAGTTCTTGATATTCAAGATTTAGAGGGAGATGGTGATGATCTTGGCCGAAAGATTGCAAGAATCAAAAAGTTTTAATGCTTGAGGAAGTTTTCTAGAGAGAAGGGAGAGAAAAATAAGGTTTAGAGTGAGAGGGAAATGAGCAAAATGTGTTATACATTCGGACCAAAAAGGTATAAAAAACAGAGTTTCAGACTGCCCAGTTGGCCGCACGTGCGGCACATATCCCCGCACGTGCAGCGGCCTCCACTACTCATGCGGCCGACCCCACCGCTTGAACGGCCCACCTCCACCGCTCGAGCGGCCCACTTTCTCCCGCTCGTGCGTTGATTTCAGAATGAAAAGTCCTGTGCCTCAACCCTCACCACTTGTGCGGCCACTCCCACCGCTCGTGCGGCCCAACTCCGCACATGCGGCCTAGGGCCCCGCACGTACGGCCCTGGCCCAGCAGCCCAAGTTTCCCGCTTCGTTCCCGAACACTCCGGACTCACCCGCGCACCCTCCGGAACAAGCGAAGTTCAACACCAAACAGAAAAATACTAGAACTCCAATCTAGAGAACCATCCCGGACATTTCAAATCCAACGAAGGCAAAAGGAGAACGAAGCGAAGAAAGAAAGAGAAAAGGAAAAAGAACCCAACGTCACAACTTTCGCTGACTATGAAGGGGATCAAGCTGTTGAGTGACAGCGCCCCCTTGAATATTAGGGATTATATCTGGGGCTGTTTTGTTAATTTTCTTTGATGTTTGATTGAGTATTCAACTCATGTTTTAAGAAGTATACATCAAAGGATTGTTTGTTTTATTCAATACAAAAGAGAGAGTTGTTCTTCAGTGGTTTCTGGAGAATTCAAGCCTGAAGCTTCGGTGGATTCTGGAGTAGCTCATCGTCGTGATTCGACATCGACATTGTAGAATCAACGTTGGGCAAGACAATTCCGAGGTGAAGACGGGGTTGGAAGAGGCACATAGGGTCGGTTCAATTCGGGCATGGATTCACTAGGTAATTGAGAGTACACTTGTGTAATTCCTTTATATCTTCTTAGTGGATTGTTTTGTGGCTTTTGCCCATGGTTTTTTTTATCACAATTGGAGGCGCTCCAATTGTGGTTTTTTCACATAAAATCGTTGTGTCGATTTGTCTTGTTTGTTTGATTGGGTTTGTTATTTACTGCTTAAAATTGATACATAATCACAAATCAATATCTAGGGGATTTCTAGATTTTTCAATTGGTATCAGAGCAGGTAGCTTTATTTTAAAAAAAAAAAATCTTTTAGAGCGAGATCTTGTTTGATTTGTGATAATAGATTCAATTCGTGAGGGAAATTCTATGGTTCGACCACTCCTACTTGACGGATCCAATTACTCTTTTTGGAAAGCTCGGATGAGATCATTTTTAAAATCTATTGATGAAAAAGTTTGGCAATCTGTCATGTATGGGTGGACCGAACCGACGATTACTGTTGATGGAGTAACCTTCCCAAACCAATTGATAAGTGAGACACAATTGATTACCAAAATAGTAGCTAGAATAGTAGAGCTATCAATTCTCTCTTTTGTGTTGTCACACCTGAAGAGTTTAGTCGTATTTGCAATTATGAAGTCGCAAAAGAGGCTTAGGATATCTTACAAACTATTCATGAGGGCACGCCTTCGGTTAAACGCTCAAAACTTCAAAGGCTCACATCTAGTTTCGAAAACCTTTCAATGAAAAATAGTGAGACCTTTGATGAATTTTATGCGAAGTTGAGTGACATTGTAAATTCCAGCTTCAATTTAGGTGAAAAAAATACCGGAATCCAAGGTTGTGGGAAAAATTTTGAGATCCTTTCCCGATCAGTTCTAACCAAAAGTTATGGCTATTGAGGAGGCTTAAGATATTGACAACCTCAAGCTGGATTATTTGGTTGGAAATCTCCAAACTTATGAGGCATATAGAAATTTCAAAAAGAAACAAAAAGAAACAAAAAGATGATATTGATTTTAGTAGTGCTCATACAGTTGGAAAGGATTCTGATGAGGATTGTGAGATTGATTCCAAGATTATGGATGCTTTCGTAAAACAATTTAAAAAATCTTTTTTGAAAAAGAATCCTATTCTTTTGGAATCAACTCATAAATCTAAAGGCAAAGATAAATTCAAAACTAATTCTATAACCCAGAAGAAGAAAGGAAAAATACAAGGGAACTCTGAAAGAGTCCAATGCTATGAATGCCAAGGATTTGGCCACTTTGCTCACGAATGCCCTACTCGTTTGAGAAAGAAGAAAGCCTTCGCTATCACCTGGTATGATGAATCAAAAACTGATAAAGATGAAAGTGATAGCGAAGATCAAGGCGAAGAGGGACATGAACAATTCCTTGCTTTCATGGCGGCTTCCGAAACTGAAGGACGAATAGAGTATCCAAAGAGGCCGGTTGAGAATGCCAATGATGATGAATCCTTGGAGAGTGATGATGAAGAGCTTGAGCAAGCTTATGAAAAGTTGTATAAGGAATCTCTTAACTTATCCAAATTGAATGACAAACTCACCTCGAAACTCAAAGCATATGAAAGTGAGAATGTCAAATTAAAGAAGGGGGTTTCCGAGGTTAGGAATGATGCCATTAAGATTTCTAGTGATCGACAAGCTCTTTGTGCAAAACTCTTGACTTGTGAGACAGAGAGGAATGAGCTACCGCAAATCTATGCCACATATGAAGAAAAGATTGAATCTCTCAAGATGTCTCAAGTTGCTTTGGAAGAACTAATCATCAAGAAAGAGAAAGAGCTCAAGTGTGCTATGACAACCATTGGTCTTTGGAACAAAGGATCAAAGACTTTGGACAATATCATTGGGTCTCAACAAATTTGTTCTGACAAGAGTGGCATTGGCTTTGGTGGTAAGAAAGAGTAAAAACAGAGTGCATCCACATCTCATGATACAAGAACTCAAGGGTAAGGGGAGCATAAGATTCAACGAGAGGAAAGACTTCTCAATCTTCCTAGAGTTGGTAAGGTTAAGGAAAAGAAGGTACACCCTGTTCACCCTGTTTTTATTTGTCATCATTGTGGTATGTATGGTCATATTCGCCCAATTTGTTATGAGTTGCATGGAAGAGTGTCTCATAGAGATAGAAGAAATTTCAACATCTCGTGGGGTAGGAGACACTTCATTGGTGGTAATGAGGTTAAGGGTCATATTAGACCTCATTATTCTGATTTGCTTGAGACCAAACATGAAGTGAGTTTGCATTTGTTTAGACCTTGGAGTAAGAGGTTGGAAACCAAGTCGAGACGGGTTCCCATTGAAAGGGAAGGGAACCACAACGTCAAGACACCACTCAAGAACTGCAATTCTCACAACCTTGTTCATACTAAAGCGATTTGGGTGAGAAAACTTGACTTGTGTTAATTTGTTTATTCGTTTTAATGTTTGGGTTATGTGTGTTTTTTTTTCTTTTTGAGTCATTTAATATGTGCCTATTCATTTTCTGTCTTGCTGTGTTTAAAAAAAAAAAAAAAAAATGTGTGCTTGTTCATTTTTTGTCTTGCTTTATTTTAGAAAGAAAAAAAATCCAAAAGATTTTCTTAGTATGGTTTTGCAAGCTTGAAATTTTTGAGAAGTTCTTGTGGCGTATTGGAATTGATGAGGATAGCCATTAGATGTTAATATGTGTGTGCTTTCTGTGGCCATTACTCATTTCGGAGTGTGTGTTCTTTGATTAGTACGTCTCATTTTGTACACACTCTTGGATTAGCAAATATTGGAATCTTCTGCCTTTGTGATCTTTTTTCTCTTTGGACTTCTGGCGTTGTATCTTTTGCTTTTTAGAGGAATTGACCTATACTAGCATATCATGGGTGATGTTGAGTCTCTTAACCACTTTCCATCTTTTTACACCTCCACGGTTTTCCCCTCAATTCTTTGTAGTCCAACCATGAGGAAAAGGCTCCCTCAGAGTCACTAACTAGGCTATCCTTTTTGCATCCATGCTTCTCTAGTTCGGTTTCCATACTTTTGAGTGTGTCAGCCGCCAATGAGTGTGCAAAAGAAAGAAAAAAATGTGCACAATAAAGAAAAGAAAAAAAAATGTGCAAAAGAAAGAAAAGAAAAAAAAAAAGTGAAAATAAAGGAAAGAAAAAGATTCATTGATTGAGGGGGTGCCTCCGCTTTACTCACCAAACACCCCTTGATTCCTAGTGGTTTGACTTTCCTTTGTTGTGCTTAGATTCTCTTGCCGGAGGTCTAGCTTTCTGATCACTACTAGGATTTGAATCTTGTGTTTGTCGAACTCCAAGAGTCACACACACACACTTTTATCATGGGATCTATGCTTTTCACATAATGCATCACTTTCTTTTATGAGGAATCTTCTAGAGGCTATGCACATTGTGTTTTCATGTAATTGTGTTTCTTGGATAATCTTGTATGTTTTAAGGTACAAATTTGAAATTCCTTGCTTGCTATGCCATATTATTTTTCTTCATGTTCATTGTTTCCAGTACTGTGTTTGTGGTTGCTTTTAGTGAGGGAGAGTTTGGTTTATCATTGCAAGAGTTTGTTCATATGAACACTTTGATTTGTTTAGTAAGGGAGATTGACTTTAGTCATTTTGCTGTTGCTATGCTTTGCTTCTTTATTGTTTCTTTCTTACATGCTTCTAATACTTACATCATCATATCATTGCTTGTGTGTTTTATGATGTTGCTTTAATTGATTGAGCTTCCTTTGACAATTCATGACAAAAGGGGGATAAGATTGTGTCTTAGGATTTCATTTTATTCATGCTATATGTTCTTAAAATCTCCAATTGAAATCTATTCATATTTTCATCTTATGCTTCAAGATAATCTTGTCATATGTCTATTGCTTTTCATATACTCTTGTGACACTAATAGTTGTTTTGGAGATTGTGGCACTAATAGCCGTTTTGCAAATCATGACCTTGAGAAAGAAGTTTGCGTTTATTGGCTGTAATGGGTTGGGGTGATTAGCATTTTATTTGTTAGGTGTGTTTTGTCACGGCATTGCCAAAGGGGGAGATTGTTAGGTTTTTATTCTTGGCAATCCCGTTTGACAAAACTCCTTTCAGTTGTACTTTTATTCGCTCTTTTATTTCAGTGAGGCTATGAGTTTTTAGATGCAAATCGAACCCGAATTGTGCCTTGTAGAGAAGTTTGTGGTGCTAATTCTTTCATGATTGCCACTTCGCTGACTATGACGGGGATCGAGCTGCCCGGTTAGCTTGCGGGGGTCCAAGGGACAGAGCCCCTCGGCAGGTTCAGGGTAGTGCCACGGCGGGGTTGAGGGGCAGTGCCCCCGAAGCCAGAAGCAAAATTGGTGGCTCGAGCGAAGATGCAAACTGAGAAGATGCTTTTCTCGCTCGAGCCACACTTTGGCGGCTCGAGCGAAGACACTCGGAAAAAAACGCGTTTTAGTCTCTTCGCTCAAGTGAGAACCTTCGCTCGAGCGACCATCGCGGACCAGTTTGTTATGAATATGCTATTCAGTCAGATTTTAGGGTTGCACTTCCAGACCTTCTTCTTGGATATTAGGGTTTATATCTGAGGCTATTTTGCTAGTTTTCTTTGATGTTTGATTGAGTATTCAACTCATGGTTTAAGAAGTATACATCAAAGGATTGTTTGTTTTATTCAATAAAAAAGAGAGAGTTGTTCTTCGGTGGATTCTGGAGAATTCGAGCCTGAAGCTTCAGTGGATTTTAGAGTGGCTCATCGTCGTGATTCAACATCGACGTTGTGGAATCAACGTTGGGCAAGACAATTTCGAGGTGAAGACGGGGTTGGAAGAGGCACATAGGGGTCGGTTCAATTCGAGCGTGGATTCGCTAGGTAATTGAGAGTACACTTATGTAATTCCTTTATATCTTCTTAGTGGATTGTTTTGTGATTTTTTCCCGTGGTTTTTTTTTTATCACAATTGGAGGCGCTCCAATTGTGGTTTTTCTACGTAAAATCGTTGTGTCGATTTGTCTTATTTGTTTGATTGGGTTTGTTATTTACTGCTTAAAATTGATACATAATCACAAATCAATATCTAGGGGATTTCTAGATTTTTCAGGATTTATGAGTAAAATTTTCTTTGTTTATATTAAAAGCAAATTAATTGATAGTGCCTATATTTGAATTATTATTTTTTATTCTTTAACTTGAGAAAAAATTGAGACCAATTTAGAATATCGATTCAATGTTTAAAAAACACCATTAATTGTTACTAAAGATAATTTACTTATTTTTTTTTGGTGACTAAATTTTTTTTAGTCGTCAAAAGTTGTAGAATAGGTGACTAAAAATTATATTGGTCGCCGTTGGATATGGTTTTTAGCTACTATTTTTTTTAGTAGCTGTATTTTAATTATTGGCGATTAAAAAAAATTAGACACAAAATATGTCACAATAGGCGACTAAAAATTGTTTTAGTTGGCATTAGATCATGTTTTAGGCTACTAAAATTTTTGTTAGTCGTGATATACCAGTTTTTGGCTACTAAAATAAATTTAGCCGCCAAAAAGCTAGCATAATGTTTGCTATTAAACTTTGGTGACCAAAGTTTTGGTCCGCAAATATGCATTTTTGGTGACTAAATAATTTTTAGTCACTGTAAGGTAATTTTTGCCTACTAAATAATTTAGTCACTAAATAAAAAGTATAAATTTTACTTTTATCTTTGGTGACAAAAAATTTGGTCAGTGAATATTTCTTTTCGGTGACCAAAATACCTTTAGTCGCTGTTAGTTAAATGTTTGGCTACTAAATACATTAGTCATTGTAAATTAGCCTTTGGCGACAAATAACAAGCTTAGTCGCTAAAGGTATATAAAATTTTAGAGGGAAACTTTAAATGTTGGTGCCCAATTCTTCTCAATATTTTTGAACAGGGGTTCTTCTCTTCTCTCTCTCTCTCTCTCTCTCTCTCTCTCCCACTTCCTTTATTTCTCCATCAGTGTCTACACTACCTATACACAAACAAAAGTCTACCGTCACTTGCTCTCCCTGTTCTCACAAACTCACCATCCCTGCTAACAGCCACCGTCGCTAACCATTGCGACTCTCGCTACTGTTGGTCACCATCGCGGCTCCCCCTTCTCATCCACATTCAGGTTTTTCTCTCTCTATCCCTCTCTCTCTCTCTTTCTCTCTCCCCCTTCCCTCACCATCGCAGATCTAGGGTTTGATTTTATTTTTGATGTTGTAGGGTTTTGATAAAATCATTTTAGGGTTTTACTCTTTTTCTACATTTAAAGCAGATATGAGCTCCAAGTGGTAAATTCGATCATTGTGTACATTATGACTCATGATCTGTATTATGCTTCATTGTTCCATACAATAAATAAAATGGGGAGTACAATTCCGATTTGATTATGGGATATATTTAGAAGTTCTGTTAAATGCCAATCAGGCACTTCGCTCTCTCTCTCTCTCTCTCTCTCTCTCTCTCTCTCTCTCTCTCTCTCTCTGTGTGTACTCTGCTCTTCTGAGATCTAATTTGCCTTAAAATATTGCTTGTCAATGGTGATTTGATACATACTATATATATATATATATCTGTAGTTCGGTGGTTACACTGGCTCTGAAGATATACATAAACTCGTAATCACAAGCCCCTAATTTTTTCTCCTTCTGTTGATCAATCTCAAACTGTAAGTCTCTCCAATCTCTCCATATATTCATTCATTTAGGGATCAGATCTAGTACTTTGAATGAATGGATGAAATGTACTGATTTTAATTTGTTTTTCTTCATTGTCTGGTTTTAATTTGAAAAATTGAGTTCGTTTCACTTTCGAATTCGTGCTCTTCTCGAGCATATCTAAAACAAGTTATGAAGTTTTTTTGTAATTTATTTCAGATTTTCTTTTGTAAATTTCTTTTTTTATTTGCTGTGAAATTTAGGCTTTTTTTTTTTTGGATTGTTGCTAGATTGAAATAAAGGTGTTGTGATTGGAGAAAAGAAAGAGAGACTGAGAGCAAGTGGTTTCAGCTCGGGACCGTTGGCACGCTGAGTCTATCAGTGGTTTCGTCAGTTTCAATTGTGATCTGCAATAAGGCCCTTATTACCACATTAGGTTTTAATTTTGGTGAGTTGCTTACAATCAATTGCTTACATTATGTTTTCTATATATTTTTCTTTATTGTATTTACTATAAATTCAATGAAGTGCACCATATGAGCACTATATATTCCAAAGCTATAACTGAACCATTCAGTGGGGGAGCTATGTAACCAATATATGAAGTACATGCAAAAATTCTCAAACAAAGGGTTCAATCTTGCTATTGACCAATACCACAAAAAGAAAAATAAAAAAATAAAAAAAAAGGGAGGTGGGGGGGAATTAGTGAAAAGTCCAAGTGAAAATTAGGGAAAATTAGAAGACTAGGAGATGAATTCCCATTTTTTAATTTTAACAATTTGTAATGAATATTTTACCCTTAATTTAAAATGATATTTATATCATTGTATTTATTGTATACCGGTGTTATTAAAGGCACGCCTAGGATTTTTTTTTTTTTGACACAAGTGGACATTAGTTAGTAATATTAGTTGTCAGCTTTGGGTGATTTCAGCAGTTCCATTTTATTGTGCAACATTGGAGCAGTAAGTGGTCCAACTAATACTATTTCATTACATTTTGGCTTATCACAAACTTTGATGATTCATTCTTGCATATAAGTCATTTTATTACCCCTCCATTTCTAAAGGAATTGCAAAGGAATATGGATTTTGTCTAATTGTCAGTTTTCAAATGACTCCTTAATACATGAAAAGGTGAACATGTTTGTAACATAAATAAGGTAATGTATTGTGTGCAATGCCTCTTTAGGGGGCTATAAATGATTTGGTTTAGCAGTTATGTTCTGAAGGCCTAAATTTGAATTCCTTCAATGGAACCCATTTAGATTGTTCTAGTATTTGAAGGAACCTATGTAGATTGTTCTAGAATTTGATGATGTAAAATTTGCTTTCTGGCATTGATGTTGTTGTTTTTTATTCAACTTATGATTATAACATTTTACTTTCAGTTTATTGATGGGAAGCCATTTATTTTATTGTTATTAATATTTTTCTCATTGTGTAGCTATTTCACCAATACCCTTATTCTGCCTGCAATAAATGAGCCTATAGAGGGTCTGATGCTAATATATGTGGTCCATTTCTTTATAGCTATAGTTGGTATGACCCTTTTGTATATATATACATTGATAAGTAGCCCTTTTACATATTTAAGGCACTCTTTATAGACATAAATATTTTAACCAATTAATAGGTTTCAAAAAAACTCATTCATTGATTAGGTTTTTATTCTTTTAGTTGTGTTTCACTAAAATATTAATTTTGTCTCTTTTTCAGGTGCTGAGTGGTGCTCTCAACAATTTGGAAAGTCTCTGCCATTTTTGAGTTAGGTTCCAGTGATAAATGGTATGACTCATGGATAGAACAGGATGTCTAGAAAGACATAGGCAACTAAAAATTTACTCATGGATAGAACAAAGTATTTTTAAGTTTGCTTTATATGGAGGGAAGTGTTCATGATTTGTCAAATCATATTACTTAAGAATTCCTTTGAAACGAATAACTCAACCAATTAAATTTTGTACGTCTGATTTAAACTAGAATAAAGGAATAATGGGCTTTCATACTAGAATGGGCTTTCACATGCAAATGAATTTGAATATGAACAAATCATATATTTACATATTTTCTTGATGCTTGCAATCCAACAGTTTACACTTCCCTTGTAATTTTTTCTATTCAAATTAACATATTGAGTTGTGATATTCTTAGTTGGTGAATTATTTGGTCATGAACGGAAGATGCAGACTTGGGCTGGCCTGAAGATTGTCAGGTAACATTTATGTATAGTAGCACATATATTTGATATGAAATGATTTTCTTAGTTTTTAACAGATGATATAATTTCAGAGGCTTATTGAGGTATTTCAATAATCTTTTTAGTTACACTTCTTTGTTGTCATTTGGAATAGCAACTCATAGATGCAAGCTTATATGCATTACTTGGGAAAAGGACTGCAACAGATGATGAAAAGCCTATTAAAAAGAAGAAGGAAAAGCCTGTTAAGGTTGAGGTGGGCACGGTTGCATGCCTCTTTGTTGCCCACATATATTACTTATCAGTGATTTAAAGTTTTCTCACATCTTTTGATCTATTTTCATATATCTAGGAATGTACTACTGCTGTGGATACTCTGCCAAAACCATCTCAAGAAGAACTCAATCCCTTGACAAAAGTAGAAGATAATTATGTTTGGTGTAAAATTTGTAAGGCTTTAGGACACCAAATTAAATTTGGTGTTTGCTTGATTAGGTAGTATAGGTATATTTTTTCCACACAAACAGAACCTACTGATTATCTGCCTAAGATTATGCACAATATCATTAACTAGGTAATGGAGTCCAATGTTAAGTTATTTTTGTTATTTTCCTTTCTGCCCCCTTGTATCATTCTTCATAGTTGAATTTAAAAAAAATAATTTAAATAAAAACTAGTTTAGATTTTCTTTTTCTTTTTTCATTTTTTTTGGGTGCAATCTAGTGTAGACTTTCATCTACAATATATTCTGATCTTAGGCAAATTCGATGAGGGTTTAATGTCACATGAAGTTTTATCTGCTTATTTTGCATTATGCAGGCTGTGATGAGGATACAATTCCCTAATAATTGCACATTAGAGGGCACTTTTTATCCATCAGAGACAATCCAGAGCTTAAATGATCTTCAGACACAATCCCACACATGTAAGGCCTTTTGGTGTTTCACTGCTAGTTGTTGGCCAACCATATCAGGTATGTCATTTGGGTCCTCATTCGGTATTGACCTTAATTGTGTTGGATTTCAGTTTGTGTTTTTGTTTTTTTATCCATATTACTCCTCCATCTGACCCAATGTGCTTGTGTGCCTTGTTCAATGATATGTTGTTTTAGACTCAATCCCTATTTTGTGTAACATCTTTAGCTGAAGCTATTACTTTTGTACTCTTTATCTACTACTTAGAAGATTCATGGAATATATTCACTTTGTGGCCTAAACATTAGTAAAATGATTTGATCACGTTGATAAATCCCTAGCCAATACCTTAGCCAACAAACCATTATCTCCAAGAAAGCAAGTCAAAGAAAATAACAAGCAAAGAAAATAAAAGTATAAAAAGAGAGCTTAATGACTTGAAAATGCAATTCAATTTCCTTCCAACTTGTTTTGAGACTAGGACCTATATACATTCATTTAAGTTAATTGACAAAAAATTTAAAATAATCAAACTTAAATAAATGCCCTTTTACCTATACAGAGCACATTCAGTTTTAGTTGATGAAAGACTACTAATATAATGTGCTATCATAAAACAAGAAGACAAAGAAGGAAGCCACTAAATTGACTTGCAGTGAAAGTTGCCTAAAATTAAAAGACATTGCACCATGATAGAGGCTCCGGAATTTATTTGATATAGTTTCTCAGAATACATAATAAATTCTAATGAATGCCTAACTTTTATGTTGAGACACAAATAGGACCTGTGGGGACAGACGGGATGTAATTAGCGCACTTAGGTTGGAAGTTGGACTCAAGAACGCCTTAAACTTAGTTGAAAAATGCCGTTCAAAGGGGTAAAAATATAAAACTGCCCTTGAACCACTCTATGAATGTCACCGGTAGCTTCCTTGTGACAAATAGGACCTATGGGGACAGACGGGATGTAATTAGCACATGTAGGTTGGAAGTTGGAGTTAAAAATGCCTTAAACTTAGTCGAAAAAGGCCGTTGGGGGGGCAAAAATATAAAACAGCCCCTGAACCACTCTATGGATGTCATCGGTAGCTTCCTCATGACAAATAGGACCTATGGGGATAGACAGGATGTAATTAGCACATGTAGGTTGGGAGTTGGACTCAAAAACGCCTTTGTCCCACACTCCACTTTTCTCCATTTTCAACCACTATGAGAATCATATTTAATTGTTTTTCGCTAGCAAAGATTTTCAGTTGAACCATGGATAATAGTATTAAAAGATGAATCTAACATATAGATTCTAGCTTCACTTCATTTACATGCACCAGACCAAAGCAATCATTCAAAGAAAACTTGGAAAGCCTTCTTTTAAGCACAAAAGTTCATAAAATATAGATGTTGATTTAGAGTTGATTTTGTGCTGTCCCTACTCTGCATTTTATTATGTATTACAGGAATTGCTTTCTTCTCTTGGTGATACTTGTTTGGGATTAATCTAAGATAAAGACAGTTTGGAATACGAAGCATTGTTAATCTATTGAGTTTCTTTAATGTTTTATTATCTTTTTCTTCATTCAAATGTCCCTCACAGGCTGTGATAATGTCATTAAATTCAGTCTAGCTGCTAGTGCATTATATTTTTCATTAGCAATCAAATGCCTTCTACATATTGAGAGGAACAAATTTGTAATTGACTGTGGTCATAGAGACTATTGATTTTACTTCCTCTGCCATGCCTTTATTATAGTGTTGTTGTACTAAAAGTTTTTCTCTGATAATTGTAGCATCTTCTTGCAGTCGACCCTATTTGTTGGGACTTAAGGCTTGGTTTGGTTTAATTGTAGCATCTTCTTGTAGCTGCTTATGTTATATGTGTGGGGCTAGTTTGCTTTCCTATAGGAGTAGGAAATATGTATTTGTATCTGTATTTTTTTATATTTTGGCTTGATAAGATGTCTCTGTATTTGTATTTATGTGTCTCTGAGGGTACTTTGAGGCTTAAGCTATATTTCTTTTGTCCCCTTGTAGGTCGAACTTACTCAGAATGGGTAATAGACGGAGAGTATGATTGGCCTCCTAAATTCTGCATATGTCATGCTATGATTCAAGAGGGGACCGATCCTCAACCTACTTGATTGGGTTGCTTGCGTATGTGATCATATTGCATATTGTCAACTTCATACATGCAATTTTTTTCTTTACATGTAAGCTGGCTGAACTTATACTGAATAACTTCTTTCCTCTTATTTGTTTTGTATGACACTATTATTGTAAGTTGGAATATACTTGGTTTGTATGCAATGTTGACATTAAAAGTTATTCTCTTGTTTGGATGGTTGTAAGTGAAATAGATGCATATTGTGGAATGCATGATAATATATATGTATTGTTTTATTTGTATATATGTTACAGGTTGCATGGGATATATATAGGTTGTGGACAAAATTAATTAAAATAAAATAAAAAACATAAAATGATGTTTTTGACGACTAAACAATTGGTAGCCAAAAATGGTGTTAAATATTTTTAGCGACTAAATAGTTAGTAGCTAAAAAAGAATTAAATGGAAACAAATCTTTTGGCAACTAAATATTTAGTAGCCATTTAAAAAAGACTTTAGGTGACTAATGATTTAGTAGCCAAAAATTTTTTTTTTAAAAAAGGGAAAAAAACTTTTGGCGACTAAATATTTAGTTGCCAAAACATAAAAATCATATGATAGGCGACTAAAATTTTAGTAGCTAAATAAAAAAATTAGACTTTAGACGACTAAACTATTTAGTAGCTAAACAACAAATTGGACTTTCGGCGACTAAACATTTAGTAGCTAAAAAAAGTTAGATGAACCAAAAAAGAAAATTTGCGACTAAAACTTTGGGTTCCCTAGATACCTCAAGTTTTGGCGTCAAAAATTTTAGTAGCTGAAAATGTGATGTTAAATTAAATTTAAAGCTTTTGGCGACTAATAAATTAGTCGCCAATTTATCCTAATCAGCGACTAAAGATTATTTTTGTCGCCAATACATTTACTTTTGGCGACTAAAGATTTTTTAGTCGCCAATACCTTCCCTGACAATCTTCCCGCGACAAATCCGGCGACCAAAATATTTAGTCGAGAAAGTTTTTTGACAACTAAAATCATAGGAAAAAGTGAGATTACGTGCTCCTTCCTTGACCTCTGTAAGAAAAATCAAAAGTCAGTGATCATCCCCGACCTAAGTAGATCGAGAGGACTCTTTTATAATCAAGTCAGTATACTGATCGATCATGATATGAAATTAGTAGTTAGTGTATTTAATGGGTTTCTTTGGGTTACCTTGGTTTGTTCTTGGTGTTTTACATGCTTCTTTTTTTATAACTTTTTGGCTTTCATCTTGGTTGTACGTTCTTCTTTTGATCGGAGGGCCCTGCTTTTATCATAGGCCAGTTGAGCTAGTTGTCCACTTGCTTGCTGCTGCTGATTGTTGGATTCAAACCTATTGGATAGCTGGAATGTTTGTCAGGCGTTAGTGGCCAACTTGCTCTTCATTGTGATGTTTGGATGGGTTAGATCGGACGACTCTCCCTTTCACTAGCCCCAATTTATGTCTCAGTGCACCTGACAATTATTCTCATCCGTTTGAGTAGGTTTTGATCTAGAAGTCCTCTCTATTTCAAGAGTAATGCTAGAGGTCCAAGGTGTTCTACCAAATATCTCACATAGGTGTGGGACCTACACCATGTGGGTCCTACTATGAAGCACGGGCACGGGTACGGGTACGGGTACGGGTATGAGTACTGGTACTAGTACAGGTACAATATGGGTACGTCGATACGATAAAATCCAAAAAAGGTAGGGTACGAGTACTGCTTGGTATGGTTGTAAAAAAAAATACTTATTTTTAATTTAGAGTAATGCAAAAATTAATTAAATGGTTTAATTTGTTAAGATACAACCTATAATTAACATATAATGCCAAAAGTAAAGGTATAAATCAAAATTAAATGTCAATATATTAAATAACTTACAAACCATAGTTTAATTTTAAAATCATGCTAAGTATGAAACTAGAAATAAAAAAGAAGTCTACTGAAAGGAGTTTTATCTTTGTAGTAGAAGAAAATATTGTTTTCAACTGAGATACGGTACGGCTTGAGAATATACTAGGTACATCTGGGTACGCCAAAAATTAAGAAGAAAAAATTTGGGTACGTGTTTTGTGTATCCGGTACGTATGTAAAAGTACCATACGCCGGTAAGTACCCGGTACAGGTACGGCATATTTTTCGAATTACCCAATCTTCATAGGGGTCCTACATTTGTGAGACATTTGGTATAAATTTTGATAAATTTTTTAAAATCTCTAACATTTTTGTTATTCCAAAGATCTACCTTTCAGAAGGATATCTTTCTCCTTAATTATCTCTATGCGCTTGAGTTGGATCTCATTTAAGTTGATATTTCTTTTAGGCCTAATACGTTTTTGGGCTTTTACCTTCTTTGAACTTAAATGTCCTTAAATGTCTAGGTGGGGCTTGTGGCTTTGTTTGGTGAAGCTTTCGAAAGTTGATTCCACCCCTTAGTTTGAGTGTGGTGTTTGGTTAGATTTTTTAAAAATTAATTCAATACCCACTTTGAAAACACGTCTACTCTTTCATCCTCCCGGACGTCCAGAATAGTGTTTTTTTTTTTTTTGGCACTTGTTATTTTTATATTTTAAATAAAAAATATTTTTAGATTTTTTTAAATTTTTTTTATGAGTTTTGAATAGAATTTTTGGTTATGTGTTTGGTTATAAGTTATAAGTTTTTGAATCAAATATCACATGTCACATCAAAAATTTCAAACTCAATTCAAAACTCATAACCAAACAAATTTTCCACACTCAAATCATAATTTCAAAACTCACAAACTCAAAATACAACTCTATTCTCTAATCATAATTCTAAAACTCTACCAAACACTATCATATTTTTTTCCTCCGCATTAATTATAGTATTTATTTTATAAAAAAAGAATTTAAAATATTTGTTTTGGCGTTATTGCAGTGTCTTTACCAATGATAACAAAACAAGTTTTCCCTCTCTTTTTTTGTTTGTTTGTTTTTTTTTCCCCTCTATCTTTCTATTTTCCTTGAAACCAAACCCAATCTATATTTAGGGTTTTATAAATCACACGCATCTGGTGCAACGTTTTAGAGGTTTTAAGGAGAGAACATCCATACTCTGGTCTCTCCTCTGAAACTTAGATCAAAGAACAATAACAGCAAGAACAAATGCCAGATCACATTCCTCAAGAGGTATGGATCGATATCCTCACGAGACTCCCAATCGAAACTCTCATTCGATGCATCAGCATATCCAAATCATGGTACTCTCTCATCACTACCCCTACTTTCATTTCCTAACACCTCAATCGAACAACTGTTGTAAACAATGATCTCCTACTTGTTAGGAACTACTCTAACAACTCAAAGAAAGAACACTATTCATTACACTTCGATAACCACACATTCGATGCATACAAAACCCTAGATTTTCCATTCGTGACCCCGAATCACTATTTTAGGGTAATTGGGTGTTCCAATGGGTTGTTATGCTTGTCTGATGATCAATTCTGTTATAATCACACCATGATTTTGTGGAATCCATCTATTAGGAAGTATGTGAACCTTCTGTGGCCTCGTGTCATCTTTAATTCGCATGGTCCGTTTATGCATTCTATTGGGTTTGGCTTCAATGTTGCCAATAATGATTACAAAGTGGTCAGGGTTGTGCATCTCCAAGAGCCTTGGGGGTACAAGGCTCCACCCAAGGTTGAGATTTATGAGCTAAGCACAGGCTCTTGGAGAAGTGTTAATCCTATGGGCTTTCCTTATGTTGTTGGTGAACGTAGTTCGTAGGCTTTTCTCAATGGGGCTGCCCATTGGGTTGGGCATTATCCGAATAAGTTGGGTGGTGCTTCTGGTAGTTTGATTGTGTCATTTGATATAGGTAATGAGGTATTTGGTGTGATCATGGTGCCAGAGGGTTTATCTTTTCTGCCTTTACAGACCCGTGTTACTGTGTTTGAAGAATGTCTTTCTGTGATTCATTTTACTTAGTCTTTGTATGGTGATACGTGTTGCGTTTGGGTGATGAAACAATATGGTGTACCTGAATCTTGGACCAAACAAATCACTGTTGATCTTAAAGAAGGCTTGCGAGGATTGTTTGGATTCAGAAAGAACGGTGAGGCATTAATGAAGAAAATAACTTCGTATCGAGAAATTGACACTTTGGTTTCGTATGACCCCAAAAGTGAACAAGTGAAAAATCTTGGAGTCACTGGAAGTCCAATCTCATTCTATGTGGATAATTTCGTGGAGAGTCTGGTCTCACTGGACCTAGTAAATGGAGAATTTGGGAGGCATCCCAAATTGTGGATAGAAGAAGATGCTGAAGGGGAAATGGAAAATTGAGGAAGAGCATGAAGAACAGGCAAGATACATACCTCTTAAATTATTGTCCTTATATTGACATAGTCATACTCAAATGTCAAAGCTTGTCATTGCATGAATATTTCCTCAATTAAATGTTAATATGTTGCTAATTTGTTTTTACTATGAGTTGTTTCTTATTTATCATCTCTTCCAAAGGACTATTATAGTGTTAACTATGACATTATGTAAATGTCTTATATGACAAAGACATTTTTTTTCCCATGTCAGGTTGTGGTTGAGTTAGAGGATCAAACTGATGAAAGAGGCAAACTGTGAAGCCCTTCAAAGTACCATAATGCAATATTTAGCTTTTAGTTGATTACCTATCTCTCTACTTTATGGATATAATAGCTTTTTTATGTAGTTAACACCTTACCTAAGTGAAGATGTATATTCTCTAATGTACTTTTTTGAGCGATGTGGGTGATAGTTCTCCCCAAGTATCTAATTTGGAAGGAACTGATTATGTTTATCAGGTGACTTCTTTTATGCAATTCTTAACGTATCAAATTCTCTTCTATTATTATTTTTCATGCCAAATTGCTATTATATATCTTCGTGTGGGGTGCTTTGTAATTGTGAATGGAATTGACATTGACATGGTGGCACCTTTCAAGCTAAGCTTTAGGTTATCATGATCTTAAATAGAAAATCTGAGGCTGGTACGAAGGAGATTGATCTTACTTGATAGCTCCAATTTATAATATTTTTGCAATATCTATTGTCGATAGTTTCTTGGTTGACAAAATTGAGTAAAGAACAGGGGAGAAGGATTTCTGGATTTATCTACGAAGTTGCATTATTATCCAACAAATCTACCGTTATTTATATAACATATTTGGATTATTCATACATGCTAGCCTGTAAATGCTCTGTTTTTGCCTCTCTTTTCTTGTAGGAGAAGTGTTAATCTAAACGATTGCAGAGAAACACCATTTTCTTGTTACTTATATTATTTTTCTTCATTTTTCCCATTCTCTGCATCTTTATGATTTCTATATGAATAAGCACTTTATTTATGTTATTCATAACAGAAAGAGAGCATGCTCGATTAGTTACTATTCTTATGCAAGCAAATAGGGTTCTTTTTTTTTTTTTTTTTTATGTTTAATTGATTTTAGCATGAATGCATTCTTGGAACTGTCCCAAGCTAGCTGTAAATAAAACAAACTATTATGTTACTCTGTTACAAGTACCAAAACTAGCAACAAATGACAACAGATCATTTTATTTTCTTTTTTGATCCTCAATGGAACTCACATTCTCACATAAATGTAGAGTATGGAATTATGGATCATATCAACATCAATGGAATCTCACGATGTCTTAAAAAGTGATAATTGGAACCATAAGTTATCATTTCCCGTTATATTGATTTTTTCATTATTTATATTGTTATATTGCGGCTTTAATTTGTTGTGCACATATGTACGGGAAAGAAATAAACCTTCTCGTATAATCGTGTTGATCAAGTTTGCGCTGCTCCATACGACGTCGCTTTTGTCACCTAAAAATACGAACGTGAGCTGGCCGGCGGGTGTGTGCCGGAAACCTCTCCGATGCCTAAGTCAGTAAGCTTGACAAATAGACAAAAGCTCTGGGTATTCAGAAAACAAAGTTGTGTTACCTCTCCATAGGTGATGTTGGTGAGCTTTTATAGGTTTCGTGTGGCACAATCCTAGTAGGACTCTTACTCTTCCATGTAGAGTCCTCCTAGGATTCATACTCCTGAAGGATAATGCTTATCCTTCAACACCCCCTCACTGCTTAAACCAAGTGAGATGGTTTTATCACGGCCGGACTACTATCCGACCGGAATAACATTGCCACACTAGACAGGCAGAAACGACCGAACTCTCTTAGATCGGTTCTCTCCTTACAGCTTGTACCCCGGTCTCACTTACTGAGACCGAACTAAATATAACAGCTCGGACTGGTCTAACCAGAGCTAGGCTTACCGTGCGAAGTCGCCACACTTCGGCTTCGAATGGTATGACCGAGCTACCACTTCTACTCAGTCTGGTGACAAAACATTTCATTATGGACCGATCCAATGTCTGCTCGCAGCCCATCTTCCAAGCCTCTTCACTACGGCCCAAAGAATGGTCCACTACTTAGCTCGGCCCAATTTATTTGTATAAATTACCCTCTCAATTGCCCCTTAATTCCATCTGCGTAGCATGATAGGGATTATATGCCCATCAGCCGAGCTAGAATTTGTAAACCTTTCCAGCCGAGCTACAATCCTTTAGCTTTTCTAGCCAAGCTACAATCCTTTAGCTTTTCCAGCCGAGCTAAACTCAAGCCGAGCTGTGTATGTCCGGTCAAAACGTCTCTTCAGTTGCAGCATCTGAATCGTTCCCCATTCTAATGACACGTGGCAGCCTGTGATTGGCTCTTCACAGCTGTTACGCCGCCCTCGTACTTCACACTTTTTGAACAGTTCCCGCCTTTCCTCTTTCACAAAACAAAACCCCTTCGTTTTTCCAAAGATCACTCACCTTATTATTCAGTCTTTCTTCTCTCTCTTCTTGAGTTCTTACTGTTCTTCAACCTCGCATCTCTGAAGCTTGTGTTTTTGCTGCCGTTTGCTTCCATCTCGTTCTTCTTCCTCTCTACCAGGTAAGCATCATGAATCTATTTCTCTTTTCATTTTTGTTCAGTCCATTGTAGTGTGTTTGGTGTTTGTTTTTGAAAAACACCCTTTTGCTTCCATTGGTGTTTCTCCTGAAAAAACTTAGCCATAGAACACTCGAACACACATAATATCCTGTATAACACTGGCTTTGATCCACAATCACGAAGCAACCGAACTAGAAAAACTATTTTTGCTAGATAGAAGTTTAGTTAGATTATTAGCCGAACTAACACTTATGCAAATAGTTTCAATAAGCAAAACCACTTCTGATTCGCCTTAACCGAGATGAACAAACCGAACTAAGTTTGAACTTAGCATACTAGAAACTTTGACCTTCAACCGAGCTAAGTCTTCGGGGCTAGGCCAGCTTTCTCAGTTTCTAAACCGAACTCAGAAAGCTACCCCTAAAAGCTCAACCGAAGTAACAAAAACCATCGCTCAAACCGAGATAACAAACCCATACACCAACCGATCTAGCGAACCCCCTGCTCAATCCGAGCTAACAACCACCTCGTTGAAACCGAGGTAGAACCTGTAGCATCCTGCGTAGCCGAAGTAAGACTTCTTTTTTCTTGCTTATTTTGTAGCACGGTCCAATGATCTGTGCTTAACCCCTTTGTTTTCCACTTTGCAGACTTAGGTTGCCCAGGCACTGCGCTCAACTGAGCTACTGAGCACAATTTTCAAACCGAGATAATTTATTTATAACTTAAAATAAATGGGGAAATATAGGTTCTTGGTAGAAACACCAGGGGGTTTGGCCGAATTCCGCAAGGATTATAACATCCCTAACGACGTACAACTTGTCTTAGCCAACAAAGACGTTACACCATGGGGGAACGAGGGCTTTGTCCCTTTTACCCTTCTTTCAATAATCGAGACCGGACTAAGATTTCCGGTCCAACCATTAATTTGTGAGTTTCTTAGGCAAACCAGACTATGCCCAACCCAGCTCTCCACCAACTCTTACCGAATCATAATGGGAATAGCCGAGCTAAACCTCCAAACCGGTCTCAACCTTGGTTTAGCCGAAATATTACACCAATACTCCATAGGATCCAAAGAGGATGGGTGGGTATATTACTTAAGAATACGTCATGGCCGAGAGAAAATAATTAAGGATACACCGGATAAAGATTTGAACGACGACGATTTTTTCTGGGTAACTGGGAACTTTGAAGATCATGAAGCCTAGATTCCTGGCCGAAGAATAAATTGGAAAAAAGCATACCCGGTATAAATATTTCGGTTCTATTTCATGCTTCTCTTTACTTCGGTTTTCTCCTTCTGAACCAAACTAACAGTTGTCTTCTTTTGCAGATAAAGCCCATCTTCGATCAGTATACGGTTATCCGAACTTGGGTACGCTCCGCGCCGCACTACGACATAAAGAGAGAAGTTGGACCAAGCTGTTAGATTTTGAACCGACCTACAGATACAGCGGTCGCCGAAAAGCGAGAGTGACCAACTTCCTCCTTGAAGACGCCCCAGAACCGGACCCAACCTTGCCCCAAATCAACCTAGTGCCTCTCACAGCCGAACAAGAAATGGCTAAAAGGAGCAGACTGAAGGCCCTGCTGACCACAGCAAACGCAACCGATGTACCACAAACCGGCCAGACCACTAAGACCGTGGTGGCCCTCCTATCCCAACGGCCGTCGTCATCTCGCCCAAGCAAACGTGCCCGGACTAGCCAAACCGAGCAACGACTTGTGGATGAGACCGTTCTGCCACCAAGCCCTCCTCCAAGCCCCCAACAAAGCCCTCAACCGGAGAACTCCGATCGAGCTGGCTCCTCAAAATGGGTTCCCAATCTCACCTTCAACAACCGAGATATACTGGCTTCGGATTCGGTTGTCACTGAGAAGGACCACTTGATGGCTTTCAATCTACCCACGAGTGTGTGCCTTCCAAAAGACATGGAGCACCACTACAAACAACTGAATACCGAGCTGAAGTCCATCCGGTCTTCAACTAAGTCAATGATCTTGGTAAATAGCTCTCTTTTTTCTTTGTAATTTTTCCAACTTTCAGTCCGGCTAAAGGAAAAGTTACTACTCCTTTGCAGGCCATCCAGGAAAACAATGTTACACACAGGAGAGTGATGGAGCTCAGGAGAAATACCATGGAGGCCATGGCAGAGGCCGAAGCAAAAACAGCCGAACTGGAGGAGGCAAGAAAACAAATTGCCGAACTGCGATCCGAGAACGGCCGACTGACCGAACTGGTTAGTTCGGCCGAAGCCGAAAAGCAGAAGGTTGCCATTGAGGCAAATGACAAGTACCTGCGCCTGCTGGCGAAGATTGAAAAGAAGAAAGATGCCGAGATAGCCCAATTGAAGGAGGGCATGAAAAAGCCGAAAAGCGAGGCTTCAAGAAGGCAGAGGACGCCTACACCCTCCAATGTGATGCCGCCAAGGATCTTTTCTTCAATGCGGCTGGAGGAGTGCTGTGGAGCAGCTCGGTTGTACACCCGACACCGAGGTCTACAATGCTCCACAGTATTCCATTCCGGCTTCACTGGCACAGTACGCTGCCGATCTTCAGAGGCAATTTCTTGAAGGGTCTGATGATGATGATGAAGATGATGATGAGGATGAGCCAACTGATACTCCGGCCGTTAATGAGCAACCCAACGATCAAACAGTTCGGTTGGAGCCGGTAGTTGAAGACCTAACTGTTGAGCTGCTGACTGACAACATTCAGCCGATTGATACCGAGGTTCATGTTGAAACCGAGCTCCCACCTCAAACCGTGCTCCCGTCTAAAACCGGACTTCGGGCAAATGCTGATGTTGAACTAGGTGCGAAATTGATGAACTCTTCAACTGATGTTCATTTTTCTTTTCTTTTGTCTTGAATTTGTAACCGGCTGCGGCCCCTCAGTTGTATTTGTTTTTCACTTTAATGAATGAAAAAATCTCTGAGCTAAACTTTTATTCCGGTTCTGTCTGTACTTTTAAATGTATTTTCAATGCTTCCAACTATGATCTCGGTTTGAATGCTTGCTTTCTAACTGCTATTTGAATATTTCTGGGCCGATATACCGTATTCCGTTTTAAGCTATCTAGCTTACTAGCCAACCACTCTTTAGCCGATGTCCTTACTTCGGCTAAAGAGTACCCAAAGTTGGTTTAATCTAGCCAACCACCTTCTTCAGCCACCTTACTTCGGCTGAAGAGTACAAAGAGTTGGTTTCATCATCCAGCCAACCACTCTTCAGCCATAACCTTACTTCGGCTGAAGAGTACAAAGAGTTGGTTTCATCCAGCCAACCACTCTTCAGCCATAAACTTACTTGGCTGAAGAGTACAAAGAGTTGGTTTAATCCAGCCAACCACTCTTCAGCCATAAACTTACTTCGGCTGAAGAGTACAAAGAGTTGGTTTATCATCCAGCCAACCACTCTTCAGCCATAAACTTACTTCGGCTGAAGAGTACAAAGAGTTGGTTTAATCCAGCCAACCCTAAGTTGGTTTTTCCAGCAAACTAGAATATAGTTTGGTTATTCCGACCAAACGTCCTGCAGCCTGGATCCTTATCCTGGGCTTAGGAGGGGTGTTGGTTTAATCCAGCCAACCTCTAAGTTGGTTTAATCCAGCCAACCTAGAATAAATGTTTGGTTATTGTGACCAAACGTCCTGCAGCCTGGATCCTTATCCTGGGCTTAGGAGGGGTGTTGGTTTAATCCAGCCAACCTCTAAGTTGGTTTAATCCAGCCAACCTAGAATAAAATGTTTGGTTATGCCGACCAAACGTCCTGTAGCCTGGATCCTTATCCTGGGCTTAGGAAGGGTTCATAGTTGGTTTTTCCGGCCAACTATGTTTACAATGCTCCTAACTTACTAAAGTTTACTGAAAACAGTTGTGCTGAAAAGAATCGACTTGTTTTATTGAGAAAGTAAAAAATTACATATACTTAAAAGAAAAAAAGCTAAAAATAAAATAACTTGAGATTGGCTGTGTTCCGCGGCCTGGGAATTGCTTTGCCGTCCTTATCTTCCAAGTGGTATGCCCCTTTGCCTGCTAATCCGACCACTTTGTAAGGTCCTTCCCAATTAGGCCCTAACTTGCCATCTCCCGGTACCAAGGTGTTTCCCATCACCTTGCGCAGTACCCAATCGCCGATCTTGAATTGTCTTGGATGCACTGTCTTGTTATACTTTCTGGATAATTTTTGCTGGTAGGAGGCAATGTGAACTAACGCCCTGTCTTTTCTTTCTTCTGCAAGGTCAAGCTCCAATGCTATGGCTTCGCCATTTAAGTCTGGATCAAAATTCTCGCTTCAGAGTGTGGGGAGGCCAGCTTCCAGTGGGATTACTGCCTCCATACCATAGGCTAAGGAGAATGGTGTTTCTCCTGTCGATCGCCGAGGTGTGGTGCGGTAAGCCCATAAAACATGAGGGAGTTCTTCTGCCCACTTGCCCTTGCTCTCTCTAACCTTTTCTTCAATCCATCCAAGACTACCTTGTTTGATGCTTCTGCCTGACCATTTGCTTGGGGATATGCCGGTGTAGAATTGTAGAACTCTATCTTGTCTCTTCACAAAAGCCCCTGAAAATCCTACCATCGAATTGAGTGCCGTTGTCTGATATCAGTGCCTTTGGTATGCCAAATCGAGTGATGATATTCTGCCAGACAAACTTTTTCACATCTTTTTCCTTGATTGACGCCAAGGCTTCTGCTTCCACCCATTTTGTGAAGTAGTCGGTTGCCGCAAGGAAGAACTTCCTGTTGCCGGGTGCTGTTGGAAGTGGCCCTACTATGTCTAAGCCCCACATTGCGAAAGGCCATGGGCTAGTGGAGGTAGAAGTTCTAGAAGTCTGGCAGGTTGGTGTATTTGATGTGCGAACTTTGGCATTTTTCGCACCTTTTGACATACTTCTCTGAATCCGCTTGCATGTATGGCCACCAATATCCTTGCGAAATTGCTCTGTATGCCAGTGATCTTCCTCCTTGATGGCTTCCGCATACACCCTCGTGTATTTCGAACAGGAATGCTTCTACTTTGCTAGGGTGGACGCACTTTAAGTAGGGTCCTGAGAACGACTTTTTGTACAATGCCAAGGATGGAGAGAGCCAGAATCGTTGCGACTTTGCTCTTATTCTGTTGGCTTCTTTCTTCTCTTCTGGTAGGGTGCCGTCTTTCAGGAATAAGATGATGGGATCCATCCAAGAAGGGCCTAGATCGGTGCAACATACCTCTTCTGCTTCTGGGTCTTCAATGCTTGGTCTTGGCAGATAGTCGATTAGTAGTGGGTGAGGAATGGAGGTATCCGCCATTGAGGCGAAGCCTGCTAGTTCGTCTGCTCTGCTGTTTTCCTCTCTGCCGATCTGCTCTATCCTGACTACTTCAAATTTTTTGATG
This sequence comes from Camellia japonica, assembly GCA_030407325.1. Lineage (NCBI taxonomy): Eukaryota > Viridiplantae > Streptophyta > Magnoliopsida > Ericales > Theaceae > Camellia > Camellia japonica. Next base: position 63,834,326 of record JAPPVO010000032.1, read on the forward strand.
TCTGTTCTGACCAACTCTTGGTACTTGGCCATCCTGTCATCCTTTGCTTCGTAGTCGCCAGATATTTGGTTTACCACTAGCTGTGAGTCGCTATAAACCATTAGCTCGGTGGCCTTCATGTAGAACGCTGACTTGAGACCTGCAAGAAGCGCTTCATACTCCGCTCATTGTTTGATGCTGGGAAGCCAAGGTTGACTGCTTGCTCCACCACTAGGCCGTCTGGAGAGATGAGGACTATGCCAAGTCCTGCTCCATGTCGGTTGGATGCTCCATCCACGAAGAGCTTCCACATCTCTCAACAAACAACTTCCAGCAGGTGGAGGGATCGATGATGCCTTGGGATCTTCCATGTTGGTGGTGTCTTCTTTAAGGTCCATGCTCGCTGTTTGCCCCATCGCCATCTGGTTGTACCAAGTCTTGTTTGTTGTGAGTCTTGACTTGGTGTAACATGGTTTCGCTTCTTCCTTCCCTGCTTCGTTTTGGGCTGCCTTGGCGTCTGCTGAGTATATTGCACCAGGGGTGCGCTATTCCGACGTCAACTTCCATCCCTAGTTCGGTTGTTTCAGTCAGGTCGACTGGGCAGATGTGATGACTTCCTGGTGTGAATTCTACGACAAAATCCGCCAATGCTTGAGCTTTTATTGCGGTTTTGGGTTGGAATTTGATGTCGTATTGCCCCAGCTCTACTGCCCACTTCAGAATTCGCCCAGAAAGTTCGCCCTCTTTCAAACAAAGCTTTTAATGGGAAGGCTGTGAGAACAACTATGGTGTGGGCGTGAAAAGTAGTGCGACAACTTCCTTGAGGCCATCATCAAGGCCAATGCCAGTTTCTCCAGTGGCAAGTACCTTGTTTCGGCGCCCAGTAATGTCTTGCTGACATAATAGATGGGCAGTGTTGGATTCCTTCTGTGCGGACCAACACTGCGCTAATTGCATGTTGGAGACTGCTAGGTACAAGAAGAGTTCTTCTCCAGGAATTGGGGTTACAAGTAGTGGTGGAGAAGACATGTATTCCTTCAAGCTTTCAGAGCTCGGTCGCATTCGTCGTCCCACTCAAACTTGGCCTTTAAAGCATGGAAGAATGGTCGTAATCTGTCGGACGACCGGCTTATGAACCGATTGAGCGCAGCGGCCATGCCGGTGAGATGCTGCACTTCTTTGACTGAGTTTGGTCTCTCCAGATCCTGAATTGCCTTGATCTGGAGGGGTCTGCCCTATATACCCCGTTGGTCACCAGGAAGCCTAGGAATTTGCCAGATCCTACTCCGAATGCACACTTCGACGCGTTGAGGCGTAACTTATGCTTCTTTAGGATCTCAAACATCTCACCTAGGTCCTTGAGATGGTCATTCTCATCCTTGCTCTTGACCACCATATCGTCGATGTAAGCCTCCATTGTTCTGCCTAACAATGGTTCAAACATCTTGGTGACCATTCTCTGGAATGTCGCCCCTGCGTTCTTTAGGCCAAAGGGCATGACCTTGTAACAGTACAGTCCTCTTGGAGTTGTGAAGGATGTGACCTCCTGGTCTGGTTCATGCATGGCGATTTGGTGGTAGCCTCTGTATGCATCCAGAAAGCTAAGTCGGTTGTGCCCGCCGTTAGTCTACCAGTTGATCTATCCGTGGTAGAGGAAAGCTGTCTTTTGGGCACGCCTTGTTGACTGTTTTGTAGTCGACGCAGACACGCCACTTGCCATTCTTCTTTGGCACTACGACTGTGTTGGAGATCCATCTTGGGTAGTGCACCTCCTTAATTGCTCCTGCCTCCAGCAGGTTTCCTACTTCTTCCGCCACTATTTCGGCGTGGTGGAGTGCCGATCTGCGCGTGCGCTGAATGATTGGTCTGGCGGATGGGTGGACATTGAGTTGGTGACAGATGAAGTTGGGTCAATGCCTGGCATGTCGTATGGTGTCCAGGCGAACACTTCGATGTTAGAGGTCAAAAATTCCAAGACCTCTAATCTCTCAGTGCTGGACAACGACGAACCGAGCAAAAAGAACTTATTCGGGTTCTTTTCATCTATTCTTACCTCTACCAAGTCTTCCACTCGCTTTTTGACTTGCCGCTTTGCCACATCTGCAAAGTTCATTACTCTCAGGTTCTTCCACCGAATGAACGTATCCTTTGGCAGCGCGGTTGCCATTCACCGTGACAAAGCATTGTTTTCGACATGATCTGGTCTCCATAGACTTCTTCTATTACTCCGGTGTCGTTGGGAAACCGCATTACTTGGTGGTAGGATGACGCCACCGATCGCATGGCATGCAGCCATGTTCTGCCCAAGATGATGTTGTAGGTGGAGGGGACCTTCAAACCCAGAACTCCACTTGTTTTGTCACACTCCCTGCTCTGACTGGGAGGATTATTTTGCCGACGGGCCATTCTGGCATGGAGTTGAATCCAATCAGGGGAGATACGGCAGGCGCCAAGTCTTTATCTTGCAACTTTAGTTGTTTAAAGGTTTCATAGTACATGATTTCACATGAACTACCCTGATCAATCAGAATTCGCTTGACGTCAAAATCTTTGACTCGGAGAGTGACGACCAGGGCATCATTGTGAGGGCAATATATCCTTGCCAAATCTTTATCCGAAAAAGACATGACATTTGTGGCCTCTGTCTTCCCCTTCTTGACGGCTGGTTGGGCACTTAGCACTCTCTTAAGTGCTCAGCCTTTTTGATTGATCCTCTAAGCTCGCATACACGCTCAGGTTCGCATGTATCAGACTCCATGTATCCGTTGGGGTGTTATGCCTGGTTGCGCCCCTCATTCGATGTATTTGTCGAGGTGACCTGCTGCAACCAACTCTTCCAGGTGCTGTCTTAATGACGTGCAGTTCTCGGTGCGGTGCCCCTTTTCTTTATGGAAGGTGCACCGTGACCTGTCGTCGTAATCCTTCTGTGCCTCGCCTAACTTGGCTGGCCACTTGACGAAAGGCTCGTCTCGAATTTCGCTAAGTATACGGTAGATCGGTTTCTTAAAGACCGTGGTTATGGCAGTGCGGACTCTCAACCATCTCTTGTCCTGGTCTTCTCCGTTGTCTCTTCTGCCACGTCCGTTTCTGTTCGGACGGTCTACCGCGTTGACCTTTGCTGAGGCCTTCTTTTCTGGTACTGCGGTCGCGCTAGATTTTGCTTTGGCACGTGCGCCATCCTCTTCCACCCTGATGTGCTGATGCACTCTCTCCATCAAGGCTTCCATGGTGAGGGGTGGCGTCATGGTGATAGAGTCCCTCAGTCTGTTCCCGACTGGGAGGCCTCTTTTGTACTGCGCAATGGCAAGATTGGTTGGGCAGTCCCCAATCTGGTTAAAGGTCTCCCAGTAGCGACTGTTGTATGATCTTAGGGTCTCATTGTCGCCCATGTCGATGGAGAGTAATTGGTCGATCTCCACTGGTGTTTTGGTGTTTGTTCGGAACCTTGTAACAAACGCTTCTGCCAACTGTGCCCAGGAGGCTATGCTGCCTTCTGGAAGTTTCTCAAACCAAGTCAAGCCTAGGTCACCAAGGCTTGAGGGGAATAGGATGCACATCAAAGCCTCATTGCGCCGATATACCGCCATAACCTGACGGAAGTGGCTTAAGTGTGAGTAAGGGTCCGTCTTCCCCTCGTACGTGGTGAATTTGGGCTGTAGGAAGCCTGAAGGTAGGGGCGCGTTCTTGATTGCTGGGACGAATGGTGAGGTCTGCAGCCTCGCCAACGCCTTGTCCGTTGGTTCGTAGGCGGGGCGCGGTATTGGCATTCCAACCTCGACGCTTCCATGCGTCCGAGGAGCCAACCGCTGTAAGGCAGAAACTCTGTGTGGATCGCGCGCCCTGGCCTCCTCCTTCCACCGTGCCTTCTCTTCTAGCACGGTTCGTAGGTCGGACGATCTGGGCAACTCTGTTTGTCTGGATCTCATTTGGTGCGTATGCGACGGCCAATATGTGCTTCCCTCAGTGTTCGACCTGGAGTGACGAGTTCTGGAGGATCTGGATTGCGTATCGCCCGTCCTGAGGTTTCTGCTCTCTGCTTGAGAGGGTGTAGTATTCCGACTACGACTTTCCGAGTGGCGAGGGGGCATCTTGTTTGTGCACCCCTCTCCTGTCGCCACTCTTTTTCCTTTCACCTGACACTTAAGAGATTCCATGTCCGCCGCCATCCGACGTATCAATTGATCTTGTTCCCTGATGCGATCCTCCAAAGCTTGGGGATCAATCCTGCGCCTTTGTCTTTCTGGGCTCTGCGAACGAGAGTGACGAGGGCTGTTAGTCCGCCTTCTCCCTCTTGTATCCCTCCTGGGATTCTGTCTCTGTGGCTCCAAATCCCCCATTGGAGGGATAAGAGGTAAACCTTCGCGCCTCGCACCCCCTTCTGGGGTTAGTCCGTCGATGGCGGACTGTGGTAATTCTTCGTTGTGCGCCATTGATTCTTTAAGAGGAAAAGATTGATTAAGAGGTTTGTTCTTGTCTGTAGTTCCCCACAGACGGCGCCAATTGTACGGGAAAGAAATAAACCTTCTCGTATAATCCTGTTGATCAAGTCTGCGCTCCTCCGTACGACGTCGCTTTTGTCACCTGAAAATACGAACGTGAGCTGGCCGGCGGGTGTGTGCCGGAAACCTCTCCGATGCCTAAGTCAGTAAGCTTAACAAATTGACAAAGCTCTGGGTATTCAGAAAACAAAGTTGTGTTACCTCTCCATAGGTGATGTTGGTGAGCTTTTATAGGTTTCGTGTGGCACAATCCTAGTAGGACTCTTACTCTTCCATGTAGAGTCCTCCTAGGATTCATACTCCTGAAGGATAATGCTTATCCTTCAACACCCCCCTCACTGCTTAAACCAAGTGAGATGGTTTTATCACGGCTGGACTACCATCCGACCAGAATAACATTGCCATACTAGATAGGCAGAAACGACCGAACTCTCTTAGATCGGTTCTCTCCTTACAGCTTGTACCCCGGTCTCACTTACTGAGACCGAACTAAACGTAACAGCTCGGACCGGTCTAACCAGAGCTAGGCTTACCGTGCGAAGTCGCCACACTTCGGCTCCGAATGGTATGACCGAGCTACCACTTCTACTCAGTCTGGTGACAAAACATCTCATTATGGACCGATCCAATGTCTGCTCGCAGCCCATCTTCCAAGCCTCTTCACTACGGCCCAAAGAATGGCCCACTACTTAGCTCAGCCCAATTTATCTGTATAAATTACCCTCTCAACATATAAATTATTTGTTGCATGTCATGTACATATGGGCATAATGGAATAGTGATGGTAGTAGCAATTTGGGAAGCATGGAATGCTTCTCTTTTCTCTGAGGGCAAAGTGAACTGACTAATTTGGTGAACTATTATATGTCATTTATAATATTATGATCCTTTTTGTTGGGTAAGGTTACTACCCTTAGCCCAACTACCTATTTATATCATCGTTGTTTTGTTTTTATAACTGTCATTTCTGCATTAAGTAGTAAACGCAATTTATGAACCAGGGATATTGAGTAGAGGCTGACCTTTTGGTCATGCAAAATGGGTGCCTTATGTGTCATCTTGTACCTTAGCTCAATATCTAGCTCTTTGGTGACATAAAATTGTGCCTTATATTGGAGTCATTTGGAGGATTTGGGTTACAAAAAACAAATGCCCACTTTGTCAATTAGATCTTTGATTTAATAGTTAATAGCTTTGTGGGAAATTGCATTTGTTGGCATTGGAAATAAAAGACTATAACTATGAATCATTGATGTTTGTTTGTGGCTTCCCGCATTATATCTTCAAGTCCCTTAGTTTGAGACTCTCGACCCTAAAAAAATAATAGAAATAAATGACTTTTGGACGATCTTGTTGGTGGGAGTGGGGTGCAAACCACTTATGGTGGTTCACAAAAACAAATACAAGAGAGAGGATTTATAATCTAAAAACAGATTTATTTCACTTAAATATTTAGAGTACACAGAAGAGGATAAACAAACTCTTACTCTCTAACTCTCTTCTTTCTCCCACACTTTGATCTCTACCATACATAGGCTATTTATAGATAAACCAGACAATGTAAAACCATTAAATGCAAATGTAGCTAAGGCTATAAATTTCAAACGGTTGCAGCAAGCCATTGTTGAAAAACTTGATTTCAGCCTCCATGCTTCTATTCTTAGCTAGGCCGGTGGAAAAGAAAGACTTTCATTATAGGTTGGCGATGAAGCAAGATTACTTCACAACATCTCCCCTTAATCTTGATTCTCCACGCTGTTTTATCCCGAGCATCATTTTCATTCTGTTGAACATATCATTTTTCAATGGCTTCATGAAAATATATGCAAGTTGATCTTGAGATTTGCAAGGAAATAATGCCACCTCTTTATTTTTCACATGCTCTCGGATGAAATGATAGCGGGTGTCAATATGCTTACTTCTTTCATGATAAACTAGGTTCTTTGCTAATGCAATTGCAGAGCGATTATCAATATAGATCTCAATAGGATTTTCTTGTGGAAATCCTAAATGTTTCAGTACATTTCTTAACCAAATTGCATGGCACACAGTTGAGTTGGCTGCAACATACTCAGCTTTGCAAGTTGATAGTGTCACAATAGCTTGCTTCTTGGACGACCAAGTGAACACTGTATTTCCCATAAAGAAAGCAAACCCAGTAGTACTCTTTCGTTCATCTGAGTCACATCTCCAGTCACTATCTGAATAGTCGAGAAGACTGAAATTATCAGTCGGTTTATAGAATAAACCATCATCGATTGTACCTTTGATGTAGCGAAGAATCCTCTTTGTTACATAAAGGTGTGACTAATCTGGTGTTTCCATATATATGCTAATCAGTTCTACTCCATAGAGTATGTCTGGCCTGGTGCAGGTAAGATAGCGAAGACTTCCAACTAAGCTCTTGAAATAAATTGGATCCACATCACCCGCCTTTGTACCTTTTTTGAGCTCCACTCCACTGTCTACAGGAGTGTTCACAGGATTGCAATTCTCCATTCCATATCTCTTTTGAATTTCCTTGGCATAGCCACTTTGGGAAATAAAAATTCCATCTTTTCTTTGTGCCACTTCAATGCTGAGAAAATGAGCCATCAACCCAATAGCTGTCATTTCAAATTCTTGGACCATGCTTCTTTTAAATTCTTTGAACATGACTAGATTGTTTGTGGTGAAAATTAGATTATCAACATAAAGACAAGCAAGCAACATGCTTCCATCGGCTTGCTTCTTCAAACATAGTGCGTGCTCATATGGGCATTTTTCAAAACCATTGTCATGAAAATACTGATCAATTCTAGTATTCCATGCATGTGGAGCTTGCTTCAATCCATAAAGCGCTTTCTTCAATTTGTACTGTAACGCCCCAAAAATAATATAATAAATCCAACTGTTATGCAGTAGATATAACAAAAATAAAATACTTTCATTCATTAGAGTTTGTTTATAAAAGTTCAACATACAGTCAAATGCCCTGTAGGCTTACATCTTCCCAAGTCATTGCTTGGTTACACAAAAGTGAGCACAACTCATTACAAATAAAGCCCTTGGCTATACATATAACAAAACACAACAAAGAAGCTCTTGCTTCCCATAAGTTCCCCCACGTTATTGCCTTGGCGGAAGCATATCACCTGTACCTGAAAATGATTTTCCCATATAGGGTGAGCCATAACCCAGTAGAAATAATCTAGCACAATATATGAGATTTAGCAAAGGTATAAGTACCACGTGCATAAACAATGTCGGCACTAAAACATCCACCAATTTGCGTATTCATATGATACTAAGTTTAAACCTTAATCCATTTTCTTTCAATTTATTTTCAGTTCATCTATATTTCTCAATTCATGAGTCAAGACCATTATCTTTCAATTCATTTCTAGTTCATTTAATTCTTCTCAATTCATGAGTTAAATCCATATTCTTTCAACAACCAAACTGAGACTACAACTCAATGGTTTTTCCCAATCATACAAAACACACATAAACTCTTTAATCTGCCATTTTATGAATATTTTGTCTGCGGGAATCGGCACCCATATATATATATATATATATATATAAGATTTTGGGACTTTTACACAGGACACTCTGGCTAACTTATTTTCAATAGAGTCCATCCCCTTTCTCCTCTTCAAACAAACGTACATATACAATGTATTTATAAACATAATCACATATGGAGTACATCCCCTTTCTCCTCCAAAACATGCATACATATACAATGTATTTATAAACGTAATCATACATATGGAGTACATCCCTTTTCTCCCCCTAAACAAGCATACATATACAATGTATATAAAACGTGGTCATATTCAAGACACCAACAATGGATTAGTTTTAAATCACCTAATCCTCATGCAATTTCTACAACAATCATAGCTATCCTCCACTGATAACCCAATACAATTATTTCTAAAGAGATATTTAATCTCAAGATAAATAGTTTATTCAAAACTTTCAAAGGTGTGAGATAATACATATCCAATTCCACCATTTATATCAATGATCATCCAATTTCACATTTTCAATATCAATTCCAATTGTTTATACAAAATAATAATTTAATCAAATTAGGGAAAAATCCTCCTTTCTCCAAATATCAACCCAAATACCAAAATTGAACTATTTTGGCACAACATGATCTTGTATTCAAACCCCAAACCCATTTATTTCATATTCATCAAAAACCCCTCTTTTCATTTCATACCCAAACCCTAGGTTTGTACCATCTTCTCCCAAATCTCATCATCTATACACAATAACAAATAATTAAGCTAAAAACCATATTAGAGTGTAGAAAATCCCTACCTCAAGTGTAGAAGACCCAACAATAAAGAAGAACTTCAAAGACACTAGGGTGAAGAGATCCTTAGATCTAGGTGTATTTATAGAGAAAAATCGAATTTTAGAGAGAGAAGGAGCTAATTTAGGGTTTTTGAGTGAAAAAAAAAAATCAAAAAGTGAAGTAAAACTGCGTTGCTGTGAACTGATATATGCCAGGCTTGCTCGAGCGAAGGAATTGTCGCTTGAGCGACCAGACACAATAAGTCACCTCGCTCAAGCGCAAGAACCGTCGCTCGAGTGCAAAATACATAGCTTCAGAAGTGTTTCAGACCCACACCATTGCTCGAGCGCAAGAAGCCTCGCTTGAATGAGGGACACTACCCTGCAAAAATACTGGGAGCTCACAAAGCTCGCTTGAGCGCAAGAAGCCTCGCTCAAGCGAAGAGGCAAATTTCTGGACAATAATAACTTGAACAACTTGCAACCAACCTATTCCAAACATGCCCAAGACATTCCAAAACTCAAACTCAAAAGATAAAAGGAGGAAAGGACATAAATAACAATATTAAACCACGAGGCCCAAGTCTGGAATACAACAAAGGTCGGGTTAAAACTAGAATCGCTATATGTACACTTTGTCTTTATGCACATTATGAACATACCCCGAAGGTTGTTCAATATAGATTTCTTCTTCAAGAAAACCATTAAGAAATGCAGATTTCACATCAAGTTGATAGATTTGCGGCAGCTAAAGAAATCATTAGCCTAATAGTCTCCAACCAGGCAACTGAAGCAAACACCTCTCCATAATCAATTCCAGCTCTCTGCTTGTAGCCTTTTGCCACTAATCTTGCCTTGTAGCGTTGCACTTTGCCTTGCGCATTTTTCTTTGTCTTGTATACCCATTTCACTCCAATGGGTTTGTGCCCCTCTGGTAAACTGGTAAGCTTCCATGTGTCATTTTTCTCAATGGCATGAATTTCTTCATCCATTGCTTTCTTCCATTTATCTTCTTGGATGGCTTCTGAGAAAGTAAGTGGATTACTATCTGCGAGTAGGCAGAACAAATTCAGATATTCTCCTTCTGTAGCTTTATATATCTCCTGCAAATTTCTCATTAGTCTTGGTTGTTTGAAAACACTATCATCTGATGATGATGATGCATCACTTCTGTGAGAAACTGGCGATCTAGGTACAGGTATTCTACGTAGAGGAGTTTGTGGCTCATCTTGAACTCTTGGAGCTTCAACTAGCACTTCTAGTGTTCCATCTTCAATCATAAGCTCCACATCTTTAACAGCTTTATCTTGATTCCAATTCCAAACTTCTTCTTCTTCAAAGATCACATATCTATTCATGATCACCTTCTGGGTGATGGGATTGTATAACTCGTATCCCATTGTTCTATCACCATATCCAACAAGGATACATTTCTCTCCTTTGTCATCAAGCTTGGTTCTTCTTGCTTCTGGAATCTTTGTGTATGCAACACAACCAAATACTCTGAGATGGTTGACACTCGGCTTGAATGAGCTCCAAGCTTCTTCTGGAGTCATGGAGCGAAGATTCTTAGTTGGACATCTGTTCAACAGATACACAGCACATGATATGGCTTCAGCCCAAAATTGTCTGGGCAGTCCATTTCCTTTCAGCATGCTCCTTGCCATAGCTAAGATTGTGCGATTCTTCCTTTCAGCAACACCATTCAACTGTGGTGTATAGGATGGTGTTGTTTGATGCTTGATGTCATGCTCTTTGCAATAATTCTCGAAAGCGTTTGATGTATACTCTTCTCCTTGATCTGATCGCAACATCTTAATATAGTAGCCACTTTGTTTCTCAGCAAAAGCTTTGAATTCTTTGAAGATGTTGAATACCTCCGACTTATTTTTGAGGAAGTACACCCATGTCTTCCTGCTGTAGTCATCAATAAATATAAGGAAGTATCTATTTTGTCCATTTGATACTGGTTTCAATGGACCACACACATCGGTGTGTACTAGCTGCAACGGTTTTAAGGCTTTCCAATTCACTTCTTTGGCAAAGCTTGTTCTATGATGCTTGCCAAGAATGTAGCCTTCATAGACTTCATTAGTATGAGCAATATGAAGGAGCCCTTTCATCATATTCTTGCTTGACAACAACTTCAAGCTTCCAAAGTTGAGATGTCCAAACCTCAAATGCCATAGCCAGTCTTTGTCTTTGATAATGGCACTTAAACACTTCGTAGCATCATGTTGGATGTTCAACGCAAACATCCGATTCTTAGACATTCTCACCCAAGCGATCAAATTACCATAATTGTCTTTGATGGTAAGATGACAATCTTTCATGCTGATGTCCTATCATTTCTCTAGGAGTTGTCCCATACTCAAAATGTTGTTCTTCATGGCAGGAACATAATAAACATTGGAGATGTAATCATGATCTTCATTCTTGAGCTTGATCAAAATGTTGCCTCTTCCTTTCACTGGAGTCTTTGAAAAATCACCAAATGAGACTTGTGCTTGTACAGTCTCATCAAGCTTAACGAACAACTCTTTTTTACCACACATGTGATTACTGGTTCCTAAATCTAGATACCAAACATTGTTTTGGTTTTCAGTATCTCCATGGTGGACAAACAGGACTATAGGTCTGCCTTTGTTTTTTTCCTGCTCGGCAAAATTTACTCGCTCTCTGGCTTCTGTTGTTGCTCTACTTCGGCATTCATTGTTGTAATACCCGAACTTGTGGCAATGGTAGCACTGAACATTGCTTTTGTCAAATCCTGGTCAGTTGTTATAACCACCTCCTCTTCCTCTTACTCTTCCTCTTGGAGCAAAGTGTGGTTGACTTTTTTCTCCTCTAGCTGGACCTCTTCCGCCTCTTCCTCGAAAACCATAACTTCGGTTATTATAACCACGGCCTCTTCCTCGACATCTTTGTGATGTCCCCTCTTGTTCGTTTCCATCATCTCTAAAAGGCAGCTTTGATTAAAAAGCTTTCTCTAGAGAACTTGAGGAAGTCTTCTTGTTGATCCTTTGTTCATGAATCTCAAGTGTGCCCATCAACTCATTGGTGGTCATGGCACTGAGATCCTTGGACTCTTCTATTGATATAACCACGTGCTCGAATTTGGGACTGAGTGATCATAGAATATTCTCTATCACTTGAAGAGATTCCATCTTCTCTCCATATCTTCTGATCTGATTGACAATGGTCAATGTTCTGTTGAAGTACTCAGAAATTGACTCATTCTCATTCATGTGCAGCATCTCGAATTTGCCACGTAACACCTGGAGTTGAACTTTGATCGGCTTATCAATTCCACGATGTGAATTGTGAAGAATACTCCATGCCTCTTTAGAGGTTGCTGCTGCTGAAATCTTCTCAAAGCTTGACTCATCAATGCCTTGATAGAGTAGATACAAGGCCTTTTTATCTCTCTTCCTTGAATCTTTTAACGCCGTCTTCTAAGTTTTATTTAAATTTCCTTCATCTTAGAGAGTAGCTGGCTCATCATATCCTTGATCCACTTACTCCCACAAATCTTGTGAGGCTAGTAGGACTTGCATTTGAATACTCCAATTTTCATAGTTCTCCTTGCTGAGTTTTGGAAACTGGGTCTAAAAAAATATGTTTGTGTTGGCCATTGGTTGACTTCCTACAAATTTTCAGGATGTAATTTGCAAATTCTGACCATATTGATGTGTCCGGAATATTCCAAATAGTTGGAAAGCACTATTGGATCACCAAAAATGGACTTCAAACGGCTTAGATCTAGCCAAAATAGTTGGACGGTTCAGATCGGCAAAATCTAGAACTTTTGAGAAGCACCGGATAATTTCTTTTGATTGGCTGATGTCAGCATAAGGTCAGTTGCTTGGCGGCATGGCTCAGCTCGATCTGCGACTTGGCAGCGTGGCTCCTCTCTACGGCTTGGCTCGGCTCTAATGGCTTGGCAAAAAAAATAATTAGAACTGCTGCTGGCGAGTTTTGAACTCCCGCCCTGTGTTATTTAGAAGCAAGAGTAAACCACTTTTCCCAACAGCTCCCTTGTGCTTTATATATCAAGTTATGTTATTTAACGTAGCTATTGTTTACTGTGTCTGAGTCGTTTTCTTCCTCTGGTTTGCAAGTGCAGCGCGTAGTGCACGTCTCGGCGCGTGAGAACGGTGTCAACTGGCGCGTGTGGAGCATGATACCTCCTCCTGGCTCGGTTTTCGACGCGGATTTTTGCAGTGTGATCGTCTCAATAAGACATACACATGGGTGTAATCAAAAATTGATTTCAACAACCTTGATTTTTGGGCAAGTTTTGAACCAATGCTCTGTTCTTGAAAATTTTGCAGAATGTCTGCAAATTCAGGCTACCTTCAGCTCTGATACCACTGTTGGTGGGAGTGGGGTGCAAACCACTTATGGTGGTTCACAAAAACAAATACAAGAGAGATGATTTACAATCTAAAAACAACTAACTCTATTCTTTCTTCTACACTCTGATCTCTACCATACATAGGCTATTTATAGATAAACTAGACAATGTAAAACCATTAAATGCAAATGCAGCTAAGGCTATAAATTTCAAACGGTTGCAGCCAGCCATTGCTGAAAAACTTGATTTCAGCCTCCATGCTTCTATTCTTAGCTAGGCCGGTGGAAAAGAAAGACTTTCATTATAGGTTGGCGGTGAAACAAGATTACTTCACAGCAGATCTCACTCATACATTTATAATTAACATATGCTATTTTTTTATGGTAAGTCGCACAATTAAGATTTTCCATGCATAGACACAACCACAAGTTCTATTGCGAGGAACACAATATGATTGCCATAGTGCAATTACCAAAATACCCTAGCGACTAATTTGGTTTTTCAAACTTTAAAATAACATAACTTTTTAATTAGATTTCTGTGTTGATAAAATTGGAATTTTTGGAATCTTAATCTATGTTAAAATATGAAATTTTAATGGAAGAAAATCGTAGATATTCACTATTTGATTGTTATAAAATTGGATTTGTTAAAAGCTTGTTGATCTATGTTGAATATTAAATTGGGAGAATTACAAATCAATTCTTTCAAAATTAATTACTAATACATGGAAAATTTTATTATTTTAATTATTAAAATTTGTATAATTTATCATTAATTTATATTTCTTTTAACAAAAATATACGGAGTTGTTATTTTTCCTATTAAATTACGGGAAAAACGCATAGTGAAATTTTGTTGTTCTCAAATATGAAATTTTAGTGTGCACCCACAATTTTATACTTATGTTTTGGTAATAAGTTAAAATAGTTAAAAAGTTAAAAAATTATTATAAAAAAGTTTACTATTTTCTCTACTTTTATGCATATCTTTTTGTAAAAGTCAAATATCAATTGAAAGAAACAATTCCCAAATGAGAATTTTCTTTTAGTTTACTCACACCAATCACGACATTTTCTCAATTTTCATATCTAATTCTTTATGATTTTAAATGTAAAATTTAAATAAACAACATCCAAAACAAAATTATTTTTGGACATTCATAACTATATATATTTAACATGTATTTGAAATAGTTTTTAAAAACTCAATTCAGGTACACACCCTCAAAAGAGTGTGTACCATATATAAGTTATGACATTTATCATGTTGATTATCACAAATGCCATAATCAAATCTTTTCTAGTCATAATTTTAAAAAATTGATGAGTTATGACCAAACAGCTATAATCAAAGACTTTTCGAATCATAATCAAAATAATAATCATAATAGGTTATAATAACTACAATCATAATGAGTCATAACTAACACCCCCAATGAGTTATAACCAAAAGCCTTTAGTGATTTTTTTTTTAAACATAAAAAAATTATGTCAAACTTTTTCTTCTCAAATATTTGTAGTCGAAAATATTTAAAATGTTTTTTTTTATATATTTGTTTTAGTGAATTTTTTTCAAAATTTTCAATTTTCAAAAATTTATAAAAGAACCAGAAAATTAATTTTGTTTTTAGAAAAGATTTATTTATATATGAGCGAATTACACTAACAATCCATGTAGTTTAAGGTTTGTATCACTTTGATCCTTAACTTTTTAATTGTAATACATTTGATCATGAATTTTGAATCTTGTTTCAAACAAGGACAATCAAAAATGTTTTCTTTGCAAGCGGTTCATTTCAAGGGCAAAATCGTCATACAACTTATTTTGTATTGGTTAATATGTTGTTTGAAATGTAATGGTCAGTTTTTAAAAAATAATGTTGGAACTTTCTTTATTGTAAAGTTCTGTTTGATTTGATTTTCAAAATCTATTTTCAAATTTTTTTTCTAAGAGACTAAAAAATAAATTGGTGACAAAAAAAATTAAAAGCACATTATTTTTATATAATTTTATGTTTTGGGAGGGTAGAATAATTATTTTATTGAGAGTGTAGAAAATAATTATTTCATTTCATTCTACCTAAATCAATGGCATTCCACCTCAATTTCAATCAATCAAACATTATTTGAGATTATTATCTAAAAATAAGAATATTCTTCAAGGAAATTAATAGAATAAAAGATTAACGTTCCGTTTGTTTTGATGAATGTGCCTAATAATTTTATTAAAAAAATCATAAGAGTTATTTTCTTGTATTTAATTTTTTTAGATAAGTGCACTTATTTGGGTCACATCACCTCTTTACTTTTCTGCATATATTTTCATAAAAAGTCAAAAAATATACTTATTTAGATCATCATAAACAACCCCTAAGAGTATCTCCAATGGTATTTGCTAAAATAGCATTGTTATTGTTAGAGCATCTTTATCAAAGTAGCTAAATGTTTAGTCAAATTGTAGCTAAAAACCTACTTTTCTATTTTAGCTAACCTTATTTTTCTTGTTATGCTCCAACAAACTCTCCATTTCTTTCTCCATTCAATTTAAATATTCCTTATTTATTATTTATTTATTTTTGCAGAAAATTTGTATTTTTCAAATGGACACTTAACGGCCATATTTTTTAAATAGAAACTTTTGTAACGGTCATATTTTCAAATGGATACTTTTGCAACGGCCATATTTTTGAAATAGAAACCTCTATAACGGTCATATTTTTAAATGAATATTTTTGCAACGGTTATATTTTTGAAATAGATACTTTCTAATGGTCATATTTTTTCAATATAAATAAGGAATAAAGATTGGGACCCCCTTTCCCCCACCTCCTTTTGACCCCCTTTCTTTTTTGATTGGTCACTTTTTCTTTTTCTTTTTCTTTTTCTTTTTTTTCCCCTCCTCCAATCACTACCCGCCACGTGTGTGGGGGGGGTGGTGGGGGTTGAAGTTTGAGGGGGTCTAAATCACTGCTGATAAGTAAGATCATTCCTCTTTAATTTTCATCCACCTCATCCAGTTTTCTTTAACATTAAGTCTTTATTTTCTCACTATGCGTCGCAATTCTGTACACAATATGATTCTCAATGAGTCTGACTCTGATGATGAATTAGAGATAGTTACAGTAGTCAAAATGGAGGAAGAATCAAGATCACGTCATGGTTTTATACAACGTCGTGTGTTCATTAGGCATAATACTTTACAAGGCCACCAAAGGTTTTTTCTCAACTATTTTGCTGAATCACCAATATATCCTCCGAATGTATTTCGAAGAAGGTTTCGGATGAATCGTTCTCTTTTTCTCCGTATTCATTCTACAATAAAAGCTCATGAACCGTATTTTGTTCAAAACATAAATGGTGCTCAAGTGCTTGGTTTGTCCTCCTATCAAAAGATGACTGTTGCACTTAGAATGCTCGCTTATGGAGTAGCGGCTGCTTTTATGGATGAATATGTAAGGATTGGAGAAAGCACTACAATGAAAAGTTAAAAAAAAAATTGTTAAAGCGGTGGTTACAATTTTTTCTGATGAGTATTTGAGATCACCAAACGAAAATGACATTGCTAGATTGCTAACAATTGGCCAAAGTCGTGGATTCCCTGGGATGTTGGGGAGCATTAATTGTATGCATTGGAAATGGAAGAATTGTCCAACTACGTGGAAAGGTATGTATTCTGGTCATATTCATGAACCTACAATTATTTTAGAAGCAGTAGCATCATATGATCTTTGGATATGGCATGCATTTTTTGAGTTACTGGGGTCTCATAATGACATCAATGTGCTAGAACGATCTTCTGTATTTACCAAGCTTGCTGAAGGGTGTACTCCTTCTGTCAATTACTCAATCAATGGCAATGATTATACAATGGGATACTATCTAGCAGATGGTATATACCCGCAGTGGTCAACATTTGTCAAAACAATTCCATCTCCGCAAGGAAATAAGAGAAAGCATTTTGCTACAGCTCAAGAGTCAGCAAGGAAAGATGTAGAACGTGCTTTTGGAGTTCTTCAACCACGATTTACAATTGTACGTGGACCTGCACATTCTTGGGAACCTAAAACACTTAAGAACATTATGAAGGCATGCTTAATACTGCATAACATGATTGTTGAGGATGAACGAGATGTTAATGAAGCAGAAGACTACGACTATGAACAAATCGATGAAAATCCCCATGTCTTTGTTTCACATGAGCATACAACTGAACTTATGGAATTCATTCGACGCCATCATCACATTAGAGATAGAGAAACTCATTCTCAACTACAATCGGACCTCGTCGAGCACTTGTGGCAACTACATAGTCAATCATAGTAACTTGTAATTCTAAATTTTGTGGTCACATGATGACAACTCGTTAGTCTTCATTGTAATTTGAAATTTTCCAAGCATTAATAACTACATAATTTTTCTCTCAGGATACTTTAGAATTTTTACAAAAGGAGTTACATATAAAAGACACTACAAACTTCAATTGCAAATGTAAGATTTGATGTTGCTGCTCAGACTATTCATGTAAAAGTTTTAAAATGAGATTCTTAGTTTAGCAAGATTCAATAAAAATAATTATTTCAAAGAGGAAAATAAAATACATTTGCTATTCTCTCTCTCTCTCTCTCTCTCTCTCTCTCTCTCTCTCTCTCTCTCTCTCTTACCTTCTTATGCTCAAATTTCTATGCCAAATAAACATACTACAAACTCCAAAAAGCAACAGCCAGGCTGTAATGCACCAAGGGAGAAAAAAATATGAAAAAAACTCAAAACACCATTGAGATAATACTGAACATTCGAACATATTTTCAGGCACTATATATCTAAACCATTAAAGCTAAGTTTTTGAAGTAAAAAGTTAAAAGGATTCAAAATTGTTAGTGAAGCTCATCAGTTTTCCTACCTGGGCAATCCATATGTCTTACATTTATTTATCAAAAACAAAAAGGTCTTTTGTTACTCAGCAAAGAATGCAAATGTCAAGCCTATTATCTTCTTCTAATGAAAACCAAAACCACTAATACAGTAGCAGTAACTCATCAGGCAACTCAAATTGACCACCTAGTAGCAGCCATATCTTGCATCAACTCTGTAGCAATAGCAACATCAAACTAGCATTCACTCTGTAGCAAGAACAAAGTACTAGACTCACCAAACCAGACTCAACTCAATATATAGCAGCATCAAACATCAGTACCATACAGCTGAGTAAACTAACTATTGAGATTCAGTCGCATAGAGGCAACAAAGCACATTCCATCCAAATGGCTGGCCTCGCCAAACATTGAAGGCAGATCACAAATCACAAGGTTGGACTCAAC
This sequence comes from Camellia japonica, assembly GCA_030407325.1. Classification (NCBI taxonomy): domain Eukaryota; kingdom Viridiplantae; phylum Streptophyta; class Magnoliopsida; order Ericales; family Theaceae; genus Camellia; species Camellia japonica. The sequence continues at coordinate 63,852,774 of JAPPVO010000032.1, forward strand.
AAAATTGAACCTAAGCCATAGCAGTCCACTGGTGAGCAAAGCAATCTAACAAAATATACCCTGAACTAGGGCCAGAGCAGCAGTATAGCAAATTTGACAGCAACCCCACACACCAAGGCCAGCAGTAGAACAAATAGACAACAGAGGAAGATGAAATAGAATCTGAAGCAAAACAGCAGCAATCTAAAATAGAATATGAAGCAAAGAAACAGAATCTGAAGCAAAGCAGCAGCAATCTGTTATTTACCCTATTGCTCTCACTTTTTTGCTCTGTCAGGTCAGTTTTATTTCTCTACATAATCTATATAAAAATAATATAGACCATTACAGAAGAATTCAAACAGGCCTAGTACCAACCATGGTATTGACCTAAACATTCTATTCAGGCACTAAAATAGCATCACCATAGAAAGTCTCTCAAATGTACCACACTTCCAACTCAAACGGATTGGAGCCTCCATTTGAAGTCTTCCCTCGTGGAAACTTTACAACCCTCATAAAAAAATTTATTGAAGGCAACAAACATACACATTCTAAATTATCAAGGCTTCCAAATGACTTCCTACACATTTGGAAGCCTTAACAGACCACAAAAGATGTCCAACTTCAACCAATGAACAAATAATCACCAAAAATAACAATGAGAAGAACAAGATACTTATAATCCAGAATATAGATGCCCCTAAGCAGTCATTTATTCATTTTCATAGCAATGTAAATCAATACTTAACAAAAAAGTGCACTGAACCATGGCATTGTTCAACAAAAACATGATATGTTTGCATATAACAATATATTCCAATAAAAACTAACTATTTAGTACTCCTTTGACTTTCAAGAATCTCCATTTGGCAGTGAAGGTAATATTCTTGTTGCATTGGAGACAAACCATTTGTATCCATCATTATAATTCTCTCATCTTCTTTCAATTGTTCTGCTCGAATCTTTTCTTATTTAATATGAAATGGCTCTTGGATTTCCTCTTTCATAATTCGAATTCTCTCTTGCTCAAGCTCTTGGTTAATACGATTCTGCTCTCTCTTGAAGACACGCTTTCTCAAGGATTTCCATTTTCTTGTCATTTGCTTTCTTTTTCTCTTCCATTATCCCATTCAATATCCCTCCATAATTTGAACCGGCTGAATCTTCACTCTTTCATTTATTCAACCGCTCCTTTTCAATCTTCCTGCCTAGTGGCCTCTCCAAGTCTACATAAGCATCATGTGAGACATCATCATCTGCTAGATTTATCACCTCTTGAGCAAAAGGAGAAGAAATTAAAAGGCCACCAACTTCATCAGGCAAATTCCCCAACCCACCCACTCACCAACCCCAAAAAATTTAATGATCCCCCTCCATTAATCAAATGGTAAGAAATGATATTTTGAGATGACTTCGAAGGAATGAAAATCAAACCCTATTTTCCTGATTATTTCAAATTTAACAATATTCTCTATGTAACAAGTTCACCGAATTAACAAACAAACCAACTGATACAATGAACAAGGCATGGTTTAGTGTGCCACATTAAAACAATTGAAATAATCATACCAAGTTTGGCAACAACAATAAAATCTTTGGTTTAGCAACTACATCTGATAGATCAAAAAAGTACCATGGACAGCCTAAATAGGGTGAAGCTACATGTAGTTCAACAAACTAGAGGCCCCATGCAATGTCTTGCAGCCAACAGTGCAGTGAGCTTTGTGTCAAAACTCAAAAATAACTTATTAGTAATCTTAATATTTTTTTCTTGTTTCAAAAATGTATTATCTAGTTCTACGAGTTCCATATAAAAGAAGAAGAAGAAGAAGAAGAAGAAGAAGAAGAAGAAGAAGAAGCCACAATCTAGCTTATCAAGGTTACTCCTTTGACAATAACATTGTAAAACTCATTGTCCCATTTGAGACCAAACTGTAAACGATTCAGGTATGCAGATACCTTTGAAGAATAAATGTAAGAAATTGATAGAGTACCCTGTTTCTACTTAATGACCTTAATGGAATATAAAAATTGATAGGAAAAGTCATTGAGTGTAATATCAAAAACTGTTCACCAACATAGACATACTCCACCTTTGGTCATTGTTATTTTCAAAAACAATGCTTTACAATAAAGTATCCAAAAGAATTTTATAGTGTTGTGTAAAATCTACCCAAAATAATATGTATAAAGTTTGAATTCCAATCCTACACAGCAGCAGATTCATTGTGGCAATTCAATGAACATCATGCAAGCAATCAAGAAAATTCATAACTCCTCTACATTCAAAACAATATTGCAGAAAGTTTGAAACTCAGTCCTGCATAGCAACATATTCATTGTGGCAATTCAACAAGCACCATGCAAGCAATTAAGGAAAATTTATAACTCTTGAAACTCTACATTCAATATTCAGTAAATGTATCATCACTCAAAATTAAAAATCCAGTTCAAACTCTTGATCCAACAATCAAATCATTGAAACATTGATTCAATATTAAGTTAAGAGATCCAAAAAAAAAAATGAGGAGGACGAGAGAGAGATTGTACCGTTGCTCAATAGTTTCTGATTTCAGTCCAATAGCCGAGCCTTTGTCGCTGGTTATTTGTAGCGAGGGATTTGGGTTTGATAGAAATTGCCGATTGCCTTGCCGAGTTTGATGGAGCAACGATTTTATGACTTTTCTAATTTTTGGGTATAAAATAACTAACATAAATAAATAGCGAGTTTGATACTGATGCTCTTATAATTTGGCAATGAATAGTGTTATTTTGTCAAATTATAGAAATGGTATTCCAATGGTTATATGTTATTTTGGAAAATCTCAACTAACTTTCTCTCCAAGTTTGTAGGTGTTGTTTGGATATAAGTTTTTTAGTATTTTGTTTTTGTGCGTTTATTTTTTTGTCTTTTGTGACTTTTTTCAACTGCTTGTAAAAACAATTATACATTTGCATTATACCCGACTAGACAAATATAAAAAATAAAAAAATGAATTTTTTTTTAAAAAATTTAAATATAATTCACCCCACCAAAAAACAAACCACTAAAAAAAAATTTATTGACTACATTAAAAAAATAACACAATCATCTTCAAATCTAGGCAGTGAGCTTGAGTTTGACCCACAAGAATGAGAGGAGGTTATTGTAGTATGGAGGATATTTTCAAGGGGTCAACGATGGAGATTTCAATGGATCGGTGTGATGGAGGTTCTGCTGGACTAGTAGTGGAAACTGTTATGATGGGTCGATAGCGGTATAGAAGATGAAGAAGATGAAGCCGAAGCATCTTCAAATCTAGGTATTTTTTTAATATAAATTTGCTTCATTTTTTTTTTTTGGCTTGAGATTGTTTCAAATTTGGAAATGTTAATTGTGCTTGACATTGAGATTTTTTTTTTATTGAAATTCCTGAAATTTGCTGAAATAAATATAAATTTTTTTTTTTTTTTTTTTTTTTGCCTGATTCTGCCTGATTATGAAATTTATTTTCAAAATTTATTATTTTGTTGCTTTATTTTTTGGTGAATTTTGTTTCCATTTTGGGAGTTTTTGCTAAGAAGGATAAGGGAGGGATGGAGGGAGGGAGGAAGGGAGGGAAGGAGGAAACGGTTAGTTTTGGTAAGTTGGCACATTTGGTAGCTGCTAAAGCTTGTGTCAAATTTGACACAAGTTTTGACATTTGTCAAATATAGCAGCTGTCAAAACTTACCATTGGAGAATCACTTTTGCCCCACACCTGCTATATTATAATGACCTTAAAACTAATACTTTAATAGTTATATTAATGGTAATAGTGGTTGGGGGTAGTGGGGTTGCGAAGGTGGAGGTGGTGGAGCGACACAAGTAGAGATAAGGGGTAATTCATTAATTTTCTAAATAAATACATAAAAATATGTTTTATTTTTTTAAATACAATTTATTTTTGGTATTATTTTCAAAAATAATAGTCACGAATTTTGTATATGAGAATCAATTTTTCCCATTATAGCCGAGTACTTCTAGAATATCATGTGACATTACTTACATGATGGTCCAAATCAATAGCGTAGTGAAAATTTTTATGAGCGAAACATAATAACTCATCTTTATTAAATAAATGAGAGACAAAGAATGACTTAATTAGTGTAGGTTGCAACTTTTCACTTGTCAAGAGTACCAGCTCCATGTAAGCAATGACATATAATAATTTTACACTTTATTTGATTCATTACAATGCATTTTTTTATCATTATTTTAGTAAATTAAAAATAAAAGTAAATATTTTGATAGAATAAATTTTTATTCCACTTTAGTCCAATAAATGAATAGCAATGCTACACACATAGAGAGTGAAACACATAAGCCAGACACAAAAAACTGCTCACTAGTCGTCCACCCGAACAACTGCTAGAATGACCGGAAAACACCATGATAGCTACGGTCGACAAGCTTGACAACCGCGGTCGACAAGCTCTATCCAGTCGTCCGGACAGACGACCAATGAACAATTTTTGTATTTAGTTTCTGTATTTTATCCTATGTACTCCTAAACTTTTTGATAAACTAGACACCACCCAAAACTATCTAATAATTTTCAAAATGATAATATTTTGAAAAACTACAATAAAAAAAATTCTATTTTGTCTTTTAGCATGAAAAAAAAAAGGAAAAAAGAAGAAAAAAAGCAACTTAACACAAAGATATTTTCATTAACGGTAGTGCTATCGACAAATTGAGGCTTGAATGCCTCGAATTGTATTTTTTTTTTTTTTGGGGTGGTGTGGAAGGGTAGTTATGTCTAGGGATTTGTTAAAAAAATTAGACATTTCGTATCAATTGGTTTGATAAGGTGAGTGAGTTGAATTGGACTGATTAGGTGATAAAATTAACTTATTGTATTGAGTAAAATTTATTAATTCCATATAATTTTGTATAATTCCTGCTATATTTTTATATCAAATCGGAATACTCGGGGAAATTAAAATTACGTTGACATTGTGTTTGCAGAAAATAAATGGCTTGAGGTTGATAAACATTTCATAGCGTAAGATAAACATTTTGGCGCCAATCGAGCCCTAATAAAGTAAGGCAGAGGTTTCTCTCATCATCTGTGTGTGCAAACGATAGGTGAAGAAGAAGAAGAAGAAGAAGAAATGTCGGACTATCTACCTTAAGAAGTGTGGATTCGTAATATCCTCCCAACACTATCCATCAAAACCCTCCTTCGAAGCACAAGCGTCTGCAAATCATGGTACTCTCTCATCACCAGCCCTAGTTTCATTTCCACACACCTCAATCGAAACAAACAACAAGACCCACCATTACTATTGCTTAGACATTGCTCTGAGCGTCCTAGGAAAGAGCATTTCTCAATACACCATGACAATCCCACACTCGATGACTATGCTGAGCTTGATTTTCCATTTCATAGCGTAAATTGGTATTTCAGGATTGTGGGTAGTTGCAATGGTGTGGTTTGCTTGGCTGATGATCACATGTGCTATGTACACACCATCATTTTATGGAACCCATCAATTAGAAAATCTTTTAACCTCCCAAGACCCAATGTTGTTTTTCAAACCCATGGCCCTTTTATGCATTCAATTGGGTTTGGGTTCGATTCAATCAATCATGATTGTAAAGTGGTTAGGGTTACCTATGTCGAAGATGATGATGGTTTTGACATTGTTCCACCCGAGGTTGAGCTTTACTCGCTCAGCAGGGGATGTTGGCAAAGCATTAGTTATTGTGGTCTTCAAAGCATTATTCCCGAGCGATCACCACAGGTTTATGTCAATGGGGCTGTACATTGGATTGCATATGATCGGAAAACAAATGGAAGTATTCGCCGCAGTTTGATTGTGTCTTTCAATATGTGTGATGAGCTGTTCCGAGAGATTTTTCTACCAGATAGCTTGGCTGCCCAGTGCGGGATAGACACAGAGATCAATGTATTTGGGGAATCACTTTGTGTGATGCATGATGTTTTTTTATCTGGTTCTAACCAAACATATGACATGTGGGTGATGGAAAAGTATAGTGTGGTTGAGTCGTGGACGAAACTATTTGCTATCGTCGATTATCAGCAAAGTTTGGGGCCGGTTATTGGGTTAGGAAGAACAGTGAAGTCTTGTTGGAAAGAAGTGAAAATTTGGTTTCTTATGACCTTAGAACAAAAGAAACAAAGAATCTGGGTATCCATGGTGTTGGCTGCTTCTTTTATGTGGCTACCTATGTTGAGAGCCTGGTATTAGTCAGGGGGTTGAAAGGACTCTCAGGGAGGCATGAATCTGTTAATGAAACCGAACAAGAAAGAACAGCAACAAAGAGTAGGAAGAACAGGCAACATACATTTTTAATGGGAACAAAAGGCAAGTTAAGATTCTTACTTGTTCTTGATTAGTTTACTGCTATTGCTTTTCTCTGTGTTTCGTACCTGAAATAGACATATGTCTACTTTGAACACCAAAACTTTATGTTGAGTCAAGGTAACATCTTTTTCATGCTAATCCATTGCCATGACTTTAGTGGCTATGCATAAATTATGTTCTAGGAGAAAACGATCAGTTTGTGGAAATTTACGTCAGTAGCTCCATTGGGAGTAATAGTTTCTTTTAACTTTGGTATTATTTCTTTTCTTATGTGTATTCTCTTGTGTCTTACGGTTTTGGGTAGGACGAAAGCTCAAGGTCAAGGTCAAGACAAGGAAGCAGGGAAAGGTGGGAGTGGGAAAACGATAGAAGTGGAGGCATTGTGGTAAAGCCATTCCTTTATTAGTTACCTGTTTGCATATAGTATTGAACTGGATATATATAGTGAAGTCTTCTTTCAAGAAATATGTATTTGACTCTGATATTTTTATACTTTTGGTACATTTGTCATCCTGTAGATTCTATGTTTAAAGTATTACTTTACCATTTATATCTGTGATGATGTTATTGTCACTGCAATCTATTTCTTGGGTGGCTGAATTTATATTTACTAGATCAGCCCTGTTTGGTGGGGGTGGTGGTTTTCATGATAAGCGTTGAGAATTAGATAATTGTGATCCGCAGTTAATTAACCTGTGGCTAGTTTTATGAAGATGCTCAAAATTGTTGTGTTCTCAGTGTGGAGATTTTTTGGAGGGAGCCCATATACGTCCTCGTGCCGTTTGTTTGCTAGTGAACTTGAAAAACATAAATGTAATTTAGTGCTTGTATTCTACATTCTAGGATCATGAAACAATTGTGAACCAAGACACCTTTTCATTGTAATCAGACCTGTTTTTGTAAAATTATCCTTTCCAGCCAAGGTAACTTGAGATTCAATGCTGACTTGCTCACTATTTAATGGAAAGAACTTCTAACATCTTGAAATGGTAATTTTTGGATTGGTTTTGTTTGTAATAATTTGGATTGGATAGTCGTGAAATGTTTCTCAACCCAGTTCTTGCAATTTAATTTATGGGATTCCCTGTGGAAAGTTTTAATTTTTAAAGGGAACTATCTGGTTTCCCAAATTATGTTTATTTACTGAAGCTCTAGCTTGGAACTTGAGCATCAATAGTCCTCCTGCAACTCATACAGAGCTTTTAAACCTTAAAAAAAAATCGCTTTCAAATCATTCATTTGATAGGAACTTCCAAAAGTGACGTAGAAAATGTTTTGAAACTTTTGAATTTTGATAGTTCTCATTGTTAAAATGATGGGAATCTATACTATATATTAAGTAAAATAGGGTTTTTAACCCCAAGCCTTATAGGAGTTCCAATCTCCCAATCTAAATTTCTTGATTTTTTGTTTTAAAAAAAAAAAATCTAAGCATTTATTAACTTCTCCCAACTCCCAAGTCTTACCATCATAATAATACTTTAATGCATTAAAAACAAGTATAAAAAAAATTCTTTGAAATCCAACACACATGAATTGCTTGAAAAGTCTCAACACATATGATTATTATCCCTCATAATAACACTTCAATGCATTAAGAACAAACATAAAAAAAATTTCTTGAAAAGTCCAACACATATGATTATTATCAAAATATTAAACTTTAATATAATATAAAAAAGGAAAAGAAGACATTTTAAAAAAAAAAGAGAAAACATTTAAAAATCATAATTCACATATATAGATAATTATAAACACAATCCGTGCATAGCACGGGTGATATGCTAGTTATGAATTATAGGTAAAGAGAAGTTCAATACATTCTAGGAAATTTAATTAAACCAGAATGCAACTCTTAATTTGGAAAATAAATAGTCTTTGTAGACAAGGTAGAATTACTCAAAATCATATTATATTCGGTAATTATGGTTTCTTTGCATGATATAATTTTTTTGCACTTAATTGTTGAATCTGATTCAATACAAACTATACATGATCTTCACAGGGACAAACAAAGAAACAGGTAAGGAAAGCTCTGCTGCGGGACTGTCATCAGCTCCTGCATAACTTCCATAGAGTTAGCTTTTGTTTTTTGATATCTCACCCTTTTTGTATTCTCTGTAGAACAGAGACTTAGAAAGGCCTCCTTTTATTTCATTTTGTTTATAAAACCTCTTAAACTTTCATTAATCTATACATTATCGTTTGAGTAGTGATCGGGTTTTCTCAGGAATTGTGATGGCGTCATAATTAATAGTATGACTGAATCGTCCTTTATCCCCTGAGGATCCTCGTTGCTTGATTTATATTCTGTTGGGAGTAGTCAGTTTGGTTTTAGTGATAAAACAGAGCATTTAACAATAAGGAAATGTATAGAAGGTTAATCTCCAAGATTGAAAAAGAGTGTGGCAAAGCTTGTAAGTTAATGGGGCAAACAGTTGGGTTCTATATTTTACCTGTAAGGCCATCTTTGATTGGTGGGTTAGGTTGGGTGAGTTATAAGTATAGTCGGTTTGAGTAATGATATTATTAGAATCAGGGGTGTTCGCGGTTCGGTTGCAATCGGAAAACCTCTAATCTGCCATCTGTCTGCTGGATTGGCGGATTGGAAAAAATCAATCCACATCCTTTCATTGGATTGACGGATGTAGATTGAGCGGATTGGTAGATTGGCGGATGAATACGAATCAGTTTGGCAGTTTAAACTTTTACAAATTTTGAACATAATACAACTTATCAACATTTTTTTTTAATTTTTTTATAACAATCCAACTCAACATAACTAAAAGATTATCAAGTAAATTGTCAAATAAAAATAATAAATACATAAAAAAAATTATGCAGTATCAAAACTATTTTATTACTTTTTTTTTATTCAAAAACTATTTAATTTAAATTTTTTTAAAAAATGGCAAAATAATCCTTATATTTTTCACACAAAAATATCAAATATCAACACTTGTCATTTGATAAAAGGATTTCCAAATTGAAAATACAATAGATTATCTAAACTCCTTTTCAATTGAACGTAAAAACAAAATATCTAAACAAATTGAAAACACAAAATCTTACAAATTACTAAGGGTGTTCGCAGTTTAGCGGTTCGGTTACTGTCAAAGGAACATCAAATCCGTTATCTGTCTAAAACTAGGCAGATTGGAAAAAATTAATCCACAACCGTCTGCTCGTGATCACGCATTTGTTCAAAATGTGATGGATCGGTTCGGTTCGATCGATTTAGACGGATCGGAATATCTGCTGCTCACTCCTAATTAGAATGGCAGCTTACATTTATTTGTGCACTAATATAAGGATATTAGTTTATTAGGATTGCATCTATGAAATTATGTAAAATAAAATTGTTATATATAATTTTGTTATTTTTATAAAATAAGAGTATGATTTTGTTATTTTTATAATTTTGTTATTTGTGCACTAATTTTGTTATTCTTAAAGAGTATGATAGTGAATCATAATTGTCATGAGAATATTAATCCCACAAAGGTGGGGCCATGAGATTGCTAATTCAATCATACTCTTTAAGAGGCTACGCAAACATGGCCCAATGACATTGTCACATGGTAAAAGATTTGTAATTTTACCATCGTGTGCACTTTTTAGGTGCATATCATATGTACATTACTATAAAAGTGTATAATTTTATTATAAAATTTTATAATATCAATCATAAAATGTATAATATCATTTCAAATTAACGTAACAAAATATTTATAATTTTATAATTGATGTTAAAAAAGTTTATGACTTGATTAAGATATTCTTTGTTATATTAATTTATAATGAAATTACACATTTTATAATTAACAATATGAAATTTTATGATAAAATTATACATTATATGATAAGGTGCATATCATAAGGGAGAACACCCTTAACATTTCTCATATTATATGAGACTTCCTCTCAACCCATATCTCTATTCTCTCTCATTATGTCAAATTTTTTTTTTTTCTACCTTAGAAAGATTTAAAAAGTAACTATTTTGAAAAATTATTTGCTTTATTAAAGATAAATTCTTTCAAAATTTTCAAAATTAAAACATTTGTAATAAAATCAAAACTTACTTTTCTTTTTGGAAAAACTATAAAAATAAAAAAATAAAAAATAAACTAAGCCTGTGTTTGATTAGAAATTCGAGGAAGGATTGAGAAAGAAAAAGAGAAAGAGAAAAAGAAAATGAAGAGGTGTATAAAATTAGAACAAATATAGATATATTTTATTTATATATTACCGATTATTTTTATTTTCAAATCCCAACCAAACAAAGAAACATTTTGCCGGCAAACCAGCCCTATTTTACCAAAATCGAAGAAGTTTCCTCTCATCATCTGTGTGTGCAAATAAAAAGGGAAGAAGAAGAAGTAATGTCGGACTATCTACCTGAAGAAGTTTCCTCTCATCACCAGCCATAGTTTCATTTCCACACACCTCAATCGAAACAAACAACAAGACCCACCATTATTACTGCTTCGACATTGCTCTGAGCATCCTAGGAAAGAGCATTTCTCAATACACCACGACAATCCCACACTCGATGACTATGCTGAGCTTGATTTTCCATTTCACAGCGTAAATTGGTATTTCAGGATTGTGGGTTGTTGCAATGGTCTGGTTTGCTTGTCTGATGATCACATGTGCTATGTACACACCATCATTTTATGGAACCCATCAATTAGAAAATCTTTTAACCTCCCCAGACCCAGTGTTGTTTTTCAAACCCATGGCCCTTTTATGCATTCAATTGGGTTTGGGTTTGATTCGACCAATCATGAATGTAAAGTGGTTTGTGTTACCTATGTCGAAGATGATGATGGTCATCACTCTGTTCCACTTGAGGTTGAGCTTTACTCGCTCAGCAGGGGATGTTGGCAAAGCATTAGTGATTGTGGTGTTCAAAGCATTATTCCCAAGCGATCACCACAGGTTCATATCAATGGGGCTGTACATTGGATTGCATATGATAAGAAAAAGAATGGCAGGTTTCACTGCGGTTTGATTGTGTCTTTCAATATGTGTGATGAGCTGTTCCGGGAGATTTTTCTACCAGATAGCTTGGCTGCCAAATGCAGGACAAACTTGGAGATCAACGTATTTGGGGAATCACTTTGTGTGGTATATCATGTTCGGTTTAGTGCTAACAAAGGATGTGACATGTGGGTGATGGAAAAGTATGGTTTAGTTGAGTCATGGACTAAACTATTTGCAATCATCGATTATCAGGAAAGTTTGGGGCCGGTTATTGGGTTTAGGAAGAACAGTGAAGTCTTGTTGGTAAGTAGTGGAAATTTGGTGTCTTATGACCCTGAAACAAAAGAAAAGAAGAATCATGGGATCCATAGTATTGGCTACTTGTTTTATGTGGATACTTATGTTGAGAGCCTGGTCTTAGTCGGGGGGTCGAACGGACTCTCAGGGAGGCATGAATTTGTTAAGGAAACCGAACAAAAAAGAACTGCAACAAAGAAAAGGAAGAACAGGCAACGTACATTTTTAATGGGAACAAAAGGCGAGATATGATTCTTACTTGTTTTATAGCTTACATTTGCTGTTGCTTTTTGTTCATGTTATGGATGTGGAATAGACTTACGTATACTTTTGAACACCAACACATTTTGTCGAATCAAGGCAACATCTTTTAAATGCTAACCCATTGCAATGACTGAGTATGCATGAATTATGTTTTAGGAGAAAAAGATCAGTTTGCGGAAATTGACATCAGTGGCTCCGTTGTGATGTGAGTAATAGTTTCTTTTAACTTCAGTATTATTTCGTTTCTTATGTGTAGTCTCTTGTGTCTTAGGGTTGTGGCTACGACGGAAGCTCAAGCTCAAGACTAGGAAGCCAGGAAAGGCGGGAATGGGAATAGCAAAACATGAATGTAATTTTAGTGCTCATATTCTACATTCTAGGATTATGAAACGATTTTGAACCAATTCTTATCTGCTACTTAATTTTTAAAAATTATTTCAAACACCTTTCCCAACTGGAGAGATTGGCGTATAACTGAGATGCAATGCTGGCATTTATCCCCCTCCCCCCCCCCCCCGGCCCCGGCAAAAAAAAAAAGCTGAGATTTAATGCTGACTTGCTCACTATTTAATAAAAAAACCTTCTAACATCTTGAATGATAATTTCTTAGAAATTTTTATTTGTGATAATTTGGATTGGATAGTCGTGAAATGTTTCTCAACCCGGTTCTTGCAATTTAATTTATGGGATTCCTGTGGAAAGATTTACAGTGTGTTTGGTACAACTGTGGAACGTTAGTTCTAGGGGTTATTTTGCACATGACGTTTGTTTACGATTTTCAAAAGTTAATTCCACATTCAATTTTGAAAACTCGGTCGAAGGAGGGAAATCCGGCCGATTGACCGGAACAGTATATATATATATATTTTTGCAATTGACACGTTAATTTTTATATATTCGAAAAACAATATTTTCTGAATTTCTAAAAAAATTTTATGAGCTTTAATAGAATTTTGAGTTGTGTATTTGGTTATGAGTTGTAATTTTTGTATTAAATATCATATGTCACATCAAAAATTCGCCACTCAATTCAAAACTCTTTTCAAAATTCTTTTACCAAACAAATTTTCCACACTCAAATCATAATTCCAAAAATCACAAACTCAAAATACAACTTCTACTCTCAAATCATATTTAAAAATTGCTACCAAACGCAGCCTTAATTTTTAAAGGAATTAGATAAAGGAAAGTTTCTAGTTTGTCAAATTATATTTATTTGCTGAAGCTCTAGCTTGGAACTTGAACATCAAAAGTCCTGCTGCAACTCATGTAGCTTTTAAACATTAAAAGAGTTCGATTTTGAGTCTTTTCATTTGATGCTTGTAGATGACTGCATCATATTTGCCAAAATATTGGAATCTGTGTGCGGGATAATTAAATCCATTATTATTACTATTGCAATTTTGTGGTCACTTAGAAAGTTACGATGAAAATGATAGGAACTTCCGAAAGGGAATTCAGGGTGGATTTTTGATAGTTCTTATTGTTAAAATGATAGGAATTATAGGTAAACAGAAGTTCAATATATTCTAGAAAATTTAATTAAACTGGAACGAATCTTTTAATTTGGAAAATAAATAGACTTTGTAGACAATGTACAATTACTCGAAATCATATTGAATTTGGTAATTATGGTTTCTTTGCGTGACAATTTTCTTGCATTTTATTGTTGAATATACATGATCTTTGCAGGAAATAGGACCAAGAAACAGGTAAAGAAAGCTTTGCTGTGGGACTGTCGGCAGCTCCTGCATCCACAGAGTTAGTTTTTGTTTTTTGATGCCTCACCTTTTTTCTATTCTCTGTAGAACAGAGACTTAGGCCACCTTTTATTTCATTTTGTGTGTAAAACCTCGTAAAACTTTCATTAATTTATGTATTATCGTTGGACTAGTGATCGGGTTTTCTCAGGACTTGTGATAATCACTATAGTATAACTGAAGCATCCTTTATCCTCTGTGGATCCTCTTCCTTGAGTTATATTCTGCTGGTGAGTAGTTAGTTTGGTTTCGGTGGCAAAGCAGAGTAATTAACAAGAAATAAATGCATAAAAGTTTAATCTCCAAGATTGAAAGAGTGATGAGACTATTAGAATAGTGGTATTAGGTTAGATATATAATATAAATTGCGTTTATTTAACTAGTATGGTGATATTAATTGGTTAGGATTTAGTCTATGACATTATGTAAGAGATCTCATTATATAAGAAAGTAATTTTGTTATTTTTATAAAATGAAGGCAAAATAGTATTTAATCATTCAATTAGATAAGATTGGATTATGAATCCCAACTGTCCCAGAAATACTAATCTCGCAAAGGTGGGAAAGAAAAAGAAAAAGAATGGAGGGAAACCTAGAAAAAAGCGACACATTGGGTGGAAACAATGACATTGAAGAACTCGAAAAGCAGCACGAAACTGTCACCTTAATTCTTACAAATAAGAAGTATTTAGAACTAGACAACCAAATTACTAACGATTTGAGCATGACGAAGAAAAAAGTTGTTGATAATTTTGGAGCCGATCAAATGGCAAAAACACAATACAAAATTAAGAAAGTAGTGACAATGGAGATGCGATAATGAATCATGACCATGGATGGCAATAGCTGAATTGAACCTTCCAAAATTGCCACCGGTGAAAGAGTTGGAAAGATGTGACATAAGAAAATTCTATTATACACACTCCATATTATATACATTTTTAATTATGTTATTTTTTATAATTATGATCAATTTTCTTCTTTAATTATGACATTATTTTAAAATTTTGATTACGATTTTTTCGTGTTTGGTTATGATTTTTTTTTGCTTTTTTAGTTATGACTTAGAAAATATGAAATTATATTATTTTCTTCGATAGTTATAAGTGCATATGGTATACACCCGGGTGTGTAATAGTCTTTACCCTTGGTATAATGTAATTATGTTAATATGCAGATCTTATTTATTTATTTCAATGTATATCAAATATCTACATTAAATATTTTTTTTGTTGCTTTAGTCTTATAAAAAAAAATTTAATGTAATTATATCAAAATTATAAGACTAATTGATTTTTTTTTTTTAAGAGGTAAGAATAATTTAGGAATTGTTTGGGAATAATTTTTTTAATTAAAATATGAGATGAAAAAAATATGTTTGGAATGATTTTTTTTTTTACTAAAAAGTAAAAAAAGAAAAAAAATTGAGTGAGTAAATGAGTGAATGAAATGAAGGCAGCGTTTGGTAAAAAAAAATTTCTCATAAAATTTTTTATTCAAAGCTTTATTCAAAACTCATAAAATTTTTAAAAAAATTCCAAATTTTTTTTATTTAAAATATAAAAAATAATAGGTGCCAATTGTTAAAAGAAAAAAAAAAGAAAAAAAAAAGAGCATTGTTCCGGTCAACCGGCCAGACGTCTGGGAGGAAAACTGGTTAGCCTAAATTTTTCCGCCTTCGAACAAGTTTTCAAAAGTGGGTGTGGAATTAATTTTTGAAAATTCTAAACAAACAATACATTCAAAATAAGGGGTGAAAATGTGTTTGAAATCTTTTAACTCAACATTCAACAACCTTCCCCAAAAAAAATATCAAAAGGGTTAAAATCTCAACTTCCAAATGGCCCCTACCCATTAACCAAAAATAAAAACAACCGCTACCCAGAAACAAAAGTCAATGCAATAGTAGGGACACGAAAAGGAAAATGCTATGAAGCCCAAATAATTTATCAAATGTTTTATCAAATTTCTCATATGAGTATGGAACCCACACAAATCTACATGTGTGTGGGTTCCACACCCATGTAAGAGGTTTAGTAAAATATTTGGTAAATTGTTTGTGGTCGTAGCATTACTCATACGAAAATAGATTTCCCTCTCTATCCATATCTTTGTTCTCTCTCCCATTCAAGAAGCTTCCTCTCTCTCTCTCTCTCTCTCTCTCTCTCTCTCTCTTTCTCTCTCTCTCTCAAGAAGCTCCAAGAAATCTCAATCTCCAACTCGAACCATGCCAGACAATCTACAAGAGGAACTGTTGATTAAAATACTCATAAGACTACCAATCTACATTGTCGTTCAATTCAGGTGCGTTTCCAAATCATGGTGTTCTCTAATCACTAGCCCTAATTTCATCAACACATACCTCAATCAAACCCTTTTTGTTTCCGAATCCAACAACACTCATTCTCTACTCATTAGACACTTAGCTGACACCGAAATCCATCATCAAGACCACTATACCATACATTGGAGTAACAATGATGACCCACTCGATTCGCATCACTTTGAGCTTCAATTCCCTTTTCGGGGTTTCAATAAATCTTTTCGAATTGTTAGTTCTTGTAATGGTTTGGTATGTCTTTCAGATGATTTGTATTGTATTATGAACAATGTGATTTTGTGGAACCCCATTATCAACAAGTCACTGACTCTTCCATTGCCAAGAATTTCAACTTATTGGCTTCGTGGTCCTGCTAGTCATTGTTGAGAGTCATCACTAAGTCTCCTCACCCTTTAGAATCTTCTCTCTAGAAATATTCTAGAAGTTTCCATATGAATCTAGAATACTCCGGAAAGATCTAGACGATTCTGGAAAGACCAAGAGAAATCCGAAAGATTCTAGAATATCCTGGAAGGTTTCGGAACATTAAAGAAATTTGGAGAAAATTAGAGAAATCTAGAAAGTTCCGGAAGGTTCTAGAATATTCTAGAGAAGAATAGAAAGCTCTAATATGTACTAGAGTAATCTATATTGTTCTAGAGTGTAGGGTAAGTATGAGTGCATTCTAAAAAGTTCTTTAACTAGTATAAATATGAGATGAGTGCATGTACTAAGCAATTGGACAATTGGACAATTGAGTGAAAGAAGAATGAGTCCAAAGTGAGTGATCAAGCACTATCTAGTGTGAGGTGTCTCAAGGTCTTGTGTGAGGAAGACACAAAGTGTGAGTGCTTGAATGTATGTGTGAATGGATAAGTGAAGTGTATTAGTGTGTAATTGTGTACAAGTGTTTTGTGTTTTAGAGTGTTATCAATAAAGGTTGTATGCCTGGGTCCACCAATGTGTCAAACTCAAAAGTCATATTATTGGATTTGGGTTTGATCCCAAAACTATAGACTATAAGGTGTTGAAATTGACCTATTTTGAAGAGGGTCCTGATCATTTTCGCTTGAAAAAACCCCCTTCGGTTGAGCTTTACTCGCTTCGTTTGGGTTCTTGTAAAGACATTTGTGTTGTTGCGCCTATGCGCCTCGTACACTATAATTCATCTTAAGCTTTCATTGATGGAACCATCAATTGGGTCGCGGTTGATAAGAATATGTCTAATGTTTTGATTTTGTCATTTGATTTGAGAGATGAGGTATTTGGAGAGTTGAATCTTCCAGAAAGTCTTGTTAAAGTGAATCCTTTAACATTGTCTATTGCAGAATTTAGGAAGCCAATTGTTGTGTTCCATGAGCCTCACATTTCTTTGAGTAAATGTTTTGTATGGGTGATGGAGTATGGTAAGGTGGAGTCTTGGACCAAACTAAACACCACTGATACGGTGGGAATGGGAGAGGTACTTTTCTTGAGGAGAAAAGTTGTTTTGTCTTCAAGGAATGGATTGATTGTATATAATCCCAAGAATTAACGACTTAGGGATCTTGGGCTTCATGATGTTCATTTATTAGGTTGTGTGCATGCGTACATTCCTAACTTGGTTTTACTTGGGGAAGGAAATGAAATCTTGGTCGGCCAAGCAAAGTCTTGTGATATGCAAAAATTTCTGACTGAAGAGGGTAATGTTGAGGAGGAAAAACACTAACTTTGAATGAAACATGGAAGATTAGGAAGAGCAGACAAGATTCAAGTGTACATTTAATAAGTTTTTAGCTTCTTGTTTTTGATATATTGCTGGAAATTTTGGTTTTTTTGAGAACTACAAAATACATTGGTCAAAGTTAGATATCAATAGCAATGTAAATACTAGTTTGTTCTTCTTTATTTATTTATTTATTTAGACAGTAAATGCTAGTTTGTTCAAACTTCTGATTTGTTAGCTCCATTTTTTTTTTTTTTTTTTTGTATATGTAGTTATCAACAAAGGTGGGTTTTTTAGTACTTCATATGCAGCTAAACTTGGATTCTTTTGACCTTTGTAGAAGTTTGCCTTTTGATTTGATTTGAAGATAAAGCTTGCATTATACTTGTCAAGAATGTAAAAGAA
Source organism: Camellia japonica (assembly GCA_030407325.1). Classification (NCBI taxonomy): domain Eukaryota; kingdom Viridiplantae; phylum Streptophyta; class Magnoliopsida; order Ericales; family Theaceae; genus Camellia; species Camellia japonica. The sequence goes on from JAPPVO010000032.1 coordinate 63,870,850, forward strand.
ACCATATAATTTCCCCATCATTTAACTTCTTAAAGTTCTTGCCAGTGCAAGCATGGATGTTGCAATCTTTGATGCCCTTAGTTTGAAGCAAGGATAGATCAGGGGGGTGCAGGTAGGGGGGCGACCGCATTCCTAAAAAATTGAAAAATATCATATATTATATTAAAAATTTTAAATAATTAAAATATATAAAGATTTGCATCCCAAACATACTTTTGCACTCCCATAATAATAATCTTGAATTCATCATTAGTTTGAAGAAGTCCTGTTATCTGGCAAAGCCCTCAATAAAACTAGAATTAAAGTATATTGTGGGCAAGATAGCATGGCTTTTTTTCAAAAAACATTTTTATTATTTTTCTTTGGGTTTCTTACTAATTATTTGCTTGTTTCTGCTTTGAAAACAGAGTTCTTTTCACCGTTTACTTGTTATTGATGAATATTTATAGTTAGGTCTGAGGTAACAGAAAACAGTAAAACATATCGCCAAAAGAGGACAATGCAAGAATGAGATTACATTAGAGTATGCATTTTGATCCTTAAAATATAGAGTGATAACTGATAAGGATAAGAATTGCGATGGCTTGGTTTGCCATTCCATGATTTTTCTGTTTTTATCTTGTAGGAATGGACGATGAATTGATAGCCACTTTTTTTTTTTTTATTAAAAAAAAAAAAAGAAGACAAATTTCATGAACACATAAGACTTTCATATATCTTACTCTTTATTTTTCTCTTCTTAACCCTTGGAAATGCTAGGCTAAAGACTATTCAAGAGGTCAAAGTGTGTAATACAAACGAAATGTAAAGAAGAAAAACAAGTCCCGTTTAATTTTGAGACCTACAGGCTTAGGAAGAAGATGAAATGCTTTTTTGTTTTTGTTTTTGTTTTTTTTTTTTTTTTTTTTGATGTTGTGAAATGCCTTTTTTTTGTTAAAGAGATGGTTTTATGGCTCTAAAATTGAAGGAATATGTAATTTTTGTGCCATCACCTTATATGTCAAGGGAAATATGCCACAACTACAGAGTGGTTAGGATTTTTTTATTTTTTTTTTCTTCATTCATAACTACAGAGTGGTTAGGATTGATTTAATAATTTTCTAGGTCATGTACATATGCAAATAAAAATAAGATCAAGAAACATGATTACATTTTCAATTTCCTTGATTAGGAGTAATAATCATTTGGCTTAACCATTATACCCAATACCTAATGTATATAGGTTGTGTTTTAACTTAGATTTGCGGAGACATTTGTGAAAAAAATAAAAAAGATTTTTTTTTTTTAATTTAAAAAACATGCATATAGTTTCTACTTTATTTTTGTTCATCTATTTTTGTTTCTTTCCTTTCTTTTTCTCTCCATAAATATAAAAGTCAAACACAGTATAAAATTTCACTAATAAAGGATTTATAAAGTATATTTCATTAAAATAAATATAGATAAAATAAATCCTCTTTACATTTAAAAAAAAAATTATTGAGTCCTACTATCATTATAGTCATTTATATTGACCTATCTAAATAAAAATTTATGAAAAAAGTAACACTTAATTGAGAATTTTCCCGTTAGGCCTATTAAAATAGGCTGAAAATTAAAAAATCACTACAAAAAATTAATTATTCTCTTTATTTTTTTACACATAGTTTTATAAAATTTTAAAAAAAAAACACTAAAAAAATCATCTTCTAAAAACAATCCTTATTGCAATCAACCCAACCCTGTTAGGTCATTTGGATTCCCAATCAACTCAATTATTTTTTTTATAAAAAAAAAAAAAAAAAATTATTTTTCCAAAACAACCCTTATTGCAATCAACCCAACTCTATTAGGACATTTGGATTCCCCATCACCAATTGTTCAAATTGGTTTAGTTAGTCACGTGATGAAGCCCTAATAAATCATAGATTATCTGTGGGTTTGGATACAAGTTTTAAAAAGTCTATAAACTATGGGTAAATTACATTTCCTCTTTCTTAAATTTAGAAAAAATACAATTATTCTTATACTTTTGACATAATTGTATATACGTCTTAAGGTTTTAATTCATATAAAATTTAAGTTATTTTTTATCAATAATTTGTCAGTTGTATAATTTAAAAAATAATACTATCATTTATTTCCTACTATATATATATTTATGGAATTTTTTTAAGATCTCTGATATTAAGATTTTATAACATAAATGATACCAAATATTTTCATAATGTCTAAGGTCCCTCAACATCGATCCAGAGAAAATTTGATCCAGAGAATTTCTCTGGATGGTAGTCTAGAGATTTTCTCATGATTCTAGAGAATTTCTTTGGTTTTCACAAGAATTTTTCTGAGTTCAAACCAAAGAAAATTACACATGGCAAAGCAAATTAAACATGCCAAAAAAAAACTACACATGGAAGAGAATTTCTCTTTAGAGAAATTTTGGGAAAGCCAGAGACATTATTTGAATTCCAATCTAGAGATTTTCTCTGAATTTTCAGAGAATTTCTCTGGATTTTCTCTGGATTTCAAGTGAACCATAAAACATAAAGTTTGTTTGGTTAGCAAGAAAAATAGGCAAAAAATAATATCCATCCACAGAATACTATGCTAATTGATGACAAGTACTAAGTTAAACTACATCTTTCCCCATTTTCAAGTACTATATTGTATCTTGATCATCTCACTATGATTAATAAGCGAATGAATAAAATAAAAGAAAATAAAAATTAGATACTTTTAATTGAACTTAATAATTTCATATCATAATAAGCAATGTGCACTCAAAGCAAAAGTGGCTTAGCATTCATTGCAACAAAAGACAAATTTGGCGACTAACTTTTTAGTCACTAAAGGTCCAATTTTGGTCGCCAAAACCTTTTGCCGACTAGTATTTTTGGTTGCTACCTTTGTCGTTGAAAGATAGTCGGGGAAAGTAATTGGCGACTACAAAAATTTTAGTCGCTAAAAGTACACAATTAGCAACTAATAATTCAGTCGCCAAAGTGTTTCAACTAAATTTAACATGACATTTTCAGTGACTAATATTTTTGGTCGCCAAAACCTAAACTGTTTAGCTACTAAAACTTTAGTCGCCTAAGGTCTAACATTTTCTGTTTGGCTACTAATATTTTAGTCACCTAAAGCACTTTTCAGTGACTAATATTTTTGTCGCCAAAGCTTAAATTGCTTAGCTACTAACACTTTCGTCGCCTAAGGTCCAATATTTTCTGTTTTGGCTACTAATAGTTTGGTCGCCAAAAGTGTTTTTCCTTTTTTTTTTTTTTAGCTACTAAATTATTAGTCACCTAAAGTCTTATTTGTTATGGCTACTAAATATTTAGTCGCCAAAAGATTTGTTTTCATTTAATTCTTTTTTTTTAACTGCTAACTATTTAGTTGGCAAAAATATTGACTATATTTTTGGCTACCAATTTTTTAGTCGCCAAAACATCATTTTATGTTTTTTTTTTAATTTGTCCACACCCACAACCTGTATATATTCCATGTAACCTGTACGATATATACAAACTGGTTTATACATATATTATCACCGATTCAACAATCTACATCCATTTCACTTCCAACCATCTAAAAATTAATACATTCAAATGTCAATAATTCCATACAAATCAAATACATTAATTCCAATTTAAAATAATAATTCCATACGTAACATAAATGGTCATAGGGAAATTTCATCCTCCGTATACAAAAATATATTTACTACTATGCCAAATGACCATTTGGCATGGTACAAAATACCATGGTAATATGTACCACAACAAAAGGTAATCAATAGATCACGACATCAATTATCTATTTGAAGGCAAAAATATTATGTACCCCGCCAAAAGTATTTTGTACAATTAATACAAACCTACACAAAAAGTAGATATAGCGATCCCGGTTTTGCCCCGACCTTCATTGTGTTCTAGACTCGGGTTCCGTGGTTGAATATTGTATCCATGTCTTGTTTTTCCCCTTTGACCCTTTGTATTTGAGTTTTGAAACTTGTTGGGCAAGTTTGGAACAAGTTGGTTGTTAGATGGTATAGATTGTTGTTGCCCAGATTTTGGCCTCTTTGCTCGAGCGAGGCTTCTTGTGCTCGAGCAAGCCTTGTGAAATTTTGCTTCTTCGCTCAAGCGAGGTTTCTTGCGCTCGAGCGAGCGTGTGCGTCTGTGGCAGGCCTGAAGCTTTGCATTCTACGCTCGAACGATGCTTCTTGCGCTTGAGCGAGGTCACTTGTTGTGTCTGGTCGCTCGAGCGAGGACCGCGTATATCAGTTCGCAGCAGAGCATTTTTGTATCACTTTTTGCATCTCTTTTCACTCAAAGCCCTAATCCGGCTCCTTCTCTCTCTAAAAGTCTACTTCTCTCTACAAATTCCCTAGAATCTAAGGGTTTCTACTCTACTCCCTTTGAGAAAAAGATAGAGCAACTTGTGAGCTTCCATTTGATCCAAGAAAGTTTGAGTTTTGGGCATCTTCAAAGTTTCTCCTTCTTTCCTTTGAGCTCCTACACTTGAGGTAGGGATATTCTACACTTTAGTATGGTTTTTAACCTAGGTATTTGATGTTATGTATAAACGGTGGGATTTGGGACTGATTTGGGTAAACTAGGGTTTGAGCTTAAGATTTGAAAGAGGGGTTTTCTATTTTGGTCATGAAAATACATGTAGGGTATTGAAGATGGGTTTATATGGGTTAAAATGATGAAATTTAGACTTGTGATTGATATTTGGAAAAAGGGGGAAAATTACCCTAATTTGTGTTAAATAATTATTTTGTATAAATAATGAAATTGATATGGAAAATATGAAATTGGGAGGATGTGTAAATAAATGGTGTAGTTGGATTTGATAAATCACTCACCTATGGAAAATTTGGCAAATTATCTGTTTGATAGAATTGTTTATCTATTTAGAAATATTTGTTTTGGGCTATCGGTGGAGGATGGCTATGATTGTTGTAGAAACTGCATGAGGATTAGGTAAATTAAAACTAATCATATGAATTATGTCATTGAATATGACGTTTTGATTAAATTGTTGAATGTATAAATTTTGGTAGTCATTGTATATGATACGCTTTTAAATACATTGTATATGTATCATTGTTTGGGAGGAGATAGGGGATGTACTCCATTGTTTGGGAGGAGATAGGGGATGGACTCCATTGAAAATTAAGTTGGCCGGAGTGTCCAGGGTAAAAGTCCCGAAATCTTATACATATATGAGTGCCGGTTCCCTCGGATGAGAATTCCGTAAAATGGCAAAGAAGTTGAAGTGTTTGAATAATGGTTGCTATTGAAGTGTTTATAAATGACTTGTAGCCTCGTTTGGGATTGTTTAGATAACAAAGGATTAAATCTATGAGTTGATTTGAATAAATGAATGGAAATGGTTTGAGATATTGATGGAGTTGTTGTCTAGTCATGAAAAGAGAATGTCAGTTGGTTTTAAGTGTTGAACATTTATCTAATGCTTATATCTTAGTTAAATCTCATCCATTGTGTTAGAATATCTCTACTGGGCTTTGGCTCACCCTACTTGGGAAACCATTTTCAAGTACAGGTGACATGCCACCTCCAAGGGCATAGCTTGGGAGGATGGGGCTGAAGGCTCTGGTTTTGTTATCTTTATGTTTATATGTTTTCTTCTTAAGCTGAGGGCTTTAATTTTAAAGAGCTTATGACTCTCTTTCGTTGTAACCAAGTCATCTCTTGGAAAGATGTAAGCCCGTAGGGCATTTATTTTGTTGTTATCAATTAGAGTTACATGCTATAGTTTCAAGATGAACATTTATGAAAGTGTAATGCATGTAATATCTTTTGCAATGTAGATTCTGATGCATGAAAATATAACATTTCTATTATGTTTATAGATCTTATGAATGGTTGGTTTATATAATATTTTGAGGGCGTTACAGCAGACGACGACAAAAATGCAGGAGTTTACAAAAGTGTAAATTGTCATCCGTCCACAAAAATGGATTATCCACAACTCCATGCCCAAAAAAATAAAAAAAAATAAAAAAATACACTAATTAGTTCCATATATAGCATTTGAGCATAATGTCACACCCCCTGTAACTGTAATAGAACTTTATCCTAACATTCGTAATTTGATATTGGTTTAACAATTTTCTGCCTTATTACTTTTCCTCCAGCAAGGCTAGAGTAGCTTCTGTTTTCTTCCATCGCCAAAACATCATTTGACGTTCACTGTTTGGCAGGGTTGATAACATTTTAGTCATTGAAATATGTACTTCCTTTTTGAGTACGAATTGTTGAGTTGCCAAAAAAATGGTCTTATGTTTTATCACAAAATTGTAATTTCCCCACAACCTGTCTATATTTCGTGCAAACTATCATATGTATATAAACAAAACAATACATATTTTATCAATCATTCCACAATCCAAATTACTTCCATCCATCCAAAAATGAATAACTATAAATGTACATATTCCATACAAACCAAGTATTGTCCAAACTAAAATTATACTTCCACACAAAATAAAGAAGCATACAAAAATCCAACCGTCCATATACAAAAAAATATATTTAGTGCCATGTGAAATGTCCATTTGGCGTGGCACAAATTACCACCGTAGTCTGTACCATAACAAAAGGTGATCTATATTCCACGCCAATAACTATCAGTTGGATTGCAAAAGTTATCTGACAAAAGCTGGTTGTTACATCCGTACGGTGGTTCGAGGGCCAATTCACATTTTTGCCTCCTTAACGCCCTTTTTCGATTAAGTTTAAGGTGTTTTCGGCTCTAACTCCCAACCTACACGTGCTAATTACATTCAATCTGTTGTCACAGGTCCTATTTTTCGTGAGAAAGCTGGTTGTGACATCTGTACGGTGGTTCGGGGGATGTTTTTCATTTTCGCCTCCTTAATGCCCTTTTTCGGTTAAGTTTAAGGCGTTTTCGGCTCTAACTCCCAACCTACACATGAAAATTACATTCCCTCTATTGTCACAGGTCCTATTTGTCATAAGGAAGCTGGTTGTGACATCCATATGATGGTTCAAGGGTCAATTCGCATTTTCGCCCCCTTAACACCCTTTCTGAGTTAAGTTTAAGGCGTTTTCGGCTCTAACTCCTAACCTACACGTGCTAATTACATCTCGTCTATTGTCTCAGGTCCTAATTTCCATGGGGAAGCTGGTTGTGACATCCATACGGTGGTTTGGGGGCCGATTTGCATTTTCGCCCCCTTAATGCCCTTTTTCGGTTAAGTTTAATGTGTTTTCGACTCTAACTCCCAACCCACATATGCTAATCACATTCTGTCTATTGTCACAGTTCCTATATGTCGTGAGGAATCTGGTTCTGACATCCGTACAATGGTTCAGGGCCTGTTTTGCATTTTCGCCCCCATAATGCCCTTTTTCGGTTAAGTTTAAGGCGTTTTCGGCTCTAACTCCCAACCTCCACGTGCTAATTACATTCCGTCTATTGTCACAGGTCCTATTTGTCGTGAAGAAGCTGGTTGTGACATCCGTACAGTGGTTCAGGGGCTGTTTTGCATGTTTGTCCCCTTAACGCCCTTTTTCGGTTAAGTTTAAGGCATTTTCAGCTCTAACTCCCAACCTACATGTGCTAATTACATTCCGTGTATTGTCACAGGTCCTATTTGTCATGACAAAGCTGGTTGTGACATCCGTATGGTGGTTCGGGAGCCAATTTGCATTTTCGCCGCCTTAACGCCTTTTTTCAGTTAAGTTTAAAGCGTTTTCGGTTCTAACTCCCAACCTACACGTGCTAATTACATCCCGTCTGTTGTCACAGCTCCTATTTGTCATGGGGAAGCTAGTTGTGACATCCGTACGGTGGTTCGGGAGCCGTTTTGCATTTTCCCCTCCTTAACACCCTTGTTTGAATAAATTTTAATAAAGAAAGCTATATAGGTTTGTCTCTAGGTATCCAATTTCTTTAATTTAACCTGATATCCAAGTACATTATAAAATATTGCTATTTCTTAACAAATTTCATTTATTTTCTAGAATAGAATGGTGTGCACAATATGCCATAAAGTATTTTATTCATATTTTCTGTATAGTTTTACGACTAACTCGAGTTGGTAAGTATGTTTGTAGGTGAATGTCTAATTACACATATTGGCTACATATCTCATACTCATATCCTTATCCAAGTATAATGTTTGACAAGGATACTCTGTACATTTAGAAAAGGATAAATTACACTGACCTCTCCTAAAGTTTACAGAAAATACAAACATTAATTTCGGTTCATTTAAGACTAAATGTAACGAAATTAATACAAATAGTGCAAAGATACAAAGAGAAATAAGGCAAAATAAACATTTCAATGTAAAAGAGTTGATAATAGCATTTTTTCATAAATATGAATAAATTATTGATGAAAAGGGGGTTTAAGTGTTATATAAATTAAAATTTTTAGGAATCCCAATGTAATTATGCCAAACTTGTGGAGTTCACTGTATTTTTTTTTTTTTCAAATCTTAGGGGAGGTCAGTGAAATTTACCCTTAGGAAAGTATATAACATAAAGATAATGAGATCCATATTAATAAATACATATGAAATCCATCGTCTTTGAGTTTAGAAGTAATAAATCGAAAATTGGGTAAGAAATAATACTCAACTAAATTATTGCAACTTATTCTAGCACTGTTAGCATGTATGAGGCCAAAGAGAAACACATCGATGTACAAACTTAATCAAAGTATAATAAAAAATACTAAAGTCCCCATTAGACTGCAACAACCACTCCGTGCTTTAGGCACTCATATGTTGCTTCTTAATTCATTTTAATACATGATATTTCTACCCTCATCATCTCATGAAAAATTTAACACTAATTCGCTAAACTTTTTTAGTAATGCTTGGTGGCCCTAATTTTCATGGCTCGAATGTCTGAAAACGACACAAATTCGGACCATCAAGCATTTTTCAAACTTTTTACATGTGCTTCCTAGTTTTTATGAAGCACAAAAGTCCCCATTAGACCACAACACCCACTCAATGCTTTAGGCCCTCATATGTTGCTTCTTAATTCATTTTAATACATGATACTCCTACCCTCATCATCTCATGAAAAATTTAACACTAATTGGCTAAACTTTTTAAGTGTGCTTCCTAGTTTTTATGAAAGCTAGAAAATAATAAACTAGGCTTTTCCTTTTTGGATTTTTAATTTTTGCAATGTGAAACTAAAGAAAACGATGATGGAATTGGTGTTCATGGAAATTTCTTAAGAGAAGTGTCCTATAAGCAATCATGCCTTGAAAAAATAGTAGCTTCAGAACACACTATTGCATATCATAGAGTCAAACAAACCAAATTACAATGAACAAAGTCGTGCCTTAGGAATTTGCATAATATAAAGGGGAGATGAAGGAAGCAGTTATACAATACCTAATTGATTAGATGATTATCTTTTTCATTACTTATGGTGAATGTCATTGTAAGTTCGTCAAAAAGCCTCATATAGCGTAACCCCCAAGTGTTAATACAAGTATAAGAGTGATGCAATGTTATATTAGCAAGGTGCCATGCACGATGTGCATGAAGTTTATTTATTTTCCTTTCTATCCGATCAAGTTTCACACTTTTCACTTTGCATTTGCAACAAAATAGAATGTTGATAATAATAAAAGAAAATAAACAAAAAATGGGTGAAGCAAATGGGTAGCCTAAATGCAAACACACTCATGAGTGTTGTAGCAGGAAATTTGTTGAATACAATGAAAATGGTAAATTTTGATTGAACCTTATATCAAATGCAACGCCACTTCTCTTCCCTACAAATTTGACGATTGGCACACGTACCTTAGCAATAACCTGAAAAATTAACAAAACACATGTTAGATATTAATTGTTAGTAATAATTATTTTTTAATCGTCAAATGAGGCACACCTGTATCTTCTTTGCGATGCCTCTTTGAGATAGGGCTGTAACAAGGGCTTGCAAACCAATTTGTAGAGTTTTAATATCTGACCCCAAAATCACAACCTATAGTTTGGCAATTAGGTTGCCTAGTTATAGTGATCATCAAATTTGTTTATCAACAAACAGATCACACGACAACAATCCAGAACTCGATAAGAAAAAGAAAATAATCATTCTCAAAGGAATGTTCATCTGAATAGAGAATTTAAATTCATTCCTTTGAAATAATGTTCTGTTTATGAACAAGATTATGGATATTGTTCCTCCAGACATAGATAAATCGTAAATCAGGTCAGCAAGAAGAATTCAAATTTCTAGGCAATCTAAATCAAGTTTGACATAAGATCATGACAAAAAATGTTCTTTTGTGCAATTAAACATCATTGGTCACAAACATTTCCATGAAGTGATATTCTACCTTACAGGATTTACCTTACCAATAGCTATGACAAAATCTTTATTGAATCTAATGGAATTTTCTCATGTCCAACAATCAGTTGTAGCCTAATAATCTCACAGATGAAGAAACATGGAAACATAAGTTTGATTTATGCCTAAATTGGCTTAAACTCTACTTCCATACTCATATTCATAGTTCCAAATATTGGCCAGTTCGTAGCGTACCAGTTCTCAGATAAATAGAAGTTGTATTTTGTTATTATTATTATTGTTATTATTTTTAGATTTTCTTTTACAACATATGGTAAATGATATGCCCACAATTTTGGGCAAATTAAACTCTTTTTTTATTTATAATTTGCAACAACAAACCATTTTTAATTCCATAATATGGAATAAGTTATATAGAAATTAAGCATTGCCCTAATTTGAACGTTTCCCTAATTTTTACTACCAAATTCAATAACATTGCCCTAATTTCAATAACATCTTTCTAAGCATTGCCCTAATTTTCAGCATTTCCTATATGATTTGTGTGTGTATATATATATATATATGTATGTGTGTGTATGTAAACAGAGACAGAGAGAAACGGAGAGGGAAATCGAGAGGGAGATTGTGAGAAGTATCCAGAGAAATCGAGAAGGAGATATATATATATATAGAGAGAGAGAGAGAGATGTGAAATAGAGGACAGACCTGGGTGGGAGACAAGGCGATGATCCAGCAACCCTTGCGGTGATGGCGATGGAGACAAAGCTACAAAGAAGAGAGCAGAGGCGTAAGTGAGAAGCAATCACAAAGGTGTGAGTGTACCAGTGTATAATCGATTATATATGGGATCAAAGTTGTGTATATATGATTTGTGTGTATATATATAGATGTATGTATGCATGTGTGTGTAAATAGAGAGAGAGAGAGGGAAATCGAGAGGCCTCTATGAGAAGGAGACATAAATCGAGAGGGAGATACAAAGAGAGAAAGAGAGAGGCGAAATAGAGGACATACCTGAGAAGGAGACAAAGCGATGATCCAGCAACCCTTGTGGTGATGGCGATGGAAACAAAGCTATACAGAAAAGGACAGAGCAGTGACAGAGGCGGGAGTGAGAGAGGAAGGGTAATGGACTTGTACACGAAAATTTGAATCCTCCCTCCAAAAAATTTCGTCACATTTGGATACTAAATTTTAGTTGGTAAAAGTGAAATAAACACTGATTGAATTTTTTTTGTAGCTAAAGATTGCAGATTTAGAGACCAAAATATTTTTTGGTCGACCAAAACCTTATTTTCCATGACTAACACACAATTAGTAGCCAAAAATGAAATAAATACCAATAAAAAAAATTATAATAATTAAAGATTGCACATTTAGCGACCAACTTATTTTTAGTCGCCCAAAATGCTATTTTTAATGACTAACACGTAATTAGTCGCCAAAAATAAAGAATATACTGACTAAATTTATTTTTAGTAGATAAACAGTGTACTTTCTTCGACCATATATTTTTAGTAGCTAATGCGTGTACCTTTGGCGACTAAATTTTTTTTAGTAGCTAATGCATGTACCTTTGGCGACTAAATAAAGTTTAGTCGGCATTTCTGGTCGCCGAATGTGTTATTTTCTGTAGTGATTACAATAACAAACAACACAATTTACAATATAGAACATCAATATTCACCTAATTTAAGCACCAATTCTCCTATTTTCAATTCCAAATTTGGGAAACACAAGTGCATATTATGTACCAGGATTAAAGCTGGAACACATGAGGAGAAAACTGACAATGCAAGTCGACATTGTTCCGATCAAATGCAATAGATATAATCGAACAACAATTAAATTGCTCACAACACAACCACCACTTGGATTTGAGTTTTCTGCGATCAAATCCAAGGCTTCATTCACATCTTTCGATGCAAAGACTCGGTTAAGCAAGTCATCATCATTATTGAACAATTCGGAAACAGAGGAGGGCTCGGTGACCTCGTTCTGGCTCTTTGTAGCTCGACTTTTCGTGCCCTCTTTTGGAAGTCGAATAAGCCCTACAGTATTGGACTCCCGCGGTTCTGAATCTGATCTCACAAGTGCAATGTGAAATAGATAAACACCAAAGAGTCCCAATCCAGCAAATCTTTTGGAAAAGCGATTTTGAATCAAATTGCCAAAAATGGACTGCTTTGCCAGATACAGAGTCGCCGCCTAAATATTTTTTGAGAAAATTTAGGAAACACATGACTCCTGCCAAAGGCCACGTGTCCGTCATCACCAAGATTGTCTTGGCTCGGGAACTTAGGCACGAGAGGAGAAGGTCATGAATTGAGCACCCCCGATCAAAGATTGGCCTCTACTAATCATGATATGAATCTTATCTACATTATATGCTCTTGTTCAGGTTTATTAGGCTAGCATTACTATGTGATGAGCACACAAAAGTATAGACTAACTTGCAAGAATTGGAACACTTGATTCATGTTTGTTTGCAAAATTGTCTCGAATATGTACCACTTAAAAAAGTGATCACATATGAACATTACTCAAATTATTCCAATTCAAGCAACTAGCCTTTATCCACAGGCATTCAAGCAGTTTATAACATTTAAGTAATTAGCCTCATGGCAAGCATGTTAAACATGGCAACAATAACACTCATGCAGTTTGCTATAGTCAGTAAAGGCTTACCTAGTACTCCAAGCCACAAGAGAAACTAGTTAGAAAAAAAATGCATGATTCCTAACTATGCAATATGACTAATGCAACACGTGCGATATGCAATTACTAGGCTCGACTACTAATATGGCATATGAAGCAATTTGATAGCATGCGGTCTAATCATGTATTCAAAGAATGTTTAACTAACAATGTAAGTTAGAATGATGAACCGAGTCTCGGTGCATGCAAAACAAGTGGATGCAAATCATGGAGAATGCTAAACAAAATATGATGCCCTAAACTAACCAACATAGCTAGTAAATAAAAGGGGGAAAAATGTAGGGTTAAAAGACATACACATTATTACAACATTGCGCCCTCGTGAAGGAGGGTCCGAATGAACTAACTAGCTAAAGCAAAGCTAAACTAATTAAGGAGCAATTACAAACCCAAATGAATAATTTAGCAAAACTACTTAACTAATTATTACAAACCGAACGAACTAATTAATTAAATAATCTAGCTAATTAAAATACTTACAACACGAGACAAATTAGCTATTCTAACTAATTAAGTATAAAGCCAATATTTAAAGTACAATACTAATATTATTACAATGCGGATCTTGAGGATCGATGGAGGACTCATGCATGGATGCGGTTTCCAGCCGAAAAAGTCACTGTTTCTGCTGCTGAATGCCTCTGTTGCACAGTAGAGCACTTGCACTGATTTCCATTTCCAGACCAACTCTGTTCTGCTGGGGAAGTACACTGCTTGATTTTGCACTGGTGGCTGGCAGAGGGCCTGTCGTCCATAGAGGGTGGCCTGCTGGCCACTGATGATTGGACTTTCCTGCTACAACAAAAAGCAAACAGAGCAGAGACAATGTATTCTCAAGGGTTTGTTTGCATAATTTATCCCTTCTTGTCATTTGAACAACTCAAAGGAGTAGTAAACTTGGCTCACAAACCATCAATGGATGCAATTTCATTGCATGATGGCCTATGAACCAAAGGGTGCAAGTTCAATAAATGCAATAAAATAAGACTCTCAAAACAACCCCCCTATCATGAAAGATCAAGGGAAGTAGTTGACAATGAATCTTGAATCATTTTCATCACTAATGAGTATGAAACGACTCAAGACTCAAGGGTTCAATTAACGTTCGATTGAACCCAAACCAAATTGTTATCTTGCTCTTTTTTTAGTCTCAATTTTATTATTTCATTTTAGATTACCATCCATTCTTTAGTCAATTGAGTCCAAAGGTGAATTTAAGTCCTCTAATGGAAAGAGGGCTCAAACCAAGAGCTGCTTTGGGCATGAAAGAGACATCATACCGTTGGTAATGAACCCCTAAAGGGATTAAACCATTAAGCATGACATCTCAATCTCATGCTTAAACAAACAATTAGTTTGAAACCACTTTCAAAGCAAAACAAAAGCCAAGAAAGGGGGGAGGTTGCAGAGGTGATTAAGGATGATCACAAGTATGGAAAGCCATAAATAAACACTATCAACTCAAATAAGATGGTGTTTAATGCCAAAAACACCAAGCTTATAAGGACAATTACGCTACAAACATGCAAAACAAAGCTCAAATGTAACAAACACTTAAAAACAGTCCTAAAACATGCTGGAATTAAGACAAAAATAGGTAGAATAATAAGCTAAAACATAGAGCACGCTAGACTGGTAAGCAAAACACAAGGAGGGGAGGCTAACCCCTCCAATTTTGGACTTCAAACCATGATTTTAGCCACTGAAATAAATCTGAAAATCAGTGTTTAAAAGCTCAAAAAAAGATAGTGTAAAGGTGGGAAACACGAGGTTAAAGGCCTTGAGAGCAAAGTGTAAAGAAAGGTGAGCCACCCCTTAACCTTTATTGGCCTTAAAACACAAGTTTCAGCCCAAAAATACAAAGTTTTTACAGCCCAAAAAAACTTGGAAAATCGTAGGAAAAAGAGTAAATAAAGCAAGTAAAGAGGCAAAGCTTTATACCTCTTGAAGAGGAGATCACTTTCAAGAAATAAAACAAGGCAAACACACCCTCAAGAGCTCAAGCAAGGCTCAAAGATGGAGAGGTTTGGTTAAGAGTGTATAGGCAAAGGAGAAGAGTGTATAGGCAAAGGTTAAGAAATTTGCTAGAGAGAGAGAGAATTATATAGAGAGAGGAAAAATTTTCCTCCAAAATTTTTCTAACCCCATGGCAACAAGGGAGGTTCTCTATACATAGAGAAACATGAACCTCCCTCAAAAACATCTAACCATACACGTGGGAGCAGATGCAAGCATCTGTGCAAGCAATTGGCACAACTATCACAAAATATCTGCAAAACACATTGGTGGCCGGCAACCAGGAGCAATGACCGGCAGCTCATAGCAGTGGCCGACAAGCCACTAGAGGTTGCAGGCTTGAAAATCCAAGGTTTTGGTCCAAAAACAAGGCAACAGGGGTGCAAGGTTTGAAAGGCTCAAAGCTGTGGCATTCCGCTGAGGACTTTGAGCATTTGATAAGCATATACACTCATCATTGGGTGTGCAAGCAATGACATCCATGTCGTAAGGGCAATTAAAAATGGGGTGTCTACAGTTGCCCCTCTTTGACAGAACTCGGAGTCATGAAATGACGTGAGTGAATGTCAAAGCCCGAAGACGACCCATTTGGACAAGGCCATAAGTCTTGGACAAACAATCAAGATAGAAATAAATGGTTGCGCCAGCAGGCTCCCTACGTATCCCTTTACAAGGAATTAAACCAGCGTAGTTCTGCGCCAAGATACAAATGATATACACAAAAAAAACTTTGAAAGCTAGACTCACACGCTTCGCGAAGCCGATTATTTTTGAAAACTCATGATCATGCGAGATGATGCAATAAGCAATAACAAATGCCATATGCAAGATAAGGAGACAACAACATATAAATGAGCAGCTTCAAGCTTAAAACCAACACAGGTTCCTTGCAAAAAGATCTAAAACACACTCTAACCACGCCAAAACCCAAGACGAGGAAATAAAACACCACTCAGGGTTGCGCCTGGTGCATCTTGAGAAACTAAGAAACGAAAATCGCTCGGGGTGGCGTTTCACGCGTCTTGAGATAAAAAAATTTCAAGGTCGCGCTTTACGCATCCTGAGAAACAAGAAAAACGGCTCGGGCTCGCGCTTCACGTGTCTCGAGATAAAACACGCCCAAGGCCATGCTTTATGTGTCCTGAGAAACAAGAAAAACCATTCGGGTTTGTGCTTCACACGTCTCGAGATAAAACACGTCTAGGGCCACGCTTCACGCGTCCTGAGAAACAAGAGAAACCGCTCGGGCACATGCTTCACGCGTCCTAAGATAAAACACACCGAGGGCCACGATTCATGTGTCCTGAGAAACAAGAGAAATCGTTCGGGCTAACACTTCACGCTTCACGCGTCTCGAGAAACAAGAGAAACTGCTCAGGTTCATGCTTCATGCGTCCTAAGATAAAACACCCCCAGGGCCTCGCTTCACGCGTCCTAAGAAACAAGAGAAACTGCTCGGGTTAGCGCTTCACGCATCCCGAGATAAAACACGCCTAGGGCCACGCTTCACGTATCTTGATAAACAAGAAAAATTACTCGGGCTCAAGCCTCACGCGTTTCAAGATAAAACATGCCCAGGGCCATGCTTTACGTGTCCTGAGAAACAAGAAAAACCATTCGGGTTTGCGCTTCACACGTCTCGAGATAAAACACGCCCAGGGCCACGCTTCACGCGTCCCGAGAAACAAGAGAAACCGCTCGGGCTCATGCTTCACGCGTCCTAAGATAAAACACATCGAGGGCCACGATTCACGCGTCCTAAGAAACAAGAGAAATCGTTCGGGATCACGCTTCACGCGTCTTGAGAAATAAGAAAAACTGCTCGGGTTCGTGCTTCACGCTTTCCGAGATAAAACACCCCTAGGGCCACGCTTCATGTGTCCTAAGAAACAAGAGAAACCGCTCGGGTTCGCGCTTCACGCATCCCGAGATAAAACACTCTTAGGGCCATGCTTCACACATCTTGAGAAATAAGAAAAATTACTCGGGCTCGAGCCTCACGCGTCTCGAGATAAAACACACCTAGGGCTCGGGCTTGCGCTTCATGCGTCCTGAAATGAAACAGAGAGGTGTGCGATAGACGCACAAAAATTGAATAAATGTGATAGATGCACAAAAATGAACGTATGCAATAGATGCACAAAGTGAACGTGTGCGATAGATGGACAAAGTAAACGTGATTATAAATCAAGATAGCGACAACGCATGTTCCATGCAAGATAGGCAACTGATATATGATGTTAATTGAAGGCATGTTCTATGCAAGAAACAAAAGCATATTCTATGCAAAATAAGCGCATATTCCATGCAAAATTGACAACGTGTTTTACGCATGAATCATAAATGATACAAGACACGCATGCAGCATACATATATGTAAAATGCATAGTCTATGTAACGGAAGGGAACAAAGACATAATTTGACAAAACAAATAAAACGATATCCGGCAACAACTGCCAATTTACCTCTCCGAGGACTTGCAACATGTTCAAAAGGATACACCTCATTCATGTTCACTTTTTACCTACTTTTCACCTATTTTCCAGATGGCGATGAGATTCCTCACGACGGAGCTCCTCTAGAGGTTCCACCTGCGTTTCCACCTGTTGCCGAGGTAGAGGAGCCAGTAGTTGCCAAGGCCGGTGAGGCAGCAGGGGGTATTGAGGCTGACCTTGAGGCGGAGTTTGCGCCCGAGTTTGAGTTGGAGCCGTTACCATTGAGAGTGTGGCCTTTTCATCTAACATATAACCCCCGTATGCACATAGTACTGCCTGGAGGCATTAGGCGTTTTAGTGACTTTGCTCACGGTGTACCAGAGGACCTCCTGTTGAGGGAGCCAGCCTCCCACCTTTCATCCAACGCTACTGAGGTATGAACTCTGTTTTCATACATTCCTGCCTTTCTTTTAACTGTATTTCTTGCACTGCCTTTCATCTGATTGCACTTTCATTGCTGCCTTATCTGATTCATCTGTTCTTTGCCACAGGGAGAGTCTCATGCTTATAGGAGGTACAGAGCGATGATGGCGAGGGATTGGTATGACGAGCTCTTTACCGGGGTCTGTGACATCATCGATGAGACTGGCTTCTGCCTTTTCTGCTCTGGCCTGACACGCGTCATAGCGAGCCATCCTCTTCTAGGAGAGGTAGTGGGACACCACCAATTCTTTTCATCTCTCTACTGCCAGAGAGATGACAATGACTCCCTATGACTTTGCCATGATCACAGGCTTATGAGTAAGGGGTGATCCAATCCCTTTTGACACAGACATGGGGAGTGGAAGACTGCTTAGATTGATCTGTTGGGAGTGCGTCCACCTCTGTATTGGCCAACCATGGTGAGATACAGTTGGTTCGCCGAGCAGTTCTATGGGAGCGAGCCCAAGACACTAGAGGAGATAGAGCAATATGCCCAGGGCTTCTTGATGTTTGTCCTCGGTACCACCTTGTTTTCGAACAAGTGAAACATCGTGGATTTATATCTGTTGAGCGCTTTGGTAACCCTTCCTCGTGTACGCTTCTACGACTGGGGCGGAGCTGGCCTTGCCACCTTATACGGCTATATGAGCTCTACCTTCTGCAGGAGGGGAAAGCGAATTAGCGACTACTGGCGAGCCTGGGAGGTATGCATTTCGGTTCCCTCTTTGCACTTTACACTTTCTATTTCACATTTTCTGCTTTATATCTATTCAACACCTGTGCTTTCTGCTTTGCACTTTCTATATCTGTTCAAGCTGTGTGCTGCTTTGCACTTTTTATATCTGTTCATGCCCTATGCTTTTTGCTTTGCATTTTCTATATCTGTTCATGCCCTGTTGATCACATATCACTGCACTTTCCTTGTAGCTATGGGTCCATGTGTATTTTCCAGGCCTCGCTCCAGAGCCTATAGAGGAGCCCCTCTTGGTTGTTCTCTACTCGAGATGGTACAATGGTCGGTGTTAGCGCCGGAGTCGCGAGACCTTTGCCCTCTTCCGCCAATACTTTGATACTGTGGCCGCCCACGAGGTAACCTGAAACACAGTCATTTTTACTGTATAACTGTTCTTATTCACATTTTTGCAATTAACAGCAACTAACAATCTGTACATCTCCTGCTTGTAGATCACGTGGCAGCCTTGGGCCATGATGTTGGCCAGGGTGCGAGACTAGTACGCGGGAGCATAGGGCACATCGCGCTTCTAGATTTTGCTGGAGGGCCCAGTCTGCCGAGCTTGGTTCTTAAGCGAGAGATTCGTTCGCTAGACTATGGGCTTGCTTGATCCGGTCGTTTTGATGCCGCCCCCAGAGTCTATGAGGACAACGGACAGCCTATCTATTGACGCAGTCATTCAGTTCATGGTAGGCCTGCACGCTGATTTCTTCAGAGGAGAGGGCGATTACATGACCTTTATTCAGACCCACCTCATGCCTCCTCTGACAGGCGCTCAAGCAGGCAAGGGGACAGGGGCTCCTACGACAGGTGAGGTGACTCGGGTGACTAGGGCCCATGCTAGAGGGACTTCACCTGTTGAGCAGGCTGTCCGTTAGCCAGAGCTTCCCATTGCGCTCACATATTGGAGGCCGACTGGGACTGCTTATCAGATTCTAATTGAGCCAACAGAGGCTGGGCATGAGCTTGTTGGAGTTCGAGGCTCATCCCAGGTATGGACCACACTTTACTATTTGCACCCCACATTTCCATTTCAGATATGTTTATTGTAGACATTGATCATCCAAATGCATTTGCAGGCATCTATAGAGTATACGGGGAGCCTCCTCGAGCTGGTGGCTTATCTAATGGGTATGGTGCAGAGGAGGGAGACGCTGCTTGGTTTCCACGGTATCCAGGTAATTTCTTTCAATTCAACATGTATTTCATTATATTTCCACTGATACATTGGCAGTTCAACTGTAGTCTTTTGCAAATTGCACTGATACACTATACTGGCACACTGTACGCAAACATTGTACTCATATTGTATTTGATTTTTGCATGACGCTCATTCTGCATACTATGCTTGCATCTTGATACACACACTGTGACTACTATGTTGACAACTGCTTTTCCAGATTCCATCCGTGCCGATGGCACCAACAGCAACAGTAGCACCAGTACTGGCAGCACCTCCTCCAGCAGTAGGGAGGAGAGAGAGATAGGCCCCTGCTCGTGGCTGAGATGTGCGTCGTGATCGAGGCAAAGATAGGGGCACCTGAGGCCAGAGTAGTCCTTCAGAGCCCATTTTGAGTGATGATGATGCTGAGACTAGTGACTTTGAGGAGGCAGTGAGTCGGCATTCTGAGTCATCTGAGAGCGGAGATGATGCTGGCTCGGGGTTCGAGAGCAGAGGTGATGCCGAGGAGGGTTCTGAGGCAGAGAGCGGAGATGATACCGGCTCTAGTTTAGAGTCTGATTCTGATAGCAGTGCCAATGGAGATAGTGTTCCCGAGTCTTCCCATCTAAGGAAGAGGACGAAGAGGGCATCTCGAGCCTAAGGCAACTGGCGCTGATTTTTTTGTAGTTTTTCTTAGTTTCTTTTTGTTTGGTAGCACTAGCACATGTATAGCTTTAGATAGGTTTTATTTTGCTTTTGAAACTTGTACTCCTCTTTTGTGAAAACCATTGTCACACCCCAAACTCGGGTATGACCGGCCGTGGCCCACAGGGCCTTAGCCCAAGGCACACGTAAGCCTAAAACACGAATCCATAATCACATTGAACAACTAAACAATAGACCAATAATAAATAACCAAAACTCAATCCAGACATGCCACAATTGTAAACGGCAAAATCAACCGCAATCAAACCCATCCAAACTTATGGGATATAAACAACCCACATATCAAAAATAATCCTAAATGAATTTCAATAAAAAAATATAATATATATATATATATATAAATATGCACAAACTCGACAAGCAACCTAAAACAAATTAAATAAATGCCCTAGAGGTCCATGAAATTGAGTCCCCGCTACGCCATGAGTCCACTCTAAGTCCTTCTAACACCTGGAAATGGTAAACAACTAAGTCAGCTGATAGCTCAGTGAGTAGCAACATGGATAGTAAATACAGTTTTGAAAACATGGCTCAATTCCAAAATAAGATATATATCACAGAAACTAGATTGGCATACAGTTTGGTAAATACAATCTGTTTCAAAAGAAGGTTCCACAGTTCAACACTTAAAATACTCATGTCTCGCAAGAACATGATAAATGACATTTTCCACTTAAAACAGATTATAACATGAACACCAATAATTTTCTGGGTACCAAGAAAAACAAATAATATGCCACACAGTTCTCAAGGCTATAAGCCCCGTTGGATCCAATACCGAACTAAGAGTCATCCTCAGGGTGGCACCTGGGCCTTTTCTCAAAGACGATCCGATTGAAGGTCACCTAGTTGTTTTTAAAGGTCTTTTCCTTACAATCGTTGAGCACTAGAGTCATCACGGCCCAACCCGGATCTGTTCCCTAGTGGCCAGAGTCACCACACACAGTGGAATAATTTCCCTGGACTAAATACACACATGGTCCCAATAATCAATACACATCAGTTTCGCAAAACATGGTAGTTCATCATTATAAACATGAGACCAAAACAAATAGTTTACAGTATGCCAAGTTCACACATGTTTCAGAAATAATTTGATTCCATTGATAATCTAATAATTTATCAAAACAGTTTAGTCATGAAACAACAATTTAATTTTCCAACAGTTCAAGGTAGGGGAACATTTATAAAAATATGTAGCATGAAACTACTCACCTGAAACGAAATAATATAATCCTCGAATCGAATAGAGTGTAAAATCCAACTAGTGCCCTGAACCAAGTATAAAAACTACACGTCACAACTAATTTAAAAATACTAAAAAAAATAGGAACTAAGTAACCTCAACTAAAGCGTACTAACACGGCTCAACCCAACTCACCGATACTCTTAAATATTACCTAAGTTCATGTTCTTCAAGGTTTAAAATCACCCAAGACATGGGTTCCGGTCAAAACTTAATTAATTGTGACTTTAAGATAAACAGAGTTTCAAACAAGCCTTCCCAACCTATTCGCTAACTTTGAAAATTACAAAACCCACTCCACGCTATTCAAAAAATTCCAATAACCTCCAGATATGATCTAATATATCCTAAGTTTCAAACCCAATTGGTTTCACTTGATTTGCTTATCAAAATAATTATCTACAATTTATTATATCCAAACAGGTTGTTTTCTGCAGCACTTTAAAGAAATTGACGGTTCTCTTAATATACACGAGCAATCAATGCAAGGCCAAAAACGTACGAAACTAGACTCGTAACCGGTTCTAATGACACTAATTTGATAATTTTTGGATTTATACCCAAAGAGAACAACACTCCCGAATTTACTGTTTCGGACTGGTTTCCTGGACAGATTTGAATACCTCAATTTATATGGATTTTGACTCCCAAAAATTATGAAAAATTTCAGATATGCAATTCAATATGTAATTAATCTACTGTAAAAATTTCAGTTCAAAAATCCTCCGTTTGATATGATTCCTCAAAATTTAAAGTTTATGTTTTAGGATCAAGAATTTCCATCCACCATTGCTACCCAAAACTTCCCAGCAACCCATTTACACAAGAAAATCCATTATTAAATACTAATGCCTCTCTCTTTAACTCCTTCACAGCATAACCAAACCACCAATTAAATATAAAGAAATAATAAAACACACACCTGCATACCCAACAATTTCTTTGCCACAGATGACCACTCTTACGCACAAATCAACCGAGATACACATGTGATATATTTGACTACCCAATTAACTCTATTGTTACATTAGTATAAGTATGTATGCAGGTATATCTATATAGAATAATCCCAAAACAGACCAGCCACACAACCCTCACAACGGCACAAGGAATTAAATAAAGAGAATAAGAACAAAAAGGAAGATAGTGAGGAAGATTACCTTGCTAAAGACACCACAAAACTGAAACAAGCTGTCTCTATCTCCCTCTCCGTTTCTCTAAAACTCACGGCTGCTACTAGGGTAGTTAAGAAAAGGATTGATATCTCACCATTAGGGTTTTATCCACCTATAATAAATTTTCAAAATGACACCTTACTAACTAATTTATTATTATTATTATCATTGTTACTATCATTATTATCAATAGTCTTAAAAATTGTGGACTTCCATAAAAAAATTATTTATAGTTTAAAAAAAAATTAATTAAAGATCTCCCAAATATTTAATTTGCACTTTAAGATTTACCATCAAAATATTTGAAATTGTAAAATTATTATTATTATTATTTAATTATGTACTTAAATTTATTTTTTATTTTTACTTTATTTATTTTTCGGGTTCTCACATTCTCCCCCCCTAAAAGAAAAGTTTCGTCCTCGAAACTAACCTGAGTAAATCATGAGAATAGATGTGGGTACTTCTCGCGCATCTCGTCCGCGCATTTCCAAGTCGCCTCTTCAACTAGATGATTACGCCACAGTACTTTAACTAATTTAATGACCTTCGTACGCAACCTTTTCTCTTTCGAATCCAAAATCTGAACAGGTATCTCCTCATACGAAAAATCCTCTCTAATCTGAAGTGGCTCATAATCTATCACAAGCGACGGACTGTGCACATATTTCCTCAGCATAGACACGTGAAACACATTATGCACTCCTGCCAACCTAGGGGGTAGAGCAACACAGTACGCAACCTCACCAACCTTCTCCAATACCTCAAATGGACCAATGTATCTAGGACTCAACTTTCCTTTCTTTCCAAACCTGATCACTCCTTTCCATGGTGATACTTTCAAGAATACCATATCCCCCACATGAAACTCTAAGTCTCTCCTACGATGATCAGCATAACTTTTTTGTCTACTCTGAGCAGTCAATAATCTCTCTCTGATGGTGATAATTTTCCGTGTAGCATCCTCCACCAAATCAGGTCCCAACATTTGCCTCTCACCAACCTCATACCAACACAAAGGAGACCTACACTTCCTTCCATACAAAGCCTCATAAGGAGCTACTCCCAAACTAGAATGATAACTATTATTATACGCAAACTCCATGAGCGGCAAATAATCATCCCAATTACCTCTCCACTCCAAAGCACAAGCCCTCAACATATCCTCAAGGGTTTGAATAGTCCTCTCCGATTGCCCATCTGTCTGAGGGTGATAAGTTGAACTAAAATTTAATCGAGTACCCATAGCTGCTTGTATCGGACCCCAAAACTTAGACACAAAACGAGGGTCTCGATCTGACGATATTGACACAGGTGCACCATGCAATCCAACGATCTCCTTCACATACAACTGTGCAAATTGAGCTAGAGAATAGTTCATCCGTACTGCAATAAAATGTGCTGACTTGGTTAATCTATCAACAACTACCCAAACTGCATCGTGATTACTACTAGTACGAGGTAATCCACACACGAAGTCCATGGTAACATGATCCCACTTCCACTCCGGTATAGGTAAGGGTTGTAGTTTCCCCGCAGGTTTCTGATGTTCTACTTTAACCTGTTGACACACCAAACACTGAGCCACAAATTCTGCAATATCTCCCTTCATACCATTCCACCAAAAATGTTCATGAAGATCCCGATACATCTTAGTGCTTCCAGGATGAATGCTGTAACTAGAACTATGTGCCTCCGTCATAATCTCCTTCCTCAAATCACCACTAGCAGGAACACAAATTCGGCTACGGAATCTAAGCAACCCATCATCACTAACCACAAAGTCTACGTGCTTACCCTCTGCCATCTCTCCTTTAATACGCTCACACTGGGGGTCAATCTCCTGTGCTAAACGAATCCGTTCTCTCAAGGTCGGCTGAACTGTCAATTGACTACAATAAGCCCTATTACCAGGTGTAACAACCTCAAGCCTCAAACGTCTCATGTCTTCCACCAAACAACTCTCAATAGACAAAGCAGCTACATCTCCAACTGCGACCTTCCTACTCAAGGCATCTGCAACCACATTTGCCTTCCCCGGATGATATAAAATATTCACATCATAATCTTTTAGTAACTCAAGCCATCTTCTTTGCCTCAAATTTAGTTCCTTCTGTGTGAAAATATACTTCAAACTCTTATGATCAGTGTAAATCTCACATGACTCTCCATACAAATAATGCCGCCAGATCTTAAGAGCAAAAATCACTGCTGCTAACTCCAAGTCGTGCGTAGGATAGTTTCTCTCATGTACTTTCAACTGTCGTGACGCATAAGCAATCACCTTCCCATGCTGCATGAGCACACATCCTAAACCCTGTCGTGAAGCATCACTATAAATCACAAAACCACCTCCATCTGTAGGTAAGGCAAGGATTGGAGCTGATGTCAATCTCTGTTTAAACTCTTGGAAACTACGCTCACAATCATCATTCCACTCAAACTTTACCCCTTTCCTGGTGAGATTGGTAAGTGGCAAAGCAATACGGGAGAATCCTTCCACAAACCGTCTGTAATACCCAGCAAGCCCTAGAAAGCTACGTACCTCCGTCACAGAAGTAGGTCGTGGCCAATCAACAATTGCTGTCACCTTGGTGCTATCCACAGATACCCCATCTTTACTCACTACATGACCCAAAAAGGATACACTGCTCAACCAGAATTCACACTTCTTAAATTTTGCATACAGTCTTTTCTCCCTAAGGATCTGCAGTACTACCCTCAAATGCTGCTCATGCTCCTCCTTACTCCTCGAATAAATTAGGATGTCATCAATAAACACTACCACAAATTTATCCAGTTGGGGCTTAAATACTCTGTTCATCAAATCCATGAATGCGGCTGGTGCATTTGTGAGACCAAAAGGCATCACCAAGAACTCATAATGCCCATAACGGGTTCTAAAAGCAGTCTTAGGAACATCCTCATCCCTTACCTTCAACTGGTGATAGCCTGACCTCAAGTCAATTTTAGAGAATACTTGAGCTCCCTGCAACTGGTCAAATAGATCATCAATGCGTGGCAAAGGATACCTATTCTTCACTGTGACTTTATTCAGCTCTCTATAATCAATACACAATCTCATAGACCCATCATTCTTCTTCACAAACAACACAGGTGCTCCCCAAGGTGAAACACTAGGCCTAATAAAACCTTTGTCTAGCAACTCCTGTAACTGAGTTTGTAACTCCCTCAACTCCAACAGTGCCATTCTATAGGGTGCTTTAGAGATAGGTGTTGTATTAGGGATCAAGTCAATGGAAAATTCGACCTCACGGTCTGGAGGAAGACCAGGTAGATCCTCTGGAAAAACATCAACAAATTCCCTCACTACAGGCAACTCCTCTAACCTCTGCTCTGGTTGTTCAGTACTCACCACACAAGCTAAATAACCATGACACCCTTTTCTCAACGTTCGGTTAGCCTGAAGGGAAGAAATAAAACAAATAGAAGACCCTTTCCTATCTCCCTGAAAGAAAAACTCAAGTTGTCCCAGCATAGCAAAAACTACCCTATTTCTAAAACAATTAACAGAGATATGATGCTTGGTCAACCAATCCATCCCCAAAATCACATAAAAATCTTTCATCTCTAAAGAAATCAAATCCATTGGAAAAATTCTACCATCCATCTCTATCTCACAAGATCTACAATCATCCCCTAACACTACTGTTTCTCCCAATACTACTGTCCCACCTAATGGAGTAGACAAGGTAATAGACAAGGAATAGACAATCTGTGTAGATATCTAGGTGTCAACTCTTAACCTTCAAACTGAAATCAAGAAAGATTCAACACAAGTTTAAACAAAACTAACTTAACCAAACACAACTAAGGACTATAGGGACTCGGACCTCGTCTAAATGATGAAATGCAAGATATGTAACTCAATAAACCTATTGCTCTGATACCACAATTGTCACACCCCAAACTCGGGTATGACCGGCCGTGGCCCACAGGGCCTTAGCCCAAGGCACACGTAAGCCTAAAACACGAATCCATAATCACATTGAACAACTAAACAATAGACCAATAATAAATAACCAAAACTCAATCCAGACATGCCACAATTGTAAACGGCAAAATCAACCGTAATCAAACCCATCCAAACTTATGGGATACAAACAACCCACATATCAAAAATAATCCTAAATGAATTTCAATAAAAATATATATATATATATATATATATAAATATGCACAAACTCGACAAGCAACCTAAAACAAATTAAATAAATGCCCTAGAGGTCCATGAAATTGAGTCCCCGCTACGCCATGAGTCCACTCTAAGTCCTTCTAACACTTGGAAATGGTAAACAACTAAGTCAGTTGATAGCTCAGTGAGTAGCAACATGGATAATAAATACAGTTTTGAAAACATGGCTCAATTCCAAAATAAGATATATATCACAGAAACTAGATTGGCATACAGTTTGGTAAATACAATCTGTTTCAAAAGAAGGTTCCACAGTTCAACACTTAAAATACTCATGTCTCGCAAGAACATGATAAATGACATTTTCCACTTAAAACAGATTATAACATGAACACTAATAATTTTCTGGGTACCAAGAAAAACAAATAATATGCCACATAGTTCTCAAGGCTATAAGCCCCGTTGGATCCAATACCGAACTAAGAGTCATCCTCAGGGTGGCACCTGGGCCTTTTCTCAAAGACGATCCGATTGAAGGTCACCTAGTTGTTTTTAAAGGTCTTTTCCTTACAATCGTTGAGCACTAGAGTCATCACGGCCCAACCCGGATCTGTTCCCTAGTGGCCAGAGTCACCACACACAGTGGAATAATTTCCCTGGACTAAATACACACATGGTCCCAATAATCAATACACATCAGTTTCGCAAAACATGGTAGTTCATCATTATAAACATGAGACCAAAACAAATAGTTTACAGTATGCCAAGTTCACACATGTTTCAGAAATAATTTGATTCCATTGATAATATAATAATTTATCAAAACAGTTTAATCATGAAACAACAATTTAATTTTCCAACAGTTCAAGGTAGGGGAACATTTATAAAAATATGTAGCATGAAACTACTCACCTGAAACGAAATAATATAATCCTCGAATCGAATAGAGTGTAAAATCCCAACTAGTGCCCTGAACCAAGTATAAAAACTACACGTCACAACTAATTTAAAAATACTAAAAAAAAATAGGAACTAAGTAACCTCAACTAAAGCGTACTAACACGGCTCAACCCAACTCACCGATACTCTTAAATATTACCTAAGTTCATGTTCTTCAAGGTTTAAAATCACCCAAGACATGGGTTCCGGTCAAAACTTAATTAATTGTGACTTTAAGATAAACAGAGTTTCAAACAAGCCTTCCCAACCTATTCGCTAACTTTGAAAATTACAAAACCCACTCCACGCTATTCAAAAAATTCCAATAACCTCCAGATATGATCTAATATATCCTAAGTTTCAAACCCAAATGGTTTCACTTGATTTTCTTATCAAAATAATTATCTACAATTTATTATATCCAAACAGGTTGTTTTCTGCAGCACTTTAAAGAAATTGACGGTTCTCTTAATATACACGAGCAATCAATGCAAGGCCAAAAACGTACAAAACTAGACTCGTAACCGGTTCTAATCACACTAATTTGATAATTTTTGGATTTATACCCAAAGAGAACAACACTCCCGAATTTACTGTTTCGGACTGGTTTCCTGGACAGATTTGAATACCTCAATTTATATGGATTTCGACTCCCAAAAATTATGAAAAATTTCAGATATGCAATTCAATATGTAATTAATCTACCGTAAAAATTTTAGTTCAAAATTCCTCCGTTTGATATGATTCCTCAAAATTTAAAGTTTATGTTTTTAGGATCAAGAATTTCCATCCACCATTGCTACCCAAAACTTCCCAGCAACCCATTTACACAAGAAAATCCATTATTAAATACTAATACCTCTCTCTTTAACTCCTTGACAGCATAACCAAACCACCAATTAAATATAAAGAAATAATAAAACACACACCTGCATACCCAACAATTTCTTTGCCACAGATGACCACTCTTACGCACAAATCAACCGAGATACACATGTGATATATTTGACTACCCAATTAACTCTATTGTTACATTAGTATAAGTATGTATGCAGGTATATCTATATAGAATAATCCCAAAACAGACCAGCCACACAACCCTCACAACGGCACAAGGAATTAAATAAAGAGAATAAGAACAAAAAGGAAGATAGTGAGGAAGATTACCTTGCTAAAGACACCACAAAACTGAAACAAGTTGTCTCTTACCCTCTCCCGTTTCTCTAAAACTCACGGCTGCTACTAGGGTAGTTAAGAAAAGGATTGATATCTCACCATTAGGGTTTTATCCACCTATAATAAATTTTCAAAATGACCCCTTACTAACTAGTTTATTATTATTATTATTATCATTGTTACTATCATTATTATCAATAGTCTTAAAAATTGTGGACTTCCATAAAAAAAATTATTTATAGTTTAAAAAAAAATTAATTAAAGATCTCCCAAATATTTAATTTGCACTTTAAGATTTACTATCAAAATATTTGAAATTGTAAAATTATTATTATTATTATTTAATTATGTACTTAAATTTTTTTTTTTTTTTTTCTGGTTCTCACAACCATGATCGGAATAAAACCTCGCAGTTTTTATGAAAAGTGTTGTCATTTTGGTACCATGAGCACCATATTTGCAGTGGAAATGGACATGGAATTGAAGTTGCCCAGAGAATGCTTGATTGAAACAATGTTCTTAATCGGGTAATAAGTCGATCGACAACCGAAATACAAAATACAACTCAATAAACAAAGCAAAAACAACTTAAATACAAATAAACAAACTTGTTAAAGCCAAAAAAGACTCAAAACAAGACCTTGAAACACTTAAAGATCAAGACGAAACACATGCTTCCAGGACTGCCCAGCACACAGGTGGACGGCAGGCCAGAAAAAGGGACTGTCGGCCACAAAGAGAAGTTGCCAGCCTGAGGGGGTGGCCTGCCGACCACCAAAGTAGCCTGCCCACCACCAGTGTGAGTAACCTCCAACTTGTTGACAGCTGACTTCCACTCACAGCCTTATCTTCTACAAAAGGTTCAACTTCTTGATTTCTTCTCCACAAATGGAGCCATTTTTTTGCCGAAAAGCTCTCGGATTGGATAGTTGTTTTAGACGGCACAAAAAAGGTAAATTTCTAGGGTTTCGGC
Source organism: Camellia japonica (assembly GCA_030407325.1). Classification (NCBI taxonomy): domain Eukaryota; kingdom Viridiplantae; phylum Streptophyta; class Magnoliopsida; order Ericales; family Theaceae; genus Camellia; species Camellia japonica. Next base: position 63,901,111 of record JAPPVO010000032.1, read on the forward strand.
ATAAATGCACTTTTTTCGTTGAGCCGTACTCCACTTTGTTTTCCATTCCTCCATGCCGCGGCCCGATGCTAGGACCCAATTACACTTGTCTTTCGCTTCGAGGGACAAGAAATATGCCTGACAATTAAAGAATTTCAAGCACTAATAGAATCCCGACATGATGAGGAAATCATGCCTCAACCCCGTTTTAGCCACGCCCAAGCTTTGGGACGGATGTGTGGGCTCACTCTGCACGAGGCTCAATCTTTGGCCCACAATGGAGAGCTAGACATACCCAGCTTGATCCATCGATTTTTTGATATCGGTGACAGATGCGACCTTTTTTGGCGAGGTTTTCCCCAACATGCCCTCTGCTTATGTATGCTTGCTCATTTCCTTCTTGCCCTTAGTTTCGGCGGATCCAGCATTTGGTTGATCGAAGTGGCCCAAGGCCTAAAAAAAGGCAAGAATTGCATTGGTTTGGCACTGGCCGAGACCTTGATGGGCTTGGATGCCTTTCATTGGTGAGAGACTACCAGATTCGTGGGGAGTCCACTACTTCTTCAGGTATTGTTTCCCACCCTTTCTCATATGTGTTTCTCACATCACTCAACACTCATGCTCTATTTTTCTCTCAAAGCCCTTTTCTCAATTTTCTCTCAACATACATCTCTCTTTCCTTTTATCCCTTCCCAGGTGTGGCTTATGGATAAGCTAAAGGTAATGGACTCTTGCCCTGAGTACTCAGCTCGAGGTTATTTCTTCCGCTACCGACTAGTGGATTTACTGAATAAAGAATGTTGGTGCAATTGGATGTGCAGCAGGTCTGCTGTTGACATAGCTAGGCCCTGCCCCTGGCTTAATCTGACCGAGATGAGTTACAGCATGGCTCAGCAACCTGGCATACAATTGATTGGCCTTACACACTACGTGTTCTACTTCCCTTTCTAGTTCAGATGTCAGTTCGGGCATGATTAGACCCGTGGGATCGGCTCTGTCGGATTGCCCTGATTTTCAGCATGGGCAGTGGCTTCGGGTGCTGGGATACCCGTAGGAGGTGTGTGGGATGTAGAAGCCACAGCCTGTAGCCTGTTTATTGCTTCAGCCTGTTGGGTTGTGACCTTAGCCTGACGAGTAGCATCTTATTGTAGGGTTTCAATTGTTTACTGAAGATGATGTATTAATTTCTCCATGCTGACTGGGGGATACTGTGCCATCAGGATAGGCGAGTGATCTCGTCCTGGACTAGAAGTATAAGACTGTCCTTGAGCTTGACTGGATACAGGTGAATTGAGGGGTGACTGCTGTAAAAACTGGACCGGTGAACTCTGCCCGACTCTCCTCCGTCTCGTAACTGGTAAGAGTGAAATAAACACAGGTTGTCCCCTAACAAGATCTCTGGCTTTGCAAAGCCTTCTGACTCGGGTCCAGAGCACTTGGGAGATATCCAAACTTTCTGAAGATATGGTGTTAAAACTACCTAGCAAAAAGAAATAAAGCAAAAAGAAAGCGGTAATTAGAAACCGCACAGCACCTCAGCTAATGATGTTACCAACACAGATGTAATCAAAGCTGTAGGACTGCACTCAGCACTAAATTCTACCTCCAAAACGGATACCAAACTTGAAACTGTTACGCACATTCCTATACAGTTTCACTGTAAAGCACATACCAGTTAAGTGAGAGCCAAAACACCCCTACGAGGGGGTAAGGTTACCCTATCCTAGTTTCGTCAGGAACTAGGGTTCACTATTCAAACAAAGCGGTTTCACGCAATCATGTATTCGAGTAAGCATCATATCCTAGTTTGGAACAGTCTCTATGGCTTTTCAATATGCAACTAGGCCGAATAGTCAAAAGGGGACCTCAGCAAGACTTCCTAATATGCCTCTCATATCTAATACTGAAAAGTGAAAGGAGGATCAAACGGTACAGCGGTACTCCAGATCCAAGGGTTGTGTTCCCATCATGGTAGAGCCCATGACCGGTCAGCCTTTTGGCAAGCTTTTAGGCAAGCCTCCGGCAAACCATCCAGGAATAGCAGATAGCAAACATAGTGACTTAGGCGCACCAATGCAAAACCAATGCAAATGCAATGCAAAGAAACATATAAGTGTAGATAAAATTTTCACAACATGAATTTCAAGTCAAGTTCTCTAAATCCCCAACAGAGTCGCCAGAAACTATAGCTCGACTTTTCGTGCCCCCTTTCGGAAGTCGAATAAGCCCTATAGTATCGAACTCTCGCAGTTCTGAATCTGATCTCACAAGTGCAATGTGAAATAGATAAACACCAAAAAGTCTTAATCCAACAAATCTTTTGGAAAATTGATTTTGAATCAAATTGCCAAAAATGGACTGTTTTGCCAGATACAGAGTCGCCACCTAAATATTTTTTTGGAAAATTTAGGAAACCCATGACTCATGCCAAAGGCCACGTGTTCATCATCACCAAGATTGTCTCGGCTCGGGAACTTAGGTACGAGAGAGGAAGGTTATGAATTGAGCACCCTCAATCAAAGATCAGCCTCTACTAATCATGATATGAATCTAATCTACATTATATGCTCTTGTTCCGGTTTATTAGGCTAGCATTACTATGTGATGTGCACACACAAGTATAGACTAACTTGCAAGAATTGGAACACTTGATTCATGTTTGTTGGCAAAATTGTTTCGAATATGTACCACTTGAAAAAGTGATCGCATATGAACATTACTCAAATTATTCCAATTCAAGTAACTAGCCTTCATCCACAGGCATTCAAGGAATTTATAGCATTTAAGAAATTAGTCTCATGGCAAGCATGCTAAACATAGCAACAATCACACTCATGCAGTATGCTAAAGCGAGTAAAGGCTTACCTAGTACTCCAAGCCAAAAGAGAAACTAGTTAGAAAAAAAAAATGCATGATTCCTAACTATGCAATATGACTAATGCAACACATGCGATATGTAATTACTAAGCTCGGCTACTAATATGGCATATGAAGTAATTTGATAGCATGCGGTCTAAGCACGTATTCAAAGAATGTTTAACTAACAATGTAAGTTAGAATGATAAACCAAGTCTCGGTGCATGTAAAACAAGTGGAAGCAAATCATGGAGAATGATAAACAAAATATGATGCCCTAAACTAACCAACATAAGCTAGTAAATAAAAGGGCGAAAGATGTGGGGTTGGAAGACATACACATTATTACAACATGGCGCCCTCGCGAAAGAGGGTCTGAATGAACTAACTAACTAGCTAAAGCAAAGCTAAACTAATTAAGGAGCTATTACAAACCCAAATGAATAATTTAGCTAAACTACTTAACTAATTATTACAAACCAAACAAACTAATTAATTAACTAATCTAGCTAATTAAAATAATTACAACACGAGACGAATTAGCTATTCTAACTAATTAAGTACAAAGCCATTATTTCAAACACAATACTAATATTATTACAACGCAGATCCTAAGGATCGATGGAGGACTCATGCATGGATGCGGTTTTTGCCCGAAAAAGCCACTATTTCTACTGCTAAATGCCTCTGTTGCACAGTAGAACACTTTCATTGATTTCCACCTCCAGACCAACTTTGTTCTACTGGGGAAGTACATTGCTTGATTTTGCATTGGTGGCCAGTAGAGGGCCTGCCGTCCACTGATGATGGCTTGCTGGCCACAGAAGGTGGCCTACCGACCATAGAAGATGGCCTGCCAGCCACTAATGATTGGACTTTCCTACTGCAACAGAGAGCAAACAGAGCAGAGACAGTGTATTCTCAAGGGTTTGTTTGCACAATTTACCCCTCATTGTCATTTAAACAGCTCAAAGGAGTAGTAAATTTGGTTCACAAACCATCAATGGATGCAATTTCATTACATGATAGCCTATGAACCAAAGGGTGCAAGTTCAATAAATGCAATAAAACAAGACTCTCAAAACCACCTCCCTATCATGAAAGATCAAGCAAAGTAGTTGACAATGAATCTTGAACCGTTTTCATCACTAATGAATATGAAATGACTCAAGACTCAAGGGTTCAATTAACGTCCGATTGAACCCAAACCAAATTGTTAGCTCTTTTTTTAGCCTCAATTTTATTACTTTATTTTAGATTACCATCCATTTTTTAGTCAATTGAGTCCAAAGGTGAATTTAAGTCCTCTAATGGAAAGAGGGCTCAAACCAAGAGTTGTTTTGGGCATGAAAGAGACATCATACCGTTGGTAATGAACCTCCAAAGGGATTAAACCATTAAGCATGACATCTTAATCTCATGCCTAAACAAACAAGTAGTTTGAAACCACTTTCAAAGCAAAATAAAAGCCAAGAAAGGGGGGAGGTTGCAGAGGTGATTAAGGGTGATCACAAGTATGGAAAGCCATAAATAAACACTATGAACTCAAATAAGATGTTGTCTAATGCCCAAAACACCAAGCTTATAAGGACAATTACACTACAAGCATGCAAAACAAAGCTCAAATGCAACAAACACTTAAAAATAGTCCTAAATAAGTCCTAAAATATGCTGGAATTAAGACAAAAATAGGTAGAATAATAATCTAAAACATAGAGCATGCTAGACTAGTAAACAAAACAAAAGGAGGGAAGGCTAATCCCTCCAATTTTGGACATCAAGCTTTATTTTAGCCACTAAAATAACTCTGAAAATCAGTGTTTAAAAGCTAAAAAAAAAAGATAGTGTAAAGGTGGGAAACACAAGGGTAAAAGCCTTGAGAGCAAGATGTAAAGAAGGGTGAGCCACCCCTCAACCTTTATTGGCCTTAAAACCCAAATTTTAGTCCAAAAATACAGAGTTTTTACAGCCCAAGAGGGGAGGTCCTCTATATATAGAGAAACATGAACCTCCTAAAAAACTTCTAGCCACACACGTGGGAGCAGATGCAAGTATCTGTGCAAACAGCTGGCACAGCTGTCACAAAATATCTGCAAAACACATTGGTGGCCGGCAGGCCACATCAGTGGCTAGCAACCAGGAGCAATGGCCGGCAGCCCATAGCAGTGGCCGGCAAGCCACTAGAGGTTACAGGCTTGAAAATCCAAGGTTTTTGTCCAAAAACAAGGCAACATGGGTGCAAGGTTTGAAAGGCTCAAAGCTGTGGCATTCCGTTGAGGACTTCGAGCATTTGACAAGCATATGCACTCATCATTGGGTGTGCAAGAGATGACGTCCAAGTCGTAAGGGCAGTAAAAAATGGGGTGTCTACACTCTCGCTTAGTGAAGCTTTGGTAGTGAAGAATTTGTTGGAAGTAGAGAAGGATTGTGGTTTGGATATGGAGAAAGTGTTGTAGAGAGAGAGAGAGAGAGAGAGAGAGAGAGAGAGAGGCATGGAAGGAAAGTAGCTCTTTGGTATGTCAAATTTCTTTGCGATATATGGGTGTTGGTTTGAAGGACCTTAGACATCACATAATAATATTGTAGATCTCTTTCATTACTAAAAATGGGATAGAGACTTCAAACTAATTTTCTCTATGTTTATGTTTATTTATTTCAATATTTACCTATTATTAGTATTAACTTCAGTTGCTTTAATCATACTAAAAGGGTAGTTAGTCTAATTATGTTAAAAATGTGGGGCTGACTGTATTTTTTTTAAATCTCAAATGAGATAAATATATGTAACGCCCTAAAAAATAACCCATAACATACACAATAATAAGATGCATTACTTAAGAAAATAAACCATAATTCATTCATCAGAGTATCCTTAAATAAAAACATTACATGTAACAATGAAAGTAAATGCCCTAAGGGCTTACATCTTTCCAAGCCAACACTTGGACACAAAAGAATGAGTACTAACTCAATTACAAATTAAGCCCTCTGCTTGAGTGTTTACATGTAATTCAAATAAAAACAAGTAATTAAAGACAAAGCTTCAAAAATCCAAATTCCTTCCAAGCTAAGTCCTTGGAGGTAGCTTATCACCTGAACCTGAAAATGATGTTCCCATATAGGGTGAGCCACAGCCCAGTAGAAATATACTAAACCAAATATAAGTATTGAATAAAGCAATAGCATTCAATATGGTTAACCAAGATAATCAATATACAGTCTTATGACACTAATGGCTATGACACGTTTCAGTTTCCATTATTATCAATATGGCTCAGAACCTGGCCAAACTTACAACAGTGAACTATATATCATATTCACAATACTTCAAATATCAACAACATAAATGAGACTCAGGCTCATATCAAAACACTTCATACTTCCAGTTTGATACACATTTTAGTGCTGTATCAATAAAAACACTTCAATATAAATAAGCACACATAAAAGTGATGCTAATGGAGTCCATCCCCTATCTCCTCCCAAACAAAATCCGGTTTAAAGGTCCATCCCCTATCTTCCCCTAAACCGTGGAGTACATCCCCTATCTCCTCCCACACAATATGCAAATGCATGCTCAATCAATACATGTATTTTCTGTATTAATTCAATAGTCAAAACAATGACTTAACCAATATGATTAGTTTCAGTTATCCCTAATCCACATGCAATGTCTACAACAATCACGACTATCCTCCACCGATAGCCCAAAACAATTATTTCTAGACTAGAAATAAATAAATCAACAATTCAATAGGCGAGTGATTTAAATTAACCAACTACCCCATTTAGTCAATAAATTTCTCAATTACATGAATTCAACTAACTTCCCCTATTTCCCTTAAATTAATTATACAAATCAATTTATTAAGACAACTAGGGTTTTTCCAAAATTACCAAAATACCCCCAACATCAAATACCAAAACTCAGAACAAAACTTATACATTGGAGTAGGAAATCCCTACCTCAAAGAATTAACCCGACTGGAGAAGACAGAGATGATGACCCAAACTCCAAAGTGCTCCAAAGTCACAAACTCTCAGATTAAAATGAAGCTCTCGACTCACTCTATCTTTTTAATAAAGCAACTAGGGTAGAAACACACTCTAAGTAGATCAAACCTAAGAGAGAAGGTGAGTAGAGAAAGAAAGAACTCGAAACTAGGGTTTTTGGATAAAAAAGATGTGAAAAAACGTTTTAAAAACCGCTGCTGCGTATTTAAACTGGACAGGCTCGCTCGAGCGAAGACTTGGTCGCTTAAGCGACCAGACACAAGAAAACCTCGCTCGAGCGAAGAAAAGCTCGCTCGAGCCAAAAACTCGATGCTTCAGGTCTGCAACACAGAAGCTCGCTCGAGCGAAGGAATGCTCGCTCGAGCGAAGAACTCGAAAACATACACCTCGCTCGCTCGAGCGAAGAAAGCTCGCTCGAGCGGAGAAACACTGCTCTCAGGTCTATACTAGACGCAATCGCTCGCTCGAGCGAAGAAACCCTGGCTCGAGCCACCAGGTACAAAAACAACCCTCGCTCGAGCGACCAAACTCTCGCTCGAGCGACCAACCCAAAAACTGGACAGCAACACTTGGTTTCCGAACCCAACCAACCCGTAACAAAACCTGCCCAACATAACCTATAACTCAAAAATAAGGAATTAAAGGACAACAACAACAATATAATGACAACTGAATCTACGGAACATAAGTCCGGGTACAACAACCAAATGGGAAAAGACCGGGGTCGCTATAATATAATTTACCTATAAGCTACTCATCAGTTAAAAAAGCTAAATGTTATATTAAATTTTTTGACTTACCAACTATGGAGAGGTGAAAGTATTCGCCCAAGGACCAAACATGTGAAGCCCAAAAACCCAAAAGTCAAGTCCAACCCAGCAACCTAAAATCATGGGAGGCCCAAACCATTGATGGGTCCGACGGGAAAAGGACAATGTCACGTGACTAAAGCCTAAACAAAATTGCCTTCTAGAAGAAGATCTGCAAAATGTAAGAAGGCCGTTAGATTAATCCACAACGAACGGTGAAGATCATGATTGCCAGAGATAGGTGCATAGGCCTAGCCCAAATAAACGAAATGGCTGTCCGATGAACATGATCGAACGAATGTGGCAATTGGCAAGCTGTCCCTAAGAAGCCTAACATAATCTAAACCGCACACAACAAAGCAATCCAACGGCAAAAGATCAAAGTAATTTGGCCACCTACCTCGACCAAAGTCTGTCGATAACCAGAATCCTTAGATGAGGGTGCTGATCCAACGGTCAGGGCGAGGACTACAACACTATAAAAGGGAAAGTCAGGAAAAACAAATGGAAGCAAAAAACAAAAAGAGAAGAGGTATAAACCATATTTCCATAAATAAATATTATATAGTCGATCTCATGTCTAACTTGATCGTCAGAGGATCCTCCCGACCCAATCTGGTTGGGAGCAATCACTGACCAATTGGTTTTTCTTTGCAGAGTACAAGAAGGACCATCTCATCTCACATTTCCTGTGGAGAATACTCTACCTTCCACACCAACAAATAATTTATTTTATTAATTTCTTAAATACATAAATTTGTTTTAATTTTAAATATATATATATATATATATCACTATAAAAAAATAATAATCAACAAACAAACAAAAAAACCCAACGTACCCCAAACCCACCAAAATATGAAATGAGGATCGCTAGACCGAATTCAAATAGCCAATGTGCAATCGTTTGAATTTTTTTTTTTACTTTTTAAAATATATATATATATATATATTAAAAAAATAGAAAGAATGGTGTGAGACTTTTTTTTTTCTTTGGGAAGGCTAAATCATTATAATTTAAAAAAAAAAAAAACTTTAAGTCAATGTGAACAAATAATTTTATTTTCAATTCTCTTAAAATTTTCATAACGTGGTTACAAAATATAGCGACCCCGGTCTTTTCCATTTGGTGGTTGTATCCGGACTTACGTTCCGTAGATTCTGTCATTATATATTTGTTGTTGTCGTCCTTTAATTCCTTATTTTTGAGTTATAGGATGTATTGGTCAGGTTTGTTACAGGTTGGGAGTGTTTGGGAGCAAAGGGTTGCTGCCCAGAATTTTGGTCCCTCGCTCGAGCGAGCCTTTTGTTTTTGGTCCTTCGCTCGAGCCAGGGTTTATTCGCTCGAGCGAGGAATTGCGTCTAGTATAGACCTGAGAGCTGTATTTGTTGGCTCGAGCGAGCTTTCCTTCGCTCGAGCGAGTTTCGAGTTCTTTGCTCGAGCGAGCATTTTGTCGCTCGAGTGTGCTTCTGGGTTGCAGACCTGAAGCATTGCATTCTTGGCTCGAGCGAGACTTTCTTCGCTCGAGCGAGTCATTCTTGTGTCTGGTCGCTCGAGCGACCAATCCTTCACTCGAGCGAGCCTGTCGGGTTTAAATAGGCAACTGCGGTTTTTAAAACACTTTTTCACCCTCTTTTTGATTCCAGAACCCTAGGTACGACTTCTCTCTCCCTCCACTCACTTTCTCTCTTAGGTATCATCTCTTTTTAGGGTGTTTCTACCCTAGGTGCTTTATTAAAAAGATAGAGTGAGTCGAGAGCTTTGTTTTAATCTGAGAGTTTGGCGGTTTGGAGCACTTTGGATTTTGGGTCGTCATCTCCATCTTCTCCATTCGGGTTATTTACTTCGAGGTAGGGATTTCCAACTCCATATTATAGGTTTTGTTCTAAGTTCTGGTATTTTGATATGTTGGGAGTTGTTTGGTAATTTTGGGAAAAACCCTAGTGGTTGAAACAAATTAATTTGTATAATTAATTTAGGGAAAAATGTGGAATTGAGTTTAATTCATGAAATTGGGGAATTTAGTGATTTAATGGTGTAGTTGGTTAGTTTAATTACTCACCTATGAAAATGTTAAATTTACATTTGTTGATACATTTATTTCCTGTTTAGAAATAACTATTTTGGGCTATCGTGGAGGATAGTCGTGATTGTTGTAGACATTGCATGTGGATTAGGGAAAACTGAAACTAATCACATTGGTTAAGTCATTGATTTTGACTATTGAATTAATACAGAAAATACGTGTATTGATTGTGTGTTGCATATGCATTTTGTTTGGGAGGAGATAGGGGATGTACTCCACGGTTTAGAGGAAGATAGGGGATGTACCTCTAAACCGGATTTTGTTTGGGAGGAGATAGGGGATGGACTCCATTAGCATCACTATTATGTGTGCTTATTGATTTATAGAAGTGTATTTTTACATGTTATTGATACAGCACTAAAATGTGTATCAATCGGGAAGTATGGAAGTGTTTTGATATGAGCATTTGTCTCATTTATTTTGTTGATATTGGAAGAAACGTTAATGTGATATATAGTTCACTGCTACAGTTTGGCCAGGTTCTGAGCCATATTGGTATAAATGGATATTTGTATTGACCATCTGTTGAATGTTATTGCTTTATTCAATGCTTATATTTGGTTTAGTATATTTTTACTGGACTGTGGTTCACCCTATACGGGAACATCATTTTCAGGTCCAGGTGATGTGCTACCTCCAAGAACTTAGCTTGGAAGGATTTAGACTTTGAAGACCTGTCTTTAATTATTTGTCTTTGTTTGAGATTATATGTAAACATTCAAGCCAAGGGCTTAATTTGTAATTGAGTTAATACTCATTCCTTTGTGTCCAAGTGTTGGCTTGGAAAGATGTAAGCCTTTAGGGCCTTTACTTTTGATGTTACATATGATGTCTTTCAATAAAAGTACTCTAATGGATAATTTAATTGAAAAATCTAGAAACCTCCTAGATGTTGATTTGTGATTATGTAACAATTTTAAGCAGAATATAACAATCCCAATCAAACAATCAAGAGAAAGAGACACAACAATTTTACGTGGAAAAATCACAATTGGACACCTCCAACTGTGATCAAAAAAACCACGGGCAACAGCCACAAAACAATCCACTAAGAAGATTTAAAGGAATTACACAGGTATACTCTCAATTATCTAGCGAATCCACAACGCCTAATTGAACCAACCTCTATGTGCCTATTCCAACCCCATCTTCACCACGGAATTGTCTTTCTGATGAGCCACTCCGGATTCCACCAAAGCTTCAGGCTCGAATTCTTCAGAATCCACAACTGAAGAACAACTCTCTCTTTTGTGTATACCAAACAAACCTTTGATGTACTCTCTTTAAACCATGAGTTGAAGACTCAATAAAAACATCAAAGAAAACAAACAAAATATCCCCAGATATAAACCTTTAAGAACCAAAAAGAAGATCTGGAGGAATTCAATCAATGAGTAGTCTAGTTTTGAGAGAAAACCAACTACTTATAAAAAATCCAAAGCAATCCTAGTTGGGAAAGAAAACCGACTTCTTGTTTGTAGAAAACCAACTTCTTGCAGAACTCCAAAGTAATCCCACTTCTTATAGAAACCCAAAATAAACCTTGTTTCAGAAGAAAACCAACTCCATAATGAATCTGGAAATCTGGGATCGCGCGGTCCGCTCGAGCGTGGTTCTTCCCGCTCGAGCGGAGACTTCATATTTCGTGATTTCATATAGGCTCCACGCTCGAGCGTCCGTTTCCCCGATCGAGCGGAGAATCACACCTTCCAGTATTTTTTCAGGCAAAACAGAGATACTGTGAGCTTGCAAACCCCGCTCGAGCACCCATTTCCCCGCTCGAGCGGGAAGGCCAAAACTGGAAGAAAATGACAGGCAACTTTGAATGCATTTTTGCATTTTGCTTCGGCCTGCGAGCTGACCGGGCAGCTCGACCCCCGTAATAATCAGCGAAGTGGCAATCTTGAAAGTATTGACATCACAAACTTCTTTGCAAAGCACTATTCGAGTTGGATTCGCCTCTAACAACTCATAGCCTCACTGAAATAAAAATGCGAATAAAATTACAATTCAAAGGAGTTTTGTCAAACGGGGTTGCCAATAAAAAAAAAACCTAACATTAATGATTAGTTTTATTTTATTAATGCATGTTAATGTTTTATATTATAGGTTTATTTTGAGGGCGTTACACAAAAACTTCACAATATTATAAGAATAACATGATAATTTCTCAATAATCGTAGGATTGATTTAATAATTTTCTAGGTCATGTACATATGCAAATAAAAATGAGATCAAGAAACATTATTACATTTTCAATTTCCTTGATTAGGAGTAATAATCATTTGGCTTAACCATTATACCCTATACCTAATGTATATAGATTGTGTTTTAACTTTAGATTTGTGGAGTGATTTGTGAAGAAAAAAAGAAAATAAAAGATTTTTTTTTTAATTTAAAAAACATGCATATAGTTTCTATTTATTTTTCTTTATCTATCTTTATTTCTTTCCTTCCTCTTTTTCTCTCCATAAATATAAAAGTCAAACACAGTATAAAATTTCACGAGTAAGGGATTTATAAAGTATATTTCATTAAAATAAATATAGACAAAATAAGTCCTCTTTCCATTTTTAAAAAAAAAATTTATTGAGTCCTATTATCATTATATTCATTTATATTGACCTATCTAAATAAAAAATTTATGAAAAAAGTAACACTTAATTGAGAATTTTTCAGTTAGGCCTATTAAAACAGTCTAAAAGTTAAAAAATCACTAAAAAATTAATTATTCTCTTTATTTTTACACATCTTTTTATAAAAAAAAATTAAAAAAAAAACCACTAAAAAAATCATCTTTCCAAAATAATCCTTATTGCTAGGGATGTAATCGATTCTGTACGGTCGGTATTTAGATAAAAAATTTCACCGAACCAATAATGTCGGTCTTATTATTTTGAATATCGATACAAACCACTTTTCCCATCAAACCGCATCGAACCAAACCGATTGAAACGGTTCAGTTCGGTGTGGTTTAATCTGTCTACGACCTTTCAAACTTGAGTCACTTTTAAATATAATCATTAATCTACATAAAAATATTAAATTAGTTATTTGTCCACAATTTCAAACATATCCAATCTATCCATTTGATAAATACTTTTCAATTCCAAGATGAGCAAAAATAAACACAAAAAAAAAAGTTAACAAATACTGGTTTTTGGTTTATGTTTACAAAAAAAAAGTTAACAAGTACTGGTTTTCGGTAGCGTTTGATAACGTTTACGTTTTTTATTTATGTTTACAAAAATTTTATAAACTGATTTTTGTTTATTTTTAGAAAAACATAAGCTGCAAACACATTTGGTTTGAACAAAATGTTTGAAAAAATTTAAAAATATAAACTAAAAAATATGTTTGTTCAGGTCTAAAATATTTACATTTATTTTTTATTATTTATGACAATGGGATCATACACATTATAATTGAAAAAAAAATTATTAAAAAAATTTGATGGAAAAAAAAATTTGTTAGTCAACTTTTTAAATTTCTATTTAAAAACTAATGTAAACTCATTTTTTGAGTTTACATTTTTTACTCAAATTTATAAACAGAGACAACCATTTATAAACCAAAAAAATTATCAAACAAATTTTTATGATAGTTTTTAAAATTTCTGTAAATGTAAATTGAAAACTAAAAACGAAATGATTATCAAATAGGCCTAGGTTTCAAGAATAATGAGTTAGAATTAATATTATATATAATAAGAGTTTACAAACTTAAGTTATAAAGATGATAAGATTAATTAATTAAGGTTAATAATTTATTATACTTATTAATATCATTATATTATTACATTATATATATATATTATATAAATACAATATATATTGAAACGATCGGTTTCGGTTTAGTTTGGTGTACAAGGTGCTTAAACTGATACCAAACTGAAAATTTTAAAAAAAATCAAATTTAAAAACCGTATATACCGATTCTTGTTAAAAAAAAAAAAAAAAAAGACCAAATATAACCAATTTGGTTCGATTCTATCGATTTGATCAATTTTTTCAATTTTTCTTACCTCCCTACTTATTGCAATCAACCCAACTCTGTTAGGTCATTTGGATTCCCAATCGACTCAATTATTCTTTTTATTTTTATAAAAAAAAAAATTTAAAAATCATTTTTCCAAAACAACCCCTATTGCAATCAACCCAACTCTCTTTAGGTCATTTGAATTCCCAATCACCAATTGTTCAAATTGGTTTAGTTATTCACGTGATGAAGCCCTAACAAATCATATAGCGATCCCGGTTTTCCCTCCATTGGTTGTTGTATTCCGGACTCGGTTCCGTGGATGTCTGTTGTAGTATATGTTTCATTTCCGTCATTTAATTCTTTGTATTTGAGTTTTGGGATGTGTTGGGCAGGTTTGTAACAGGTTAGGTGTGTTTTGAAACAAATGGTTACTGTCCAGTTTTTGGTGTCTTTGCTCGAGCGAGGCTTTTGTCGCTCGAGCGAGCTCTTTGTTTTAGTTCCTTCGCACGAGCCAGGGTTCCTTCGCTCGAGCGAAAGTTGAGTGGTGTGTCTGTTGGCTTGAGCGAGCATTCTTGCGCCGGAGCGTACATCTGCGTCTCTTTTTGACCTGAAGGTTGTGTTTCTTGGCTCAAGCGAGCATTCTTGCGCTCGAGCATGCTTCTGGGTTGCAGACCTGAAGCTTCGTGTTGTTGGCTCGAGCGAGGCTTTCTGCGCTCGAGCGAGGTTTCTTTGTGTCTGGTCACTCGAGCGACCACTCCTTCGCTCGAGCGAGCCTCGAATATATCAGTTCACAGCAGCAACTTCTTCTTCACTTTTTCATCATCTCATTTACACAAACCCTAGATCGGTTGCTCCCTCTCTCTCTACATACCTTCTCTCTACAAATCCATCTAGTTCTAGTGGTCTCCTACCCTAGTTCCTTTGTAAAAAGTGTGGAGCTTGGTGTGGCCTTCGTTTTGATCTGAAAATCATTGGGTTTGGAGCATCTCGAGTTTTCTTTATCTTCTCCTTTGGGTCTCTTCTTTTGAGGGAGGGATACCCTACTCCTTCTTATGGGTTTTGACATAAATTTTAGTCATTTTGATTAGATGGTGAATTATGGTAATTTTGGGAAAGTGAGGGTTTGATTTGAAGTTGTAAAAAGGGGATTTTAAATTGTTAAACTCCATGTGTATATGAGGACTTGGAAAATGGATTCATTTTTGTTAAATTGATGAAAATGAGCCTTAGGGCTAAAGTTGGGAAAAAGGGAAAAAGCCCCAATTTAATGTGATTAATTAATTTGTATAATTAATTTGAGAAAGGATGAGAATATGAAATTAAGATGAAAATCATGAAATTGGGAAGTTGTGAGATCGAATGGTGTAGTTGGTTAGATTGATCACTCACCTATGAAAATGTTGATATTTTATCTGTTTGATAAATTTATTATCTGTTTAGAGATAACTGCTTTGGGCTATCGGTGGAGGATAGTCTTGATTGTTGTAGACACTGTATGTTGATTAGGGAAAACTGAAACTAATCACCTGGAATATGTCATTGAATATGACGGTTGGAATAATACATCGAATATGTGTACTGATTGATCATTGTATATGATAAGTGTTTACATACATTGTATATGTATATTGTTTGGGAGGAGATAGGGGATGTACTCCATGGTTTGAGAGGAGATAGGGGATGTACTCTCAAACCCGTTTGGGAGGAGATAGGGGATGGACTCCATTGATAACTAAGTTGGCCGGAGTGTCCAAGGTGAAAGTCCCGAAATCCTGATTACGTTTGCATAGCGTAGATAATTGAAGTATTGGAAGTGTTTTATTTTGAGTTGTAGTCTCATGTGAATTGTGGATAATGGAAGTGCTTTAATATGGGTTGTAGTCTCATTTAACTCTTTGGCTAGATAATGAGCAATGTTTATGAATTTCAATTGGATAAGTAAAGGAGGATGAAATGAAATACGGGTGTAATTGTCATGGAACTGGAAAGTGTTGTAAATTGGTTTTACAAGTGTTAACCATATATTGAATGCTAATGTTTTAGTTATTTCTCATATTTGGTTTAGTATATCTCTACTGGGCTTTGGCTCACCCTTTATGGGACATCATTTTCAAGTACAGATGGTATGCCACCTCCAAGGACGTAGCTTGGGAGGCTTAGAAGCTGAAAGATCTATTTTTGTTGTTATCTTTTTGTATTACTTGTAAATCAAGCCAAGGGCTTATTTTGTATAAAGAGTTAGTACTCTTCTTTTGTTGAACCCAAGTGTTGACTTGGAAAGTTGTAAGCCCGTAGGGCATTTACTTTTGTTGTCAACATGTAATACTTTTGTACTTAATACTCTGATAAATAGAAATATGCTTTATTCTCTTATGTCTATGGATGTCATGAATGTGGGGTTTGTATGTATTATTTTGAGGGCGTGACAAATCATAGATTACCTGTGGGCGTTTAGATACAAAGTTCTAAAAAGTCTATAAACCATGGGTAAATTACACAAAAATGTTAGAGATCTCAAAAGTTCTATCAAATATCCCACATGAGTGTGGGACTCACACAATGTGGGTCCCATGTAGGTCTCACACCCATGTGAGATATTTGATAGAACTTTTGAAATCTCTAGCATTACCCTAAATTACATTCACTCTTTCTTAAATTTAGGAAAAATACAATTATTCCTATACTTTTAACATAACTATGAGTAAATTACATTCACTCTTTCTTAAATTTAGAAAAAAGACAATTATTCCTATACTTTTAACATATTTATATCGACGTCTTAAAGTTTTAATTCATACAAAATTTAAGTTATTTTTATCAATCATTCGTCAGTTATATGAATAAAAAAATAATACTATCATTTATTTCCTACTATATATATATATATCTTTATTTATTTTAATATTTATCTATCATTAATATTAATTTTGGTCGTTTTAATCATACTAAAAGGGTATTTAGTCTAATTATGTTAAAAATGTAGGACTGACTATATTTTTTTAAACCTCAAATGAGATAAGTATAATTTACCTATAAGGTATTTATCAACAGTTAAAAAAGTTAAATATTATATTAAATTTTTTGACTTACCAACAAATAATTTATTTTTATTAATTTTTTAAATACATAAATTTGTTTTAATTTAAATATATATATATATATATCACTATAAAAAAAATAAACAAACAACCCAACCTACCCCAAACCCACTAAAATATGAAATGAGGATTGCTAGACCGAATGGCCAATGCACAATCGTTTGAATTTTTTTATTTTTTTTACTTTTTAAAATATATACATACAAAAAAAAAAAGAAAAAGAAAAAGAAAGAATGGTGCGAGACTTTTTTTTGCTTTGGGAAGGCTAAATCATTATAAATTATAAAAAAAAAAAAAGGAAAAAAAAACTTTAAGTCAATGTGAACAAATAACTTTATTTTCAATACTCTTAAATTTTTCATAAAGTGGTTACAAAAAAACTTCACAATATTATAAGAATAACATGATAATTTCTCAATAAAAAAAAAAAAAAAAAAAAACAAGTATCAAATCCCGTCTAAGTCGTGGTATAATTTAGGAGAAATAACAGCACAATTAGATGATAAAAAAAAATTATAAGTCAATGAAAAAATTTACACATTTTAATAATTAAAATATTATATATTTTTTATAATTTTATAATTTTTTTTACTGTCATCACTGTGCAATTATTTTCTCTATAATTTATACACATAAAATATATAAATTTACTATTAAAAAAAAAAGACATTTGTCAAATTCATTAATATAAATATATTTGTCACACTTATTAATTTTAAATCCATTTGACATCACTGCCTTGTCAAATTTCCCATGCCATTGTTTTGGCTCTTGTTTTAAACTATATAATGATTTAACCAATTTACATACTTTCTTTTCTTTTCCTGGAACAGAAAATCGTTCTAGTTGTTCCATGTAAATTTCTTCATCTAACTCACCATTTAAGAAAGCGGTTTTCACATCCATTTGATGAATTTCAAGATTGTATAGAGAAGCAATGGCAATTAGCATTCTAATAGATGTTATTCTAGTAACCAGTGAGTATGTGTCAAAGTAATCAAGATTTTCTTTTTGTCTAAAACCTTTGACCACAAGTCTTGCCTTGTATTTGTCAATTGATCCATTCGCTTTTATTTTTCTTTTGAAAATCCATTTGTACCCAAGGGGTTTACAATCTAGTGGCAAATCCACCAATTTCCAAGTGTGATTTTGCAAGATGGATTTAACTTCACTATTGATAGCCTCTTTCCATAAATGAGCTTTAGGACTGGACATAGCTTCTTTAAAAGTTAAAGGCTCATTTTCTAACAAAAATGTTAGAAAATCTGGACCAAAAGATTTTGAGATTCTAGCACGTTTACTACGCCTAGGTTCCTCTTCCTCATTTTGAGCTATCTCTTGCTTTTGATCTTGATCATGTTCTTGATCCTGACTAGTAATAGTATCATGAAATCTTTTGTTAGTACTAGTCTCTTGTCCAGTTTTGTTTGGAAACACATGTTCAAAGAAAGACGTATTCCGAGATTCAATAATAGTATTTACATGCATTTCGGAATGTTCTAATTTATAAATAAAAAACCGATATGTACTACTATTCTTGGCATAACCAATGAAAATACAATCAACAGTTTTAGGACCTATCTTAGTCTTTTTAGGACTATGAATAGCCATTTTAGCCAAACACTCCTACATTTTTAAGTATTTGGAGGATGGTACTCTCCCATGCCACATTTCATAAAATGTTTGATTCACTTTCTTTCGGGATACTTTATTAAGTATATAATTAGCAGAAAGTATTGCTTCCCTCCACAAGTTCTGAGGTAATCCAGAACTGATTAACATGGCATTCATCATTTCTTTTAAAGTCCTATTTTTCCTTTCAGCAATTCCATTTTGCTGAGGTGAGTAAAGAGCGGTGGTTTGATGAATTATTCCATGTTCTTTACAAAATTCACCAAAAATTGATTCATATTCACCACCTCTATCACTTCTAAGTTTCTTCATCTTCTTACCAAGTTGATTTTCAACTTCATTCATGTATTGAATGAAAGTTTTCAAAGCTTCATCCTTGGTTCGAATTAAATAAACATATCTATATCTAGTATAGTCATCTATAAAAGTGATAAAATACTTTTTCCCCTCTCTAGTTTGAATTGATTTAAAATTACAAATGTCACTATGAATTCATTCAAGTGGTTCCGTACTTCTTTCATTTGAATGGAAATGAGTTTTGGATAATTTTGTCTCAACAAATTTCACATTTATGATTTGAATCAATGTCAAATTTAGATAAACATTCAATATTAATTAATCTACGCAAAGATCCATAATTAACATGTCCAAGTCTACCATGCCATAAATTTGAAGACTTAAGAAAATAAGAAGAAGATGTATTTTTATTAATAACAGAGGGTACAACAGTCATTACATCCATTTTGAAAAGGTCATCAGATATGTAACATTTTCCTACATACATCCCGTTTTTGGTAAGTACAAACTTGTCACTTTCAAAAACTAGCCTAAACACATTTTTATTCAACAAAGATCCGGAAACAAGATTCTTGCGAATTTCCGGTACATGCAGCACATTGTTGAGAGTGAATTCCTTTCCAGATATCATCTTCAGAATAATCTTTCCTTATCCTTCAACTTTAGAAGTTTAGGAGTTGACCATAAAAAGTTGTTCACCATTGTCCACTGTAGAATAAAATGTGAACATCTTTTTGTCGGCACAGATATAGCGAGTAGCACCAGTGTCCACCCATCAATCTTTAGGATTTTCGACAATATTTGCCTCAGAAAGAACTGTAAAAAGATTTATGACATCTACACCATTGGAAATTTTATTCATTTCGGTCATTTTGGCTTTAGCAACTTTCTTACTTGATCTTCCTTTGCCTTTGCAAAAATCAATTCCTAAGAACTTCTCTAGCTTTTTACCATGATTCACTGGCATAATCCCAACATAAGGAAGGGTTGGCGCAATGGCAATCACCATAGCAGTACTAGTTTGAACATAAGTTTGACCAGTTCCTATAGCCATAAATTCTAAATTATAAAACAAAATTATGATTAGAATTTTATACTACACAGAAAATTAGACCATAAACACAGAATTTTAAATTCTGTAAAATAAAAGAAACAAGAATTATAAGTTTTATTTCCAATTAATTTTGAAAATAAAATAAAATTTTATTTAACCAAATTAATTCCACACAGAAAATTAAATTTCTTAACACTTCAATAATTAAAATACTGAAACAAAATTTTAATTAATGAACACTTAGAAATAATTTTTGAAAACCAAAAATAATTTCTGATAAAATTCCACAAATAAATATTCTGAATTATTAATGACACCAGTATATTACTACTAGTTGTCAAAGAAAATAGACAGTATATTACTACTATCTGTCAAACAGTATATTACTACTATTTGTTTTCCAACCAGAATATTATTTTGTAAAATCACAGAAAATAATTTCGGTAAGAAGAAGAAAGAGAAAAGGAAACAAATGAAAAATTCTGTAAACAAAATAATTCGAATATGTCTTAAGATTGTTGGAACAATCTTCTGTGTACAATAAATAAATTGAAACTAAATCAAACAAATAAAATAAATAACGTTCCGAATTTATTTTACTGAACCGAATGAATAATAAAAAGATCAAGTTGAGTTTATGACACTCTGTCCTTAAGACAGATTCGCCCTGCTTACGAGCGTCTATCTCCCAAGATACAATGATCTTCACAAATTATAGTAGCACTCCAAACAATTTGTATGGCGAACAAAAACCTTGTATTCTATACTCTCTTTAATTTTTCCCTAAAATAATATGAGGAATAATTTATGCAAAGGAGCAAAATGGGACAACAAGAAATATGAATTTTTCAGACTGTTTTTGGATCACCAGACTGCTGGAATTTAACTAGTATTTATAGGCAAAAAATCTTGTCCGAACAAGTGCTAAAAAAAATGAACAGATATGAAACTGTTTTGAACAGATTCAATTCAACATTTGAATAGAATTGCAAACTGTTTGGCAGTTTTAAAATTGCTCGGAACTGCCGGGTAGTTTTCCCAATTTGTTGGACAGTTTGAACCTGTTTGAACTGCTGGAAAATGGACTGAAAACCGGGTACAGTTTTGGACAGAAAATTAAATTCAATTTTGGCACAAAATTTGAATTCAATTTCACTAAGAATTTCTAGAAAAAATTTAAATGAATTTTGTCCAAAAATTAATATAAGAACTGACACACAACCCACGTGTGTGGTGGTTTGGGTTAAGGTTCAATTTGTCCATAACTCCTCCCTTCTACAAACTTAGGGTGCCCCTTGGGGCCCAACCCAAGTTAATACACTAAGAGCTTATATACTCACAAAAACTCTCTTAAAGTTTCAATGTGGGACAATCCATTTCAAGGAAACCCACATTACTTCTTTAATTGTCCATTCCACGAACTCGAAAACGACGTCAACTTCCCATTCACTCATAAATGGTTTTGACAAACTGTCTTCACCGTGTGACTTGCCATGCGGCAAGGAACACGTCACTTCTTCAAACTTACCCCAAAAGACGTTTGGGGACCACTCAAAATTGGGCTAAAAATTGGCCCAAAATAAGCCTATAAAACCATTATTTCCAACATGAAGGTGGTTGGTGGTACACTGGTTGGTGATGCTCTCTCTCTTCTCTCTCTCTCTCTAAGAAATTTGTTTCAAGAGTAGTGGGTAGCTACGGACCAGCCAAACTTGCTCCTCCATCTTCTCTTCATAAGCCCATTTCACTGGTCTTTTGAAGTCTTACTCATATTTCTTATTTTTGTTGATTATGTTTTCAGATGCATAATTTAGTCCCAAAATCTTGAAGTTGTAGTAGAGTGAGCTTCCCATTAGAAATCTTTAGTCTTTTTGAATATCAAAAACAAGTGATTTTCTTGGACCATTATTGGGATACGTGATTCCTGAATTGGGATTTTTCTTTGATTCATAAATTTCATTTATAATTTCAAATTTATGGGATTTTTTTTGTTGGGTTTCTTCACGATTTGATTCTTTTTGTGCAGGGTTGTTGGCTCAATTTGATTGATAGCTCAAAAATGGGACTGGAAGTGGTAAATCCACATGAAGAGGTAATCCCTCTACAATAAATTTCAGTTGTGTTTGCACTATGATTTGGGTAAGGATTTGTAGATGAAAATGGGAAAAAGTGAGGGAAATGTGAATGAAATATTAACTAAATTCTTTGTTCTTTCCCTCACCTTTTCCGTCCCTTTCCAAATCCCTGCTCAAATCCATTCTAAACACAGCCTTATAGTTTTCAGATTAAGCCCTTCCCACCCCACAACTCTTTTCATTAGTTGGGTTTTCTTTCATTTGTTACCTAAAAGCAAAACAACAGCTCAAAAAACTAAATTAGGGGTATTGTTGTGCGCATGATCACCTTGAACCGGCCTCGTTAATTGAATGTCATTTCATCAAAAGTGGTAAGCAGAAGCATCCGATCCGATCCGTATAAAGATTTTTAATGCATGGTTTGAGTTTTCGAAATAATTTTTGTGATTAAGGATTGCTTTTGTTTTTGGCAATTAGGTTTCTTTACTAGCAGAATACTTGGAGAAATGGGAAAATGACCAAAACGCAGAGCTTGTACTAATCAAGACTAGTACCCATACTTCAATTCTTCGCCATTACTGTTATTTTTACATTATATATACCACACGACTCTGATAAAATAGCATTATTAAACGTAAATGTAACTGCCTCATATTATTGAAGTTAGGTTGATGGATTTCCTTGGTGTTTCAAATTTTACAGTCTTGCTTATGTACTTTTATAGGGAGCTGGCTGTGCTTTTTCTGCTTCTTTGATTTTTATATCAGATCCTTGGTTCTATCAGTCCGCTTCACTCTCTTCGCACAGAATTGATCGCTTATAACCTCATCACAAAAATCTGCCCCTCTATCAAGCAAGACTAGGCTCTCCATGTAAGTATCCACATCAAATGAATACCAACAATCGCTATCTATAGTACCTTGGACACCAAGATATATAATTCGTTTGCTCTGAGGGTTATAAGAAACCAAATATCCCTCCCTCGTCCCCAGAAGAACTTCACCATTCTTTCTCATCCAATTGGCTTCCTAAAAAGTCCTCCGGAAAGATCAATTCTAATTTGCCTAACTCAAGAATCTGCCACACCATACTGTTTCATCATCCATATCGAACAATGGGGGGGTTCACCGTAAGATTTACAATGCTGGATCAGACAAAGGGTTTCACCAAACACAAGAAGGCTCATCTTTTGCATCAATTTGTCCTCACCAGCTATACACTCCGGAAATGAAATCTCCCCAAACACCTCATCGTTCATGTCGAATGACACAATCAAATTTCAAAAAATCCCACCATGACCAAACCTTGGAGTGTGAGCAACCCAATGTGAAACCCCATTGATATAAGCCTGTCGCGATCGCTCTACAACAATATACGGAAGAGCTTTATCACTAATATTTCTCCAAATTCTAGTTTTTAGAGTGTAAAGCTCGACCTCAGGTGGAACTCTGTTACAATCCAATCCAATATGCACAATTCTAACAACTTTAAAGTCATTAGATACTGAATCAAAGCCAAACCCTAAAGAATGCATAAAAGAGCCGTGTGACCTAAACCTAACATTAGGGTATGGAATCGACACAGACTTCCTAATCAATGGATTCCACAAAAACATTTCATGGTTATAACAGGCCTGATCATCAGAAATGCAAATCAACCCATTACAGCTACCAACAATCCCAAAAGGAGGGTCTATGCAAGTGAATGGAAAATTGAGCTTTGTGTACTCATTGAATGTGTTGGTGATAGGATTGTCGAAGCGTAGCGAGTAGTGTTCTTGTTCGATGGGATATTCAGTGCAGTAGCGAAGTAGGAGATGAGTGTTGTTAGGGTTTGAAATGGTTCGATTGAGGTGGTGAGAGATGAAACTAGGGGTTGTAATGAGAGAGTACCATGACTTGCAAACCAGTGTGAATCGGACGAGAGTCTCTGCGGGTAGCCTCGTGAGGATATCGATCAACAATTCTCGAGGTATGTAGTCCGACATTGCTTCTTCTTTTGTGCAGTTTTTAGGGTTTTTAGGATCACGTAGCCACATTTCAGGCGAATTACAAACCTTTATTCCTCTAATATTTTTTAATTATTTCACACAATATTATAATTTCATTTTTTTTATTGTTACTGTTTGTTTTGTTGTTGTTTTTGTTGTTTTTTTTTTTTTCAATATTTAGCAATTTTATTATTTTTTCACTTTAATTTCTCAGTTTATTTTTCTTTTTTTCGGTAATATTCTGGATATTTCAGTAAGTCTCCCACAATATTCTTGATGTCCACTGAATATTCTAAACATTCTGATGACGTTTAGAACATTCCGGCGACACTCCGACAAATTTTCAGTGATATTTTGGCGACTTTCTGGTGATATTGAAGATTCTGGCAAGTCTCTGATGACCGTCGGATTGAAGTCCGGCGGTGATGGAATGTAGCAACGCCTTTAAAAAAAAATTTTAAAAAAAAATGAGATTTTTTTATAACAATTAAAAATATATAGAACTAATTTGTGCAAGTGTTTTGTTTTGAGATTATATGGATTTTAAATTTTATGTATGAGACTTATCAATAAGTCCCTCTTATATAAATCTAATGTTTAGGTCAAGTGGGCATGAGTAAATATAAAGTCTCTTAATAGATAGTGTGAACTTAGCCTAGTCTGATCAATGTCTACCTCTTATTATTACATAGAAATTAGCTTAAATACGCCACAAGAAAAAAAAAAAATGAGTATTTAAAAGTTAGGAATAAGTACTTTTGATTTTTAGTTTTTTCATTATTAACTTTATACTTATAATAAACTATAACAAACATACTCAACATATTAGTTAAAAAATTGAACATAAATTTAAATTTAAAGTAAAAATGATCCAATTAAAAGAAGTGAACCATCTAGAATTGCACATAAACCTCTCATTTACTTTAAAGATAGTGAGAAAATATTTTGTTCTAATATTTTGTTCAAGAATTGCACATAAACCTCATCTTAATATCAAGGTCTTAAAAAAAATTCTCTTAAAATAAAAAATTCTACCATGAAATTTTTCTCAGTGAAAATGTTTAGGATCCGTTTCAGAATTTGAATATTTTAGTTGGCTTTTTGATTATTTGACTATTTTTACCGGGCTAAAATTGTATTTGGAATGATAATCAGTGTATTTGATTTCAGTTTTTTGAATTAAATTTTTTGTTTTTCGTATTTTTTTTGTTTTTAGTGAATATTTTTAAAATTTTAAACATCTTTTTTTTTTTAACTTTTTTTAGATGCACCTTACTTAGGTGTGTATCTAAAAAGTAAAATATTTGTAAAAAATATTTTAAAAAATTAATAAATACACAAAAATACGAAAAATATATATATATTTTTTGTATTTTTGGTATTTAGTAAATTTTTTTATAAAAAAAATCACGAAAATTATACTTTTTAAGTGTATTTATGTTAGGTGTGTCTAAATTTTTTTTAAAAATTACTTAAAATATTTTTAAAAATTCAGTAAAAACAAAAAAAATACGGAAAACAAGAAAGTAGAATTTTTTGAAAAGAGTTTTCAAAAATTAGAAACAAAAATGGTGATTAACTTTTTTTTAGTTGATTTAATAGTTGTGAGAGAAAGAGTGAAATGATTGTACTTTGGATGTAACATTTTATTTTATTAGTTATTTTAACCTGTTTTGTCTTTATTAGCTATTTTAACCAAAAAAATCGTATCCCATACAGGGCCTTCGAATGAAAATGTCACATTAATCAATTGTTATATAACATAAAGAAAAAAAATATTATTATATAGGGATTTGGATTTGTGTAAGAGATTGAGTTATACATATAATAAAATATTTTTGTGTCACGTCAATGTGTTAACTGTTATTTAATTTTGAATAAAATTAGTTTATGAAGTAAATTAAAAAAAATCTGAAATTCAAAAAGTAAAAAAAAAATTAAATGCTAAAATAAGAAAACAGTCAAACATCAAAAAACTAAAGTCTTATTTATTTTAAAAAGTATAACAAATTATATTTACGATCCCTACAATTTGATATAGTCATTTTCATTCTAATTATATTCATTTTATTCATTACATTTTTTTGCACAATTTAAAGTCAGTGTTTTATAATTTATTTTAATTTTAGAATTTCTGTCAAATTATTTTAAGTGTAATTTCTACTTATGTGTTATTAGAACATCTCCAATACTAACATTTTGTGTTCGTTAGTGTCAATCAATAAGCAAATAACAAAGACAAACTTTTGGCTTGTTTTTGCCTTTAGTGATTTTTTTTTAGAATTTTTCAAAAAAAAAAAACTTAGATTCTTCTAGACCAGGGAGACTGATAAAGTAAAAAATGTTGACATAATTTTGGAAAAAAAAAATACTAAAGAAAAAAAAATTAAAATTTTTTTTTTTTTTTTTTTTTTGGGCCAAAATGGACCTTAGTATGGAAGAACATCGATCTGACCCATTAGCTCGCCCAACCTAATCCTATATTTTTAGGACTTAGAATTTGTATTTTGGCCCATAAATTCTAACTAGGCTTGTTTTTAAGGCCCATTTAATTTTAGGGTCTGGACGGTCTCCAGTCAAGATCTGGGACACTCCAGTCCAGTTCGGCCCATTGGACCCACTTTTGGGTCTCTTTTTGATAATGCGAACCGATCACATTTTAGGATTTGTTGAATATATTATCCTTGTAAAAAATCTTGTCGATTGGATAACGGATACTATATATTCAGTCACTTTTGTCTGAAAAAAATGGACGGTCAGAAAATTAACGATCATAAAAAAGTGATCCAAATACATAGTATCCGTTATTCGATCGACGTGATTTTTTACGGGGATAATGTACTCAATAAATTCTAAAATGTGAACGGTTCAGATTATCGAAAGGGATTCAAAAGTGGGCTCAATAGGCCGGACTGGAGGCAAGCCCCTGCCTAATTTTACAATTAAGCCTGGATTTAGATTGTTTAGTTCAATTCAGTCTGCCCTACTAATAAAATACTTATATTTAGTACAATCTAGATTTGGATACTTATTTGCTTGGGTAAGACCTGTAATGACCCAATTTTTTTAAAAAAAATAGCCAGTGCATAATTTAATTGAGCAAATTTTTAAATTTAATTGCTGTGTAAATTCTGTGCGAAAACAGTTCGGTTTTGTATTTTTTAAAAATAGTTTCCGATCTCAGAAAATTATGAAATTTTTATATGTTGTGCCCATATGAGTCTAGCACGTTGGATAAAAATTATAGAATTAAATGATGAGTATTTATTTTATGAAAATTCAAGGACTGATTGGTGTCTAGTTTAATATATAACAGAATTTGAAATTGAGTTTTGGGTGTTCGGATCAGGATTTGAGATAAATTTTTTGGGTCTATTTTGGTGTATAATTGGACCATGTTTGACTTATGGATGAGGCCCATGATTTATATTTAATTTAATTTGAGTTTGTTTAGTAACTCATATTTAACTGTTTGATCTTTTTAATTATGTGATTGGTAGTAACCACCTTGAGAGTTGTTATTATTTATTATATATGGGTTATAATAAATATTTGATAGTTGATTTTATGGTGTGTACCATATGGTGAAAAATTATATATTTTATAAAGAATGAAAATGCGTATATTTCGTAGTGAACAAAATATTATATTTTGTGGTGTATAAAAATGTTATATTTTGTGATAAGAAAAATTATATCATTTTATAATTTATATTATAAAATTTTAAGGTATTATTACAAAAATTATATTTTTCTTTTGGGGAAACCAATTTTGGAGAAACGAACCCACTTGGGTTGTCCCTACCCCACGCCCCTTGGTTTTCTTTTTATTTTTCCTTTTGCTGAACACTATCAGCATGTCTCTCTCCCTCTCTCTCTCTCTCCCTGTCCGTCTCTCTCTTCCTTTCTCTTTTCTCCATTTTTGCTCAAGCTTCAAGCTTGAAATGGGAGTCTTTAGAGTGAGATTTTGCAAAAGTGTTGTAAATAACAGTTAGAGAGCTCGTCGTGATCTTCGCAATGGTGATCTCGGATTCATGATCAGACGATGTTTACTTTTTCGGATTTGCTTTTCTTTATATATGAGGTAGGGACTTTCTTCATATTTTTATATTAAAGCTATGTTAGCGTTATTTTGAGAAAATATATCATTATAAGAGGTATTGTGTATATATATATTCAGATTTTTGTTTGGTAATTTTTGAAAGAAAAATTATGTTGAAATGTTAAGAATGTTGGCATTTTGAGATTGATTTGAGAAAATCATTTTGTATTGATAATTTTGCAAAGAAATCTGAAAATAAAATTTAATAGTTGTATGGATTGTCTCTACATCATATTATGATTAGATGATTTATTTTGAGAAATATAAAGTTGATTTTTTTTTTTTTTTATCTTTGATTTGGAATTTATTTTTGAGAAAAATAAATTAATGTTGAGGAATATGGAGTAAATGCTTAAATAGGAATTATAGAGTTGCTTTGGGATTAAAAACTCTAAAAGTGTTATATTCATGATATTTTATAAAAGATGATATGTTGATGATTAAGTTGTGTTCATTTTTATGAAAGTAAAAATGTGACATGTGGACTTTCAAACTCATAACCTTGAAAATGTTACTATTGGGCATATTTCATAATTTTTTATGTAAATATCATGTTGGTTAAGTAATTTTAGAAAAAGTTGTGAAATTATTATTGGTAGAGAATTTGGTAAAAATATTACCACTTTAAATAGCTTGGCATGAAAAATGGTTATGTTGAAATATAGTTATATTTGAGGGATGAGGCATGTGAAGTTAGGTTTAGTATTATTGATTTGAAAATTTTTGAATATAATAAACTTACTAATTTAGTAGATTAAATTAGTTTTGGTTAAAAGGTTATATTCGTTATGGTTAAAAGTATGTTATTAAGATTATACCATAACTTTTGACATAGTCGGATGAAAATGGTAATATTTAATAAGTAGGGATTTCCTTTGAGTTATATATATATATATATATATATATTTTGCAAGATCTAGATGATTTTCGAAATCACCCTTTGATTTGTTTTGAAAATTGATTGTTGATTCAAGAAAATGAGAGATTTTTTTGAAAGGGGGTTTACTTTCTTGTTCCTTTTAAAATAGAAATTGAGGATTTTGAACTATGAGGATTGAAGAGAAATGTTTTTGGTGACTTTCTTTCAATAAATGAAGATGAGTGGTTTTGGTGAGAAAATCTAGAAATTGGGGGTTTTTAAGAAAGATGTTGACAATCCTTGAAGATGTTGTTATATTTATTTTGTGTGCCAAAAAAAAAATGATGTTTGAAAAATTATTTATTTGTTTACATATAAATGATGGTTTTCATGGAATATGAGAATTGTTGAAGTTTTAAAATTGTTGTTCAAAATGTTGATATAGTCTTGAAGTGATTAAATGGTTGAGATTACTCTAAGTTTAGGAATTTTGTTGTCCCATGGATGAATTGGAATAAAAGTATTTATATTCATCTTGAGAAATTATATTGAAATGAGAAATGAGAATTTTGATCACAATGGGAATATTGTGTGGAAGTGTTAAAAGTGGAAGAAATATTGCATTGTATTATTAATCATTGCATTGGCATATCAATTCATTTGATAATGATGACCTTTGAAATTTGATTTGAAAACTTTGCATTGAGAAAGGAATGTTGGGAAACAAGTTTTCATGAAATGATTTTGGAGTAAATCCAGTGGTAAGTCTTGAAAGGTGGTGTAGATGATAGGTGTCGAGCCTTCCAGTTAATACTGGTAAAAATGATAGATTGGTAGTACTTGTATAGTCTACTTGCAGACACCAGTCTAGGGATTACCTGAGTCATATTTACCATCTTGGAATCTTATTAAAATTGTTGGATTAATGTGTTTTCAAAATGGCATCGTACGTAAGATTTTCAAAAGATGAGAAAATATTTTCAGTATGACATGGCATATGCATTCATCTCATAAGACTGTATAAAATGGATTTGATGAATTGTTTAGTTATTTGATTCAATTGATAATGAAATAATTGAATGAATTGAAAAAGATGTCATGTTGCTATTGAAACATGTTTATTTATTTAAGTTAACTTATTGTGGTTAATTAAATAAATTGGATTTAAGAGATTATGTAATAAAATCATAGGGTTTTGACATGATGTGATTTCACATATATGTACGGGTATTTTGGTACCCGCATATCTTTTAATGTTTTAATATGAGATTGCTTGGTGAGTATAGCAACCCAGGTTTTTACCCTGACTTTCATTGTGTTTCGGACTCGGATTTCGTGATTGTATACTGTTGTCTATGTCTTGTTTCCTTCCTTTAACCCCTTGTATTTGAGTTTTGGATTATGTTGGGCGTGTTTGGAAAGGTTGGTTATTAGTTGGTCTAGAATGTTGTTGCCCAGATTTTGGCTTCTTCGCTCGAGCAAGACTTCTTGCGCTTGAGCGAGCCTTGTGAAATTGTTTCTTCGCTCGAGCGAGACTTCTTGCACTCGAGCGTGCGTCTGCGTTGGTGACAGACTAAAGCTTTGCATTCTATGCTCGAGCGACGCTTCTTGCGCTCGAGCGAGGCGACCTTTTGTGTTTGGTCACTTGAGCGAGAACTCCTTTGCTCGAGCAAGCCTATTTATATCAGATTGTGAATGAGATATTTTAGAACACTTTTGCAGCTCACACTCTCTCTAAAACCCTCCAAGAACGCAGGTTTTCATACTCTCTCTCTCTCTAGAAACAATCTTCTCTTTTTGATTTCTCCAAATCCATTGGGATTTTGGCCATAGTTCCTTCGTCAAAGTTGTGTAACTTCTCGAGGGCTTCGTTGTGTGTGGTGGAGATCGAGTTTCATCATCGTTGATTTTGGGGGTTTCAACTCTTTTCTTCTTCAAACTTGAGGTAGGGATTTTCTTTGAGTTATATATATGTTTTTGCAAGATCTAGACGATTTTGAAGTCATCCTTTGAATTACTTTGAAGATGGGTAGTTGATTCAAGAAGATGAGTAATTTTTGAAAGTGGGTTTATTTTCTAGTTTCCTTAAAAATAGAAATTGAGGGTTTTGAACTATGTTGATTGAAGAAAAAGGATTTTGGTGAGATTTTTCTCAAATGTTTGAAGATGGATAGTTTTGGTGAGAAAACCTAGAAATTGGGGATTTTTAAAAAAAGTTGAAAATCCATGGTTGATATTGTTATATTTGTTTTGAATACCCAAAATAAGTGATGTTTGGAAAATTTTCTTGTTTATATTGTATAAATGATAAATTTTGAGAAATATGAGAGCTGTTGTTCATTTTGAAAATTGTTATTCAAAATGTTGATTTAGTCTTGAAATGGGTAATTTGTTGAAAATGCTCGAAATATGGAAGATGTGTTATTCCTCGGATGAATTGAAATAAATGTATATTTATTCATCTTTGAAATTGCATGGAAAGGAGAAATGGGAATTTTGATCACAATGGTAGTATTGTGTGGAAGAATTGGACATGGAAGAATTGTTGCATTGTATTGATTATTGTTGCATTGGCATATCAATTCATTTGATTACATTAAACTTTGAAAGTTGATTTGAAAACTTGCATTGAGAAAAGAATGTTGAGAAATAAGTTTTTATGAAATGGTTTTGGGGTAAATACAATGGTAAGTCTTGAAAGGGAGTGTAGATGATATGTGTCGAGCCTTCCAGTTAATACTGGTAAAAATGACAGATTATGGGTGTCGAGCCCTCCAGTTGATACTGGTAAAAATGACAAATTGGTAGTACTTATATAGTCTAATTGCAAACACAGACCTAGGGACTACCAGAGTTGTATTTATCGCCCCTTGAGTTAAATTGTTAAGTTTTGAACAATGAAAAATTGCATGGCATCATTGAGCATGATGGTTTTCAAAAGATGATGATGTGAATTATTTACAAAAAGGTATAGCATGGCATATGCATTCATCTCTTGAGATTTGTATAAAATGTGTACACTTTGTGAAGGATTTTCCTACTGGGCTTTATGCTCACCCTACGGGATTTTTGTGCAGGAAAAGACGTGGTGAATCCGCCTAACTGAGGGCGTGGAAATGTGTGTGTTGAGAGCACAGGGTTCTCGTCTATTGTGATTTTATTTGTAAGCCAAGGGCTTTGTATGTATGGGTTTGAATAACCGTTCTGTGTAACCAGGCTTAAGCCTTGGAAACTTGTAAACCCTTTGGGGTATTGTATTTGTTTATTTACTTGTTGTCAGAGTTGATGTATTATAGCATGAGGAACTATTTACATTATGAAATGCAAGTGTGGGAATGCATAATTGGCTTTCCTTTAAAAGGGCCATGATTATTGTGTTGTCATTTGGGTATGGAAATTGGGGAGTTACAACTTGGTATCAAAGCTACCAGGTTTGAATACTTGGAGCTCGTGGAAAGTGGTTGTTTTACCACAATAGGTTCATGCTGCATGATAGATTGCATGATAAGCAGATGTCATATATTTTGTAGCTATGTGATAACATGCTTATGTGGCTATGTGGGTATGGGGTTGGACTTTTGGGATGTTATTTGCACCTGTTAAATTCCTTGATGTCTTTTTAGAAGGGTACTTGATCAATACTCATTCTACTAAGAATTCTTGGTTTTTCGTGGGACGAATTTCATCATTAAAGAATAATCCGTATGTGTTTACATGACTAAGTGCTTATGTGGAATGAAATTGAAATGTCTATGTACTAGTGAAATGTATAGAATTGCGGTGATTAGACATGTGAGGTAAATTGCAGGCACGTATGGGTTAGTGTGCTAAATTATTTCTATTGTCCTTTATAGGATGTCAGGAAGAGGTCAAACCCGTGGTGGTAGAGGCGGGAGGCATGGTAGGGCTCACTGGGGTGTGCATGAGGTATCGGTCCATGAGGTCCTGGTGCAAGAAGAAGAGTCAGGCCAAGCTAATATGGCCGAACAAACGGACCAAGTGGGTCAAACCGCAATGGGGGCCCTAGCTAAAGAAATAGCAGAGGCTATGAACTTGTTGAGGACGGAGAACTAAGCCCGAGAGAACACCTTAGAGGCAAGAGCGAGTTTCCTTACCAGGGAGTTTTTGCGGGCCAAACCGGATGAATTCCATGGCGGCCTCGAGCCTAAGAAAGTGGATGAGTGGCTCGAACAAACTGTGAAGACATTTGAGATGCTTCACATTAATGATAGCGAGTTGAGAGTGACTCTAGCGAGTTACTACCTTAAAAGGGATGCGGGTCAATGGTGGAAGTATGCCAAGAGTAGAGTGGAGTCAACATAGGAAGCCTTTGTAGTTGCTTTCCAAGATAAGTATTTACCTCCCGCTGCAAGGGAGAGATTGAGGCAAGAGTTCAAAGACCTCAAACAAATCGACATGACCGTGGCCAAGTTCGAGGCAGTCTTCTCTAGTTTATCTAGGTTTGCACCAGAGTTGGTGGCAACGGAAGAGTGCCGTTGCATTGAATTCGAGAAAAAGTTGAAAACCAAAATTTTCTTTAAGATTGTTGGGAACATGATTCGGAACTATGACCGTCTTGTAGAGTCGGCGGCATACGTAGAGATTTTCGTGCAAGCCGAGGAGGAGAGGCTTCGGAGTTCGAGGTCTAGGGGCCAAGAGTCTCAAGGAGACTATAGACAGAGTAAGAAGAGCAGGGGTACTTTTTCATCCCAGTCCCAACCACAGCAATCTCGATCTACTTTTTCTTTGCCTAATGCAGGCCAGGAAAGAGTACACAGAGTGGCTTTTCTTGTTTCAAGTGTGGCCAGTCGGGTCACAAAGCCTTTGCTTCCCACAGAAAGGAGAAGGGCAGTTGATGTTGTCACCACCACCACCTAACCGATCTCAAGGTCAATCCCAGAATAAAAGTCAGGGGTTTAATTGTTTTCAATGTGGTCAGCCAGGGCACATGAAGAGGACTTGCCCATAGTTGGGAGGCACATCTGGCGCATCAGGGTCGAGGCAGACTCAGAGACACCAGCAGGCTCATTTAGCTTAGGCTTCACGAGTTAATCAGGGAGCCGCTTCGGCTCAGTCAATACATCAGGCCTATGCTCCGAGAGGAGAGCAAGTTAATCAGGGGCCACAGGAGCGCGTATATGCTGTCACCGTGCCAGAACAGTTGCCAGAATCCTCATTGTGAGAGATATTTTTGTTGTGTGTAATTCTTTGGCTAATGTATTGATAGACACGGGTGCGTCTCATTTATTTATATCTACTGCATGTGCTTCTGCATTAGGGTTAGAAGTAGCACGGTTAGTGCCTCCGCTCAGAGTAGAGTCACCTGTTGGGGGTACAGTTGATTTAGACCAGGGTTATCATGATTGTGAAATAGAAGTTACCGGGTGTCGACTTCCATTTACTTTTGTATTGCTGGACATGTCGAGTTTTGATGTAATTCTAGGCATGGACTGGTTGTGTTCGTACTAAGCTGTGATAGATTGTTACCATCAGAGGATTACAGTTTGCACCTCAGGTGGTGATTGTTTTTACTTTCTGGGAAACAGAGTTGATAGGGTCTTGTCGCCAGTCTTTAACCCTTGTAGTAGAAGCAAACTTAGTGGCCTTCTTACAATCTCTTGAATAGCGAGAGTGATGGGGCGGTGAGTTACCAAGAGTAGTTTGGAATACCCGGTGTCTTTCCCGAAGATCTTACTAGTTTACCACCTTACCGGGAGATCGAGTTCTCCATTGAATTAGTGCTTGGCACGGCACCGATTTCCATGTCACCATACAGATTTGCACCCGCTGAATTGAGTGAGTTGAAGATTCAACTCCAGGAATTATTAGATAAGGGTTTTATTCGCCCTAGTACTTCACCTTGGGGAGCACCGACTCTCTTTGCTAAAAAGAAAGATGGAGCCTTACAATTTTGTATTGATTATCGAAAGTTGAACCGAGTTACTGTTAAGAATAAGTAACCAATGCCTCATATAGATGATCTGTTTGATCAGTTGAAAGGGTCTTGTTCTTTCCCTAAGATAGACCTGAGATCGGGTTATCATCAGTTGAGAGTAAGGGAGGAGGATATCCCGAAGACGGCATTCCGTACATGGTATGGCCATTACGAGTTTCTTGTGATGCCTTTTGGGCTAACCAATGCACCTGCGGTGTTTATGGATCTAATGAATTGGATTTTTCGTGAGTTCTTAGATTGTTTTGTGGTTGTCTTTGTGGACGACATTTTGATTTATTCACCTTTCGAGGAGGAACATGAGGAACATTTGCGAGTAGTACTTGAGTTACTTAAAGCCCACAAGCTGTATGCTAAGTATGGGAAATGTGAATTCTGGTTGGGAGAGGTTAAGTTCTTAGGCCATGTGGTATCTGGGGAAGGGGTGACTGTAGATTCATCCAAGATAGAGGCAGTGCAAGATTGGGCACAACCTAAGAATGCTTTCGAGATTCGTAGTTTCTTGAGGTTGGTCGGGTATTACCGTAGGTTTGTGAAGGATTTTTCTAGGTTAGCTTCACCTTTGACTAAGCTGACGAGAAAAGAAATCAAATTCGTATGGAGTGAGACTTGTGAGAAGTCGTTCCAAGAGCTTAAGATTAGATTCACCACTGCTCTAGTATTGATTATTCCGAAGAGGGTTTGGTTTGGGTTATTCAGTTTATTGTGATACTTCACGAGAAGGTTTAGGTTGTGTATTGATGCAAGAGGGTAAAGTAGTGGCCTATGGCTCGCGACAGTTGAAAATACATGAGAAGAATTACCCTACTCACGATTTAGAGTTAGCAACGTGATATTGCCTTGAAAATTTGGAGGCACTATTTGTATGGGAAAAATTTGAAGTGTTCTTTGATCACAAGAGTCTGAAATATTTGTTTACACAAAGTGTGTGTTTGATTTGAGGATTAGGGGGGGGGGGACTATTCACATTCGAATTGCTTATCCGAAGGAGTGAGTAGTCCATCGTTTGTTTTTTTAGTCGGCAGACATGGAATCCGGCCGGACTCCTTATCCCCATATGGGGATTATACTATCCCCGCGGGGGCACCGGGGGGGGGGGGTGTGGGACAGTTTTGGGGGGATTGTTTACTGTTGATTAGGTGGTAAAATGACCATTTTGACCCTTTACTATTTAATTATGTATGATATTTTGTTAAATTGAATAAAATTTAAATGTCTCAATTTAAAAATAAAATAATTATTATTAACTTTTATTGATGTTTTATTTATTTAATTTTTTAAAATAATTTTTTATTGATGTTTTATTTTAAAATTTTGTTTATATTTTATTTAATTTCATTATTTAAATGTTAATAGATGTTTTATTTAATTTCATTGTTTAATTATTATTATTTTAAAAACAAATTATTTAAAATTTTAATTAAAAAAATGACATATATTTTTATTGAATTTTATTATTTAATTTTAAAATAAATTTATTTAATTGTGTAAAAAATAAAATAAAATAATTTTTTATTTATCAGCTAAAATAATTAAAATATTAAAGATATGTTTAATATTGTTATTACTTAATAAATAATTGAAAAAGGTAAAACAGTCTTTTGTTCATTTATCCTATCCAGTCCGTCCAACCAAACATTAGATCACTAAAAATAGTCCTTTCCAGACATCTAATCCCATGAAAAAACAAACACAGGATACATATCCAATCCAACCAAATAGTTCGGGGGATTCACAGTCCCAGGACTCAAGTCCGATGGATTTATTCCCCCCTTATCCAATCCGTCCAATCAAACACACACAAAAGGACTTGAATTTGAGACAGAGGAGGTGGATGGAATTCATAGAGGACTACGACTTTGAATTGCATTATCATCCGGGTAAGGCCAACGTTGTGGCCGATGCTTTGAGTAGGAAGCCTATTAGTGGTGTGGCCTCTATCGCCATTCGAGAATGAGAAATGTTGGGTACTCTCGGTGAATTTGACTTGTATCTGGGTGAGTCTG
Organism: Camellia japonica; assembly: GCA_030407325.1. NCBI lineage: Eukaryota > Viridiplantae > Streptophyta > Magnoliopsida > Ericales > Theaceae > Camellia > Camellia japonica. The sequence goes on from JAPPVO010000032.1 coordinate 63,937,902, forward strand.
AGTCTGCAGCTTTGTTTTCAGTAGTTGCACGACCTACCTTGTGAATCGAGTTTGGAAGTGCCAAAGGGTAATCTTGAAGTGGAATCTTTCCGAGAGAAGATCTCCAATGGGAAAGTAGAAAGAGGTTTGATTGTGTATCCCGACCAGAGTGTGAGATACCGTGACCGTTTATTTGTACCAGAGTCTTGCCGAGCGGAAGTACTCTGAGAGTTTCACCATTCACGCCTTGCGGTGCATCCGGGAGGCACAAAGATGTATCATGATCTTAGTCGCTAGTTTTAGTGGAGAGGTATGAAAAAGAATGTAGTTGTGTTTGTATCAAAGTGCCTTAGTGAAGGCCGAGCATCAGAGGCCAGTGGGTTTGTTACAACCCTTGCCTATAGTTGAGTGGAAGTGGGAACATATCACGATGGATTTTGTTGTGGGTCTTCGGAGGACTCAACGGGGTAATGATGCCATTTTGGTGGTAGTTGACCGTTTGACTATGTCAGCACATTTTATTCCCATGTGTGTGAGTGACTCGGTAGATTATCTTGCCGATTTGTACATTAGGGACATAGTAAGGTTACACGGGGTCCCTGTGACGATTGTGTCAAACAGAGATCCGCGTTTCACTGCTCGGTTGTGGCAGAGTTTGCAAAGTGCCTTGGGGACTAAATTGACCTTTAGCACTGCGTATCATCCTCAGACTGATGGGCAGTCCGAGCGTACTATCCAGATTCTTGAGGATATGCTTCGAGGCTGTGTCCTTGACTTTAAGGGTTCGTGGGAGAGGCATTTACCATTAGTGGAGTTTGCCTATAACAACAACTTTCAATCGAGTATTGGCATGGCACCGTTTGAGGCCTTGTATGGTTGACCGTGTAGATCCCCTATGTGTTGGGCCGAGGTGGGTGATGCACCTTTGTTAGGTCCAGAGTTGGTTCGGGAAACGATGGAGAAAGTAGTACTTATCCGTAAGACGCTAGCTACGGCTTAGAGTCACTAGAAAATATGCCGATCGTAGGAGGAGACCTTTTCTTTTGAAGTAGGGGATCATGTCTTTTTGAAGATATCACCTAGAAGGAGTTTGATGAGATTTGGGAAGAGTGGCAAGTTATCCCCTCGGTTTATTGGCCCTTTTGAAATCCTTGAGCGGATTGGGGAGGTTGCTTATCGTTTGGCGTTACCACCATAGTTTTCTGGGTTCACGACATGTTTCATATTAGTATGCTTTGGAAATACGAGTTGGATCCATCACATGTGTTGGATTAGACCGACTTAGAGGTAAACGGGGATGCCTCGTATGAGGAGAGACCAATGAGAGTCTTGGATAGGCAGGATCAAGTCTTGTAGGCACACAATTCCCTTGGTAAAAGTATTTTGGAAACATCACGGGGTCGAGGAAGCGACTTGGGAATGTGAGCTAGAAGTCCGAGAGAAATATCCGAATTTGTTTGTTGATGCATGAGCATGTATTAAGAAATTAATTATGTTAATGAAAAGTATAAGCATTGAATATGTTTGAACTTGTAAGAACATTGTATATGTTATAATTGTTTGGAAAGACATAGATTCAATATAAACATTGCATATGTTTTGAGAATGTGGAATATTGTGGGTGTTATATCACTCTTGGAAGCATTGTATATGCTGTTGGTAATCATTTTGGAAATTGGCTAAAACATGGTTTGAAACATGATTTGTAATTTCGGGGACGAAATTCTTTAAGGGGAGGAGGTTATAGCGACCTAGGTTTTTACGCCGACTTTCGTTGTGTTCCAAACTCGGATTCCGTGATTGTATACTGTTGCCTATGTCCTGTTTCCTTCCTTTAACCCCTTGTATTTGAGTTTTGGATTATGTTGGGCGTGTTTGGAACAGGTTGGCTGTTAGTTGGTCTAGAATGTTGTTGCCTAGATTTTGGCTTCATCGCTCAAGCGAGACTTCTTGCGCTCGAGCGTGCGTATGCGTTGGTGACAGACTTGAAGCTTTGCATTCTACGCTCGAGCGAGGCGACCTTTTGTGTCTGGTCGCTCGAGCGAGCCTGTTTATATCAGATTGTGAATGAGATATTTTAGAACACTTTTGCAGCTCACTCTCTCTCTAAAACCCTTCAAGAACGCAGGTTTTCATACTCTCTCTCTAGAAACCATCTTCTCTCTTTGATTTCTCCAAATCCATTGGGATTTTAGCCATAGTTCCTTCGTCAAAGTTGTGTAACTTCTCAAGGGCTTCATTGTTGGCGGTGGAGATCGAGTTTCATCATCATTGATTTTGGAGGTTTCAACTCTTTTCTTCTTCAAACTTGAGGTACGGATTTTCTTTGAGTTATATATATGTTTTTGCAAGATCTAGACGATTTTGAAGTCATCCTTTGAATTGCTTTGAAAATGGGTAGTGATTCAAGAAGATGAGTAATTTTTGAAAGGTTTGTTTTCTAGTTTCCTTAAAAATAGAAATTGAGGGTTTTGAACTATGTTGATTAAAGAAAACGATTTGGTGAGATTTTTCTCAAATGTTGAAGATGGACGGTTTTGGTGAGAAAACCTCGAAATTTGGGATTTTTAAAAGAAGTTGAAAAATCCATGGTTGATATTGTTTATATTTATTTTGAATGCCCAAAATAATGATGTTTGGAAAATTTCTTGTTTATATTGTATAAATGATAAATTTTGAGAAATATGAGAGTTGTTCATTTTGAAAATTGTTATTCAAAATGTTTATTTAGTCTGAAATAGCTAATTTTGTTGAAAATGCTTGAAATAGGGAAGATGTGTTATTCCTCGGATGAATTGATAATATAATTTAATTCATCTTGCGAAATTGCATGGAAAGGAGAAATAGGAATTTCGATCACAATGGTAGTATTGTGTGAAAGAATTGGAATGAAGAATTGTTGCATTGTCTTGATTATTGTTGCATTGGCATATCAATTCATTGATTACATTAAACTTTGAAAGTTGATTTAAAACTTGCATTGAGAAAAGAATATTGAGAAACAAGTTTTCATGAAATGGTTTTGGGATAAATACAGTGGTAATCTTGAAAGGGAGTGTAGATGAGAGTGTTCAAGCCTTCCAATTAATACTGGTAAAAATGACAGATTATGGGTGTCGAGCCCTCCAGTTAATACTGGTAAAAATGACAAATTTGTAGTACTTATATAGTCTATTTGTAGACACAGACCTAGGGACTACCAGAGTTGTATTTACCGCCTCTTGAGTTAAATTGTTAGGTTTTGAACAATGGAAAATTGCATGGCATCATTGAGCATGATGGTTTTCAAAAGATGATGATGTGAATTATTTACAAAAATGTATAGCATGGCATATGCATTCATCTCTTGAGATTTGTATAAAATGTATATACTTTGTGAAGGATTTTCCTATTGGGCTTTATGCTCACCCTACGGGATTTTTTGTGCAAGAAGACGTGGTGAATCCGCCTAACTGAGGCCATAGAAATGTGTGTGTTGAGAGCACAAGGTTTCTCATCTGCTGTGATTTTATTTGTAAGCCAAGGGCTTTGTATGTGTGGGTTTGAATAACCGTTTTGTGTAACCGGGCTTACCTTGGAACTTGTAAACCCTTTGGGGTTTGTTATTTGGTTATCAACAATGATTCATCCCCCCTTTTCCTCCCTTTCCCCCCACCCCCCTTTGACCCCCTCTCTCTCTCATTGGTCCCCTTTTCTTTTTCTTTTTCTTTTTTTTCCTGCTCCTCCAATCACCACCCCGCCACGTAGCAAAGGGGGTGAGGGTGACCCCCAAAAGGGGTCCCAAGCATTATTCTTTGTTTATTTACTTGTTGTCAGAGTTGATGTATTATAGCATGAGGAACTATTTACATTATGAAATGCAAGTGTGGGAATGCATAATTGGCTTTCCTTTAAAAGGGCCATGATTATTGTGTTGTCATTTGGGTATGGAAATTGGGGCGTTACAGTGAGCTAGTGGTTGCTCATCCCCTGCCTATACATGTGTACAGGGAATGCTTTTCGGATTTGAAGATCAAACAATGGTTTTTACCATTTCATAAGTGTAATGTAGTGATGAATTGTACTACTTCATTTGTTATTTGGTTGAGTGCCATTTTTTTTGTAAAGAGTAGTGTCCTCTCTTTTATTGTAAGTCTCAAGGCATTTCTTTTATTTGTATGTAAATGTCATTGTTGTATAACGAGAGGGAATATGTATATTTAATTATTCATCATTTCATCCAATGATGAAATGTTATTTGTAAATGGACTTAATTAATGAATATTGGTAAGGTTATCCAAGTAATAAAATACGGGCATGACAAGACCAAAGTATATAAAAAGATTACTTTAGGGATATTACACCAACCCTGTAATAATGTTCACTTTTTTTTCTTCAGAATATTACTAGTAGGTCCTACTTTATTAACTTATTACTCGTTAGGTCTTACAGACTTTTCATATGCATCACTAAGTCTTTAAATGTCTATAATGCCCTCATTAAATATCTTCTCTTCTATCCTCTCCTTATTATTTTTGCAAAGATCTCTCTTTCTTTCTCTCTTATCTTTCTACCATTTTTTAAACTTCACACCACCACCATGCATTGCCACCATCACTATCTATCATCGTTCACCGTTGCAATCGCTCACACTACTGTCGCTGACTACTCGACACCACTGTCGCCGTCGTCTACCCACTGTTGCCGCCACCACAACCACCTCATTGTTTGATTTGCACTATCATTCACTAACGATTTCCACCATTTTTTATCTACACTTCATCATTGCCAATCTATACTATAAAAGCTTCAATCTACACGCCACCATTATCAAGCCACTACTACCGTTCACCAACCACCTCTATCATCATCAATCTACACTGTCATTGTTCAGATCTGACCATTTACAATTTCAATCTTGTACTATAGCCATCTTCACTGTCAAGATGAAGCCATTACATGGTTGTCGGAGCTCTTTCTAGTGAAGTCGGGTCTCTCTCTCTCTCTCTCTCTCTCTCTCTCTCTCTCTCTCTCTCTCTCTCTCTCTCTCTCTCTTTCATCTCTCCCCCTCTCTTTCTCTATACTGTGTGATAGATCTCCATGAATTTGTAGGTGAACTATATCCATTGTTTGTAAAATCTAGATAAATATACATTGATAAATTTATCAGTCTTATACTTTTTTTTGTGAGTGTAAATATGCGAATGTGTTTATGAATGAATATGTAAGTGAATTGTATGTATGTGAGTATGAGTGTGAGAGTGTAAAAGAGCATTGATCAAATGGTTTGGTTATTTATTAGTGATAAATTTATCACTGTTAATATTTATCTGTGATAAATTTAACATTGATAATTTTTTCTCCTTCCTTCTTTACTTTCTCTTGTTGTGTGAGTATATAAATTTTTTTTTTTTGTGAATGAATAAATGAATGGGTGTGTCTCAAAATAAGAGAGAATTGTTGATTAAAATGGTCTGGTAAATACTGATAAATTATTTTATCACTAATAACATTTATCAATGATAAATTTATCACTGCTAAACTTTTCTCCTCATTTCTCATTTCTCTTGTCATATCATATCAAAGTGGTGGGAGTAGTGATGTAATGGAGATGAAAGTTGTTTTAGCTGTAAAAATGGTCAAGGAATTTGTCACGCCCTCAAAACTAAACCCATAATATATAATATTACCATGCGTCATTATAAGAAAACAAAGAGTATTATTCCATTTATCAGAGTAAACTTATTAAAAGACATTACATGTAATAAAGAAAGTAAATGCCCTACGGGCTTACATCTTTCCAAGCCAATACTTGGACACAAAAATATGAGTACTAACTCATTTACAAGTTAAGCCCTTGGCTTGAGTCCTTACATGTAATAACGAATAAAGCAAATAACAACTAATCTAAATGAGTCTTCAACTCTAAATCCTTCCAAGCTAATTCCTTGGAGGTAGCACGTCACCTGAACCTGAAAATGATGTTCCCGTATAGGGTGAGCCACAGCCCAGTAGAAATATACTAAACCAAATATAAGCATTGAATAAAGCAATAGCATTCAATAGATGGTTAACTCAAATATCAGTTTTTACTTTCCATTATTTATTCAACTTTTCATTTTTATCAATATGGCTCAGAACCTGGCCAAATTATAACAGTGAACTACACATCACATTAACATTACTTCCAATATCAACAAAACAAATGAGACTAAGGCTCATATCAAAACACTTCATACTTCTCATTTGATACACATTTTAGTGCTGTATCAACAACATATAGAAACACTTCTATAAATCAATAAGCACACATAATAGTGATGCTAATGGAGTCCATCCCCTATCTCCTCCCAAACAAAAGTCCGGTTTAGAGGTCCATCCCCTATCTTCCCCTAAACCGTGGAGTACATCCCCTATCTCCTCCCAAACAATATGCATATGCAATGCTCAATCAATACACGTATTTTCTGTATTAATTCAATAGTCAAAATTAATGACTTAACCAAATTGATTAGTTTCAATTTTCCCTAATCCACATGCAATGTCTACAACAATCACGACTATCCTCCACCGATAGCCCAAAACAGTTATTTCTAAACAAGAAATAAACATATCAACAATTATAATCTCAATAATTCAGTAGGCGAGTGATTAAATTATTCAACTACACCATTTAGACTTATAATTGCCCAATTCCATGAATTCAATTAAATTCCCCAATTTTCTTTAAATTAACTATACAGATTAATTTATTAAAACATTTAGGGTTTTTCCCAAAATTACCAAATAACCCCCAACATATCAAAATACCAAAACTTAGAACAAAGCCTATAATATGGAGTAGGAAATCCCTACCTCGAAGAAAATAACCCGAATAGAGAAGACGGAGATGATGACCCGAAATCCAAAGTGCTCCAAATCCAAGATTGTTCAGATTAAACAGAAGCCCTCGACCCACACTATCTTTTTAATAAAGGATCTAGGATAGAAACACACTCTAAGTAGATCAAACCTAAGGGAGAAGGTGTGTAGAGGGAGAGAGAAGACGGACCTAGGGTTTTGGAATCAAAAAGAATGTGAAAAAGTGATTTAAAACCCGCTGCTGCCTATTTAAATCTGACAGGCTCGCTCGAGCGAAGACATGGTCGCTCGAGCGACCAGACACAAGAAAGCCTCGCTCGAGCGAAGAAAAGCTCGCTCGAGCCAAAAACTCGATGCTTCAGGTCTGCAATCCAGAAGCACGCTCGAGCGACAGAATGCTCGCTCGAGCGAAGAACTCGAAAACATACACCTCGCTCGCTCGAGCGAAGAAAAGCTCGCTCGAGCGAAGAAACACTGCTCTCAGGTCTATACTAGACGCAATCGCTCGCTCGAGCGAAGAAAAGCTGGCTCGAGCCACCAGACACAAAATACAACCCTCGCTCGAGCGACCAAGTCCTCGCTCGAGCGACCAACCCAAAAACTGGACAGCAACACTTGGTTTCCGAACCCAACCAACCTGAAACAAACCTGCCCAACACATCCTACAACTCCAAGAGAAAATAAAGGATGACAACAACAATTATACAATGACAGAATCTACGGAACCTAAGTCCGGATACAATAATCAAATGGGAAAAGACCGGGGTCGCTATAACCTCCCCCCCTTAAAGAATTTCGTCCCCGAAATTAAGCATAAGTTTTTCAAAAACAGGTTTTTCTCAGATTCCAATAAAATGACAGTTCAATAATAAACAACTTGACCCAATACCGGTCATTTCATCTCTTATCAAGAGGCATCTCACAATAAGTAAAACAATACGTATTTTAACTTGCATTATCAACATGCATTTCTTTCAATTCCAACAGTTTTCAATACACCTGATTCCCATTTCCATATCATATTCAATTTCATGATATAACTCCAATTTTACAATATATATTCAACATATGCAATGTTACCATAAACTTCCATAATGAGGCAAGTTTCAAAGTACTTCCATTAAACCAAAACATTCACAATGTTTTACAACTTAAGACATACATATAATGTTCTTAAAGTTCATTAAAATTACGAAATTTCAATACATGATTACACATCAACAAACAAGTCCGGATATTTCTCGCGGACTTCCAATTCACGCTCCCAAGTGGCCTCTTCCACTCCGTGATGTTTCCACAAAACCTTTACCAAAGGGATGGTCTTGCCTCGCAAAACTTGATCCCGCCTATCCAAAACCCGAACCGGTCTCTCCTCATACGAGACATCTTCGTCAACCTCTAAGTCAGTCCAATCCAACACATGTGATGGATCTGGTTCATACTTCCGAAGCATACTCACATGAAACACGTCATGTACTCCGGACAACTGCGGTGGCAAAGCTAAACGATATGCAGCCTCGCCAATCCTCTCAAGGATCTCAAAAGGACCTATGAACCGAGGGGACAACTTCCCGCTCTTCCCAAACCTCATCAATCCCCGTCTAGGTGATATCTTCAGAAAGACATGATCACCCACCTCAAACACCAAAGGTCTCCTCCTACGGTCGGCATAAGATTTCTGACGACTCTGTGCTGTAACAAGCCTCTTACGGATAAGCTCAACTTTCTCCGTCGTTTCCCTCACCAACTCCGGACCCAACAGAGGTGCATCACCCACCTCGGCCCAACAAACAGGAGATCTACACGGTCGGCCATACAAGGCCTCAAACGGTGCCATACCGATACTAGACTGGAAACTGTTGTTGTAGGCAAACTCCACCAACGGCAAGTGCCTCTCCCACGACCCACTAAAGTCTAGAACACAACCCCGAAGCATATCCTCAAGGATCTGAATAGTACGCTCGGACTGCCCGTCAGTCTGAGGATGATAAGCCGTGCTAAAGGTCAACTTAGTGCCTAAGGCACTCTGCAAACTCTGCCACAACCTAGCAGTAAAACGAGGATCTCTATCCGAGACGATCGTCACTGGGACCCCGTGCAACCTCACTATGTCCCGAATGTACAAGTCGGCAAGATGATCTACCGAATCTCTCACGCGCATAGGAATGAAGTGCGCCGACTTAGTCAACCGGTCTACAACCACCCAAATAGCATCACTACCCCGCTGAGTCCTCGGAAGACCTACAACGAAGTCCATAGTGACATGCTCCCACTTCCACTCGGCAATAGGCAAGGGTTGTAACAAACCCGCTGGCCTCTGATGCTCGGCCTTCACTTGCTGACAAGTAAGGCACTTGGACACGAAAGTTGCCACATCCTCTTCATACCCCGCCACCAAAACTGGCGACCCAAATCCCGATACATCTTAGTGCCTCCCGGATGCACCGCAAGGCGTGAATGATGAAACTCTCGGAGTACCTCCTCTCGGCAAGACTCCGGCACAAACAGACGGTCTCGGTATCTCACACTCAGGTCGGGATACACCGTCAAACCCTTCTCAACCTTCCCATTGGAGATCTTCTCTCGAAGAGATTCCACCTCAAGGTCACCTCTCTGTGCCTCTAACACTCGAGTCACAAGTGTAGGCTGCGCAACAACAGAGAACAAGGCCGCAGCCTCAACAGATTCGCCCAGAAGCAAATCAAACTCCCAAGTGCACCCAACATCTCCCACTCCCGGATGGCTATACTAGCTATGACACCAACAGGTTTCCTGCTAAGGGCATCGGCCACCACATTGGCCTTCCCCGGATGATAATGCAACTCGAAGTCATAATCCTCAATAAACTCCATCCATCTCCTCTGCCTCAAGTTCAAGTCTTTCTGTGTAAACAGATATTTCAGACTCTTATGATCCGAGAATACCTCGAACCTCTCACCGTAAAGATAATGCCTCCAAATCTTCAAGGCAAATATCACAGCTGCTAACTCTAAATCATGCGTAGGGTAATTCTTCTCGTGAATTTTCAACTGACGTGAGCCATAGGCAACCACTTTCCCCTCTTGTATTAACACACAACCCAGACCCTCTCGTGAGGCGTCACAATAGACTGCATAACCCAACCCTCTCTCCGAAATAATCAAGACTGGAGCGGTGGTCAGTCTAACTTTCAACTCCTGGAACGATTTTTCACAAGTCTCCCTCCATACAAACTTGACTCCCTTCTGAGTCAATCTAGTCAAAGGCGAAGCTAACCTGGAGAAATCCTTCACAAACCGGCGATAATACCCAGCTAACCCCAGAAAACTGCGGATCTCAAACACACTCTTAGGCTGTGCCCAATCTTGCACTGCCTCAGTCTTGGATGTATCAACAGACACCCCTTCCCCAGAAACTACGTGGCCTAAGAACTTGACCTCTTCTAGCCAGAACTCACACTTCCCAAACTTAGCATAAAGCTTATGGGCTCTAAGTAACTCAAGCACCACTCTCAAGTGTTCCTTGTGCTCCTCCTCCGAAGGTGAATAGATAAGGATGTCGTCCACGAAGACGACTACAAAACGATCTAAAATTCCCGGAATATCCGGTTCATCAAATCCATAAACACTGCCGGTGCATTGGTGAGCCCAAATGGCATCACCAAAACTCATAGTGGCCATACCGCGTACGGAATGCCGTCTTCGGAATATCCTCCTCCCTGACTCTCAACTGATGATAACCCGATCTCAAGTCTATCTTCGAGAAACAACGGGAACCCTTCAACTGATCGAACAGATCATCTATACGAGGCATAGGGTACTTATTCTTAACCGTAGCCCGATTCAATTTCCGGTAATCTATACAAAGTCTCAAAGCACCACCTTTCTTTTTAACAAAGAGGGCCGGTGCTCCCCATGGCGAAACACTAGGACGTATATAGCCCTTATCTAGCAACTCCTGGAGTTGGATCTTCAACTCAACTAACTCAGCTGGGGCAAAACGATAAGGTGCCATAGAAATCGGCGCCGTGCCGGGCACTAAGTCAATAGAGAACTCAATCTCTCTGTGAGGTGGCAAACCAACAAGGTCCTCGGGAAAGACGTCCGAGTACTCACAAACCACTCTTGGCAACACAGTCTGGGTCTCATCACACTCACCACTCTCAAAGCTAGCAAGTAGACCACTAAGCTCACTCCGCCCTCGCAGATCATACCCTGGTGGCAAAACACTACCAACCCGGTCCCCCAGAAAATGAAAACACTCCCCGCTCACGGTACAACAAGTGACCCTCTGGCGGTAGCAATCAATAACTGCCCGGTATGACGATAACCAGTCCATACCCAAAATAACATCGAAGCCCTTCATGGGCATAACTACAAAAGGAAACGGAAGTCTATGATAGTCGACCTCTATATCACAACCCTTAACACCTTGTTTCAAGATCAATTCACCCCCAAGAGGTGACACTACACAAATAGGAGATGCTAACTGTGCTAACTCCAACTCCAAAACAGATGCAAATGCAGCAGACACAAAGGAATGAGATGCACCCGTATCAATCAAAACACTAGCAACCGAGTTGCAAAACAAGAAGGTACCTCTCACAACTGATGGAGCCGGCACAAGATCCTGCGCAGTAACAGCATACACGCGCCCAGACGACCTCTGATCAACCTGCTCACCCCTAGGAGCATAAGACTGCTGCACGGACTGGGACGATGAGGCCCCCTGATTGGCCCTCGAGGCCTGAACGGACTGAGCTGGCTGCTGACTCTGAGTCTGCCTCAAACCAGATGCACCAGATGTGCCACTCAACTGCGGGCAATACCTCTTCATGTGCCCTGGCTGACCACACTGATAACACGAGAGCGGCTGGCCTCTACCCTGACTCTGGCTCTGAGATCGAGCCGAAGATGACGCTGCCCTCTGTCCTCCTCCCTTCTGCGGGCAAGCTGGAGACTTGTGGCCCAGCTGACCACACTTGAAACAGGTAATGTCCCCCTGGCTGCCTTTCCCAGAACTAGCACTCGGCACAGGAAAAGTCGATCTAGAAAAGCTACCCTGAGACTGCTGAGGGTTAAAACCCTTCTGTCTCCTACCATCACTCTGACCATCCTGACTCCTCTTGGAGCCTTTCTGCCCTTCCTCCTCTTCCTGCATCATAATCTCAGTATGAGCTGCAGCATCAACCAGACGCCCATAATCTCGAATCATAGTCCCTACAATTCTCAACTTGAGGCCGCGCCTCAACTTCTTCTCGAACTCAATACAACGGCGTTCCTCAGACGCCACCAACTCAGGTGCAAACCTGGACAAGCTAGTAAACGAGGCCTCAAACTCGGCCACTGAAGAACTGTTCTGCTTAAGCTGGCAAAACTGCTCCCTCAACCTCTCCTTAACTGCTGAAGATAGGAACTTCTCCTGGAAAGCATCTACGAAAGCCTCCCAAGTCCCTCCTATACGGCCCTTAGTGAACTTCCACCACTGACCCGCATCCCCTTTAAGCTGGAAAGATGCCAAGGTCACCTTCAGTGCCCCGTCTTCGATGCCTAGCATCTCAAACGTCTTCGTTGTCTGTTCGAGCCATTCATCTGCCTTAAGCGGCTCTTTAGGATCACCTAAAAATTCGTCCGGGTTGGACCGAAAGAACTCCCTCTTCAGAAAAGAAGGACCTGTATCTGCAACATGAACTTGAGCCTGATTCTCAGCTCTGAGAATGCCTACTGACTCCCTGAATGCCCCTGCTATCTCTCGGGCCAAAACACCCATAGCCTGCTGTCCTACCGGCTCGGCCACATTGGCCTGGCCAACTCCCTCCTGTACTGCCGGAACCTCCTCCGGTATAGGCACTTCCTGCCTACCCTGTCTACTACGCCTACCACGTCCTCGTCCTCGTCCTGACATCCTGATAAAGGTAACAAAGACATTAGCACTCTAAATAATGTGCCAAAACTATAACACTCGCGTCCTAATGCATTGGACAACAATAAATCATTCCACGTAAGCACATAATCACATAAGCACCTACGAATTTCATTCCTGGATAATGACAGTCCCGAGGCGTCACTAAAGTTCCGGTTGGAAACAACATTGATCAAGTGCCTTTCCAACAAGACTTTCAGAAACTCAAAGGTCCAATCAATATCCTAGAAACTACGTTCCATACCCATATAGTCACATAAACATGTTATCATATAAGCATATAACAGTACATCTAAGTCTCTATCAAACGAGACGAACCCATTGTGATACTAATCACTTCCCACGTACCCAAAGTATTCGAACCCGGTACGCTCTGATACCAAGTTGTCACGCCCTCAAAACTAAACCCATAATATATAATATTACCATGCGTCATTATAAGAAAACAAAGAGTATTATTCCATTCATCAGAGTAAACTTATTAAAAGACATTACATGTAATAAAGAAAGTAAATGCCCTACGGGCTTACATCTTTCCAAGCCAATACTTGGACACAAAAATATGAGTACTAACTCATTTACAAGTTAAGCCCTTGGCTTGAGTCCTTACATGTAATAACGAACAAAGCAAATAACAACTAATCTAAATGAGTCTTCAACTCTAAATCCTTCCAAGCTAATTCCTTGGAGGTAGCACGTCACCTGAACCTGAAAATGATGTTCCCGTATAGGGTGAGCCACAGCCCAGTAGAAATATACTAAACCAAATATAAGCATTGAATAAAGCAATAGCATTCAATAGATGGTTAACTCAAATATCAGTTTTTACTTTCCATTATTTATTCAACTTTTCATTTTTATCAATATGGCTCAGAACCTGGCCAAATTATAACAGTGAACTACACATCACATTAACATTACTTCCAATATCAACAAAACAAATGAGACAAGGCTCATATCAAAACACTTCATACTTCTCATTTGATACACATTTTAGTGCTGTATCAACAACATATAGAAACACTTCTATAAATCAATAAGCACACATAATAGTGATGCTAATGGAGTCCATCCCCTATCTCCTCCCAAACAAAAGTCCGGTTTAGAGGTCCATCCCCTATCTTCCCCTAAACCGTGGAGTACATCCCCTATCTCCTCCCAAACAATATGCATATGCAATGCTCAATCAATACACGTATTTTCTGTATTAATTCAATAGTCAAAATTAATGACTTAACCAAATTGATTAGTTTCAATTTTCCCTAATCCACATGCAATGTCTACAACAATCACGACTATCCTCCACCGATAGCCCAAAACAGTTATTTCTAAACAAGAAATAAACATATTAACAATTATAATCTCAATAATTCAGTAGGCGAGTGATTAAATTATTCAACTACACCATTTAGACTTATAATTGCCCAATTCCATGAATTCAATTAAATTCCCCAATTTTCTTTAAATTAACTATACAGATTAATTTATTAAAACATTTAGGGTTTTTCCCAAAATTACCAAATAACCCCCAACATATCAAAATACCAAAACTTAGAACAAAGCCTATAATATGGAGTAGGAAATCCCTACCTCGAAGAAAATAACCCGAATAGAGAAGACGGAGATGATGACCCGAAATCCAAAGTGCTCCAAATTCAAGATTGTTCAGATTAAACAGAAGCCCTCGACCCACACTATCTTTTTAATAAAGGATCTAGGATACAAACACACTCTAAATAGATCAAACCTAAGGGAGAAGGTGTGTAGAGGGAGAGAGAAGACGGACCTAGGGTTTTGGAATCAAAAAGAATGTGAAAAAGTGATTTAAAACCCGCTGCTGCCTATTTAATCTAACAGGCTCGCTCGAGCGAAGACATGGTCGCTCGAGCGACCAGACACAAGAAAGCCTCGCTCGAGCGAAGAAAAGCTCGCTCGAGCCAAAAACTCGATGCTTCAGGTCTGCAATCCAGAAGCACGCTCAAGCGACAGAATGCTCGCTCGAGCGAAGAACTCGAAAACATACACCTCGCTCGCTCGAGCGAAGAAAAGCTTGCTCGAGCGAAGAAACACTGCTCTCAGGTCTATACTAAACGCAATCGCTCGCTCGAGCGAAGAAAAGCTGGATCGAGCCACCAGACACAAAATACAACCCTCGCTCGAGCGACCAAGTCCTCGCTCGAGCGACCAACCCAAAAACTGGACAGCAACACTTGGTTTCCGAACCCAACCAACCTGAAACAAACCTGCCCAACACATCCTACAATTCCAAGAGAAAATAAAGGATGACAACAACAATTAGACAATGACAGAATCTACGGAACCTAAGTCCAGATACAATAATCAAATGGGAAAAGTCCGGGGTCGCTATAGAATTGATCGCCAGAGGTGTTCGCTGGAAAAATATTTTTAGAGACGGCAACTAAAGATACTTGTCGGAAGTCCAATGGCTTTTAGAGATGGTGACTAGAGGTGATCGTCGGTGACCAAAGATGGTCACCAGAGGTGGTTGCCGACGCAAGAGGTGATCACCAGAGGTGGTCACTGGTGACTAGTGGTGGTTGCTAGCGGAGGAGGAGAGTGTTGATAATAGGAATGAAAAAAGTAAAGGAAAAATATTTTAGAAATATTAATAGGTGAAAAAAAGAACTAGACTTGTAGGTAAATAAGTCTTCTCAATAGGACCGGCCGTAAGTCCCCTTTTCTTTAATAGGTAGCTTGTTTACTCCATTGTTGTTTGCCCTTGGATATGCATGAATGATAGCAATTTTTTTTCCCCCATACTTTCTTTGAAAAAGAAGAAAGAAATACCTATATATACCTATGCATGAATCATTTGTTTTGTAAGGCTCTCAATTATATCATTCATGAAAAAAAAATTAAGTTGATTCAATAATCGTAACTTTTTTATGTTATCGTGTTTGTATCTGAAAAAAGAAAATGAATGATTTATTTGCAAAAATATATTTGTCTTTCATATTTTTTAAGACAAATATGATAAAATAAAAATGTTACGATTATTAGATTAAACTAATTTTTTTATGGACGATATACATTGAGGGCCTTACAAATGAACGGTTCGGATCATCAAAACGAGACTCATAGTGGGTCCCATAAGCCCTTCAAATTCTCTCATGTTGAGGGTCCCATAAGCCCTTCAAATTCTCTCATGTTGAAATGTGATTTGAATATAAAAGAAGGCCAACTTTTCTTTTCTTTTTTTTAAACAAATACCTCCCTATACCATCATCCACAAAGTACTACATTTTTCCCATTTCACCTTCCAAGAAACATTTAGTAGAGAAGTTAGTAATTTTTTTTTTATATTTCTAACAATTTTCTTTTACCATTATACCTTCCACCTTTACTTCTACCCATCCTTAGCCGACACACCCCTATTGCTCCCTTGCCACTACTTACCCCTCCATGGCCACCACCTCAAGCTAAAATTCCCATATCATATCACCCCATTTTTTCCCATTATCGCCCATTCATTCTCACCCCCAATCACTGGTCAGCACTCTTCACCCCTAATCAATTGGAGGTGAAGAGGAAAATAAAAGGGAAAGAAAAAGGAAGGATGGCAATGGTATGTGGCTATATCAGAAAGGAAGTGAGGGGTTAGGCAATGAATAAAAAAGAAGAGGGGGATTGTTCTAGTGTGTTTTTAATCAAATAGAAAAGTAAATACAAATATAATAAATAATACATCATAAACCTTTATACTGGTGCTATATAAACACTAATAAGTAGTCACAAATTTTATTAATTAAAAGTAAATTAGTTTTTATTTTAGGGGAAAACACAAAAAAAAAATCCATTTTCATATCTTATGAATCAATTAGTCCTTCAAAAATTGTAATGAACAATTAATCCCATCTGGGTGTAAATGTCATAATTACCCCAAATTTAACACGTGTGTATAGTGGGTTATGGGGAAATTCTATTTCGACACACTTACTAACCTCAGTGTACATCATTTCTCTGTGCACACACTTAATTATTTGATTTTTGATTATTCTTTTCATTCCACACACTTGATGTTCCAATTATACCCTAACTCATATCTTTATACACACACCACATAAAACCTGTTTCCACACACCTTTATCCCCTTCACCCATTTCAACACAACTATGAACCATCGTTTAAAATCATACATTACCTAGATGGGTTGTTTCGATTAAGTAGATTTTCCTAAGAAAATGAGAAGGAAAATTAAAGCGTTTAACGAAATTTACATAATTTCTACGAATCACAACCTCTGATTTTCTGTAGTTTTCCTAGAAAATATCACAGGCAACCATGACAGGGAAAATGTGTGTGTGTGTGTGTGTGAGAGAGAGAGAGAGAGAGAGAGAGAGAGAGAAAGGGGATTGGGGTTGGTGGCTTCGGGATCTCACATTTTCATACCCTAGAAAAATGTCATCGCTCGATCCAATCATCCCCATCAAGGTCTCTTCGTCTAGAATGGATGTCCTGTAAAAATCCCCAAGGTGTATGACCCTTTTACAGCCCACAATCGCCTCTATATGTGGCTCGTCAAGGTGAGTCGAGAAGTCGCCATCATGCTTGCTCTTTCAGGTTTTCATTTATAATATTGTACTCATGAATCACTAACCATTATTTGTTTAATAATTGATTTGCATTTTTAATACTTTCTTTCAAGTGTTGGTTTTTGGGGATGTGCTTGGTTGGTTGGTTGGTTGATGTTGCAGGGTAGATGTGGAAGAAGATAGGGTTTAGTTTTTTTTTTTTTTTTTTTACCCAAAAGATGTGCATCGAAATTTTTATGTTTTAAAAAGATGTGTATAGAAATTTTTTCAATATAATAGTGTGGGCATGTTTTGCTATCCATTATAGTAATTTTGTTATAGGGTGCAATCGTCATTAAAATAATATTTCATTAAGTGTGTACATAGAGGTATATAGGTGTGTGGAAATAGAATTTCCCTGGGTTATGTCTATAGATTATCAAAATACTCATTTTATGAAATTACACATTTAGACAAAGCATACTAAGGACTTATTATTGTACTTCTGGTTGATATGGTTGGAGAATCCCCCATTTGAAGTTATTTCCAAACAAAAAGGATTCAATATCAATACCCATAGGATTTGAATATCCATACACTATGATTGAGATGGAATTGGAAACAAAAATAATGATTCCATATCAAAACCCACAAGATTTGAATACACAATGATTGAGATGGAATTGGAAACAAAAACGATTCCATATCAAAACTCACAAGATTTGAATATCCATACACACACAGATTGAGGTGGAATTGGAAACAAAAAGGATTTCATATCAAAACCTAAAAGATTTGAAAATTCAAATATGACATTTCGTCTAATGTATTATTTGCTTATTTCATCATAACTTTATTAGCTTTATTTATTCAATGTTGCTGAATTGTAATGTGATGGCATGATAGTTTTTTGAATGTGCCTTTTTTTTCCCCCCACTATAAGAAAATGGGGTATAAAACACGAAAGTATTTGCGACGGTACACATACCGTCGCAAAAAGTGAGTTTTTGCGACGGCACCACTTTGCTGTCTCTAATAAATAGGGTTTTAGCGACGGTACCACTTCCTGTCGCAAAAAGAATGTTTTTGCAACGGCAAAAACTGCAGTCACAAAAAATTCAGGTTTTTGGCGACAGCAACCCCCTGCTGTCACAAATAAGCCATTTTTTGCAACGACAATCCCCCCTCGCAAATAAAAAATTATTTAAACTTTCATTTGTGATGGTGAAACTTGACGTCACAAAAAATAAAACCGAAAAATCTGAGAACTCAGTTGTTGTTTTTTTTTTTGCCCTTCGTGCTTGTTTTTCCCTCCTTAACCAAAAATGCCTAATCTCAAAAATCCCTAACCTTTTGAACAAAAAAAACCCTATCTCTCTCTCTTCTCACGACTCTCTCGACTGTGAGCAGCGGCAGACGACGGAAAGCTTTGAATCAACGGCGTTGAGCGACGACAGCGAGCAGCATGCGACGGCGGCGAGCAAACAACGACAATCAGGCCTTTTTTTCATCTTCATCTTCACGTCTCAGTCAGTTTCCATATCTAAACTAGGTTAGCTCTTCTTCTTCTTCGTCTTCACGTCTCTCTCCATATCTGAACAAATTTCAGAGTGTTGAGGGTGCAATTATGTGATAACCCTGTTCCGTATTATGCTAATTGATCTTAATTATGATTGTGATTATGTGTTTAATATGATTTTGAGTGCCATTTATATGATTATATGTGGTTTTGAATTTCTATCTGTTCACCATAGGAAAATTTGTTCAACTTACTGTTATAAACTGAAAATTGAAGGTCATATCGGCCACAGAAATTGAAATTGACTGTATTACTGTGATTGGCATAATGTTTAAAGCCTATGGTGAAAATTAATTAGAAATTGATTCGGATCAAAATAATTTGAGTAAACTGATTGAATTAAGCACTATTATTTAACCTTAATCAATTTGATTAAGAGAGACTATAAAAGGGCCAATATACACTCATATTCATCTACTTTAGAACTCAAAATCTGAAACAAACACTCTAGAGAGAGAGTGAACCGAATGTAGAGGGAGAGGGAGCACAAAAATTAGAGATTTGAGTTGAGAACTTGGGAATTTGGAAGCTAGGCCCAAGAGCTAGCTAGATTTTGGGAGATTAGAGCTCCTAGGTAAGCATTTGAGCATAAATTCATGAGTATAAGTTTGTAATTTTGTGTATTCAAGCTAGTTGGGTAATCAAGAACATAAATTGAGATGAATTTGATGAATTTGAAGCTTGTATGTACATGCATGTATAGGATTGCCATGATTCTATACACTCAAGCATGAAGCATGTTGAATATAAAGAATTGAGCACCAAACTTTGCATGCATGAGTAATTTTGTGTAGCTTTATGATTTTAATCACCACTTGTACCATTTGAAATGGAATTAAGTTAACATTTTACATGCATGCAAGATCCATGTAAGTAAGGAGCTTGATTATGTGAGTTTTGAAACCAACAAGAAGAATTTGAAATGATTTGGGAAATGAACCATGATTTTAGTCAATTGGTTCCAAATTAATTATGCCCTTGTGTTATATGATGTCCTTCCATGCTTTTGCATCAAAAATATGAGTTTTGGAGCCTTTGGGGTTGAGTTTGAAGTTCAAACAGAGTTCTGGAAAACCCAGAATTTGACCTGTCCGCTTGAGCGGGAAAAGCGCCGCTCGAGCGTGAAATATTAGTTCCTAGATCTTTTGCAGACATTGATGTCCGCTCAAGCGGGGAGAGTCACGCTCAAGCGCCAGCCACGTAGTTTGAATTCCAGCTCGAGCGTCCAAAGTCACGCTCGAGCGTAAATATGAGGCAACCAGTACTTTTGCAAACTAGAGGGGTCCGTTCGAGCGTTAGAAACCGCGCTCGAGTGGGGAGCCCTGTTTCAGAAATTTTGTAAAGTTGATTTAAGTTTTGTTTTCCGTTCTCTTTCATTTCTAAGCACTCTTAGGCATGCATTGAACATTATAAATGAGTTAAAAAGAATAAGAAAGAAGCCTAAGAGGGATGTATGAATTAAGAACGGATTGAATCGTTTGTGACCCATATATGTGTTATGTATTATGTAGGGTCGAGCACAAGGACGAATCCACTAGCAGAACACTATGAGTAATATCTTAATAAAGATATTTTGAAGTATGCTATTTGTCCAATTATTTACTCCTATTTGAGTTTCGTAAGCTTGTTAATTTGAAAGGTGGACAATATTTGTTATGCCATACGATTAGGCCAAAGGCTGTTTGATAAGAATAATTGGGCCAAAGGCCATCGGACATAAATGATTGGGCGAAAAGTTGTTGGATATGAATGATTGGGCCAAAGGCCGTTTAACATGAATGATTTGGCCAAAGGCTCTCGGACATGCATGATTGGGCCAAAGGCCGTTTGATATGAATGAATGGGCCAAAGGCCGTTTGATACGAATGAATTGGGCCTGAGGCCATTTGATACGTCTGGATTTGTAGTTGTTTGATACACTAGATAGAAACATGAATTGGGCCTAAGGCCGCCCGATGCATCTATTTCAAATTTCGTTCATGTATGTTCTTTATTTGATATTATTCACTAGGCTTTCGCTCACTCTCATTCATGTGTCTATAGGTGAGCCAAGAGATGTCCAAACCCAGCTCCAGTGAAGTATGTGAGAAACAGTCAAAGTTTTGAGGAGTCAGCCCATACGTCTTACGCACGAGACTTGTTTTCGCCCTTTTGTTCTTTTGTTATATTTTTGCTATGTTGGCGAAAACTTTGGATCACCTTTGTATATAAGCTTTTGGTTTGGCTGACTATGACTTGAATGATCCTGTTGTGTAAGGCTTATATGTTAACTTCCTTTGATGTGGGTTATTAATGAATATATGTGAAATGTTATGATGTGCCATGTAAGCACAGCTCTATGGACAAAAGTTTTAAGTTTGCTTCTGTTTTGGCCTCTTAACACTGTTGAAATATATCTAGTCTGGTTTGAGGCCGTAGGTAATCCCTTGATTATTGGCTGGTTGTGACCTTAATCCATGGGGGCGGGTTCGGGTCATGACAGAGTGGTATCAGAGCACGAGTTATTGATGACAATTCCGTTTTGGCCCCTTAACTCCGTTGAAATTTTGTTCTTCATCTTCAAAAATTGCTTATGTCAATTTCTTCATTTTTTAAAAATATTTTACTTGTTGATTGATGTAAGTTTGTGGTACAATTGTATGAGCTATTTGATTTTATTGCTTCTGGGCTAGCAAAATTTGCCGAAAAGGAGGATGGAAAATTTCAATTGCCTAGTGGAAGGAAAAGGGAAATTGGATTCACCTTTTCTTTTCACGGTGAAGCAGACATCTATTGACTCTGGCATACTAATCAAATGGACAAAGGGCTTTGCAGTCTCTGGAACGGTTGGTATTTCTTAGGGAAAATTGCATTTTAGTGGATAGCAAGTGCAAACAAACATGCATGAAATTCTGAATGTGAACAAATTTGGTGAATAAATGTTTAGAAAACATTAGGAGACCACATTTCAGAAGTAATGTAAACATTTAAGAACTGACTTTTTAATAACAATTTTCCTAAATTTCTTTTTCTTTTCAACTATATATGAAAATTGGTTCACTGGAATTGCTTGTTGTCCTCGGAAAAAAATATATATATAGATTTTTTTTTTGGAGGTGGGGTTAAATGGATATATTTGAAGATGAAGTACATAGTGCTATCATTCAAACAAAAGTGAGAACCAATGCATCTAATCCTATTACATTAATGGTGTCAAAAATAGGAGTAGAAACAGAGTTATTATCCTAACAATTCATACATAGTTCTTCAAAATTTACGATCCATGCTACTTTAATTTTTGTACAGGCTGGAAAAGATGTAGTAGCTTGTCTGAATGAAGCTATGGAAAGGCGGGGACTGGATATGCAGGTGTTTGCCTTGGTATGTTCTAGTCAATATACTAGGATGGACGTCGAACGATGAAGTTATTATTTATATTTATCTGGTCCGTTGAATGGTGTGTTATTGTTATTAATTTGGGGCAACTTAGGTCAATGATACTGTGGGAACACTAGTAGGAGCAAGATACTAGGATGACGATGCCTCAGTTGTTGTCATTTTGGGAACCGGAACCCATGCATGCTATATAGAACGCGTAGATGCTATACCTAAGTTTCAGGGCCACAATTCCACATCTGGAATGACGGTTTGTAAAATTCCTACCCAGATCAATAACCACTGGTTTTTTTTCAAGGCTATATTTTCATGAATGTTCTTGATTCAGATTATCAATACAGAGTGGGGAGCATTTTCAAATGGTCTTCCTCTGACTCAGTTTGATAGGGACATGGATGCTGAAAGTATCAATCCTGGTGAGCAGGTAAACCCTTGTTTCATTGTAACAATTTCTAGTTTTTATTTCTTATTCAAGTAATGTTCAAGCTCTCTCTCTCTCTCTCTCTCACACTCTCATTTTCCTTGTAATCTCTCTCATGAATTTGCTTTCAAGCACTGACAGCTTCACCTGAACTCTTAACGATCTACCAATTCATCAAAATTTCAATTCCTTCGCTGACCTTCTCTCTTTTTACCACTAAGTTTTGTCTGGGTATGTATATTTATATTTTTTTTGCTCACTTTCTTTCTTACTCCCTTGAATTTTCATTTATTTCTCACTTAAATCCATTTAACTGCTCAGAAAATTGAGTTAAAGAAGAAAATTAAAAATAAAGCATGGGTTTTTGTTACTTTTTGTGCTTTTGCAGACACCTGTTCGAACTGGTATGAAATTAAGAATTTTATTTTTATTTTTTTGTAATTAGGATTTTAAAAAGATTGGTTGGAGATCGAGTGGATTCATTCATTTCTAGGTTTGGATTTAATTGTATTGTATTCAAATTTGGATCTGTAGATTTGAGCAAAGAAGTTTTTGGCTTCTTTGTTCGCATTGATTCAGGTTTGGATCTGGTTCTTTTCTCGATTCCATAGCTAATTCTCTAGGAACAGAGATTTTCATTGCTAATGTCTTAAAAAGTTCATTTTTTTTTCTTCATGTTTGTGCTATAATTGAATTTTTGAACTATGGATAATTGTTGATACAGTCGCGGAAAGGATGTCTAAAAGGAAAGAAAAGTTATTTGTTACTTATTTTAGAATTAGTTCGTTGAATGAATTTGGATCCTTGTTAGATTTTGTTTTATTTTTAGATTCCAAGAAACTAGTTGCTACAGTTTGGTGCTGTTCTTTTTCTTTTTTCTTATTTGTCTTTAATCTAGGATTGTAGGTTTACATAACTATAAGTTGAAAATTGTGCTTAGCTGCATTTGTTGTGATTTACAGCTCTGTTTATTCAATAGGTGTTCCTTTTGTTAGCTATTAATTGGTGCTGTTTATATGCATTTTATTTTTGTTTGATCATTTAGCATGAAAAAAAGTAAATATCATAGCTGTAATTAGTGTTTACTATGGTGCTGAATGTGGAACATATATTGGATTACGTTTTTGGGAAATTTGATAAATTATTTGATTGAAAGGTGATGTCTTGTGAGATATGGTTATACTGGGTTGACAAAACTGCAAATTACCACTCAGTTTTTATAGGCTCTCGGTTCAGTTTGGGGATGATTCTGTGTCATGATTTCAGCCGTTGAACCAGCTAGTTTTGTTTGTTTACTATGGGTGGTGTTTTGTTTTAAGATTCATTTTCTGGAATCCTATTTCCCTTAGACTTCATATAATTTTATTCTGATATAGTTAATTTTATTCTGATATAGCTCTATTTGGTTCTCAATTTGTAGCCATTAGAAGCAACCATATATATATATATAGTTAGGTTTTTCTTTGAAAAGTTCGATATCAGTCATTTTAGCTTTGTTTCAGCTTTATTTTCATCTCCATTTTCTCTTTGAATTGGGTTTCATCGCAAAATCAAGCAATGCCTTCATTCTCTTGTTCTGTATTTTGGGGACCATTGTGTTTTGGTTCTTAGTTCGTTAGACCCATTTTTTTTATTCATAAAACTTGTATTCGAGGTTAGAAAAGGTATAATCTTTGATGGAAAATTAAGAAAACTGATTAATGGACTTGATATGTACATTGGCAGCACTCTTCATTTTGGAGACAAAAAGTTAAATCCCTTCAATGGCAATATTGACTAATAAATTACTTTTATTTCAAGCTCTATATTCTTAGTGTTTATACTTACAGCTTCGTGGGCACATTTACCATTGAACTCGCTTTGTGTGTGTTAGACACTTGCATATAGTTCGTTTAGCGACGGGATCTAGCTTAACATATAACTCACTCTTGATTCCAGATTTTCCATTTGACTTTACTTTCTTTGCAAGTGACAACCTTCTCTTGCTTCCTTCATGAACTTAATATATATATATATATATTATTCTTAGCATTTGTTCAATTTCTATTTTACTATCTTTGTTTTCAATAATAGTTCAGTAAAGTTGCATACCTTTTCGAAATTCATTATGAAATGTTTGGAACTGTTAGGCTGGTGCTTCAGGTCTGACATTGTGATCTTTAATAGTTTTGGGACCATTTGTTGTACTTTAGGAGTAATTGGCTGTGATGTATAATATTTCTTGTAACAAATGATGCTTTTGGGAAATTTAGTTTATTCTTCCGTTGCATGGATAATGCATCCTTGCATATGTTCACAAGGCACTCAAACACACATTTGTCTGCTTACTTTTGGGACTTATTTGTTTTATTTGCTGACACTGAACTGGACCAGAGAACTCGAGATAAGAGGGCTACACTAGTTAAAGTTACTTCTAGTCGTTCCCGTCTATGTCTAATGCTTTCATTTCTTCTTTTCAGGGGATCAAAGTGACTTGCATGTAATCATATTTGATTAAATTGATTCAATTTGTAAGGTAGGAGCTCTCAAAATTTTAGTTGAAAATTTCTCACAGGTTCTTGAAATTATGGATTGGCAGAATAATTAGTTGCTATTATTTGCCATGGGTTTGCTAAATATAAGTTTTGGTGGTTATATGATGAATGGATATTTTGGGGTTCTCTCCCTTTTGCTTTTCCTTTGAAGAAAAAGAGTTCATTGAATTGCACATTCAACTATTGCTTCATCATGAAAGAACTGTTGAGTAATGATTTGAGTGTTTGAGTTTCAAATGGAGTAAACAATCCGAATCCTCAAATATATGTTTTTACATTATATCAATGTAGTCCAGAGAACTTCACACTTTTGAGAGCTTATCTGACAAGTCTTATTTAATATTCACACTTCTGAGGACTTGCATTTGCCGATAACTAGTTTTTAATTTTATTGCTCAATCTGCAAATTAGGTCCCAACAACTATTTTTATTTAGTTATGTTAGTAAATGCTTTTCATGATAGGTCAAGTTTATGAAGTCCAAAAAGGCCTTTTGATTTGGAGTCAAGTTTGTTAAGATACTTGTACTTTGATGCTAATAATTGATTAGTATTTTTGATAACTGTCGTTTATTACTGGATGTATTTATGTTTTCAGTGTTCTAATGAGCCATGTAATTGTTAGCCATTCTGCAATCTCTTTTGGTGTTATGTTATCCTATAAATTAAGATAATTTGTTATTGTTATTAACGGTCCCTTATCAACAGTTTAATTATTTGGTTATGCAATTTATTCTTTGGCTTGCTCTTGCAGTCAAGAGGTTCAACTAGAGCTGGTACTGGAGTTCATGATAGCATTGTCAACCAGCTCCTAACAAAGGTTGGTTTAACTGTATTTCAACTTCTCTGTAATATTAATAGGAAAATGTCACTCTAGTAAAGCTAAACTAGGCTAACAAATTTCAGTAATTGATTGAAAATTACTTGCGGTTTAGATAGATAGTGTTGAGTCATTGACCAATGTTTTGTTGATTGAGATGACCACTAGGAAGGATTTGCTTGATGAAGCACTTTTGAGGTGACTTCTACAGTGTATACCTCTTCTACAGTGTATACCTCTTCTTTGTTGTGCTAAACTAGTTCCTTAAGAAACTTAGAACTCGAGGTGTTGACGCCCCAAAATCACCAAACGGCATCGGATTAGCACGAAACTTGGCACACACGACCGCCTAGGCACGAGAGACAAGTGGGAGAAGATGGGACTCGAATCGGGTTCCCGGTTTGGGAGTTAGAGCCAGATTTCACTCTAGACAAACTAGTTTCTTAAGAAACTTAGAATTCGAGGTGTTGACGCCCTAAAATCACCAAACGGCATCGGAGTAGCACGAAACTTGGCACACACGACCGCCTAGGCACGAGAGACTTATAGGAGAAGACGGGACTCAAATCAGATTTTCGGTTTAGGAGTTGGACTTCACTCTAGACAAATTAGTTGAAACTTATAAATCGAGGTGTTGACGCCCCAAAATCACCAAACGGCATCAGAGTAGCACAAACTTGGCACACACGACCGCCTAGGCACGAGAGACTTGTGGGAGAAGACGGGACTCGAATCGGATTCTCGGTTTGGGAGTTAGAGCCGAATTTCACTCTAGACAAACTAGATTCTTAAGAAACTTAGAATTCAAGCTGTTAACACCCGAAAATCATCAAACGGCGTTGGAATAGCACGAAACTTGGCACACATGACCGCCTAGGCACGAGAGACTTGTGGGAGAAAACGGGACTCAAATCGGATTCTCAGTTTGGGAGTTAGAGCCGAATTTCACTCTAGACAAACTAGATTCTTAAGAAACTTAGAATTCGAGGTGCTAACCCCCGAAAATCATCAAACGGTGTTGGAGTAGCACGAAACTTGGCACACATGACCGCCTAGGCACGAGAGACTTGTGGGAGAAGACGGGACTCAAATTGGATTCCCAGTTTGGGAGTTAGAGCCGGATTTCACTCTAAACAAACTAGTTTCTTAAGAAACTTAGAATTCAAGGTGTTAACGCTCCAAAATCACCAAATGGCATCAGAGTATCACAAAACATGGCACACACGATCGCCTAGGCACAAGAGACTTGTGGGAGAAGACGGGACTCGAATCGGGTTCTCGATTTGGGAGTTAGAGCCGGATTTTACTCCACACAAACTAGTTTCTTAAGAAACTTAGAATTCGAGGTGTTAACACCCCAAAATTACCAAACGGTGTTGGAGTAGCACGAAACTTGGCACACACGAGTGCCTAGGCATGAGAGACTTGTAGGAGAAGACGGGACTCGAATCGAATTCCCGGTTTGGGAGTTAAAGCCGGATTTCACTCTAGAAAAATTAGTTTCTTAAGAAACTTAGAATTCGAGATGTTAACGCCCCCAAATCACCAAACGGCATCAGAGTAGCACGAAACTTGGCACACACGACCGCCTAGGTGCAATAGACTTGTGGGAGAAGACGGGACTTGAATCGGATTCCCGGTTTGGGAGTTAGAGCCGGATTTTACTTTAGACAAATTAGTTTCTTAATAAACTTAGAACTCGAGGTGTTAACGCCCCAAAATCACCAAACGGTGTCAAAGTAGCATGAAACTTGGCACACACGACCGCCTAGGCACGAGAGACTTGTGGGAGAAGACAGGACTCGAATCGGATTCCTGGTTTGGGAGTTAGTGCTGGATTTCACTGTAGACAAACTAGTTGAAACTTAGAATTCGTGGTGTTGATGCCCCAAAATCACCAAACGGCGTCAAAGTAGCACAAAACTTGGCACACACGACCACCTAGACACGAGAGACTTGTAGGCAAAGACGGGACTCAAATCGGATTCCCAGTTTGGGAGTTAGAGTCGGATTTCACTCTAGACAAATTAGTTTCTTAAGAAACTTAGAATTTGAGGTGTTAACCCTCCAAAATCACCAAACAACATCGAATTAGCACGAAACTTGGCACACAGGACCGCCTAGGTACGAGAGACTTGTGGGAGAAGACGAGACTCGAATCGGATTCCCGGTTTGGGAGTTAGAGCCAGATTTCACTCTAGACAAATTAGTTTCTTAAGAAACTTAGGATTCGAGGTGTTGATGCCCCAAAATCACCAAACGGCATCGGAGTAGCACGAAACTTGGCACATACGACCGCCTAGGCACGAGAGACTTGTGGGAGAAGACGAGACTCGAATCGGGTTCCTGGTTTGGAAGTTAGAGCCAGATTTCACGCTAGACAAACTAGTTCCTTAAGAAACTTAGAATTCGAGGTGTTGACGCCCAAAATCACCAAACAGCGTCGGATTAGCACAAAACTTGGCACACACAACCGCCTAGGCACGAGAGACTTATGGGAGAAGATGAGACTTGAATCGCATTCTCAGTTTGGGAGTTAGAGTCAGATTTCGGTCTAGGCAAAATTATTTACTTAATTATCTTTATAATTGTATAGTAGTTAAATATTTATATTTTTTTGTAATTAACATATGAACACATAATTATATTGTCACTAATTATTTTTATTTTTTGTTTTCAGATATTTCTCGAGGAGGAGTTTGCTTCTTGTGGAATGCATGTCTGTGAAAAATGCAACTAACTTTTGTTTTTGTTACCCACGAAGAATGATGAGAAAAACTTTTAATTTTGGTTTATGTTATTTTGAATTATGAACAACTTTATGTATTTAAACATTATATATGTATTATGGAACATTATGTAGTGGGGTAATTTTGTTGATGTGTAATTATGGATGCAAGAATGTTTTTATTATGGAGAAATTGTTATTTCTATACATGAATTTTTATTTTATTATGCAATTATTGGTTTCTTTTTCAATTGTTTTTCATTTAATACAAGTAATT
The DNA here is from genome assembly GCA_030407325.1 of Camellia japonica. Lineage (NCBI taxonomy): Eukaryota > Viridiplantae > Streptophyta > Magnoliopsida > Ericales > Theaceae > Camellia > Camellia japonica. The sequence goes on from JAPPVO010000032.1 coordinate 63,966,886, forward strand.
TTAATATTTTTAATAATTATAATGCCGTTTTTTTTTTTTTTTTTTTTTTTTGCTGCGACGGCACCACACCGTCACAAAAAAAAAAGAAGGTAATTTTAATATTTTTATTAATTTTATTGCAGTTTTTTTTTTTTTTTTGACGCGACAGCATCACTTGCGGTCTCAAATAAGACTTTTAGCGATGGTAAAACAGTGTTGTCGCAAAAGGTCTCACTTTTTTACATATTATAGGCGATGGTAAAATGCCGTCGCAAGAAAAAGACGACGGCATGATGCCGTCGCTAAAAAGTTTTTGCAACACCCTCTGTTGTGACCCCTCCTTTGTCGTCGCTAAAAGTTTTTTGAGACGGCATTAGGAGTATTAGCGATGGCATTTTGCCATCGCAAAAACCTAAATTTTTTGTAGTACCCATGGCGATGAAATATGTAATTTGTTAAATGTGACATAGGATGATGTAATTAATTTTGAGCATGAATGTTCATTACGGTAATATAGCATTTTGTAGCTTCTCAAAAAAATATGTGAGATTTTATATGTGTGATATATTTTGAATTATAATTGTGTTGTAACAAAGTAGAGTTCTTGTAACACCCCAAAAATGCAAATTATAATTATCTGAATTATCTATGTGTTAATTGTGGATTATATGATTTAATTTGTGTATATCTGTCCAAATTCGGAAATTATTTGTTGAGAATACAACTTTGGAATTGAAATTGACGACCTTAATGGGTTCAGAAATTGAAATTGAGTATAGAGATATGTTAATTAGAATTTTTAGAATCATTTGGGAAGTTTAATTAAAAATTGATTTTTGTCTGATTTGTAAAGTTATGTTTGGCTCTCATTACTTGTATTGAGTTTAAAGATGGTTAGTTAAAGCCTAATTCACATTAGTGGAATTAAATTTAGTGTAATTGAGATCATAATATGTTGAGGATTAATTTAATTTGGTGTAATTAAGATTATGAGATGATGAGATTAATTTAATTTGAATCAAAATGATTTTAATCTATTTAGTTTAATTAATCCAATTAATTAAAGTCTTATGCATTATACCCATTAATTGAATATAAGAGAAGACAAAGACAACAATCCTATTCATTGACTAAAGAAGAGAAGTGGTGGAGTTTCTATATACATACACGTAGAGAGAGAAGATGAGAGTGCACTTGGTAGAGAAACTAGAGAGATCAAAGTATAAGGATGAGAAGTAGAACCTAGGTGGAAGATTGCCTTCGACTCTCATAATTCAACAAGGTAAGCATTTTCCCTCTAATTCCTTGAAATTGAGACTTGCTCATGCATCATATTTAAATATTGAGGTTGGAATTAGGGTGAACTATTGACTAATTAGAAGGTTTGCTCATGTTGTTAAGAGTTTAACACATGCATGTCTTCGTATAGAAGAATTGATTAAATAAACCTCATATATTCACATGCATGGCATAACTCTTGAACAATCATGATCTTACATTCAATTTCTTCATATTAATGAGAGCCTCCATGGGAGATGAGAGTTTGGGCTCAATTTTGCAAGTTTCAAGATTATACATGTCTATCTTTGAAGTGAAATTAGAGTTAAGATTATGTGATCATATAAGTGAAAGATTGGTTGAGTTGATCCTTCAAACTTCACATCCATGACATGGTTTTCATGAGAATTGTTTTCACACCTTAATTCATGTCTAGTTCTTCAAAAGTGAAAAGAATTTCATGAGATTTGAAAATTTAGCACTTAAACTTATATGTTTAGAACTATATATCTCAATTCAAAGGTTTGATTATTTTTACTTGGAAATAGAGGTTGCTTTGTAACCATGACTTGTGTTTAATATCCAAACATTCTAGTTTAAAGTTGTTTTCAAGTGTTTTGAGCCTTGAAATGTATGAATTTGAAGTTGGTTTTGTAAAAGAGTGAGTTTCAAACTTAGAGCAGATTTTCGGATTGAAATTATACCCAGACTGCTCGAGCGACCTGGGCCACCGCTCGAGCGGCCAACCTTCATTTGTTGAAAGTTGCACACTGCCTTACCACCGCACATGCAGCCATGACCACCGCACATGCGGCCAAACAGGGCAGATTTTCCAATTTTGTTTTCTTCCGTTTTCTGATTTCTGGGCCTTCATTTACATGATTTTCACGTGTCATACACATCCATAAGCATATTATAAGCATGAAAGAAATTAAAGAAAGAATAGAAACAACCAAACGAACAAGTAATGGATAAACTGAAGAAGGTTAAGAATCGATTGATTGACTCAAGTGTATATTGAGAAATTGTGCTATGAATATTTGTGTTTGTAGGTCAAGACTCGAAGACCAAACAACGGGTATTGGAAGGCCACTGTGAGTAACATTTCTGTAAAGATATGTTGATATGCACTGTACTTGAAATGTTATACGAAATGTTATATGATATGATATGTTTCTGAAATGTGATTTTGATTCTGTGAACTAATATTCGGTTTGCAAATCTAGTGTGGTATCCAAGGATAGTCCCAAGTCATGGGGGATGGCACATTAGTGTGGGTCCATGACATGCATGTGATTACGAGATCTCGTTAGCCACATCATTGTGGTGTTATGTGTTTAATTGGTATCCGGAACCGATTACTCTAGTCGGAAGACGATATGTGATATGTTCCTTTGGATATACCATTATTATGTTCTGTTATGAGACTGATATGATAGATATGTATGATCGGTTTTCTATATATCATATGATTTGAAATTCATTCACTAACCCCTTTACTTTAATGTTATTCACTGGGCTTTAGCTCACTGTTTTTATATATATGTATAGGTGAGCATTTTGGAGGGAAAGCCTAGAAGGGGTCCATAGCTGAGTCACCGTTTTGAAGCCTATAGAGTTGTTTTGTGTGCCTCTGAGTTGGGGCTAGGCCTGGAAGGCCATTGTCAAGCTTTTGATCGTGAAGTAAACTTTCGTTATGTGCATACGTTATGTATAAAACGTTAAGTTACAAGTTATGTACTAAATGTGGATAAATTAACGTTTTTGCATGATTAATGTTTGTTCATATAGATGCACAGCTCATTGGACTATTGGCGTATTTTTGTATATTGCTTCCGCAAGCCCCAATTATTTTTATTGTATAGGAAGGCCTTTGGTAATCCAAGGATTACTGGCCGGTTACGATGCCAAACTTTTAGAGGCGAGTTTGGGTCGTGACAGTTCTAATAGTCACATTGTATAAATGTGGAATATTAGGCTCATCTAGAAGATCACATCATGCATTGAATGTGGAGTTGACTGAACATGAAATGTTATGTTCATGCGGTAGATTACATAGTTTTATGTCAGATGTAGGGCCTTCTAGTTTTTTTTTTTTTTTTTTTTATGTGAAATATTATGTTGAAATATTTTATAAATGTGTTTATTGAACTTTATTGTATGTTTAGGGACATGCATAATGCCCATCCCATAAATGTGTTTATTTGTTGGGTTGTGTGTATATATTACTAAATGTGTGATTGATTGTGGTTTTAGTTAATTAAGATTGATATGAATATTTAATTTGTTGAATGTGACACAAAATTATGGAAATTATTTGAACATGGACGTTGGTTTGGTTAATGTGAGCTTGTGTTTTTTTTTTTTTTTTTTTTTTTGGAACCAATGTGGGCTTGTGTATGTGTGACTAAATGTAAACATGTATGCGATGCGATTTTTTGTAAAACATTTTTGTCAATTATTTGTGGGTTTGTTGTGTTATGGTTCACTTTTGAACTTAGATGGATTTACACAATTTTACATTGGCATGTTGTTCAGGCATAGTGATTTATTGTTTTTAAAGAATAATGCTATGCACTAACTAGTGTACTAACTAGTGTACCAATTGATGATGTGGCATAATTTAAGAAGTTTTTGATATTTATAATTTCTATAATGCGTGGGGTCAATAATAATGTCATAACTAGTGTTGGTACACTAGTTAGTACACTAATTGGTGCATGTAGCACCACCAGTTTTTAAATGTTGTTCACATCAATTCAATGTGGTTAGTGAAGGAATAGTGTGATTTTGTTATATTGGTGTATATGTGGGTGGTGAGATTGTAAGTAACATCAGTTTGGTTTTGTTAATCTAAATGTGGGTAACATTTGTTTAATGTGGTTATTGGTGAACATCAGTTGAATACGAGTACCATCAATTTAATGTGGTTGTTTAAGGGATTAATGTGATTGCGATATATTGAATCTCTCAAAAATATACATTGTGTAACTTACTTTTCAAAGACATGAGATACAATAGAGAACCACAATAAAACGAAGGGTATAACCATAAATCCACATGCCAATGAATATGTTAAATCCACCTTACTAAGATGAATTGGACTAATTGGTTTATAAAAAAATTCTTCAGATTAAATAGATTAGCATTCCTTAACATAGGATTTATGAGTAAATTTTTCTTTCTTTATATTAAAAGCAAATTAATTGATAGTGCCTATATTTGAATTTTTTTTATTTTATTTTTTAACTTGAGAAAAAATTGAGACCAATTTAGAATATCAATTCAATGTTTAAAAACACCATTAATTGTTACTAAAGATAATTTACTTATTAATTTTAATTTTTTATAGAATTAATTGTGGAAAGTGAAATTATCTTCATAGGAAAAAACGAGATTACGTGCTCCTTCCTTGACCTCTGTAAGAAAAATCAAAAGTCAGTGATCATCCCCAACCTAAGTAGATCGAGAGGACTCTTTAATAATCAAGTCAGTATACTGATCGATCATGATATGAAATTAGTATTTACTGTATTTAATGGGTTTCTTTGGGTTACCTTGGTTTGCTTTTGGTGTTTTACATGCTTCTTCTTCTTCTTCTTCTTCTTTTTATTTATAACTTTTTGGCTTTCATCTTGATTGTTCGTTCTTCTTTTGATCGAAGGGCCCTGCTCTTATTAGAGGCCAGTTGAGCTAGTTGTGCACTTACTTTTGCTGCTGATCATTGGATTCAAACCTATTGGGCAGCTAGAATGTTTGTCAGGTGTTAGTGGCCAACTTGCTCTTCATTGTGATCTTTGGATGGGTTAGATCAGACAACTCTCTCTTCCACTAGCCCCAATCTATGTCTCAATGCACCTAACAATTATTCTTATCCGTTTGAGTGGGTTTCGATCTAAAAGTCCTCTCTATTTCAAGAGTAATGCTAGAGGTCCAAGGAGTTTTACCAAATATCTCACATGAGTGTGGGACCCATACCATGTAAGTCCCATGTGGGTCCTACATCCATGTGAGACATTTGGTATAAATTTTGATAAAATTTTTAAGATCTCTAACATTTTTGTTATTCCAAAGACCTACCTTTTAGAATCATATCTTTCTCCTTAATTATTGATTAAGGCCGAATTGTACAACATTGAGGCTGTTAATTAGGATCTCTTAACTTTACTTGCTTGTCAAACTATATATTTTATGTTTGTTTAATGTCAATCAGGTTGTACATAGTCGAAGCATAAAATGGGCAAAAATACAGAATTTGGAGAGAAAAAAGCTTCCCGCACGTGCGTTGACTTTTTCCGCACGTGCGTTGACTTTTCCGTACGTGCGTTGACTTTTCCTGCATGTGCGGCCGTACCTCGAAAAATGGGCCCAATGTTTTAACCTGTTTGAAAGACAGCAGAGGTATAAAAAGGCAAGAAAGGGGCTGGATTAGGGTTCAAAAATTTATTCTAAGGAAAGGGAGGCTAGGGTTTAGAGAAGGTGATTTTTTCTCAAGCTTCAAGGACAACTTCCATGGGGGCTTCTATCTCTTCCACCTCTTCCCACTCCTCCATGAGTGGCTAGGCTCTTCTTTTCTAGGGTTTTGATGAAACCCTAGACATATAAAAGGGATTTTTCTTAGGCTTTAATTGTGAAACGGTTTGAACACATATACGGATGTTTTAGAAGTTTATAGTAATTGTTCTTTTCATCTCTTCAAGTATTTTACTCTCTGTGATTGTTTAATGCTTTCCATACATTAGTTTTCTTTGTGTTTGTATTCAAAAGTATAAGACGAGTCATGCTATGAGAGACGGGTTGTGTTGCTACTGTAGTTTATAGCAAATGCCTCGTGCTACTCGGGATGATTCGTGTCTGTACGTTGAATGCAACAACCCTCTTGATCAATATTTCAAACTTGTAGTTGTGAAATATTGGGTATTTCAAACCGGATTGCAATTATTGGCCGATGTTTAATCTCATATAAATGGTTAGTGGGGAATTCTTTGCCCTAAGATTTTTCCCAAAAATAAATCTCTCAAACCCTACGTTTAATTGTCAATTTAATTTCTTGATTTCATTTAATTCCTATTTAGTCATAAAATCTCTCAATCTTTTTAACCAAAATTAATTTAGGAATTTAGCGATTAAATTAGTCTAATTTCACAATTGTCCCTGTGGATCGATACCTGGACTTGCCATTATTCTAAAAGAATTTGGTATAGTTTAGTGTTTATATTTGGTGTGTGTAACGACCCATCAAATTTTGGCGCCATTGCCGGGGACTTCTGTCGAAATTAGTTAATTTAAAGTTACATTCTTCTTTTAATTTTTAGTTTAGGATTTTATGCCTTCGTGTTGCTAAGTATGCAAAGCATTTGAAAGTGGAGCTATCACTGAAGTGCAAGCGAAGCCAACTGAGCTTTAAAATAAAAAAATAAAAAAAAAAACAAACTGCAGCATTAAAGTGCTAAAAAAAAAAAGAAGCAAACATTCGCAAGCAAAGCACCAAAGTGCTAAAAAGAAAGACAAAGCTCAATTGGAGGTTGGAGACAACGTCTACATGTCAAGCACCCGCAAGACGAGTAAAGCGTTTTTGTTAAATCGCTGTGAGTATTTCTCCCTTTGGTATTTTGCTTTCATAACTTAGTGCACAGAATCGGAACTTAGTGTGTGTGTGTGTGTGTGTGTGAGAGTAGTGTATGCATGGGTGCCATTCTTGTCGCCCTAAATTGTGGAGTTTGGACCTTGAACTAGAAAGGACTCTTAGGAAATTTAGAGCCTCTGCCCGTGTTCCTAGGCTTGAATATTCATATCCATACTTTGAACCAATAGAGATAAAAAAAAAAACCCGAATGGCCTAAATGGGCCCAACCGGACCCTTAATGATCACTTCACACCCACTGCATACACATCACCATCATGGATCCAATTACCCGACACGACTGCTGCTCATTATGAGATTAAGTCCAGCATCATACGAATGCTCCCATCATACGAATCCGGAGGCCTAATCGGCCCTAAGGTGTCATACACCAAAGGGGGCTCCGAATCTGGAGACTTAATCGGCCCTAAGGTGTCATGCACCAAAGGGGGTTCCGAATCCGGAGACTTAATATGGCCAATCGTGATATCCACGAAGGGCGCTCCGAATCCGGAGTCTTAATCGGCCCTAAGGTGTCATGCACCAAAGGGGGCTCCGAATCCGGAGACTTAATGTGGCTAATCGTGATATCCACGAAGGGCGCTCCGAATCCGGAGTCTTAATCAGCCCTAAGGTGTCATGCACCAAAGGGGGCTCTGAATCCGGAGACTTAATGTGGCCAATCGTGATATCCACGAAGGGCGCTCCGAATCCGGAGTCTTAATCGGCCCTAAGGCGTCATGCACCAAAGGGGGCTTCGAATCTGGAGACTTAATGTGGCCAATCGTGATATCCACGAAGGGCGCTCCGAATCCGGAGGCTTAATCGGCCCTAAGGTGTCATGCACCAAAGGGGGGCTTTGAATCGTCGACATGACGAGCGCTACAATGGGGTTTGAGAAATGAATTGAGCGACGAAGAAAAATGGTTTGCATTGCAGAAGTGATATATATACAAATATCAAAGCCCACAGGTCGGGTCAGTGATAGGGTTTTCATAAAATCTCTGCTTGTGCCGATTACGGGGAGCCACAGATTTCTTCAATGCCATGGGCTGTCGGGAAGCGCACAAGCTGATGATAAGTGCTTGGAACGGCCTTCATAATATGTAACCAGGTTTGCCCCATGATGACATTATACGGCGAAGGGAGCTTTACAACCAGGAATTCTGCTTCGACCGCTCTGGAGCCCGCTCGAACAGGTAGTATGATCTTCCCTAACGGGTACTCAAGATTCGTATTAAAGCCGAACAATGGGTGAGGCGCCGGAGACAGATTTGACTCGTTGAAGCCGAGTTTGATGAAATTTTTGTAATACATAACCTCTGAAGTACTCCCTGGGTCTATGAGAATGCGTTCAATGGTGAACCGATTTACGCGTAATTTGATGACCAACAGATCGATGTAGGAGGCTGTTGTGCCGCTAAGATCGGAGTCATTGAAAGTAATTGTCGGAGCTTCTCTAGGCCATTCGGTCGGAATACGTTGCTTTTGGAGGATTGGATGCGATTAAATTGTATGCACGGTTGGGGATACAGGCAGGCTGTAGATTATATGGATCACGCCAAGTGGAGGTGAGTCCTGCCTCAAGGCTAGTGCCTTGATTGGCTTTCCCTTTCTCACGTACTGTTGTAGTCGGCCGTCTTGCACCAGTTCTTCCAGGTGATCCTTTAATGTGTAACAATTCTCAGTTTCGTGGTCGTGATCTTTGTGATACTCGCACCGCCTATCCCTTCTTCGCGTGTCGGGTGGCCCCACCATCTTTGACGCCCATTTGAAGAATGGAAGGTGTTGGACTTTGGTCATTATTGCAGTGATTGGTTCTGACAACTCTGTGTACTTCTTGTCGGCACGCCTCGAGCGCCTGCTGTCGACTTGCAGTTGTTCATTTGTCCGGTGGGAGCATTGATTGCTTGATCGGTGAGAGTCCCGCCTTTTGTCTCGTTTAGCGCGTTGCCGTGGCTCAGGGCTCGGAGGTGGCACGGAACTTATTGGTTGAGCAATTTCAAGGGGGGCCGTTTTGTTGGACATTTGTCCGGCTTTTATTCTCAAGGCATCATCTTCCACTTTGCAATACTCTTCAACTTTCTTCATCAACGCCCAGACTGTTTTGGGGGGTCTTCTGGTCAGGGAACTGCGAAGAGCACTGTCAGGATGTAGTCCCATTTTGAAGGCGGTGATGGCCATAGAGTCGTTGCAAGCGTTGTCGACGAGGTTGAAGCACTCCCAATAGCGCGCCGAATACGCTCTGAGCGTTTCTCCTGACTGGATTTGCATAGCCTAGAGAGAGCCGGCCTGTTTCGACTGTACCTTGTTGGTAATGAACCTGGCCCTGAAGGATTTCTGTAATTGATGGAAGCTTTTGATCGAAGCCGGCTCCAGCTTGTAATACCACCAGACAGTTAATGGCCCCAGGCTGCTGGGGAATATTCGGCACATGAGGGCTTCGTTGTCTGCATGCAATGTCATGGCCTGCTTGTAGTGACGAATATGATCAGTGGGGTCTGATTTTCCGTCGTAAAGAGTGAATGAAGGAGCTTTGAACTTCTTGGGCAGGGTCGCCCTCGCAATCCGTCGGACAAAAGGATCGTGCTGGTCCTCTTCGTCTGAACTGCTTCTTCTGCGCTTGTTCCTTGTATGTAGACTCTTTTCGGAAGAGCTGGAAGTTTCGGATCGTCCCTTCTTGTTGAGCTCCATGGGTAATGAGTTGGAGTCGCTATCGGTATCCTTTGGTCGGGCTTGAGGTCGTTGTCCACCTGCTCTCGGAGGTCGTTCGGGATCTTGGTGCATGGCTTCTCTGGATTTTGCTACATCCAGGGCCAAATCTTGACGGAGACGTTCATTTTCAGCGATCATGTTCTCCAGCCTTTGTTCATTCTGCTTTGCTTGTTCCATGATCGCTTGCATTGTCTCTTGCGCTGAAGTCGTTGGTGAGTCGAAGTTCAAGGCGCGTCTTGCAGCGATGGTTTCCTTTCCAAGCATATTTGCTGGAGTGAGGTCATCTCTCTGTGCGGTCTCGTCAGTGGCTATCAGAGGATCTTCAGTCACGCCTACCATGGATGTATTTGAGTATTCCCACAGACGGCGCCAGTTGTGGAGAAGTGGTTTGGAAATACTCTTCAGATCCTGGGAGACGCTAGTGATCCTCAGCTAGTCACCTGAAAAGATACAAACACTCCGGTCGGGAGTGCCGGAATTAGCACTCCGACAGACAAGTCAGTTCAGACACTCAAGATAGCTTGTTTATTAAGTTAAGTAAAGTGATTCTTACATACCTTTCTCAATCCATTGTTCCTGTATTTATACTTGTTCCTTTCTATCCTCGGGGCCAGGGCCTACTTTTTAATCATTGTCCTTTCTATTATTCGGCTCTAAGGATCTACACTTATTCGACACATATATTATATTCGGCTTCCCATTCTCGTAGGATACAGCCGATTAATATCAGCCTTCCAATGGTACGCACCTTCTGATTTTGCCATATATTCGGCTCCCACAGCCACTAACTCAGAGATTAAATGGACCATCGAGGTGGGTTTCATCCCGGAGCCAAGCATTGGTCCTTCGGAGGAAATCCAGGTCAACGTCATAGAATCTGGACAGAGTTGGATGGATCCCATTACTTCATTCCTGTCTTCCGAACAGCTCCCAAAGGACAAGAAAGAAATGCACAAGCTGTGAAACAAAGCTCTGCGTTACTACTTGGATCTGCAAAGAAAGCTTTATAAAAAATTCCTTTTCCGGTCCATACTTGGAATGCGTGCATCCGGACAAAGTCAAAGAGCTTCTGACTAAAATACATGAAGGCAATTGTGGCGCACATTCTGGCGGGCGCTCTTTGGCCCATCGAGCTATAACACAAGGGTATTACTGGCCGACAATGAGATCTGATGCCGAATGCTATGTGAAAAAATATGAACAGTGCCAGAAGTTCTCCCCATTAACCCATCTGCCTGCTGAAGAGTTAAGCTCTATTACCAGTCCCTGGCCGTTCTCCCGGTGGGGACTTGATATCATAGGACCATTGTCGAGGGCCCCAGGGAACAAGCGATACTTGATCATCGCGACAGATTACTTCACAAAATGGGTCGAAACGGAGGCAATAACGCACATTCGAGATGCTGATGTTAAGCGCTTTATATGGAGAAATATCATAACACGATTCGACATTTCAAGAGCTCTTATCTCAGACAACGGCACCCAGTTTGATTGTGGCGTCTACCGAGAGCTGTGCAGCAAGTATGGTATCCGGCCTTACTTTTCCACGCCGGCTTACCCCCAAAGCAATGGTCAAGCCGAAGCCTCTAACAAATCTATCTTGGACGGCATCAAGAAGAGGCTGGAGAAAGCTAAAGGCAAATAGGTCGAAGAATTGCCGAGTGTATTGTGGGCTCATCGAACTACGCTGAGGCGATCCACAGGGGAAACGCCGTTTGCTTTATGCTTTGGAATCCAAGCAATCATACCCCTAGAGATCGGCCACCCAACCCTAAAATCGCAAGTTTTTGATATGGGCCGAAACGACATGATGCTGGCTTTGGATTTGATTATGATCAAAGAACGAAGAGACCGTGCCCTTGCGTCCATGACACGATACCAGCAACAGCTTGCTAAGTCGTACAATCAACGTGTTCAGTTGTGCCGCTACACACCAGGAGAGTTGGTCCTGAAGAAAATACTTCCAGCTGCCAGGAAACCGGCTGATGGAAAATTGGGTCCTAACTAGGACAACCCCTATCAGGTCGATTCGATCGCAGGAGTAGGGGCATATCGGCTCAAAGACATGTCCAGAAGGAGTCTGCCACGACCTTAGAATTCAACGCACTTCGGTAAATTCTATCATTGAACCCAACTTGTGGGGAATGATACTAGTTTTGAATGGTTCACCATATACACTCTCCATTTTTGTAATGCAAAGATCCCTGTTTACTTACTGCAAAATCCAGTTCAAAAGTGTTCCGATAAAGCCTCCGGATTCGGAGCGCCCTTTGTGGATATCATGATTGGCCAAAAAGTCTCCTAATTCGGAGCCCCATTGGCGCATGACGCCTTTGGGCCGATAAAGCCTCTGGATTCGGAGCGCCCTTCGTGGATATCACGATTGGCAAAATAAAGTCTCCGAATTCAGAGCCCCATCGGCGCATAATGCCTTTGGGCCGATAAAGCCTCTGGATTCGGAGCGCCCTTCGTGGATATCACGATTGGCCAAAAAGTCTCCGAATTCGGAGCCCCATCGACGCATAACGCCTTTGGGCCAATAAAGCCTCCGGATTCGGAGTGCCCAAAAAGTCTCCAAATTCGGAGCCCCATCGGCGCATGACGCCTTTGGGCCGATAAAGCCTCCGGATTCGGAGCACCCTTCGTGGATATCGTGATTGGCCAAATAAAGTCTCTGAATTCGGAGCCCCATCGGCGCATGACGTCTTTGGGCCGATAAAGCCTTCGGATTCTGGCCAAAAAGTCTCCAAATTCGGAGCCCCATCGGCGCATGACGCCTTTGGGCCGACAAAGTCTCTGAATTCGGGGCCCTTCGTGCAAGCCGTATAGACAAAGGTTGAAATATGCAAATATTCAAAACAAAATAGCTCAAGCAGTATAAACGTAGGCTAAAACGTGCGAACATTCACAATAAAATGTGTCCTTAGATAAATCGATTGGCATCAAGTAAACTAATATAAATAGCTAATAAATACAAATTGAAAGTACACTACAAATTGAAAATGAAGCGTTTCATTAAAATTAGCCAATAAATACATAATTTCGCTCTCAATCTACATGAGCATTACAAGGTTTGCTTCTATTCGGCGACTCCCTTATCATCACTCTTCTCAACTTCGAAAACGGAAAAGGGGAAATCATTTTGTTGATACAACGGCAATGCATAATTCACACCTGCTGCTTGGAGAGCCTCAGCTTGCTGAAGTGCCTTGATCTAGCCGTGCTTAAACCCACGATTTTCACATCGGCAAACTTTTTCGGCGAGTTTCTCCATGGTCTTCTGTATTCTGACCTTTCGGCCGTCATGGAAGCCTTTTTCATAGGCCATTGTCCTCGCAGTCTCAATCGCAAACATGCTAGCCGTGTTCCGATCGGCAATAGTATTACTTATCAGCCTTTGAGTCACCCTCTCTTCTACAACCAGGTTGGGATAGCTGGCCGATTGAGACTCGGCAGACTTGATTTTCCTTAGCTCACGCTCGGCCTTCTCTGCGCGAGCTTCTAACTTTCGAATGCGTTCATCTCTTTGCTTTATATTGCGCTGAGCCGCGCGAAGACGCATGTCGATTTCATAAGCGGTGTACAGCCCCTTCACTGCCCCATGAACGCCTTCACGAAACACTTCGAAATCCTGCCGACCTACCATCGACTGCTGAACTTTGGGTGGAAAAATCTGTCGAGCGAACTTGACTGCCACATTTGGATCTCGAACGATCGAATCCGCCTTTATCATTGGTCTATTCCCCACGAAGACCGCAAAACTCAATGGGCACGAAGTCGCATCGGATTCCTTTCCAGAACAGGGTTGAGGAGATCTGCCCTGTGGTTGCTTGTCCCTCCTGGGCGACCTACTTCGACGACGAGGAGATTGGTGTCTCTCCCGATACCTCGAAGTCCCACCTCCCGTGCGCGAAGGTTCACCACTTCGACTCATATCTCCTCCCAACTCAGCTAGCGTCCTCGCTTCTCCTCTACTGTTGAAGAAAAGTCTATTTGACATTCGCACTTGTTTAACCTTCCTCAAAGAACTGGACTGAGCTACTGACTCTGAGCATATAAATAGGACCTTCATGCACGAAGTACACGCCCATTTATTCCCTACGGGGGCAGCACCTCCAAGGCAATCTCATTAATATTAAAACCTCAACAGCCCAGCGCCGATTGAGTCATGTGCCCCAATCGCCCCACGAACCTCTGTTATTCGGCGTTCTAGTTCATGAACTGGCTGGGGCAAGGGCAGATTCATAGATTCATCAATCTAGTCGGCTTGAGTGCCTCAACCGCTCCATGAATCAATTCAGTTCAATATTCATGGGTTCATTTTATTCGGCGTTCTAGTTCATGAACCAGCTAGGGCAAGGGCAGACTCATAGATTCATCAATCTAGTCGGCTTGAGTGCCCTAACCGCTCCATGAATCAATTATCAGTTCAATATTCATGGGTTCATTTTATTCAGTGTTCTAGTTCATGAACCAGCTGGGGCAAGGGCAGATTCAGCAATCTAGTCGGCTTGAGTGCCCCAACCGCTCCATGAATCAATTATCAATACAATATTCATGAGTTCATTTTATTCGGTGTTCTAGTTCATAAACCTTCGTTATTCGGCGTTCTTTTTCATGAACGAGCTAAGGGCAGATTCGTCAAGATAATCGGCTTATGTACCCTAGCTGCCTTATGAGCTAACCCATCAGCACCTCATGAATTCATTTTAAAAGTTTGTTTAATCGGCTAATAAGTTTGTCGTCTCACGTAGTCGTGACATTTTGTTCTAACTACTGATTCTTTTAATTATGTACTCATTTAACAAACAATACAAGCAATAACTTGAGAGCATAGAAAATTTTCATTCATAAATTGGGCGCTAACAGCGGACATTTTACACATGAAAATCCAAAAATGATGAAAATCAACTAACAAAGAACATACATTGAAAATACCTAACAAAAATAAAATGTCTCCCAAATCAAGCCTCGGGATCAGACTCAAGCGGCTCAACGTCCACTTGCTCGTATGAAATTGGCATGGCCAATGTGACTCCAGCGGCAGCAAGGGCTTTGAGCCAGTCGTGTTTTGAATCCCCAATTCTCGAATTTGGGGACTTCTTCTACATAGTTCTCAAGAGCAGCGCTCTTCCCCGCCTCGAACGCTGCGGAAGCCTCGCAGTCGGCTTTTTCCTTAGCCTTCTTCAACTCTTCCAATTCGGCCTCCAGCTTGGCGAGCGCCTCCTTGGCTAACTTGAGCGATTCCTCGCTCGCGTTTGCCCTTTCCTCGGCGTCGGATCTGAGTTGGTCAGCAGTCCGAGCCCTCTCCTTCTCAGCTTCGGCTCGAGCACTTTCCATTGTGGCTCTCGCCGCCTCGAACTCGGCCCTGCTCCTCTCACCTTTGACTTCCGACTTCAAGCGGCCAATTCTTTCAATGGCATCATGCTGGCAGCGGCCTAGGTCGACTATCCTTCCTACCGTCTACAAAACAAGGAGTTGGGATCGTCACGTAGCAGGAAATACCGTATGCAAACCAAACCAAACAAGGAGTTAAGATCAAGTCACATACCAGAAGGGCCGACGGGGCAGCTAATGCTATTGCTACCAAATCCAACTCGGCACGAAAGGCTGCCTTGTCAGCTGGCAAGAAGACCAAGGCAGCCAAGCTTAGAGCCACAGTTGGATCTTTCAAAGCCGACGTTTCAGAGGAGATCGGCATGTTTTTTATCTTTGGTTCAACAACAAAAGAAGCAACCACACCCGACTCCTCTAAGCATGGCCGTTTATCAGCGGGGCCCTCCTCGGAGCCGGCCTCGTTCTTAGCGGTACATTTTTCTCCCTGATCCTCTGAAATCGGCCGTTCTTCTGTAATCGGCCGCTCGGCATCCTTCTCCGTCTCAGCCGCATGAACTTGAGCCGTTTCTTCCACAATTGGGTTCGAAAGATTCAGTCGGGGCAGGTCCAGAACGGGTGGCCTCGGCTTTCCGTCGGGCGGCCATGCGTCCGGCATTTTTCTTTCGTGCCAACTGCGTGAGATTTTCCCTAGCCATGCCCTCAGAATAAGCGCCGGGAAGGTCTCCCAAATTCGTAAAAATATCTTCAAAGGAGACGTCCCCTCGGCCTGATGTGGACGGAGGGTCGGACGAGTTGAGTCCGGCTTCCTCAAAGGCCGAATTAAGAGCTTCGTTAATCTCCGCCACCAACTGGTTTGGGTCCTCGGCAATTGGTTCGGTCGCTTATTCTTCTACGAGTTCCGAATCGGATGCTTCTAAACCAATCTGTCTCAAGTTTTTGAAGCTGGGGAAGATAAGGGCTGTAAGATGGTTGTCACCTTTCAGGATTGGAATGTTGTCTTCCGCCAAAAATGTCATATAAGTTGGCTCATATCGCAGAAGAACGTGGGCCGCCCTCCCTTGTTTTTGAAGGTTTGGACGGCCGAGAAACTGTAGCACGGTTTTGATTTCAGCAAGTATAGCGTCGTCGTCTGAGACCAACACTTTCTTCAAGTCACTTCCTGCATAAACAAAGCGATTAGATGTATATAGGGTCAAATACAAATATGGAAATAATAGAAACAAAAGTGATCTAATCGGCCACCTGGTTCGCCTTTTCGCCTTGGCACAGGGTCTAGGCGATCTTCACCTTCGCCAAATTCCCAATTGCCACGGACAACAACCATCACGTCATCGACTCGCTTGCCAGAGCCGGCAAGCATTGTTACTAAGTGATGATCAATATCCTTGGCTCTAAGAAAGTAGCGTCCTAGCCGGCCAGTAGATTTGGCTAGGACATAACAGTGCCGAATGGCGGGTCTACCTAAATTAATCCTAAGACGCCGATTTAGCTCTACAATTCCCATTATGATACGAAAGAAATTCACGTTGGGCTGGGAAGGGATTAGACCCCAATATCGTAGAACGGCCCTCAAAAATGGATGAACGGGAAAGCGGACTCTGCCCTTAACAATTGACAGAAGGGGAAAGACGATTGTGCTCTCGTCATCCCTCTCCATATCAGTGGTGAAGTCTGCCAAAAGTGATAAATGGACGTCATCGGGGATGGAAAAATGGCGACGAAAGTCGGAGATTCGGTCTGCTGAAAGGAGCTCCTTCAGATGTTTTGCCACTTGGCCAGCCCAAGGACTATGGAAAACTAAAAGCAAACAAGGAAGCGGGATCGAAAGTGAAGGAGAAGAAAACTTACAGGAGGCGAAGGAAAAAACAAGAAACAAGGAGTTGCAGAAGCCGCGAAGTGAAGGAGCTGCACTAGAAGGCGAACCAGATATCTCTGAGTATTCAGAACATACATTCGAAGAGACAATTTCAAATCACATTAAATGGAGGCAGTGTACGAAAGGGCAGGAAAGCATTACAATGACCAAAAAGCGTGTACGCGTTCTGACACACATTGGGAAGAGGGTTAACCGCCGAATTTTTGACTTCCCAGGCTAGAAGCCAAACATGCCGACTAACTGATACTAGTGGGGTGTTTGGGGGGCAATTGTGGGAGCCGAATTTCATTGGATCAATAGGGACAAATGGACCCGTCCGATCTGGAACGTAACCTCTATTCGGCATTGATCCTAGTCAATTGAAGAGCCGAATAAAAAAATCGACACTCCAGCCAGTAGAAGAAAGGCCGAGTAGAAGTACATGTAAAGGATCAAGGATGGGCCTGGCCCTAAGGCCCAAAGAGAGCACTATAAATACGGGATCATCAGTCAGAGAAAGGTATGTGAGAACTAGTGAACTTAACTTAAGATACAAGTAATCAAGAGAGTATACACTGACTTATCCGTCGGAGTGCTTATTCCCACACCCCCGACCGGAGTGTTCTTTTCTTTTCAGGTGTCTATTTGAGGATCACGATCGTCCGCCAAGAGCAGAAGAGTCAATCACTTTCCCACATACCGTTATTTATATAACATATTTGGATTATTCATACACACTAGCCTGTAAATGCTTTGTTGTTGCCTCTCTTTTCTTGCAAGTGATGTGTTAATCTAAACGATTGCAGAGAAACACCATTTTCTTGTTACTTATATTATTTTTCTTCATTTTTCCCATTCTCTGTATCTTTATGATTTCTATATGAATAAGCACGTTATTTATGTTATTCATAACAGAAAGAGAGCATGCTTGATTAGTTACTATTCTTATGTAGGCAATTAGGGTTCTTCTTTATTTTTTATGTTTAATTGATTTTTAGCATGAATGCATTCTTGGAACTGTCCCACGCTAGCTGTAAATAAAACAAACTATTATGTTACTCAGTTACAAGTACCAAAACTAGCAACAAATGACAACAGGTCATTTTATTTTCTTTTTTGATCCTCAATGGAACTCACATTCTCACATAAATGTAGAGTATGGAATTATGGATCATATCAACATCAATGGAATCTCACGATGGCTTAAAAAGTGATAATTGGAACCATAAGTTATCATTTCCCGTTATATTGATTTTTTTATTATTTATATTGTTATATTGGGGCTTTAATTTGTTGTGCACATAAAAATTATTTGTTGCATGTCATGTACATATGGGCATAATGGAATAGTGATGGTAGTAGCAATTTCGGAAGCATGGAATGCTTCTCTTTTCTCTGAGGGCAAAATGAACTGATGGATTTGGTGAATTATTATATGTCATTTATAATATTATGATCCTTTTTGTTGGGTAAGCTTACTACCCTTAGCCCAACTACCTATTTATATCATCATTGTTTTGTTTTTATAACTGTCATTTATGCATTAAGTAGTAAACGTAATTTATGAACCAACGATATTGAGTAGAGGCCGACCTTTGGTCATGCAAAATGGGCGCCTTATGTGTCATCTTGTACCTTAGCTCAATATCTAGTTCTTCGGTAGTGCTACGTAGCTCGAAAGGTGAAGCTCAAAATTGGCTCGAATCAGAAGCAGAGAAGGAGAAGAGAATGAAGGAGGAATGAGGAGGAGGAAGGAGGGAGGAGGAGGAGGAGGGACTGGAGGGGGAGGAGGAGGAGAGACTGGAGGGGACCCAACAAATGGGGCTGGAGGCGGGGGGGAGGGGAGGGGGGAAGGCGAGGCAGAGTCGACGAGCAGCGACAAGCAACGACGATCCTCAGTGGCGGCGGTGGTGCTGGCTCTTCTCCCTCTCTTCTCTCCCTCTTTCTCCTCTCTTCTTCCTCTCTTCTCTCCCTCTTTCTCCTCTGTCTCTTCTTCCTCTCTTCTCTCCCTCTTTCGAGCCAATTCGAGCCAACCAATTCGAGCTACGGCTCATTTCCGCTAGTTCTTTGGTGACATAAAATGGTGCCTTATATTGGAGTCATTTGGAGGATTTGGGTTACAAAAAACAAATGTCCACTTCGTCAATTAGATCTCTGATTTAATAGTTAATAGCTTTGTGGGAAATTGCATTTGTTGGCATTGGAAATAAAGACTATAACTATGAATCATTGATGTTTGTTTGTGGCTTCCCGTGTTATATCTTCAAGTCCCTTAGTTTGAGACTCTCGACCCTCAAAAAACAATAGAAATAAATGACTTTTGGACGATCTGACTCATACATTCATAATTAACATATGCTATTTTTTATGATAAGTCACACAATTAAGATTTTCCATGCATAGACACAACCATAAGTTCTGTTGTGAGGAAGATAGTGTGATTGCCACAGTGCAATTACCAAAATACCCTTGGCGACTAATTTGGTTTTTCAAACTTTAAAATAACTTAACTTTTTAATTAGATTTCTGTGTTGATAAAATTGGAATTTTTGGAATCTTAATCTATGTTAAAATATGAAATTTTAAAGGAAGAAAATCGTAGATATTCACTATTTGATTGTTATAAAATTGGATTTGTTGGAAGCTTGTTGATCTATGTTGAATATTAAATTGGGAGAATTACAAATCAATTCTTTCAAAATTAATTACTAATACATGGAAAATTTTATTATTTTAATTATTAAAATTTGTATAATTTATTATTAATTTATATTTCTTTTAACAAAAATATACGGAGTTGTTATTTTTCCTATTAAATTACGGGAAAAACGCATAGTGAAATTTTGTTGTTCTCAAATATGAAATTTTAGTGTGCATCCACAATTTTATACTTATGTTTTGGTAATAAGTTAAAATAGTTAAAAAGTTAAAAAATTATTATAAAAAAGTTTACTATGTAAGTGTTTGGAAAGTGGCTATTTTTTAGGCTTTTTGGCTTTTTGGCAATTTTAGTAGGCTATTTTAGTTTTTGTGTTTGGGAAGATATGATGGATTTTTATTTGAGTTGTGTATTGAAAAATGTGTTTGAAATGATATTTGAGGCTAAAATGACAAATTTGTCCCTAACCTTACTTTTTCTAAAATAGGTCTAAAGGGGCAAAATTGTCATTTACTTTATGAAATGATGGGGCTGTCACTGCTTGTGCCTACACTGTCACGCTGACAGTGTAGGCTACCCTCACTGCCGAGCTATATATATATTTTAAATCAATGGGTTAGTGTGGCTAAAAGGCTTTTTTTTTATATTTGAGGCTAAAATAGCCTCTAGCCACGCTTCCCAAACACCGCCTATATTCTTTATTTTTCTGCATATTTTTTTGTAATAGTCAAAAATCAACTAAAAGAAACAATTCCCAAATGAGAATTTTCTTTTAGTTTACTCACACCGATCACAACATTTTTCTGCATATTTTTTTGTAATAGTCAAAAATCAACTAAAAGAAACAATTCCCAAATGAGAATTTTCTTTTAGTTTACTCACACCGATCACAACATTTTCTCAATTTTCATATCTAATTCTTTATGATTTTAAATGTAAAATTTAAATAAACAACATCCAAAACAAAAATATTTTTGAACATTCATAACTATATATATTTAACATGTATTTGAAATAGTTTTTAAAAACTCAATTCAGGTACACACTACATTTATCGTGTTGATTATCACAAATGCCATAATCAAATCTTTTCTAGTCATAATTTTAAAAAATTGATGAGTTATGACCAAACAGCTATAATCAAAGACTTTTTGAATCATAATCAAAATAATAATCATAATAAATTATAATAACTACTATCATAATGAGTTATAACTAACACCCCCAATGAGTTATAACCAAAAATCTTTAGTGATTTTTTTTTTTTTACATAAAAAAATTATGTCAAACTTTTTCTTCTCAAATATTCGTAGTCGAAAATATTTTAATTTTTTTTATATTTGTTTTAGTGAATTTTTTCAAAATTTTCAATTTTCAAAAATTTATAAAAGAACCGGAAAATTAATTTTCTTTTTAGAAAAGCTTTATATATATAGGCGAATTACACTAACAGTCTATGTAGTTTAGAATTTGTATCATTTTGATCCTTAACTTTTTAATTGTAATACATTTGATCATGAATTTTAAATCTTATTTCAAACAAGGACAATCAAAAATCTTTTCTTTGCAAGCGGTTCATTTCAAGGGCAATACAACTTATTTTGTATTGGTTAACTTATATGTTGTTTGAAATGTAATCACTACAACGACCCTGTTTGGTAGAGTTGTGGGAAAGTGCTTATAGCTTATACCTAAACAGCTTATAGCTTATAACTATGAACATAAACTGATTTCTGACTTATAAATTAAGCATCTCCTACCCCACTCAAAGAATAAGCTGATTTCTGACTTCCAAAAAGCTATAAGCTATAAGCTATAAGTTAAACCAAACACATCAAAATAGCTTAAATTAAGCTGAAAGCTGCAATAAGCAGCTTTTAAGCTGCACCAAACAGGCACAACATTTTCTTAGTTTAGTGACATTTGAAAGTGCCACAAAACTATTGGTTTAATGACATTTTTTAGTCTTGTGGCATTTTGAACAAGTGCCATTTGTATCCGTGCCACGGTAGATACTTGCAAGTGCCACTACACCATCATGGCTAAAAACTTTTAATGACATTTTGATGTCATGGTAGATATTATTTGTGGCACTATCAAGCGCTATTAAAAAAAGAGTTAGTGACACTTATAAGTGTCATTACACCATCAAGACTAAAACCTTTCAGTGACACTTTAATGTCATGGTAGGCACTATTCGTGACGCTATCAAGTGCCATTCGTGACGATAATTCGTTGTAGAACAATTTGATCCGCTCTTGCAGAGACTCGAACCGCCAACCTCCTGCACCATAAACCTTATACACCACACTCTTCTAACTACACCTCTATAGCACCACATGATTATATATGCAACATATATTATTTATATAGTACATACATCCATATTAATATAAAAGTGTATGTATAAACATAATTATTTTATTGAACATAATTTATGTAAAATAAACTATTTACTAGCAAAATAAAAAAGACCACTTTTGGTGACTAAAAATATTTTTTAGTCGCCAATTCTATACTTTTGGCTACTAATTGTTTTTTAGTTGCTAAAAAACTTAACTTTTGCCGACCAAAATCGGATTTGGTCGCCGAAGATGCACTTTCAGCAACCAAAATTTTGGTCGCCAAAATATTTAATTCCCGCCTTAGGATTTTAGTTCTCCCGCGCTAAAAATGACCACTTTTGGCGACCAAACTTATTTTTTAGTCGCCAATTGTAAACTTTTGGCTACTAAAATTTTTTTAGTCACCAAAAAGCTTTACTTTTGGCTACTAAAATTTTTTTAGTCGTTAAAACCCATATAATCAGCGACCAAACTTATTTTTAGTCGCCAATTGTAGACTTTTGGCTACTAAATTTTTTTAGTCGCCAAAAAGCTTTGCTTTGGGCTACTAAAAATTGTTTAGTAACTAAAACCCATATAATCAGCGACCAAACTTAGTTTTAGTCGCCAATTGTAGACTTTTGGCTACTAAAATTGTTTAGTCGCCAAAAAGCTTTACTTTTGGCTACTAATGCTGTTTTGGTCACTGAAAGCTATACTTTCAGCGACCAAATTTTTTTTGGTCAGGAAATTTAGTCGCCAAATGTACTTTTTCCTGTAGTGTATATTAAGTTTAATTTATTTATTTTTAATCATTTACTGCATTTTAAAAATTTAGAAAATATATTGGCATTTTTTGCTTTTTCAAAAATGCCATTAAAAGCTTGGAAAGTTTTTGACTTAGTGGCATTTCTCAAAATGCTATAAAATATTTGTTTATGACACTTTTCACCTAAGTGCCATAAAAAGTAATTTGCACCTACCTTGTGTCCTGACATTTTTTAAAAAATGCCATTGCTACTAAAGTTTAGTGGCATCTGTTGGTACATGTCACGAACATAATTTTTTGTGTCATTATTTTATAAAATGCCATAAAATTGATGTGACATTTCTTTATTTAAATGCCACTAGAGCCTTATATGTTTGTGGTTTTGTGGCATTTTTCTAAAACATTTAATGCCAATTTTTATTTTTGTGGCATTTTCTAAAACATGCCACTAGTGTAGTGTCACTAAAGTGTAAAATTTGTTGTAGTGACATTTTTGTTGTAGTGAAATGACACTTTTTTTAATTGAAATGCCACTAGAGCCTTGTATGTTTGTGGCTCTATGACATTTTTCTAAAAAAATGCCACCAAATATTCTTTTTGTCACATTTTTAGAACATGTCACTAATATGGTGTCACTAAAATATGTTTTTGTTGTAGTGAATGGTCAATTTTTAATAAATAATGTTGGAACTTTCTTTATTGTAAAGTTTTGTTTGATTTGATTTTCAAAATCTATTTTCAAAATTTTTTTTCTAAGAAATTAAAAAATAAATTGGTGAAAAAAAAATTAAAAACACATTATTTTTATATAATTTTATGCTTTGGGAGGGTAGAAATAATTTTTTTAATTTATTTTTATCAAATTAGTTTCTATTTTTCAAAAGTTAAACATGACGACAACTTTGATATCATTATTAAACTAATCCATTAAATCAAAAAATCCAAAACCAAAAATATTTCATATATTAAGCATATCAATGTCTAATAACCATCTATTACATAATAATTATCTAAAAATATTTGTTAACAACAAATACAATTATCTATTACATGATAACCACCTAAAAACATCAGCAAAAAAGACTACCCATTACATGATCATCATCTAAACACATACTAAAAATTAATTTGGTAAAAATAATAATAATAATAATAATAATAATGTAAAAGATTTAACATTTTTATATAATTTTATCTTTGGTGTGTAAAAATAATTTTTAAAAATTTAAAAATAATTGTTTGACATTTATTTTTGTCAAACTAATTTATATTTTATCAAATTAACACTTTGCTTTTGAAATAGAGCAATAATATCTTCAATTGTTCTTATTTAGAACGAGATTCAAAATTTAAAATTAAATGTATCACAATTAAAAGGTTAAAAATTAAAGTGACACAAATTTCAAATTACAAGTACCGTTAATATAATTCGCTCTATATATATATACACTAGTTAAAAATTTCCCTACGGGCTACATGCACAGGGTATTTTGAATTTTTTTTTTTTTAAATTTGGTTTTGATTTTTGACTTAGCATTTATTTTAATGAAATAAAAATATAATAGAATAATTATTTTATTGAGTGTGTAAAAAATAATTATTTCATTTCATTCTACCCAAATCATTGGCATTCCACCTCCATTTCAATCAATCAAACATTATTTGATATTATTATCTAAAAATAAGAATATTCTTCAAGGAAATTAATAGAATAAAAGATTAACGGTCCGTTTGTTTTGATGAATGTGCCTAATAATTTTATTAAAAAAAATCATAAGAATTATTTTCTTGTATTTAATTTTTTTAGATAATTGTACTTGTTTGAATCACATCACCTCTCTACTTTTCTGCACATCTTTTCATAAAAAGTCAAAAAATATACTTATTTAGATCATCCTAAACAACCCCTAAGAGCATCTCCAATGGTATTTGCTAAAATAGCATTGTTATGATTATAATTTGGCAATGAATAGTATTATTTTATCAAATTATAGCAATGGTACTCCAATGATTATATGTTATTTTAGCAAATCTCAACCAACTTTCTCTCTAAGTTTGCAGATGTTGTTTGGATATGGATTTTTTAGCATTTTTTTTGTTTATTTTTTTGTCTTTTGTGACTTTTTTCAACTGTTTGTAAAAATAATTATATATTTATATTATACCCGACTAGATAAATATAAAAATAAAAAAAATTGAAAAATTTTCAAAAAAATTTAAATATAATTCACCCCACAAAAAAACATACCGCTAAAAAAACTATTAACTACATTAAAATAAAAAATAAAAAAAAATAAAAAAATAGTCATCTTCAAATCTAGGCGATGAGCTTGAGTTTGACCCACAAGAATTAGAGGAGGTTATTGTAGCATGGAGGATATTTTCCAAGGGGTCAATGATGGAGATTTCAATGGGTCAGCGTGATGGAGGTTCTACTAGGCTAGTAGTGGAAGCTGTTATGATGGGTCAATAGCGGTATAGAAGATGAAGAAGATGAAGCCGAAGCATCTTCAATTATAGGTATTTTTTAATATAAATTGGCTTCATTTTTTTTTTTTTTTTTTTTTTCGCTTGAGATTGTTTCAAATTTGGACATGCTAATTGTGCTTGACATTGAGATTTTTTTTTAATTGAAATTCTTGAAATTTGCTGAAATAAATATATATTTTTTTTTTTTGGCCTAATTCTGCTTGATTATGAAATTTAGCTTCAAAATTTATTATTTTGTTACTTTTATTTTTTGGTGAATTTTGTTTTCGTTTTGGGAGTTTTTGCTAAAAAAGATGAGGGAAGGAGGAAACGGATGGTTTTGGCGAGTTGGCACATTTGGCAGCTGTTAAAACTTGTGTTAAATTTGACACAAGTTTTTACATTTGTCAAATATATGCTAAAACTTACCATTGGAGAACCACTTTTACCCCACACCTACTATATTATAGTTTTAGCATCTCCAATGACAATGACCTTAAAACTAATACTTTAATAGTTATATTAATGGTAATAGTGGTTGCGGGTAGTGCGGTTGCGAAAGTGGAGGTGGTGGAGCAACACAAGTAGAGATAAGGGGTAATTCATTAATTTTCTAAATAAATACATAAAAATATGTTCTTATTTTTGGGGAATTGACCAGTAAATCCCATTTTGTGGACTTGTAATCCATGAGATCCTAAATGTTTTCTTGGCAACTGAATGGTCCCTTAATTTGTTTGTTGACTATTTTGCCACTACTAGTATTATTGGTTGATTGGCGTGGGTTGTATAGGGAAGGTGAATGAGTGTTTGTGTGTCACGTTGATCGGAAAAGTGCACTAATACCTTTTTTTAATTTAGTAGGTTTGTAACACGCGTAGAAGTGAAACGTGGCAACGTCATAGTGTTGTTTCGTACGTGACGTGAACACGCAAAATAAAACACACTGAAATGGTTTCGAATTTCTATTCCGGATTTTTCACAACCCGAAATCAGAACCAAAATCATGAGTTCGCATTTCTACAATTCAAGTTCATACAATCTTTTTCTTCCTAAATCTGGGAATTGCAAGGCTACAAGCTGAAGCACCAATAATCAAAACGATCTGCCGGATTCCTTCATCATCATCTTGTACTCTGATTTCGGGTCGATCTGACCATCGTCGTCGATTTCACTGCTTGTGCCCAAGAACCCATTGTTCACGTCGATTTGCCCAATTCCTTCATCAACGTCTTGTACTCTGTTTTCGGGTCGATCTGACGAAGTGGCATTGTATGAGTACACCAACAAAGTGGCATTGCAGAATAAGTGGCATTGCAGAAAACGTAGTGCATACCAAGTTAAAAGCAAAAGCTAGAATTATTTGGGATCAAAAAACATCTATACAGGACCAAATAACCTAGAGACTTGAGGGATCAAGTTTTAAGCACCAATCACCAACTTTATCTATCTTCGACTTTACCATCTGCTGTTTGATCAAGTCACCTGCCACATTACTTAGATTCCATGGTTTTGTTTTGATGGGCTTGCAAGGAAGACTATGGACTCATATCAGTCAACCTTCGTGCTGTGAACCATGCTGCAAAGGCTCAAAAGGGAAACAAAAAAGAAAATAATAAACAAATGCTTTACAATAGAATTCAAAAAAAGAGATGGAGCGTTTATGACTAATGAATAGTAAGAACACAACAGAAACATGTTGCCAACAGAAATATGCCGACGTGGTACACCGACCTGCCGAATTGACGATCATCTTGTGCCCATTGTTCACGTCGATCTGGGGTTCCTCGATCGATCTCGAACCGGTCACGATCGCTTCAGAAAAGGCCCTGTGAAAAACGGATTTAGTACTGTTCACGTCGATCTTGTGCCCATTGTTCACGACGATCATCTTGTGCCCATTGTTCACGTCGATCTGCCCGATTCCTTCATCATCGTCTTGTACTCTGTTTTCTAGTCGACCGGACGATGCCGACGTGGTATACCGGCCTGCCGGATTGACGATCATCTTGTGCCCATTGTTCACGTTGATCTGGGGTTTCTCGATCGAACTCGAACTGATTCAGAGATTGCCTCCTCTTCCTCACAATCACCAAGTGAAAAACGGATCCCTCTGTTTTTCTTTTTGAGCACTGTTGAATGTCCTGATGAATGTCCGTTGTTATGTGGTTCTTATGTGTGTTGTGTGACTGTGTGTGTGAGTGTAACAGGATGGGGTAAGGATGTGATCCCTGAAATTGTGTGACCCATATAAAGGAAAGGGTACAAACGTCCACAACAATATAATACAAATCAAACCAGGACCTAGCGGTTGTCACGTTATCACTAATGGGATCTATCAGTGCAAATGTAAATGGGTGGGACTAAATGGTGTTATTGATTCAGTTATGGGATTTTTCGATAATTTCCCCTTTATTTTTATTTTTTTAAATATAATTTTTTTTTGGTATTATTTACAAAAATAATAGTCACAGATTTTGTATAAGAATCAATTTTTTCCATTATAGCCAAGTACTTCTAGAATATCATGTGACATTGTTTATGTGATGGTCCAAATCAATAGCGTAGTGAAAATTTTTATGAGCGAAACATAATAACTCATCTTTATTAAATAAAGGGAAAAGTTAGGGATCATGAAATTTTTGTCATGAAAATGATCATGAAAAATTTATAATCCTTGGATTACCTTGATTAGTGTGTGGTGCTTTATTCTAAGTGTAATCCAAGGGTCACAAAACTTTCATGATTATTTTCATGAAAAAAATTTCATGATACCTAGCATTGCTGTTAAATAAATGAGAGATAAAGAGTGACTTAATTAGTGTAGATTGCAACTTTTCACTTGTCAAGAGTACTAGCTCCATGTAAGCAACGACATATAATAATTTTACACTTCATTTGATTCATTACAATGCATTTTTTATCATTATTTTAGTAAATAAAAAATAAAAATAAATATTTTGATAGAATAAATTTTTATTCCACTTTAGTCTAATAAACAAATAGCAATGCTACACACATAGAGAGTGGAACACAGAAGCCAAACACAAAAAAACTGTTTACCAGTCGTCCACCCGAACAACTGCTAGAAAGACCAGAAAACACCATGATAGCTGCGATCGACAAGCTTGACAACCGCAGTCGACAAGCTCTGTCCGTTCGTCCGGACAAACGACCAATGAACAAATTCTGTGTTTAGTTTATGTGTTCTATCCTATGTACTCCTAAACTTTTTGATAAACTAAACACCACCCAAAACTATCTAATAATTTCCAAAATGATAATATTTTGGACAACTACAATAAAAACGATTATATTTTGTCTTTTAGCATGAAAATTAAAAAAAATTAAAAAATAAAAAACCAAGAAAAAAGAAGAAAAAAAGCAACTTAACACAAAGATATTTTCAAAAACGACAGTGTTATAGACAAATTGAGGCTTAAATGCCTTGAATTGTTTTTTTTTTTTTTTTTTCTGTGAAAGGGTAGTTATGTCTAGGGATATATTAAAAAATAAAAATGCTTGGGACCTCTAATTAGAGGTGCCACTAGTGATGTGGCAGTACTGTCAGTGATGTGTCTTTTTTTTTTTTTTTTTTTGGCCTTTTCGTATCAATTCAGCCTGTATAAGGTAAGTGGATTGGATTAAACTGATTGAGTAATAAAATTGACTAATCCCAAGTAAAATTTATTAATTTCATATAATTTTGTATAATTCCTGCTATATTTTTATATCAAATCGGAATACTAGGAATATTAAAATTACGTTGACACGGTGTATGCAGAAAAAAAATGGCTTGAGGTTGATAAACATTTCATAGCGTAAGATAAACATTTTGGCGCCTATCGAGCCCTAATAAAGTAAGGCAGAGGTTTCTCTCATCATCTGTGTGTGCAAACGATAGGTGAAGAAGAAGAAGAAGAAGAAGAAATGTCGGAATATCTACCTGAAGAAGTGTGGATTCGTAATATGCTCGCAACACTATCCATCAAAACCCTCCTTCGATGCACAAGCGTCTGCAAATCATGGTACTCTCTCATCACCAGCCCTAGTTTCATTTCCACACACCTCAATCGAAACAAACAACAAGACCCACCATTACTATTGCTTAGACATTGCTCTGAGCGTCCTAGGAAAGAGCATTTCTCAATACACCATGGCAATCCCACACTCGATGACTATGCTGAGCTTGATTTTCGATTTCATAGCGTAAATTGGTATTTCAGGATTGTGGGTAGTTGCAATGGTGTGGTTTGCTTGTCTGATGATCACATGTGCTATGTACACACCATCATTTTATGAAACCCATCAATTAGAAAATCTTTTAACCTCCCAAGACCCAGTGTTGTTTTTCAAACCCATGGCCCTTTTATGCATTCAATTGGGTTTGGGTTTGATTCAATCAATCATGAATGTAAAGTGGTTAGGGTTACCTATGTCGAAGGTGATGATGGTTTTGACATTGTTCCACCCGAGGTTGAGCTTTACTCGCTCAGCAGGGGATGTTGGCAAAGCATTAGTTATTGTGGTCTTCAAAGCATTATTCCCGAGCGATCACCACAGGTTTATATCAATGGGGCTGTACATTGGATTGCATATGATCGGAAAACAAATGGAAGTATTCGCCGCAGTTTGATTGTGTCTTTCAATATGTGTGATGAGCTGTTCCGGGAGATTTTTCTACCAGATAGCTTGGCTGCCCAGTGCTGGACAAACTTGAAGATCAACATATTTGGGGAATCACTTTGTGTGATGCATCATGTTTGGTCTAGTGCTAACAAAGGATATGACATGTGGGTGATGGAAAAGTATGGTGTAGTTGAGTCGTGGACTAAACTATTTGCTATCATCGATTATCAGGAAAGTTTGGGGCCGGTTATTGGGTTTAGGAAGAACGGTGAAGTCTTGTTGGTAAGTAGTGGAAATTTGGTGTCTTATGACCCTGAAACAAAAGAAAAGATGAATCATGGGATCCATGGTATTGGCTACTTGTTTTATGTGGATACTTATGTTGAGAGCCTGGTCTTAGTCAGGGGGTCGAATGGACTCTCAGGGAGGCATGAATTTGTTAAGGAAACCGAACAAAAAAGAACAGCAACGAAGAACAGGAAGAACAGGCAACATACATTTTTATTGGGAACAAAAGGCGAGATATGATTCTTACTTGTTCTTGATTAATTTATAGCTTACATTTTCTGTTGCTATTTGTTCATGTTATGGATGTGGAATAGACATACGGATACTTTTGAACACCAAAACATGATGTTGAATCAAGGCAACATCTTTTAAATGCTAACCCATTGCAATGACTGAGTATGCATGAATTATGTTTTAGGAGAAAAAGATCAGTTTATGGAAATTGACATCAGTAGCTCCGTTGTGAGTAATAGTTTCTTTTAACTTCGGTATTATTTCGTTTCTTATGTGTAGTCTCTTGTGTCTTAGGGTTGTGGCTACGACGGAAACTCAAGCTCAAGACTAGGAAGCCGGGAAAGGCAGGACTGGGAAAATGTTAGAAGTGGAGGCATTGTGGTAAGCCATTCCTTTATTAGTTACCTGTTTGCATATAGTCTTTAACTAGATATAAATGTAGTGAAGTCTTCTTTCAAGAAATATGTGTTCAACTCTGATATTTTTATACTTTTGGAACATTTGTCTTCCTATAGATTCTATGTTTGAAGTATCACTTTACCATTTATATCTATGATGATGTTATTGTCACTGCAATCTGTTTCTTGGGTGGTTGAATTTATATTGACTAGATTAGCCCTGTTTGGTGGGGGTGGTGATTTTCATGATAAGCATTAAGAATTAGACAATTATGATCCGCGGTTAAAAAAACCTGTGGCTTGCTTCATGAAGATGCATACGGGGGGCTTTGGTTACTCAAAATTGTCTGGTTCTCCGCAGTGGAATTTTTTTGGAGGGAACCCAAATACACCTTTGCTCCGTTTGTTTTCTAATGAAAATAGCAAAACATGAATGTAATTTTAATGCTCATATTCTACATTCTAGGATTATGAAACGATTTTGAACCAATTCTTATCTGCTACTTAATTTTTAGAAATTATTTCAAACATCTTTTCAGTGCAATCAGACCTGTTTTTTTTTTATAAAAATTATCCCTTCTTTTCAACGAAACTTTTTCCCAACTGGAGAGATTGGCGTATAACTGAGATGCAATGCTGGCATTTATTCCCCCCCCCCAAAAAAAAAAAAAAAAAAACTGAGATAAAATGCTGACTTGCTCACTATTTAATGGAAAAAACTTCTAACATCTTGAATGATAATTTTTAGATTGGTCCTTAGAAATTTTTATTTGTGATAATTTGGATTGGATAGCCGTGAAATGTTTCTCAACCCAGTTCTTGCAATTTAATTTATGGGATTCCTGTGGAAAGATTTAATTTTTAAAGGAATTAGATAAAGGAAAGTTTCTAGTTTGTCAAATTATATTTATTTGCTGAAGCTCTAGCTTGGAACTTGAACATCAAAAGTCCTGCTGCAACATATGTAGCTTTTAAACATTAAAAGACTTCGATTTTGAATCTTTTCATTTGATGCTTGTAGATGACTGCATCATATTTGCCAAAATATTGGAATCTGTGTGCGGGATAATTAAATCCATTATTATTACTATTGCAATTTTGTGGTCACTTAGAGCATGTGCATCAAGCTCTTCAAACTCGTTTTTTAACTAAAAACTTTAAAAAATCAACCGCATCAAACTTGCTTGCAGCTCGTCAAAATTTAAGAATAGTAACTCGTTACAGCAAGCGAGTCACTGTTCATCGCTACTTGTGTATTACCGGATGTCTGCCCGATCAACGGCAAATTTATTTATTTATTTATTTATTTTTAGAAGAATTGTTTGGCTGATAACTTATCAATTTAATAAAAAAAGAAAGACCAACAAATGCAATAAGAAAATAATATTCAGAATAAGTTAGAATAAAGAGTTTGATGCAGTAAGTGCTAAAAAGTGACTAGCTAAAATAATGAAATAGCTCTAATTTGACTAAAAAATTGAAGAGCTTGGTGTGGATGCTCTTAGAAAGTTACGATGAAACTGATAGGAACTTCCGAAAGGGAATTCAGGGTGAATCTTTCGAAACTTTTGATAGTTCTCATTGTTAAAATCATGGGAATTATAGGTAAAGAGAAGTTCAATATATTCTAGAAAATTTAATTAAACCGGAACGAAACTTTTAATTTGGAAAATAAATAGACTTTGTAGACAATGTACAATTACTCAAAATCATATTGAATTTGGTAATTATGGTTTCTTTGCGTGACAATTTTCTTGCATTTTATTGTTGAATATACATGATCTTTGCAGGAAATAGGACCAAGAAACAGGTGAAGAAAGCTTTGCTGTGGGATTGTCGGCGGCTCCTGCATCCACAGAGTCAGTTTTTGTTTTTTTGATGCCTCACCCTTTTTTCTATTCTCTGTAGAACAGAGACTTAGGCCACCTTTTATTTCATTTTGTGTGTAAAACCTCATAAAACTTTCATTAATTTATGTATTATCATTGGACTAGTGATCGGGTTTTCTCAGGACTTGTGATAGAGTCACAATATAACTGAAGCATCCTTTACCCTTTGGGGATCCCCTTCCTTGAGTTATATTCTGCTGGTGAGTAGTTAGTTTGGTTTCAGTGGTAAAGCAGAGTAATTAACAAAAAATAAATGCATAAAAGTTTAATCTCCAAGATTGAAAGAGTGATGAGATTATTAGAATAGTGGTATTAGGTTAAATATATAAGATAAATTGCGTTTATTTATGTAACTAGTATGGTGATATTAATTGGTTAGGATTAAGTCTATGACATTATGTAAAAGATCTCATTATATAAGAAAGTAATTTTGTTATTTTTATAAAATAAGGACAAAATAGTATTTAATCATTCAATTCCATAACATTGAATCCCAGCTGTCCTGGAAATACTTATCTCGCAAAGGTGGGATTAGCAATTCGATAGGGCCCTTAGTCCCACACTCCTTTTTCACTCCCACCATTTAAGAGGCTTAACAAACATGGCCTAAAAAATCCGGAGCCAATTTCTCATTCTTTCCCTTTATTTTTTTATTTTTCCTTTTCGGGTTACACTCCCAAATTATAAATTCTAGTATGATTTAAGTTTGGACATCTAACTTGCACAAATACATATAGATAATTCAAGTCATGATATGTTCTTGTTAAATACAGAACCAGAAAAATTTACACAACCCAGAAGAAAATATCTTGAAGAAATTTACAAATTTGAAACACATTGAGGGAAAGAAAAAGAAAAATAATGGAGGAAAACTTAGAAACAAGTGACAACATTGGGCGGAGACAATGACATCGAAGAACTCGAAAGGCAGCACGAAACCGCTGCTTAATTCTTACAAATATGATGTATTTAGAACTAGACAACCGAATTACTAATGATTTGAGCATGACGAAGAAAAAGTTCTTGATAATTTTGGAGTCGACCAGATGGCGAAAACACAATACAAAATTAAGAAAGTGGTGACAATGGAGATGCGATAATGAATCATGATCACAGATGGCAATAGATAAATTGAACCTTCCAAAATTGCCACCGGTGAAAGAGTTAGAAAGACTTGATATAAGAAAATTTTATTATACACGTCCTATATTATATGCACTCTTAATTATGTTTTTTTTTTTTAATTATAATTATGATCAATTTTCTTTGTTAATTAGAATATTATTTTAAAATTTTGGTTATGATTTTTTATTTTTATTTTTTAATTATGACTCAAAAAATATGAAATTATACTATTTTCTTCTGTAGTTATAAGTACGTATAGTATAGACCCCTGTGTGTAATAGTCTTTCCCCTTTAGTTAATGAAATTATGTTAATATGCAGATCTTATTTATTTCGGTGTATATCAAATATCTACATTAAATTTTTTTTTTGTTGATTTAGTCTTAATTAAAAAAATTAATCAGTATGTTTAGTTTCAGTTTTCTGAGTTTAGTTTTTTAGAAATTAAGGCTGTGTTTGGTTGTATTTTCTAAATATATTTTTACCCCTTTATTTCATGTTTGTTTTTTTCAAAAGTTAATTCCACATTCAATTTTGAAAACTCTGTCCAAGGCGGAAAAATTTGGGCTAACCGGACGTCCCACCAATCGTCCGGCCGGTTGACTAGTCGGTTGACCGGAACAATACATTTTTTTTTTTTTTTTGCAATTGACACATGTTAATTTTTATATATTCAATAAAAAATATTTTTTGAATTTTTTTAAATTTTTTTTGAGCTTTGAATAGAATTTTGGGTTGTGTGTTTGGTTATAAGTTGTAAGTTTTTGTATCAAATATCATATGTCACATCAAAAATTTCTCACTCAATTCAAAATTCTTTTCAAAACTCATTCACCAAACAAAATTTTCACACTCAAATCATAATTTCAAAACTTACAAACTCAAAATACAACTCCTATTCTCAAATCATATTTAGAAAACTCTACCAAACACTGCCTGAGTCTTTTATTTTTTCGTGTTTTTTTTTTTTTTTTATAGTGAATATTTTTAAAATTTTAAGCAATTTTTTTACTTTTTTAGATGCATCTTACTTAGATGCATCTAAATAGTAAAATATTTGTAAAAAAATATTTTAAAAAATTAATAAATACACAAAAATACGAAAAGATGTACTAAATTTTTATTTTTATTTTTTGTATTTTTGGTATTTAGTGAATTTTCACAAATATTATATTTTTTAAGTGTATTTATGTTAGGTGTGTCTAAAAATTTTAAAAATTACTTAAAATATTTATAAAAAAAAATCAGCGAAAACAAAAAAATATGAAAAACAAAAAACGAAAAACAAAAAACAAAAAAGTAAAATTTTCTGAAAAGTATTTTTTGAAGATCAAAACCAAGCAAATTCAATGTAATTATATCAAAATTATAAGATTAATTGTTTTTTTTTTAACTTTAGAAGAGGTAAGAATAATTTAGGAATCGTTTGGAAATATATATATATATATATATATATTTTTACTAAAAAAAATAAAAAATAAAAATTAGTGAGTGAGTGAAATGAAATCTTTTAACTTAACATTCAACCCCCCCCCCCAAAAAAAAAAAAAAAAAAACTTATTACTAATAAATATCAAAAGGGTTACTAAAATCTCAACTCTCAAACGACCTCTACTCTACCCATTAACCAAAAAATAAAAATTAAAAAAATGACCACTACCCAGAAACAAAAGTCAATGCAATTGCAGAGATACAAAAATACATTTCCCTCTCTACCCATTTCTCTGTTCTCTCTCCCATTCAAGAAGCTCGTTCTCTCTCTCTCTCTCTCTCTCTCTCTCTCTCTCTCTCTCAAGAAGCTCCAAGAAATCTCAATCTCCAATTCGAACCATGCCGGACAATCTACCAAAGGAACTGTTGATTGAAATACTCATAAGACTACCAATCTACACTGTCGTTCAATTCAGGTGCGTTTCCAAATCATGGTGTTCTCTAATCACTAGCCCTAATTTCATCAACACATATCTCAATCAAACCCTTTTTGTTTCCGAATCCAACAACACTCATTCTCTACTCATCAGACAATTAGCCGACACCGAAATCTGTCATTAAGACCACTATACCATACATTGGAGTAACAATGATGACCCATTCGATTCGCATCACTTTGAGCTTCAATTCCCTTTTCGGGGTTTCAATAAATCTTTTCGAATTGTTAGTTCTTGTAATGGTTTGGTATGTCTTTCAGATGATTTGTATTGTATTATGAACAATGTGATTTTGTGGAACCCAATTATCAACAAGTCATTGACTCTTCCATTGCCAAGAATTTCAACTTTTTGGCTTCATGGTCCTGCTAATCATGTTATTGGATTTGGGTTTGATCCCAAAACTATAGACTACAAGGTGTTGAAATTGACCTATTTTGAAGAAGGCCCTGATCATTTTCGCTTGAAAAAGCCACCTTCGGTTGAGCTTTACTCACTTTGTTTGGGTTCTTGGAGAGACATTCATGTTGTTGTGCCTATACGCCTCGTGCATTATAATTCATCTCAAGCTTTCGTTGACAGAACCATCAATTGGGTCGCGGTTGATAAGAATAGGTCTAATGCTTTGATTTTGTCATTTGATTTGAGAGATAAGGTATTTGGAGAGTTGAATCTGCCAGAAAGTCTTGTTAAAGTGAATTCTTTGACATTGTCTATTGCAGAATTTAGGAAATCAATTGTTGTGTTCCATGAGCCTCACATTTCTTCGAGTAAATGTTTTGTCTGGGTAATGAAGGAGTATGGTAAGGTAGAGTCTTGGACCAAACTATACACCATTGATACAGTGGGTATGGGAGAGGTACGTTTCTTGAGGAGAAATGGTGAAGTTGTTTTGTCCTCAAGGAATGGATTGATTGCATATAATCCCAAGAATCAACGACTTAGGGATCTTGGCCTTCATGATGTTCATTTCTTAGTTTGTGTGCATGCTTACATTCCTAGCTTGGTTTTACTTGGGGAAGGAAATGAAATCTTGGTGGGCCAAGCAAAGTCTCGTGATATGCAAAAACTTATGACTGAAGACGGTAATGTTGAGGAGGAAAAACACTAACTTTGAATGAAACAGGGAAGATTAGGAAGAGCAGACAAGATTCAAGTATACATTTAATAAGTTTTTAGCTTCTTGTTTCTGATATATTGTTGGAAATTTTGGTTTTTTTGAGAACTACAAAATACACTGGTCAAAGCTAGATATCAATAGCAATGTAAATACTAGTTTGTTTTTCTTCTTTTTTTTTTTTTAAAAAAAAAAAAAACAGTAAATGCTAGTTTGTTCAAACTTCTGATTTGTTAGCTCCAATTTTTTTTTTTTAATTTATTTATTCAGTTGTACATGTAGTTATCAACAAAGGTGGGGTTTTTAGTCCTTCATATGCAACTAAACTTGGATTCCTTTGACCTTTGTAGAAGTTTTCCTTTTGATTTGATTTGAAGATAAAGCTTGCAATATACTTGTCAAGTCAATGAAATGTAAAAGAAACCATTCTTAATTTCGCCATCATTTAACTTCTTAAAGTTCTTGGCAGTGTAAGCATGGATGTTGCAATCTTTTCCAAGCTATCCGTGCAGCACTTAGACAATCTCAAGCTTCACTTGATGATGCTAAGTCAGCCTAACTGACAAACTTATATAAAAGAGAAGTAAGAGGAACATAAGAGAGTTTGAGAGAATGCGTTTTGTTTTCACTATGAGAAAGCTTTACAATTCTTGGATGGTTTGGAGCAAATGAGTTCCTCTCCTATTTATAGGCTCTCTAGGAGCATTCTAGAGTTCTCAAGAGAATGTCATGCAGAAGCTTCCCTTGGAAGCCTTCTTTACAAGCTACAAGAATGTTCTAGAATGCTATAGAAATATCTATACAAGATATTTACAAGTCTAAGTGTCTTGAATACTCAAGGATGTTCTAGAATTCTCCATGTTCTCTCAAGTGTTGGAATGAGCTAGGAAGTTCTAGATCCTTCCATTAACCTCTATGCTCCTAGGCTCCCATGTAGGGGATTTTTGCCATAGGAAATTTAGTAGCTTGTGACATTCTCCCCCACCTATGCTAGCGATGACCTCGTCGTATCCTCCTCGTGGAACTTTTCTATTTGCTCCTGGAACTGCCATAAAGCTTCTACTGGCTCCTAGCTAGCCTCGCTTTCTGGTAGTCCTTTCCATTTTACCAAGTATTTTGTGCTAGGAGGAACTCCGCGTCTTCGGATGACTCGATCGGCCACAATGTATTCTACCTCTTTGTCATAAGAGGTTATTACTGCCATTGGTGCTCGCAATGACTCCCCTCGGCTTGGGTCTTCCAAATTAGCATGATAAGGCTTCAAATTACTTACATGGAAGACTGGATGAATCTTAAGCTTTGGAGGCAGTTGCACCTGATAGGAAACTTTCCCAACCTTCTTTGTGATGG
This sequence comes from Camellia japonica, assembly GCA_030407325.1. NCBI lineage: Eukaryota > Viridiplantae > Streptophyta > Magnoliopsida > Ericales > Theaceae > Camellia > Camellia japonica. Next base: position 64,004,851 of record JAPPVO010000032.1, read on the forward strand.
GAAAAGGTCCTTCATATTTTCGCACCAATCCTTTATGCACCTTTCTTAGGGACTTGAACTGTTGAGGCAACAGCTTGACAAATACCAAGTCCCCCACTTGGAATTTCACCGCTCGTCTCTTTCTGTCAGCCCATTTCTTCATTTTCTTAGACGCCTTGTCTAAGTAGGCCCATGCCACATCGGCTTGCTCTTGCCATCCTTTAGCAAACTTGAATGTTGCAAGACTCTTTCTCATATAGCCAGACATCACCGCGTGGGGCGTCAGTAGTTGCTACCCAACTGCTAGCTCGAATGGGCTGTGATTTGTGGACTCATTTCGTTGCAAGTTGTAAGAGAATTGGGCTACATCTAGCAGCTTAGCCCAATCTCGCTAATTGGCACTAATAAAGTGCCTTAAGTAGAGCTCCAGCAAAGCATTCACCCGTTCCGTTTGGCCATCAGTTTGCGAGTGAAAGCTTGTAGAGAAGTGTAGGTCTGACCCCAACATCTTGAATAACTCAGTTCAAAATTATCCTGTAAAGCGAGGGTTCCGGTCACTAATGATGGACCTAGGTATGCTCCAATACTTCACTACATGTTTTGTGAATAACCGAGCTGCCTCCTCTACTGTGCAATCTGTTGGGGCTGCTATGAATGTGACATACTTAGAAAACCGGTCAACCACTACCATAATAGAGTCGCACCCTTCTGACTTAGGCAAGGCTGAGATGAAGTCCATGGTGACACTCTCCCAAGGCTTCTCAACTATAGGCAATGGTTCTAGCAAAACTCCAGGTGCTTGATGTTCTACCTTGTCTTGTTGACACACAAGACAAGTCTTCAGGTATGCCTCCACATCATCCCGCATTCTTGGCCAATAGTATGCCAATTCTAATAATGCCCTGGTACGCCTTTGTCCTGGGTGGCCTACCCATTTGGTATCATGACATTTCTTCATTAGATTCCTCCGTAGGTTACCCCATTTTGGAACATAGAGTCGTTTCCCCTTCGTGTAGAGTAGGCCATCCTCCATGTAGAAACGTTTAGTTTTCTCATTGTTGGTCAATGCAATGATGCCTTTGGCGAGTGGGTCATGTTGTAGCCCTTCTTTGACAAGTTCAACCAACTCCCCTTGGGGTTTGCTACCCAAAGCTGCCAATTCCGCCTTGCGGCTTAGTGCGTTAGCCACGAAGTTTGCCTTTCCTGGCTTGTACTCTAGGACATAGTCAAATTTCGCTAAGAAGTCTTGCCATCTAGCTTGTTTAGGGCTCAACTTCTTTTGGGACTGAAAGTAACTGGTGGCAACATTGTTTGTCTTGACCACAAATTTGGATCCCAGCAAGTAGTGTCGCTACGTGCACAAGCAATGAATTATTGCCGACATCTCTTTCTCTTGCACCGTGTACCTCCATTTGGTGTCATTAAGCTTGCAACTTTTATAAGCAATAGGATGCTTATCTTGCATAAGTACTCCCCCAATAGCAAAGTCTGAGGCATCCGTATGTATTTCATATGGCTCTGTGTGATCGGGTAATCCCAAGACTGGTTCCTCCATTACTGCCTTCTTTAAGTCCTCGAAGGCATCTTAGCACTTTTTCGACCATTCCCATGCCTTGTCCTTCTTTAAAAGATCGGTGAGTGGTGCTGCCCTCGTCGAGTAACCTTTTATGAAACGTCGGTAGTAGTTAACAAAACCAAGGAAAGACCTGAGCTCCGTCACTTTGGTGGGAGCCTCTAACAAAACCAAGGAAAGACCTGAGCTCCGTCACTTTGGTGGGAGTATTGCCCTCACCTTGTCTTCGTTCATTATAAGCATCCCTTCCTTGATCTTGTGCCCCAAGAACATCACCTCGTTTGTTGCAAATGAGCATTTTTCCTTCTTCACATAGAGCTCATTTTGTTTCAACACTTTAAACATCGTTCGTAGGTGATCCACATGGTCCTCCAAGGTGTTGCTATAGACCACGATGTCGTTCAAGTAGACTACTACGAAACGGTCCAAGTAAGGATGGAAGACTTTGTTCATTAACGTACAAAACGTAGCTGGGGCATTGGTGAGGCCAGATGGCATTACTAAGAACTCATATGAGTCGTACCGAGTAATACAAGTAGTTTTAGGCTCATCCCCAACTACTGTCCTTACTTGGTAGCAGCCAGATCCTAAGTCAAGTTTAGTAAAGTATCGAGCTCTTCCAAGTTGATCAACAAGTCAGCAATTAAAGGAATATGATACTTATTCTTGATAGTTACCTTGTTAAGTGCTCGATAGTTAATGCATAGACGAAGAGAACCATCTTTCTTCTTTTGGAATAGCACTAGAGCACCATAAGGGGCTTTAGATGGTTGAATGTAGCCAGCATCCAGGAAGTCCTTCAATTGCCTCCTTAGTTCTTCCAACTCGGGTGGTGCCATCTTATAAGGTGCTTTGGCGGGCGGTGTTGTACCAGGCTCCAACTCAATCTTATGGTCCACCTCCCTTCTTGGCGGTAGCTTCTTTGGCAGTTCGGGCGGCATCACTTCTTTGTATTCTTCAAGCACCATTTCTATCTCCTTGGGTATTGTCCCCAAAGATACATCATTCTTCTCATTTTTCATGGCTGCAAGGTAGGTCACCTATTCTTTCTTGAAGCATTTCTTTACTTGCATAGTTGAGAGAAGCAGGGTCTTGAACCTTTTTCCTGGCACAGATTGTACCACACAAGGTGTGTTTTCTTCGTAGATTGCCATGGAGCGTAAGAAAGGTATTGGTATGGTCTTGACTTTGCCCAAGAAGTCCATGCCTATAACAACTTAGAAGTCATCCATAGGTGCCACCGCGAGGTCAATCTTGCCCTTCTATGCACCAAGGCTGATGTCTATCCCACGTGCTACTCCATGCAAGGGTTTTGCCTCTGAGTTGACAGCCTTGAGCTATCCAGACTCCTTGCTAGTTTTTAATTCTAACCTTCTTGCCTCTTCCACAGAGACAAAGTTACGGATAGCCCCTGTGTCCACCATTGCACAAGTAAGCTTCCTGTTGAGACTTACCTCCATATACATCAAGCCTTTGTCATTTTGGGTAGATGTAGATGTGGCTTGCTTCGATTTGATGGCATTGAGTAGTTGTAGGGATCCCATGTGGGGAGTTTCCTCTTTTTCCCGTTCTTCTATCATGGCATTGAGGGCTTGTCTCCTGGAACAGTCTTTTGCCCAATGTGGTCCATCACATAGGAAGCAGTTGGTCTTGGACTTGAACTTGCCTTTGTCCTTGAATTGGTACTTAGCTTTGTCTTTTCCTTCTTTGCTAGTAGGGGGTTTGTTGTGCCCCTATTTACGTTGGAACCCCTTGTCCTTGTCTTCCCCACCTTTATTATGACCATCCTTGGATGTCTTAGCCCTGTTGTCTACCCTTTTATACTCAATGAGGGACTCCACTATAGCCATAGCCGAGGCAAGATCCTGCACTCCGCGGCAACGCAATTCTTGCTCCCCCCATGGTTGTAAGTTATCCAAGAAGTTGAAGAGTAATTCTTCATCAGTCATACTCGGGACCTCAAGCATAAGAGTAGAGAATTCTTTTACATAGTCCCGAATAGACGATGTGTGCTTAAGTTTCTTCAATCTCTTTCTAGCTTGATAGGCCACGTCCTCAGGATAGAATTGTTTCTTAAGTTCTTTCTTAAAGTCATCCCAAGTGTCTATGGTGCACATACCTTTTTTAATGTCAGCATGCCTACGATGCCACCATAGTATTGTTGTATCGGCGAGATAAAGGACTGCCGTGCATACCTTGGCATTTTCCTCGGTTACTGTCATCGCCTCGAAATATCTTTCCATATGCCACAAGTAGTTGTCCACTTCTTTGGCATCCCTCTATCTATCAAAAGGCTTTGGCTTTGGCATCTCCACTTTAGATGTCCCCCGCAAGGTCACAGCTCCCCCGGCTATGGCCTTCTTGCACATTGTCACGTCTTGGTGCACCTCCTCCAAGCGAGCTTCAAACTGTGCGAGCATCTCCAACACCTTGGCTTGGAAAGAATCATTGGCCACTTGAGCATCATGTGCCACAGAATTGATGGTGGAAAGCATGCCATCATGGAGTTCCTTGATCTCCCCCTTGAGACCCTCCATCTCCTGTTCAAGGCTTTGCTCCAACACATCAAGACGCTCCCCCGAGTCGCCCACAGCAAGCTCTATCTTGGCAAGCCGTGTTTCCATGGCAGTAATAGCATCTCGTGATTTATCCTTCCTTCCCTTTGTGGGTTCCCTTCCACGGGCTTGCTCAGTCACAGTCTCCTCTATACCGGATGACATTTTTGCCTTTTCTTCTCTTGTCTCAAACCTGCTCTGATACCACGTGTCACAGCCTTGATTGTTTCCAAGCTATCTGTGCAGCACTTAAACAATCTCAAGCTTCACTTGATGATGCTAAGTTAGCCTAACTCACAAACTTATAGAAAAGAAAAGTAAGAGTGTGACGTCCCAAAAATCGCGAACTTCAGAGAATATATTGTCAATTAAATACAGGGTTTATCTAAGGTTAGGAGTCTAGGAAACGGCACTAATGAGTCCTATGGCCAATAATCGAGTAAGATCCCAGATCACCAGAGGAGTCAAGTTAGCCTCCCTTCTAAGTCCAGCTTTCTTAGGTAACGTACTACCCTTTTGACAGATCTTAAAAGGCATTAACACAAGGTCTTATAAGCAACGCAGAGATAGGCATAGGATTACAAGGTAAATAATAATTACAGCATCTCAAATTTTAAATTTACAAAATGAGTTCCATTACTATTGCAATCCAAAAAGAATAAATAAAGGCACAATTGGACTAATGAGCGAAATGGTTCTAAACTTTCTCTAAGGAAAACTTAAGTCTTCAAATGTCTTTGACTCTTCGTTGGCTTCGTATGTTTCTTCGATACCTGGCATGAAACACCATGAGCTTTGAATGCACAATAAACGCACACACACCCCATCCCTTTTTCCCAATCCAATACACCATCACAATTATAACAAGCAAGTAATGGAGCATGATAATCATTCAATAATAAAGGATTACAAGGTTAGATGTTAGAAATCTAGAAATCCCCCAAAGAGACTTCGTCCTCCCAACCACAAGAATCGGATGCGGATTATTCGGTATGCCCCCTCTTTTGCTACTTTGTTGAAGAACTAACATTGGATGCCTACCAACGGTTATATACCGCGTAGCGCTAACCGCAGGGCCTCAAAAGAGACAGTAATAATGGGTCTTGCCCAAATCCATCCTTACACCAAATACCTAGGGTCCGAATACAACCGCTCCGTTCAAGGGTTCCGAAAACCACTTGCGCAAGATTTTAACTTCCAAATAGGGAACGCAACCCGTCAACCAATCAATATCTTAGTAATCTTGTCCAAAAATTCGCAACCCATTACCACCCATTAAGTTTCCCGTTTGAGTTAGATAATTTAAGTCAAAGTTACGACATGCTCTTGAAACAACATCTATTGCACAAGTATGAACAACTAAATAGTACAAATAGAAGGAAATAAAGTTACAACACATGAGATCCACATATGAAGATAGGCACAAGTAGCTCTAGTCATATTCATGAAGTTAAGGGGATAACTTCGCACAAGAATATAATTTCCAGATTTGCGTAAGTGTGAGCAACATTAAAGGATTAAAATAAAATACATAAACCTTATGGCACGTGTAATATCATCCCGAGACATGATCATAAATTAATAAGCATATTTATGAACACAAGAGCATAAAACACCAATGAAAACAAAATTTCCACATTCAGTAGTACCTAAAGACTATACACAAAAGGGTTATTTCAGATTTTTTTCAGAGCCCGGCCTTTCTATTATTCGTAGGGAATTTTATCTAGTTTTTAGAACATTTTTCGGAAATGGAATAGCTTTTCCAGATTTGTAGTTATTTCAGAAATACTCCAGCTCTGTCCAAATTCGTCGACCGTTACGAAAATCAGATTTTCTCACAAACCGCTCACTCGTTTTTAATGAAACCAATTTTCCTTGAAAGATAAACTCCTTAAGAAAGATTTTCACATAAAATGGAGGTCCATAATATTTTTATGCATTTTTCTACAATTTTCGTAAGGTGGCTGCAAAACAGTTTTTTTGGCACAGTTCTTGAAAATAGAAAGTTTGTGAGAAAAGAGGTCAGCTAGGGGAAATTTTCCACTTATATTGTGATGAAAACATGCTAAATAACATGTATTAAACTCAAAAATTTAAGGTGAAGGTGTGCCTTTGAAAATTTTGAGAGATTGATAGGGAAAAATGTAGTCTTATACCGTTTAAGAGAAATAGAAGAAGGGTAGAATCAAGGCTCAACTCCTTTCATTTTTTACACAAGAATACCATTATAACACATCTGAAAATACCATTTTAAACTTCTAATAACATGTATTTGAAAAAGGAAAATGGAAGAGAGAGTTGTGTTATGGCTTACTTGAGAGTTGTTGGAATTGCTAGCAAACTTCTTCTCCTATCTTCCACCAACTCACCCTCCTCCCTCTCTTCTCTCACTTGAATATAGTGTGGGTGTGGGTGTGGGTGTGTATATGTGCTCAACAAATGGGGATGAGTGGTATATTTATAGAGAATTTGGTGTGAAAGTCCCAAATGCTCATTGGTTCCAATTCAATTGAATAGTGCCTTGATTTAGTTAGGTTTAGGGCTAATTTAAATACCTTCTAGTTAGAAGTACACACATATATATAGCAAATCTTTATAGGTAGCAAAGTCATTATTGCTCCAAGATTTCAAGGGATTTGTTTGTATTAAAGTACAATGATTATAGTCTAGGAGGTATGATGGCTAGCCATATGATGGTGAATTGATGGACTTGTTTTATATATATATATATATATATATTTTGTACAAATCTTGAAAATTGTAAAATATAATGTTAAAAAAGATTTTAGGGTACAAGTGTATATATTTATATATAATGGTACTTATTTGGGGTGAATTTGTGATTTAATAAAAATGTGAGGGCTTGGGCTCAATTAAAGTATCTATTTCAAGTATAGAGTTAATAAATTAGTGTTAGGAAAAATAATTCGGTTTGTATTATCTTACTTTGAATTTAAAGGTAAATAACCCAACAAAGAATACTATGAAAACCGGAAGTTAAGGTTTAGAGTGATTAATCTAAAATTTGAGAGTTAAATAATTAATATTAGAGTGTTAGAAATGATTTCTAAGCTTCCAAGGTCAATTAGGGTTTGTATGGGTTCGTCCGTGATGCGTTTTCGGTTTTAGGGTTTAATTTGCGAACAATCAACGAATTAAGGGCTTTATTATAATAACTCAAAATTTAAGGACCTAATAAGGTTTACAAAAGTTAGGGGTCTCACAAAGAGGAATGCAAGAGAGTTTGCGAGAATACCTTTTGTAATCATTATGAGAAAGCTTTACAATTCTTGGATGGTTTGGAGCAAATGAGCTCTCCTCTTCTATTTATAGGCTCCCTAGGAGCATTCTAGAGTTCTCAAGAGAATGTCATGTAGAAGCTTCCCTTGGAAGCCTTCTTTACAAGCTACAAGAATGTTCTAGAATGTTATAGAAATATCTATACAACATATTTACAAGTCTAAGTGTCTTGAATACTCAATGATGTTCTAGAATTCTCCATGTTTTCTCAAGTGTTGGAATGAGCTAGGAAGTTCTAGATCCTTCCATTAACCTTTATGCTCCTAAGCTCTCATGTAGGGGATTTTTGCCATAGGAAATTTAGCAGCTTGTGACAGACCGCACCGCATTCCCAAAAAATTGAAAATACCATATATTATATTAGAAAATTTAAAATAATTAAAACATATAAAGATTTGCATCCCAAACATACTTTTACACTCCCATAATGATAATCTTGAATCCATCATTGGTTTGAAGAAGTCCTGTTACCTGGCAAAGCCCTCGATAAAACTAAAATTAAAGTATATTGTGGGCAAGATAGCATGGCTTTTTTTCAAAAAAAACTTTTTTATTATTTTTTGGGTTTCCTGCTAATTATTTTCTTGTTTCTACTTTGAAAACAGAGTTCTTTTCACCTGTTACATGTTATTGATGAATATTTACAGTTAGGTATGAGGTAACAGAAAGCAGTAAAACATCTTGCCAAAAGAGGACGATGCAAGAATGAGATTACATTAGAGGATGCATTTTGATCCTTAAAATATAGAGTGATAACTGATAAGGATAAGAATTGCGATGGATTGGTTTGTCATTCCATGATTTTTCTGTTTTTATCTTGTACGAATAGACGATGATTTGGTAACACTTTTTTTGATAAAAAAAAAAGACAAATTTCATGAACACACAAGACTTTCATTTATCTTACTCTTTATTTTTCTTTTCTTAACCCTTGGAAATCCTAAGCTAAAGACTATTCAAGATGTCAAACTGGGTAATACAAACGAAATGTAAAGAAGAAAAACAAGTCCCGTATAATTTTGAGACCTACAAGTTTAGGAAGAAGATGAAATGCTTTTTTGTTTATGCCTTTTTTTTTTTTTTTTTTGATGTTGTGAAATGCCTTTTTTGTTGAAGAGATGGTTTTATGGCTCTAAAATTGAAGGAATTAGTAATTTTTGTGCCATCACCTTATATGTCAGTGGAATTATGCTACAACTACAGAGTGGTTAGGATCTTTTTTTTTTATATTCATAACTACAGAGTGGTTAGGATTGATTTAATAATTTTCTAGGTCATGTACATATGCAAATAAAAATGAGATGAATTACATTTTCAATTTCCTTACCTAATGTACATAGGTTGTGTTTTAACTTTAGATTTGTGGAGAGATTTGCAAAGAAAAAAAGAAAATAGAAAAAAAATTTAATTTAAAAAACATGCATATAGTTTCTACTTTATTTTTGTTTATCAATCTTTGTTTCTTTCCTTCCTTTTTTTTCTCCCCATAAATACAAAAGTCAAACATAGTATAAAATTTCACTAATAAGGGATTTATAAAGTATATTTCATTAAAATAAATATAGAGAAAATAAGTCCTCTTTACATTTAAAAAAAAAAATTATTGAGTCCTACTATCATTATATTCATTTATATTGACCTATCTAAACAAAAAATTTATGAAAAAAGTAACACTTAATTGAGAATTTTCCAGTTAGGCCTATTAAAATAGTCTAAAAGTTAAAAAATTACTACAAAAAATTAATTATTCTCTTTATTTTTTACACATCTTTTTATAAAAAAAATAAAAATAAAAATAAAAAACCACTTAAAAATTCATCTTCTCAAAACAATCCTTATTGCAATCAACCCAACTCTCTTAAGTCATTTGAATTCCCAATCAACTCAATTATTCTCTTTATTTTTTTAATATATTTTTTTATTAAAAAATTAAAAAAATAATTTTCCCAAAACAAACCGTATTGCAATCAACCCAACTCTGTTAGGTCATTTGGATTCCCAATCACCAATTGTTCAAATTGGTTTAGTTAGTCACGTGATGAAGCCCTAACAAATCATAGATTATCTGTGGGTTTGGATACAAGTTTTAAAAAGTCTATAAACTATGGGTAAATTACATTCTCTTTCTTAAATTTAGAAAAAATACAATTATTCCTATACTTTTAACATAATTGTATATACGTCTTAAGGTTTTAATCCATATAAATTTTAAGTAATTTTTTATTAATAATTCGTCAGTTGTATGAATAAAAAAAATACTACTATCATTTATTTCCTACTATATATATTTATCTTTATTTATTTTAATAGTTACCTATTATTAGTATTAACTTCAATCACTTTAATCATACTAAAAGGATAGTTAGTCTAATTATGTTAAAAATGTGGGGCTAGCTGTATTTTTTTAAACTTCAAATGAGATAAGTATAACTTACCTATAAGCTATTTATCATCAGCTAAAAAGTTAAATGTCATATTAAATTATTTGACTTACCAAAAAATAATTTATTTTTATTAATTTCTTAAATACATAAATTTGTTTAATTTTAAATATATATATATATATATATATATAAATCACTACCTACCCCAAACCCACCAAAATAAAAATATGAAATGAGGATTGCTAGACTGAATTCAAATAGCCAATGTACAATCGTTTGAAATTTTTTTCTTTTTTACTTTAAAAATATATATATATATATATATATAAATCTATATATATACATCGAAAAAAGGGTGTGAGAATTTTTTTGCTTTGGGAAGGCTAAATCATTATAATTTAAAAACAAAAAAAAAGGAAAAAAAAAACTTTTAAGTCAATGTGAACAAATAACTTTATTTTCAATACTCTTAAAATTTTCATAACGTGATTACAAAAACTTCACAATATTATAAGAATAACATGATAATTTCTCAATAAATAAAAAATAAAAAAACAAGTATCAAATCTAGTCTAAGTTGTGGTATAATTTAGGAGAAATAATAGCACAATTGGATAGTAAAACAAAAATTATAAATCAATGAAAAAATTTATACATTTAATAATTAAAATATTATATTTTTTTTCATAATTTTGTAATTTTTTTTACTGTCATCACTGTGCAATTATTTTCTCTATAATTTATATACATAAAATATATAAATTTACTATTATAAAAAAAAGAAAAAAAAAAAAGAAGAAATGAATAAGGTTCTCATGTCATGAAGTTGGAGGTGGTAGGTAGATGAAAATAGCCAGGGGGAAACAATTGTGGTGTTTGGGAACATGGTTCCCAGATTTTTTTTTTTTGATTTTTTTCACTAAAAGACAAAGGTTTTGCAAAAAAAAAAAAAATTCAAACAAAATATCACATCAAACTCCATAATTATTTCACTTTTTCTCTCACAAATATCACATCCAATCACAAAAAACCTAACTATCTTCTCAAAAACTAAAAATTTTTTATCCAATAATATCTTACAACTAAAAAAACTATATAAAAACCCACTTCCCAAACACCCACATAATCTCTCTCCCTCTAGTTTCGTGTTTGGAGGTTGAAGGTGGTTGGTGGTACACTGGTTGGTGATGCTCTCTCTCTCTCTAAGAAATTTGTTTCAAGAGTAGTGGATAGCTACGGACCAGCCAAACTTGCTCCTCCATCTTCTCTTCATAAGCCCATTTCACTGGGCTCTTCCCGTTTGTTTGGAGTTATAGGGAGGGGATTGAAATTACCAATTCTTTGGTATTACTAATGGGGTGTTTTTTTTTGAAAGATACGAAGGAGACTATTAGTCCCTTGGTATTAGTAGTCCCCTTGGAAGGGAGATTGGTAAGGAGGAGGTAGAAATGATATTAGAAAAATAGTGAAGGGATTAAAATTTTTTTTATTTTTTATATATTGGAAATTTTTTTTTAAATATAATGTTTAATTTTTTTATATTTTTTTATTTGTTTTATTATTTTATATAAAAATAATTTAACAATTTCTCACTATTAATCCCCTCCACTCTATCTCCCAAAACAAACGGGAAGTCTTGCTCCTATTTCAACTGAGGTCCCAGTAATTCCCATTTCTTATTTTTGTTGATTATGTTTTCAGACGCATAGTTTAGTCCCAAAATCTTGAAGTTGTAGTAGAGTGAGCTTCCCATTAGAAATCTTTATATCTTTTTGAATATCAAAAACAAGTGATTTTCTTGGACCATTATTGTGATGCGTGATTCCTGAATTGGGATTTATCTTTGATTCATAAATTTCATTTCTACTTTCAAATTTATGGGATTTTCTTTGTTGGGTTTCTTCACGATTTGATTCTTTTTGTGCAGGGTTGTTGGCTCAATTTGATACCACATGAAGAGGTAATCCCTCTGCAATTTATTTAGGCTATGTTTGCACTATGATTTGGGTAAGGATTTATGGATGAAAAAGGGAAAAAGTGAGGGAAATGTGAATGAACTATTAACTAAATTCTTTGTCCTTTCCCTCACATTTTTCTTTCCCTTCTAAATCCTTGCTCAAATCCATATCGAAACACAGCCTTATAGTTTTCAGATTAAGCCCTTCCCACCCCACAACTCTTTTCATTAGTTGGGTTTTCTTTCATTTGTTACCTAAAAGCAAAACAACTGCCAAAACACTAAATTAGGGATATTGTTGTGATCGCTCTTTAGGTTGTTCTTGAATGATCACCTTGAACCGGCCTCATCAATTGAATGTCATTTCATCAAAAGTGGTAAGCAGAAGCATCCAATCCGAACCGTATAAAGTTTTTTAATGCAATGTTTAAGTTTTTGAAATAATTTTTGTGAGACTGCTTTTGTTTTTGGCAATAAGGTTTCTTTACTAGCAGAATACTTGGAAAAATGGGAAAATGACCAAAATGCAGAGCTCGTACTAATCAAGGCTAGTACCCATACTTCAATTCTTCGCCATTACTGTTATTTTTACATTATATGTACCACTAGACTCTGATAAAATAGCATTATTAAACGTAAATGTAACTGCCTCATCTTATTGAAGTTAGGTTGATGGATTTCCTTGGTGTTTCAAACTTTATAGTCTTGCTTATGTACTTTTATAGGGAGCTGGCCATGCTTTTTCTGCTGATGGTGATTTGAAAATGTTCTATGATGGCAGGAACTTGAGTAAGTACATCATCATAATGTAATTTTAGATTGTATTTGGATCATGAATTTGGGTAGAGATTTGGAAAGGGGAAGGAAACAGTGAGGAGAATGTGAATGAAATATAAGCTGATAAATTTCTTCATTTCCTTTCCAAATCCTTACCCAAGTCTAACCCATATCCATGATCCAAACACAGCCTTAGTATACCAATTGCTTTTGCAACAAGGTCACTTATAAGTTGGCTTTCTTCTGCAGAGGATTCCTGCCTTTAGGTGGTCTATAGAATGTATTGGCTGTGCTACCACATTCATACCTACAAGAAGACCCATGTAAGACATGAATTTGATCTTATATCCCAACCCTTGTAAAGGAAAACAACTTTTGAGCTTATCCCAGTAATGAAATAAATAAATAAATAAAAGATAGAGATAAAGAAATGAGAAAAAACGAAGAAAGATTTCAGATCATTTTGCCAGGTCCAGGTTATTATACTTGCTATTTTGCTGTTGTTAACATTTCCAGGTTGCTCTTGTTCATGGAATTTCCATGGGTGGAGGTGCATCTTTGATGGTTCCAATGAAGTTCTCAGTGGTCACAGAAAAGGCTGTGAGTATTTGATGCTTCTTAAATTTCAGTTTTTATGGTTGTAATTATTTTGGGCCTGAAATGCTAAATTTCCAATTTTGCACCATTTAACTAGACTCTTCTCTAGTGTGTGAATAGGTTTTTTCCACTCCAGAAGCAAGTATTGGGTTTCATACTGATTGTGGTTTCTCATACATGCTTTCTCATCTTCATGGGCATTTGGGTAAGCATTCTCCTATCACTTGGGTACTGACATACATCATATCAGATTCTTTATTCATCTTATTAATACAGATGAAGTCATATTGATAACAGTGTGGATATGCATGCAGGGTAATTTTTTGCCTTAACAGGTGCGAGGCTGAATGGTAAGGAATTGGTTGCAATTGGACTACCAACCCATTTTGTCCCTCTTGAGGTGAGTTTTCAACTCTCTTATTCAATTCAGTACCACTACATCCACACAATTTTTACAGCCCGAATGCACACAATCGAGACTCTTACCAGTAAGAGTTTCCAAAAGAGTCTCATTCGGGCAAACAAAATTGTGTGAATGAATCATTATTCTATTCAATTATAGTTTTCTGCCATTTAATCATGCGTGGGAACTTTGTTCATGGTACTAAGGCATGCTTATATGAAGTATTAGACAGCTATGAGGGACATAGATGCAAAAATTAGTGTTGGTTTCATAATAATAACAATAATAATAATGTCCCTCAGCGGATAAATGTTTGTGAAATATTTGCCTTGAATTTGCATTGTCTCCCTACAGCCTGTAACAGTATTTATTATGACAACTATAAAATGTGTATGCGTTACTAACCATAAAATATGAAGACGTATCAAATACTCACAGCCTTATGAAGACGTATCAATTGGGCTTAGTGGAATATGCATGGAGGCATGTGAGTGTTCATTAACTGTTCAACAACAATGTCATGGGTGGAAACAATGATATCGAAGAACTTGAAAAGCAGCACGAAATGGCAGCCTTAATTCTTACAAATATGAAGTACTTAGAACTAGACAACCGAATTACTAGTGATATGAACATGACGAAAAAAAAAGTTCTTGATAGTTTTGGAGCTGACTAGGCGGCGAAAACACAATACAAAATTAAGAAAGTAGTGACAATGGAGATGCGATAATGAATCATGAGCACGGGTGGCAATCCAAAATTGCCATTGGTGAGGCTTCATTCCACAAGATGATTGGGATTAATTTAATTCAATAAAAGACAAAATAAATTAAAAAATTAATAAGATAAAATGTCACATCCAAATTATAATCATTTCACTTTTTCTCTTACAAAATTACAAAAAAAAAAAGTAATAAATTCATTCCAAAATGAAATTTTTTTAACCAGATTAAAATAATTAAAAAGTCAAAAGTCAAACTAAAGACGTTCTTCCCAAACGAAGGCTCAATACATCATGTTTGGCGGCCAACTTTTTATTTTAAAAAATTAAAATATCACATCATTTACATCATTCTATCACTTTTTTTTCCTCACAACTATTTATTTAACTAAAAAATTCATGCCAAACACGCTAACCCTTTTTACCTCATAAAAAAGCCAACGAATTAAAAAATCACTAAAAAGAGTCAAGTCATCAAAGGAGTAGTGAAAGGAAACAACCAAAGAACGTTTTTTTGGAGGACATGGGAAATATATTGATAAAAACAATAATAGTACATAAACAAGATCCTAAAGAGCCATCCTAACCAAAAAACAAAACAAAACAAAACAAAAAAACAAATTCGCCAAAAAAATAAAATAAAATAAAAACCAGCTATAACCAAAGAAGGTTATAAATATTAAATCCAAGAAAATCGTATGGTACACACCCCTCGAACGGTGTGTACAACCATATGCAACCAATCATAAATTGACATAATTTTCTCAAAAAATTTTGTATCAATCACAAAATATATAATCTCACCACAAACTAACATAATAAAAAATATCATAATTAAGCCACAAATTTTTGTTACATGAACCACAAAATTTTGAACATTTCTACTGTTAATTTGTGACGAAATTACATATTTTATGATAAAATTAAGTCAATTGTGGCGGGGTACATATGGTGCATACCCTTGGAGGGTGTGTACCATCGGTTTCCAATAAATCCATCCCTAATTGGTCCTCACACAAAAACCATAAAAAGCAAGTGGGCAAATTTTACCTAATTTCCACTTGATTTCAATTTGATCCTTATTATTTCAAATGCAATACATTTGTCCTTTAATTTTTGATCTTGTGTCAAATTGGTCCAATTTTAAAAAATTGATCCATTTTTTAACAGAAAATTGTTACTCACATCCAAGCTAACTGAACAAACACATATTCAGCAAGAGCAAGCAGCGGCCAACACAGTTGAAACTTTTTCAAAAAAAGAAAAGAGGGAAGACAAGTGAATGGTTCATCTGCAATAGTAAAAACATTTCTTAAACTTTAAAATCATTCTTTTAAGTCGTTCAAGAGCATCTGATTGAGTAAGAAAGGGAATTCCTCAACAGTTCCTCATCAGAAAGCTGTTGCCGCCCTATTGCAACTAGGACAAACCATATAAGGAACTTCCTTCTATTGTATTGCATATCACAAAAATAAATGAGCTTCTCTTTCAGCCTCTAAAATCAACAGTTAAACAAGTCTCAAAAACAGAATATGTATACATAGAGTAAACAAAGAGACAAGTAGAACAAAAGTCACAAGGCTCGTCTTCTGCCAGCTGATTACTAAATCAAAAGATACACGTAAGATATTACTGTCATATAAATTCGCTATTTTCTTATTCTTATTATAATTAATGTGGTAGGTAATAATACTTCAATATATAGCATTATTATTCATTTCCAAATTCAGGACCTGAAAAATCTGAATTTGTCCCTCCAAAGATATATTTGACCTTTGCACAATTGTTTAGAACACTTCACTACATAGTATTCACAAAATGGAAATATTTCAGGGGATTCTTATAACTGGAAAATTCATTCTTCACTAATCATATCTTGTGGAAAGGCAGGGAAGGGGAAAGAGTGAAATTGAATGTTAAATTAACTGTTGGCAGTGAAGAACCAGAAAAAAGTAAAAAAACCAACCCATAAGTTCAACAAAATACACCCTTGTCGTTGGTCAAGTAACATCCAGATTGTACATAAGCCAAAATAACTAAAGTAAGTGTAAAGATGTCTATTTGTTGCATTTTTCGACCATAGCTTTTGGGTACATTATACAGACTTCCTTTGACAATTGAAATAAATACAGTTAAGCCTCTAGTTTGACTTACACCCAACTTTCTTATTGTTTAAAATCGCATAAGACATAAAAATGGATGATGTCATCAAAATTTTAAATGGAAATAACAATTGGCCTACATTACAAAATTACTCCAATTGAATCAATTTAGTAACACCTCCATGTAACATAACTGTATATAAAATGTAAAGGTAGTTCAAAATGGACAAAGATTGAACCTAATCTTTTCACTTTGTTTCCAGCAACTGTTTTATCCTCACGGCTACACCCTGGACTCCACCTAGTGATCATGCACTCTTCGACACTATTAACTCTCCAAACACAATGGAGAAATGACACCAACACCATTTTTATCAATTATGAACAACCAAGGTTCTGAAAAGCGGTTACGGTCACCGTAACGGTGGCGCGGTTGCGGTTGCGGGGTGTAAAGGCCGTAGCGTAACGGTTGCGGTAACCGGAACCGTGAATTTTTTTTACTTTTTGCACAATTTGAAAAACTTACCGATACGGACATTTTTTTTCCATGATCATATTTATTGGGTTTTAAAATAAACATTGATCGATTTTTATAAATTTTTAAGTTTGATCCAATATATTTCATATTTTTAAATCACTATAAACTGAGTTTTTTACATTTTATTTTAATAATTAATGACTTTATATTTTACAAAAAATAATCACTAACTGTTATATATAAGATAAACAATGACAAAAGTAACAGAATAAATAAAAGTCTAAATATATATATATATATATATATATTAATCAAACCAAATAGATAATGACCATACTTATTATTATTATTATTTTCAAACAATATATAAATAGACACACACAAACAAAATGGTTGAGTGATAATAGCTGAATAGAATAGCATAGGTCTTACAACTTAACCAAATCAATAACATGTTCTTCATCTTCCCTATTCTCTCTCTTTCTATCTCTTGTTTCTCCATCTTCCCTCTTCTCTCTCTATCTCTCTTCCCCCATTTTCAACTTTTTTGTGTGTTTTTTGTGTTTTTTTAAAAGAAGCAATTCGGAACCGTTACGTAACGGTGTGTAACAGGCCGTTACGGCCGTTACGGCACCGTTACGACCGCTATAGCAGCCGCTCCGGCCGATATACCTGTGAATCTCAATCACACTGCAAAAGCGGCCGTAATGGGTGGCGGTAACTACCACAACCGTTACGTAACAGCGTTACGTAACGGTTGCGGCTGCTTTTTAAAACCTTGTGAACAACTAATAATGTCTTTGCAACACAGCTTATTCGAGCTAGATGGTGATGGTAAGCAATGAAGCACACACCATACTAACATCCCGATCTTACTACACAATATCCTAGAATAAGCCTTGAACAAACCAGGGAATGCTTCTCTCTTGGATTTCATGTACTTGCGTAGTTCCTCATAATTTTTGGTTACTGGGGGCACTGGAGGAAATCAAGTGCTAATTTGTTACAATGTTTATAAACAAGAATCAGAGGGTTCTGTAAAGGGGTGAAGGAGGTGCAGAAGAGAGAGGGCGATAGATGGAGGTAAGGGTTGGCGTTGGGAGTGTTTAGGATGCTGCTTTGGTGGCCGGTTGATGTGTGGTGGTGGGGTGAGGCTATGAGGAGGTTGTGGTTGGTGCCTAGCCAGAAACTATGGAGAAAGGTGGGGGTAGACAGAGGGAGTGGGGCGGGGGGTTGGAAATGATAGAGGTGAAGAAGAAAACAGAGGGGTTTAGAGATGGTGGAGATGCCTTCATCAAAATAAGGCTCCAGATCCTAATGGATTTGATGGTCAGTGTTTTCAAACTACTTGGAGTATAGTAGGTAATGATGTTATTCATGTTAATCAAATTTTGAGAATGGTATTTTGATTAAGTTAACAATCATTGCTCTGATTCCAAAATAACCTAATTTTAATTCCAAAGGTCCATATTTTGTCCAGTTTTCTGCAATTATTCTTAGCAACCACACAAATGGTGATAAAGAAATCTCCAAACTAAGGATTAAAGAAGATATTTGGCAAATATCATGCTCACATAACTAATTTTCAAATATACAAACCAAGATACTCTTAGACAATACAACTAAAATTAACTCCAGAAAGAGATAATGGCATAGGCTGAACTTTTCAGTATTCAAGGCATTCTCAAAAGACATACATACTAGGATTGAAATAGAAGTTGCTTAGAGCTATCAATATAATGCATTTAACAAGCATAAACCAAAGCAATAATGAATACTCTAATAAGGTGCAAAAGGTACATCTTGCCTGCACTCGTTCTTCTTTGATTTTTACATCAGATCCGTGGTTCTATCAGTCCGCTTCACTCTCTTCGCACAGAACCGATCGCTTTTAACCTCATCACAAAAATCTGCCCCTTTATCAAGCAAGACTAGGCTCTCCATGTAAGTATCCACATCAAATGAATACCAACAATCACTATCTATAGTACCTTGGACACCAAGATATATTATTCGTTTGCTCTGAGGGTCATAAGAAACCAAATATCCCTCCCTCGTCCCCAGAAGAACTTCACCATTCTTTCTCATCCCAATTGGATTCGTAAAAAATCCTCCAGAAAGATCAATTCTAATTTGCCTAACCCAAGAATCTGCCACACCATACTGTTTCATCATCCATATCGAACAATGGGGGGGTTCACCGTAAGATTCACAATGCTGGATCAGACAAAGGCTTTCACCAAACACAACAAGGCTCATCTTTTGCATCCATTTGTCCTCACCAGCTATACAATCCGGAAATGAAATCTCCCCAAACACCTCATCGTTCATGTCGAATGACACAATCAAATTTCGAAAAATGTCACCATGACCAACCCTTGGAGTGTGAGCAACCCAATGTGAAACCCCATTGATATAAGCCGGTCGCGATCGCTCTACAACAATATACCGAAGAGCTTTATCACTAATGTTTCTCCAAATTCCAGTTTTTAGAGTGTAAAGCTCGACCTCAGGTGGAACTCTGTTACAATCGAATCCAATATGCACAATTCTAACAACTTTAAAGTCATTAGATACTGAATCAAAGCCAAACCCTAAAGAATGCATAAAACGGCCGCTTGACCTAAACCTAACATTAGGGCATGGAATCGACACAGACTTCCTAATAATTGGATTCCACAAAAACATTTTATGGTTATAACAGGGCTGATCATCAGAAATGCAAATCAACCCATTACAGCTACCAACAAGCCCAAAAGGAGGGTCTATGCAAGTGAATGGAAAATTGAGCTTTGCGTACTCTTTGAATGTGTTGTTGATAGAATCGTCGCAGCGCAGCGAGTAGTGTTCTTGTTTGATGGGATCTTCAGTGCAGTAGCGAAGTAGGAGGTGAGTGTTAGGGTTTGAAATGGTTCGATTGAGGTGGTGAGAGATGAAACTAGGGCTTGTAATGAGAAAGTAACATGACTTGCAAACCAGTGTGAATCGGACGAGAGTCTCTGCGGGTAGTCTCGTGAGTATATCGATCAACAATTCTGGAGGTAGGTTGTCAGACATTGCTTCTTCTTTTCTGCAGTTTTAAGGGTTTTTGGCAGAGGAAAATGACGGAAACCTCTATTAGAGTTAGAAAAAAGAAAAAGATAAATTACAAATATATTCATGAAGTTTGTTTAAAATATGAATTACTTGTATAGTTTGAAAAATTACAAACAGCTCTTTATTAGAATTTTTATTTAACAAAATTAGTTAAAAAAGTGAAATTTATAACTGTTCATCTATACAATAATAAAATAATCTAAAATATTAATTGAAATAAAATTTTAACATTATTAAAAACTGTTAATTAACTTGATGAATTATTAATAAAACAATCTATTTGTTATGAAATTAGAAATTTTATGGAGCATAATGTAATTTCTAGAACTACATGGGGTAATTTGTAATTAAGTAAACTTCAGGGGATGTGTTTGTAATTATTAAAAACTATTAATTAACTTGATGATTTATTAATAAAATAATCTATTTGTTATGAAATTAGAAATCTTAGGGAGCATAATGTAATTTCTAGAACCACATGGAATAATTTGTAATTTAAGTAAACTTCAAGGGTGTGTTTGTAATTTATCCAAAGCAAAATTATTGGTCGTCCTAGAAAAGAGATGTCCACGGGTCAGTTCGGTTTGAATTTACGCTTAGCTCGTTAGTCGAATCGGCTTCTTCGAGTTAAAAAATGTTGTTATGGCTCGGCTTTTCATGCTCATCTCGGAGATAACAAGCCTTACACTTCGGACTCACACGGTTCTAAATCTGATCTCATAAGTGCAATGTGAAATAGATAAACACCAAAGAGTCCAAATCTGACAAATCTTTTGAAAAATCGATTTTGAATCAAAATGCCAAAAAATGGACTGCTTTGCCACATACAGAGTGTAGACCGCTTGAACTTCCTCCGCGCGCCCCTCTTTTGGAGAGGGCGCGGATTAGGTCCTGCTACTATAGTTCGGACTCCTGTCACGGTTCTGAATCTAGTCTCACAAAGTGTAATGTGAAAACTGATAAATCACCAAAGAGTTCAAATCCAGCAAACGTTTTGGAAAATTGATTTTTAATCAAATAATGTCAAAAATGGACTGCTTTGCCAGATTACAGAGTCGCTACCTAAATATTTTATTTTTAGAAAAATTTAGGAAATCCTGACTCGTGCCAAAGGCCACGTGTCCGTCATCACCAAAGTTGTCTCGGTTCGGGAACTTGGGTACGAGGGGGGAAGGTCATGAAATGAGTACCCCCGCTCGCCCGATCAAAAGATCGGCCTCTACTAAACATGATATGTTGTTTTATAAACCTCATGTGTTCTTGATCTGATTATTAGCTAACTTTACTATGTGATGCACACAGCATGCAAGCATAGACTAAATCGCAAGAATTTGAACAAATTCAACTCATGTTTGTTTTCGAAAATGGTTTGAAAGTGCCACTCGCAAGTGGGCTAAAACGCGGATTTGCCACCCTCAAGTGGGCTTAAAACATGATTTGCCACTTCACAAAGTAGGCTTAAAATGCACATTTGATGAATTGTCCCAATTCAAGTAATAAAACCTTCATCCACAGGCATTCATGCAGTTTAGCACATAAGCACATAGCCTCATAGCAAGCATGCTATCATGGCAACACTCACACTCATGCAAGTATGCTAAAGCGTAACACTCACAGTGTACTCCAAGCCAAACAGAAAACTAGTTAGAAACAATGCATGCTCCTAATTATACAAGATGCCTAATGCAACACATGCAATAATGCAACTAAAATAGGCTCGACTATCTAAGATGGCATATGAATGCGACAATGTGATACATGTATTCAAAGAGGTATTAAAATACAATGCAGTTTGAATGATGCGTCGAGCCGGTGCATGCAATACAAATGAATGATGTAAACATGCGAGTATAAGGTATGCTAATTGAAATATAATCCCTAATCTAACCATCAAAAGCGGGTAAGTAAAAGAGAGAAAGACGTGGGGTTGGAAGACATGCACACACACACACGCACCCTTATTACAACATTACGCCCTCGAGAAGGAGGGTCCGAATAAATAAGCTAAGTTACACTAAGCTAAGCTAATTATTACAAAACAACTAATTAACTATGCTAAGCTAATTAATTACAAACCGAATTGGATAACTTGCTAATGCTAAGCTAATTAAATAGTACAGACCAAATTGAATAATCAACTATGCTAAGCTAATTAAAGAAATTTAAACGGCCTCAAGGACGAGGGATGCATGCATGCTCGATTGCGTCCTTCTAAAAATCCACCGCCTTGCCTCTAGATGCCTCTGTTTGCACATCATTGGACCTATGAAAATTGTACCAACCTCCAGATTGCTTCCGTTTCATCTTAAGAACATACTGATGGCTGATTGGCTCGAAATGGTGGCCATCGGCCAGTACTGATGGCCAATCGGCTGCTTTGGTGGCCGGTCGGCTAATACTGGTGGCCGGTCGGCCACTGCTTCCCTGAATTCCTCCTTTTGCTGCAACAGAGAGCAAACAGAGGCATGGCAGTGTATTTGCAAGAAAATGTGTATACTATCACCCTCCTTATCATGTCTCAAGCTTAAAGGAGTGTAGCACTTGGCTCTCAAGCCACCAACCAAGCATTTTTAATGCATGGTGGCCAAAGAATCAAGCTTGTACAAGCTTAATGAATGCGCACATAAGATACGAAAGGCCTCCACCCTATCATGCACAATCAAGGGGGATGGCGACCAAGAAACGTGACACGATTCATCACTCTAAGTATGAAACGCCCCACATTTCTTGTGTTTGGATTAACGTCTGATCCAAACACATGCAATGCAAACAACATGCTTATCTTAGTCATGTTTTACTTGGCTCATTTTTTTTTACACATTTTAGTTTACCAATTAATCTCTTAATCGATTAAGTCCAATGTGATAGTCCTCTAATGAGAGGGGTCAACCAAATGGTGATTTAGGACATGAGAGAGATTATGCCCTTGACTAGGAGGAACCCTCAAAAGAGGGTTAAAGCCATTTGAGCACAAACTCTAACTCATGCTTAAACACAACCTTAAGGCCAAACAACCCTCAAATCAAATTGAAAAATGAAGAAATGGGGGAGGTTGCAGATGTTTTTAGTGCTGAAATGGCATTACAAATAAGATTATAACATGCAAACAACTCATGTACAACATGTTAAGAGCCAAAACGTTGAAACTAGTGAAGGACACAACATTAGGGGCATGCAATACAATGCTCAAATGACCAAACCAACCCAAAACAGAGCTACACCATGCCAAAACAGTGGCCTAAACATGCTGAGACTTAGGCACAAAAGGTAAGAAAACACATGCTCATGTATTGGCTCACCAACAAGGCACAAAGCACAACTCTCAAAAGTATTGAAAGAGTGGAATATGTGAGAGTGTGACAATGATATATGCTCTGAAATTACATGCTAAATGATGCTATGGCATGCAAACAATCTAAGCAAAGCATGCTAGATGTTCCAAAACACAAAGCTAGTAAAGGCCATTTACACTACAACCATGCAAAGCAAGCCTCAAAGGACCAAGACCACTCAAAACAGAGTTAAAGCATGCTAAATCAATAGCAAAAACATGTTGAGACCAAGTCAAAAAAGAGTAGAAAGATAGGCTAACTCATTAGGCATGTTAAGCTAGTAAGTAAGATTACACTACAAGTGCAAGATGCAAACAACAAGTGACCAAACCAGCCAAAAACAGAGTTAGAGTAGGTCTAAAAAGTCACAAAAACATGCTCAAAATAAGCTAACACAAGCCACAAAAAAATGTTACTTTGTAGTGCTAACAAGACATGGCATAAGGAGACAAGGAGGGGAGGCCACCCCCTCCTATTTTGACCTTCAAAACAAACTTTCTACCACTGAAATTTTTCTAGAATTCAGTGGTTTTAAGGCCAAAAAAAGATAGACTCAAAAGCTCTTAAAAGAAGGCTTAAAAAGCTTGCAAGTCAAAGAGCAAATGAAGGGAACCACCCCCTAACCACACAAGGCTCAAACCAACATTTTAGAACCTTAAAATCAAAGTTTTTTTAGAAGTTAAAACCAGCCTCAAAGTAGTGTAAAAAAAAGATGACCAAAGACTTAACCAAAATAAAGCTTAAAAGGGGTAAGCTCTTACCCTTGAAGCACAGCAGCAAAATAGGCCTTCCTCTGAGCCAAAAATAGTTTTAGGAGCTCCAAACAAGCCTTAAAAAACCTCAACTCCAAGATGGGGGTGTTTGGTTAAGGGGTTGTATGCAAATATGTGAAGGAAAATCACTTTCAAGCACAATATATATATATATATATATATAGAGAGAAAGAGAGAGAGAGAGAATTCTAGAGATAGAGAGATATTTCAGCTTAGAAATTTTTGTAACCCCAAACAAGGGGGAGGGACCTCCCCTTATATAGAAAAATATGTTCAAAAGCTTCCTTGACAAGCTAAGAGCTTGTTTGAATCCATCCATACACGTGTATTGAGGATACACTCAGTGTGCAACAGTTGGCACACAAAACATCTGAAAAAGCAGAAAAATGGCCGTCGGCCACCATTAGTGGCCAACCGGCCATTAACGTGGCCGACCGGCCATCAGTGTAGCCGACCGGCCACCATTGATGGCCGATGGGTTTTAAGGGTGGTCGGCAGGCCATTCTCTTCCCCAGAAGCAAAGCTACAAGCCCTTGGTCCACAACCAAGCACAAAACGGAGAAGTTGAGAGGTCCGAAGGCAAGGCACTCCACCAAGAACTTCAGGCGCTCAAAACGAACACAAACACGGATGATCATCGAGTGTTCAAATGATGACGTCCAAGTCTTGAGGACGGTAAAAAATGGGGTGTCTATAGTTGCCTCTCTTTAACAGAACTTGGAAGTCATGAAATGACGGGAGTGAATGTCAAAGCCCAGAGACGACCCATTTTTTACAAGGCCGAAGACTTTAGACAAATAGGCAAAATAGCAATACATAGATGTGCCCACAGGGGGGGCCAAAATGCAAATGACATACAAGATGCAAGAACATAACTTATGATCATGCAAAGAAGGCTGTAATGAAGCATTTAAATGCAAGAATTTTGCAAAGAAAATACGGCATTTTAAGCAAACCAACAGGTACAACAATCTTACTCATGAGAAGAAGTAAGTAAATAAACACACCACGCGTGAGAATCACAAGTCGAATCACATTTCACACAGAAAAGGTGTAAGAAAATTATGCAATCTTAACTGTGTCTCACGCAGGAAAGGCAAAGAGCGACAACTGTCGAGCGCATCCGAGACGGCGGACAAGATCCCAACGCGTGGCACACGCGGGGAAAGAAGCAATGATAACAAATTAAACACATTCAAATATTATTCAATCAAAGCAAAGAGCGGTGTAAACATTGGAATCAATCCAGATGCCTCTAACCAAAGCGTCCTAACGCGCCACACGCGAGAGAGAAGAGAGAGCGGTGCACACACCAGAGGGTGGTATAAACATTAGAGCACGTTCCAATGTTTTTAACCAACAAGGTGGTATAAGCGTCGGATACACGGTCCAAACGCCTCTAACCAAGGCGAGCTATAAACGTCAGGCACACGCCCCAAATGCTTCTAACCGAAAAAAGGTATAAGTGTCGGGCACATGCCCCAAACACTTCCAACCGAAACAAGGTATAAGTGTAAACACCGAGCGTACCCAAGCGTTTCTAACCAAAAGAAGGAGTTCAAAGGACAGGAGTGATCTTACCCGGAATTCCTCTGAATGAACTGTACATACAATATTGTCTAGTTGCACCAGCTTTGAATGAATCATACATACAATATTGTACCTGCATAAGAAAGAAACTTAACAGCTACAGCAAGATAAGAATGCATGTTCTATGGAAGATTGATAGCATGCACCATGCTAATGTAAGAAGTGCATATACAATGCAAAGATGACGAATGCACATATCATACAAGTATGAGAAGTGCATACGCAATGCAAGCATAAGGAGTGCATAGGAAATGCAATGCGACGCGACATACGTATTCTGTGCACATTAATCAATGCATATTCGATGCAATATGTTCAACACATTCGATGAAGAAATGCGTGCCTTGACAAGACCGATTCGGTTGTAACCTTTGATTCACCCATCGGAGGAGTTGTAACAAATTAAAAGTGTACGTGTTAAGCATCACATGCTGAAAACACAATCCGGACATTCGATGAAGAAATGTGTGCCTCGACAAGACCGATTCGGTTGTAACCTCTGATTCACCCCTCGGAGGAGTTGCAACAAATTAAAAGGATACATCTTGTACGTGCTGAGAATCACATGCTGAAAATATAATCCGGAGCTTCCACGGAGGCCATTTGAGCTTAAAAGTGCACTTTCTTTGCACTTTCTTGAAGGACCAAGGCACAAAACAACAAAACAATAACCAAGGAGAGCATCAGAGGCATGCTGGCCACCATAGGATTCCATCGGCCACAAAACAAGGCAATCGGCTACAAAAAGTGGCCGGTTGGCCAACAATTTGGCCGGTCGGCCATAAATGGCAGATTCGGGGCAAACTTGGCATTTCACCTTGGGTCTTTTAATATTGGGTTCTAAACCCCATTTCTTCACTTTTCCAAGTCCGAAAATCCTCCCCCCCTTGTTCTAGACCATTTTCCCCTTTCGATCCGCGTTTTCTATGCATTTTCAAACGTCCCACAAACATTCGATTCGTAAAACCCTTTCAGCTTTGAACACTTTGAATCAATTGAAAAGTGTTTTCGGTGTCTCTTTCTTGATTTCCATCATTTGGGCTTTATTTCCCCCGAGTCACTCTTGATTTTCATGCCCTTTTTCGAGCCTTGACATTTTCTTCTGTTTTTCACTCCTCGGAGTTTGACTTTTTGTTGACTTTTAGCATTCCTACCCATTTTTTCACATTTTCGACCATTTTCCCATCCCTCTTGAGATGGTGGATGACATTCTACACGGCGGAGCTCCTCCGGGGATGGAGATGGATCCCGAGTTTGAGCCTTTGTCGCTAGGCATTCGACCGTTCAATCCGGTGACGTATGACCCTGAGGTACACGTGTTGCCTCCCGACGGCATCTGTTAGTTCAGGAGGTTCGCGCGAGGTGCACCAGAGGACCTCCTATTGCGCGAGCCAGAGTCACACTTATCCCATGGCGCCTCTGAGGTATAAGCTCCCTCTTTATTTTCCGCAATGTAGATCACATTCGCACTGCCTTTCAACTATTCAACTCAAACACACTTGTGCATTGTAACTTTTACACTGCCTTGCATCTGTTTGTCTTGAACATACCCTTGCACTGTGTTTCTTACACTGCCTTGCATCTATTTGTTTTGCTTACAAGAGGATTCGCATGCCTTCCGAGGATATGATACTATTGCCACACGGGACTGGTACATGGAGCTGCCTGACACCGTCCGTCACATCGTGGACGAGGTTGGTTTCGGCGCATTCTGCATGGGGCTGTTGCGTCTCACTGCCAACCAGCCACTTCTAGGCGCTTTAGTAGAGAGGTGGTGGGATACCACCGATTCCTTCCATTTCTCTACAGCGGGGGAGATGACGATGACTCCCTTTGACTTCTCTATGCTCACCAGCATAGAGGTAGGGGGTCATTCGATTCCTTATGACACAGACATGGGCAAGTGGGATGTCATTCAGACTTACTTGCTGGGGACTCGCCTACCTCTCTCCTGACCAGGGATGGTGCGGTATTCATGGTTTGTGGACTACTTCAGAGGGGGGACGTCGACGACCCGCGAGGAGACCAAGTACTACGCTTGAGAGTTCCTCATGTTCTTATTCGGCACTACTCTCTTCGCCGACCGGCGAACACCATTGGGCTCTACCTCCTGAGCACCTTGGTGGACTTGTCCCAGGTTCGTCAGTATGATTAGACGGTGCCAGCCTGGCCACATTATATGGATATATGAGCTCCTCTTCCTGCTGGAGCGGGCACCTGTTGGGGGGATACTAGAGGGCCTAGGAGGTATGTCCTTCCTTTCTGCTTTTCACTTCATATACTCCATACACTTACATTGCATACACTGTACACTGCACTACACACAATCTGATTCCTACTTTACATTCTCTGTACACCACACACACTGTACACTGCTCACACTGCACACTGCTCATTGCATACCATCTAATTTCTACTTTATCTGTACACTGCTCACACTGCACACTGCTTATTGCATACCATTTGATTTATGCTTTATCTGTACACTGCTCACACTGCACACTGCTCATTGCATACCATCTGATTTTCTGCTTTATCTGTACACTGCTCACACTGTACACTGCTTTACATCCGATAGATATACTCACTGCTACACTTCCACCTTCTACAGCTATGGGTGTACACATACTTCCCGAGGCTTGTCCTAGAGCCGGAGGTTGAGACACCTCTCATAGTCCCGTACTCATATAGATACGACGTGGGGTGCCAGCGGAGGCCCCAAGAGTCGCTCTCATTCTTCTGCCGATATTTTGATACTGTAGTCGCAGCAGAGGTAGTTCAAACCTTACAATCATTTCAGTTCTACTTCAGATTAGCATTGCATCTCTAATGGCAACTAACAACCTGTATGGTCACTATTTGTAGATCACCTGGCAGCCGTGGGCAATGATGCTTGACGCGGTCAGAGATCAGTTCATGGGTGCTCGGGAGGCTTCCCGATTCCGGATCTTGCTTGAGGGCCCGGTCTATCGAGCGTGGTTCTTGTTGGAGCGCTTTCTACGACAGAGCGTCGGCTTGCCTGAGCCGGTGGTCCCGATACTGCCTCCTACATACATGAGGATCACAGAGAGATACACCGAGCAGGAGATGATCGACTTTACCAGAGGTTGGGATGCTGACCTCTTCAGGCTTGATGGCGACTACACTGTCTTTATTTAGACATACCTCATATCGCCTCTGACCGACGCTCATAAGGGTGGTAGAGACAGAGCTCTAGCCACAGCAGAGAGAGCGAGTGGATCCAGGGCGACTCAGGCCCATAGTAAGAGAGGCTCCCAGGCAAGGCGGAGAGCAGGGTGGCCGGAGCTGCCTACTACTATGACCTGCTGGGGACGTGTTGGAGAGACTTATCAGATTCCTATCCAGCCTACACCAGCTGGTCATGAGCCGGTCGGAGTTCGAGGCCCGACGCCGGTATATACCATACTTTACATTTTGCACATTCGTTTCAGTTCAGTTATGTTTTGTAGATCACTGATCATCTCAACACATTTGCAAGCTTCCATAGAGTATACAGGGCAAGCCCTCGAGCTATCGGCTACTCTGATGGGGATGGTGCAGACGAGCATGGACCTGCTCAGTATTTAGGGCATCCCGGTAAGTTCCTTCAACCTTCAATCCAAAACCCTCTATAATCTGCTCCATACTGATCTGATGCATTCCATTAGCAATACTGCATTGATACACTACATCTATACATTGCAATCATATACTACTCACGACATTCATTCATTGAATTTGGCATACTGCATCTGATACACTGTATATGACATACATCACAACTAATGTATTCTCACAAACTGTCTTTTTTTAGATCTCTTTTCAGGTGCCAGCCCCATCGGGCGCCCCAGAGGGACCTTTAGTGCCTCCCCCGACAACGAGGAGAGAGAGACGAAGGACTCCGACGCACAGTCGAGGTAGAGGTAGATGTAGCCGGGATGAGAGCGGTTCATCAGAGCCTATCTCGGTGGATGATGAGTCAGATGGGGACCAGGAGCCAAGGAGTCTGTAGTTAGAGTCATCTGATGATGGAGATGATACTGGGGATGGTTCCGGCGCAGATTCGTACAACGACGCTGACGGTGATAGTTCTGGGCCTTCATCGAGGAAGAGGACGAAGAGGGCTTCCCGATCTTGAGATGACTGGCACCGATTCAGATGTTTGTTTTGCTTTAATTTTCTTTTTGCTAGTAGTATCAACACATTGTACAGCCTTAGGCAGTTTTATTTTTCTTTAAAAACTTGTACTCCTTTGCAAAAAAAGAAACCATGATTGGAATGAAAACAACTTTTGTTCAAAAGTGTTGCATTTTATATTCTGAGCATTCATCACACTGCACCATTTTACACAAAAATGGGATTTTGATGGAAATTTGAACGTTGTATTGGCAATTTCTAGATCAGGTAGTAAATCGACCAACACACAACAAAAGGAGTAAGAAAACTCAATGAACAAAACAACAACCTCAATAAACAAAACAAATACAACTCGATAAGCAAAATTACAACTCGATAAGCTAAAACAACAACTCGATAAGCAATTTGACAAAATTCTTAAAGAGAGACCGAAGAAAGACACCAAAAGTGAAACCAAACACAGGTTCTTGGCATTTTCAACACACAGATGGATCAGGGAGCAAAAAAAGAGGTCATCGGCCACAACAGGAGGCTGCCGGCCACCAGAAATGGCTATCAGTCACTAAAATTGGCCGGTCGGCCAATAATGTCAAGAATCTCCAGAATGTTGCCACCTGTCTTCCACTCAATACCTTATCTTCTACAAAAACTCCAGCTTCGGGGTTTCTTCATTTCAACTCTATTTTTGCCCCAAATGGAACCATTTGTTGCCCAAAAACTCTCTGATTGGATTGCAGCTTTAGACGGCTCAGAAAAGCTAAATTTTCGGGGTTTTGGGATAAACGCACTATTCACGCTGAGCTGCACCCCGCTGTGTTTTCCGTTCCTCCATGTCGCGGCTAGGTGTTGGAATCCGGTTACACATGTTTTTAGCTTTGGGGGTCAAGAGATATGCCCCACTTTTGAAGATTTCCAAGCCTTAATAGAATCCCAACACGACGAGGAAATCTTGCCCCAATTCTATTTCGGCCACATCCAAGCTTTGGGACGGATGTGTGGGCTTACTTTGCATGATGCTCAATCTCTAATCCGCAACGGAGAGTTGGATATTCCGAGCTTGATTCATTAGTTTTCTGACGCTGGTGACCGTGGCGACCATCTTTGGCAGAGTTTTCGGTAACATGCCCTCTATTTGTGTATGTTGTCTCATTTCTTGCTTGCCCCTAGCTTAGGAGGGTCTAGCATCCGTTTGATTGATGTTGCCCAGGGCTTGAAAGAGGGCAAGAGCTATATTGGCATGACACTAGCCGAGACTCTGATGGATTTGGATGCTTTCCGTCGCTGGGAGATGACCAGGTTCGCAGGAAGTCCACTACTTTTACAGGTAATGTTTCCCATCCTTCTCATATGTGTATTTCTCACATCACTCGGCCCTCAGGCTCTGTTTTTCTCTCAAACCCTTTCTCACTTTTCTCTCCACGTACACCTCTCTATTCTTTAATCTCTCTTGTTTTTAATCCCTCCCCGGATATGGCTCATGGATAAATTGAAAGTAGTGGACTCGTGCCTAGCATATTCAGGACACGGCTATTTCTTCCGTCAACGGCTAGTTGACGCCCCAAATGAGGGATGGTGGTGCAAATGGATGTGTAGCCGATCTGCTGTTGACATCGCTTGGCGTTGCCCTTGGCTTAATTTGCCAGAGATGAGTAACAATATGTCCCGGCAGCCTGGCATTCAGCTGATTGGCTTGACATACTGTGTGTTCTACTTTCCATTCTGGTTCTGGCGTCAGTTCGGGCATGACCAGACTCGCTCAGAAGAGAGAGTGGAATACCCAACTTCATATCAGATCAAAGGCTCACAGCTAGCCCGATATTCCACTGCATAGAGAACAAGAGAACTTTTGGCCCCCGCTCCCAATTTCAGTTGCGCCCTTTCTGGCGAATGCATAGCTTGGCTTGAAGATGAGGCGCAAATCGCGCCTACTTTAGCATCTGAAGTTTTCACAAGCTCTGGGAGGGGGCGCAGGAACACCTGACTTGACTATGCCCCAAGTTTATTACTTTAATCTGTACTTTCAAGTTTTCTTTTTGAATGTAATGAAAAGCAACTTCAATTTGTATCAAGAGTCGGAGAACTCTGTATTTGAAATCAATGAAATTGAAGGTTGTGGGTACTGAAAATTTTTCGTTTGGTCCAAGAATGGTCTAAGTTGTAAAAAGATTAATTTGAACAAAATCAACTTTTATTAAAACTTTTCAAAACCATTTTCGATATGGATCACAACTGGACACGCCCGAAATCTATCATTGAGATGTACAACCCCGGATCCAGCAATTGGAAAGTTGCCCCTTGTCTAAATAGGACTGCACTGTACCAAATCTGGCAACTGGAAAGTTGCCCCCTGGTTTGAATAGCGTTGCACTATAGCTCACAACCGAACTCTGGGATACAGAAAAGACAAAGATAGCCAAAACAATCTCAGGGACAGAGTTGATTTGGAAGTGTTTATGGCTGGACTTCAGAATGAAGTTGCCTACGTATCCCAAAGATGGGAATCAAGCCTACGTAGTTCGGTTCAGGTTCACTCGGGTATTAACACTCTCCTTTTGCGCTCTAACTTTTTCCAAGGCCGCCCTTTCCGGGTTTTCAACCTTGCGAGCTCAGTTTTTCTTATTTCAAATTTTTTTGTGCTCTAAGTTTTACCTAGGTGGCCCTTTCGGGTTTTTGGCCTAGCGAGCCATTCAAGGGTAGTATTTCTTCAACTTGTCCATGTTGACTGGCTGGGAGAACTCAAGGCCATCTAGGTCCATAAGAACGACGGCTCCACCCGACCAAATAGACTTGATGATATAAGGGCCAGTCCAATTGGTTCTGAACTTGTCCCTAGGGTCGTGGATGGGAGCTCGGTTGTCTTTGAGCACCAAATCCCCTTCTTTAAGATTCTTGGACTTAACTTTCTTGTTAAAAGCCCTAGCAATCCTACGTTGATAAACTTGAATGTGGTACAGTGCTTTCAGCCGCCTCTTATCGAACAACATGAGTTCCTCAAATCTACTCTGCTGCCAATCTACTTCCGCTATCTGGCACTCAGCCATCACTCGCAACGATGGAACCTCAACTTCGATTGGCAGAACTGCCTCCATCCCATAAACCAAGGAATACGGAGTTGCCCCAGTAAAAGTGTGAATCGATGTCCTGTAACCCTAAAGAGCAAATGGCAGCTTATCTGGCCAGTCCCTGTAGGTTTCCACCATCTTCTGTAAGAATGTGTTTGATGTTCTTGTTGGCGGCCTCAACTACTCCGTTGGTTTGCGGCCGGTATGTGGATGACTTATGAAAAGCCACGATGTATTTCTCCAACAATTCGATCACTTCCTTCTTGAAGTGGGAACCATTATCCGAGATGATCTCATTCGAAACCCCATAGCGACAGATGATATTATTCTTGATGAACTTAGCTACGTGTGACGCCTTCAGCACTGCGTAAGATTGGGCCTCGACCCACTTTGTAAAGTAGTCTATCGCCACTAGGATGTACTCATGCCCATTCGACCCCTTCGGAGTAACTGCCCCAATAACATCAATTCCCCAGACTGAAAACAGCTACGGTGAAGTCATGTTGTACAGCTTCGACGGTGGGATGTTCATGCGATTTGCATGGATCTGACACTTGTGGTATTGCCGAACAAAATTGATACAATCTTCCTCCATGGTTGACCAGTAGTAACCTTGTCTGAGAATCTTCCGCGCTAGCATCACTCCGTTCATGTGTGATCCGCACTCTCCTCCATGGATGGCCTCCGTTAAGCGCTTCGACTCTTCTTCATCAACACATAACTTGTGCATTCCCAGATGACCCCGCTTGTGCAATTTACCCCTACAGCTGATAAACTGAGCAACCATTCTCCGTATCGCCCTTTTGTCTTTGGCATTTGCCCCTAGTGGATAAGCCTCATTTTCCAAGAAGTTTCAGATATCGTGATACCAAGGCTTCTGATCTTGTACCTCATCAATCGTAGCAATCAACTCGTAGGCTGTCACAAATTTCTGTTCAATAATTATCGGATGCATCCGGACTCCGAAAGGGATGTCTATCATAGAAGATAGAGTTGCTAAAGAATCGGTGAACCTGTTGTTCTGTCTTAACAGATGGGCGAAGTTCATCTTTTCAAACCGAGGAATCAGAGCGTCCAAGGTCTGGTGATAGATTTTCATTCTTTCTTCTTTAACTTTCTAATCTCCTTTTGCTTGAGATACAACCAAGTTCGAGTCTCCGATGACGTCCAACAGCTTTGCCCCTAGTTTTAGGGCGGCTTCCAGTCCAGCGATACATGCTTTGTACTCTTCTTTGTTGTTTGATACTTTGAACCGGAGCTTGAAGGCTAAGGGTATACGGGAATTGTCGGGTGCTATCAGCAACACCCCTATCCCATACTCGTACTGGTTTGACGCTCCATTAAAGTACATAGTCTACGTTTCTTCTTCAACATGCAAAATGGCCTCATCTGGGAACAGATACTCTACTGCTTCATCTCCCTCCACTGGGTGATCGGCTAGGAACTCCGCTACTGCTCTCCCTTTCACAGACTTGCGCGTCACATACTTCAAGTCGAATTCAGAGAGAAGAAGCAACCAGCGGGCTAGCCTACCCGTAAGCGCTGGTTTCTCGAAGAGATATTTGATAGGATCTAATCTTGAAACCAATATTACAGAGTGAGCTAACAGGTAGTGCCTCAATTTCCTGGTGGCCCATTCCAAGGCCAAGCAAGCTTTCTCGAGCGGAGTATAATGGGTCTCATATTCCAGCATCTTCTTGCTCAGGTAATAGATGGCTTTCTCCACTTTGTCCTCAGATTCCTGCGCAAGCATGCAGCCCATTGTCATCTCGATTACTGACAGATACAAAATCAACGGCTTCCCCGGCTCTAGCGGTGACAACACGGGTGGGCTCTATAGATACTGCTTGATCTGCTCAAAAGCAACTTGGCATCGGTCATCCCATTGAAATTTCTTTCCTTTCTTCAGGAGACCAAACAGTGGTTCACAAATCAAGGTTAATTTGGAAATAAACCGTCTTATGAATTGCACTTTACCCAGAAAGCCACGCACCTCCTTTTCAGTCCTTGGTGGTGGCATTTCTAAGATGGCCTTAATCTTGGAAGGATCGTCCTCGACGCCCCTTTGTGTGATTAAGAACCCCATCATTTTTCCTACTGTGACACCAAAAGTACATTTCTGAGGATTCAGTCACAACCGATACTCTCTGATCCATTGGAAAAATTTCTTCAAGGCGGTGTAGTAGCCCTCTCTTTCCTTGGACTTGACAATTATGTCGTCCATGTGCACCTCAACCTCTTTGTGGACCATATCGTGCAAGATCGTGGGCGCAGCCTGTCATGACCCGAACCCGCCCCTATGGATTAAGGTCATAACCGGCCAGTAATCAAGGGATTACCTACGGCCTCATACCAAACAAGACATATCTCATCAGAGTAAAGGGGCCAAACAGAAGCAACTTAAAATTTTTTGCCATAGAGCTGTGCTTACATGGCATACCATAACAATCCATATATATATATATATATGTTAATAACTCACATCAAAAGAATAATAACACAAGGTTCTGTACATACAGGATCATTCAAGTCTAAGTCAGTCAAACCCAAATTTTATATACAAGAGTAATCCGATGTTTTCGCCAATATAAACAAAACTATATCAAAAGAACAAAAGAGGCGAAAACAAGTCTCGTGCGTGAGATGTTTAGGCTGACTCTTCAAAACCTTGACTGTTTCTCACATATTTCACCGAGGCTGGGTTTGGACATCCCTTGGCTCACCTACATAGACACGAATGAGCGTGAGCGAAAGCCCAGTGAATAATATCAAATAAAGAAGGTACTAGAATGAGATTCACATATAACAAACGGCCTTGGGCCCATTTAGAATTCTATATAGCGCATTACTTAGTACATTAGGCGATTCAAGCCCGAACCTATCAAACGGCCTCTGGCCCACTTCATTCCTTAACAAACGGCCTCAAGCCCAAGTCATTGATGTCCAACGGCCTTTGGCCCAATCATTCACATCAAGCAGTGTCCGACGGCCTTTGGCCCAATCGTGCATGTCAAACGGCCTTTGGCCCAATCATTCATGTCAAACGGCCTTTGGCCCAAACATTCATGCATGTCAAACAGCCCCAGGCCCAATCAATTGTATCCAACGACCTTTGGCCTAACCATGTGGCATAACAAACATTTGTCCGCAATTCAAATTAACAAGGTCATAAGACTTATACAGAAATAAGCAATTAGACAAATAACGTACTTCAGAATATCTTTACTAAGATATTACTCACAGTGTTCTGCTGGTGGATTTGCCCTGAAGCTCGACTCTACACATTTCATGAACACAATGGGTCACAAACAATTCATTCCGCTCTTAATTCATACATCTTTCTTAGGCTTCTTTCTTATCCTTTTAACTCATTTACAATACTTAATGTATGCCTAAGAGTGCTTAGGAGTGAGAGAGAATGGAAAATGAAACACAGAACATCTTTACAACATTTCTGAAACAGGGGTCCCCGCTCGAGCGTGGGTTCTTACGCTCGAGCGAACCCCTTTGGTCTGCAAAAGTACTAGTTGCCTTACTTTTACACTCGAGCGTGAACTCAGACGCTCGAGCTGAAAGTCACACTACATGGCTTCCCGCTTGAGCGTAAATGTCCACGCTCGAGCGGACACCAATGTCTGCAAAAGTTCTGGGAACTCGCATTTCACGCTCGAGCGGCCCTTTCCCCGCTCGAGCGGACATGCCAAATTCTGGGTTTTCCAGAATTCCCTTTGAGCTTCAAACATGTATTCAAGTTGATATTTCCTGCATTTTACAGCCCATATTTCTCATATATATATACTAACATGATACAAATACCAAATTACAACATTATGGAGCTCAAATCCCATGAATCAAACACATGCATGTCCCAAATCATACCAAATTTATTTCCAACACAACAAATTCATATATTCAACACCCATGCTTCTATGAATTGCACTTGCATGTGGAACACAACTTCTATTCTCAACTTAGATGATAAAGAGATGGTCAAAAATATGAACTTCAATTAAAATCTAACATGGATTATACATTTTATGCTCAAACATGCAAATTCATAGCAATTTCTCACATGCATGCATCTATTGACTTTAAATTCATCAATTGCCACTCAATTCTTGTTCTTGGTCACATAATCACTTGGTTACAAACTCAAACCCATGAATTAGGGGTTGATTACTCACCTAGGAGCTTCAATTCTTCCAAATTGTAGCTAATTCTTGAGTTTATCTTCAAGATTTCCAACTTCTTGATCAAAACTTCACTTGTCTGCACTCACTCTCTCTAAATTCAGTTTTCTCTCTCTCCCTAGAGAGCTAATCTCAGCCAAATGAATTAAAAGAGAGGAATTGAGTGAGAATGAGCCTTTCTATAGGCTCTCATAATCACACTTTATTAACACTAATTAATTGAGCACTATTTTATCAATTTAATCTATTTAATTTGATCCAAATCAATTTTCAATTAAATTTCACCGTGGGCTCTAAAAATTACGCTAATCACAATGGCGCAATTAATTTCGAGTTTTTTGGCCGATAGGGCCTTCAATTTAAATTCTAAAACATATAATCAAACAGATTTTTCCTACGGTGAACAGATAGAAATTCAAAACCACATATATTCATATAAATGGCACTCACAATCATATCAAACACATAATCACAATCATAATTAAGATTAATTAGTATAATACGGACCAGGGTTATCACACAGCCCGTTGATAAGTGGCCCTAGCATTCTTCAAATTGAACGGCATCACCCTATAACAGTAGGTCCCCCACGGGGTGGTGAAGGCAATCTTCTCCCTATCTTCGAGAGCCATCATAATCTGGTTGTACCCGAAAAATCCATCCATAAAGGAAAGCAGCGCATGCCCAGCGATGAAGTCCACCAATTCGTCGATGTACGGTAATGGAAAGTCGTCCTTCGGACAGGCTTTGTTCAGATCCCTAAAATCCACACACACCCGAATTCTGCTATCTTTCTTTGGCACCGGAACTATGTTGGCCAACCAAGTAGGATACTTAGATACTAACAGGAACCCTGCATCAATCTGCTTGGTAACCTCTTCTTTGATTTTCAGAGCCCAGTCCCGGCGGATCCTTCGAAGCTTCTGCTTGACGGGTCAGGCCTCAGGGTCAAGAGGGATCCGGTGCTGTACAATCTCAAGATTGATTCCAGGCATGTCTTCGTAGGACCACGCGAAAACATCTTTGAAATCTTTTAATAAAGCGACTAAGCGCTCGCGTTCCTCCGAAGACAACGTGGACCCGATCTGGACCAAACGCGGATCCTTCTCAGTACCAACGTTAATTGAAATGATTTCATCAACCAAAGGTTTTACAAACCTCTCCTCCTCACGTTCAATCAAATGTTTCAAAATCGGAAGAATTTCTTCCTCGTCGTTTTCATCAAAGTTTTGAAAATCCTGATTAATGCAATAAACGAGCGGTATAGAAAAGTACTCAGAAACCACAGCATCATTCTCATTAACAACTTCCAGATAGTCTGATTCCTCGGTTACAACAGACTCAAAGGAAAATGAAAAAGACGACCTGGACAACACAATGGCATCCGGGTTATTACCCCCAAGAATATCGGACTCTAACTCAAAAGAACTAGAATCTGATTTCGACTCCACAGACTCTGTGGAATCAGATTCCGGTTCACTACCTAACCCAGAACTGCTAGATAAAAAGCCTTCCTTGTACTGCCAGACAAGGGAGGGTGTGATGGATGCATCCAGAATGCTAGAAGGAGGGCCCACAACTGATTGATCTCCAGTCATGGAAACAGAGAAGTCGTCCCCCGCGCACTCTGGTGTGATCTGAGAATCTGAGAGGAGACAAGCCAGTGCTACCCCAATCTCAAGTTCTGTGCCATCGGACTCATCCTCTTTGCACTGCTCAGCCTCAGCTGGTAGGTCAGTCTGCACTTTACAAGTTCATCCCCTTGCAACTGAAGGTCGAAAAAGATTTCGAAGCTGGGCAAACGCCGCTTCTCAGAATTCAACCAAGGCTTCGAAAAGCCGCAGAATGGGAAGTCTTCCCCCTCCCGGACAAAGCGTCCGTTTAGGGTTCCAGTAATAGGTCTATGCACCAATTCGTAGTGCTTCCCAGTCTGTCTTGCTTTGGCTCTTCCAGCCATTTCTTTTCCCTTTCTCATCCAATCCTCCTTGGTAGGTGTGTAACCTAAACCAAAGGTATGGGGATTATGTAGCACTCCGGCCAATTCAGCAACACCCTTCCGGCTACTTCTTCCTAATCCCATTCCTGGCATGTGTTGAAGCTTGTTCATGAGGTATACTGACTGCGCACTGACATACAATCCCTCATCTGTTGCCAAGATGGTTTGCACTACCCGGGCCTCAGCCGGACTAAACCCTGAGAGAAATACATCTTTTTCACCATGATCAATTTTCCAATACTGGTGTGGTTATTTCCGGTGGCGGAATGATGGATGAATTCCCAAAGACAATTGCTATCCCATTTCCATGAGGGTATTTCAACATTTAGTGAAGGGTAGAAGAGACTGCCTTCACAAGGTGCAGTCAAGGTCTTCCTAGCAGTAAGTTGAAGGTGGCCGGGACATCTAGGACATGAAACTTGACGTCCTGTTGAGCTCGGCCAACCTGAACTCGGATCTTTACCGTGCCTATCACTTCCCTACTCGTGTTGTCATATGCCCAAATCACTTGGGCTGTAGGTATGAAATCTGCTAGTTTTAGGCCAATGGCATAAGCTGTGCGAGATGGACAGACATTAATAGCCGAACCAGTGTCTACCAACACCACCGGCACCCATTTTTCTCTGCACTCAACAGATATATACAAGGGTTTGTTATGTGCTGAGCCTTCTGGCGGTAGTTCTTTGTCAGAAAAGGTTAGGGTTGGGCTGGCGCCACCTGGGAAAACCAATCCCACAAGCTATCCTGGGGTCATTCAATAGAAAGCTTCGCCTTGTCCATGGCTGAAAAGACGGCTTGTCTATGAACCCTTAAGGCTATGAGCAGTCCTCAGATGGAGATATCTGCTTGGATTTTGTTTAGTTGTTTTAGCACTACCTCATCTTCCAATTGTTTCTCCTTCTGTTTCTCAACTTCCTTGTCTTTTCCTGATGCCTCTGGCTGGTTTAGGTGCGGGGGCTTGAAGTACCACCCACTCCTTGTCATGTGATCAACCTCTTCGGTATACCATGTGTTATCTGGGAGACTGTCCCCAGTCCTCATCAGTGTGGGCCAGACGCAAATCATCGTCCTCCCATCAAGTTTCATCAGAAATTGACAAATAACTGTCCGGTTCTACTGAATTTGTTCTCGTGCTCGCAGCACATTCTGCCCCCACAGGGCCCTTGGCTTTTCTGGCTCTCTGATCTTCCTCAATTCTTGCCTTTTCAAACTGCTTCAACGCAGTTTTCTGTTTCGTGTCAGCTATACACAAACTACCCAATTTTTTAGCAAAATTCTTTGTACCGGTGCTCTCTGGTGATTCTCTCTTGTTATCGACCGTTCTGGCCACTGCAGATGTTCCTGTTTCTGACTGTCCCTGTTCTGATTGAGGCACCTCAACAAAATCCGGCTCGTCACTGAGCCACCCTGTATTGTCTGTTGCTCCGTTTGCATCAAACCAATTGAAGTGCACATAACCTGGATCTTGTCGTCGAAAAATTACAGATTCACAATGTCCTCCTCGAGCTCTGCTAAATCATCCAACCCCTGACTTGGCCTATCCTCCCGAACAACATTTACCTCAATCCCCATTGGCAATTCCACCATTGGCTTAGCTTGATCAGTCGGTGCAATAAAGCGACAAGGATTGTATGCTTCCTCCGCTAAGCTTGCAGAACCCTCGGGCATGCCTTCTTTTACCACAGCCACCTCCATGGGTTCAGGTTGGGGTATAGAGACACTCATCATGCAGAGATCTACATTCTCCGGGATGAAAAATGCCGGCTTAGGTAGGTGGGAGGGAGTGATGGATATGCTGGGGTCAAACGGGATGGCCGTTGTTTGGATGAAGTATACCTGCCAAGGTGGAGGGTTTTGGTTATGTGGTGGGAGAGGGTTGGTAGTGACATTTGGCTTTTCTGGGGGTGCTATTACCTTGTTGTCAATGAGATCTTGAATCTCATGACGAAGTCTGAAGTAGAGGTCGGTGTCGTGACCGTGCTGCTGGTGAAAGGCACAATATTTGGCTGGGTTATGAGTGGAAGGGAGGGGATTTGGCAATGGGCGTGGTTCTAGGGGCTTCAGATGCCCTTTCCTAATTAGGACCCTCAGGGCCGCGACAGAGACATATACAATAGGGTGAACACCCTCTGGCCCCGAGGTGGGTATTTTGCTGGTTGTGAGGTAGGTGCAGAGGTTCCCGTAAAGGGTGTGACTATTTTTGAAGTGGTGGCGACCATGCCCACATCAGAGGTCCTCGCAGCTGCATTGCTACTCGTAGCTGCATTCGAACTGCGGGTAAAGGCCCTCGTAGGCCGCTCCCTTTCATGGTCAATCAGACCCTGTTTCATAGCATCTTCTATCTGTACCCTTATCTCATGGAGGTCGGCAAAGGTGGGGAGGGGTAAGACAATCATCTTCTGCATCAGTTTTGGTTGTAGATTCCGAACAACTATTCTTATTTGATCTTTCTCAGCTGGCCTAGTGGTCATCATAGAAGCCTTGGCTCTCTAACGGGTTACAAAGTCAGAGAAGCCCTCCTTCAGCTCTTGTCTAGTTGTCTTGAGATCACGAGTTGTGACCTCGATTTGAGTATTGTACGAATATTGGGCGACGAAAGCCTTGGCCATCTCTTCCCAACTCCTCTTCACTGAGTCCTCCAATTTAGCATACCAGATGGCCGCGATACCCGACAGGGACCGACCAAAGAGAGAAAGCTTTTGCAGTCTGGAGAGGCCCATTGGTCGCAGGATATTCGAGAACAACCGCAGATGAACCATATGATCTCCCGAACCGTCAAAACAGTTTATGCGAGGCATCTTAAATCTGTCCGGCAATGTCACTGCCGAATCCGTGTCACCGTCATTGATGTCTGGAATGGAGTTAACACCCTGAGCCCTTTTGAACAACTTTTCAAGCTTGCTCACTTTTAATGCAGTTGGGTCGACTCCAAATTCAAAGGGGGCCTCGGTTTGGTAGGCCTATGCTTTGGAAGTCTGAGGTGGAGTGGGATCCACTGGGACGTCCGCATTCTCCTGGACATTAGCTGTAGGGGCAGGAGCCCTTGGTGCAAGAATTTCTACTGGGGGTGGATGGGATGCAGAAGCTACTCCCTGTTGTGTTTGTTGCTGTTGTTGTAGCCTGGCAATGAGTTCGGTCTGCTGGGCCACAACCTCTGTCTGACGAGCGGTAGTCTCAGCTTGGCGAGCAGCATCCCGCTGCATGGCCTCCATAGTCTGTTGGAGCTAACGCATCATGTCTTCCATACTCATACTGACTGAGGAGTGCTGATCCATCGGTTTTGGTGAATGTTCTCTTTCTAAAACAGGAAACTGAACCCAACTGCGTGCAGGTGAGGTAAATAGTGATCGCTGAATCGGAGACTGTTGAACTAATGACCTGTGTCTGACTGACCTCCATCTAGTAACCGGGGGTAGCAAAATGAACACTGGTTGTCCACCAATTAAATCCTCAGATCGAGAAAGTCTCATTCCTCTAGTCCAGAGTGCTCGGGGGGTATCTGCCTTTTCGGAAGCAATTGTGATACACTACCTTGCAAAAAGAAAATAAAGCAAAAAGAAAAGAAACATCAATCAGGAAACGGACAGCATTTCGGCTTAGATGGTGATAACACACAATTAAAATCATAAGCTGAATAGTTTGTTCTCAATCACATATTTATGCCCCCAAATTTCTACCTCGAAACTGATACCCCCAAACACTGATGTCCTCAGACTGATACCCAAACTTGCAACTGATGCATACTGTCACGCCCCTAACTCGCCCCTAAAAGGTTTGGGCATGACCTACTCAGAAACAGACAGAATGACCTATAATAATTGATTTTTGGGGCTTGTGCGGAAGCAGTAAAATTAGAACAACATTCGGATACATCCATTGAGCAACTACCAAAATGCCAGGACCATCTTGAAATTTAACTTACAGTAAATATGTACATGAAATTAGGTTACAGATACGTCTATAAACCCAGCTCAGACTTTAGGTATACAAAACATTAGGTACAATAACCTTGACCAACCACATATGGGTACAAAAATACATAGACAATCATGCAAGGGTTCCTTTAGGTGCCTGGTTATCCTTATGCTGACAAAAATGCAATTGCTAGAACGGATCTCCAAGCTGGCTTCCTACAGAAATCAGACAAAATTACAGAATGAGACAAGCTCAATGAATATTAGTACTTAAACAATTAAATCATAATGCGTAGCTGTACATGCATCAACTCAAGTACAAAAGTAATACGGTTTTACCTTCGGACGGCTCTTGGCCTATTACCTAATTTTTAACAGATTGACCTATTGGCCCAACTTTATCAGATTGGCCTTTCAGCCCAGATAGCCTTACGGCACACAGGTAGCCTTTCGGCACACAGATAGCCTTTCAGCACAGGTCGCCTTTCGGCACACAGATAGCCTTTCGGCACAGGTAGCCTTTCGGCACACAGATAGCCTTTCGGCACAGGTAGCCTTTCGGCACACAGATAGCCTTTCGGCACACAGATAGCCTTTCGGCACAGGTAGCCTTTCGGCACACAGATATATCAGAAATATACAGAAATGTGCATGTACTCAAGAGGTGGCTCGTACGGATTCTAGAGGTGGCTCCCACTAAAGTGTAGCACTTAGTTCCGTACAGCACTTTGCTCCACACCAGAAGTCAATAAGTTTCATCATGTCATATCATAAACAAAACGAGTATCATAGCGGAACAACCGTAGTGTCATCAAAACAGACTAGCCTTACAGCCATATAGAGACACATAGTTTCTTTTTATCATTTAGAGGAGTTAGCATATTTAAGTTACTTATCACAAAGTGCCAACAACATCCATTAATTCCAAGGGTACATAAATACTATAGTATCATAATGTACCCACATTTCACTTGCTTATTATCATGAATCAATGTCCTTAATTTGCGGATAACAGTATGTGCATTTGATCCATCAAAAT
This sequence comes from Camellia japonica, assembly GCA_030407325.1. Taxonomy (NCBI): domain Eukaryota; kingdom Viridiplantae; phylum Streptophyta; class Magnoliopsida; order Ericales; family Theaceae; genus Camellia; species Camellia japonica. The sequence goes on from JAPPVO010000032.1 coordinate 64,048,809, forward strand.
AGTTGCCTCGTAATAACAGGAAATAATACCAGTTGCTTACAGATGACAGAAAGTGAATATGTAATATAGACAGAGCAGAATAATTCCATAGTTACACCACTGTATGCAGCTTTTTCAACGTTCACACGTATTTCCATTTGAAGTGAAATCACTTACAAGGATTAGAGCGTTATAACAGAAAGTAAAATGTACATATAGCGTACTATTACTCACAGTGTTGTAGTGGCGTACTAGTTCCTTCTGGAGTGTGCCCTGTACACCACATGACTGATAAATTAGTATTCTTTCCTTTTTAAATTCTTAGGAAGTCAATTCATGTGTTACCGCAATTCGTATGAATTTATAACTATCATAAACTCATCAGAAAATTATTCTAAAAGTACCAAAGAGTTCAGCACGTAAAACTGAACAAACACATTTTCTTGTCACAAAACAGTCCTCCGCTCGAGCGCTAATTTGTGCGCTCGAGCGCACAGTACAATGCTATCAAAAAATACTGGAAGGTTGGTTTTTACGCTCGAGCGGACAGGGTAATTCCGAGCAAACTACTGAAAGATAAATTTTACCGCTCGAGCGTACCTGTCCCGCTCGAGCGGACCTCGACCCAGATTCAGGGCAGCACGATTCCAACCCAAAATTTAGCAATCAAATCCCAATTTTCATGCAACCAAAGATGAATCTAATGCAATACTTCAACCTCACATCACCATAACATGGATTCTACCTTGATTATAGCAATTTACCCTCACTTAGAGGCTTCAACAAATCATTAATCTCCCTTAAATTCCATTCTATAGTTAAGTTCTTCAAACACAACACATAGATGCATAGAATGATGAGATAAACCAAAGATTTGAAGTATAATTCATGCATCCCACAATTAAGGTGTTGAAGTAACCAATTCATGAAAAACCCTCACAATCAAACATAGATCTATCATGAACCAAATACAAACATATATTTCAATCTTCAACCATCACAACATGAGAACTTAAGTTACCTTGAAAGAAATCACACAAATCCAATAAGTTGTTTAGCTTCCTTGGTGAATCAAGTTTCCCCCAATTCTTCACCCACGTTTCTCTCTTCTTTTCTCTCTTAGTTCCTCCCTTAGAGCCTCACGTTTTTTTACCATAAGCTCAAACAAGACTTAGATATATATATAGAATATATAGGAGCATAAAAGACAAAAATCAATCGCTTTATGATGCCGAAATGAAAATTTCACAGAAAATCCCATTAGAGCTTAAAAATCATGCAGATTCCAAATATCAAATCAATTTCTGAGAATTAGGTCTCTAAGGTGCCCAATTTTAGCTTCAAAGAATTTAAGTGTAACAGATAAGATTTCAACTCAACAGATAGAGACCCATTTGTCTAAGTTCCATGCAATTTTTCATACTTACACATACAATTTCACAATAGATATTCAAAGACACAGAATAGAGGACTGAAAGGATACCAGAATTATGTACGAGGGTCGGGGTATTACACATACATTCTCTGTAGAGTCACACTCTAAAAGCACATATCAAGCAAGTGAGAGCCAAAACACCCCTATGGTGGGGTAACGTTTCCTTGCCCTAATTTCGTCAGGAACTAGGGGTTTGCTACACAAGCAAACGGTTTCAAACAAACTACATTCGGGTAAGCAACCTATCCTAGTTTGGAATAGTCTCTATGCCTTCCGATATGCAACTAGGTAGATTGGTCAAAAAGGGTTCCTCGGCGGTGATTCCGATCCGAGGTTGGTGTTCCCATCATGGCAGAGCCCGTAACCGGTCAGCCTTATGGCACGTTTTTCCAAGTAAGCCTCCGGCAAACCGTTCAGGAATAGCAGATGGCAAACACTGTGACTTAGGCGTACCAATGTAAATGCAATGCAAAAAAACACATAAGTGTAAACAAAATAACATATCGTGAGTTTGAGTCAAGTTCTCTAAATTCCCAGCAAAGTCGCCAGAAACTGTAAACCGCCCGAACTTCCTCCGCGCGCCCCCCTTTCAGAGAGGGTACGGATTGGGTCCTGCTACTATAGTTTGGACTCTTATCACGGTTATGAATCTAGTCTCACAAAGTGCAATGTGAAAACTAATAAATCACCAAAGAGTTCAAATCCGGCAAACGTTTTGGAAAATTGATTTTCAATCAAATAATGCCAAAAATGGACTGCTTTGCCAGATTACAGAGTCGCCACCTAAATATTTTATTTTTGGAGAAATTTAGGAAACCCTGACTCGTGCCAAAGGCCACGTGTCCGTCATCACCAAAGTTGCCTCAGCTCGGGAACTTGGGTACGAGGGGGGAAGGTCATGAAATGAGCACCCTCGCTCGCCCGATCAAATGATCGGCCTCTACTAAACATGATATGTTGTTTTATAAACCTCATGTGTTCTTGATCTGATTATTAGCTAACTTTACTATGTGATGCGCACAACATACAAGTATAGACTAAATCGCAAGAATTGGAACAAATTCAACTCATGTTTGTTTTCGAAAATGGTTTGAAAGTGCTACTAGCAAGTTGGCTAAAGCGCGGATTTGCCACCCTCAAGTGGGCTTAAAACATGATTTGCTACTTCGCAAACTGGGCTTAAATAGCGCATTTGATGAATTGTCCCAATTCAAGTAATAAAGCCTTCATCCACAAGCATTCATGCAGTTTAGCATATAAGCACATAGCCTCATGACAAGCATGTTATCATGGCAACACTCACACTCATGCAAGTATGCTAAAGCGTAACACTCACAGTGTACTCCAAGCCAAAACAGAAAACTAGTTAGAAACAATGCATGCTCCTAATTATACAAGATGCCTAATGCAACACATGCAATAATGCAACTAAAATAGGCTCGGCTATCTAAGATGGCATATGAATGAGACAATGTGATACATGTATTCAAAGAGGTATTGAAATACAATGCAGTTTGAATGATGCGCCGAGCTTTGTGCATGCAATACAAATGAATGATGCAAACATGCGAGCATAAGGTATGCTAATTGAAATATGATCCCTAATCTAACCATCAAAAGCGGGTAAGTAAAAGAGAGAAAGACGTGGGGTTGGAAGACATGCACGCACACACACACGCACCCTTATTACAACATTACGCCCTCACGAAGGATCGAATAAATAAGCTAAGTTACACTAAGCTAAGCTAATTATTACAAAACAACTAATTAACTATGCTAAGCTAATTAATTACAAACTGAATTGGATAACTAGCTAACGCTAAGCTAATTAAATAGTACAAACCAAATTGAATAATCAACTATGCTAAGCTAATTAAAGAAATTTAAATGGCCTCGAGGGACGAGGGATGCACGCATGCTCGATTGCGTCCTCCCGAAAATCCACCGCCTTGCCTTTAGATGCCTCTGCTTGCACATCTTTGGACCTCTGAAAATTGTGCCAACCTCCAAATTGCTTCTGTTTCATCTCAAGAACATACTGATGGTTGATCGGCTCGAAATGGTGGCCATCGGCCACTACTGATGACCGGTCGGCTAGTACTAGTGGCTGATCAGCCACTGCTTCCCTGAATTTCCTCCTTTTGCTGCAACAGAGAGCAAACAGAGGCATGGCAGTGTATTTGCAAGGAAATATGTGCACTACCACCCTCCTTATCATGTCTTAAGCTCAAAGGAGTGTAGCACTTGGCTTTCAAGCCACCAACCAAGCATTTTCAATGCATGGTGGCCAAAGAATCAAGCTTGTACAAGCTTAATGAATGCGCACATAAGACACGAAAGGCCTCCACCCTATCATGCACAATCCAGGGGGACAGCGACCAAGAAACGTGACGCGTTTCATCACTTTAAGTATGAAACATCCCACATTTCTTGTGTTTGGATTAACGTTCGATCCAAACATATGCAATGGAAACAACATGCTTATCTGAGTCATGTTTTACTTGGCTCATTTTTGTTTACACATTTTAGCTTACCAATTAATCCCTTAACCGATTAAGTCCAATGTGATAGTCCTCTAATGAGAGGGGTCAACCAAATGGTGATTTAGGACATGAAAGAGATTATGCCCTTGACTAGGAGGAACCCTCAAAAGAGGGTTAAAGCCATTTGAGCACAAACTCTAACTCATGCTTAAACACAACCTTAAGGCCAAACAACCCTCAAATCAAATTGAAAAATGAAGAAATGGGGGAGGTTGCAAATGTTTTTAGTGCTGAAATGGCATGACAAATAAGATTATAACATGCAAACAACTCATGTACAACATGTTAAGAGCCAAAACATTGAAACTAGTGAAGAACACAACACTAGATGCATGCAATACAATGCTCAAATGACCAAACCAGCCCAAAACAGAGCTACACCATGCCAAAACAGTGGCCTAAACATGCTGAGACTTAGGCACAAAAGGCAAGAAAACACATGCTCATGTATTGGCTCACCAACAAGGCACAAAGCACAACTCTCAAAAGCATTGAAAGAGTGGAATACGTGAGAGTGTGACAATGATATATGCTCTGAAATTACATGCTAAATGATGCTATGGTATGCAAACAATCCAAGCAAAGCATGCTAGATATTCCAAAACACAAAGCTAGTAAAGGCCATTTACACTACAACCATGCAAAGCAAGCCTTAAAGGACCAAGACCACTCAAAATAGAGTTAAATCATGCTAAATCAGTAGCAAAAACATGTTGATACCAAGTCACAAAAGAGTAGAAAGATAGGCTAACTCATTAGGCATGTTAAGCTAGTAAGCAAGATTACACTACAAGTGTAAGATGCAAGCAACAAGTGACCAAACCAGCCAAAAATAGAGTTAGAGTAGGTCTAAAAAGTCACAACAACATGCTCAAAATAAGCTAACACAAGCCACAAAAAAATGTTACTTTGCAGTGCTAACAAGACATGGCATAAGGAAACGAGGAGGGGAGGCCACCCCCTCCTATTTTGACCTTCAAAACAAACTTTCTACCACTGAAATTCCTCTGGAATTCAGTGGTTTTAAGGCCAAAAAAAGATGGACTCAAAAGCTCTTAAAAGAAGGCTCAAAAGGCTTGCAAGCCAAAAAGCAAATTGAGTGAACCACCCCCTAACCACACAAGGCTCAAACCAACATTTTAGAACTTTAAAATCAGAGTTTTTTTAGAAGTTAAAACCAGCCTCAAAGTAGTGTAAAAAAAAGATGACCAAAGACTTATCCAAAATAAAGCTTAAAAGGGGTAAGCTCTTACCCTTGAAGCACAGCAGCAAAACAGGCCTTCCTCTGAGTCAAAAATAGTTTTAGGAGCTCCAAACAAGCCTTAAGAAACCTCAACTCCAAGATGGGGGTGTTTGGTTAAGGGGTTGTATGCAAATATGTGAAGGAAAATCACTTTCAAGCACAATATATATATATATATATATATATATAGAGAGAGAGAGAGAGAGAGAAAGAAAGAGAATTCTAGAGATAGAGAGATATTTCAGCTTAGAAATTTTTGTAACCCCAAACAAGGGGAAGGGACCTCCCCTTATATAGAAAAATATGTTCAAAAGCTTCCTTGACAAGCTAAGAGCTTGTTTGAATCCATCTATACACGTATATGGAGGATACACTCAGTGTGCAATAGCTGGCATACAAAACATCTGAAAAAGCAGAAAAATGGCCGTCGGCCACCAATAGTGGCCGACCGGCCATTAACGTGGCCGACCGGCCATCAGTGTAGCCGACCGGCCAGCAGGCCATCCTATTCCCCAGAAGCAAAGCTACAAGCCCTTGGTCCACAACCAAGCACAAAATAGAGAATTTTAGAGGTCCGAAGGCAAGACACTCCACCAAGAACTTCAGGCGCTCAAAACGAACACAAACATGGATGATCATTGAGTGTTCAAACGATGACGTCCAAGTCTTGAGGACGGTCAAAAATGGGGTGCCTACACAGAGTCCCCACCTAAATATTTTTGAAAAATTTAGGAAACCCGCAACTCGTGCTAAAGGCCACTTATCCGTCATTATCAAAGTGTCTCGGCTTAGGAACTTAGGTACGAGAGGGGAAGGTCATGAATTGAGCACCCCACTTGCCCGACCAAAGATCGGCATCTACTAAACATGATATGATTTATCTACATTATATGCTCTTATTTCGATTATTATTAGACTAACTTTACTATATGATGCATACGCAAGAATAGACTAATTTGCAAAAATTAGAACATTTTGATTTCAAGTTTGTTTTTCGAAAAACGGTTTTGAGAATGTGCCACTTGACAAAGTGGGCCCATATGTTCTTTGATCAAATTATTCCAGTTAGGCAATTAGCCTCCATCCACAGACATTCAAGCAGTTTATTAATTAAGCAATTAGCCTCATGGTAGTCATACTTGCCATGGCAACAATCACATGCATGCGATTGCTAAAGCAAATAAAAGCTTACCCCAATTCCCAAGGCAAGCTAAAAGAGAGAAAATAGTTAGAAAAAGGCATGATCCTAACTGTGCGAAAGATGCCTAGTGCAACACATGCAAAAATGCAATTAAAATAAGCTCGGCTACTTAACATGCTATTTGAAACAACTTGATAGCATGCAGTTTCAACACGTATTCAAAGAAGTATGTAAACGACAATGCTTGTTAGAATGATAAATCGAGCCTCGATGCATGCAAAACAAGTGAATTCTTTATACATGGAAAATGCTAATTGAAACATGATGCTCTATTCTATCCATCATAAACAGATAAATAAAAGGGAGAAAGACGTAGGGTTGAAAGACATACACATTATTACATTTTGCCCTTACGCAGTAGGGTCCGAATGAATTAACTAGCTAACTAAGCTAGTTAACTAACTATTACAAGCCGAATTAAATAAACTAACTATGCTAGCTAATTATTGCAACACCACAATTAATTAACTACTCTAGCTAATCATCCCCGGGAAGTGAGAAATGCTTATGTATGCGCACAGATTTCCATCCAAAAAAGCCCACTGTTTTGCTGCTAGAATACCTCTGTTGCATAGTTAGGAAATTTCATTATTTTTAATTACTAGCAAGTATGAAATGACTCAAGAACCTCTTCCCTATCATGGATTGATCAAGGGAAGTGGTTGACCTTGGAAACTTGAACCATTTCATTACTAGCAAGTATGAAATGACTCATGCTTCCACGGGTTCAATTAATGTCCAATTGAACACCAAATTGCTTTGTTATCTTGGTCCATTTTAGCCCAAGTTTTATTATTTCATTTTAATTATCTTTCCATTCATTAGTCATTTTAGTCCAAAAATGAAGATTAAGTCCACTAATGGAGAGAAGTATTAAACAAAGGGTTGTTTTGGGCATGAAAGATATGTCATGCCGTTGGTAATGAATCTCCGAGGAGATTAAATCATTAAGCACAATACCTCTATCTCAAGCTTAAACAAGAAATCGGTTTGAAATAACTCTCAAAGAAAGTAAAAAGCCAAGAAATGAGGGAGATTGCAGAGATAATTAAAAGATGAACACAAGTATGAAAAACACTTAAATAAATGCTATCAACTCAAATAGGTTGGTGTCTAAGACCTAAGTTACCAAGCCTATGAGGACCATTATACTACAAGCATGCAATACAAAGCATAAATGAAACTAACACATAAAAACAGTCCTAAAACAGTCCAAAAAAGTGCTGAAATTAAGACAAAAACAACTATAACAACTAGCTAAAATATTGAGAAATTAAAACTAGCACACAAGCAGAAGGAAGGTAGGCTAACCCTTCCACTTTTAGGACTTCAAAACATGATTTTTGCCTCTGAAAATCAGTGATAAACAGCTCAAAAAAAGATAATAGAAAGATAGGAAACACAAGGGTAAAGGCCTTAGAAGCAAAGTTCAAAGAAGGGTTGTCAACTTTCCTACCTTTAATGGCTTTAAATCACAAGTTTCAGCCCAAAAGGACAGATAATAAACAGTTCTAAATCAGCAAGAAATATGGAAAACAAGTAGTGTATAGATGGTACAAAAGCACTAGAATGGACACCTCTTGAAGAGGAATGATCCATTGAGTTACAAACCACCAATTCACACTCTCAAGTGCCTCAAGAGCTAAAATACAAGCTTAAATCACCTCAGTAAGGAACTCTCTAGGTTGGATTTAGAGTGTTCGAGCAAAGGATATGTAAGTTGCAAGAAAGAGAGAGAGAATTGTAGAGAGAGAGATTTTCCAAAATTTGCTCTCCAAAAATATTCTCACTCCTCAATTTTTCTAACCTTGTTAACAAAAGAGAGGGTCATCTATATATAGAAATATATAAGAGACCCTCGAAAATATCCTTACAAACACAGCTGAAATTGAGCATGCATCTGTAGGGACAACTAGCAAAAAATATCTGTTTTTTTGCACTAGTGGCCGACATGCCACACTAGTGGGCTGCAGGTCCCTGGATGCTAAGGCTTGAAGAACTGCTGTTTTGGTACAAAACAAGGTACAAGGTTTGTAGGCAAAACACTGAGGTTTCCTGCTAAAGAAGTCAAGCATTTGGCAAGCGTACACATTCATCATTGAGTGATCAATAAATGGCGCCCAAGTCTTAAGGGCTGTCAAAAATGGGATATCTACAGTTGTGCACGAGTCGGTTTGGCACGGATATCGATAGTTATGTGTTCAAATTAGTTTTGTATAAAAAATTGATGATGAAAAAATAAACGGTTGACAAAAATCTGACTCGATGAGATAGCTATCAATATCCGATCATCGTGATTTTTTACAAGCCTATAATATTCGACGAGTTCTACACATTGAACAGTTCGAATTATCGAAATTGGAACCGTGATGAGCTCCCACAAGTCTAATAGTACCCTCAAATTTGATCACGGACTGGAGAAAGCCTATCCCTTTTCCTTAATAGGTAGCTTCGTTACTCCACTATTGTTTGGGTTTGGATATGCATGAATGATTGCATTTTTTTCCCATACTTTCTTTGAAAAAGAATAAGGAAATACCTATATATATATATATATGGATTAAGTGGATGGCTATAGAAATTTATATTTTTCTTAAGGACTTAAGATTATTATATCATGGTCAAATTATTCACAAGTCTTTTTTAAAAAGTATGTATTTTATTTAATTTAAATTTTTTTAGATAGATCCAAAAGTCCTATACCTATTTATCTTCTTCTATTTTCCTACACTTTACTTCTTTTCTTTTTCTCTCTTTCTCTGATATTGGTGACGACGATAACGACGACCACGCCTTTCTTCTTTTCTTTCTTTTTCTAATCTACAGTCACCAATGGTCGGCGACTACTATTGATTGTGGTTCATAGGCAACCATCGAGCACCAACTCCTTACTTTGTGATCACCGATAGTAAAAGAGATGAGTTTCCAATGAAGAAGATGAGTAGATCTACTCAAATCTGATGTAGATCTATATTAGATCCGGCTAGATCTAAACAAAAAATAGTTGTCAGAGTATAAGCATCTCTCTATATCTGTCACTTTCCTTTTATCTCTCAGTTTTAATACTTTTTCTATACTACACACTTTTATTTTTGGTCAAATTACAAATAAAACCCCAAGGTTTAGCGTGTTTTGTAAATTAAACCCCAGGTTTTTAATTTTGACAATTTGAACTCCGTAATTCATTCTGTGTCACAATGTAAGCCCCCCATCCATCTCCGTTTCCTGAAGTAACAGAGAAAGTCATTTATTGCGCCTAAACCAACCCAAAATGACGTCATTCCTTATTGGACCCATATAAAAGACCCTAAATCCTGAATTTCACCAATTAGGGCTACAATTTGCCCCAATTTTCCCCAATTTCTTCGATCTCATCGATTTAGGGAAATACGAACAACGAATCCATTGCTGAACGAATCTCTGGGGTGGAAACAATTGGGGGTGAATTGACTCGTTGCAATTGTGAAATGAGAGCAAGAATCCGAACTTCATGGACCCATGTGAACCCAGCTATGAGGTTTCTTGGTTGTCCAAATTATGGAGTAAGTTTTCCCAGTCCTGTGAATAATATGAAATTTGTAATTTATGTACTTTATTTATTTAATTAAAATTTTTTTTTCCAGAAAAACGAGGCTTGTGGCTTCTTCTATTGGTATGATCCACCCACTTGTCCTCGTGGTAGACAAGTGTTGCCGAAGTTGGTAGACAAGGTTGCAAGCTTAGAGGAAATGGTAACTGAGATTGCGAGATTAAAGGAGGATGTTCAAACTTATCGCCATAGACAGAAATGGATTGTAGGTGGATTAATTGTTGCAGTGATTGTAATTGGAATGTTAACAGTGAGCAGTTAGGGAATATAGGTTAGTTAGTTAGTTAGTTAGCATTTCTAGTTTAGGAAATGTAATGCAACTATGCACTTGCCAATGTGAACTTAATGTATAATTTTGAATGAAATGATGTTTGTTTGGTTGTATATGTTTTGTGGTAATGTTTGTTTGGTTGTAAATATTTTGTTTGTTTGGTTGATAAATGATGGTCTGAATGTGTTTGACAAAATGTCCAAGTGAAGGGAAAACATATTACAACCTTGTAAAAACAGATTAAAAGCCATTGTTGAACCTGTTTCAAACCAATAGACAGCATTGTTCCATGCATGTCAAAAATCAAGCATGTCAAAAACAGATTAGTAAGCATTGTTCAACTTGCTCCAAACAAATATACAGCACATTCCAAGCATATACAATAACCATCCAATTGGGTACATCATTGATGTCAACCATGTATAATAAGCATGTATAATAACCATCCATATATTGCTCCAAACCAATATACATCTTTCATCATTACAAAAAGAAGCAGTTCATCATCCATAATCTGTCTTCAGGTCACATGACCATTACAAAAAAAAAAAAAAAAAAAAACCAATTCATAATTACAACATTCAGTTGACTATGTCTCTATTCACACTAGCCTAACTACCTAAGACCTGTTCAACTTCATCCCTTCTCATGGTTGTTGCTGATGTTGATTACCTCCTTGTTGATGCCCTTTGTGGTGACTACTGTTGTTGTCCATGTTGTCCACTAGTTGATGCCCTCTATGGAGGTTGCTGCTGTTGTCCATGTTGTCCACCAGTTAATGTCCTTTGTGGTGGCTGCTGCTGTTGTCCACCAGTTGATGCCCTCTATGGTGGTTGCTGTTGTTGTCCACCAGTTGATGCTTTCCCAGATATTGCATCTGATCTGAATCCCATGAAAGTTTGTCGAGTCCTCGCCTGTTAACAAAAATTGTTAAACCACAATTTGAGCATCTATGGACATCAATTACAAGTAGAGCATACCAATACATTACTTATATTCTTTGATGAACTTGCAGCTCCATCTTTTTTACCCTTGACAGGCCCCTTGCATGTTCTTTGATTATGACCATGTACACCACACTTGGAGCATTTTAGGCTGGTACACTTCCTCTGCAACTTGAATGCATTCAGAGGCTCATTTGGGTCTCTAATTCTCTGCTTTTGAGGCCTACCAGCTAGCCTTTTCAACTTAGAAGGAAGTAAAGGCTCACAACCTGTCTTAGGCCATTGATCTTGGCCATTAAGTGGATTTATCAGTGCCTCATCAGTTCTCAAGTAGGTCTCTTTTTTGAAAGCCACATGCACATAATCCTCAACTCTCTCTTTTTGAAAGAAAATAGCAGCCACAGCATGAGGACAAGGGATTCCAGTTAGATCCCATTTAAACAAGTCCATGTTCTATTCTCTAAGTTGACAACATAGCCACTTACTCCATATCTAACTTCAAATAGAGCACCCCTTGACCAAGTAGGTATCCATACTCAAGATTTACCTTTGACCTCTCAATCTTAGTTTGTATATTTGCACATATTGGCCCTTGGTACTTCATCATTTTGTCCTTGCATTCATGTAGCCTCACCATTAAAGCCCTCCTGATCCACTCTAACATGGTAAGGATGGATCTATCTGTGACGACCCCACCATATATAACGATTACCACTTAATTAATTAAAAAGATTTGAATTTTAATTGCCCATTGTTCTAATTTAATTTGGGTTTATAAGAATTATTTAGTTTGATTCATATATGATTCTATTGAGGATTTATTTTGGAATTAGAAATTGAAAGCCTACATGGCTCAAGAGAGTATAATTGGTACGTTGAATTAGTTTAATTTCGAGTATCGGACCGTATGGGAGCTTAATTAAATATTCGATTCAAATTTGTAAATTGCGATTTGATTAATTGGATCTGAATTGGAGTTAATTAAGTTATAAGAATTGGGAATGAAGGTTATTATGAGTTAAATTCATTTATGAGATGCCTAATTTGAATATGTAATTTATTGATGAAATTTTGAGTATGATTCGAAATTGAAGGCTTAAATGATTTAAGAAACCAAAATTGAGGATGAAAATAAGTTTAATTTAATATTTTGAGCCTTTTGGGAGTTTGATTAAAAATCTGATTCAGAATGATAAATTTTAATATAATTAATTGAGCTCTAAAGGAAGTCAAATTAGACAAATTAAATTATGTGAAATTTATGATTAGTTGTAATTAATTTAATTATGTGTTAATTAAGATTTATTAAGACTAAGTCTTATTTAATTAAGCTAATCTTAATAAAAAATTAAATTAAGGAAGAATCTAGAATTGTGAGTGTGTGGGTGTGCAGAGAAACTTGTGTGGGTGTACTGAGAAATCTGATTTTGTGTATATGTATAAGTGATATGCTGGAAGCTTGAAACAAAGTGCACGTGTGCAATGTGCTGTCAAGAAGTGTGTGTGTGTGTGTGTGTGTGTGTGTGTGTGTGTGTGTGTGTGTGTGTGTGTGTGTGTGTATTAGTGTATTCAATTGTGCTGGAGCCTTGAGCTTATTTGGGCTTGTGCTAAAACAAAACCAAAAAAAAAAAAGGAGAGAGAACAGCCGAGAGAGTGAGAAATAAAGTGTGTATCAATTCTTGGAACTTAGCTGCTGGGAATCCAACTCAAGAGCCTAAGAAGAAGAAGGAACAAGGAGGGAAAAACTAGGAAAGGTGTGGAATAAAAAGGGAGTTCAAGAACTTATCCAAAAAAAAAAGTCCAACCATTGAAGATGATAGGTAAGGATTTCAAGCTTGATTTTTGTAGATTCGTTATCTAACAACTAAAATCAAGAAGTGAATGGGTCTAATTTCATGAAAATAGAAAGCAACTAGGAAAAGAATAAAGAAGATGAAATTAAGTTTAAGAGCAAGGAAATTGATTTAGAAACTCATCTTTTGGGAATAATTTTAATTATCTTTGATGAATTTGAGTTCTAACTTTACATGCATCAATGAATTTGAAGAATTAATTTATAAACATGGTTAAAGTTAATAAACATGAAAATAATTGTATTGAGCTTGAGTTTGGGAACCTTGATATATATATATATATATATATATATATGAGATATGTATTTGCATGCACCACGAGTTTTGCAAAGATTTGAGTCAATCAATTTCATATTTTAAAGAGAAGAAGGAAAGAGTTTTATAAACAGCAAGTTCATAAAAATTTGGAGTTAATCTTAAAATTAGACGAGGTTGTGATTTTATTATGAAAATTAGAAATTGGTTTAATTTTGAATTTTAATCCATGCATGTAATCAAATTTTGTAGTGTTATTCAATTTATATATATTAGAACATCTATGATCATAAATTAAGTATTTGGTTAAAGATTTATTGAAGATTGATCATGGCTCATAATTATTTTCATATTTTGATAAAATTTTGCATGAGTTTTGAACATGAAATTGGGTTTTAAAAGCTTAATTTATGTTTTAGAATTTATGAGTTTGAAATTGGGTTTGATATGAAGAAAATGGATTAAATCTAAAATTGGACAAATGAAGGAAATAAATTACAATTTGAATTTGACAATCAAGAATTAGTTTGATCTTAATTTGAAATTCATATATGTAAATATTTTGCTAAGAGCCTTATAGCTTTAATTTCATATTTTGTAAGAAAAATGAAGAAAAGTTTTGAATCATTACATTCATGAAGCTATAGCTTTAATCTTGACAAATTAAGGAGGTTTTTGCATGAAGAGTTGGAAATTAAAGAACGAATAGAAATAACCGAACAAACAAGTACCGAATGGACTGAATAGGTTTAAGAACCGACTGAATGAATTGAACATGCTTTGAGATATTGTGCTTGAATGTGTTTTGTGTAGGTCAGACGCCACACTGTGATCACGTGTTTCAAGGAACCAATTGTGAGTAACAATGTTGTAAAGATATGTTCAATCGTATTTATTTTCAAATTGATAAATCATATTGCTTTCTGAAATGATGCTATTTATCGATTGAATGATGATCCTATTTTGAATTATATTCGTGGCATCCATAGCGTATTGTGATTGTTATAGTTATTGATATCATTATTGTTACAGAGATCTCTGTCAGTTCCAAATCTTGGAACTATTGTTATTTTATGATGGCCATTAATTGATTGTTCGGTCTTTTAAGACCTAGTGTATTGTTGCTATTGGATGTACCACATATGACCTAATGAATATGATGGATCGAATTGAATGATTGATTGACAAATGATATTGATTAAAAATGTTCTAATGCTAATCGATTGTTTCAAAGACTGTAAGGATATCATTCATAACCCCTTTACACAGTTGTTATTCACTGGGCTCTAGCTTATTGTTTTATATTTATATGTAGGTGATCAAGTGCAAGAGCGGACTTATTGATGTCACCCTAAACACTGTTTTGTCAAGCCAACTTTTGTGCCTCACTTTGAGGTTCCTACTGAGACAAGCTTCAAGGCTTCATGAGTGATTTAGAGTTCACCCTTTTATTTTGAACGTTACTGAGACTAGTTCTGAATGTTATCATAGTCTGAAGTTAAGACTGGTTTTGTTAATGGGATTTAATCCCTAATTATGTTGCGTTTTTGTACATAAGCTTGATGCTTGGACCGATGTGTATATACATATATGAAAGTCGTTTTGTTACATTTAAGTCCTCACATCTCATTGGACGTTATATTTTATTATTTACAAGCTTCTGCCAGCCCCTATTATTGTATTACCGCTAAGCAGGCCTTTGGTAATCTCAAATTACTTGCCGGTCATGACGCTAAATCTATAGGGCCGAGTTTGGGTCGTAACACTATCTCTAGCTAGTAAGACCCAATTGTTAAAAGACTCTAAAATATTGTTCAACAATCTATTACACTTTGTTCTGGGATTGAATGCATGCCTACACCACTGAGCTGGATTAAGTCTCATCATCCAATCATATGCTCTACTGTCTATACTATGCAACTTAATCATATGTTTCTCCCAATCAGCCCTTGTATATGCCTTTGCAACTTTCCATACATAACTCTTTAGCTCCTTCCCTCTAAACTCCTTTTTGAAATTTGCATAAAGATGTCTGACACAAAGCCTATAATGGCCTTCAGGGCACAATTCTTCAAGAGTTGGAACTAGTCCCTGCAAAACATAAATGTCAAAATCATGAATAATGAAAAACAGTAAGGAACATAACAGAATAATGAAAAAACCATTAAACATAAATAAACCTTTTGTTGATCAGTGATGAAGGTCCATCCATGCTCTACACTTGTGCCAATACATTCAAACAAATTCTCTACAAACCAAGTCTAACTTTCTTTATTCTCACTCTCAGCCACTGCATAAGCAATTGGATACATCATGTTGTTTCCATCCAATCCCACAGCAGCAAACAATTGTCCTTGACAAGGTCCTTTCAAATGACAAGTACCAAGCCAATCAATGGCCTGACACCAGCTAAAAACCCTCTTCTGATTCCATCAAGGCACACAAACATTCTCTGGAACCTAGGCTTAATTTGAAGTTGAGGCCTCCATACATTGATGTCAACTTTTGAACCTGGATTGGTCCTTATCAACTCAGCAGCATAATCCCATAGTTTTGTATATTGTTCAACATTTGTTCCCTCAAGTTGCACCAATGCTTGTTTCCTAGCTCTGTAACATTTCATTTTGGATACTTCTACAACACAGTCATCTTTCACAGTGTCCTTAAATTCATTTATTTTCCAGGTAAGAGTGGTCCTGAATTTGTTCACATACTCAAATGCCAAAAAAGCACTAGTTACTTGTCTGTTCTTGTAACTTCTGTTGCAAGTGTGTGTAGGTTTGTATGTCTTAATTTGTAATGTGTTCTCTCCACTCATCTTAAAGGCATAAAGCCTCCACTCACACCCATCACTACAATTGACTTGAACCTTCCATGTCTCACTTTTAGTGAATTTGACATCATAGCCCCCTTTCACTGGATATTCCCTCATAGCATCCTTAAATTCAATGGCATTATTAAATAACATTCCAATTTTAAATTCAAAATTAGCCTTATCAACCTCAGGCCTAAATTTAGGGTGCTTTGCCTTCCCATAACCCTCCTCATCAGATCCTTCAAGGGTTAATAATTCTTCCTCAGATGAATCCTCATCATTCACAACATATTCCTCAAATGCATTGCCTCCTTCTCCATTTAGTTCCCTCTCTACATTACCATTAAACATGACATCATCATCAGTAGGGTCATCCCCACCCTCACTACTAGCTAAGAAATCACTATCTGATGAGTCATCATTTTTCTCATCTTCACTGTTTGCTTCATCTTCATAGTCATGAGACTGAGGATGTTGAGCATTTTCAGCATCATTTACAGGAACATCAGTAAGGAACAATAGGGTGAGGGGTGTCTACATTGTGTGGCACATGATGCTCAACAAATAATTCTAATGTGTTTGCAGAGCCTAGATATTGAAACATTTCTAACACATCTTGGTCAATACCTAATCTTCTTAACCCTCTAACCAGATCTTCTGTGGGAATCCTATAAAAAAAAAAAAAAAACTGTTTGAAATCATATATCCCCAACTTCTTCACCATATATATCAGCTCAGGCACAGAAAATGTATCAGCATCAACAGTATCAAACACATATACTTTACCTCCAAAGTAACTCCTAGGCCCACCATCACTATCTACAAAATACCCACTATGATGTAAAACCAATTTCATATTTATATCATCCATTGTTACATTCACAAATAAACAAATATATCACAAACAATAAAAAATTAGTGGACTGAACAAGTGGCATGGGACCAAAACTGGAGATAAAAAATTTGATAAATCAGTAGTCCATAACTCAATCAATGCAGTGGTCCAACCACTCAGTTAATTCAGTGGTCCATCAATAGAGATAAAAAAAAATTCATAAAGCATCCAAGACATTAAAGCAACCAACACACACATATCCATGCAATAAAGTAAGATACAAACACAGAGTTTGCCATTACTTTATTCACAAAATCAGAAAAAGAAAAAACAAAACTTCATATACAAATTACAAGAAGAAAGAAACAAAACAAATCATATAAATCACTTACCAACACTCCAAATAATAGTAACCAGCAGTACTTCAAACTTTTGGTCCAAATTTTCTTCCAAATCGCAACAACCCCTTTGCCCTAAATCGACAAAATCGAAGAAATTAGGGCAAATTGTAGCCCTAATTGGTGAAATTCAGGATTTGGGAGCTTTTATATCGGTCCAATAAGGAACGACATCGTTTTGGGTTGGTTTAGGCGCCAAAAATGGCTTTCTTCGTTACTTCAGGAAACAGAGATGGACGGGGGGCTTACATTGTGACACGAAATGAATTACGAGGTTCAAATTATCAAAATTAAAAACCTGGGGTTTAATTTGCAAAACACGCTAAACCTTGGGGTTTTATTTTTAATTTGCCCTTTATTTTCTGTTATAATGGAGAAGATTTTCAAGTTTTGAATAAATTGTTTTCGAGTTTTAATTACAAGCAGTGAAAATTATAAAATTTTACAGTTTCATTTTTTTTTTTTTTTTTTGTGCTGAAATAAACGATTCTTTAGAACTGTAAAATTTTACAGTTTCATAACTTTTTAGAACTATAAAATTTTGCAATTTCATAATATGTTTTTCAATTTGATTAATAAGGATAAATGTTTAATATAATCATACTTTGAAACTGTAACATTTTATAGTTTCAAAACTTGTTTTTCAGTTTGATCAATATCAGAAATTATTTGCTTAAACCCTACAAAAATTGAAAATAACATATTTTTTCCCATTGTTGCTGTTTGTTGTTGTTAGAATTTTTTCTTCTTCTTTCAATTTATCAATATTTAGCACATTTTTCTATATCTTTTTGCTTTACTTTCTCAGTTTATCCTTATTCTTTTTTTCGACAATATTGTGGATATTCTGGTGAGTCTCCGCCGATATTCTTGACATCCAATGGACATTCTAGACATTCCGACGACTTTCAGTGACGTTCAAAACATTCTGGTGATACTCCGACCAATTTTCAGCGATATTCCGGCGACTTTCCGGTGGTGTTGAACATTCCGGCGAGTCTCCGATGACCGTCTGACGAAAGTCTGGCGGTGGTGGGATGTAGCAGCATCTTTAAATTATTTTTTTTTAAAAAATAGGATTTTTTGGTAACAATTAAAAATATATAAGACTAATTGGTGCAAGTGTTTTGTTTTGAAATTAGATGGATTTTAAACTTTGTATATGAGATTTATCAATAAGTTCATCTTACATAAATCTGATGTTTGGGTCAAGCGAGCTTAAGTAAATACAAAGTCTCTTAATAGATAGTGCGAATTTGACCCAGTCCGGTCAATGTCTACCTCTTGTTATTAAATAGAAATTAGTTTAAATAAGCTAAGAAAAAAAAAATTTAATTGAGTATTTAAAAGTTAGGAATAAGCACTTTTAACTTCTATTTTTTGATTATTAACTTTATACTTGTAATAAACTATAACAAACATACTTAACATATTAGTTAAAAAATTGAACATAAATTTAAATTTAAAGTAAAAATCACCCAATTAAAAGAAGTGAACCATCTAGAATTGAATATAAATCTCTCAATTACCTTCAAGATATTGAAAAAAATATTTTGTTCTTTAATTTCAATTCAATTTTTGGAAGTGGGTTATCAGTTCATCTACAATTTTGTTTATTTATTTATTTTGTTATTTAGGGGTGTAAATTTGGCCCTGCCCAGGCCTAGGCCGGCCTATGTCGGGCCTTGCGGGCTCCCGCCAAAATTCAGGTCAGGCTGGGCTGGCCCATGGTCTAGAAAATTAGGCCCAGAACCAGGGGGTATTTGGGCCTTGGGCGGGCCGGTGGGCCTGGGCCTAGGATCAGACTTGGGTGAGCCTAAACAAATTTTTTTGTTTTTGTTTTCATTTTTTATTTTTTCTACCAAAATTTTATTATTTTCTATTAAAAAATACATTGGGCCTTGGGCAGGCAAGGCCTTGGGCCGAGCTTGGAGTGGGCGTTAAGCGGGTCGATAGGCCGGGTCACGAGTCGGGTTTCACAATGATGGCCCAGGCCCAGGACTAGGGTCTCAAGCTGGCTCGGGCCAGGGCCTAAACGGGTCGGGCCCACCCCAAACTGCGGACAGGTTTCAGGCTGCCCATGGGCCCTCGGGTCATTTTTACACTCCTATTGTTATTGCGTATATATGTATAAAATGGCTTTTAAGTTGACTCATAATTGTTTGGAACAGTATTTGGAAACTTAAAATGTTACTTAGGCCTCGTTTGGGAACCCTCCCTTTTAGTCAAAAAGTCAAAAAGTTACTAAATTAGCTAAAAAGCCAACAACCCATACCAAAAAGTCAAAGATTCTCTTTTCTCTCTACTTTTTGCACATCTTTTCGTAAAAAGCCAAAAAGTCATCCCAAACATACTAGTTTTTTTAACTCATATTTTAGCCAAATAGCCAAAAAGTTAATAAATTAGCCTGTTTCCAAATAAGGCCTTAGTCTTCATTTGGCATTAGCTTTTTTAGCTGATTTTTTTGTGTTGGGACTTTTTTAGTCTGGCTTTTTTAGCCTCATTTGGTTTGGCTTTTTTGACTTTTGTGAGAGAAAAAGTATAATGATTATAGTTTGGATGTGATAGCCAATTTTGTCCTTTTGTGTTTTTTTAGCCAAAAATCTAAAACCAAATGAAACTTTAAATCAAAATTTTTTCTACTCCAACATAATCACTTGCTCATTAATAGTCTATTAGATGGATAGTTCGCGAGGGATACTTCAACTCATTGCAACAACTGATTACATTATGGTTTTTAATGCTTTTCATAGGAAGTAAGTTCATCATTGCAAGTCAAAGCAGCTTCTTCTAGTCAGCCTAGTTCTACCAGAAGGGTTTGAAGCGTCACAGCTTCATTTTGTATACTAAGATGCTAATTTTATTGCAGATACCTCAACCAAATATACAGCTCAACACACATCCCTAGCTATAGAAATAAATACAACTCCTCTATGTTTGAATCCTTTTTTTTTTTTGTTGTTGGATATGTTGGTGCTTCTTGGTTCAAATAAATATACTAGGTTAATACAAATATCCTTTGTACTAAGTGAATGGTTCATCTACAATAGTAAAAACATGCTTTAAACTTCAGTAGGGTTACATTCACACAATTTCTTCCCCCACAATCCCCACAAATGAATACAAGTTCTATATTATGTCTTGCCACCTCATTTGTGGGATTGTGAGGAAGAAAATTGTGTGCATGAAACATTATTCTGTAAACTTATTAAAATCATTTTTAAGTCACTCAGGAGCATCTGGTTGAGTTAGAAAGAGAATTCCCAACAATTCCTCATTACAACTAGGGAAAACCATGTTGATATAAGGACTTCTGTTGCATATCACAAAAATAAATAAATTTCTCTTTAAGCCTCTAAAATCGACAGTTTAACGAGTCTCAAAACTGTGTTTAAAAAAATGGCGGAAAAAAAGAGTATAAACAATTCCCATAATCAATTGATCAATAAGACTACTAAATCAAAGGAAACACATAAGAAATTGTTGTCATTAATTATTTTTATACTTCAACATATAGTATTATTATTCTTTTTCCAAATTCAGGAGTTGAAAATTTGAAAACTGCTCAAGAATCAAGATATATGTCCCTCCAAAGATAATATTTCACCTTTGCAAAATTGTTTACAACAATTTACTACATAGTATTGCCAAAAGAAAAAAATTCAGGGGATTCTTATAACTGGAAAATATTCATTCTCCAATAATAAAATCTTGTGAAAATTTTCTATAAATAATTGTGACTAAACAAATCAAACATCATTGGAAAGTAAATTATAGAATTGCGGATTTAAGAATGAAATGCAACATATACCAAGAAAGTAGCAACTATCGAAAATCAATAAGCACTTCTTCACCTTCATAGTCAAGTAAAGCAAGGCTCCCCGTGTAAAAGAATATTTTATAAGGCCATCGTGGCAATTTAAGGTCCCTATGAAATTGGGTTTTAGGGTCATAGGAAACCAAATTCCCTGTTGGTCTTTCAACAAGAATTTCTCCATTCTTCATGAATCCAAAAGGAAATCCAATTGTGTTCCTTAAACTATACTGTTTAGTCCAAGAGTTCACAACACCATATTCCTTCATAACCCATATGTCTCATTTTGTTATAGCTGGATCCTAGACAACCAAGGCAATCGAGTGTTGGAACGCCAAAATGGCAGTGCAATGTCCATCAAAAGAAGGCACAATAATTTCCCCAAATATCTCATCCGCCAATTGGAACGACACAATCACCAATTCTTCCATCCCTCTACCTCTACATGCCATCCAATGGAGAACCCCATTAACAAAGGGACTCGGTCCCATTTGGGAATAATAATGCAGTATCCTACCCGGAAACATGTCACCAGTCCTCTTCCTCCAAGAATTTGTGCTCATGGTATAAACCTTAACACTTGGATCTTTAAATTTTCCATATGCAATTTGCACCAACTTGTAATCACTGATTTGAGGAACAAAGCCAAACCCGAAAAACGTTTTACACTGGTAAACTCCGAACTTCAATTTTGGGAGGATCTTTAATTTTCGGATCAAAGGGTTCCATAGAATTATATGAACTGAAATTTTTTTTTTCCAACATCTAGGAGGCACACTAACCCATTAGAACAACCAGCAACAAAAACATAATTTTCTGAGCATTTGGGGAAAAAACTCTCTCTTGAACTCCAACAATGTTTCGCAACAACAAAATGAATTAAGAAAAATATTTTTTAGTATCAGATTGGATGATGAGTTGGGGGGTCTTATTATCATCATTGATTGAATACTTTGATTTGTGAGTGACATGAAGATGCTTGGTGATGAAATGATTAGCAAACGCACCTGCATTGGCTGAGTGTTTTGAGTGGTAGTCGCCCCTAGATTTCCATCGTGATTAATTCCATCGGCAAATACTTGTTCAAGTCTGACATAATTGCAAGGTGAAAGATTGAAAAATAAAACGCCCTAATTGTTGGGAACCAGACGATTTGAATTTTTTAGGAGTTTGTATACATCAAAATTGTGGTAATTTATAAACAAATAGGATTCCCGGGAAATAATCTAATGTTTGGCTTATTAAAATTGTCTTATTTATCCATTCCCAAATAAACAAATACTATTTTTTGAGTTCACCATAGACTTGACCTGCTAAAGGCCCGTTTGTTTTGGGAGATAAAGGTGGGAATGGGATTGAAATAGAGGTGGGATATATTGTGTTTGTTTTGGGAGATGGAAAAGGAATTCATAATCCCATGGGATTAGGATGGGCCTTGGTGTTGGGATTGAGATGGAGTAGGTGGAGGTGGAGATGGTATTAGGAAATTAGTCCTCCGACTCAGGTATTTTTATTTTATTTTTTACATGTTGGGCATTTTTTTTTAACATTAATGTTTATTGTGTTTTGTATTTTTTGTTAAGTAAAAATCATAATTTTATTTATTTTAATATTTTATATTTCTTTTATAGTGCAATAATTTAACAATTCTCACACTAACAACTATTATCAAAACAAACACAATTTTACTTAGGTCTCATTTGAGAACAAGCTTTTTTAATAACTTTTTGGTTTTTTTATCTAAAATATAATGTAAAAAAAACTAATATGTTTGGGATGACTTTTTGATTTTTTTACGAAAAACAAATATAAAAAGTACAGAGAAAATAGAATATTTAACTTTTTGGTATAGGTTGTTGCTTTATGGGTTTTTTAGTGGCTTTTTGGCTTTTAATCCCGTTACTATCAGTCCCCTCACTAATAATCCTCTCACTAATAATCCGCTCCATTCTACATCTGAAAACAAACGGGGCCAAAGAGTCCAAATTATCACGCTTACCACCGTTATATTTTTTTGGATTGCCCCTTTCTCATATTCACATTACAATATGTAAAAACTTGAAAGGTCCATCAGGCTTATCACGGATCTCATTTCGATGATCTGAATAGTTTGTTTTATAAGGCTCTCAACTATATGATTCATGGAAAAAAATTAAGTTAATTCAATAATTGTAACTTCTTTTTTTTTTTTTTCATGTTTGTATCTAAAACAAGAAAATTAATGATTTATTTTCAAAAATATATTTGTCATTCATATTTTTTAAGACAAATACGATAAAATAAAAATGTTACAATTATTATATCAAACTATTTTTTTTATGGACGATATACATTGAGGGTCTTACAAATTAACGGTTCAGATCATCAAAACGAGACTCATAATGAGTCCTATAAGTCCTTCAAGTTCTGTCATGTTAAAATGTGAATATAAGAGAAGCCTAACTTTTTTTTTATTTTTTTAAACAAAATACCTCCCTATACCATCATCCACCCCCTTAAGTACTACATTTTTCCCATTTCACCTTCCACGACTACCACTGTCCCTCGACCAAACACTTCTTCTACCATAAGTAATATTAGATATTTCAAAAAATTTACTAAGTGTCTAAAACATTTAGGCCTCATTTGGGAACAGGTTATTTCAGTAATTTTTTGACTTTTTAACTAAACTATGAGATAAAAAAATAAAAAATAAAAGCTAGTATATTTTGAATGTCTTTTTAATTTTTTACGAAAAGAAGTTAGGGGTTATAGGCAATGAATGAAAAAGAAGAAGGGATTATTCTAGTGTGTTTTTAATCAAATAGAAAAGTAATTACAAATATAATAAATAATACATCATAAACCTTTATACTGGTTGTGTGAGTGATTTTCTGATCACACTGCCCTCCTTAGTGATTCAGCTGTAAAACACAGGCAGAATAGATGGCACCCTGCTGTCCTGCACAGAAAGAAAAGGCTCCGGCAGTGGTTCTTCCACCCGGGGGCACTCCGACGATCAAGTCAGTATATCTCTCAAAGATAATCAAGTATTCAACTCACAAGCTTTTGTCTAAAAATGTACCTTAGACCCATGGGGGTGCCCCTATTTTATAGCCAATACAATCCTAGTCCCAATAGGAGCCTAACTCCAATGGACTCAGGATTACTGCTAATCTGGAACTCCCAGTGGGATTAGGATAAACCCTTTAAGAGTTTCATCTTTACCCAAACTGAAGTCTTCTCTCAATCTAGGACTCTTGTCCTTTATCCGCTTATCTCGGATTTCGATATCTTCGGAGATAACCTCGGCAACTCCGAGATCACCTCGGCGTAACTACCACGACATGTGCCACCTCGGCTGACACGTCGGCGTCACCTTGCCACATGTTGGTACTCAGAAAATATATCCCCACAACTGCTCCCTAGGTTCTATTACCTCGGCATTCTGAGGTGATGGAACCTATATTGTTCCTCTTTCCAGTACTTCGGCACAAGAACTCTTCAGCCGAGGTCGTTCATCTCAGGCCGACATGTCTTCTTTCAAGAACAAGAATTCAAATGAACTCTCCTACGCACATGAGCTGTCATGTATCATTTCTCAACCGTTCCACTTACGCGTTATATCTTCATTGGCCCGTGTCTGCGACGCGCCTGAAAACTATTTTCCCTGCGCGCGCCGTCTGACATGTGCGTTGCTCCAGGCGCAATAAATGCCCTGTTTTGCCGCCGTTTCAAGTTTTTGATAAAACTTTTCTTTCTTTCTTCCTTTCTTTACTTTTGCACTCGATTTACTTACTCTTTCTCTCTCTAAACTTTCTCAAATCCGCCATTGCTCTAGCTCCAAGCTCTGCAATCGTCTTCATTCTTCCATTCCAGCGAAGCTTTCACCATTCCGTTGTGTCTACATCCGTCATCTGACCTTGGCGATCTTCATACCGGCTCCAGTTATCTTGGTAAGCCTCTGTTCCTTTCATTCTTAATTCCTCTATGCTCGTTTGCTTTCTTGCTGCCATTACTGCTTTGTTCAAACCTTTGATTGACTGAACTATTCATCTGGATGCGTCTATTCCATGATTTCGCTTATGTTTTGAACACTTGCACTGTTTCACCACTTTTTTGCCACTGTTCTTGAGCCTGTATTTCTTGTATTCTTTATGCTTTTGAGAACCCCACCTTTGTTCTTTATTCTGAAACTTCATTTTTATTTCTGTATTTTTTCCAGATCTGTGCCTTCAATCTTTGTTTTCGTAGATTTAGGTTTGGGATTTGTCTATAGAACCTACCAATTCTTAGGAAAAACTGAAACAATCGTAACCAGTGTTTACCTAGGTTTTTGCCGAGGTTCCTATAACCCTTTAAGAACATCTTTTCTCTATAACCAAATTCCTTTACGCCGAAATCATGGGTATGTGGAGACATAGGGTAGATACCCCTACCAAACTTGAACACTTTAGGGAAGAGTTCGCCATTCCTGCCGACGTCCATCTGAGGCTGGCTGGGGATGACGACTCTATCATGCCCACAGATAATACGATGCCCTTCCCTATTGTTGCTTTTATCGAATGTGGACTCCGGCTTCCACTTGATCCCCTTTTTCGTGAAGTTCTCCACTATTACAAGTTGAACCCCATGCAACTTACCATCAACTCCTACCGAGTGATCAATGGTATTATAGCCTTAGCTAGGCAGGAAAACGTTAGAATTGCCCTTGCCGACATTCAATTTTGTTATACCATGTGTGCCCTTAACCTCAAAGAAAAAGGCTACGTTTATTACCTCAAGCCGAGGTCCACCGAATTTAAAATCGTAGCCGACCTCCCAGACTCCAACAAGGGGGCTAGAGATGTTTATGTTATTGCTTCGGGAAATTGGGAGTTTGGCGCAGACGAGGACGCTCATCTGTACCCTCTTCCGCGATCAGTTAAGGAGGGCAAGGGTAAGAGCCCAGTGTCAATACTTAGTTGTTTCTTTCCAAGTGTTTCAATATTTTATCTGTTTTTAATGTCTGTTTTCTTCTTGCAGACGTTCGCAAGCCACCGAAAAATTTTCGCCAATCTTACATTCCCAGCAAGGATCTGAAAAAGCTCCTAGTTCATAAAAGAAAAGCCCCTCTTCTTCTCAACTTTATCCCTACATACAAATCAATTTTGCCCGACGTCCCTAGAAGAAAGAAGAAAAGCCTGTCTCCACCTTCTGCCACAACTCTAACCGCTTCTACATCCCGAACAGATCAAGGATCAACATCGGATCCAGCCGATCAACCATCAACTCAACTCCATACTTGATCCCCATACCTGAACGAAAACGTCGACGAAGACTTGTCAAAACTGCCGAGATGGGTCACCCAAAGCCTGTTGTCGCAGATCTCCTAGCCGACCTCCCTATCGATGTTGACGCTGCCCCGACTCAATCCATGCCCCCACCAAAGCCAAAAAGAACCAAAAAGGCCCAGCCAAAGGCCAAAGTAACTCAGGTTGAATCTGAGGATACTTTGCCTATTTCTAAGTTGGCTGAGAGTGAGAAGTCTCAACCCTCTGCTGGGAAGAGGCGTTCTGAAGCCCAGCCATCAGAGTCCCAGAAATCAAAAAAGCCGAGGTCTTCCTCTGCAACGACTTCGAAGTCCAAAGTACCAAATGTCCCCTGGACGCCTGAGATTACCCTGGAGAATAAGCCTGTTTTTGCAAGTGATAGCGCCGATGACATCAATGTCGGCGTTGCACTCAGTACAGCCCTTCTTCTCCCAGGCGATCTGGAAAAGAACGCCAAAATGAGTGAGTACGAAAATTACACTTTCATGCTTCAACGCTGTGTTCAAGTAAGTGTCTTCACTTGGTAACCTGTCTTTTCCTCATCTTTTCATACTTGTAAAACTTTGTAATAACTTTTTGCTTTGTGTTCTTTTAGGCCATTCAGCATACCCATTCCTTCTCCATGCAATCTTTCGAGAACAGGGAGAAGTTAACTGACATGAAGAAGGAGTATTCTGCCCTCCAAAAGATCAACAAGAGTCTTTAAGCAAAAATGAAGAAGTTGGAGGATCAGGCTGAGGCCGCCACTAAGGCCCAACAGATAGCAGAAGAAAAAGCTGAATCTGCTGAGGCTATCAGGAAGGTCGCCGAAGCCAAGAAAAAAGAGGCCGAGGGTAAAAAGGCCCAGGCCGAAAAGGAGCTCCAGGAGGCCCTGGCTACCAAAGATGCTGAGATCAAGGATGCTGACGAAAAGGCATACGCATAGGGTATGGCCGACGTCACGGAGGAATACAAACTTCAAGTCAGGCAGGCATGCAACAGGGGCTTCTCCCTAGGTTGGATGTCCCTGGCAAAAAAGCTTAATATCCCTGATGATTCACCACTATGCAAAGCTGATGCTATTCCTCTTCCATTTCCTCCACCTCCACCTCCAACTCAAGCCGAAGACGAATCGGAGTCTGAATCCGAGGATGAGGATAAGGATGATGATGAGGCTCTAATAAGGATGCCTAAAGATGCCACTGAGACCAAGTCCCCTCCTCAGGATAATCAAGTCCTAGACTTGACTCATGAGGAGGAAGATGAGGAGGTTGTCAAGGAGGCTACTCCTGAACAAGCATCATCTGACGTTCCTCCAACCGATAAAAGTCTTGACCAAACACTTGCCAAAATCGATGCCGAGATCGTGGCAGAAAAGGCTGCCGAAGTAGTTCTTCAGGAATCTGCTGAGGTAGTTCTCCAAGAATCTGCCGAGGTCCAGACTCAAATTGTGCCTAAAGTTGAAGAATCACAACCTTGATGTCTTTTGTACTTTTTTGTTTTCTGGATAATATAAGTTTCTTGTATGGCCGATGTGCCTCCAGTTTATGTTGAATGTTTTAATATAACTTTCTTTGAATGTCTGCACTCTTTTGCCTTTTCTTTGACTGCCTCTATATGATTCTATACTTAGAATATTTTGCATGCCTTTCAAACTTTGCCTTCTTTGTGCAATCTTCTCGGGGTTACATACCTCGGGTATAGTAACTGCAAGTTTTACTTCGGCAAGATGCTGTCCTGCAAACTTTTCATAAATTTCAACAAGTGTAAAACATATACTGTAAACTTTTCTCAAGTTATAACAAGTGTTTAAACAATGATCTGTTTGTAAATTGCTACAAATTTCAACAAGTATTTAAACAATATACTTAGCTTTTACTTCAACCTGTAAATTGCTGCAAGTTTCAACAGATGATCATATGTCGGCTTAACGACATCTTGTAAATTGCTACAAATTTCAACAAGTGTTAAGCATCGTCTTTTGGTTTAACCAACCTGTAGATTGCTACAAGTGTTTAAGTAATAACCTCGGCTTCACTTCGACTTGTAAATTGCTACAAATTTCAACAAGTGAAGGGAAACAGTAATCTCGGCTTAACTCCAACTTGTAAATTGCTACAAATTTCAACAAGTGAAGATAAGGAACCATCTCAGCTTAACTTCAACTTGTAAATTGCTACAAATTTCAACAAGTGAAGATAAGGAACCAGCTTAACTTCAACTTGTAAATTGCTACAAATTTCAACAAGTGAAGATAAGGAACCATCTCGGCTTAACTTCAACTTGTAAATTGTTACAAATTTCAACAAGTGAAGATAAGGAACCATCTCAGCTTAACTTCAACTTGTAAATTGCTACAAATTTCAACAAGTGAAGATAAGGAACCAGCTTAACTTCAACTTGTAAATTACTACAAATTTCAACAAGTGAATATAAGGAACCATCTCGGCTTAACTTCAACTTGTAAATTGCTACAAATTTCAACAAGTGTTAAGCATCTCTGCCTTCTCTCTGCCCCTAATGTGAACCTGAGTTCCACTTGGGTTCTCATTATTCATGAATAATATTGCACATCTTTTATCAGTGTAGAGGAATTCTGCGATGATTTTATTAATAACGTTGAAAATAACAAGGAACATCTAATGATAGAAAAATTTCAGATTACAAGTGTTCCATGGTCTAGGTAATGCTTTGCCCTCATTATCTTCAACGATAAGCCCATTGCCTAATACCGAAGTAATTCTGTAGGGTCCTTCCCAGTTTGGGCCAAGCTTGCCCCTCTGGGATCCTTCTTGTTGCCGACGACTTTTCTCAAGACTAGGTCGCCGACTTGAAAATCTCTTGGATTGACCTTCTTGTTGTAAGCTCTGGCAAGCTGTTGCTGGTATACTGCGAGCTGAATTGCAGCTTTCTCTCTCCGTTCTTCTAAAAGATCCAGATCTCGGCCTAAGAGTATATCATTAGTCCCATTCTCAACTCCCTAGGTTCGGATCCCTGGGATGCCGACTTCCAGTGGAATGACTGCTTCTGTGCCATAAGCCATGGCAAAGGGGGATTCCCCTGTTGATCTTCTCGGCGTAGTCCGATATGCCCAAAGTACGTTGGGCAATTCGTCTACCCACTTTCCTTTTGTTGCCTGTAGCCTCTTCTTTATTCCATCCAGAATTACTTTGTTGGATGCTTCTGCTTGCCCGTTACTTTGGGGAAAACTTGGTGTTGAGAAGTAATTCTTGATCTTGAATTTCGCACAAAAGTTCTTGATGAGTTTGCTGTCAAACTGCGTTCCGTTGTCGGCAACTATGGCTCTTGGAATGCCAAATCTAGTGATGATGTTTCTCCATATGAAGTTCTTGACGTCTACATCTCGGATTTTGGCAAGAGGTTCTGCCTCTATCCACTTCGTGAAGTAATCCGTTGTTACCAGCAAGTATTTTCTCTGCCCAGTTGCCTGGGGAAGTTTCCAACAAGATCATGCCCCACTGGGCAAACGGCCAAGGGCTGGATACTGGATTCAGGTCAGCAGCTGGCTGGTGTATCAAAGGTGCAAACCTTTGGCATTGTTCGCACTTCTTCACGTATGCTTCTGCATTTTTACATGTAGGGCCACCAATACCCCTGGGTAATGGCCCTATGAGCTAGTGATCTGCCCCCAGCGTGGCTTCCACAAACTCCTTCATGAATTTCATATAAAAAATCTTCAACCTGCAAAGGGTGTACGCACCTTAAAAGGGGTCCAGTGAAGGACCTTCTGTAAAGATGTCCGTCCGCAGTCAGACTGAATCTTGCTGACTTCAATCTGACTTTGTGTGCCTCCTTGCGGTCTTCTGGCGGCTTTCCTTCTTTCAGGAATGCAACAATTGAATCCATCCAGCTTGGCCCCATGTCTACACACATTGCTTCTTGCTC
Organism: Camellia japonica; assembly: GCA_030407325.1. NCBI lineage: Eukaryota > Viridiplantae > Streptophyta > Magnoliopsida > Ericales > Theaceae > Camellia > Camellia japonica. Next base: position 64,079,160 of record JAPPVO010000032.1, read on the forward strand.
TGTGTTCTGTGGTTCTATGCTCGGGCCCGACATGTAGTCAATCATAATTGTCCTTGTTTTCCAGTTTGCATTGAACTTGCCAGGTTGGCCAACACATTGGCGTGGCTGTTATCATCTCGGCTTACTTGGAGTAGTTGGCAGTTTTGAAATAGGGTTGCCAATCTGATGACCTCTTTTGCATATGCCGACATCCTTTTGTCTCTGGCTGCAAATTCCCCTGTTGACTGGTTAACAATAAGCTGTGAATCACAAAAAACTATTACCTCATCTGCTTCTGCTGCTGCTGCCAGTTTTAGCCCTGCAATTAATGCCTCGTATTCTGCTTCATTGTTTGAGGCCTTGAACCCCAAACGGATAGACTGTTCTATTATTTCTCCATCTGGAGATATCAGTAGTACTCCTGCCCCCGCTCCTTGTCGGTTTGAACTTCCATCGACAAACAGTCTGAAGGAGTCGCCGATGTAGATGCTGCAGGGTCTGAGTTTTTCCTTCCTTTGGTCTCTTGCCTTAGGCTGGGATTCTCCTTGTTTGCTGGTACAATGTTTATCTAAGCTCAACGGAGCCCGATGTTCGATGGATTCAGGCGTGAATTCTGCCACGAAGTCGGCCAAAACTTGGCCCTTGATTGCTGTTCTGGGCCTGAACTCTAGGTCATATTGGCCCAAGGCCACTGCCCATCTTGCAATTCTTCCTGTTAAGTCTCCTTGTTGTAATAAGGACTTCAGTGGGTGCTCTGTTAGTACCACAATCTTGTGCGCCTGAAAATAATGGTTCAACTTTTTTGAGGCCATCACTAAGGCCAGCATTAATTTCTCTAGTGGTAGATACCTTGTTTCTGCGTCGGCCAAGGTTTTACTTACATAGTAAACAGCCTTATGTTCTCCTTTTTCTTCTCGGATTAGTACTGCACTTACTGCATGTTCTGACACAGCTAAGTACAAGAACAGCTCTTCCCCAAGTTTAGGTGTTGAGAGGACTGGAGCCGTGGTAAAATACTTCTTTAGGTCAGCCAAAGCGGCCTCACATTCTTCAGTCCATAGGAAGTCTGTGGTCTTTTTCACCAGGTTGAAGAAGGGTTTACACTTGTCTGAGCTTCGGCTTATGAACCTGTTTAGGGCTGCGGCCCTTCCAGTAAGCATTTGTACCTGTTTTGCCGATGTTGGGCTTTGTAGATCCAGGATGGCCTTGATCTGATCTGGGCTGGCCTCTATTCCCTTTCTTGTTACCAGGTACCCCAGAAACTTTCCATATCCAACTCCAAACGCGCACTTTGATGCGTTGAGTCGGAGCCGATATGTTTTGAGGATCTCAAATACTTCTTTTAGGTCGGCAAGATGACTCCTAGGCTCCTTGGTCTTTACGACCATATCATCGATGTAGACATCTACTGTTTGGCTGATCAAGTGCTTGAACATTTTGGTTACCAGCCTTTGGTAGGTTGCTCCTGCGTTTTTCAACCCAAAAGGCATCACTCTGTAACAGTACAGGCCTTTTGGGGTGATGAACGCTGTCTTCTCTTCGTCTGGGGGGTACATGGCTATCTGGTGGTACCCCCTATAAGCATCCAGGAAGCTCATCCTTCCATGTCCAGATGTGGCATCCACCAGCTGGTCAATTTTGGGCAGAGGAAAGCTGTCTTTGGGATAGGCTTTGTTCAGGCTTGTAAAATCTACGCATACCCTTCATTTACCGTTCTTCTTCTTTACTACCACAGTGTTTGATAGCCATGTCGGATAATTGACTTCTCTGATGGCCCTGGCCTCTAGAAGTCTGTCTACTTCCTCCTCCACTGCTTCGACGTGCATCAACATCGGTCTTCTGGCTCGTTGTATTACAGGTTTGGCCGACCTGTCAACGTTCAGTCTGTGACATGTGACCTCGGGGTCAATGCCAGGCATTTCATAAGCTGTCCAGGTGAACACCTCTATGTTTGTTCTCAAAAAGGCTTCCAGTTCCTTTTCTTCTTCTACGGCTAAGCTTTAGCCGAGAAGAAAGAAGCGCTCTTCATCGCCCTCCTGGACGAGGATTTTCTTTAGTGTTTCCTCACTCTTCTCGGCCGGCTCCTTGCCGACATCATCTAAGACCTCCATGTCCTCATCTTCAATCTCTGCCTTCCCTGGTTCTTGTATGTTGCAGGTTGTTTTCATTGCTGCCATGAAGCAATTTTTTGCCTGCAGCTGGTCTCCTCTGACTTCTTCAATTCCATGTTCTGTTGGGAATTGCAATAGTTGATGCAACGTTGAGGGAACTGCCCCTATTGCATGCAACCATGGCCTTCCCAAGATGATGTTGTATGGTGAAGGTGTGTCAATCACGATGAACTCTGTCCTGATCTTCTTAGTGCCGGCTTGTACTTCCAAGTTTGTAGCGCCCAGTGGCCACGTCGGCGTTCCATTGAAGCCGACCATCGGGCCATTCGATTGCTCCATGTCATCTGGGTGAAGGCCCAGCTCCTTGTAACATCTAACATACATGATGTCACAAGAGCTTCCTTGATCTATCAGGATGCGTTTCACTTGGCACTCCCCAACCTAGAGGGATACTACCAAGGCATCATTATGCGGGTGCTGGACCATCTCTAGGTCGGCTTCGGTGAAGGCTATCATCGGGCCTGGGTACTCTTCAGGCCGAGGTCTTTTCTGTCCGACCTGGTTCACATGCTGCAGGTGTGTTACTCTTTGGGTTTCCCCCCGTACGTCGTTTTCGTTCACCTTGGAGTGAATTACGTTAACCACCCTAGGTTCCCCTCCCTGCGGTTGCTGTGCTGGGGGAGGCAGGGCTACTGGTGCTTGAGGCAACCTTGACTGCTCTTCTCTAGTCCTGGCTTCGTCGACAAGATCCCTCAGATGGCCTTGTCTTACTAAGTCCTCTAAGTATGCTTTTAGGGCTCTGCAGCCCTGAGTTGGGTGCCCTTCTTCATTGTGGTAAGCACAACGCCTACCAACGTTCCTGCCCATGTATTCCCCTGGGGCCTTTGTTGGTGCTCTGAAATAGGGTTGATTTCGGATTTGATCCAAGACTTTGTGGACCGGGATTCGGAACACAGTCGTCACTGCCTGTTTGCCCCTCAATTCTATCTCTGCTTTGCTAAATCCGTTGTTACTTCGGCCTTGCTTCGGCGAGCCGTTTTCTTTTTCCTGTTTTACCTCCTTATTCCTCGATGTATCCTCCTCGGCTTTGGCATACTTCTCGATTCTTGCCATGAGCTCTTCCATGCTCTTCGGCAATGTCTTTGCCAAAGATTTCCGCAGTGAACAATCATCTTTTAGGCCGTTCTTGAAAGACACGACCGCCACTTCTTGGTTGCATTCGGGTATTCGATTGAACACCTCATAGTATCTTTTTGCATAGGCCCTAAGGCCTTCATCCTTGCTGATCTTCAGAGCCATTAATGCGTCTACCCTTAATGGCTGTAGCTTATTTGTCACGAACCTGGCCACAAACATCTCGGCCAGGGCTTCCCAAGTCTTCACACTTCCCTTTGGCAGTTTGTGGAACCAATCTGATGCAATCTCCCCAAAGGATGAGGGGAACACTTTGCAGAGCAACGGCTCGTTTCCACTGTATAGTGCCATTGAGTTCAAGAATAATCCAACGTGGAAGTTAGGATCTGACTTACCATTGTATATTTGAAACCTCGGCATACTAAATCTCTTCGGTGCCTCAAATTTGTCCAGCTCTACCGAGAACGGTGTCCTCGGCTTGTCGAGTGAGGTAACCTCGGCTTCAGCATTATGTTCCTTCCTCTTGAGGTAATTTCGCAGGTCTTCTTTACTCCTCCCTAGAGCTCGGCTATCTTTTGACTTCAGTCTTTTTGGCACACTACTTTTGGCCTCGTGGTGGGCCTGTTTTGATCTTTCTCCATGGGTTGTGTCAAAGCAGAGCGCCTGTCCCTGGACATGCCGATGTTCTCTGGGTTCTGGGTCCTTCGTGTGATATGTCTTTTGGGACTTCTCTTGTCTCGGCTCCTCTCCTCCGACTTCCCTGGAAGGCGGGTGATAGTGCCTTCCGCTCCTGGTGTGTTGAGGTACTTCGGGAATTGTTTTCCCTCCTCCCTTCTGGGTATTAACTGCTGGAATCGGCGTGTCCTGCAGCGGGTATGGTGGCTGCATGACATTGTTTTGCATCATGAAGTTGACGACCGACTGCAGGTCTGCCAACTTGTCTGCCAATTCTTTTACTTCCTCATCCCTCCGTAGGCACCTGTCCCTCCATACCTGGAGGTTATCTTCGTTGTAGTATCTGTCTTGGTCTGTCTTCTTTGAAGTGTCGCCCTCCTGGCCGAAGTCTTTTCCTCCGTGCCCCTGGTCACGGGCTTCTTCGTTGTGGTTGTCTCCTTTAATGTCAAGGTCGATAGGCCTGCCACTCCCAGCGGGAGCGTCGTCCCCAACCTTTTCTTTTTGTATGTTACTGGCCATCTATTCGTCTTTCCTTTCCACAGACGGCGCCAAATTGTGTGAGTGATTTTCTGATCACACTGCCCTCCTTAGTGATTCAGCTGTAGAACACAAGCAGAATAGATGGCACCCTGCTGTCCTGCACAGAAAGAAAAGGCTCCGGCGGTGGTTCTTCCACCCGGGGGCACTCCGATGATCAAGTCAGTATATCTCTCAAAGATAATCAAGTATTCAACTCACAAGCTTTTGTCTAAAAACATACCTTAGACCCATGGGGGTGCCCCTCTTTTATAGCCAATACAATCCTAGTCCCAATAGGAGCCTAACTCCAATGGACTCAGGATTACTGCTAATCTGGAACTCCCAGTGGGATTAGGATAAACCCTCTAAGAGTTTCATCTTTACCCAAACTGAAGTCTTCTCTCAATCTAGGACTCTTGTCCTTTATCCGCTTATCTCGGATTCCGATATCTTCGAAGATAACCTCGGCAACTCCGAGATCACCTCGGCATAACTACCACGACACGTGGCACCTCGGCTGACACGTCAGCGTCACCTTGCCACGTGTTGGTACTCAGAAAATATATCCTCACACTGGTGCTATATAAACACTAATAGTCACAAATTTTATTAATTAAAAGGAAATTAGTTTTTCTTTTAGGGAAAACCATCAAAAAATTCAATTTCCATATCTTATAACTCAATTAGTCCTTCAAAAATTCTAATGAACCAATTAATCCCATCTAGGTGCAAATGTCATAATTACCCCAAATTTAACACGTGTATAGTGGGTTATGCCTATGGATTATTAACATACCTATTTGATGAAATTACACATTTAGACAAAGCGTACTAAGGACTTATTATTGTACTCCTAGTTGGTATGGTTGGAGAATCCCCCGTTTTGAAGTTATTTCCAAACAAAAAGGATTCAATATCAATACCCAGAAGATTTGAATATCCATACACAATGATTGAGATGGAATTGGAAACAAAAACGATTCCATATCAAAAATCACAAGATTTGAATATACAATGATTGAGATGGAATTGGAAACAAAAACGATTCCGTATCAAAAATCACAAGATTTGAATATCCATACACACACAGATTGAGGTGGAATTGGAAACAAAAAGGATTCCATATCAAAACCCACAAGATTTGAAAATTCAAATATGACATTTTGTCTAATGTATTATTTGCTTATTTCATCACAACTTTATTAGCTTTATTTATTCAATGTTGTTGAATTGTAGTTTGATGGCGTGATAGTTTTTTGAATGTGCCTTTTTTTTTTTATATATATGGAGATTAAATATATAATTTGTTAAATGTGACACAAGATGATGTAATTAATTTTGAACATGAACGTTCATTACGGTAATATAGGATTTTGTAGCTTCTCAAAAAAATATGTGAGATTTTATGTGTGACATATTTTGAATTATAATTGTGTTGTAACATAGTAGAGTTCTAACAGTCACATTGTACAAATGTGGAATATTAGGCTCATCCAGGAGATCACATCATGCATTGAATGTGGAGTTGATTGATTGTGAAACATTATGTTCATGCGGTAGATTACGTAGTTTTATGTTAGATTTAGGGCCTTATAGTTTTTTTTATTTGAAATATTATGTTGAAGTATTTTATGAATGTGATTATTGAACTTTATTGTCTGTTTAGGGACATGGCATAATGCCCATCCCATAAATGTGTTTATTTGTCTGGTTGTGTATCTATCTTACTGAATGTGTGATTTGATTGTTGTTTTAGTTAATTAAGATTGATATGAATATTTAATTTGTTGAATGTGACACAAAATTATGGAAATTATTTTGAACATGGACGTTGGTTTGGTTAATGTGGGCTTGTGTATGTGCGACTAAATGTAAACATGTATGCAATGCGATTTTTTGTAAAACATTTCGGTCTATTATTTGTGGGTTTGTTGTGTTGGGGTTCACTTTTGAATTCAGATGGATTACACAATTTTACATTGGCATGTTGTTCAGGCATGGTGATTTATTGTTTTTAAATGTTGTTCACATCAATTCAATGTGGTCAGTGAAGGAATAGTGTGATTTTGTTATGTTGGTGTATATGTGGGTGGTTAGATTGTGAGTTAACATTAGTTTGGTTTTGTTAGGCCTGGTTTGGGGTGTTTCAAAAAAATTAAAAAGTCAAAAAGTTACAAAAGAAAAAGTAAAAAAATTATCATTATTCACAAATTAAAAATATTAAAAAATTAATATACATAATATTTTAATCAAAGAAACTTTACACAATTTTCGGGGCTGAATTAACCCTTTAGTACCATGAGTGGGAAAAAAAAAAAGAATTACATATATAAAATCACTAAGTTGGACAAAAATGTTGGGCTCGTGGGGGCCCATCACGGGTCCCATTTTGATAATCCGAACCGTTAGAACTCGTCTAAAACTATATGCCTGTAAAAAATCACATTGATCGGAAATCGCTAACTACATGATCAAATCAGTTTTGTATAAAAAATGGATGGTGTTATAGTTAACAGTTGACAAGAAAAACTAACACGATCAGATAGCTATCGATATCCAATCAACGTGATGTTTTATAAACATATAGTACTCGACGATTTCTACACATTGAACGGTTCCGATTAGTAAAACAGGACCTGTGGTAGGCCCCCATAGGCCAAACAACACCGTCCAATTCAAACTCGAAAATGAGACAATCATTTCCCATCTCATAACCAACCCACTACCATGCCCAACATGTACGGCTGAATACATACTTATTTATACAATTTTTTAATACACATTTTTTCGTAAAAAGTCAAAAATTTAACCCAAACATCCATTTTTTTTCTTTAACTTTTTAGTTCAAAAAGACAAAAAGTGCACTTATTTAGGACAACCCAAACAATCCCTTATGGGTAATGTAAACGCGCCCGTGGGCTTCACTCTACAGTTCGGACTCCCTTTTTGTCGTTGCAGTTCTAAATCTGAACCAAAGAGTCCAACTCTGGCAAATCGTTTTGAGAAAAAACAGATTTTTTAAAAGAAGTGCCAAACATGGACTGCTTTGCCAGATTACAGAGTCGCCACCTAAATATTTTTTAAATGGGAAATTTAGGAAACCCTGACTCGGTGCTGAAGGCCACGTGTCCGTCATAACCAAAGTAGTCTTGGCTCGGGAGCTTGGGTACGATCGGGGAAGGTCAGCTATGAGCACCCCCTTTCGCCCGATCCGAAGACCGGCCTCTACTAACCGTGATATCCGATTTTGAAAACATTACATGCTCTTATACCGGTTATTAGCCTAGATTTACTACGTTATGCGCACAGCAAACAAGTATAGACCAAATCACCTAAGTTGGAACAAAACACTACATGTTTGTTTTGAAAACGGTATGCTACTCGCAAGTAGGCTAAAATACAGGTTTTGCCACCCTTAAGTGGGCTTTAGAAAAGATGATTTTGCCACTAACTAGTGGGCTTAAAAAAACTCACGGTTTTTAATGCATTGTCCCAATTTAGGTAATTCAACCTCCATCCACAAGCATTCAAGCAGTTATATCACATAAGCACTTAGCCTCATGGTAGTCATGCTATTATGGCAACATTCACACGCACGCGATATGCTAAAGCATAAAAAGCTTACCTAGTACTCCGTGCCAAAACAGAAGCTCATTAGAAATCCATGCATGGACCTAAGCATACTGAAATGTCTAATGCAACACATGCAAAGATGTAATCTAGGCAGGCTCGGCTATCCTAAACATGGCATGTGGGATGCTACAAATAACACGTATTCAATTTAGAATTGAAATACAATGCAGTTTGTATGATGTACCGAGCCCGATGCATGTCAACAAATGCATGGATGCACGCATGCATTGCATAAGGTATGCTAATTTTAAATATGCCCTAATCTACATTCATAAGCAGGTAAATGAAAAGGAAGAAAGAAATGGGGGTTGGAAGACATACACACACTCACCCACACTTATTACAATTATGCCCTCTCTCGGAGGGACCAAAAGAATATACAGTCCAAAAATAATACAGTCCGAATACAGAATAAATAAATTATTACAGAAATTTCTAATTATCAAATTAAATCAAATGTAAAAAGAAGGGGGCCTCAGCCCTGCCTCGGGATATGCGAATGATGCATGCTCGAATCCGACTCGCCCGGAAAGTCCGCACCATGCCACTGTTGCCTCTGTTTTACTGCCTTTTCTTCTCTGAAAACTGTCAAAGTCCCAGAGAACCTTCTATGAGCATTGCAGAACATCATCGGCTGGGAGGGATGGCCACCGGCCGTGTACAATAGTCACCGGCTGTCAATGATGTTATCGGCCACCCATATAGTGCCGGTCGGCACTATATAATGCCGGTCGGCACAAAATTCCTGCAGGAGACAGTTTTGACAGCAGCAGCAGACAAGCAGTGCATGGCATGAATTTTTAGGCATATGTAAGCATGGCCAATGCTTCCCTATCATGTTTGGGACTCAAGGGAGCATGACCCTTGGTTCTTGGGCCATCAATTATGCATCTTGGTGCATGATAGCCTAAGGAACCAAGATTGCATTTCAATGTCAATATGCATGCAACACACAAATGAGAACTAAGTCCCTATCATGTCAAGATCAAGGGCCTTAGTGACCATGAGTTGAGACAAGTTGCATCACTTGTAGTATGAACTCATCTCAACCCTTACACTTGGTTTGACACCCCAAACCAAGTAATGCAATGCATGTTATGCAAACATGGCTCCATGATGCAACCTAATACTAAAATGCCAACATGCCAAATGTAATGCAACATGCAAGGTGCAAATGCAATGCAAACATGGGCAATTTAGGCGATAGGACTAACATGTAGCAACACTTAATGAATCAATTAAGCAACAAACATAAGGCAAGCATGCAATGGTGGATTTAACTACAATGGGGCAGCCCTCAAACCAACCCAAAACAGTGGCAAAACACCCAAGATTGTGACCAATGTACATGCCAATATGCAAACCAAATGGGGCCAAGTCTAGGGCACCAAAAGGGAACACTCCTCCACCATTACCAAGACCACTCATGACATGAATTATGTAAGCAAAAACAGAGTTCCATCATGCATAAATACACCCAAAAACCTTGGTATGACAGCCCCAAAATGCTCTAAACATGCAAGCATGCACAACACCCTTTTTAAAGCATAAGAGACCAATACTTCAAAGCATGAAAGGCATGACAAATGGAGACATATAAACCTGGTATAGGGACTGAAATAACATATTAAATGATTCCAAATCATCTAAATAACCTATCCAACGCATATACATGGATCACATCCTCAAGGCTTACAAGCAACAATGCAAAGCAACTACATTAAGCATGCCAAAAATGGTAAAACCAGTGGCCAACAGACCTAAAACAAGACAAATCATGGCCAAAAGCTTCAATAAGTCAAGTCAAAACATGAGGATATACAAGGCTAAACCCATGACACATTTCTAGACAAAGTAGAGCATTACAAAGCAAGTGTAAGATGAAAAGCCCAAACAGAAAAAGACCCTTCTACAGCACTGAAGAGGGACAAAAAATATGACTACTTTCAGTAGATGACAACCCCCAAATCAGTATACAAATATGCCAAAGATGCTATGCAAGAAATAGGCCAACAAAGGGCTATAACATGAAGTATACAAAACATTCATCAAACAGCCAAAGACCCTTAATGAAACATGACAAGGGGGTCAAAATATGGCCACTCTCAGTTCTGATAATGGCCGAAAAACAGAAGAAAGATAAGCTAAACAAACATGCAAAAATGGGGACCAAAGAGGGGTAATGAAGCAAGTCATGCATGGAGGTCCCCAACAGTGTTGAGCCCTTCTTCAATGTTGAAGAAGGGCTCAAAACAAGCCTTTTTACAGTTTACATCGAAGCCCAAAAACACTTGTAAATAAGGCTAACCAATGAAGCTAAAAATGCAAGTTTACGGGAAATGGATGCTTACCCTTGAAGAACAGCAAACCAGCACCTCTTGGACCAAGTTTAGGTGCTCCTAAGCTCTGCAAATGGCCTCCCAAGTGCTGGAATGGAGGATGGAGGTGTTGTGCTAGGTGTTGTAGGGCAAATGGTGCAAGAACAAAGGTGTTTGGAGGCTTGGATAAGATAGATATAGAGAGGGAGGTGGGATATATGTGAATATATCAGATATATCAGTATATCTTCTGGTTTTCTTGCTCAAAATCTCCAACCCACACAAAGGAAGAGGAGGGGTGCTTATATAGGCAACAAAAAGTGCTCCAAGCTTCTCCAAGAAGCTATGCCAAAAGGGGCAAAGGGTGCAAAGGGTTCTAGGCTTCTAGAGGAAGCTAATACAGCTGGCCAAGCTTCCCCAAGAAGCTTGGCCAAAGGGTTCAAGCTTCTAGAAGCTTTAGGGGGTTCAAAGGTGCAAAAGGGTGCAAAATAGCCACATATATGCACGGGGGAGTGTGCTGGTGCATTCCAACTGGCACAGCTGGGATGCACCAGCCTTGGAGGGTGCAAAGGGTGCAAACCGGCCAGAAAAATTGGTCGTCGACCAAAATAAAGTGCCGGTCAGCACTATTTTCTGCCGGTCGGCAAAATAGATTTCCAATAGATGATTCCAAGGTCAAAAAACGGCCGGTGGGTATGCAAATTGAAGCCCCGGAAGTTAGCTTTCCAATGGCGCAAACCTTGCATCAAAATTCCTCCTATGCAAAAAGTTATGCCCTTTTTGGTGAAGCCGTGCAGACTCGATCCAACCGGGATGATGCCCAGCTTCAACCAATCATATCTCCTCCACCCAGACTTGGCTTTGGGAGATTCTTGAGTACAAAGTGAAGCCCCGGAAGTCTTATTTCCAACGATGGTGGCCTCATAGCTTAACTCCAAGTATGCAATTAAATAAGCCTGATTCAGCGAGGGCCGCTCGACTTTCTTCTACCCGGATTCAAGGCGAACTTCTTCTCCAACCTATTTTCTCCCCTCCTCTCCTCTTTTCTTCAACTCCAAACCCCTAAACAAAGTGTTTTGAAGGGTTTGCCTCTCTCCTTGCCGAAGGAATTGAATCTTTGGCCTGCACATCTCTCAACACCAAGCAAACCATCAGTAATGCCCAAGTCTTGAGGGCGGTCAAAAATGGGGTGTCTACAGGTAACACATGTTTAATGTGGTTATTGGTGAACATCAATTGAATACGAGTACCATCAATTTAATGTGGTTGTTTGAGGGATTAATGTGATTGCGATATATTGAAACTCTCAAAAATATACATTGTGCAACTTATTTTTCCAAGACATGAGATACAATAGAGAACCATAATAAAACAAAGTGTATAACCGTAAATCCACATGCCAATGAATATGTCAAATCCACCTTACTAAGATGAATTGGACTAACTGGTCTATAAAAAAAAATTCTTGGAACTAAATAGATCAGCATCCCTTAAAATGAGATTTATGAGTAAATTTTATTTCTTTATATTAAAAGCAAATTAATTGATAGTGCCTATATTTGATTTTTTTTTTTATTCTTTAACTTGAGAAAAAATTGAGACCAATTTAGAATATCGATTCAATGTTTGAAAAACACCATTAATTGTTACTAAAGATAATTTACTTATTTATTTTTTATTTATTTTCTCAAGTTTTTTATAGAGTTAATCGTGGAAAGTGAAATTATCTTCATAGGAAAAAAAATGAGATTACGTGCTCTTTCCTTGGCCTCTGTAAGAAAAATCAAAGTGATCATCCTTGACCTAAGTAGATCGGGTGGACTCTCAAATAATCAAGTCAATATATTGATCGATCATGATATGAAATTAGTATTTACTGTATTTAATGGGTTTCTTTGGGTTACCTTGGTTTGTTCTTGCAATTTTACATGCTTCTTTTTTTCTTTTTCTTTTTTATAACTTTTTGGCTTTCATCTTGATTGTTCGTTCTTCTTTTGATCAGAGGGCCTTGCTCTTATCAGAGGCCAGTTGAGCTAGTTGTCCACTTGCTTTTGCTGTTGATCGTTGGATTCAAACCTATTGGACAACTCGAATGTTTGTCAGGTGTTAGTGGCCAACTTGCTCTTCATTGTGATCTTTGGATGGGTTAGATCGGACAGCTCTCCCTTCCACTGGCCCCAATCTATGTCTTAGTGCACCTGACAATTATTCTCATCCGTTTGAGTGGGTTTCAATCTAAAAGTCCTCTCTATTTCAAGAATAATGCTAGAGGTCCAAGGAGTTCTACGAAATATCTCACATGGGTGTGGGACCCACACCATGTGGGTCACATGTGGGTCCTACATCCATATGAGACATTTGGTATAAATTTTGATAAAATAACATTTTTGTTATTCCAAAGATCTACCTTTTAGAAGGCTATCTTTCTCCTTAATTATCTCTATGCGCCTGAGTCGGATCTCATTCAAGTTGATATTTCTTTTAGGCCTAATACGTTTTTGGGCTTTTACCTTCTTTGAACTTAAATGTTCTTAAATGTCTAGGTTGGGCGTGAGGCTCTGTGTGGTGTGTGGTGCAGTTTTCGAAAGTTGATTCCACCACTTGGTTTGAGTGTGGTGTTTGGTTAAAGTTTTAAAAAATTGATTCCACACCCACTTTGAAAATAAGTCTACTCGGTCATCCTCCCGGACGTCCGGAATAGTGTTCTTTTTTTTTAGCACTTGTTATTTTTATATTTTAAATAAAAAATATTTTCAAAATTTTTTTAAAATTTTTTATGAGCTTTGAATAGAATTTTGGATTGTGTGTTTGGTTATAAGTTGTAAGTTTTTTAATCAAATATCATATGTCACATCAAAAATTGAAACTCAATTCAGAACTCTTTTCAAACTCACAACCAAACAAATTTTTCATACTCAAATCATAATTCTAAAACTCACAAACTTAAAATAAAACTCTATTCTTAAATCATAATTTTAAAATTCTACCAAATCCTACCATATTTTTTCCCCTCCGCATTAATTATAGTATTTATTTTATAAAAAATGAATTTAAAATATTTGTTTTAGCGGTATTGCAGTGTCTTTATCAGTGATAACAAAACAAGGGTTTCCCTCTTCTTTTTTATGTGTTTTTTGTTTTTCCACTATCTTTCTATTTTCTCTGAAACCAAACACAACCCAGGGTCTTATAAATCGCACGCATCTGGTGCAAGGTTTTAGAGCATCTCCAACCACATCCTCTTCTCAAGAGGATGGAAATAATATTTTTTATTCAAAAAGTAAATATAGAGGAGGTCACTATTCATTCAAACTCCAACCACAAACCTTCATTTCTTTCATTCAAACTCCAATCAAAAAGTAATTTTTGTTTATTAATAAATATTTAATTTTAAAATTTTTGTAAAATATATTTAATATTATACTCATTTTAAAGGTATGATTTATACTTTTTTATTGATGTCAATTTTATAAAAATTAAATAAACACATTAAAAGTTATTTCAAATATAATAAAAAATATAAACTGAATAGTGTTTTGCAGGTCTCCTTCATTTTTTCATCCTCCCTTCATATTTAAATGATCAATCCATCTTCCTTCATTTGAGAGGAAGAAATGAAGGATGGGTTGGAGCTCAAAATTAGAAAGAATCCTTCATATTTGGGAAGGATGGGTTGAAGCTCAAAATTAGGAAGGATCCTTCATATTTGAAATTTTGAAGGATGGGTTGGAGATGCTCTTAGAGGGTTGAAGGAGAGAACATCCATACTCGGCTCCCTCCTCTGAAACTTAGATCAAAGAACAATAACAGCAAGAACAAATGTCCGATTGCATTCCTCAAGAGGTGTGGATCGATATCCTCACGAGACTCCCAATCGCAACTCTCATTCAATGCGTCAGCGTATCCAAATCATGGTACTTTCTCATCACTACCCCTACAACTCAAAGAAAGAACACTATTCGTTACACTTCGATAACCACACATTCGATGCATACAAAACCCTAGATTTTCCATTCATGACCCGGAATCACTATTTTAGGGTAATCACTTTTTTAGGGTAATTGGGTGTTCCAATGGGCTGTTATGCTTGTCTGATGACCAGTTCTGTTATAATCACACCATGATTTTGTGGAATCCATCGATTAGGAAGTATGTGAACCTTCCGTGGCCTCGTGTCACCTTCAATTCGCACGGTCCGTTTATGCATTCTATTGGGTTTGGCTTCAATGTTGCCAATAATGATTACAAAGTGGTCAGGGTTGTGCATCTCCAAGAGCCTTGGGGGTACAAGGCTCCACCCGAGGTTGAGATTTATGAGCTACGCACAAGCTCTTGGAGAAGTGTGAATCCTATGGGGTTTCCTTATGTTGTTGGTGAATGTAGTTCGCAGGCTTTTCTCAATGGGGCTGCCCATTGGGTTGGGCATTATCCGAATAAGTCGGGTGGTCATTCTGGTAGTTTGATTGTGTCGTTTGATATGGGTAATGAGGTCTTTGGCGTGATCATGGTGCCAGAGGGATTATCTTTTCCGCCTTTGCAGAGTCGCCTTGCCGTGCTTGAAGAATGTCTTTCTGTGATTCATTTTACTTGGTCTTTGTATGGTGATACGTGTTGCGTTTGGGTGATGAACTGTTTGGTAGAGCTGTAGGAAAGTGCTTATAACTTATGCCTAAACAGCTTATAGCTTATAACTTTCAGCTTAAGCTGATTTCCAGCTTATTCTTAAAGCATCTCCTGCCCCACTCAAAGAATAAGCTGATTTCTGACTTCCAAAAAGCTATAAGCTATAAGCTATAAGCTAAACCAAACACATCAAAATAGTTTAAATTAAGCTGAAAGCTGAAATAAGCTGTAATTAAGCTCTGCCAAACAGGCACAATATGATGTACCTAATTCTTGGACCAAACAATTTACTTTTGATCTCAAAGAAGGCTTGCGAGGAGTGTTTGGATTCAGAAAGAATGGTGAGGCATTAGTGAAGAAAATAACTTCATACCGAGAAATCGACACTTTGGTTTCATATGACCCCAAAAGTGGACAAGTGAAAAATCTCGGAGTCAATGGAAGTCCAATCTCATTCTATGTGGATAATTTTGTGGAGAGTCTAGTCATACTTGACCTAGTAAATGGAGAATTTGGGAGGCAGCCAAATTGTGGAGAGAAGAAGATGCTGAAGGGGAAATAGAAAATTGAGGAAGAGCATGAAGAACAGGCAAGATACATACCTCTTAAATTATTGTCCTTATATTGACATAGTCATACTCAAATGTCAAAGCTTGTCATTGCATGAATATTTCCTCAATTAAATGTTAATATGTTGCTAATTTGTTTTTACTATGAGTTGTTTCTTATTTATCATCTCTTCCAAAGGACTATTATAGTGTTAACTATGACATTATGTAAATGTCTTATATGATGAAGACATTTTTTTCCCCATGTCAGGTTGTGGCTGAGTCAGAGGATCAAACTGATGAAAGAGGCAAACTGTGAAGCCCTTCAAAGTACCATAATGCAATATTTAGCTTTTAGTTGTTTACCTATCTCTCTACTTTATGAATATAATAGCTTTTTTATGTAGTTAACACCTTACCTAAGTGAAGATGTATATTCTCTAATGTACTTTTTGAGCGATGTTGGTGATAGTTCTCCCCAAGTATCTAATTTGGAAGGAACTGATTATGTTTATCAGGTGACTTCTTTTATGCAATTCTTAACGTATCAAATTCTCTTCTATTATTATTTTTCATGCCAAATTGCTATTATATATCTTCGTGTGGGGTGCTTTGTAATTGTGAATGGAATTGACATTGACATGGTGGCACCTTTCAAGCTAAGCTTTAGGTTATCATGATCTTAAATAGGAAATCTGAAGCTGGTATGAAGGAGATTGATCTTACTTGATGGCTCCAATTTATAATATTTCTGCAGTATCTATTGTCAATAGTTTCTTGGTTGACAAAATTGAGTAAAGAACAGGGGAGAAGGATTTCTGGATTTATCTACGAGGTTGCATTATTATCCAACAAATCTACCGTTATTTATATAACATATTTGGATTATTCATACACGCTAGCCTGTAAATGCTCTGTTTTTGCCTCTCTTTTCTTGCAGGAGAAGTGTTAATCTAAATGATTGCAGAGAAACACCATTTTCTCGTTACTTATATTATTTTTCTTCATTTTTCCCATTCTCTGCATCTTTATGATTTCTATATGAATAAGCACTTTATTTATGTTATTCATAACAGAAAGAGAGCATGCTTGATTAGTTACTATTCTTATGCAGGCAATTAGTGCTCTTTTTTTTATGTTTAATTGATTTTTAGCATGAATGCATTCTTGGAACCGTCCCACGCTAGCTGTAAATAAAACTAACTATTACGTTACTCAGTTACAAGTACCAAAACTAGAAACAAATGACAACAGGTCATTTTATTTTCTTTTTTGATCCTCAATGGAACTCACATTCTCACATAAATGTAGTGTATGGAATTATGGATCATATCAACATCAATGGAATCTCACGATGGCTTAAAAAGTGATAATTGGAACCATAAGTTATCATTTCCCGTTATATTGATTTTTTTATTATTTATATTGTTATATTCGGGCTTTAATTTGTTGTGCACATATAAATTATTTGTTGCATGTCATGTACATATGGGCATAATGGAATAGTGATGGTAGTAGCAATTTGGGAAGCATGGAATGCTTCTCTTTTCTCTGAGGGCAAAGTGAACTGACGGATTTGGTGAATTATTATATGTCATTTATAATATTATGATCCTTTTTGTTGGGTAAGCTTACTACCCGTAGCCCAACTACCTATTTATATCATCATTGTTTTGTTTTTATAACTGTCATTTCTGCATTAAGTAGTAAACGTAATTTATGAACCAGGGATATTGAGTAGAGGCTGACCTTTTGGTCATGCAAAATGGGTGCCTTATGTGTCATCTTGTACCTTCGCTCAATATCTAGCTCTTTGGTGACATAAAATGGTGCCTTATATTGGAGTCATTTGGAGGATTTGGGTTACAAAAAACAAATGTCCACTTTGTCAATTAGATCTCTGATTTAATAGTTAATAGCGTTGTGGGAAATTGCATTTGTTGGCATTGGAAATAAAAGACTATAACTATGAATCATTGATGTTTGTTTGTGGCTTCCCGTATTATATCTTCAAGTCCCGTAGTTTGAGACTCTCGACCCTCAAAAAACAATAGAAATAAATGACTTTTGGATGATCTTGTTGGTGGGAGTGGGATGCAAACCACTTATGGTGGTTCAAAAAAACAAATACAAGAGAGAGGATTTATAATCTAAAAATAGATTTATTTCACTCAAATATTTAGAGTACACAAAAGAGGATAAACAAACTCTTACTCTCTAACTCTCTTCTTTCTCCCACACTCTGATCTCTACCATACATAGGCTATTTATAGATAAACCAAACAATGTAAAACCATTAAATGCAAATGCAGCTAAGGCTATAAATTTCAAACGGTTGCAGCCAGCCATTGTTGAAAAACTTAATTTCAGCCTCCATGCTTCTATTCTTAGTTAGGCCGGTGGAAATGAAAGACTTTCATTATAGGTTGGCGGTGAAGCAAGATTACTTCACAACATCCTCCTTTAATCTTGATTCTCCATGCTGTTTCATCCCTAGCATCATCTTCATTCTGTTGAACAGATCATTTTTCAGTGGCTTCATGAAAATGTATCTAAGTTGATCTTGAGATTTGCAAGGAAATAATGCCACATCTTTATTTTTCACATGCTCTCGGATGAAATGATAACGGGTGTCAATATGCTTACTTATTTCATGATAAACTAGGTTCTTTGCTAATGCAATTGCCGAGCGATTATCAACATAGATCTCAATAGGATTTTCTTGTGGAAATCCTAAATGCTTCAGCACATTTCTTAACCAAATTGCATGGCACACAGTTGAGTTGGCTGTAACTTACTCAACTTTGCAAGTTGACAGTGTCACAATAGCTTGCTTATTGGATGACCAAGTGAACACTGTATTTCCCATAAAGAAAGCAAACCCAGTAGTACTTTTTCGTTCATCTGAGTCACGTCCCCAGTCACTATCTTAATAGCCGACAAGACTGAAATTTTCAGTCGGTTTATAAAATAAACCATCATCGATTGTACCTTTGATGTAGCGAAGAATCCTCTTTGCTGCATAAAGTTGTGACTGATCTGGTGATTCCATATATCTGCTAATCAGTTCTACTCCATAGAGTATGTCTGGCCTGGTGCAGGTAAGATAGCGAAGACTTCCAACTAAGCTCTTGAAATAAATTGGATCCACATCACTCGCCTTTGTACATTTTTTGAGCTCCACTCCACTGTCTACAAGAGTGTTCACAGGATTGTAATTCTCCATTCCATATCTCTTTAGAATTTCCTTGGCATAGCCACTTTGGGAAATAAAAATTTCATCTTTTCTTTGTGCCACTTCAATGCCAAGAAAATGAGCCATCAACCCAATATCTGTTATTTCAAATTCTTGGACCACGCTTCTTTTAAATTCTTTGAACATGATTGGATTGTTTGTGGTGAAAATTAGATCATCAACATAAAGACAAGCAAGCAACATACTTCTATCAGCTTCCTTCTTCAAATATAGTGCGTGCTCATTTGGGCATTTTTCAAAACCACTGTCATGAAAATATTGATCAATTCTAGTATTCCATGCATGCAGAGCTTGCTTCAATCCATAAAGCACTTTCTTCAATTTGTACTGTAACGCCCCAAAAATAATATAATAAATCCAATTGTTATGCAGTAGATATAACAGAAATAAAATACTTTCATTCATCAGAGTTTGTTTATAAAAGCTTAACATACAGTCAAATGCCCTGTAGGCTTACATCTTCCCAAGTCATTGCTTGGTTACATAAAAGTGAGCACATCTCATTACAAATAAAGCCCTTGGCTATACATATAGCAAAACACAACAAATAAGCTCTTGTTTCCCACAAGTTCCCCCACGTTATTGCCTTGGCGGAAGCATATCACCTACACCTGAAAATGATTTTCCCATATAGGGTGAGCCATAGCCCAGTAGAAATAATCTAGCACAATATATGATATTTAGCAAAGGTATAAGTACCACGTGCATAAACAATGTCGGCACTAAAACATCCACCAATTTGCGTATTCATATGATACTAAGTTTAAACCTTAATCCATTTTCCTTCAATTCATTTTCAGTTCATCTATACTTCTCAATTCATGAGTCAAGACCATTATCTTTCAATTCATTTCCAATTCATTTAATTTTTCTCAATTCATGAGTTAAATCCATATTCTTTCAACAACCAAACTGAGACTACAACTCAATGCTTTTTCCCAATCATACAAAACACACATAAACTCTTTAATATGCCATTTTACGAATATTTCATCCGCGGGAATTGGCACCCCATATATATATATATATATAAGATTTTGGGACTTTTACCCAAGACACTCTTGCCAACTTATTTTCAATGGAGTCCATCCCCTTTCTCCTCCTCAAACAAACGTACATATACAATGTATTTATAAACATAATCACATATGGAGTACATCCCCTTTCTCCTCCCAGACATGCATACATATACAATGCATTGATAAACATAATCATACGTATGGAGTACATCCCTTTTCTCCTCCTAAACAAGCATACATATACAATGTATATAAAACGTGGTCATATTTAATGACACCAACAATGGATTAGTTTTAAATCACCTAATCCTCATGCAATTTCTATAACAATCATAGCTATCCTCTACTGATAGCCCAATACAATTATTTCTAAAGAGATATTTAATCTCAAGATAAATAATTTATTCAAAA
Organism: Camellia japonica; assembly: GCA_030407325.1. Taxonomy (NCBI): domain Eukaryota; kingdom Viridiplantae; phylum Streptophyta; class Magnoliopsida; order Ericales; family Theaceae; genus Camellia; species Camellia japonica. The sequence continues at coordinate 64,099,386 of JAPPVO010000032.1, forward strand.
CTTCCAAAGGTGTGAGATAATACATATCCAATTCCACTATTTATATCAATGATCATCCAATTTCACATTTTCAATATCAATTCCAATTGTTTATACAAAATAATAATTTAATCAAATTAGGGCAAAATCCCCATTTTTCCAAATATCAACCCAAATACCAAAATTGAACTATTTTGGCACAACATAATCTTGTATTCAAACCCCAAAGCCATTTATTTTATATTCATCAAAAACCCCTCTTTTCATTTCATACCCAAACCCTAGGTTTGTACCATCTTCTCCCAAATCTTATCATCTATACACAATAACAAATAACTAAGTTAAAAACCACATTAGAGTGTAGAAAATCCCTATCTCAAGTGTAGAAGACCCAACAACAAAGAAGAAATTCAAAGATGATGAAACTAACTTCTACTTGGATCAAAATGAAGCTCTTGAAGCACTCTACCTTTTTCTCAAAGACACTAGGGTGAAGAGACCCTTAGATCTAGCTGTATTTATAGAGTGAAGTCGAATTTTAGAGAGAGAATGAGCTGATTTAGGGTTTTTGAGTGAAAAGAAATCAAAAAGTGAAGTAAAACTGCGCTGCTGTGAACTGATGTATGCCAAGCTTACTCGAGCGAAAGAATTGTTGCTTGAGCGACCAGACACAATAAATCGCCTCACTCGAGCGTAAGAAGCGTCGCGCAAGCGCAGAATACATAGCTTTAGAAGTTTTTCAGACGCACACCGTCGCTCGAGTGCAAGAAGCCTCGCTTGAATGAGGGACACTACCTTGTAAAAATGCTAGGAGCTCACAAAGCTCGCTCGAGTGCAAGAAGCCTCGCTCGAGCGAAAAGGCAAATTTCTGGACAGCAATAACTTGAACAACTTGCAACCAACCTGTTCCAAACATGCCCAAGACATTCCAAAACTCAAACTCAAAAGATAAAAGGAGGAAAAGACATAAATAACAATATTAAACCACGAGGCCCAAGTCCGGAATACAACAAAGGTCAGGTCAAAACCAGAATCGCTATATGTACACTTTGTCTTTATGCCCATTATGAACATACCCCGAAGGTTGTTCAATGTAGATTTCTTCTTCAAGAAAACCATTAAGAAATGCAGATTTCACATCAAGTTGATAGATCTGCCACTTGTGCTGGGCAGCCAAAGAAATCATTAGCCTAATAGTCTCCAACCAAGCAACTGGAGCAAACACCTCTCCATAATCAATTCCAGCTCTCTGCTTGTAGCCTTTTGCCACTCATCTTGCCTTGTAGCGTTGCACTTCGCCTTGCGCATTTTTCTTTGTCTTGTATACCCATTTCACTCCAATGGGTTTGTGCCCCTCTGGTAGACTGGTAAGCTTCCATGTGTCATTTTTCTCAATGGTATGAATTTCTTCATCCATTGCTTTCTTCCATTATTCTTCTTGGATGGCTTTTGAGAAAGTAGGTGGATCACTATCTGCGAGTAGGCAGAACAAATTCAGATCTTCTCCTTCTGTAACTTTATATATCTCCTACAAATTTCTCATTAGTCTTGGTTGTTTGAAAAAACTATCATCTGATGATGATGATGCATCACTTCTATGAGAAACTGGCGATCTAGGTGCAGGTATTCTATGTAGAGGAGTTTGTGGCTCATCTTGAACTCTTGGAGCTTCAACTAGCACTTCTAATGTTCCATCTTCAATCATAAGCTCCACATCTTTAACAGCTTCATCTTGATTCCAATTCTAAACTTCTTCTTCTTCAAAGATCACATCTCTATTCATGATCACCTTCTGGGTGATGGGATTGTATAACTTGTATCCCATTGTTCTATCACCATATCCAACAAGGATACATTTCCCTCATTTGTCATCAAGCTCAGTTCTTCTTGCTTCTGGAATCTTTGTGTATGCAACACAAGCAAATAGTCTGAGATGGTTGACACTTGGCTTGAATGAGCTCCAAGCTTCTTCTGGATTCATGGAGCAAAGACTCTTAGTTGGACATTTGTTCAACAGATGCACAGCACATGATACAGCTTCAGCCCAAAATTGTCTGGGCAGTCCCTTTCCTTTCAACATGCTCCTTGCCATATCTAAGATTGTGCGATTCTTCCTTTCAGCAACACCATTCAATTGTGGCGTATAGGATGGCGTTGTTTGATGCTTGATGCAATGCTCTTTGCAATAATTCTCGAAAGCGTCCGATGTATACTCTCCTCATTGATCTGATCGCAACATCTTAATATAGTAGCCACTTTGTTTCTCAGCAAAAGCTTTGAATTCTTTGAAGATGTTGAATACCTCCGACTTGTTTTTGAGGAAGTACACCCATGTCTTCCTGCTGTAGTCATCAATGAATGTAAGGAAGTATCTATTCTGTCCATTTGATACTAGTTTCAATGGACAACACACATCGGTGTGTACTAGCTGAAGCGGGTTTGAGGCTTTCCAATTCACTTCTTTGGCAAAGCTTGTTCTATGATGCTTGCCAAGAATGCAGCTTTCATAGACTTCATTAGTATGAGCAATATGAGGGAGCTCTTTCACCATATTCTTGCTTGACAATAGCTTCAAGCTTCTAAAGTTGAGATGTCCAAACCTCAAATGCCATAGCCAGTCTTTGTCTTTGATGATGGCACTTAAACATTTCGCAGCATCATGTTGGATGTTCAACGCAAACATCCGATTCTTGGACATTCTCACCCAAGCGATCATATTACCATAATTGTCTTTGATGGTAAGATGACAATCTTTCATGCTGATGTCCTATCCTTTCTCTAGGAGTTGTCCCATACTCAAAATGTTGTTCTTCATGGCAGGAACATAATAAACGTTGGAGATGTAATCATGATCTCCGTTCTTAGCTTGATCAAAATGTTGCCTCTTCCTTTCACTGGAGTCTTTGAAGAATCACCAAATGAGACTTGTGCTTGTACAGTGTCGTTAAGCTCAACGATCAACTCTCTTTTGCCACACATGTGATTACTGGCTCCCGAATCTAGATACCAAACATTGTTTTGGTTTTCAGTATCTCCATGGTGGACAAACAAAACTGTAGGTCCGCCTTTGTTTTTTTTCCTGCTCGACAAAATTTACTTGCTCTCTGGCTTCTATTGTTGCTCTACTTCGGCATTCATTGTTGTAATACCTGAACTTGTGGCAATGGTAGCACTGAACATTGCTTTTGTCAAATCCTAGTCAGTTGTTATAACCATCTCCTCTTCCTCTTGCTCTTCCTCTTGGAGCAAAGTGTGGTTGACTTTTTTCCCCTCTAGCTGGACCTCTTCCGCATCTTCCTCGAAAACCATAACTTCGGTTATTATAACCACGGCCTCTTCCTTGGCATCTTTGTGATGTCCCCCCTTGCTCGTTTCTGTCATCTCCAAAAGATAGCTTTGATTAAAAAGCTTTCTCTAGAGAACTTGAGGAAGTCTTCTTGTTGATCCTTTGTTCATGAATCTCAAGTGTGCCCATCAACTCATCGGTGGTCATGGCACTGAGATCCTTGGACTCTTCTATTGATATAACCACGTGCTCGAATTTGGGACTGAGTGTGTAACAACCCCCATACTGTTTACCGATAAATCACTGAATTACATACTGATTACTGCTAAACTGGACTGCTTATGACTGATAATTGAACCAACTGAAGTACTGAATGGACTGATTGAAAACTGGAATTAAATTGACTGAGCGTATCTATTGTATTGCATTTTTATCTTTTCGATTAATTGATTATCTGTTGGTATGTTTGTTTTTAAATTGCAAATTGAAGGCCTTATCGGCGGCCGAACTGAAAATTGTTTAGTGTTTCATGATCAGTGGAATTTATGTGATTTAATGGTATATTTATCTAAAATGTGATTATGTATGATTAAACTAGATTAAATAAAGCCAATTAAAGAGTTTGTCGTAATTACACTTTTGCCATTGTTAGTGGGCCTTTGTATATTCTCATTATTGAGCCTTGCCTACACTTAGATGAACATTTCATTAGCTCTATTCCCTTGTTCCACCGAATTTGAGAGAGAGTGAGGGAATTAAACTCAACTTGGGGAAGTAGCTTGAATCTTGAAGAATTGAAGTATAGTTTGCAACTTGAGCCTCCAAACCTTGAATACAAGACTTAGGTAAGAGAATACAACCCTCTAATTGTGAGTTTAAGCTAAGTCTTGCATGTTTCATGCTTCATTGTGGAATTAAGTCATGTTTTGGTGCAAATAAGTTGAATTGTAGCTTAGTTCATGCATGCATGGTTGAAATGTTGAAATTGAGTTGAGTTCATGGTAAATTGCACATGCATGTCCATAATTAGGCTTGAGTTCATGATATCAACATGTTCTTGAAGAAATGAGTACATTTGAACAAGTTTTGAAGTTTAAATTTGGTTTGAATCCATGCATGTTTGCATTTCTCCATGTTTATGAAAAATGGGTTTGAAAATGGTTTTAATTGACTCACCTTTGGGGCTTGAATTCATAAATTGAGCTTTGAAACTTGTTATACATTAAATTTAGATATGTTTTCCAGAATTTGGGCCCAAGAGGTCGAGTTTAGAGTGGTAGAATGCTTGGTTTGAGCTTGGAAGGCAAATCTGGAAATTCCAGATTTGGCTTCCTCGCTCGAGCGAGCACCTTTGTCCAGGACTCCGCTCGAGCGAGCATCGAGCGACCATCGCGCGTAAAATCACAGCATCCAGTACTTTTACTGTTTCGACAGACCGCTCGAGCGAAGGATTTCTCGCTCGAGCGAAGCCTTTGATTTTGGAAGCTCGCTCGAGCGAAGGAAGGCTCGCTCGAGCGAGGCTTCTATTTTCAGCAAACTTTGCAAAATGTTTTCTAAGTGTATTTCTAGGCATTCTTAGGCCTAGTTTAAGGCATCTTAATGAGGATATAGATGTAGAACACACCAAGGCAAATTAGGGATCAAATTATGATATTTCCTAACTGTGTAGCTTAGTGTGTGTTCAACCTGTGAACTGTGTAGGGTTGGCGACTGGGGAGACACGCTCTAGCATACTGTAGCCCAAACTCTGTGAGTAACAATTGTGTAAAGATATGTTCAACTGAGAATGTTTTCTGACTGCTTAACGGAACTGTTTTCTGAAATAATTATTGTTAATTGATTGAATGTATGTCCTGTATTCTGAAATGTATTGTGGCGTCCTTAGCAACGATTGTATACTGTTATTGCTACTGTTACAGAGATCTCTGTCGGTTCCCTCGTGGAACCACTATTGTTTACTGATTGATGGCCATCATTACTGTTCGGTCTTTAAGACCTACTGTTTACTGCTATGCTAATGGATGTACCACATATGACTGAATAACTGTTCTGACTGAAAGACTGAAATACTGTTTAATGAACTGTTTTCATTACTGTAAGGACATTTCATTCCTAACCTCTTTACGCATTATGTTATTCACTGGGCTTTAGCTCACTGTTTATATATATATGTAGGTGCCCAGCCACCGGATCGGAGCTAGGAGCGTGGGTTAGACTCCAGTTTTGTCAAGCCAGCCTTTGTGCCTCATTGCGAGGTTCCGAGTTGCCATGTTATGGCTTTGGGGTGTTTTGTTTTTCCCCCGTCTGTCTCCGTACTATTTTGGATTACTGTATAGAATGTCAGCTGCTAACTGTACTGTTATCAAGGGATTAGGTCCCTGTACTGTGTGACTGTAAATTTTGTATAGACTGTACTGTTCTGAACGTGTGAATGCATGAAAAATCTTTTTGGCATACAGACTGTCACAGCTCAATGGACATTATTTATTTACTGTATTGGCTTCCGCCAGGCCCTGAACTCTGTTTTACTGTACTACTGTTAAGCAGGCCTTCGGTAATCTCGGATTACTGGCCGGTTACGGTGCTAAACCCATAGGGCCGGGTTTGGGTCGTGACAGAGTGGTATCAGAGCGATACTTAACCACGAGTTATACCCCACACACGTGTCCAAATGAGCTATAGGGTGTCCTAGAAAAGTGATTAGGGCATTTCATGAACTTGAAAAGTGTGTGGCTATGTTATGACTGGATACATGTTAATGTGATAACTGTCTAAATATGCAACTGTTTATGTTATAATTGCTATAACTGTTATAACTGCTTATAGTGAAATGGACAATGCAAATGAACCTGAATCATCCGAAGCCAGAATGGCACGAATGGAAAGAATGATGGAACTGATAACTACTAGACTTGAGCAACAACAGAACCAACAGCCCCCACCTCCACCTCCTCCGGTACAGCCGGAACCCAATGCAAATGTGAATGATGGGGATATTATTGCTCTCACCCATAAATTCAGCAAGATGAAACCGCCATCCTTTCAGGGAGGCCTTGAACCGCTAAAGGCTGAAGCTTGGGTGCTTGAAACAGAAAAACTATTTGAAGTGTTTCCGTGCTCAGAAGCAAATAAAGTACTGTTAGCTACCTTCACCCTACAAGAAGAAGCTAGAAGGTGGTGGATGTTGATCCGTGACACAAATACTGTTATGACTTGGGCTCAGTTCAAGGAGTTCTTCTTTGAAAAGTACTTCCCACAGTGCGTCAGGGATAGGAAAGTGACTGAATTTGAACAACTGAGACAGGGTACAATGTCTGTGGCTGAATATGAAGCAAGGTTCACTGAGCTTGCCAAATATGCACCACATATGGTGGACATTGACTACAAGAAGGCCAGAAAATTTGAGGGTGGCCTTAATGTTGCAATACTTGACCGAATAAGTGTTTTGAAACTACCGACTTTTGTGGGTGTTCTCGACCGGGCATTGATGGCCGAGTCGAACATTGCAGCAGTGAAACAATCTGAAACACCAACAACTGAATGGCATGGTAAAAGGCAGGGTTTCAAATTCAAGAAAAGCAAGCACAACCCGGCCAACAAGAAACAGAATACGGGGTCAACAACTAGCCCCAGCCAAGGGAGTGGGTTCATTCCACCTTGCTCTGTATGTGGCAACAAGCACAAAGGGGTTTGTCACAAAATATCCGGAGCCTGTTACAGATGTGGCAAAGTGGGCCACATGGTTAGAGATTGTCCCTCTGCTCCGCAAGTTAATAGCAAAGCTACACCAAGCGCAGCAGCGTCAACTGTAGCACCAAAGCCTAACCCCAAAGCTACCGGGAAGGAGCCTATGAGGCAGGGCTGAGTGTTCGCCCTAGTACCAGGAGACGTGCAAAATACTGAAACCGTTGTGTCAGGTATCCTCTCTATTTGTACACAAAATGCATATGTATTGATTGATTCGGGGTCTACACATTCTTATGTGTCACATGCTTTCTCACGGAAATTGAATAGACCCTTAGAACCCATGAACTACCTGTTAGCTGTATCATCACCTATTGGGGGATCCATGACATGTGCATATATGTATCCTGCTTGTGAGATTATTGTTGGGGATATGCATCTGTTTATTGATTTACTGCCATTGAATATTGATCATTTTGATGTAATATTGGGGATGGACTGGTTACAAAAATATCATGCCACCATTGACTGTGTGACAAAACAAGTTGTTTTCCGTCCACCTGGCTTACCTGAATTTGTGTTTAATGGGTTTGGAGTAGTACCTCCTCCGTACTTGATTTCTTCAGTAAAAGCTGTTAAATTAATTAGAAAGGGGTGTAAAGGATATCTGTGTTCTGTGCTAACTGTGCCTACTGATGATAGTGTTAAAACTGATGTGAATTGTATTCCTATAGTCAGAGAATTCCCAGATGTATTTCCAGATGATCTTCCAGGGGATTTGGTTGACAGGGAGATTGAATTTACCGTTGATGTGATTCCGGGTACACAGCCAATATCTAAAGCTCCCTACAGAATGGCCCCAACTGAACTGAAGGAATTGAAGGTGCAATTGCAAGAACTGTTAGACAAGAAGTTTATCAGGCCCAGTACTTCACCGTGGGGTGCACCTGTTTTATTTGTAAAGAAGAAAGATGGCTCACTGAGACTGTGCATTGATTACCGTGAATTGAACAAGGTAACTGTGAAAAATAAATACCCATTGCCACGTATTGATGATTTATTTGATCAGTTACAGGGTGCACAAGTGTTTTCCAAGATTGATCTCAGATCGGGGTATCATCAACTGAAGGTTAAACCGGAAGACATTGATAAAACTGCTTTTAGAACGAGGTATGGCCATTATGAATTTTTAGTTATGCCATTCGGAGTCACGAATGCCCCTGCTGCTTTTATGGACCTTATGAACAGAATTTTTAAACCATACCTTGATGATTTCATTGTGGTATTTATTGATGACATACTGATTTATTCAAAAAGTAGAGAAGAACATGAACACCATCTGAGACTTGCCCTGCAAACCCTAAGGGAACAGAAACTGTATGCTAAATTGTCTAAATGTGAGTTCTGGCTTGATCATGTTATGTTTTTAGGGCATGTTGTTAGCAAAGATGGAATTTCTGTTGATCCGCAGAAAATTGAAGTTGTAGTGAACTGGCCTAGACCAACAAATGTGACTGAAGTCCGAAGCTTTTTGGGATTGGCTGGATATTACAGAAGATTTGTCAAAGATTTCTCCAAAATTGCCATACCATTGACTCAACTGACACAGAAGGGGACATCATTTGACTGGACCGACCAGAGGGAATCAGCATTTCAAGAGTTGAAAACTCGACTTGTGACTGCACCTGTTCTTACTTTACCCTCAGGTACGGATGGTTATACTATATTTAGTGATGCTTCTCATAAGGGTTTGGGGTGTGTTTTAATGCAGAATGGGAGAGTTATTGCTTATGCTTCCCGACAGTTGAGACCACATGAAAAGAACTACCCGACCCATGATTTGGAACTAGCTACGGTGGTGTTTGCACTGAAAATTTGGCGTCACTATCTGTATGGGGTGACATGTGAAGTATACACCGACCACAAGAGCTTAAAATATTTCTTTACACAGAAAGAACTAAATATGAGACAGCGCAGATGGCTAGAACTGATCAAAGACTACGATCTACAGATTCTGTACCATCCGGGAAAAGCCAATACTGTTGCCGATGCATTGAGTCGAAAGTCAATTGCCAACTTAGCTTGTTTGCTCACCGGACAGAAAGAGCTGCTTTGCGACCTTGAAAAATTTGAAATTGAAGTTGTTTTGAGAGAACAAGGTGGAACACTAGCCGCTATTTCTGCTCAACCAACCTTGATCGAAGAAACTAAAGAGAAACAGCAACAGGATGACTTCTTGAAGAAGATCATCGAAGAAAGGGAAATTAGGCCGAGACCGGGTTTCAAATTTGAGAACAATGTACTGAAATTTCAAGAAAGGCTGTGTGTACCGAATGACACTGAACTGAAAAGAAGAGTTCTGCAAGAGGGCCACAATTCAAAGTTGTCTATCCACCCGGGGAATACGAAAATGTACCAAGATCTGAAACAGAATTTCTGGTGGCTGGGAATGAAGAAAGAAATTGCCGACTTTGTGTCCAAATGTCTTCATTGCCAACAAGTCAAAGCTGAACATCAACGACCTGCCGGATTATTGCAACCCTTACCCATACCAGAGTGGAAATGGGAGCATATCACGATGGATTTATCGTTGGGTTACCTCGCTCCAGAAAAGGTATGGATTCAATTTGGGTTATTGTTGATAGACTAACCAAATCTGCTCACTTCTTACCTGTCAAGACAATCTATAATGCGGACAAATTGGCTGTTATCTATATTGATGAAATTGTGAGACTGCATGGAGTGCCTGTGTCTATTGTTTCTGACAGGGATTCGAAATTTACATCGAGGTTTTGGCAAAGCCTACAGACTGCATTGGGTACTGAATTGAGATTGAGTAGTGCCTATCATCCTCAGACAGATGGACAGTCAGAAAGGACCATCCAGACTTTAGAGGATCTATTGAGAATGTGCATCCTTGATTTTCAGGGAAACTGGGAAAGTCATTTGCCATTGGCTGAATTCGCCTACAACAACAGCTACCATTCGAGTATTGGTATGGCGCCTTTCGAGGCATTGTATGGCAGGAAAGTGTAGATCTCCGATTTGCTGGGCAGAAGTTGGAGATGGGCCTTTGCTTGGGCCCGAGATTGTGTATGAAACGACTGAAAAAGTGAAACTGATTCAACAGAGACTGAAAACGGCACAGAGCCGACAGAAAAGTTATGCGGATGTTAGAAGACGAGACAGAGAGTATGAAGTGGGTGATCACGTTTTTGTGAAAGTGACACCAATGAAAGACCAGACTCGTTTTGGAGTCAAAGGCAAGTTAGCGCCGAGATACGTCGGACCATATGAGATTATTTAGAAAATTAATCCGGTGGCGTATCAAGTTGCGCTCCCTCCTGAAATGGAGCATATGCATAATGTTTTCCACATTTCGATGTTGAGAGATTATCTCCGGGATCCCTTCATGTAATTGAGCCTACTCGAGTAGTGTTGAGTGATGACTACACTTACGAGGAACGGCCTATACAGATTGTGAACAGACGGATCAAGAAACTGAGAAACAAAGAGATCCCGTTAGTGAAAGTTGACGGGCAGAACCATGGTGGTGTGTATGCCACTTGGGAAAGGGAAGATGACATGGCTAAGCGATATCCTGATTTGTTCCCGCTGGATCCTGTTTTCTTCCAGAATGAAGGTAACTCGAGTTTAGAGGACTAAACTCCTTATAAGGAGGGGAGACTGTAACAACCCCCATACTGTTTACCGATAAATTACTGAATTACGTACTGATTTCTGTTAAACTGGATTGCTTATGACTGATAATTGAACCAACTGAAGTACTGAATGGACTGGTTTAAAACTGGAACTGAATTGACTGAGCATAGCTATTGTATTGCATTTTTATCTTTTCGATTAATTGATTATCTGTTGGTATGTTTATGTTTAAATTGCAAATTGAAGGCCTTATCGGCGGCGCCGAACTGAAAATTGTTTAGTGTTTCATGATCAGTGGAATTTATGTGATTTAATGGTATATTTATCTAAAATGTGATTATGTATGATTAAACTAGATTAAATAAAGCCAATTAAAGAGTTTGTCGTAATTACATTGCCATTAGTGGGCCTTTGTATATTTCATTATTGAGCCGTGCCTACACTTAGATGAACATTTCATCAGCTCTATTCCCTTGTTCCATCGAATTTGAGAGAGAGTGAGGGAATTAAACTCAACTTGGGGAAGTAGCTTGAATCTTGAAGAATTGAAGTATAGTTTGCAACTTGAGCCTCCGAACCTTGAATACAAGACTTAGGTAAGAGAATACAACCTCTAATTGTGAGTTTAAGCTAAGTCTTGCATGCATGTTTCATGCTTCATTGTGGAATTAAGTCATGTTTTGGGCAAATAAGTTGAATTGTAGCTTAGTTCATGCATGCATGGTTGAAATGTTGAAATTGAGTTGAGTTCATGGTAAATTGCACATGCATGTCCATAATTAGGCTTGAGTTCATGATATCAACATGTTCTTGAAGAAATGAGTACATTTGAACAAGTTTTGAAGTTTAAATTTGGTTTGAATCCATGCATGTTTGTATTTCTCCATGTTTATGAAAAATGGGTTTGAATATGGTTTTAATTGACTCACCTTTGGGGCTTGAATTCATAAATTGAGCTTTGAAACTTGTGTATACATTGAATTTAGATATGTTTTCCAGAATTTGGGCCCAAGAGGTCGAGTTTAGAGTGGTAGAATGCTGTTTGAGTTTGGGAGGCAAATCTGGAAATTCCAGATTTGGCTTCCTCGCTCGAGCGAAGGATTCCTCGCTCGAGCGAGCACCTTTGTCCAGGACTCCGCTCGAGCGACCATCGAGCGACCATCGCGCGTAAAATCACAGCATCCAGTACTTTTACTGTTTCGACAGACCGCTCGAGCGAAGGATTTCTCGCTCGAGCGAAGCCTTTGATTTTGGAAGCTCGCTCGAGCGAGGCTTCTATTTTCAGCAAACTTTGCAAAATGTTTTCTAAGTGTATTTTTGCATCCTCATCCCATTCTAGGCATTCTTAGGCCTAGTTTAAGGCATCTTAATGAGGATATAGATGTAGAACACACCAAGGCAAATTAGGGATCAAATTATGATATTTCCCAACTGTGTAGCTTAGTGTGTGTTCAACCTGTGAACTGTGTAGGGTTGGCGACTGGGGAGACACGCTCTAGCATACTGTAGCCCAAACTCTGTGAGTAACAATTTGTAAAGATATGTTCAACTGAGAATGTTTTCTGACTGCTTAACGGAACTGTTTTCTGAAATAATTATTGTTAATTGATTGAATATATGTCCTGTATTCTGAAATGTATTGTCGTCCTTAGCAACGATTGTATACTGTTATTGCTACTGTTACAGAGATCTCTGTCGGTTCCCTCGTGGAACCACTACTGTTTACTGATTGATGGCCATCATTACTGTTCGGTCTTTAAGACCTACTGTTTACTGCTATGCTAATGGATGTACCACATATGACTGAATAACTGTTCTGACTGAAAGGCTGAAATACTGTTTAATGAACTATTTTCATTACTGTAAGGACATTTCATTCCTAACCTCTTTACGCATTATGTTATTCACTGGGCTTTTAGCTCACTGTTTATATATATATGTAGGTGCCCAGCCACCGGATCGGAGCTAGGAGCGTGGGTTAGACTCCAGTTTTGTCAAGCCAGCCTTTGTGCCTCACTGCGAGGTTCCGAGTTGCCATGTTATGGCTTTGGGGTGTTTTGTTTTTCCCCCGTCTGTCTCCGTACTGTTTTGGATTACTGTATAGACTGTCAGCTGCTAACTGTACTGTTATCAAGGGATTAGGTCCCTGTACTGTGTGACTGTAAATTTTGTATAGACTGTACTGTTCTGAACGTGTGAATGCATGAAAAATGTTTTTGGCATACAGACTGTCACAGCTCAATGGACATTATTTATTTACTGTATTGGCTTCCGCCAGGCCCTGAACTCTGTTTTACTGTACTACTGTTAAGCAGGCCTTCGGTAATCTCGGATTACTGGTCGGTTACGGTGCTAAACCCATAGGGCCGGGTTTGGGTCATGACAGAGTGATAGTAGAATATTCTCTATCACTTGAAGAGATTCCATCTTCTATCCATATCTTCTGATCTGATTAACAATGGTCAATGTTCTGTTGAATTACTTAGAAATTGAGTCACTCTTATTCATGTGCAGCATCTCGAATTCGCCACGTAACACCTGGAGTCGAACTTTGATCGGCTTATCAATTCCACGGTGTGAATTGTGAAGAATACTCCATGCCTCTTTAGAGGTTGCTGCTGCTGAAATCTTCTCAAAGCTTGACTCATCAATGCCTTGATAGAGTAGATACAAGGCCTTTTTATCTCTTTTCCTTGAATCTTTTAACGCCATCTTCTGAGTTTCATTTAAATTTCCTTCATCTTAGAGAGTAATTGGCTCGTCATATCCTCGATCCACTAACTCTCACAAATCTTGTGAGGCTAGTAGGACTTGCATTTGAATACTCCAATTTTCATAGTTCTCTTTGCTGAGTTTTGGAAACTGGGCTAAAAAAAAATTATTTGTGTTGGCCATTGGTTGACTTCCTGCAAATTTTCAGGATGTAATTTGCAAATTCTAATCATACTGATGTGTCCGGAATATTCCAAATAGTTGGAAAGCACTATTGGATCACCAAAAACGGACTTCAAACGGCTTAGATCTAGCCAAAATAGTTGGACGGTTCAGATCGGCGAAATCTGGAACTTTTGAGAAGCACCGGATAATTTCTCCGGATTAGCTGATGTCAGCATAAGGTCAGTTGCTTGGTGGCATGGCTCAGCTCGATCTGCAACTTGGCAACGCGGCTCCTCTCTACGGCTTGGCTCGACTCTAATGGCTTGGCAAAAAAAATAATTAGAACTGCTGCTGGCGAGTTTCGAACTCCCGCCCTATGTAATTTAGAAGCAAGAGTAAACCACTTTTCCCAGCAGCTCCCTTGTGCTTTGTATCTTAAGTTATATTATTTAATGTAGCTATTGTTTACTGTGTCTGAGTCGTCTTCTTCCTCTGGTTTGCCAGTGCGATACGTAGTGCACGTCTCGGTACGTGAGAACGGTGTCAATTGGCGCGTATGGAGCATGATACCTCCTCTTGGCTCGGTTTCCAACGCGGATTTTTGCAGTGTGATCGTTTCGATGAGACCTACACATGGGTGTAATCAAAAATTGATTTCAACAACCTTGATTTTTGGGCAAGTTTTGAACCGATGCTCTGTTCTTGAAAATTTTGCAGAATGTCTGCAAATTCAAGCTACATTCGGCTCTAATACCACTGTTGGTGGGAGTGGGGTGCAAACCACTTGTGGTGGTTCACAAAAACAAATACAAGAGAGATGATTTATAATCTAAAAACAGATTTATTTTACTCAAATATTTAGAGTACACTGAAGAGGATAATCCAACTCTTACTCTCTAACTCTCTTCTTTCTCCTACACTCTGATCTCTACCATACATAGGCTATTTATAGATAAACTAGACAATGTAAAACCATTAAATGCAAATGTAGCTAAGGCTATAAATTTCAAACGATTGCAGCTAGTCATTGCTGCAAAATTGATTTCAGCCTCCATGCTTCTATTCTTAGCTAGGTCGGTGGAAAAGAAAGACTTTCATTATAGGTTGGCGGTGAAGCAAGATTACTTCACAGCAAATCTCACTCATACATTCATAATTAACGTATGCTATTTTTTTATGGTAAGTCGCACAATTAAGATTTTCCATGCATAGACACAACCATAAGTTCTGTTGTGAGGAAGACAATATGATTGCCACAGTGCAATTACCAAAATACCCCTAGCGACTAATTTGGTTTTTCAAACTTTAAAATAACATAACTTTTTAATTAGATTTCTATGTTGATAAAATTGGAATTTTTGGAATCTTAATCTATGTTAAAATATGAAATTTTAAAGGAAGAAAATTGTAGATATTCACTATTTGATTGTTATAAAATTGGATTTGTTGAAAGCTTGTTGATCTATGTTGAAAATTAAATTGGGAGAATTACAAATCAATTCTTTCAAAATTAATTACTAATACATGGAAAATTTTATGATTTTAATTATTAAAATTTGTATAATTTATCATTAATTTATATTTCTTTTAACAAAAATATATGGAGTTGTTATTTTTCTTACTAAATTACGGGAAAAACGCATAGTGAAATTTTGTTGTTCTCAAATATGAAATTTTAGTGTGCACCCACAATTTTATACTTATGTTTTGGTAATAAGTTAAAATAGTTAAAAAGTTAAAAAATTATTATAAAAAATTTACTATTTTCTCCACTTTTCTGTATATCTTTTTGTAAAAGTCAAAAATCAACTAAAAGAAACAATTCCCAATGAGAATTTTCTTTTAGTTTACTCACACCGATCACGACATTTTCTCAATTTTCATAACTATTTCTTTATGATTTTAAATGTAAAATTTAAATAAACAACATCCAAAACAAAAATATTTTTGGACATTCATAACTATATATATTTAACATGTATTTGAAATAGTTTTTAAAAACTCAATTCAGGTACACACCCTCAAAAGAGTGTGTACCATATATAAGTTATGACATTTATTGTGTTGATTATCACAAATGCCATAATCAAATCTTTTCTAGTCATAATTTTAAAAAATTGATGAGTTATGACCAAATAGCTATAATCAAAGACTTTTCGAATCATAATCAAAATAATAATAATAACTACTATCATAATGAGTCATAACTAACACCCCCAATGAGTTATAACCAAAAACCTTTAGTGATTTTTTTTTTTTTTAACATAAAAAAATTATGTCAAACTTTTTCTTCTCAAATATTTGTAGTCGAAAATATTTAAAATGTTTTTTTTTATATTTGTTTTAGTGAATTTTTTCAAAATTTTCAATTTAAAAAATTTATAAAAGAACCAGAAAATTAATTTTCTTTTTAGAAAAGCTTTATTTATATATGGGCGAATTACACTAACAGTCCATGTAGTTTAAGGTTTGCATCACTTTGATCCTTAACTTTTTAATTGTAATACATTTGATCATGAATTTTGAATCTTGTTTCAAATAAGAACAATAAAAAATGTTTTCTTTGCAAGCAGTTCATTTCAAGGGCAAAATCGTCATACAACTTATTTTGTATTGGTTAACTTATATGTTGTTTAAAATGTAATGGCCAGTTTTTAATAAATAATGTTGGAACTTTCTTTATTGTAAAGTTCTGTTTGATTTGATTTTCAAAATCTATTTTCAAAATTTTTTTCTAAGAAACTAAAAAATAAATTGGTGAAAAAAAAAAAATTAAAAACACATTATTTTTATATAATTTTATGTTTTGGGAGGGTAGAACAATTATTTTATTGAGAGTGTAACAAATAATTATTTCATTTCATTCTACCTAAATCAATGGCATTCCACCTCCATTTCAATCAATCAAACATTATTTGAGATTATTATCTAAAAATAAGAATATTCTTCAAGGAAATTAATAGAATAAAAGATTAACGTTCCGTTTGTTTTGATGAATGTGCCTAATAATTTTATTAAAAAAAATCATAAGAATTATTTTCTTGTATTTAATTTTTTTAGATAAGTGCACTTATTTGGGTCACATCACTTCTTTACTTTTCTGCAAATATTTTCATAAAAAATCAAAAAATATACTTATTTAAATCATTCTAAACAACCTCTAAGAGCATCTCCAATGATATTTGCTAAAATAGCATTGTTATTGTTATAACTTGGCAATAAATAGTGTTATTTTGTCAAATTATAGAAATGGTACTCCAATGATTATATGTTATTTTGGCAAATCTCAACTAACTTTCTCTCCAAATTTGTAGGTGTTGTTTGGATATAGGTTTTTTAATATTTTTTTTTTGTGTGTTTATTTTTTGTCTTTGGTGACTTTTTTCAACTGCTTGTAAAAACAATTATGTATTTACATTATGCCGGACTAGACGAATATAAAAAAGGGGAATTGACCCATAAATCCTAAAAGGTGGAATTGTAATCTAATCAGCCCTATATTTAATTTTGTACACCCAAAGGCCCCATTATTTGGGGATGGACAATTTTGCCCATGAACGTACTGTTTTTGGTTTGGTCATATTATGTTTGAATGATGTGGGTATATGTAACGTTTGGGAAATGTTTACTATAGTTCTTT
Organism: Camellia japonica; assembly: GCA_030407325.1. Classification (NCBI taxonomy): domain Eukaryota; kingdom Viridiplantae; phylum Streptophyta; class Magnoliopsida; order Ericales; family Theaceae; genus Camellia; species Camellia japonica. Next base: position 64,116,515 of record JAPPVO010000032.1, read on the forward strand.
TTGGGTTTAGTGTATGTTGGGGAATCCACGTTATTTATGACCCACAGGTTGGTGGCCCACATCATTTTTTGAAGTCCACATTTGAACACAACCCATCATTTTGCAAAAACCACACTTTGGTGGACCACATCAAGTTGATGAAACAGAAATTGATGGGCCACATCAACTTCGTGAACCACATTTGGATGGCCCACATGATAACAGAAGCCCAATCTCTAAAGCCCCACATTACGAACAGTCTTTGAAGATTGAGGTCTTGATTCTGAAGTGTGTTCTACCACAACTGAGGACTACGGTGGGGAGAACACCAGTCGAACAAACTATACAAACATTCAACCATTATGCTTTCTGCAAACACCAATCGAACACATCGATTAGTTGTGGGATGTAACAAATCGGAAAATGTAAAAACATTCAACCATTATGCTTCCCGCAAACACCAATCGAACACATCGATTATTTGTGGGATGTAAACATCGGAAAATGATACATGTGTTTACATACCGCCAACATTGCGAACATCGTGACAACGTTTACACCCCCAAAATAATGCCATTAACACACACAACAACTACCCAACAAATTACCGTGGCCGCAATCGAAGAACCCAACCCCACGGCCAACAACGTCGAAGTAGACGACTGAGTACACCACCACACAAACTCACACACCTTAACCTCTCCGTCGATGTTACAGACCCAGTGTAGGAGACATTTCTGTCGGATTTGACATTCTGAAAGTTGCGGCATAAGTATGGGAAGGGGGTTCGCATTGGTTGTGAATCACATGGTTAGCAGGATTGCATCCCAAATTTGTCAATGTAGATATGGAATTAAATCGCCCAAGCGTGAAATTTGTACAACATCAAAATACCCCCAAATCCCATTGAATCCGTAGTGACAAACGTAACGTCATAGTTCAATAGCGAGGGTTGCTATTGTTGGTGAAATTGAAACGTGTGTTGGGTAGTACATTCAACATTTGCCAATCCAAATCCGACGACGACGCCTCGCCATTGACTGTAGGGGTTAGTAATGGTTGGGTTCGTTTGGGTGTAGGTTTGGGTTTGTGACATATGTGGGAAAACACTACGACAGTAATGTGAGATTTGTGAATATGTGGGTGTGTGTGTGTGTATGTGTTGTTGGGGTGGGTTGTTTTGGTTTCGAATGCGGGTGTTGGTAGTGGTGGGGTGCGTTTGAGTATAGGTTTGGTTTTGTGACATATGTGGAAAAACACTAGGACAGTAATGTGAGATGTAATTTTAATGTGGAAAAACACTAGGATAGTAATGGTAATGTGAAATATGCACAGTAAAACAAACGTAATCAATGGAATTCAAAAATCCTTTTAAAAACGTTACGCGAAGAAAGGGTAAAAAGGTCACCAAATCCATTCCAAAATTAGCAAATGGGATCTTGCGGATCATATTACCAAAAAGAAAGGACTTCCCAGAGTATTAAAAAACAAGGACGACTCCTTAGACTAAAACTCTCTCAAATGGGATTTTTCAATAATTTCCCCTATAAGAAATTTAAAAAAAAATGATTTCTTTTAAAAAAAAATTTAAATATAATTCACCTCACCAAAAAAACATACTACTAAAAAAATTTATTAACTACATTAAAAAAATAAACAATCATCTTCAAATCTAGGCAGTGAGCTTGAGTTTGACCCACAAGAATGAGAGGAGGTTATTGTAATATTGAGGATATTTTCAAGGGGTCAATAATGGAGATTTCAATGGGTCGGTGTGATGGAGGTTCTGCTGGACTAGTAGTGGAAACTGTTATGATGGGTCGATAGCGGTATAGAAGATGAAGTCGAAGCATCTTCAAATCTAGGTATTTTTTTAATATAAATTTGCTTCATATTTTTTTTTTTTTTTTTTATTTTTTGCTTGAGATTGTTTCAAATTTGGAAATGTTAATTGTGCTTGACATTGAGAATTTTTTTTATTGAAATTCCTGAAATTTGCTAAAATAAATATAAATTTTTTTATTGATATATATATATTTTTTTGGGCCTGATTCTGCCTGATTATGAAATTTATTTTCAAAATTTATTATTTTGTTGCTTTATTTTTTGGTGAATTTTGTTTTCGTTTTGGGAGTTTTTACTGAGAAGGATAAGGGAGGGAGGGAGAGACGGAAGGAGGAAACGGTTAGTTTTGGTAAGTTGGCACATTTGGTAGCTGCTAAAGCTTGTGTCAAAATTTGACACAAGTTTTGACATTTGTCAAATATAGTAGCTGCCAAAACTTATCATTGGAGAATCACTTTTGCCCCACACCTGCTATATTATAATGACCTTAAAACTAATACTTTAATAGTTATATTAATGGTAATAGTGGTTGGGGGTAGTGGGGTTGCGAAGGTGGAGGTGGTGGAGCGACACAAGTAGAGATAAGGGTTAATTCATTAATTTTCTAAATAAATACATAAAAATATGTTTTATTTTTTTAAATATAATTTATTTTTGGTATTATTTACAAAAATAATAGTCACGAATTTTGTATGAGAATCAAAATTTCCCATTATAGCCAAGTACTTCTAGAATATCATGTGACATTACTTATGTGATGGTCCAAATCAATAGCGTAGTGAGAATTTTTATGAGTGAAACATAGTGACTCATCTTTGTTAAATAAATGAGAGACAAAGAATGACTCAATTAGTATGGATTGCAACTTTTCACTTGTCAGGAGTACCAGCTCCATGTAAGCAATGGCATATAATAATTCAACGCTTCATTTGATTCATTACAATGCATTTTTCATCATTATTTTAGTAAATAAAAAATAAAAATAAATATTTTGATAGAATAAATTTTTATTCCACTTTAGTCCAATAAATGAATAGCAATGCTACACACATAGAGAGTGGAACACAGAAGCCAAACACAAAAAATTGTTCACTAGTCATCCACCCGAACAACTGCTAGAACGACCGGAAAACACCATGATAGCTGCGGTCGACAAGCTTGACAACCACGGTCGACAAGCTCTATCCAGTCGTCCGGACAGACGACCAATGAATAATTTTTGTATTTAGTTTCTGTATTCTATTATCCTATGTACTCCTAAACTTTTTGATAAACTAAACACCACCCAAAACTATCTAATAATTTTCAAAATGATAATATTTTGTAAAACTACAATAAAAACAATTCTATTTTGTCTTTTAGCATAAATATAAAAAATAAATAAAAAATAAAAAACACTAGGAAAAAAGAAGAAAAAAAGCAACTTAACACAAAGATATTTTCATTAACGGCAGTGCTATCGACAAATCGAGGCTTGAATGCCTCGAATTGTATTTTATTTTTATTTTTTTTGGGTGCTGTGGAAGGGTAGTTTTGTCTAGGGATATGTTTAAAAAATTAGACATTTCGTATCAATAGTTTGATAAGGTGAGTGCGTTGGATTGGATTGATTAAGTGATAAAATTGACTAATTCTACTAGGTAAAATTTATTAATTTCATATAATTTTGTGTAGAGTTCGGATTGGGACCTCGAATCCCCTTCCCCCGAATCCCCCTAATCTCGAAACGACGTCGTTTCGACGTCTGAAATTTTTTTTTTTTTTTGTGCAGATCAGAAGAAGCGAGAAGAAGAAGGAGGAGGGAGGGGAGGGGGGGGGGAGGGACTGGAGGGGGCCCACAAAATCGAGGTGGGGGTGGAGGCGGGGGCTGGGGGCGGAGGCAGAGGCAGGGGCGACGATCGGAGGCGACGGCAGGCGACGATCGGAGGCGACGGCGACGAGCTCCTCCTTTGCGACGAGCTCCGAGATGATCGGACGCGACGGCGACAAGCTCCTCTTGCTCCTCTGCGACGAGCTCCGAGCTCCTCCCCTCTGCTTCTCTCTCTCTCTCTCTGTCTCTCTCTGTCTCTCTCTCTTTCTCTCTTCTCTCTTCTCTTCCCCTCTGCGTTTGAGCCGAAAATGGAAGAAAAAGAAAAAAAAAAAAATTCAATCTCAAAACGACTTCGTTTCATATTTTCGGGAATTCGGGGGACACACTTTCGAGGTCCAAATCTTTTTCCTTTTGTGTAATTCCCGCTATATTTTTATATCAAATCGGAATACTCGGGGAAATTAAAATTACTTTGACATTGTGTATGCAGAAAAAAAAAGGCTTGAGGTTGATAAACATTTCATAGCGTAAGATAAACATTTTGGCGCCAATCGAGCCCTAATAAAGTAAGGCAGAGGTTTCTCTCATCATCTGTGTGTGCAAACGATAGGTGAAGAAGAAGAAGAAGAAGAAGAAGAAGAAGAAGAAATGTCGGACTATCTACCTGAAGAAGTGTGGATTAGTAATATCCTTGCAACACTATCCATCAAAACCCTCCTTCGATGCACAAGCGTCTGCAAATCATGGTACTCTCTCATCACCAGCCCTAGTTTCATTTCCACACACCTCAATCGAAACAAACAACAAGACCCACCATTACTACTGCTTAGACATTGCTCTGACCGTCCTGGGAAAGAGCATTTCTCAATACACCATGATAATCCCATACTCGATGACTATGCTGAGCTTGATTTTCCATTTCATAGCGTAAATTGGTATTTCAGGATTGTGGGTAGTTGCAATGGTGTGGTTTACTTGTCTGATGATCACATGTGCTATGTACACACCATCATTTTATGGAACCCATCAATTAGAAAATCTTTTAACCTCCCAAGACCCAGTGTTGTTTTTCAAACCCATGGCCCTTTTATGCATTCAATTGGGTTTGTGTTTGATTCAATCAATCATGAATGTAAAGTGGTTAGAGTTACCTATGTCGAAGATGATGATGGTTTTGACATTGTTCCACCCGAGGTTGAGCTTTACTCGGTCAGCAGGGGATGTTGGCAAAGCATTAGTTATTGTGGTCTTCAAAGCATTATTCCCGAGCGATCACCACAGGTTTATATCAATGGGGCTGTACATTGGATTGCATATGATCGGAAAACAAATGGCAGTATTCGCCGCAGTTTGATTGTCTTTTAATATGTGTGATGAGCTGTTCCGGGAGATTTTTCTACCAGACAGCTTGGCTGCCCAGTGCGGGATAGACATAGAGATCAACGTATTTGGAGAATCACTTTGTGTGATGCATGATGTTTTTTTATCTGGTTCTAACCAAACATATGACATGTGGGTGATGGAAAAGTAAAGTGTGGTTGAGTCGTGGACGTAACTATTTGCTATCGTCGATTATCAGCAAAGTTTGGGGCCGGTCATTGGGTTTAGGAAGAACAGTGAAGTCTTGTTGGAAAGAAGTGAAAATTTGGTTTCTTATGACCTTAAAACAAAAGAAACAAAGAATCTCGGTATCCATGGAGTTGGCTGCTTCTTTTATGTGGCTACTTATGTTGAGAGCCTGGTATTAGTCAGAGGGTTGAAAGGACTCTCAGCGAGGCATGAATTTGTTAATGAAACCGAACAAAAAAGAACAGCAACAAAGAGTAGGAAGAACAGGCAACATACATTTTTAATGGGAACTAAAGGCAAGTTGAGATTATTACTTGTTCTTGATTAGTTTACTGCTATTGCTTTTCTGTGTGTTTCGTACCTGAAATAGACATATATCTACTTTGAACACCAAAACTTTATGTTGAATCAAGGCAACATTTTTTTCTTGCTAATCCATTGCCATGACTGAGTGGCTATGCAAAAATTTTGTTTTAGGAGAAAAAGATCAGTTTGCAGAAATTGGCGCCGGTAGCTCCATTGGGAGTAATAGTTTCTTTTAACTTCGGTATTATTTCTTTTCTTATGTGTATTGTCTTGTGTCTTAGGGTATTGGGTAGGACAAAAGCTCAAGGTCAAGGTCAAGACAAGGAAGCAGGGAAAGGTGGGAGTGGGAAAATGATAGAAGTGGAGGCATTGTGGTAAAACCATTCCTTTATTAGTTACCTGTTTGCATATAGTCTTGGACTGGATATATATGTAGTGAAGTCTTCTTTCAAGAAATATGTATTCGACTCTGATATTTTTATACTTTTGGTACATTTGTCATCCTGTAGATTCTATGTTGAAAGTATTACTTTACCATTTATATCTGTGATGATGTTATTGTCACTGCAATCTATTTCTTGGGTGGCTGAATTTATATTTACTAGATCAGCCCTGTTTGGTGGGGGTGGTGGTTTTCATGATAAGCGTTGAGAATTAGATAATTGTGATCTGCAGTTAATTAACCTGTGGCTAGTTTTATGAAGATGCATACGGGGCTTTGGTTACTCAAAATTGTTGTGTTCTCAGTGTGGAGATTTTTTGGAGGGAGCCCATATACATCCTTGTGCCGTTTGTTTGCTAATGAAATTGAAAAACATAAATGTAATTTAGTGATTGTATTCTACATTCTAGGATCATGAAACGATTGTGAACCAAAACACCTTGTCATTGTAATCAGACCTGTTTTTGTAAAATTATCCTTTCTATCCAAGGTAACTTTCTCCCAGCTGGAGAGATTGGTTTATAGCTGAGATTCGATGCTGACTTGTTCACTATTTAATGGAAAGAACTCTAACATCTTGAAATGGTAATTTTTAGATTGGTTTTGTTTGTAATAATTTGGATTGGATAGTCGTGAAATGTTTCTCAACCCAGTTCTTGCAATTTAATTTATGGGATTCCCTGTGAAAAGTTTTAATTTTTAAAGGAAACTGTCAGGTTTCTCAAATTATGTTTATTTACTGAAGCTCTAGCTTGGAACTTGAGCATCAATAGTCCTCCAGCAACTCATGTAGAGCTTTTAAACCTTAAAAGAATTCGCTTTCAAATCATTCATTTGATAGGAACTTCCAAAAGTTAAGTCAGAGAGAATGTTTTGAAACTTTTGATAGTTCTCATTGTTAAAGTGATGGGAATTATGAATTATAGGTAAAGAGAAGTTCAATGCATTCTAGGAAATTTAATTTAACCAGAATGCAACTCTTAACTTGGAAAATAATTAGTCTGTGTAGACATTGTAGAATTACTCAAAATCATATTATATTCGGTAATTATAGTTTCTTTGCATGATATAATTTTTTTTGCACTTAATTGTTGAATCTGATTCAATCCAAATGATACATGATCTTCACAGGGACAGACCAAGAAACAGGTGAGGAAAGCTCTGTTGCGGGACAGTCATCAGCTCCTGCATAACTTCCACAGAGTTAGCTTTTGTTTTTTTGATGCCTCACCCTTTTTGTATTCCCTGTAGAACACAGACTTAGAAAGGCCTCCTTTTATTTAATTTTGTTTATAAAACCTCTTAAACTTTCATTAATCTATGCATTATCATTTGAGTAGTGATCGGGTTTTCTCAGGAATTGTGATGGAGTCATAATTAATAGTATGACAATCATCCTTTATCCCATGAGGATCCTCATTGCTTGATTTATATTCTGTTGGAGAGTAGTTAGTTTGGTTGCAGTGATAAAACAGAGCATTTAACAAGAAGGAAATGTATAAAAGGTTAATCTCCAAGATCGAAAAAGAGTATTGCATAGCTTGTAAGTTAATGGTGCAGACAGTTGGTTCTATATTTTACCTGTAAGGCCATGTTTGATTGGTAGGTTATAAGTATAGTCAGTTTGAGTAATGATATTATTAGAATGGTGGCTTAAATTAGTTTTTGCACTAATATAATCGTGGTGTATTATACTGGCAGTTCCTACCGTTTAGACCTTATGTCACTTTGGTCTCGGATTTTTTAATTGTGACATATTTGACTTTGAATTTTGAATATTGTTCCAAATAAGGATAATTAAAGATACCATTACTCAATTTCAAGGGCAAAATTGTCAATTTAATAAAATATAAACTAATTTGACAAAAATAAATGTCAAAAAATTATTTTTGAATTTTAAAAAATTAGTTCTACTCACTAAAGATAAAATTATGTAAAATTGATAAATTTTTTAGACATTTATTTATTTATTTTTTTACCAGATTAATTTTAATTATATGTTTAGATGATAATCATGTAATGGGTGGTTTTCATTAAATTAGTTTCTATTTCTCCAAAAGTCAAATATAGAGACAACTTTGATATTATCATTAAACCAATCTATTAAATCAAAAAAAATCCAAAACTAGAAATATTTCATGTATTAAATATATCAATTACACATTAAAAACCTAACAACCATCCATTACATGATCATCATCTAAACACATAATAAAAATTAATTTGGTAAAAATAAATAAATAAATAAATGTTTAAAGGATTTATCAATTTTACATAATTTTATCTTTGGTGGATAGAAATTATTTTTTAAAATTCGAAAATATTTTTTTGACATTTATTTTTGTCAAATTAGTTTTTATTTTATCAAATTGACAACTTTATCCTCAAAATTGAGCAATAATATCTTCAATTATTCTTATTTTGAACAAGATTAAAATTGAAAGTCAAATGCGTCACAATTGAAAAGTTAGGGACCAAAGTGACACTAGTCCTATAGGGACTATTAGTGTAATTCGCCCTATAATCATATTAGTTTATTAGGATTGCATCTATGAAATTATGTAAAAAAAAAATATTTTATGTAATTTTGTTATTTTTATAAAATAAGAGCATAAGATTAAATTGTGAATCATTAGTTGCCATGAGAATACAAATCCCACAAGCGTGGGACCATGAGATTGCTAATTCAATCCTACTCCTTAAGAGGCTTAGCAAACATGGCCTAAAGACATTGGAACATGGTAAAAGATTTGTAACATTATGCAATATAATTTTATCATATAATTTTATAATATCAATTATAAAATGTGTAATTTTATCTAAAATTGACATATCAAAATATTCATAATTTTGTGATTGATGTTGAAAAAGTTTGTGATTTAGTTGCAATACTTTTTATTATGTCAATTTGTAATGAGGTTGCGCATTTTAAAATTAATGTTTATGAAATTTTATGATGAAATTATATATTTTATGATAAGGTGCATATGCTCGGGGAGTGCACCCATAACATTTCTTGAATTATATGAGACTTCCTCTCAACCCATATTATTGGCTTCATTTGAGAAGTTGGCTATTTTAGTAGGTTATTTTCATTTTTAATTATTTTAGTAGGTTAAAATTGTTATGTTTGAAAAGAGGGTTGGATTTTTTTTTATAGTTAGATGTAATATTTGTGAGAGAAAAAGTAAAATGTTTATAGATTTTATATGACATTTTATTTTATTGATTATTTTAGCCTATTTTGTCTTTTTATTAGTAAAAAAAAAAAAAAAAAAAAAATCCCAAATTGAACTTGCCAAGTCATTTTTTTTCCCCTCCCCTAGAAAGATTTTAAAAAGTAACTATTTTGAAAAATTATTCAGTGCGTTTAGTTTTAGTTTTTTGAATTTAGTTTTTTAGAAATTGAGTTTTTTTATTTTTTTGTGTTTTTTTTTAAATTTTTAGTGAATATTTTTAAAATTTTAAATAATTTGTTTACTTTTTTAGATGGACCTTACTTAGATGTATCTAAATAGTAAAATATTTATGAAAAACATTTTAAAATTTTAATAAATAGACCAAAATTCGAAAAATGTATTGAATTTTTGTATTTTTTTTAATATTTTTGATATTTAATAAATTTTTTAAAGATTTTTTGTACAAATATTATATTTTCTAAATATATTTATATTAGGTGTGTCTAAAAATTACATATTCGCTTAAAATATTAAAAAATTTAGTCAAAAAATACAAAAAATGAAAAAATAAAATTTTTTGAAAAGTGAAACCAAACAGAATGATTTGTTTATTAAAGATAAATTCTTTCAAATATTTCAAAATTAAGAAATTCCTAATAGAATCAGAAAATTGCTATTCTTTTTGGACAAACTTACAACAAATGAAAAAAACTGTGTTTGATTGGGATTTGAGAAGGGATTGAAAAGAAAAAAGAAAAATGAAAAATATGTAAAATTAAATAAAATATACATATATTTTATTTATATTTTATCTACTTTCAAATCCCAACCAAACGCAGCCTAATAAAAACATTTTGCCGCCAAACCAGCCCTAATAAACCAAAATCGAAGAAGTTTCCTCGCATCATCTGTGTGTGCAAACAGAAAGGGAGGAAGAAGTAATGTCGGACTATCTACCCGAAGAAGTGTGGATTGATAACATCCTCTCAACACTCCCCATCAAGACCCTCCTTCGATGCACAAGTGTCTGCAAATCATGGTACTCTCTCATCACTAGCCCTAGTTTCATTTCCATACACCTCAATCGAAACAAACAACAAGACCCACCATTATTACTGCTTAGACATTGCTCTGAGCATCCTAGGAAAGAGCATTTCTCAATACACCATGACAATCCCACACTCGATGACTATGCTGAGCTTGATTTTCCATTTCATAGCGTAAATTGGTATTTCAGGATTGTGGGTAGTTGCAATGGTGTGGTTTGCTTGTCTGATGATCTCATGTGCTATGTACACACCATCATTTTATGGAACCCATCAATTAGAAAATCTTTTAACCTTCCAAGACCCAGTGTTGTTTTTCAAACCCATGGCCCTTTTATGCATTCAATTGGGTTTGGGTTTGATTCAACCAATCATGAATGTAAAGTGGTTAGGGTTACCTATGTCCAAGATGATGATGGTCATCACACTGTTCCACCTGAGGTTGAGCTTTACTCGCTCAGCAGGGGATGTTGGCAAAGCATTAGTCATTGTGGTGTTCAAAGCATTATCCACCAGCGAGCACCACAGGTTTATATCAATGAGGCTGTACATTGGATTGCATATGATCGGGAAACGAATGGAAGTTTTCACTGCAGTTTGATTGTGACTTTCAATATGTGTGATGAGCTGTTCCGGCGGGTTTTTCTACCAGATAGCTTGGCTGCCCAGCGCTGGACAAACTTGGAGATCAACGTATTTGGGGAATCACTTTGTGTGATGCATCATGTTTGGTCTAGTGCTAACAAAGGATATGACATGTGGGTGATGGAAAAGTATGGTGTAGTTGAGTCGTGGACTAAACTATTTGCTATCATCGATTATCAGGAAAGTTTGGGGCCAGTTGTTGGGTTTACGAAGAACAGTGAAGTCTTGTTGGTAAGTAGTGGAAATTTGGTGTCTTATGACCCTGAAACAAAAGAAAAGAAGAATCATGGGATCCATGGTATTGGCTACTTGTTTTATATGGATACTTATGTTGAGAGCCTGGTCTTAGTCAGGGGGTCGAACGGACTCTCAGGGAGGCATGAATTTGTTAAGGAAACCGAACAAAAGAGAACAGCAACAAAGAACAGGAAGAACAGGCAACGTACATTTTTAATGGGAACAAAAGGCGAGATATGATTCTTACTTGTTCTTGATTAATTTATAGCTTACATTTGCTGTTGCTATTTGTTCATGTTATGGATGTGGAATAGACATACGTATACTTTTGAACACCAAAACATTATGTTGAATCAAGGCAACATCTTTTAAATGCTAACCCATTGCAATGACTGAGTATGCATGAATTATGTTTTAGGAGAAAAAGATCAGTTTGTGGAAATTGACATCAGTAGCTCCGTTGTGAGTAATAGTTTCTTTTAACTTCGGTATTATTTCGTTTCTTATGTGTAGTCTCTTGTGTCTTAGGGTTGTGGCTACGACGGAAGCTCAAGCTCAAGACTAGGAAGCCGGGAAAGGCGGGAATGGGAAAATGTTAGAAGTGGAGGCATTGTGGTAAGCCATTCCTTTATTAGTTACCTGTTTGCATATAGTCTTTAACTAGATATAAATGTTGTGAAGTCTTCTTTCAAGAAATATGTGTTCAACTCTGATATTTTTATACTTTTGGAACATTTGTCTTCCTATAGATTCTATGTTTGAAGTATTACTTTACCATTTATATCTATGATGATGTTATTGTCACTGCAATCTGTTTCTTGGGTGGTTGAATTTATATTGACTAGATTAGTCCTGTTTGGTGGGGGTGGTGGTTTTCATGATAAGCATTGAGAATTAGACAATTATGATCCGCAGTTAAAAAAACCTGTGGCTTGCTTCATGAAAACACATACGGGGCTTTGGTTACTCAAAATTGTCATGTTCTCCACGGTGGAATTTTTTGGAGGGAACCCAAATACACCTTTGCTCCGTTTGTTTTCTAATGAAAATAGCAAAACATGAATGTAATTTTAGTGCTCATATTCTACATTCTAGGATTATTAAACGATTTTGAACCAATTCTTATCTGCTACATAATTTTTAAAAATTATTTCAAACACCTTTTCAGTGCAATCAGACCTGTTTTTTTTTCTTTATAAAAATTATCCCTTCTTTCCAACGAAACTTTTTCCCAACTGGAGAGATTGGCGTATAACTGAGATGCAATGCTGGCATTTATTCCCCCCCCCCCCCCCCAACCAAAAAAAAAAAAAAAAAAAAAAAAAATGAGATAAAATGCTGACTTGCTCACTATTTAATGGAAAAAACTTCTAACATCTTGAATGATAATTTTTAGATTGGTCCTTAGAAATTTTTATTTGTGATAATTTGGATTGGATAGTCGTGAAATGTTTCTCAACCCAGTTCTTGCAATTTAATTTATGGGATTCCTGTGGAACGATTTAATTTTTAAAGGAATTAGATAAAGGAAAGTTTCTAGTTTGTCAAATTATATTTATTTGCTGAAGCTCTAGCTTGGAACTTGAACATCAAAAGTCTTGCTGCAACTCATGTAGCTTTTAAACATTAAAAGAGTTCGATTTTGAATCTTTTCATTTGATGCTTGTAGATGACTGCATCATATTTGCCAAAATATTGGAATCTGTGTGCGGGATAATTAAATCCATTATTAGTACTATTGCAATTTTGTGGTCACTTAGAGCATCTGCATCAAGCTCTTCAAACTTGTTTTTTAGCTAAAAACTTTAAAAAATCTACTGCATCAAACTCCTTTGTAGCTCGTCAAAATTTAAGAGCACTACAGTAACTCGTTACAGCAAGCGAGGCACTATTCATTGCTACTTGTGTGTTAACGGATGTCTGCTCGGAAGTCCGGCCGGTCAACTGATCAACCGCAAATTTTTTTTTAAATTTATTTATTTATTTATTTTTAAGAATTATTTGGCTGGTAACTTATTAATTTAATAAAAAAAGAAAGACTAACAAATACAATAAGAAAATAATATTTAATAAGAATAAGTTAGAATAAAGAGTTTGATGCAGTAGGTGCTAAAAAGTGACTAGCTAAAATAATGAAATAGCTTTAATTTGACTAAAAAATTGAAGAGTTTGGTGTGGATGCTCTTAGAAAGTTACGATGAAAATGATAGGAATTATAGGTAAAGAGAAGTTCAATATATTCTAGAAAATTTAATTAAACTGGAACGAAACTTTTAATTTGGAAAATAAATAGACTTTGTAGACAATGTACAATTACTCCAAATCATATTGAATTTGGTAATTATGGTTTCTTTGCGTGACAATTTTCTTGCATTTTATTGTTGAATATACATGATCTTTGCAGGAAATAGGACCAAGAAACGGGTGAAGAAAGCTTTGCTGTGGGATTGTCGGCAGCTCCTGCATCCACAGAGTTAGTTTTTGTTTTTTGATGCCTCACCCTTTTTTCTATTCTGTGTAGAACAGAGACTTAGGCCACCTTTTATTTCATTTTGTGTGTAAAACCTTGTAAAACTTTTATTAATTTATGTATTATCGTTGGACAAGTGATCGGGTTTTCTCAGACTTGTGATAGAGTCACAATAGTATAACTGAAGCATCCTTTATCCTCTGTGGATCCCCTTCCTTGAGTTATATTCTGCTAGTGAGTAGTCAGTTTGGTTTCAGTAGTAAAGCAGAGTAATTAACAAGAAATAAATGCATAAAAGTTTAATCTCCAAGATTGAAAGAGTGATGAGATTATTAGAATAATGGTATTAGGTCAGATATATAAGATAAATTGCGTTTATTTATGTAACTAGTATGGTGATATTAATTGGTTAGGATTAAGTCTATGACATTATGTAAAAGATCTCATTATATAAGAAACTAATTTCGTTATTTTTATAAAATGAAGGCAAAATAGTATTTAATCATTCAATTCCATAAGATTGGATTGTGAATCCCAACTGTCCAAGAAATACTAATCTCGCAAAGGTGGGATTAGCAATTCGATAGTTCCCACATCCTTTTTTTAATCCCACCATTTAAGAGGCTTAACAAACATGGGCTAAAAGAATCCGGTGCCAATTTCTCATTCTTTCCCTTTACTTTTTTATTTTTCTTTTCAGGTTACACTCCCAAATTATAAATTCTAGTATGATTTAAGTCATGATATGTTCAAGTCATGATATGTTCTTGTTAAATACAGAACCAAAAAAATTTACACAACCCAGAAGCAAATATCTTGAAGAAATTTACAAATCTGAAACTCATTGAGGGAAAGAAAAAGAAAAAGAATGGAGGGAAACCTAGAAAAAAGCGACAACATTGGGTGGAAACAATGACATTGAAGAACTCGAAATGCAGCACGAAACTGTCACCTTAATTCTTACAAATAAGAAGTATTTAGAACTAGACAACCGAATTACTAATGATTTGAGCATGACGAAGAAAAAAGTTGTTGATAATTTTGGAGCCGACCAAATGGCGAAAACACAATACAAAATTAAGAAAGTAGTGACAACGTTGTTGATAATTTTGGAGCCGACCAAATGGCGAAAACACAATACAAAATTAAGAAAGTAGTGACAATGGAGATGCGATAATGAATCATGACCACGGATGGCAATAGCTGAATTGAACCTTCCACAATTGCCACCGGTGAAAGAGTTGGAAAGACGTGACATAAGAAAATTCTATTATACACACTCCATATTCTATGCATTTTTAATTATCATCAATTTTTTTCTTTAATTATGACATTATTTTAAAATTTTGGTTGCGATTTTTTTGTATTTGGTTATGATTTTTTTTTTTCTGTTTTTTTATATTTTTTTAGTTATGACTCAGAAAATATGAAATTATATTATTTTCTTCTATTGTTATAAGTGCATATGGTATTCACCCGGGTGTGTAATAGTCTTTCCCCTTGGTATAATGTAATTATGTTAATATGCAGATCTTATTTATTTATTTCAATGTATATCAAATATCTACATTAAATATTTTTTTTGTTGCTTTAGTCTTATAAAAAAAAAAAATAAATGTAATTATATCAAAATTATAAGACTAATTGATTTTTTTTTTTTAAGAAGAGGTAAGAATAATTTAGGAATCGTTTGGGAATAAATTTTTTTAATTAAAATATGAGATGAAAAAAATATGTTTGGAATGATTTTTTTTTTTTTTACTAAAAAGTAAAAAAAGAAAAAAAAAATTTAGTGAGTGAGTGAGTGAATGAGTTAAATGAAGGCAGCATTTCATAAAAAAAAAATTCTCATAATTTTTTTTATTCAAAGCTCATAAAAATTTTAAAAAAATTCCGAATTTTTTTTATTTAAAATATAAAAACTAACAGGTGCCAATTGTAAAAAAAGAAAAAAAAGAAAAGAACAAAAGAGCACTGTTCCGGTCAACTGGCCAGACATTCGGCAGGAAAACCGGTTAGCCCAAAATTTTCCGCCTTGGAACAAGTTTTCAAAAGTGAGTGAAATTAATTTTTGAAAACTCTAAACAAATAACACATTCAAAATAAGGGGTGAAAATGTGTTTGGAGAGCTTCTCCAAACACAGCTGAAATCTTTTAACTCAACATTCAACAACCTCCCCAAAAAAAATATCAAAAGGGTTACTAAAATCTCAACTCCCAAATGACCCCTACCCATTAACCCCAAAAAAAAAAAAAACGACCGCTGCCCAAAAATAAAAGTCAATGCAATAGAAGGGATACGTAAAGGAAAATGCTATGAAGTCCAAATAATTTATCAAATGTTTTATCAAATTTCTCATATGAGTATGAAATCCACACAAATCTACATATATGTGAGTTCCATATCCATGTAAGAGATTTAGTAAAACATTTGGTAGGTTGTTTGGGGTCGTAGCATTACTCATACGAAAATACATTTGCCTCTCTATCCATATCTTTGTTCTCTCTCCCATTCAAGAAGCTTTCCTCTCTCTCTCACAAGAAGCTCCAAGAAATCTCAATCTCCAACTCGAACCATGCCGGACAATCTACAAGAGGAACTGTTGATTGAAATACTCATAAGACTACCAATCTACACTGTCGTTCAATTCAGGTGCGTTTCCAAATCATGGTGTTCTCTAATCACTAGCCCTAATTTCATCAACACATATCTCCATGGAACCCTTTTTTGTTTCCGAATCCAATAACACTCATTCTTTACTCATCAGACACTTAGCCGACATCGAAATCCATCATCAAGACCACTATACCATACATTGGAGTAACAATGATGACCCACTCGATTCGCATCACTTTGAGCTTCATTTCCATTTTCGGGGTTTCAATAAATCTTTTTGAATTGTTAGTTCTTGTAATGGTTTGGTATGTCTTTCAGATGATTTGTATTGTATTATGAACAATGTGATTTTGTGGAACCCCATTATCAACAAGTCACTGACTCTTCTATTGCCAAGAATTTCAACTTAATGGCTTCGTGGTCCTGCTAGTCATTGTTGAGAGTCATCACTAACTCTCCTCACTCTCTAGAATCTTTTCTCTAGAATATTCGAGAAGTTTCCATATGAATTTAGAATACTCCAGAAAGATCTAGACGATTCTGGACAGACCAAGAGAGATCCGGAAGATTCTAGAATATCCTAGAAGGTCCCAGAACATTAAAGAGGTTTGGAGAAAATTAGAGAAATCTAGAAAGTCCTGGAAGGTTCTAGAATATTTTAGAGAAGAATAGAAAGCTTTAATGTGTACTAGAGTAATCTAGATTGTTCTAGAGTGTAGGGTAAGTATGAATGTATTCTAAAAAGTTGTTTAACTAGTATAAATATGAGATGAGTACATGTATTAAGCAATTGGACAATTGGACAATTGAGTGAAAGAAGAATGAGTCCAAAGTGAGTGGTCAAACACTATATAATGTGAGGTGTTTCAAGGTCTTGTGTGAGGAAGACACAAAGTGTGAGTGCTTGAATGTATGTGTGAATGGATAAGTGAAGTGTATTAGTATGTAATTGTGTACAATTGTTTTGTGTTTTAGAGTGTTATCAATAAATGTTGTATTTCTGGGTCCACCAATGTGTCAAACTCAACAGTCATATTATTGGATTTGGGTTTGATCCCAAAACTATAGACTATAAGGTGTTGAAATTGACCTATTTTGAAGAGGGTCCTGATCATTTTCGCTTGAAAAAGCCCCATTCGGTTGAGATTTACTCGCTTCGTTTGGGTTCTTGGAGAGACATTCATGTTGTTGCGCCTATGCGCCTCGTACATTATAATTCATCTCAAGCTTTCGTTGATGGAACCATCAATTGGGTCGCGGTTGATAAGAATAGGTCTAATGCTTTGATTTTGTCATTTGATTTGAGAGATGAGGTATTTGGAGAGTTGAATCTACCGGAAAGTCTTGTTAAAGTGAATCCTTTAACATTGTCTATTGCAAAATTTAGGAAGTCAATTGTTGTATTCCATGAGCCTCACATTTCTTCAAGTAAATGTTTTGTATGGGTGATGAAGGAGTATGGTAAGCTAGAGTCTTGGACCAAACTATACACCATTGATATGGTGGGAATGTGAGAGGTACTTTTCTTGAGGAGAAATGGTAAAGTTGTTTTGTCTTCAAGGAATGGATTGATTGTATATAATCCCAAGAATCAACGACTCAGGGATCTTGGGCTTCATGATGTTCATTTATTAGGTTGTGTGCATGCCTACATTCCTAACTTGGTTTTACTTAGGGAAGGAAATGAAATCTTGGTCGGCCAAGCAAAGTCTCGTGATATGCAAAAGCTTCTGACTGAAGAGGGTAATGTTGAGGAGGAAAAACACTAACTTTGAATGAAACAGGGAAGATTAGGAAGAGCAGACAAGATTCAAGTGTACATTTAATAAGTTTTTAGCTTCTTGTTTATGATATAGTGCTGGAAATTTTGGTTTTTTGAGAACTACAAAATACATTGGTCAAAGTTAGATATCAATAGCAATGTAAATACTAGTTTGTTCTTCTTCTTCTTTTATTTATTTATTTAGACAGTAAATGCTAGTTTGTTCAAACTTCTGATTTGTTAGCTCCATTTTTTTTTGATTCAGTTGTATATGTAGTTATCAACAAAGGTGGGGTTTTTAGTACTTCATATGCAGCTAAACTTGGATTCTTTTGACCCTTGTAGAGGTTTTCCTTTTGATTTGATTTGAAGATAAAGCTTGCATTATACTTGTCAAGAATGTAAAAGAAACCATATAATTTTGCCATCATTTAACTTCTTAAAGTTCTTGGCAGTGCAAGCATGGATACTGCTATCTTTGATGCCTTTAGTTTGAAGCAAGGATAGATCAGGGGGGTGCAGGTGGGGGCGACTGCATTCCTAAAAAATTGAAAAATATCATATATTATATTAGAAAATTTAAAATAATTAAAATATATAAAGATTTGCACCCCAAACATACTTTTGCACTCCCATAATAATAATCTTGAATCCGTCATTAGTTTGATGAAGTCCTGTTATCTGGCAAAGCCCTCAATAAAACTATAATTAAAGTATATTGTGGGCAAGATAGCATGGCTTTTTTTCAAAAAACATTTTTATTATTTTTCTTTGGGTTTCCTACTAACTATTTGCTTGTTTCTGCTTTGAAAACAGAGTTCTTTTCACTGTTTACTTGTCATTGATGAATATTTATAGTTAGGTCTGAGGTAACAGAAAATAGTAAAACATATCGCCAAAAGAGGACGATGCAAGAATGAGATTACATTAGAGTATGCATTTTGATCCTTAAAATATAGAGTGATAACTGATAAGGATAGGAATTGCGATGGCTTGGTTTGTCATTCCATGATTTTTCTGTTTTTATCTTGTAGGAATGGACGATGAATTGATAGCCACTTTTTTTTTTTTTTTTTTTTTATATATAAAAAAAAAGGAGACAAATTTCATGAACACATAAGACTTTCATTTATCTTACTCTTTATTTTTCTCTTCTTAACCCTTGGAAATGCTAAGCTAAAGACTATTCAAGAGGTCAAACTGTGTAATACAAACGAAATGTAAAGAAGAAAAACAAGTCCTGTTTAATTTTGAGACCTACAGGCTTAGGAAGAAGATAAAATGCTTTTTTGTTTTTGTTTTTGTTTTTGTTTTGTTTTGTTTTGTTTGTTTGTTTGTTTGTTTGTTTTTTTTTTTTTTTTTGATGTTGTGAAATGCCTTTTTTGTTAAAGAGATGGTTTTATGGCTCTAAAATTGAAGGAATTAGTAATTTTTGTGCCATCACCTTATATGTCAATGGAAATATACTACAACTACAAAGTGGTTAGGAATTTTTTTTTTTCTTTTTGATTCATAACTACAGAGTGGTTAGGATTGATTTAATAATTTTCTAGGTCATGTACATATGCAAATAAAAATAAGATCAAGAAACATTATTACATTTTTAATTTCCTTGATTAGGAGTAATAATCATTTGGCTTAACCATTATACCCAATACCTAATGTATATAGGTTGTGTTTTAACTTAGATTTGCGGAGAGATTTGCGAAGAAAAAAAGAAAATAAAAGATTTTTTTTTTAATTTAAAAAACATGCATATAGTTTCTACTTTATTTTTCTTCATCTATCTTTGTTTCTTTCCTTTCTTTTTCTCTCCATAAATATAAAAGTCAAACACACTATAAAATTTCACTAATAAAGGATTTATAAAGTATATTTCATTAAAATAAATATAGACAAAATAAGTCCTCTTTACATTTAAAAAAAATAAATAAATTATTGAGTCCTACTATCATTATATTCATTTATATTGACCTATCTAAATAAAAATTTTATGAAAAAAGTAACACTTAATTGAGAATTTTCCAGTTAGGCCTATTAAAATAGGCTGAAAATTAAAAAATCACTACAAAAAATTAATTATTCTCTTTATTTTTTTACATATCTTTTTATAAAAATTTTTAAAAAAAACACTAAAAAAATCAGCTTCCAAAAACAATCCTTATTGCAATCAACCCAACTCTGTTAGGTCATTTGGATTCCCAATCAACTAAATTATTGTTTTATAAAAAAAAGATCATTTTTCCAAAACAACCCTTATTGCAATCAATCCAACTCTGTTAAGACATTTGGATTCAAATTGGTTTAGTTAGTCACGTGATGAAGCCATAACAAATCATAGATTATTTGTGGGTTTGGATACTGTAACTCGACTTTTCATGCTCCTTTCGGAAGGCAAATGGCCTTACAGTTCGAACTCCACTTGTGGTTCTGAATATAATTTCACAAGTGCAATGTGAAATGGTGAAAACACAAAAAGAGCCCAAATTCGGCAATTCTTTTTGGAAAATCAAAGTTTGAATCAAATGCCAAAAATAGACTGTTTTGCCAGATTTCAGAGTCGCCACCTAAATATTTTTGAAAAATTTAAGAAACCCAAGACTCATGCCAAAGGTCATTAGTCCGTCATCACCAAAGTGTCTCGACTTGAGAACTTAGGTACGAGAGGAGGAGGTCATGAATTGAGCACCCCACTCGCCCGATCAAAGATCAACCTTTACTAATCATGATGTGATTTTTATTTACATTATATGCTCTTGTTTAAATTATTAGCTATTTTTTACTATGTGACGTACATACAAATATAGACTAGTTTGCAAGAATTGGAACACTTGATTTCATGTTTTGTTTGAAAATATTTTGTGAATTTGCCACTTGAAAAAGTGGGCTTAAAATGGGCATTTTATCAAACCGTCCCAATTCAGGCATCTAGCCTTCATCCACAGGCATTCGAACAATTATATCATTTAAGCAATTAGTCTCATGGAAGATATGTTTTGACATGGCAACACAAACATTCAATGCAATATGCAAAAGTAAGTAAATGCTCACCTAGTACTCCGGGCCAAAACAAAGCAAAATAATTAGAAAAATGTGCATGTTCCTAACTAATGCAATATGACTAATGCAACGCATGCATTATGTATTTTATAGGCTCGGCTACTAATTTATGACATGTGAATCAATTTGCTAACATGCGGTCTAAGCACGTATTCAAAGAATTATTTAAATGACAATGCAAGTTTGAATGATGAACCAAGTCTCGGTGCATGCAATACAAGTAGATGCAAGGCATGAGAATGCTAATGAAACGTGATACTCTATACTAACCATCGTAATGAATAAATAAAAGGGACAAAGTTGTAGGGTTAGGAGACATACACATTATTACAACGTTTGATCCCTCACGCAAGAGGGTGAGAATCAATGTCCGAAAGGCCGAATTAAACTAACTATTACAAAACCGAATGAAAACCAAGATAAATGGACTAGCTATTTAAACTAATTAATAACAACAATTATGAATGAATAGAATAAGAATTACAACAATTAATAATTAATGAGACTAATTATAATAAACAACATTAAATTAATTAATTACTATAATCATAATGTGAGCAAGGATGCGTGAGGATTGCATGTATGCACATGCACGGTGCTCGAGAACAACTCTGTCTGGCCCAAACATGCTCTGTTTCACCTCAGCCACTTCCCTCTATTTTTTGCAAAAACGCATTGCTGACCAAACTTTGAGGGCCGGTCGGCCCTCAATGAAGCCCGGCCGGGCATAGAGAACGCCGGCCGTGCCTTAGTTTTGTGTAAACCTCTGTTTTGTGTGCTGAAGTGAAAAAGAGTGCAGACAGAGTTGTTTAAGCTCTGTTTGTCCCTTTCTTCCTTCTCTATCTTGGGAAAGCCTCGAGAGAAGGTTGAAATTGATTCCAAAGCCATCAATGAGCAAATTGATTGTTTGATGGTCTCGGATACAATTTTGGACAAAAATCAATGAAATGCAAAGAATATGACCACCCCTTCCTCTTGTCATGGAGTGAACTCAAAGAGGGAGGTTGCAATGCTTCAAGAATCATCAAAATGCCATGAATTAGCATGTGACAACTCTTGACACAAGGAACTTGGCATAACATCCGGCCAAGTTCATGCGATTCTAACCATTTTCTTTATATGGGATGTTCCAAGTTTTAAGCCAATTTTATGAAGCCTTGCCATTCTTTAGTCCATAGTGCTGTTAAAGTCCTCTAAACAAGAAGTAATGTCAAGCGAGAGGTTCTTCTAAAGCATGAGAGAGAGAGACTATACCGTTGACAATGAATCTCTGAAAAGATTAAGCCATTAAGTAGGAGTCTTTCTTACATATTTTGAGCAACCTCAATTGGTTGAAATCATTCTTAAGAATGAAAGAGATGGATGGTGGATTGATTGTTAAAATTAGACTTTTAGACATGGAAATAAATTGAAGAAAAGCGTAGAACAATATATAACATGTTATGTATGCAAACTTATGAGACAACAAATGAATTAACCAAAGCTTGAACCAATTAAACAACTTAGGACAGCCCTCAAATAGCCCTTATTAGATGAAGAACAGAGGCTCAAAGTTAATAAAAAGAGCCTAAAAAAAACTAAACAACGAAGAGGGGGAACAAGGCTAGTAAGCAAGAACAAGGAGGGGTGGCTAACCCCTCCACTTTTCAAACCTCAAAACATGATTTTCAGCCCTTTTTTAACTCCGAAAATCAGTGCAAGGAGTAAAGAAAATGAGTGTAAAAGAAAGGTTTGAGCTATAGGTAAAGATATAGAAAGAGTGTAAACTCTCTCTACTCTTTGGTAGCTCTTCAAACCCAATCTTAGACACTTAGAATAGACTCAAAGCAACACAAAACAATAAGAATTAGGTAGGAAATGAAAGATATGAAAGCAAGGAGGAAGACAAAAAGCTTATACCTTGCAAATAACTTAGCTTTTGATTATGATCCAAGCTTAGTCTTAACCTACTCTCAAGCTTGAATTATGCTTCTCAAAGATCAACCAAGGCTCTAAGATGGTGAGACAAGGTTGCGTATGATGTATGGAGATGACACAAGGGAACTAGGTTAGCTCAAAGGTTGCTTGCCATGGAAGAAGGAGGAAGGAGAAGCTCTCAAGGTGTATATAGGCTTTCTAAATTTTGTTCAACCCCCAAAACAATAGCACAACTTCGTTTTTATAGAATTTGATCCAGAAATATCATAAATATCTTCAAAAATGGACAGATGGCGGCCTCCCACCCAAAACAGTGTTTCTCGCCACCAAGGCCCGGCCGACCATTCATAGCCACGGCCAGCCATCACTGATGCACGGCCAAGCCTTGATGTCTTCCCTTATTTTTTTGGTTCAAACACAGCTTAGGGTGGTAAAAGGTCCAAAAATGAGACTCAAAGGTTCAAACAAGGTAAATGTTGAAGATTAGAGGTTATTTCAAGAGCCTGACTGAATTCGAATTGCTGTGAATTCAAAGCACACAATTCAACTTTGATCATCGAGTGTATCGAACCAAGCGCCTAAGTCTTGCGGGCGGTCAAAAAGAGGTGTCTACAGTTGCCCCTCTTTGACAAAGCTCGAGCAGTCATGAAATGATGTGAGTGAATGTCAAAGCCTAGAGACGACCCATTTGACGAGGCCACAAGACTTGGGCAAGAAAGCCAGACATAAATTAGATTGGTTGCGCTTGCAAGCTGCCTATGCATCCCTTTGCAAGGAATCAAACCAATGTAGTTTAGGGGCAAAATGCAAACATAAGATGCAAGAACATAACTTATGATCATGCAATGAGGCCATCCAATGAAACACTTGAATGGAAATGCAATGCAAAGAAAATGCCACATTTAAACAAACTGAAACAAGGTACAACAATTCCAACCATGAAAAGAAGAAAGGAAATAAACACGCCTCGTGTGGGAAACACGAGCTAAACTACATTTCATGTAGAAAGGATGTAAGAAAATTATGCAAGCCTAACTACGCGTTGCACAGGAAAGGCAAAGGGCGACGTAACCATCGAGCGCACCCGAGGTCTCAACCGAGATCCTAACGCGTTGCACGTGAGAAGAGGAAAGGTGGTGTGAACACCAGGCGCACTCGATGTTTTTAACCAATTTACAATCCTAACGCGTCACATGCGAGAGGAGGAAAGGTTGGTGTGAACATCGGGTGCACCCGATGTTTCTAACCAAAGGTACAATCCTAACACGTCACACGCGAGAGGAGGAAATGTGGTGTGAAGATCGGGCACACCCGAATGTTTTTCACTGATTTGCAATCCTAATGCGTCACACGCGAGAGGAGGGAAGGTGGTGTGAACATCGGGCACAGCTGATGTTTTTAACCGATTTGCAATCCTAACGTGTCACACGCGAGAGGAGGAAGGGTGGTGTGAACATCGGGTGCACCCCATATTTTTAACTGAAGGTACAATCCTAACGTGTCACACGTGAGAGGAGGAAAGATTGGTGTGAACACCAGGCGCACCCAAATGTTTTTAATCAAAGGTATAATCCTAACGCGTCATACGTGAGAGGAGGAAAGGTTGGTGTGAACACTGGGCACACCCGAATGTTTTTAACCAAAGGTACAATCCAAACCCGTCACACGCGAGAGGAGGAAAGGTTGGGAATTGACTAAGAACAAACAAATCGCATAAGTAGGAGTCAAAACATGAATTCTACTCAAAGATACATGAAACCAAAACAATGCCAATGTGTTAAAACAATGGGCTCACCGCACTGCGTTTCAATCTGGTTGTAAAATGGATGATGATTTTAATGTGGCACGAATAATTTTATCTGGAACTCCTCCGTATGAACCATACATACAATATCGTTTGGTTATAACATAACAGAATGAACTACGATTCAAGAAAAATAATGATAAATTAACAAAAAAAGTTTAAAACAAACAAACAAGCTTAAACAAATTAGATCAAAATCAAATAAATACGGTCTCTTTTGTTTGTTTTCACTTTTCCTCAAATTTTCTCCCTTTTTTTTTTTTCACTCACTGTTGTTGTTGTTGTTGTTTTTTTTTTTTTTTTTTCGTTTTCTCTCTTTTTTCCTTCACTCATTATTATTATACACCCAAATTAAAACTCAAACAATACAAGAAATAAAATAATAATAAAATAAACTAAAATAAAATAACAATAACAAACAACACAAAAAAAAAACAAAACTGAATTCACCAAGAGTCGGCTAGGCCTCGCCGATGCACGGCCGGGCTTCGACACAGTCGGCCGACCTTTAACAGCGGTAGGGGCAGTTTCGGGAAAGCCACAACCTGTGGCTGTTTAAAACATAATGTAACCCTGATTTCCTCACACTCCCCCATATGAAAACACCTCATCCTCTCTCTCTAACCTTCCTCTCTCTCTAGATTTCCATTCCTCTTGAGTTACCCAACAACTTTTGCAAAATTTTTCCTTGAAACCCTCTTGATCCTCCATTTTTTGAACCGATTGGATTTTGGTTTGGTGAAGTTTTGAGTTTTCTCTTGGTTTTTCTTAGATCCTCACACATTTTACCAAACTTTTCCCCCTTCTCCCTTTGATTTTTTTTTATCTCCTCTTTATTTTCTCTCTCCTAGGGTTTTAGTTTTGTGATTTCCACCCATCCTCGCTTACCCACTCACTCTCTTTTTTTTTTCCCCCTCTCTATGGCTACTGACAAAGTACTTATTCCCGACCCCGCCGCAGGTATTGGTGCCACCCTTGGTGCGGACATGGAGGCGGAGGAAGCTGCTGCATTGCTTTCCCTTGTCGAGAGGCCCTTTGATGCTGCTACATACCAGCTGCGTACACACGTGCCATCCCCGAGTGGTATTTTGAGATTTGAGGGCTTCATCCGAAGGATAGATGAGGACACCCTACTGCGAGAGCCCACGAAGCACGTATCTGCCGACTCCTCCATGGTACGTAACTTTTTCCCTTATTTTACTTTGCACACATGTTGAAACTGATGAGCAAACCACTCGTCTCTACTGTACATATACTAAAACTACCAATTGATAGGTGATAGCCAGGAGGATAGGCGGCTAGGGCTCCATATTTGGCCCTCGGCGTTGGTACGAGTGGCTTCCCGCAGAGGTCCGCACTTTAGTTGATGCTATTGGCATTGGGCCCTTTTGCTCTAGGCTTATACAGATGAGGACCGAATCATGGCTCTATGGGGCCCTGGTAGAGAGATGGTGGGATACCACTGACTCATTCCACTTCTTCTCGATTAGGGAGATGACGCTAACCCCATATGACTTTTCGATGTTGACTGGTTTACGGGTTAGGGTCAACGGCCTGGTTTCCTTTGATCTGGATATGACCTAGTGGAGAGCTGCATAGCTCCAGCTTCTCGGGGCGATCCCAGACACCATCAGCCATAGGATGGTGCGCTACAGCTGGTTCTTGGAGCACTTTTCTGGCACTCAGCCAGCTACTGCAAATGAGGTTGCCCAGTACACCCACGGTGTAGACACCCCATTTTTGACCGACCTCAAGACTTTGACGTCATCGTTTATGCACTCGATGATTGCGCATGTTTGTGCTCGTTTTGAGCACCTGAAGGTCTCGGCCGAGTGCCTTGTCTTTGAGCCTCTAAACTCTCTTTGTTTTGGCCTTGTTCTTGGGCCAGACCTTGGTGCCCCTTGCTTGGAGGGAGGAAAGGCCTTGTCGGCCACTTTTGGCTATTGTCGGCCACTTTTCCCCCTTGTAGGCCACTTGAAATGGCCGGTCGGCTAGGGGAGGTGGCCGGTTGGCCACCTAGAGTGGCCGACGGCCATTTTTCTCCTTTTTCAGATATTTTATGTGCCAGCTGTTGGTCACTGAATGCATCCTCCATACACGTGTATGGAGGGATGGAAGCAAGCCTTTAGCTTGTATTCCTATATAAGGGGAGTCTTCTCCCCCATTTGAGGGGTTAGAAATTTTAATAGCAAAATTTCCCCTCTATCTCTAGAATCATCTCTCTCTCTCTCTCTCTCTCTCTCTCTCTCTCTCTCTCTCTCTATTTTGTGCTTGAAGTGAGAATTCTCTACACTTTTACATTGAGACCCTTGACCAAATGCCTTTTCCTTGGAGTTGAGGTTCTTTGAGGCTTGGTTTGAGGTCTTGAGCTTGGTTTTGACTCAAAATTGTTACTGATTTAGTGTTGTGCTTCAAGGGTAAGGATTTGTCCCTTTAAAGCTTTGTTTCAGTTACTTGTTTGGCTACCTTTGTATGCTACTTTGAGGCTGGTTTTAACCTCTAGAAAACTCTGTTTTTAAGGGTTTAAAGTGGTGGTTTAAGCCTTGCTTGGTTAGGGGGTGGTTTCCTCCCTTTGCTCTTTGGCTTGTAAGGCCTTTTGAGCCATCTTTCAAAGCTTTTGGAATACTCTTTTCTTGGCCTTTCAACCACTGAATTCCAGGGGAATATCAGTGGTAAAAAGTTAGTTTTGAGGTCCAAAATAGGAGGGGGTGGCCTCCCCTCCTTATCTCTTGTTTGCATGTGTAGATGGCCTAAGATGAGAGCATGTTTTTCTACCTTTTTGTAGCTTAATTCAAGCATGTTTTAGGCTCTATTTTGACATGTTTTAGCCTTGTTTTTGGTTGGTTAGAACACTTCTTGCTTGATTTTTGTGCTTATAGTGCAATCATGCTTACTATCCTAGCATGTTTGATGATTTAGCCTATCATTCTAGCTTGTGTTAGCTTAACTCTAGCACATTTTTGCTACTAATTTAGCATGCTTTGACTCTATTTTGAGTGGTCTTGGTCATATGAGCTTTGCCTTGCATGGCTATAGTGTAGTTAGCTTCACTAGCTTTGTGATTTAAGGCTTCTAACATGCTTTGCTTGGGTTGTTTGCATGCCATAGCATCATTTAGCATGTAATTTCAGTGCATATATCACTGTCACACTCTCACATATATCACTCTTTCATTGCTTCTAAGAGTTGTGCTTTGTGTCTTGCTTGCAAGCCAACATGTGCACATGATTTTCTTGCCTTTTGTGCCTAAATTTCAGCATGTTTTGGCTATTATTTTGGCATGTTTAAGCTCTATCCAGAGTTGGTTTAGTCATTTAAGCTTGATATTGCATGCCTCTTGTGTAATGCTCTTCACTAGCTTTAATGCGTTTGGCCCTTAGCATATTGTACATGTGTTGCTTGCATGTTGTTGCACTATTTGTCATGCCATCTCAGCACTAAAAGTCTGCAACCTCCCTCATTTCTTTATTTTTCTGTTTGTTTTGAGGGTTGGTTAATCTCATGATTGTGTTTAAGCTTGAGATAGAGCTTGTGCTCAATGGCTTTAACTCTCTTTTGAGGGTTTCTACTAGTCAAAGGCATGATCTCTCTTATGTCTTAAAGCATCCTTTGGTTGACCCCTCTTGTATTAGAGGACAATCACTTTGAACTTAACCAACTAAAAAATGGTTTGGTAATGCTAAAATGTGTAAACAAAATGAGCCAAGTAAAACATGGACAAGATAAACATGTGTGTTGCATTGCATGTGTTTGGATCGGACATTAATCCAAACACAAGGAATGTGAGACGTTTCATACTCAAAGTGATGAAACGTGTCACATTTCTTGGTCGCCGTCACCCTTGATCATGCATGATAGGGTGGTGGCCATTTGAGTCTATGTGTGCATTCATTGACTTTGTACAAGCTTGGTCTTGGGCCATCATGCATTGAGATGCTTGATTGGTGGCTTGAGAGCCAAGTGCTGCTCTCCTTTGAGCTTGAGAAATGATGAGGAGAGTGGCAGTACATACATTTCCTTCAAAATACCTTGCTTTGCCTGTATTGTTCTCTGTTGCAGCAAAACCAAAAGCTTGGGAAAAGAAGTGGCTGACCAGCCACTTGTGGTAGCTGACTGACCAGTGTGGGTGGCCGACCGGCCAGTTGTGGTGGCCGACAGCCACTTCCTGTGGCCGACTGGCCAGAAAAGAATTTTTGTGCAAATGTGCCTTTGTGTTGGAGTAGTGGCAGCCTGGAAGTTGGTTCAATGTTCCGAGATCATGGTGAACGCAAACAGAGGTAGTCGAAGGCAAGGCAATGGATTTTCGGGATGTGCCAACCGAGCATGCATGTCTCCCTCGCCCACGAGGCCATTTTAATTGCTTTAATTAGTTGGTATAGCTAGTTAATCAATTTGTTTTGTAATATTTTAATTAGCTTAGCATAGCTAGTTATTCAATTGTGTTGTAATAATTAATTAGCTAGAATATTTAATTAGTTGGTTTGTAATAATTAGCTTAGCTTAGTATAGCTTCGCTTATTCATTCGAACCCTCCTTCGAGAGGGCGCAATATTGTAATAAGGGTGCGTGCGTGTGTGCATGTCTTCCAACCCCACGTCTTTCTCCCTTTTACTTAACCGTTTTCGATGGTTAGTTTAGGGTCACGTTTTAATTAGCATACCTTATGCTTGCATGTTTGCATCATTCATTTGTCTTGCATGCACCGAGGCTCGGCGCATCATTCAAACTGCATTGTCATTTCAATACTTCTTTGAATACATGCATCAAATTGTTGCCTTAATATGCCATCTTAGATAGTTGAGCCTATTTAGTCGCATTATTGCATGCGTTGCATTATAGGCATTTTGCATAGTTAGGATCATGCATTGTTTCTAACTAGTTTTCTATTTTGGCTTGGAGTACACTGTAAGTTTTACGCTTTAGCATAATGCATGAGTGTGAGTGTTACCATGTTTCGCATGCTTGCCATGAGCCTATTTGCTTAAATGCTAAACTACATGAATGCCTGTGGATGAAGGCTTTGTTGTTTGAATTGAAACAAATTCGACGAATGTGTTTTAAGCCCACTTTGCAAAGTGGCAAAACATGTTTCAAGCCCATCATGTTTGATGGCAAATCCGCGCTTTAGCCCACTTAAGAGTGGCACTTTCAAACCATTTTCGAAAACAAACACGAGTTGTTTTGTTCCAATTCTTGTGACTTAGTCTATACTTGTATGCTGTGCGCATCACATAGTAAAGTTAGCTAAATAATCAGAATAAGAACACATGTGTTTATAAAAACAACATATCATGCTTAGTAGAGGCCGATCCTTTGATTGGGCAAGCGGGGGTGCTCATTTCAGGACCTTCGCCTCTTGTACCCAAGTTCCCGAGTCGAGGCAACTTTGGTGATGACGGACACGTGGCCTTTGGCACGAGTCAGGGTTTCCTAAATTTTTCCAAAATAAAATATTTAGGTGGCGACTCTGTAATTTGGCAAAGCAGTTCATTTTTGGAGCTTTTTGATTCAAAATCAATTTTCCAAAATGATTTGCCGGATTTGGACTTTTTGGTGTTTATTAGTCTCACATTACACTTTGTGAGATTAGATTCAGAACCGTGACAGGAGTCTGAACTATAGGACCAATTCGAGCTCTCCGAAAGGGGATGCGAAGAAAGTCGAGTCTACACACGGCTTCCTCATATATCTTCTCGGTGCTACCCTGTTTGCGAACAGGGAAAATACCGTGGGATTATATCTTCTAAGGGCACTAGTACACCTTTCTCGGGTGGTGGAGTCCGACTGGTGTGGTGCTGGCCTGGCCACCTTATACTGCTACATGAGCTATGTCTCCCACCGCAAGGCGGGATTCACTCGATGGCTACTGGAGGGTTTGGGAGGTATCCCCTACACTCACTTTTTTGATATGCTTTACATTCTGTTCACTGTTGCATTTCTTGTTCATCTAATCTATTTTCTCATGTCTTCTATTTGCAGCTTTGGGTCTACACATATTTCACTTCCCTGGCTCCAGTCCCAGTGAGGCCGATCGAGTTGTCAGTACCCCATTCCCGGTACTATAACTCGCGGTTCGAGCGACGTCGCCTTGTAGACCGAACCTTCCCGTACTTCTGCCGCTTCTTTGACACGATCACGGCGAACCTGGTAACAAAATACTAGCCTTTAACTGTTACCTACTATAAGCATATTGCACTATTTCCCACATTACACGGTCACTCTCATGCTGTTACATCTGTACTATATTACCATTCTCATACTGTACTGACTTCTAACATTGCACTGATTTCTGACATCGCACTGCCATTCTCATATTGCACTGATTTTCTCATTCTACACTGATTCTCTCAGGCTGACTGGCACCCTTGGGTGGGCATTCCCCAGGTGTTGAGAGCGACCTACACCGCTGAAGGCATGCCTCCACCGTGAGGATTCTGTTCGAGGGCCCCTTTGGCAGGGCATACTACCTGGGAGAGAGGTTCATCCGCCAGACGCGGGGCGTTGTTGACCCCGACATTCCATATCCTCCTCCTCCCAGCATGACAGTAGTGGATGATTTGCAGGACGGTCCTCAGATCGACCTCTTGATGATAGGCAAGGACGGCGATCATTATCATAAGCCTGGCGACTTCACTACCTTCTTACACACCCGGGTGATGGCACCTCTTACCCTAGGCATGGCTCAAGCTGTGCCAGAGGTTGGTGCTGCTGCTGTTGTTGGTGATGTGCTTGCTGGAGGTGCCCCTGCCGTTGCTCCCATTCCTAGATTTCTTGTGATCCCCACTAAGATCATGTACATGCGTCCGGATGGAGTAATCGAGCAGATCTCACTCGAGCACATCGAGGAGAGGGACCGGAGGCTCGTGTTTGCTCTCGGCGTCGAGCAGGTACACACTCCTTTATGCTAGTCCACACTGCACTTTAGCTTGTTTTCTGCCATTTCTATTCATTGTTCGCTATTACTTCTGTCTGCCTTTCTCAGATTCTGTTCCTTTTGTAGGTACCTTAAGCGTATGCTGATGACCTCCTTCGTACGATCGACCAACTGCTCCTCATGGTATAGAGAAGGCAGACTGCCTCACTCACGCATGGGATCGAGGTACATTCTATCTCTGGTTTACTATTGTTGCCATACTGTTTACTTTGTTGATTTAAACTGATATCTATCCTCTTTTCAGCTTGAGCCTATACCAATTGCTGTAGACACCCCATTTTTGATCGCCCTTAAGACTTGGGCGCTACTGATGGTTTACTTAGTGGTGAAAGTTGTGCAGTGCAAGGGTTCGATTTCTTCGGCAAAGAGAGAGTCAAATCCCAACTTTACACCCCTTTTTGGACCAAAACTATTTTGAATGGTTTTTAGACCTTAAAACCCTCTCTTTCAAAACATTTTGAAAATAGGTTCCTACGATGTTCCGATGCTTGCATTTTGTTAAATGTCGTGCTTTTCGGTAAACCGAGCAAGGACAAAGTGGAAATGAATGAAGGAGAGATGAACTCTTTTGAAAAATCTTTCAAAACATCTTGTTTAGAGGTTTGGAGTTAAAGAAAAGAGGAGAAGAGGGAAGAAACCAAGCTGGAGAAGAAGATGGGTATGAATCGCTAAGAGAGAGTCGAGTAGCCCTCGGTAAATCAGGCTTATCCATTTGCACACTTGGATTTCAGCTATGAGGCCACCACCGTTGGAAAGAAGACTTTTGGGGCTTCATTTTGCACTCAAGAATCCCCTAAAGCCAAGTCCGGATGGGGGAGATATGGTTGGTTGAAGTAGGGCATCAATCCGGTTAGACCGAAACTGAGCAGTCTTCACTAAAAGAGGGAAATCTCTTAGAATAGTTGGAATTTTGATGTGAGGCTGCCACCATTGGAAAGCTTACTTCTTGGGCTTCAATTTGCACACAAGAATGACCTGAAAAGGCATCCAAATGAAGGAGTTAGGCTTGCTTCAAGTCGGGGACCAGGACTGATTTTTGCTGCAGACCACTAAGGGAGTGTGCCGACCACAAATGGAGCATGCCGACCATATGCCGACCAGAAATGATCCTTGTCAACCATAAAAGTGGTCGGCCGGCTAGTTGAAGTGGCCGGTCGGCCAAAAATTTCCAGAAAGCCTAGAATCTGCAGATATTTTGCTCCAACTGTTCCAGGCTGTCCTAGATATTTCTGAATTGAGATATTTTGACCAATGCTCATATATTGCTATATATTGAGCTATATCTCATCTTTTTGAAGGGTTGACAAGTTTGGGGAGCCTCTCTCTCTAAAGTCTCTCTCTCTAGAATTTTGAAGAGAAAAAATTCCAGCCCCTCCCTCTAGAAGTCTCTCTCTCTTCTTGTTTTGAGCCTTAAGCTTAGAATCCTCTACACTTTTGCAAAGAGACCCTTGATCAAACTTAACCACCATTGGGCTGAGGTTCTTTGAGGATCATTTGGAGCTCCTAAGGTGGTTTTAGCTCAAAATTTGGACCTATTTTGCAGCTGTGCTTCAAGGGTAAGAACTCTCTCCCTTTTAGCTTATTTTGCATGCTTGCTTCACCATCCTTTTTCCATTGTTTTGGACTATTTTGGGGCTGGTTTTGAACTGTTAGAAACTCTATTTTTGAGGCATAAAAATGGTGGTTTAAGCCTTGTTTGGCTAGGGGGTTGTCTCTCCCTTTTGCTCCTTGGCTTGTAAAGCCTTTTGAGCTATCTTTCAAGGCCTTTCAAAACAACTTTTTGTGGCCTTTTAACCACTGAAATCCAGAGAATTTTTAGTGGTAAAAACCCTGTTTTGAGGTCCCAAATAGGTGGGGGTGGTCCCCCCTCCTCTTGTCTTGCTTGCATGTCTTGTTGGCCCATCAAAAGAGCATGTGTTTCTACTTCTTAGAGGCTTTGTTTAGGCTCATTTTTATGACTTTTCAGACCTTCCATAACTCTGTTTTGGGCTTTCTTGGTCACCTCTTGCATGCTTCTTATACTTGTAGCGTAATCCTACTTGTAGCCTTGCAAAGTAGCATGTCTTTGTGCCTTGAATTTGCTTAGTTCAAGTATGTTTTTAGCCATTATTTGCCATGCCATAACTCTATTTTTGGCTGATTTGGTCACCTCTTGCATGCTTTTGGTACTTGTAGTGCAATCATGCTTGTTGGCCTAACATGCTTCATGCTTTTGTTCATCATTCTAGCATGTGTTAGCTTTGCTCCAGCACATTTTTGCCACTGATTTAACATGCTTGAGGTCTGTTTTAAGTGGTCTTGTTCATGTATGGCTTGCCTTGTAGGGCTATGGTGCAAATGGCTTTGCTAGTCTTGTGTTTTGAGACCCCTAGCATGCCTTATTTGTGATGTTTATGTGATATGGCATCATTTCTCACATGATTTCAGAGCATATAGCCTTGCTAAACTCTAATGTTTATCACTCTTTAATTGTGTTTAAGAGTTGTGCCCTTTATGCCTTGTTGATGAGCCAATGCATGAGCATCATTATCTTGCCTTTCATGCTATCATTTCAGAGTGTTTTGGCCACTATTTTGGCATGCATGAGGTCTATCTAAGGCTGGTTTAGTCCATTGAGCATTGCATTGCATAGCCCTAGTGTTGTGTACTTCACTAGCTTTCGTGCTTAAGGACTCTAGCATGCCATACTTGTATTGTTTGCATGATATGTCGTCGTTTGGCATATGATTTCAGTGCTTGTACCTCTGCCATGCTCCCATATATGTCACTCTTTCGATGTGTTTGAAAGTTAAGTTTTGTGCCTTGCTTGCGAGCAAACAAATGAGCATGCATTCCTTGCTTTTTGTGCCTAAGTTTTGGTGTGTATTGGTCGTTGTTTTGGAGCATCTTAGGTCTGTCCATATGTGGTTTGATCACTTAAGCATTGTAGTGCATGCTTCATGTGTAATACACTTCACTAGCTTTGATGCCTTAGCTTCTAAACATGCCATGCATGCATTGTTTAACTGATAGAGTCTTGTGCATGCCACTTTAGCATTGAAGGTTGAGCATCTTGTTTGCATTGCATTGTGTTTGGATCAGACGTTAATCCAAACACGAGGAATGTCGAACATTTCATACTTAAAGTGATGAAACGTGTAGCATTTCTTGGTCGCCGACCCTCTTGATCAAGCATGATAGAGGTGGAGGCCCTTATGTGTTATTTGTGCATTTATTGACATTGACTTGTGCAAACTTGGCTTCTCAGCCGTTGTGCGTTGCGATGCTCGGTTGGTGGTCCGAGAGTCAAGTACCGCACTCCCTTGAGCTTGAGAAATGATAGGGAGGGTGGTTGTGCACACATATCTTGAAATACACTGCTATGCCCCTTGTTGTTCTCTGTTACAGCAAAACTGGAGCTTGGCAAATTTACTGGTCGGCCGACCAGTAAGGGTGGTCGACCGACTACTTTTTCTGGTGTACAACCAGTTTTTCTGGTCTATAGCCCCCTTTTCTGGTCGACAGCCCACCAGGAGGTCCCCATGTTGGAGCAGAAGTAATCTGGAAGTTAGTGCACTTTTCAGAGATCAAATCAAATGCAAACAGAGGCAATTCCGGGCGTAGTAATGGATTTTCGAGCGAGGCGACCGAGCACTCGCCCCGAGGACCTCTTTTAACTGCTTTAGTTGCTTTACTTAGTTAGCTAATTCGTCGGTTTTGTACTTAATTAGTTAATGTGCTTAATTAATCGATTTGTTTTGCAATAATTAGTTAACTAGGAATAGTTAATTAGTTTTGGTTTGTAATAGTTAGCTTAATTAGCGTAGCTAGTTAGCTTATTATTCAGACCCTCCGTTGAGAGGGCAAATGTTGTAATAAGAGTGCGTGTGTGTGCATGTCTTCCAACCCCACCTCTTTCTCCCTTTTACTTATCCGCTTTCGGTGGTTAGTTTTAGGACATGTTTCAATTAGCATACTTATGTTTGCATGCGTGCATCATTAATTTATCTTACATGCACCGGGCTCGGCGCATCATTCAAACTGCATTGTATTTCAATACTTATTTGAATACGTGTATCAAATTGTTGCATTCATATGCCATATTAGATAGCCGAGCCTATTTAGTTGCATTTTTGCATGTGTTGCATTAGGCATCTTAACATAGCTAGGATCACGCATTGATTACTAACTAGCTTCTGTTTTGGCTTGGAGTACACTGTGAGTGTTTATGCTTTAGCATCCTTGCATGCGTGTAAGTGATTGCCATGGCAGCATGCTTGCCATGAGGCTAACTGCTTAAGTGATTAACTGCATGAATGTCTGTGGATGAAGGCTTCATTGCTTGAATTGGAACAATTCATCAAAATGTACGTTTTAAGCCCACTTTGCGGAGTGGCAAAATCATGTTGTTTTCTAAGCCCACTTGAGGGTGGCAAATCCGCGTCTTAGCCTACTTGCGAGTTGCACTTTCAAATCATTTTCGAAAAACAAACATGAGATGTTTTGTTCCAGTTCTTGCGATTGAGTCTATACTTGTGTGCTGTGCGCATCACGTAGTAATGTTAGCTAATAACAGGAATAAGAACACATGTGTTTTCAAAAACAACATATCATGCTTAGTAGAGGCCGATCTTTGATCGGGCGAGTGGGGGTGCTCATTTCATGACCTTCCCCCCTCGTACCCAAGTTCCCGAGTCGAGGCAACTTTGGTGATGACGGACACGTGGCCTTAGGCACGAGTCAGGGTTTCCTAAATTTCCCAAAATAAAATATTTAGGTGGCGACTCTGAAATCTGGCAAAGCAGTCCATGTTTGGCACTTCTTGATTAAAATCGATTTTCCAAAACAATTTGTCAGATTTGGACTCTTTGGTGATTTATCAGTCTTACATTGCACTTTGTGAGATTAGATTCAGAACCATGACAGGAGTCCGAACTGTAGTAGCTATAAACCCAATTCACGCCCTCGGGCGGTCTACAGTTGCACCTGCAGGACCTCCTGCAGCTAGGAGGAGAAGGAGATGGGGCCCAGTGAGAGGCCAAGGAGGAGCTGACCGAGGGGGAGGCCGAGCAAGGCAGCGCTCACCTTCGGAGGAGTCTTTTGACGGATCCATGACCCCTGAGGATGAGGGAGAGGAGGTTGACTTGCAGTTGAGTAGCCCTAGCGACGACAGTGATGCACCTCTTCCGCAGCCGAGGAGGAAGAGGACTAGGATGGGCTACTAATGATGATGATTTTGCTTTCGTTTTGTTTGTTTGTTTGTGTTTTTTTTTTTTGGCTTTTGTTTTGCTATGTAGTTAAAAACTAGCTCCGGATAGACCTTTTGTTTTTGAAGACTTTCTTTTGTTTTTTGCTTTGTTTTGTAAAACAATGATCGGGGCTGGACCCACTAGTTTATAAAAGACAAGTTTTTGTTGAATGATTTCCTTACACAATATGATGAATGGCATTTGCATGTGATGAATGGTGTAACCTTTGCATTGTAACCTTTAGAATTGTGAATGCTTTGTTCTTGAATTGATTCATGAATCGGATAATGACTTACAACTGGTCAAAAAAAAAAAAAAAATACACATCGATAATAGAAAAATGAAATGAAAACAACTCAAAAGTGCTAAAAAAAAAACACTTGGTACAAACAAAACAAGACTCAAAAGTACAGTCATGGTCCACCTGAACAAAGACCAACTTTTACTGCAACTGCACTGAACTGGACCAAGACTACGACTCGGCCGGGCTTCGTCGATGCACGGTCGGCCATCACTGATGCATGGCCGACCATCAGTGTGATGTCGGTTAGTGCTATCCAGTTGTCGTGCACAACTCCTTCTCAAACTCTATAAATAGTGCTCCCATGCTGTTTTTCTGGCATAATCACAAGTCTTTGATATTTTGCTTTCAAGATGGAGATGTTACTTGTCAATAGGCTTAAAGACTGGATTGCCACTTTGGATGGCTCAGAAAAGGTGAATTTTCGCGGTTTCAGCCTAAACACCCTGTTTCCTTTGAGTTGCACTCCTCTTTGCTTTCCATTCCTCCATGCCGCGGTTTGATGTTGGAACCCGGTCACACATGTATTTCAATTTGGATCTCAAGAAATGTGTCCAACACTCGAAGAATTTCAAGCATTGATGGAATCCTAGCGCGACAAAGAAATCATGCCTCAGCCCCGTTTTAGCCATGCCCAGGCTTTGGGACGGATGTGTGGATTATCATTGCACGAGGCTCGGTCTTTGGCTCATGACGGGGAGCTAGACATCCCCGGTTTAATTCATCAGTTTTCCGCTATTGGAGATAAGAGTGACTTTCTCTGGCGCAGCCACCGACAACATGCTCTTATGCCTACTTGCGTAACTCCTAATTGCCCCTAGTTTTGGCGGAGCCAGCATCCGGTTGATCGAAGTGACCCAAGGCTTGAAAGAGGGCAAGAGCTGCATAGGTTTAGTACTGGCCGAAACTTTGATGGGTTTGGATGCTTTCCATCGGGGAGAGACTACCCACTTTGTAGGGAGCCCACTACTTCTTCAGGTATTATTTTCCACCCTTCTAATTTATAATTCTTACATCACTCAACACTCATTCTCTGTTTTTCTCTCAAAACTCTTTTCTTACTTTTCCCTCAACGCACACATCTCTATTCTTTAATCCCTCTTATTTTTTATCCCTCCTTAGGTACGGTTGATGGATAAACTACAGGTAGTGGGCCCTTGCCCCGAATACTTGGCCAGGGCTTAATTCTTTCGCCAACGGCTAATAGATTTCCCTTTAGATGGTTTATGGTGTGATTGGATGTGCAGCCGGTCTGCAGCCGATATATCTTGGCGTTGGCCCTGGTTTAATTTGGCTGGGATGAGCTACAACATGTCCCGACAGTCGGGTGTAGAGTTAATTGGCCTTACACATTGCGTGTTCTGTTTTCCTCTTCGGTTCTGATGTCAGTTTGGGCATGATCAGATACATCCAGATGAGGGAGTGGAATACACAGCTTCATTTCCAGTTCGTGCCTCGTATCTGCCCCGGTATCTCATGGCTTGGAGGATGAGAGAGATTCTGGCCCCTACCATTAGTTTCAGTTACACCCTATCTGAGAAGTGTTTGGCTTGGCTTGAAGAGGAGGCAGATGTTGGACCAGCTCTGGCATAGAGCCACCTGACTTAACTGTGCCCCTAGTTTACTGCTTTGATCTTTTCTTTTCAAGTTTAAGATGTAAAAAGCAGCTTTGATCCGAATCAAAAAGTTTGGAGATGTACTTATGTTGAAATCAATAAAATTAAAGTTGCGAGTACTGAAAATTTTACTTTTGGTCCCAAAAATGGTCCAATTTGTAAAAGGGTAAACTTTTGAACAAAATCAACTTTTATTAAAACTTTTCAAAACAATTTTCGGAAACGATCACCACCTAACACACATAGAATCGATCCTCAAGATGTACAATCCCAAATAAAAAAAAAAATCATAACTGCCCCTGGCTGCGTATAATTACTACTATTCTATACTCAGCTTTTCTGCCCGAAATACGGAGCACAACCGAACTAATAGATGATGAACAAGGATGACTTGATTAGGAAAACTGATAGGACAGTTGAATTGGAGATAGTTATGGCCGAACTTCAAGATGAAGTTGCCTACGTATCCCAAAAATGGGAATCAGGCCTTACGTAGTTCGGTTCAGGTTCACTTGAGTATTAACTCTCTCCTTTTACGCTCTAACTTTTGCCAAAGCCGCCCTTTAGGGTTTTCAACCTTGTAAGCTCAATTTTTCTTTATTTCTAATTTTTCATGCTCTAACTTTTGCTTTTGCCTAGGTCGCCCTTTTGGGTTTTCAGCCTAGCGAGCCTCTCAGGGATAATATTTCTTCAACTTGTCCATGTTGATCGGTTGTGAGAACTCCAGACCATTCAAGTCCATAAGAATAACCGCCCCTCCTGACCAGATTGACTTGACGATGTAAGGACCAGTCTAGTCAGGTTTGAACTTGCCCCTAGGGTCATGAATGGGAGCTCAATTGTCTTTCTGCACCATGTCCCATTCCTTGAGATTCCGGGACTTAACTTTATTGTTAAAAGCCCTAGCAATTCGACGTTGGTAGCTGTAGACACCCCATTTTTGACCGACCTTAAGACTCAGACGTCATCGATTGAGCGCTTGATGATTGTGCATGTTTGTGTTCGTTTTGAGTTTCCGAAGCCTTCGGCCGAGCGCCTTGTCTCGGGACCTCTTAACTTTCTCCTCTTGACTTGGTTTTTGGAACATGCCTTGCTGCCTTTGCCTAGAGGAAAACAGAGGCCTGTAGGCCACTTTTTGTACCCGTAGACTAGTTTTTGAGGCTTCCGGCTGAGTGCCTTGCCTTGCGGACTCTTGTCTTGCTTCCTTTTTGGTTTGTTTTTTAACCAAACCTTGTTATCCTTTGCCTAGAGAGTGGAACAGGGGTGTAGACCAGTTTCTCCCCCTATAGACCACTTTTCTTCCCTACCAGCCAGTTTTTCTGGTTGGCCAGCTAGGGTTGGTGGTCTGTGGACCACCTAAGGTGGTCGGCAGCCTGCCACCACCTTCCACTCCCCCTGCAGACCCTCTCTCCCCCTTGCCGACCAATTTTGTGCCTTGTAGACCATTTTTTATGGTCGGTCGACTAGTGGGAGTGGTCGGCTGACCACTTCAACTGGTCGGCAGCTTTTCTGCATTTTCTGTAGATATTTTTCTTGCCAGCTGTGCCAGCTGTTGGGCACAGAAAGCATCCTCTATACACGTGTATGGAGGGATTGTTCTAGCTT
Source organism: Camellia japonica (assembly GCA_030407325.1). NCBI lineage: Eukaryota > Viridiplantae > Streptophyta > Magnoliopsida > Ericales > Theaceae > Camellia > Camellia japonica. The sequence goes on from JAPPVO010000032.1 coordinate 64,156,887, forward strand.
GTTCAACAAGCTTGAAGCTTGGAATTCTTTATAAGGGAGCCTCCTCCCTCGTACTTTAGGTTCAGAAAATTTGCATAGAGATATACATATCCCTCTCTCTCTATATTTCTCCCTCTCTCTCTATATTTGTGTTGTTTGTGCCTTAAAGTGGTTTTTCTTCACACTTTTGCACACAAACACCTAGTGAAACACCTTCACTCTTGAGCTGAGGTTCTTGGAGGTTGCATTTGAGTGGTTAAAGTTTGGTTTTTGCCTCTGAAGTTGTTGCTTTGAAGTGGTTCTTCAAGGGTGAGTCTCATCCTCATTAAAGCTTTGTTCATATTGCTTATTTGGCCCTATTTGCATGATGTTTTAGGCCTAACTTTAAACTGCTAAAAGCTTCGTTTTCAAGTCCTTAAAGTGTTTGTTTGAGGCCTCTTTGGTGTTGGGGGTGGTCTACCCCCTTTTGTGCCTTAGTTTGCCATGTTTTGAGCTACCCTTTTAGGCCTTTGAGATCACCTTTGTTTGGCCTCATCACCACTAAATTCCAAAGGAATTTCAATGGTGGAAAGTGTGTTTTGAGGCCCCAAATGGGTGGGGGTTGTTCCCTCTTCTCTTCTCTTGTGTGCTTGTGTTGATGGCTCACCAAGTTAGCATGTTTTTCTACCTCCTTGAGGCTCCATTTCAGCATGTCTTAGGCCTTGTTTTTCCATGATATAGCTCTGTTTGAAGTTGGTTTGGTTACCTCATGCATGCTTTTTATACTTGTAGTGTAATCTTGCCATTTAGGTTTGTGTGCTCAATGCTTTGATCCATCATGCTAGCCTCTTTGAGGCTCCATCTCAGCATTTTTTGGGTGTTATTTTAGCATGATATAGCTCTGTTTTGGGTCGGTTTGATTGTCTCTTGCATGCTTCATATCCTTGTAGTGCAATCCTCCCTATAGCCTTAACATGCATCATGCTTTGGACCATCATTTTAGCATGATTTTGGCTCTGCTCTAGCAAGTTTTTACTCATGTTTTTCCATGCTTAAGCTCTGTTTTAAGTGTTTTTGGTCATGCATGCCTTGCTTTGTATAACCATAGTGCAATCTTGCTCACTAGCTTTGTGTTTTGAGTCCACTAGCATGCATTGGTTGGGTTATTTGCATGATTTAGCATCATTTGATATATGATTTCAGTGCATGAAATGTGGTCATACTCCTCCATGCTTCACTCTTTCAATACTTTTGGAAGGTTATGCTTTGTGCCTCAATCATGAGCCAATTGGCATGCATGCTTGCCTAAGCCTTTGGGCTACCATCTCAGTGTGTTTTTGGTGTTGTTTTACCATGTTACAACTCTAATTTTTGTTGGTAAAGTCACCTCATGTTTGGTTTTGGTAGGTGAAGTGTAATCATGCTCATTGGCCTTGCATGCGTCATGTTTTATGCCTCCCATTCTAGCATGTGTTAGCTCTATTCCATGCATGTTTTGGCATTGTTTTAACCTGCCTAGGGACTGTTTTGAGTTATCTTGGCCCTTTGGGGCTTGCTTGATATGGCTATGGTGCAAGTGCCTATGCTAGCCTTAAGCTTTGAGTCTCCTAGCATGCCTCATTTGTGACATGTGCATGATTTGGCATCATTTAGAATGTAATTTCAGAGTGTGTGTCTTCGTTTTACTCCCATGTTTATCACTCTTCATTATGTTTGGGAGTTATGCTTTTATGCCTTGTTGATGAGCCATTGCATGAGCATTATTGTCTTGCCTTCCATGCCATCATTTCAGGGCATTTTGGAAACTATCTTGGTATGCATGAGGTCAGTTTAGGGCTGGTTTGGTCCATTGGGTATTGCATTACATAGCCCTTGTGTTGTGTCCTTCATTACTTAAGGACTCTAACTTGCCAAGCTCATGTTGTTTGCATGTTGTTGCATTGCATGGTGTTTGCATGTTGTTGCATTGCATTGTGTTTGGAATGTTGTTATGTTGCATTGTGTTTGGATTCGATGTTAATCCAAGCACGAGAAACGAGGGGCGTTTCATACTTGAAGTGATGAAACGCGCCTTATTTCTCAGTCGCCGACCCTCTTGATCATGCATGATAGAGGCGGAGGCTCTTATGTGTTATTTGTGCATTCATTGACATTGAATTGTGCAAACTTGGCTTCTCGGCCATCGTGCATTGCGATGCTCGGTTGGTGGCCCGAGAGTCGAGTACCGCACTCCCTTGAGCTTGAGAAATGATAGGGAAGGTGGTCGTGCACACATATCTTGCAAATACACTGCCATGCCCCTTGTTGTCCTCTGTTGCAGCAAAACTAGAGCTTGGCAGATTTTCTGGTCGGCCGACCAGTAAAAATAGCTGGCCGACCACTTTTTCTGGTCTACAGCAAGTTTTTCTGGTCTACAAGTGGTCTACAGCCTCCTTTTCTGGTCGGCAGCCCACCAGGAGGTCCGCTTGTTGGAGTAGAAGCAATTTGGAAGTTTGTGCAACTCTCAAAGAACAAATCAAATGCAAACAGAGGCAATAGGTGGCATGGCAATGGATTTCCGAGCGAAGTCGAGCATGCATGCATCCCTCGTCCTGAGGCCATTTTATCGCTTTTGTTAACTTAGAATAAGTTGTTATCTTAGTTAGCTAAATTGTCGGTTTTGTAATTAATTAGTTAATGTGTTAGCTAATTTAATTCATTATTGTAATTTCTTAATTAGCTTAGCATAGCTAGTTTTCAATTCGGTTGTGTAATAATTAGTCTAATTAGATTATTAGATTAGTTAAATAGCTTAGCTTAGAATAGTTTAGCTTTCATTCGGACCCTCCGTCGAGAGGGCAAATTTTGTAATAAGTGTGCGTGTGTGTGTGCATGTCTTCCAACCCCATTTCTTTCTCCCTTTTACTTAATCGCTTACGGTGGTTAGTTTTAGGGCATATTTCAATTAGCATCCTTATGCTTGCATGTTTGCATGATTCATTCATATTGCATGCACCGGGCTCGGCACATCATTCAAACTGCATTGAATTTCAATGCTTACTTGAATACGTGTTTCAAAGCATGTTATTGAGTGTTGCACTCATATGCCATCTTAGATAGCCGAGCCTATTTAGTTGCATTTTGCATGTGTTGCATTAGGCATCTTAACATAGCTAGGATCATGCATGATTACTAACTAGCTTTTGTTTTGGCTCGGAGTACACTGTGAGTGTTTACGCTTTAGCATCTTGCATGTGTGTAAGTGTTGCCATGATAGCATGCTTGCCATAAGGCTATTTGCTTAAATGATATAAATGCATGAATGCCTGTGGGTGAAGGCTTCATTGCTTGAATTGGAACAATTCATCAAAATGTGTGTTTTAAGCCCACTTGAAGTGGCAAAATCATCATGTTTTCTAAGTCCACTTGAGGGTGGCAAATCCGCGCTTTAGCCTACTTGCGAGTAGCACTTTGAAACCATTTTCAAAAACAAACATTGAATTATTTTGTTCCAATTCAGGCGATCTAGTCTATACTTGTGTGCTGCTCGCATCACGTAGTAAGTTAGCTAAATAACCGGAATAAGAACACATGTGTTTTCAAAACAACATATCATGTTAGTAGAGGCCGATCTTTGATCGGGCGAGCAGGGGTGCTCATTTCATGACCTTCCCCTCTCGTACCCAAGTTCCCGAGCTGAGGCAACTTTGGTGATGACAGACACGTGGCCTTAGGCACGAGTCAGGGTTTCCTAAATTTCCCAAAATAAAATATTTAGGTGGCGACTCTGAAATCTGGCAAAGCAGTCCATGTTTGGCGTTTTTTGATTAAAATCGATTTTCCAAAACGATTTGCCAGATTTGGACTCTTTGGTGATTTATCAGTCTTACATTGCACTTTGTGAGATTAGATTCAGAACCGTGACAGGAGTCCGAACTGTAGTAGCTAGAACACGATTCGTGCCCTCTCCGAAAGGGGGGCGCGCGGAGCGAGTTCGGGCGGTCTACAGTAGCCCTGGACATGATACAACGCTCTTAGTCTTCTCTCATCAAATAACATCAATTCCTCGAATCTGCTCTGTTGCCAATCTGCCTCTGCTATCTGACACTCAGTCATAATTCGTAGCGATGGCACTTCAATTTCGATCGGCAAAATAGCCTTTATCCCGTAGACAAGATAATAGGGGGTCGCCCCTGTGGATGTTCGGATTGAGGTTCTGTAGCCCTAGAGCACAAATGGCAATTTATTTGGCCAGTCTCTAGGTTCCCACTATCTTTTGCAGAATTCTCTTGATATTCTTGTTAGCAGCTTCAACAGCCCCATTAGTCTGCGGCCTGTAGGTTGATGACTTATGGAAAGCCACGTTATATTTTTCGAGCAAATCTATCACCTCTTTCTTGAAGTGCGTCCCATTATCGGAGATAATTGCATTGGGCACCCCATACTGGCATATGATGTTGTTTTTGATGAACTTAGCCACACGCGATGCTTTCGGTACAGAGTAAGACTGGGCTTCCACCTATTTTGTGAAGTAATCGATTGCTACCAAAATGAATTCATGCCCGTTTGACCCTTTTGGTGTAATTGCACTGATAACGTCTATCCCCCAAACAGAGAATGGCCATGGTGAAGTCATGTTGTAGAGCTTCGACGGCGGAATGTTCATACGATTAGCATGAATCTGGCATTTGTGATAGCACTGAACAAAACCAATGCAATCCTCTTCCATGGTTGACCAGTAGTAACCTTGTCTAAGGATTTTTCGGGCGAGAATTACACCATTCATGCACGCTCCACACTCTCCTCCATGGATGGTCTCCATCAGGTGCTTTGATTCCTCTTCTTCGATACATAGCTTATGCATTCCCAGATGGCCTCTCTTGTACAACTTGCCTCCACAGATAATGAATTGAACGGCCAGACGCCGTATTCCCTTTTCGTCCTCGGCATTTGCTCCTGGCGGATACACCTCATTTTTCAAGAAATTCCAAATATCATAGTACCAGGGGTTCTCGTCTGAAGCCTCATCTATTGCTGCAATGGTTTCATAGGCCGGCGTGTACTTCTGTTCAATAATGATTGGACACATCTTGAATTCCAATGGAATGTCTACCGTGGAAGATAGAGTTGCTAGTGCATTAGCGAATCGATTGTTCTCTCTTAGTAGATGGGTAAACGTCAACTTTTCAAACCTCAGAATTAGCATATCCAAGACCTGATGGTAAACCTTCATTTTCTATCTCCGTTGGCTTGAGACACAACCAAGTTCGAATCCCCGATAACGTCCAACCTTTTTGCCCCTAGTTCCAAAGTGGCTTCTAAACTAATGATGCACGCCTCATACTCTGCTTCGTTGTTGGATACTTTGAACTAGAGTTTGAAGGCTAAGGGTATATGGGAGTCATCAGGTGCTATCAGCAACACACCGATCCTATAACCGTATTGATTGGTTGCTTCGTTAAAGTACATCGTTGACGTTTTCTCTTCTATTTGCAGAATATCTTCATCTGGGAAAAGGTACTCCACTGCTTCATCCCCTTCTACTGGGTGATCAGCCAGAAATTCCGCTACAGCTCTCTCTTTAACAGACTTGTGTGTAACATAAGTAAGATCAAATTCGGAGAGAAGAAGCAACCAACGAGCTAGCCTTCCCGTAAGTGCTGGTTTCTCAAATAGATATTTGATGGGATCTAATCTCAAAACCAGGATTACAGAGTGAGTTAACAGGTAGTGCCTCAACTTCCTGATAGCCCATACCCAGGCTAGGCAAGCTTTCTCTAATGGAGTATAGCGGGTCTCGTAATCCAGCATTTTCTTGCTCAAGTAGTAGATGGCTTTCTCCACATTGGCCTCCGACTCCTGAACTAACATACACCCCATGGTTGAGTTTGTCATTGACAGGTACAAGATCAGTGGTTTTCCCAGTTCTGGCGGTGATAACACAGGTGGATTTTGCAGGTACTGCTTGACCTGTTCAAAAGCAAACTGACAACTATTGTCCCATTGGAACTTATTTCCTTTCTTTAGGAGACCAAATAGTGGTTCGTAAGTCAAGGTTAGTTTTGAAATAAACCGTCTTATGAATTTCATTTTACCTAGAAAGCTGCGCACCTCCTTTTTAGTCCTTGGTGGTGGCATTTCTAAGATGGCCTTGATTTTGGAAGGATCTATCTCAATTCCCCTCTGTGTGATTAAGAATCCCAACATTTTTCCTGTTGTTACACCGAAGGTGCATTTTTGCAGGTTCAACCTTAATCTATGATCTCTGATCCTCTGAAAGATTTTTTCCAAGGTGGTGTAGTGGCCCTCTCAATCTTTGGACTTGACAATCATATTGTCCACATACACCTCAACCTCTTTTTGGATCATGTCGTGCAAAATGGTAGTTGTAGCCCTCTGATAAGTGGCCTCAGCATTCTTCAGCCCAAATGGCATGACTCGGTAACAATAGATCCCCCACGGAGTAGTGAAAGCAGTCTTCTCTCTATCCTCGGGTGCCATCAAGATCTGGTTATACCTAGAAAATCCATCCATAAGCGAGAGCAATGCATGGCCCACGGTGAAGTCTACCAATTCATCAATATGTGGCAGTGGAAAATCATCCTTCGGACTAGCCTTATTTAGATCCCTGAAGTCGACAAAAACTCTGATTCTGTCATCCTTCTTTGGAACTGGAACAATATTGGCCAACCATGTTGGATACTCAGATACAAGCAAGAACCCTGCCTCAATCTGTTTGGTAACTTCTTCCTTAATCTTCAAAGCCCAATCTGGGCGAACTCTATGCAGTTTTTGCTTAATTGGCCGGGCCTCAGGGTCGAAAGGGATTCAGTGTAGTACAATCTCAGGATCAATTCCAGGCATGTCTTCGTAGGACCACGCGAAAACATCTTTGAAACTTTTTAATAAAGCGATTAAATGCTCATGTTCCTCCAAAGACAGTGTGGACCTGATCTGGACCAAGCGAGGATCTTCCTCAGTACCCACGTTAATTGATATGATTTCATCTGTACAGGGCTTAACATGCCTCTCCTTCTCATGATCAACCAAATTTTTCAAAACCCGAGGAATTTCTTTCTCTTCGTTTATGTCAAAATTTTGAAAATTAAGATCAGTACAACAAACCAAAGGCATAGAGAAGTAGGCAACATTCACAGCATTCCCATTCGAAAAGTCTGGATCTTCACTTATAGTGGACTCAAAGGAAAAACTAAAAAACGACCTGGACAGGACTTTGGCATCTGGGTTACCACTCCCAAAAGCACCAAACTCAGAGGAACTCGAATCTGACTCCGACTCCACAGACTCAGTGAAATCAAATCCGGACTCACTATCCGATTCAGAATTGTTGATTGCTTAAATGTCCAGACCAGGCGTGGGCCTCAGATGCATCCACGATAAGATTGCAGAAATCTGCTGCTGGGGTATCCCCGATCATTAAGATAGTAAAACTATCCCCCAAATTGGTGGTCTCAGCTCCAGTAATGGAACTCATCAGTAAGTCAGCCAATGCTTTTCCCAACAACTCTTCCTCTTTAATGCCTAGGTTTGTAGTCCCTCCTTGATCCGTTTCAGTGCTTAGGTTTTCCTGTTCATCTTCCTCTTCTGGTAACTGGTGCTCAAAAAAGATCTCGAACCCCAGATACCTAGTTTTTGTTTCCCAGTCATACCAAGGCTCGAGGAATCTGCAGAATGGGAAATCTTCCCCTTGGCGGACAAAGCGTCTGTTTAGGGTTCCCCGTATAGATTTGTGGACTAACTTATACTGCTTCTGAGTTCTCTTTGCCTTCATCCTTTCTCTTAACTCCTGCCCTTTCCTTTGCCAATCTGCGGCGGTAGGTTTGTATCCTAGCCCGAAAGCATGGGGGTTATGACTTAGCTTCTTAGCAACAGTACCTCCCTACCTGCCACTTCGGCCTAGTCCCGACCCGGGCATATGCCCTTGTTTGTTCATCATGTATATGGATTGCGCATTAACATAATCTCCATCGCCCTCTGCCATGATGGTTTAAACCAATCGGGCTTCTGCCAGAGAGAAGCCGGAAAGGAACACATCCTCTTCCCCATGTATGATCTCCAGTAGTGGTGTAGTAGTTCCTTGGAGAGGATGAATTGCAGAGTTACCGTACACAGTGGCAATCTCGCCTTTAAAGGGGTTCTTCACTAACTGATGGACTGTTGATGACATAGCCTTCATCTAATGGAGCCAGGGCCTTCCCAGCAACAGGTTGAATGTGGCTGGAACATCCATGACATGGAATTCTACCTCATGTTCAGACGGGTTGATCAGGATATTGCTCTTGAATGTTCCCATGACATCCTGGCTTGTGTTATAATAAGCCTGGACAGCTTGGGTCGTAGGTGTAAAATCAATTGGCCTCAAACCGATAGCATAGACAGTTCTGACTGGGCACACATTGATTGTCAATCTGGTATCTACTAATACCACCGGAATCCACTTTTTTCGACTCTCCAAGTTACATACAAAGGCCTGTTGTAGTTGGCGCCCTTGGGAGGCAATTCTTTATCCGTGAAGGATATTACTGGCATAACGTCTCCAGAGGTGACCAATGACACCAATTGGTTAGTGGTGGTGTCAATGGGCAGTTTGGTTCGGTTCATTGTTTCGAGTAGGGCTTGCATATGTTCCCGAGATGCCATTATCAGTACCCAAATGGATATGTTGGCCTGAATCTTCTTGAGCTGTTTCAAGACCATGTTCTTCTCCACATCCCTCTCTTTTGCTTTATCGGTTTCCTTTCCAGAGGTCTCTGGCTGGTCTAACGCTGCGGGTTTGAAGTACTGACCACTCCGGGTCATATGATTGATCTCATCGGTATACTAAGTGTCATCTGGGTTATTAGCTTTCCAACCTTCGTCAGTGTATGCGTGACTCAGGTCGTTGTCTTCCCACCACTCTCCCGCAGTTATGGCTGGGCTTGCATCAGGTTCTATCTGGAGCATATTAACATCACGCGCTCTGTCATCGTACCATTCTTCCTCTACCACAGCTTGGGTTTCAACTTCCCAGTACTTTCTGAGTTTCCTCAACATCCTTTTTCGGTCATTGGGATCCCATTTTGTGTTCTTAGTGTTTTAAACTCTGTCTATTGTAGACTCAGCTTTTTCTTTCCCTTTTCCTTTGCCTTGTTCTAGAGCTATCTTTACTTGGATTTCCTCTATCCTTTTCTTTTGAAGCTGCTCCAGTGCCTGTTCCTTCTCAGTAAGAGGTGCAGCCTCAGCTTTACCCTTAATAGCAATTTCCTCTCTTCCCCCAGTCTCTCCTGTCTATTCCTCCACATCGGACTCTTCCTCACTCAACTACCCATTGCTAGTTTCTGGCTAGCTCGGGTCCTACCATCCCATCTATACACAGCTTGTGTCTTCTTCCCCGAAGAAGTGAAGATCCTCCAGATCCTCTTCTAATTTTGCCAAATCCTTTTCTAGGTTTGCTAAGTCATGCAGGCCTTGCTTGGGCCACTCATTCTGATTTTGTGTTATTTGGTCTTCCTTGATAGCATTGATACTAAGAAAATCTGACAGTATGACCACTGGCTTTGGCTGATCGATGGCCACAATGTATAAGCTGGGATCGTACTCCTCCGCAAGCGAGACCCCCTTTTCTATGACACGGGTATCAGGCAACCCTGTCTTCAGTGCATTCTTCTCTTTCTTCATTTCTACTGTCACAGGTCTGGGTGGGGTTTGTATCTCTATTGCCACGGGCTTGGGTAGGGTTTGTGGTGTTAAATCTATCATGCATGTGTCTGTGCCTTCTGGAATGACCATCTCCGGTTTTGGTAGGTGGGATGAGGTAATGTATATGCTGGGGTTGAATGTGGGCGGTAGTGTATGGATGTGGTTAATATTTTCGAGCGGGGGGACTTGGTTATGTGCAGGGAGCGGATTGTTTGTTAAATTTGGTTTTACGGGTAATGACTTTGTTGTCGATGAGATCTTGAATCTCATGATGTAGGCGGTAGCACATGTCTGTGGGATGGCCATGTTGTTGATGGAAGATACAGTACTGGGTAGGGTCATGTTTGGGTGGCAATGGGTCTGGCAGTGGACGGGGATCAAGAGGCTTGAGATGCCCCTTTCGCATCAATAACTTGAGGGCTTGAGTTGGGCTCATATGGAGGGGGGTAAAGACCTTACGGTTTCGGGGTGGACTGGTATTTTGTGAAGGTTGTGAAGTTGTGGCAGTAGCAAAAGGATCAGCCATTTTGGCCGTTGTGACGACATTGTTGACATCTGCAGGCAGTGGAATAGTGCTACTGCTAGCATTGGTACTCCGAGAGAACAACCTTCTTGTAGGTTCACTTGTTCTGTGGATGATACCCTTTTTGAATGCACTCTCAATCTGGACCCCCAGCTCATGTAAGGAAGCAAACGTAGACAATGACGCCATTATCATTCTCTACAACATGTCTGGCTCAAGGTTTTGGACCACTAGCCTGATTTGCTCTCTCTCTCGGTGAGCCTATTTGTCATTCGGGCTACCTTGGCTCTCTACCGGGTAACAAAATCGATAAATAATTCTTTGGGATTCTGGGTTGTAGCCTCCAGCTCACTAATGGTTACTTCTATCTGAGTGTTATATGAGTATTGATTGACAAATGCCTCAGATAGCTCCTCCCAATTCCGTTTTGTAGAGTTCTGCAATTTAGCGTACCAGATGGCCGCCACATCAGACAGGGTCCTTCCAAACAACGAAAGCTTCTGCACCTGAGACAAACTCATGGGCCTTAATACATTCGAAAATAATCAGATATGCATGATTGGATCCCCACTCCTATCGAATCTGTCGATGTGGGCCATCTTAAATTTCTTTGGCAATCTAACCGAAGCCTCAGTGTATTCATTTTCGATATCTGGAATAGAGTTGAAGCCCTGGGATTTCTTCAATGTTTTCTCTAATCTGGTGATTTTGACCAAGGCTGGATCAATTTCATTGATATCGAAAGGAAAAATCTTTAGAGGAGGTTGAACCGGAGGATGATAAGCTGGAGCTGGGGGAAATATGTCTTGAGGATCTAGGACTGGTAGATTTTCTACTGGCGAGGATAGATCCAGATTTGGCTGAGCAGTAAGGACCGGATGCATGGTTAATGCTAATGCCCCAGATGTACGCCGCAGATCGACAATGACTTCATCTTGTGCAGCCATCCGTTGGTTTATAGTATCCATAGTTCTTTGGACGGCAATCACCATGGCAACGAATTCCTCTGAGCTTGGTATTGTGTTATGTGCCATTGCTAACCCAGGTGAACCAGATGCTAGTGAATTGATTGACTGAGAACGGATAGGTGTTTGTGGAGTGCTTTGTACTGAATCTACTGATTGTCTATTCCTTCTTTGTCGAGTGACTGGAGGAAGCGAGACTAGCACGAGCTGACCACCAACAAGGTCTCGATCTTTGCACAGCCTGCCGAAACGAGTCCACACAACTTGGGGAATATCGGGTCTTTCTGAAGCTATGATGGTAAACTACCTCTTAAAAGAAAGAAAAACAAAATCAAAATCGAACAGCACTTCGGCCCCAATTCACAACAGTTAAGACACATAGTTGAACTGTAATCCCCACTGAACTTTGTTTTCAAACTTTATTGATATGAACCATCCTGTACAGTCTCACTGTAAAAGCACATATCAAGTAAAAGAACCAAAACACCCCTATGAGGGGGTAGGGTTTCCTTGTCCTAGATTTTCGGCATGATCTAGGCTGCACTATTTCAAACAACAAGTTTCATGACATCCTACAAATGGGCGGCGTCCTGTCCTAAATTGGAATAGTCACTATAGCTTCACTCTATGCAACTAAGTCGAATGGTCAAAAGGGTACCTTGGCAAGATTACCTAATATACCTCTTACACCTAACACCAAGAAGTGAAAGGTGGATCAAACGATACAGCGGTGATCCAGATCCAAGGGTTGTGTTCCCAACATGGCAGAGCCCATGACCAGTGTTGGGTGAGCCTCTAGCAAACCGTCTAGGAATGGCAGTTGGTAAACATAGTGACTTTAAGCGCACCAATGCAAATGCAAAGAAACATATAAGTGTAAATAAAACGTTACATCATGAGTTTCAAGTCAAGTTCTCTAATTTCCCCAGCAGAGTCACTAGAAACTGTAGCTCGACTTTCCGTGCTCTTTTCGAAAGGCGAATAGCCCTACAGTTTGGACTTCACTTGTGGTTCTGAATCTGATTTCACAAGTGCAATGTGAAATAGTGAAAACACAAAAAGAGTGCAAATCTGCCAATTCTTTTCGGAAAATCAAAGTTTGAATCAAATGCCAAAAATGGACTACTTTGCCAAATTTCAGAGTTGCCACCTAAATGTTTTTAGGAAATTTAGGAAACCCAAGACTTGTGCCAAAGGCCATTAGTTTGTCATCACCAAAGTGTCTCGGCTCGGGAACTTAGGGACGAGAGGGGAAGGTCATGAATTGAGCACCCCACTCAGCCGATCAAAGATCAGCCTCTACTAATCATGATGTGATTTTTATTTTCATTATATGCTCTTGTTCCGATTATTAGCTATTTTTTACTAGGTGACGCATATACAAATACAAACTAGTTTGCAAGAATTGGAATACTTGATTTCATGTTTTGTTTGAAAATGTTTTGTGAATTTGCCACTTGAAAAAGTGGGCTTAAAATGGACATTTTATCAAACCGTCCCAATTTAGGCATCTAGCCTTCATCCACAGGCATTTGAACAATCATATCATTTACGCAATTAGCCTTATGGAAGATATGCTTTGACATGGAAACACAAACATTCAATGCAATATGCTAAAGCAAGTAAATGCTCACCTAGTACTCCGAGTCAAAACAAAGCAAAATAATTAGAAAAATATGCATGTTCCTAACTAATGCAATATGACTAATGCAACGCATGCATTATGTATTTTATAGGCTTGGCTACTAATTTATGACATGTGAATCAATTTGCTAACATGCGGTCTAAGCACATATTCAAGAATTATTTAAATGACAATGCAAGTTTGTATGATGAACCGAGCCTCAGTGCATGCAATACAAGTGGATGCAAGGCATGAGAATGCTAATGAAACGTGATGCTCTATACTAACCATCGTAAGCGAATAAATAAAAGGGAGAAAGACGTGGAGTTGGAAGACATACACATTATTACAACGTTTGATCCCTCACGCAGGAGGGTGCGAATCAATGCTCGAAAGGCCAAATTAAACTAACTAATACAAAACCAAATGAAAACCAAGATAAATGAACTAGCTATTTAAACTAATTAATTACAATAATTATGAATGAATAAAATAAGAATTACAACAATTAATACTTAACGAGACTAATTATAATAAACAACATTAAATTAATTAATTACAATAATCATAACGTGAGCAAGGATGCATGAGGATTGCATGGATGCACATGCACGGTGCTTGAGAACAGTTCTATCTGCCTTAAACATGCTTTGTTTCACTTCAGCCACTTCCCTCTATTTTCTGCAAAAACACACTGCTGACCAAACTTTGAGGGCCGGCCGGCCCTCAATGAAGCCCAGTCGGGCACAGAGCAGGCCGGCCGTGCCTCAGTTTTCTGCAAACCTCTGTTTTGTGTGTTGAAGTGAAAAAGAGTGCAGATAGAGTTGTTTAAGCTCTGTTTGTCCATTTCTTCCTTCTCTGTCATGGGAAAGCCTTGAAAAAAGGTTGAAATTGATTCCAAAGCCATCAATGAGCAAATTGATTGCTTGATGGTCTCGGAAACAATTTTGGACAAAAATTAATGAAATGCAAAGAATATGACCACCCCTCCCTCTTGTCATGGAGTGAACTAAAAGAGGGAGGTTGCAATGCTTCAAGAATCATCAAAATGCCATGAATTAGCATGTGACGACTCTTGACACAAGGAATTTGGCATAATGTCTGGCCAAGTTCAAGCGATTCTAACAATTTTCTTTATATGGGTTGTTCCAAGTTTTAAGCCAATTTTATGAAGCCTTGCCATTCTTTAGTCCATTTGTCCATGGTGATGTTAAAGTCCTCTAAACAAGAAGTAATGTCAAATGAGAGGTTCTTCTAAAGCATGAGAGAGAGACTATACCGTTAACAATGAATCTCCGAAAAGATTAAGCCATTAAGTAGGAGTCTTTCTTACATATTTTGAGCAATCTCAATCGGTTGAAATCATTCTCAAGAATGAAAGAGATGGATGGTGGATTGATTGTTAAAATTAGACTTTTAGACATGGAAATAAATTGAAGAAAAGCTTAGAACAATATATAACATGTTATGTATGCAAACTTATGAGACAACAAATGAATTAACCAAAGCTTGAACCAATTAAACAACTTAGGACAGCTCTTAAACAGCCCTTATTAGATGAAAAACAGAGGCTCAAAGTTAATGAAAAGAGCCTGAAAAAAAAAAAACTAAACAACGAAGAGGGGGAACAAGGCTAGTAAGCAAGAATAAGAAGGGGTGGTTAACCCCTCCACTTTTCAAACCTCAAAACATGATTTTTAGCCCTTTTTTTAACTCTGAAAATCAGTGCAAGGAGCAAAGAAAAGGAGTGTAAAAGAAAGGTTTGAGCTATAGGTAAAGATATAGAAAGAGTGTAAACTCTCTCTACTCTTTTGGTAGCTCTTCAAACCCAATCTTAGACACTTAGAATAAACTCAAAGCAACACAAAACAATAAGAATTAGGTAGGAAATGAAAGATATGAAAGCAAGAAGGAAGACAAAAAGCTTATACCTTGCAAATAAGTTGGCTTTTGATTATGATCCAAGCTTAGTCTCAACCCACTCTCAAGCTTGAATTATGTTTCTCAAAGATCAACCAAGGCTCTAAGATGGTGAGACAAGGTTGTATATGGTGTATGGTGATGACACAAGGGAACTAGGTTAGCTCGAAGGTTGCTTGCCATGGAAGAAGGAGGAGAGAGGAGCTCTCAAGGTGTATATAAGCTTTCTAAATTTTGTTCAACCCCCAAAACAATAACACAGTTTCGTTTTTATAGAATTTGAGTCAGAAATATCATAAATATCTTCAAAAATGAACAACTGGCAGCCTCCTGCCCAAAACAGTGTTTCTCGCCACCAAGGCCCGACCGGCCATTCATAGCCACGGCCGGCCATCACTGATGCAAGGTCGGGTCTTGATGCCCTCCCCTGTTTTTTTGGTTCAAACTTAGCTCAGAGTGGTAAAAGGTCCAAAAATGAGATTCAAAGGTTCAAATAAGGTAAATGTTGAAGATTTGAGGTTATTTCGAAAGCCTGACTGAATCCAAATCACTGTGAATTCAAAGCACACAATTCAACTTTTATCATCGAGTGTATCAAACCAAGCGCCTAAGTCTTGCGGGCGGTCAAAATGGGGTGTCTACAGATACAAGTTTTAAAAAGTCTATAAACTATGGGTAAATTACATTCCCTCTTTCTTAAATTTAGAAAAAATACAATTATTCTTATACTTTTGACATGATTGTATATACGTCTTAAGGTTTTAATTCATATAAAATTTAAGTTATTTTCTATCAATAATTTGTCAGTTGTATAAATAAAAAAATAATACTATTATTTATTTCCTACTATATATATTTATGGAATTTTTTTTAAGTTTCCTGATATTAAGATTTTATAACATAAAGGACACCAAATATTTTCATAATGTCTAAGGTCCCTTAACATCGATCCAGAGAAAATTCGATTCAGAGAATTTCTCTGGATGGCAGTCTAGAGATTTTCTCAGAATTCTAGAGAATTTCTCTTGTTTTCGCAAGAATTTCTTTGAGTTCAAACCAAAGAAAATTACACATGGCAAAACAAATTTAACTTGCCAAAAAAAACTACACATGGCAGAGAAAATTAAACATGGTAGAGAATTTCTCTTCAGAGAAATTCTGGGAAAGCCAGAGAAATTATTTGAATTCCTATCTAGAGATTTTCTCTAGATTTTCAGAGAATTTCTGTGAATTTTCTCTGGATTTCAAGTAAACCATAAAGAATAAAGTTTGTTTGGTTGCCAAGAAAAATAGGCAAAAAATAATATCCATCCACAGATACTATGCTAATTGATGACAAGTACCAAGTTAAACCACATTTTCCCCCATTTTCAAGCACTGTATTGTATCTTGATCATCTCACTATGATTAATAAGCGAATGAATAAAATAAAATAAAATAAAAATTAGATATTTTTAACTAAACTTAATAATTTCATATCATAATAAGCAATGTGCATTCAAAGGAGCAGTGGCTCAGCATTACAATAACAAACAACACAATTTACAACATAGAACATCAATATTCACCTAATTTAAGCACCAATTAATTCTTCTACTTTCAGTTCCATATTTGGGAAACACAAGTACATATTATGTACCAGGATTAAAGCTGGAACACATGGTGAAGAAAACTGATAATGCCAAGTCGACATTGTTCCTATCAAACCCAGCAGATATAATCGAACAACAATTAAACCGCTCACAACACCACCACCACTTGGATTCAAGTTTTTTGTGATCAAATCCAAGGCTTCATTCGCATCTTTCGTTGTAAAGACTCGGTTAAGCAAGTCATCATCGTTACTGAACAATTCGAAAGCAGAGGAGGGCTCGACGACCTCATTCTGGCTCTCTGTAGCTCGACTTTTCATGCCCCCTTTTGGAAGTCGAATAAGCCCTACAGTATCGGACTCTCGCGGTTCTGAATCTGATCTCACAAGTGCAATGTGAAATAGATAAACACCGAAGAGTCCCAATCCGGGAAATCTTTTGGAAAATCAATTTTGAATCAAATTTCCAAAAATGGACTGCTTTGCCAGATACAAAGTAGCCACCAAAATATTTTTTTGGGAAACTTAAAAAACCCATAACTTGTGCCAAAGGCCATGTGTCCGTCATCACCAAGATTGTCTCGGCTCGGGAACTTAGGTACGAGAGGGAAAGGTCATGAATTGAGCACCCCAACTCGCCCGATCAAAGATCGCCTCTACTAATCATGATATGAATCTTATCTACATTATATGCTCTTGTTCCGGTTTATTAGGCTAGCATTACTATGTGATGCGCACACACAAGTGTAGACTAACTTGTAAGAATTAGAACACTTGATTCATGTTTGTTTGCAAAATTGTTTCGAATATGTACCACTTGAAAAAGTGATCGCATATCAACATTACTCAAATTATTCCAATTCAAGCAACTAGCCTTCATCCACAGGCATTCAAGCAGTTTATAGCATTTAAGCAATTAGCCTCATGGCAAGCATGCTAAACATGGCAACAATCACTCATGCAGTATGCTAAAGCGAGTAAAGGCTTACCTGGTATTCCAAGCCAAAAGAGAAACTAGTTAGGAAAAAAATGCATGATTCCTAACTATGAAATATGACTAATGCAACACATGCGATATGCAATTATTAGGCTCGACTACTAATATGACATATGAAGCAATTTGATAACATGCGGTCTAAGCACATATTCAAAGAACGTTTAACTAACAATGTAAGTTAGAATGATGAACTGAGTCTCGGTGCATGCAAAACAAGTGGATGCAAATCATGGAGAATGCTAAACAAAATACGATGCCCTAAACTAATCAACATAAGCTAGTAAATAAAAGGGAGAAAGACGTGGGGTTGGAAGACATACACATTATTACAACATTGCGCCCTCATGAAAGAGGGTCCGAGTGAACTAACTAGCTAACTAACTAGCTAAAGCAAAGCTAAACTAATTAAGGAGCTATCACAAACCCAAATGAATAATTTAGCTAAACTACTTAACTAATTATTACAAACCGAACGAACTAATTAATTAACTAATCTAGCGAATTAAAATAATTACAACACGAGACGAATTAGCTATTCTAACTAATTAAGTACAAAGCCACTATTTTAAGAACAATACTAACATTATTACAACGCGGATCCCAAGGATCGATGGAGGACTCATGCATGGATGTGGTTTTTGCCCGAAAAAGCCACTATTTCTGCTACTAAATGCCTCTGTTGCACAGTGGAGCACTTGCACTGATTTCCACCTCCAGACCAACTCTGTTCTGTTGGGGAAGTACACTTCTTGATTTTGCACTGGTGGCCGGCAGAGGGCTTGCCGTCCACTGATGATGGCCTGCCGGCCACTGATGATTGGACTTTCCTGCTGCAATAGAGATCAAACAGAGTAGAGACAGTGTATTCTCAAGGGTTTGTTTGCACAATTTACCCCTCCTTGTCATTTGAACAGCTCAAAGAAGTAGTAAACTTGGTTCACAAACCATCAATGGATGCAATTTCATTGCATGATGGCCTATGAACCAAAGAGTGCAAGTTTAATAAACGCAATAAAACAAGACTCTCAAAACCACCTCCCTATCATGAAAGATCAAGGGAAGTAGTTGACAATGAATCTTGAACCATTTTCATCACTAATGAGTATGAAACGACTCAAGACTCAAGGGTTCAATTAACGTCCGATTGAACCCAAACCAAATTGTTATCTTGCTTTTTTTTTAGTCTCAATTTTATTACTTCATTTTAGATTACCATCCATTCTTTAGTCAATTGAGTCCAAAGGTGAATTTAAGTCCTCTAATGGAAAGAGGGCTCAAACCAAGAGTTGCTTTGGGCATGAAAGAGACATCATACCGTTGGTAATGAACCCTCAAAGGGATTAAATCATTAAGCATGACATCTCAATCTCATGCTTAAATAAACAAGTAGTTTGAAACCACTTTCAAAGCAAAATAAAACCAAGAAAAGCAGGAGGTTGCAAAGGTGATTAAGGGTGGTCACAAGTATGGAAAGCCATAAATAAACACTATCAACTCAAATAAGATGGTGTCTAATGCCTAAAACACCAAGCTTATGAGGACAATTACACTACAAGTATGCAAAACAAAGCTCAAATCCAACAAACACTTAAAAACAGTCCTAAAACAGTCCTAAAACATGCTGGAATTAAGAAAAAAATAGCTAGAATAATAAGCTAAAACATAGAGCATGCTTGACTAGTAAACAAAACGCAAGGAGGGGAGGCTAACCCCTCCAATTTTGGACTTTAAACCATGATTTTAGCCACTGAAATAACTCTAAAAATCAATGTTTAAAAGCTCAAAAAAAGATGGTGTAAAGGTGGGAAACACAAAGGTAAAGGCCTTGAGAGTAATGTGTAAAGAAGGGTGAGCCACCCCTCAACCTTTATTGGCCTTAAAACCCAAGTTTCAGCCTAAAAATATAGAGTTTTTACAGCCTAAAAATAGTTGAAAATAGTAGGAAAAAGAGTAAATAAAGCAAGTAAAGAGGCAAAGTTTTATACCTCTTGAAGATGAGATCACTTTCAAGCAATAAAACAAGGCAAACACACCCTCAAAAGCTCAAACAAGGCTAAAAAATGGAGAGGTTTGGTTAAGAGTGTATAGGCAAAGGTTAAGAAATTTGCTAGAGAGAAAGAGAGAATTGTAGAGAGAAAAGGAAAAATTTTGCTCCAAAATTTTTCTAACTCCATGGCAAGAGGAGAGGTCCTCTATATATAAAGAAACATGAACCTCCCTAAAAAACATCCAGCCATACACGTGGAAGCAGATGCAAGCATCTATGCAAACAGCTGGTACAACTGTCACAAAATATCTACAAAACACATTGGTGGCCAGCAGACCATCACTGGTGGCTAGCAACCAGGAGCAATGGTCGGCACAGTTGTCGGCAAGCCACAAGAGGTTGTAGGCTTGATAATCCAAGGTTTTGGTCCAAAAATAAGGCAACAGGGGTACAAGGTTTGAAAGGCTCAAAGTTGTGGCATTCTGCTGAGGACTTCGAGCATTTGACAAGCATATACACTCATCATTGGGTGTACAAGCGATGACGTCCAAGTCGTAAGGGCAGTCAAAAATGGGGTGTCTACAGTTGCCCCTCTTTGACAGAACTCAGAGTTATGAAATGACGTGAGTGAATGTCAAAGCCTGAAGACGACCCATTTTGACAAGGCTGTAAGACTTGGAAAAACAATCAAGACATAAATAAACGGTTGTGCTCGCAGGTTGGCTACGTATCCCTTTGCAAGGAATCAAACCAGCGTAGTTCTGGGGCAAGATGCAAATGATATGCACAAAAAAAACTTTGAAAGCTGGACTCACATGCTTCGCGAAGCCAGCTATTTTGAAAACTCGTGATCATGTGAGATGAGGAAATAAGTAATAACAAATGCAATAAGCAAGATAAGGAGACAACAACATATGAATGAGCAGCTTCAAGCTTAAAACCAACACAGATTCCCTACAAAAAGATCTAAAACACACTTTAACCACGCCAAAACACAAGATGAGGAAAAAAAACACCACTCAGGGTTGCGACTCGCGCGTCCTGAGAAACTGAGAAACAAAAATCGCTCAGGGTCGCGTTTCACGCGTCCTGAGATAAAAACTGTTCAAAGTCGCGCTTCACGCATCTTGAGAAACAAGAAAAACTGCTTGGGCTCATGCATCACGCATCCCGAGATAAAACACGACCAGGGCCACGCTTCATGCGTCCTGAGAAACAAGAAAAACCGTTCGGGTTCGCGCTTCACCCGTCCCGAGATAAAACACGCCCAGGGCCACGCTTCACGCCTCCTGAGAAACAAGAGAAACAGCTCGGGCTCGGGCTTCATGCGTCTCGAGATAAAACATGCCTAGGGCCACGCTTCACACGTCCTAAGAAACAAGAGAAATCGCTCTGGCTCACACTTCACGCATCCCGAGAAACAAGAGAAACTGCTCGGGCTCGCGCTTCACGCGTCCCAAGATAAAACACGCCCAGGGCCACGCTTCACGCATCCTGAGAAATAAGAAAAACCACTCAGGCTCGCACTTCTCGCATCCCAAGATAAAACACGCCCAGGGCCACGCTTCACGAGTCTTAAGAAACAAGAAAAACCGCTCGGGCTCGCGCCTCATGCGTTCTGAGATAAAACACACCCAGGGCCACACTTCACGCGTCCTGAGAAACAAGAAAAATTGCTCGGGCTCGCACTTCACGCGTCCAGAGATAAAACATGCCTAGGGCCATGCTTCACGCGTCCTGATAAATAAGAGAAGCTGCTTGGACTCGTACTTCACGCATCTCAAGATAAAACACACCCAGGGCCATGCTTCACATGTCCTGAGATACAAGAGAAACCGCTCGGCTCGCGCTACTCGCGTCCTGAGATAAAACATGCCTAGAGCCGCGCTTCACGCGTCTTGAGATACAAGAGAAATCGCTCGGGCTCGCGCTTCACATGTCCATAGATAAAACACGCCCAGGGCCATGCTTCACACGTCTTGAGATACAAGAGAAACTGCTTAGGCTCGTGTTTCACGAGTCCCGAGATAAAACACGCCTAGGGTCGCGCTTAACACGTCCTGAGATACAAGAGAAACCGCTCGGGCTCGCGCTTCATGCGTCCCGAGATGAAATAGAGAGGTGTGCAATAGACGCACAAAAAATGAACAAATACGATAGATGCACAAAAATGAATGTATGCAATAGATGCACAAAGTGAACGTGATTATAAATAAAGATAGTGACAACGCATATTCCATGCAAGATAGACAACCGATGTATGATGTTAATTGAAGGCATGTTCTATGCAAGAAACGAAAGCATATTCTATGCAAAATAAGTGCATATTCCATGCAAAATTGACAGTGTGTTCTACGCATGAATCATAAATGATGCAAGACACGCATGCAACATACATATATGTGAAATGCACAGTCTATGCAACGGAAGGGAACAAAGACATAATTTGACAAAACAAATAAAACGATATTCGGCGGCAACTTTCGATTTACCTCTTGGAGGACTTGCAACATGTTCAAAAGGATACACCTCATTCATGGTAGCAAGTGGGACACGTTCACACACCGGAACGTAGCTGCAAGCTTTCAAAACAGAACCTTTCATACACTACTCAGGAAGCAGAAGCACAGAACAGCACCAAGATCCACCTGAGAGCCACCGGCCACCTGCCGGCCATCAAGAGAAGCTGCTGGCCACAGATGTGGCTTGCCGGCCATGGATGGTGGCCTCCCGGCCACCGATGGCATATTCAGGGCAAACTTGTCCTTTTGCTTCGGGTCTTTAAGTATAGGGCTCAAGGCTTCATTTCCTCACTTCTCCAAGGCTGAAAATCCTCCCCCTCTCTCTCTAGACACTTTCTCTCTCTAGATCCATGCTTTATATGCGTTTTCCAATGCCCCATGCAAACGTTTTTTGTAAAACCCTCTTAGTTCTCTACATTTTGAACCGATCAGATTTTGATTTCGTCACCTTTTCTCGGATTTTCACCACTCTAGGCTTGTTCCGCTCGAGTTTCTCTCAGGTTTCGTGAACTTTCTCGGGCTTTGACTTTTTCTCCCATTTTCTTTCTCCTAGGGTTGACTTTTTCCAAGTTTCTTCATTTTTCTTCATTTTTCACCCATTTTCCAGATGGCGGATGAGATTCCTTATGACGGAGCACCTTCGGAGGTTCTACCTGCGTTTTCACCCGTTGCTAAGGTAAAGGAGCCAGTAGTTATCGAGGTCGGTGAGGCAGCAGGGGGCATTGAGGCTGACCTTGAGGTGGAGTTTGCGTCCGAGTTTGAGCCGGAGCCGTTACCATTGAGAGTGCAGCCCTTTGATCCAGCGACATATCATCCCTGTATGCACAAATTACTGCCTGGAGGCATTAGGCGTTTTAGCGACTTTGCTCCCGGTGTACCAGAGGACCTCCTGCTGAGGGAGCCGGCCTCCCACCTTTCATCCAACGCTACTGTGGTATGAACTCTGTTTTCATGCATTCCTGTTTTTCTTTTAACTGTATTTCTTGCACTGCCTTTCATCTGATTGCACTTTCATGGCTGCCTTATCTGATTCATTTGTTCTTTGCCATAAGGAGAGTTCGTGCCTATAGGGAGTACGAAGCGACGATAGCGAGGGATTGGTATGACGAGCTCCCTGCTGGGGTCCGTGACATCATTGATGAGACTGGGTTCAACCTTTTCTACTTTGGCCTCATACGCGTCATAGCAAGCTGCCCCCTTTTAGGAGCGCTAGTGGAGAGGTGGTGGGACACCACCAACTCCTTTCACTTCTCTACTACCGGGGAGATGACGATGACTCCCTATGACTTTGCCATGATCACAGGCTTAGGAGTAAGGGGTGATCTAATCCATTTTGACACAGACATGGGGAGTGGGAGGCTGCTTGGATCGATCTGTTGGAAGCGCGCCTATCTCTATACTGACCAACCATGGTAAGATACAGTTGGTTCACCGAGCAGTTCTGCGGGAGCAAGCTTGAGACGCTGGAGGAGATGGAGCAGTATGCCCGGGGCTTATTGATGTTTGTCCTCGGTACCACCTTGTTTTCGAACAGGTGAAACACCATGGGTTTATATTTGTTGAGCGCCCTGGTGACCCTTCCTCGGGTACGCTTCTACGACTGGGGCGGAGCTGGCCTTGCCACCTTATACGGCTATATGAGCTCTACCTCCCGCAACAGGGGAGAGCGGATCGGTAGCTATTGGAGAGTGTGGAAGGTATGCATTTTGGTTCCTTCTTTGCACTTTACACTTTCTATTTCACATTTTCTGCTTTATATCTGTTTAACACCTGTGCTTCCTGCTTTGCACTTCCTATATCTGTTCAGGCTGGCTGTTTTCTGCTTTGCACTTTCTATATCTGTTCATGCCCTGTGCTTTCTGCCTTGCACTTTCTATATCTGTTCATGCACTGTTGATCACATATCACTGCACTTTCCTTACAGCTATAGGTCTATGCATATTTTCCAGCCCTCGCTTCAGAGCCTATAGAGGAGCTCCCCCTGGTGGTTCCTTACTCGAGACGGTACGATGGTTGGTGTCAGTGCAGGAGTAGCGAGACCTTTGCTTTCTTTTGCCATTACTTTGATACTGTGGCCGCCCACGAGGTACCCCGAAACATAATCATTTTTACTTTACAACTGTTCTGATTCATATTTTGACAACTGACAGTAACTAACAATATGTACATCTCCTACTTGTAGATCATGTGGCAGCCTTGGGCCATGATGCCGGCCGGGGTGAGGGACTAGTATGCGGGAGCGTGGGACACATCGTGCTTCCGGATTCTACTGGAGGGCCTAGTATGCTGGGCTTGGTTCTTGAGCAAGAGATTCGTTCGCCAGACTGTAGGCTTGCCTGATCCAGTCGTTCCAATGCCGCCCTCGGAGTCTATGAGGACAGCGGACAATCTATCTGTTGACGCAGTCATTTAGTTTATGGTAGGCTTGGACACTGATTTCTTCAAAGGAGAGGGCGATTACATGACCTTTATTCAGACCCACCCCATGCCTCTTCTAACGGGCGCTCACACAAGCGAGGGGGCAGGGGCTCCTACAACAGGCGAGGCCACTCGGGTGACTAAGGCCCACGCTAGAGGGACTCCTCCTGTTGAGCAGGCTGTCCATTGGCCAGTGCTTCCCACTGCGCTCACATGCTGGAGGCCAACTAGGATAGCTTATCTGATTTCGATTGAGCCAGCAGAGGCTAGGCACGAGCTTGTCAGAGTTCGAGGCTCATCCCAAGTATGGATTGCACTTTACCATTTGCACCCTATGTTTCTATTTCAGATATATTCATTGCAGACATTGATCATCCAAATGCATTTGCAGGCATCTATAGAGTATGCGGAGAGCCCCCTCGAGCTAGTGGCTTCTCTGATAGGTGTGGTACAGAAGAGGGAGACACTGCTTGGTCTCCACGGCATCTAGGTAATTTCTTTCAGTTCAACATGCATTTCATTATATTTCCTCTGATACACTGGCAGTTCAACTGTAGTCTTTTGCAAACTACACTAATACACTGCACTGGCATACTGCACGCACACACTGTACTCATATTGTATCTGATTTCTGCATGACGCTCATTCTGCATACTATGCTTGCATCTTGATACACACACTATGACTAATATGTTGACAACTGTTTTTCCATATTCCATCTGTGCCGATGGCACCAGCGGCAGCACCAGCACCAGCACCAACAGCACCTCCTCCAGTAGTAGGGAGGAGAGAGAGACAGGCCCATGCTCGTGGCCGAGATGTGTGTCGTGATCAAGGTAGAGATAGGGGCACCCGAGGCTAGAGTAGTCCTTCAGAGCCCATTTTGAGTGATGATGATGCTGAGACTAGTGACTCTGAGGAGGCAGTGAGTCAGCATTTTGAGTCATCCGAGAGCAGAGATAATGCTGGCTCGAGGTCCGAGAGCGGAGGTGATGCCGAGGAGGGTTCTGAGGTAGAGAGCAGAGATGATACCGACTCTGGTTCAGAGTCTAATTCTGATAGCGGTGCCGATGGAGATAGTGCTCTCGAGTCTTCTCATCTGAGGAAGAGGACGAAGAGAGCATCTCGAGCCTGAGGCGATTAGCGTTATTTTTTTTGTACTTTTGCTTAGTTTCTTTTTGTTTGGTAGCATTAGCACATGTATAGCTTCAGATAGGTTTTATTTTGCTTTTGAAACTTGTACTCCTCTTTTGTAAAAACCATGATCAGAATAAAACCTAATAGTTTTTATGAAAAGTGTTGTCATTTTTGCATGATGAGCACCATATTTGCATTGAAAATGGACATGGAATTGAAGTTGCCAAGAGAACGCTTGATTGAAACAATGTTCTTAATCGGGTAATGAGCCGACCAACAACCGAAATACAAAACACAAATACAACTCGATAAACAAAGCAAAAACAACTTAAATACAAATAAACAAACTTGTTAAAACCAAAAAAGACTCAAAACAAGGCCTTGAAACACTCAAAATCGAGACGAAACACATGTTTTCAGTACTGCCCAGCACACAGGTGGACAATAGAGGGACTGCCGGCCACAAAGAGAAGTTGCTGGCCAGAGGGGGTGGCTTGCCAGCCACAAGAGGTGGCCAGGCCACCAAAGTAACCTGCCCGCCACCACTAGTGGCCTGCTGGCCACCAGTGTGAGTAACCTCCAGATTGTTGACAGCTGGCTTCCACTCACAGCCTTATCTTCTACAAAAGGTTCAGCTTCGTGATTTCTTCTCCAGAACCTCATTTTAGCTGCAATTTCTTCCACAAATAGAGCCATTTTTTGTCGAAAAGCTCTCGGATTGGATAACTGCTTTAGATGGCACGGAAATGGTAAATTTCTGAGGTTTCGGCATAAATACACTTTTTTCGTTGAGCTGTACTGCACTTTGTTTTTCATTCCTCCATGCTGCGGCCCGATGCTGGGACCCAATTACACATATCTTTCGCTTCGGGGGACAAGAAATATGCCTGACAATTGAAGAATTTCAGGCACTAATGGAATCCCAGCACGATGAGGAAATCATTCCTTAGCCCCATTTTGGCCACGCCCAAGCTTTGGGACATATGTGTAGGCTCACTCTACACGAGGCTCGGTCTTTGGCCCACAACGGAGAGCTAGACACACCCAGCTTGATCCATCGATTTTCTAATATCGGTGACAGAGGTGACCTTTTTTGGTGAGGTTTTCAGAAACATGCTCTTTGCTTATTTATGCTTGCTCATTTCCTTCTTGCCCCTAGTTTCAGCGGATTCAGCATTTGGTTGATCGAAGCGGCCCAAGGCCTAAAAAAAGGCAAGTGTTGCATTGGTTTGGAGCTGGCCGAGACCTTGATGGGCTTGGATGCCTTTTATCGACGAGAGACTACCAGATTCACGGGGAGTCCACTACTTCTTCAGGTATTGTTTCCTACCCTTTCTCATATGTGTTTCTCATATCACTCCATGCTCTATTTTCTCTTAACATACATCTCTCTATTCTTTAATCTCAATTTTCTTTCATCCCTTCCCAAGTGTGGCATATGGATAAGCTGAAGGTAATGGACTCTTGTCCTGAGTACTCAGCTCGAGGTTATTTCTTCCGCCACTGACTAGTGGATTTCCCGAATGACGGATGGTAGCGCAACTAGATATGCAGCAGGTTTACTGCTGACATAGCTTGGCGCTGCCTCTAGCTTAATCTGACCGAGATGAGTTACAGCATGGCTCGGAAACCTGGCATACAGTTGATTGGCCTTACAAACTGCATGTTCTACTTCCCTTTCCGGTTCAGACGTCAGTTCGGGCATAATCAGACCCGCCCAGAGGAGGGGGTAGAGTACCTGGTTTCATTCCCCATTTGTGATTCACACTTGGCTAGGTACCTCACTGCTTGGAAGATGAGAGAGCTTCTGGCCCTGCCCCTAGTTTCAGTTACGTTCTTTATGGCGAATGCTTGGCTTGGCTTAAGGATGAGGCACAAATCGGGCCCACTTTGGCTTCAAAAGCTTCCACAAGCACGAACAGAGGACGCAGGAGCACCTGACTCATCTATGCCCCTAGTTTATTGCTTTGAACTTTCTTTTCAAGTTTTATGATGTAAAAGCAACTTTGATTTGTATCAGAGAGTTAGGGAACTTTATGTTGAAATCAATGAAATTAAAGTTGTGAGCACTAAAAATTTTCTTTTTTGTCAGAAAATGGTCTAAGTTGTAAAAGGTAAAATTTTGAACAAAATCAACTTTTATTAGAACTTTCCAAAACCATTTTCAAAAAGGATCACTACCTGACACGCACGGAATCAATCCTCAAGATGTACAACCCCGAATCAAAAGATCATAAATGCCCCTGATTGAACATCACTACTCTGCATTGTAACCAGCTCTTCTCTTAGAGTAAAGATCACAACTAAATTCTCAAGTAAGAAACAGGTAGAGATGACCTGATCAAACACATGGACAGGACAGTTGAGTTGGAGGTGATTACGGCCGAACTTCAGGATGAAGTTGCCTACGTATCCCAAAGATGGGAATCAGGCCTTAAGTAGTTCGGTTCAGGTTCACTCGAGTATTAACTCTCTCCTTTTGCGCTCTAACTTTTGTCAAAGTCGCCCTTTAGGGTTTTCAACCTTGCGGGCTCATTTTTTCTTTATTTCTAATTTTTCATACTCTAACTTTTGCCTAAGTCACCCTTCCAGGTTTTCGGCCTAGCGAGCCTCTTAGGGATAGTATTTCTTCAACTTGTCTATGTTGATCGGTTGTGAAAATTCCAGGCCATCTAAGTCCATGAGAATAACAGCTCCACCTGACCAGATAGCTTTGATGATGTAAGGGCTAGTCCAATTGGGTCTGAACTTGCCCCTAAGGTCATGAATGGGAGTTCGGTTGTCTTTCAGCACCATATCACTCTCCTTGAGATTCCAGGACTTAACTTTCTTGTTAAAAGCCTTGGCAATTCTGCGTTAGTAGCACTGAACATAATACAATGCTTTCAGCCTTCTCTCATCAAACAACATCAACTCCTCAAATCTGCTCTGTTGCCAGTCCGCCTCTGCTATCTGACACTTAGCCATAACTCGCAGTGACGGGACTTCTATTTCAATTAGCAAAACAGCTTCCATCCCATAAATGAGGGAATAAGGAGTTGCCCCTGTAGACGTTCGGATTGAAGTTCTATAACCCCAAAGTGCGAATGGCAATTTATCTGCCCAGTTCCTATAGGTCTCAACCATCTTCTGCTAGATGTTCTTGTTGTTCTTGTTGGCGGCTTCAACAGCTCCATTGGTTTACGGCTTGTATGTAGATGACTTATGGAAAGTCACATTGTATTTCTCCAACAAGTCTATCACCTCTTTCTTGAAGTGGGAGCCATTATTTGATATGATCTCGTTTGGGACTCCGTATCGGCAAATGATATTGTTTCTGATAAACTTGGCCACATGAGATGCTTTCAACACTGCATAGGACTGAGCTTCCATCCACTTTGTAAAGTAATCAATTGCCACCAAGATATATTCATGCCCATTCGATCCTTTTGGTGTGACTGCACCGACAACGTCGATTCCCCAGACTGAGAAAGGCCATGGTGAAGTCATGTTGTACAGTTTTGACGGCGGGATGTTCATGCGATTAGCATGAATTTGGCATTTGTGGCATCACCGAACAAAACCAATACAATCATCCTCCATGGTGGACCAGTAATAACCTTGCCTGAGAATCTTTTGAGCTAGCATTACATTGTTCATGTGCGCTCCGCACTCTCCTCCATGGATGGCCTCCATCAGGCGCTTTGATTCCTCTTCTTCGACACACAACATGTGCATTCCCAGATGACCCCTTTTATACAGTTTACCTCCGCAGATGATAAATTGGACGGTTATTCGCTGTATTTCCCTTTTGTCCTTGGCATTTGCCCCTGGTGGATAAATCTCCTTTTCCAAGAAGTTCCAAATATCATAGTACCAAGGTTTTTTTGTCTTGCGCTTCATCTATTGTGGCAATAGTTTCATAAGCCAGCATGTATTTCTGCTCAATGATAATCGGACACATCCGGACTCCAAGTGGGATGTCTACCATAGAAGATAAAGTTGCTAAAGCATCAACGAACCTGTTGTTCTCTCTCAGTAGATGCGTGAAAGTCAATTTTTCAAACCTAGGAATTAGAAGATCCAAGGTCTGGTGATAAACCTCCATCTTTTCTTCTTTGACTTTCCAGTCTCCATTTGCTTGAGAAACAACTAAGTTCGAGTCCCCGATAACATCCAACCTTTTTGTCCCTAGTTCCAGGGTGGCTTCTAAACCAGCGATACATGCTTCATATTCTGCTTCATTATTGGACACCTTGAACCGGAGTTTAAAGGCTAAGGGTATATGGGAGTCGTCAGGTGCTATCAGCAACACATCTATCCCATAACCGTACTGATTGGACGCTCCGTCAAAGTACATCGCCCAAGTCTCCTCCTCAACTTGCAGAATGGCTTCATCTGGGAACAAGTATTTCACCGCCTCATCTCCTTTTACTGGGTGGTCTGCCAGGAACTCCGCTACAATTCTTCCCTTGACCAACTTGCGGGTGATATATTTGAGATCAAATTCGGAAAGGAGAAGCAACCAACGGGCTAGCCTACCCGTAAGTGCTGGTTTCTCACAGAGATATTTTATGAGATCTAATCTCGAAACCAGGATTACAGAGTGAGCTAACAAGTAGTGCCTCAACTTCCTGGTAGCTCATACCAAAGCTAGGAAAGCTTTTGCCAATGGAGTATAGCGGGTCTCGTAATCCAGCATTTTCTTGCTCAAGTAGTAGATGGCTTTCTCCATCCCATCTTCAGATTCCTGAGCGAGCATGCATCCCATAGTCGTGTCTGTCACTGACAGGTACAGAATCAATGGCTTTCTTAGCTCTGGTGACGATAACACTAGCGGATTCTGGAGGTATTGCTTAACCTACTCAAAGGCAAATTGACATCAATCATCCTATCGAAATTTCTTCCCTTTCTTTAGGAGACCAAATAGTGGTTCACAAGTCGAGGTTAATTTAGAAATAAATGGTCTTATGAATTGCACTTTACCCAGAAAGCCTCGCATCTCCTTTTCAGTCCTTGGTGGTGGCATTTCTAGGATGG
This sequence comes from Camellia japonica, assembly GCA_030407325.1. NCBI lineage: Eukaryota > Viridiplantae > Streptophyta > Magnoliopsida > Ericales > Theaceae > Camellia > Camellia japonica. The sequence continues at coordinate 64,187,226 of JAPPVO010000032.1, forward strand.
CCTTGATTTTGGAAGGATCTACTTCGATGCCTCTCTGTGTGATAAAAAAGCCCTACATTTTCCCTGTTGTTACGCCGAAGGCGCATTTCTGCGAGTTCAACCTCAACTTGTATTCTGTGATCCATTGAAAAAATCTCTCCAAGGCGGTGTAGTGGCCCTCTCTTTCTTTGGACTTGACAATCATGTCATCTACATACACCTCAACCTCTTTGTGGATCATGTCATGCAGAATAGTGGTTGCAGTTCTCTCATAGGTAGCTCCGGCATTCTTCAGCCCAAACGGCATAACCTGGTAGTAGTAGGTACCCCACGGCGTAGTGCATGCAGTTTTCTCTCTGTCCTTGGGCTCCATCAGAATCTGGTTGTACCTAAAAAACCCATCCATTTAGGATAGCAATGCATGGCCCGCAGTGAAATCCACTAACTCATCAATATGCAACAGAAGAAAGTCATTTTTCAGACTGGCTCTGTTCAAGTCCCAGAAGTCTGCACATACCCAGATTTTACCATACTTTTTCGGTACTAAGACGATATTGGCCAACCAAGTCGGATATTCAGATACTAACAAGAAGCCTGCCTCGATCTGCTTGGTGATCTCTTCTTTGATTTTCAACACCCAATCTGGACGGATTCTTTGCTACTTCTGCTTGACGGGTCGGGCCTTGGGGTCAAGAGGGATCCGATGCTGTACAATCTCAAGATCGATCCCAGGTATGTCTTCGTAGGACCACGCGAAAGTATCTTTGAAACCTTTTAATAAAGCGACTAAACGCTCGTACTCCTTCGAAGATAACGTGGACCCGGTCTAGACCAAACGCGAATCCTTCTCAGTACCCACATTAATAGCAATGATTTCATCAGCACAGGGTTTAGCAAACCTCTCCTCCTCTCGATTAATCAAGTTTTTCAAAACCATTTGTTTTCATTAAAATTTTGAAAATCTTGGTCAATACAATAAATAAGCGGCGCAGAGAAACACTCAGAATCGACAACGTTTTCATTTATAAGATCTAGATCTCCGGTTACAACCGACTCAAAAGCAAAAGAAAAAGAGGACCTGGACAAGACCTTGGCATCCAGGTTACCACCCTTGGGAATGCCAGACTCGGACTCAGAAGAACCAGAATTTGATTTCGACTCCACAGACTCAGTGGAATCAGATTCTAGCTCTTCACCCGACTTAGAACTAGACAGATAGCTCTCCTCCAGCTGCCAGATAAGAGATGGTGCCTTCAATGCATCCAAAGTGCTGCTGGATGGGTTCACACCCAGTTGTTCCCCGATCATGGAGATGGTAAGGTTATCCCCCAAGTTCTCTGAGTCACCCGCAGGATCCGTAGGAGACATGCCAGTGTTGCCCTACTCCAAGTTCACTGTTGTCTGAGTTACTTTCCATGCTTTGTTCAACTTCGGTACTTGGTTCAGCCTTTTCCTTGGTATCACTATCTTGCAGCTGTAGGTCAAAGAAGATTTTGAACTCGGGGACACGCTCCTTTGTGGAATTCATCTAGGGCTCGGGAAAGCCGCAAGAGGGGAAATCTTCTCCCTCCAAAATAAAGTGGCCATTCAGCGTTCCCTGGATCGACCTGTGGATGAGCTCATAGTGTTTCCTAGCCTACTTGGCTTTGGCTCTGCCTCTGATTTCTTCTCATTTCCTGAGCCAGTCCTCTTTGGCGGGTAAATAGCCCAGACCAAAGGCATGTGGATTGTGCGACACGTCTGTCAATGCTGTGACACCTTTTTGGCCACTTCTTCCAAGTCTCATTCCTGGCTCATGCTGCAGTTTGTTCATGAAATAGATAGATTGGGTGCTGACATACATGCCCTCATCTGCAACCAAAATGGTTTGCACTACCCGGGCCTCTGCCAAAGTGAACCCTAAGAGGAATACATCCTCCTCGCCATGAGTGATTTCTAACACTGGTGTAGTCACCTCTGGCGGCGGATGGATGGATGAATTCCCCAAAACAATTGCCACTTCTTTTCAGTGAGGGTACTTCAACATTTGGTGGAGAGTGAAGGAGACAGCTTTCACATGATGCAACCAGGGCCTCCCTAGCAGTAAGTTGAAGGTGGTCGGCACATCCAGGACATGGAACTCGATATTTTGCTAAGCTGGGCCCACCTGGACTCTGATTTACACCATGCCCATGACCTCCTTGCTTGTATTATCATATGCCCGAATTACTTGGGCCGTGTGCACAAAGTCTGCTGGTCTAAGGCTGATTGCATAAGCTATGCGGGAAGGACAAACATTAATAGCTAAACCGGTGTCTATCAACACCACCGGTACCCATTTTTCCCTACACTCAACAAATATGTACAAGGGTTTGTTGTGAGTTGAGCCTTCCGGTGGCAATTCTTTATCAGAAAAGGTTAGGGTTGGCCCGACGCCACCTGGGAAGACCAATCCCACAAGCTATTCAGGGGTAGTGTTAATGGACAATTTAGCTTTGTCCATTGTTGACAGTACTGCCTGCCGATGTAGCCGGGAGGCCATGAGAAGACCCCAAATTGAGATGTCAGCTTGGATTTTCTTAAGTTGCTTCAACACTGCCTCTTCTTCCAACTGCTTCTCTTTCTGTTTCTCAACTCTCCGTTTTTCCTAGATGCCTTCGCTTGATCTAAGTGTGGTGGCTTAAAATACCGCCCGCTTCTTGTCATGTGATCTATTTCTTCTGCGTACCACGTGTTGTTTGGAAGGCACTCACGCCAGTCTTCGTCGGTGTGGGCCAGATGTAGTTCATCATCATCCCACCATACACCTTCGGCAGCCAACAAACAGTTGTCCGGCTCCGTTCAGATCACTTTCATATCACCGGTATCCCCCACAGGGTGTTGGGCCAATACTACTTTCTAGTTGTCTTCAACCCTCTCTTGTTCAAAATGCTTCAGCGTAGCTTCTTGTTCTGTGTCTGCAATGCTCACAGTGCCCAGTTCCTGAGCTGAATTTTCCATGCCAGTGTTCTCTGACAGTTTCCCCATTTCATTGGCCATTCCGACCACTACAGCAATTCCTGCTTCCTTTCCTCTGGTTTCATTTCAGTTCCTTCCTCCTTGTCTGGTTCATCACTCAGCCACCCAGAGTTGTCGATTGATCCATTTAAATCGAACCAGTCAATCTGCACATCCCCTTGATCCTGTTCGTTAAATAACTGCAGGTTATCTAAATCCTTCTCGAGTTCTGCCAAATCATCCAACTCCTGGCTTTGGCCATCCTCTCTAACCACATTGACCTCTACCAGAGTTGGGAACACCAATTTCGGCTTGACTTGATCAATCGGCACAATGTAGCAGCTTGGATCGTACATCCCTTTAGGTAAGTCTTCAGAGCTATCCAGCAACAGACTCATACTTTCCTTTAAGGCCAACCTCCCTTCTACTACAACTGTCACCACCACAGGCTTAGGTTGAAGTGCGGACGTGTCCATCATGCACAAATCTATGCTTTCAGGAATGAACACTGTCGATCTTGGTAGGTGGGAAGGGGTAATATATACGCTGGGGTCGTAGGGGATGGCCAGTGTATAGATTAGGTTTAGATTTTGAGGTAAAGAAACTTGATTATGGATAGGGAGAGGGTTTGTAGTTACATTTGGTTTCTGGGGTGGTGCAATCACCTTGTTATCAATGAGGCCTTGAATCTCATTACGCAGTTGGAAGCATTGGTCGGTATCGTGACCATGCTGCTGGTGAAATGCGCAGTACTTTGCTGGGTTGTTTTTAGATGGAAAGTGATCAAGTAATGGGCAAGGCTCTAGTGGTTTGAGGTGCCCTTTTTTGACCAACACCTTCATGGCTTGAGAAAGGGTCATGTAGAGTTAGGTAAAGGTCCTCTGGGATCATATAGAGTTGGCAGAAGTTTGTGGAGCTGTGTTGGCAAAGGGAGTAGTGATCTTGGTTGTGGTGGTCACAACGCTCACATCTGTTGGCCTCGCAGCTGTGCTACCACTGGTGGTAGCATTGAAACTGAACACAAAAGGCCTTTTTGTCTGCTCTTTCTTATCCATAATCAACCCCTGTTTCATGGCGTCTTTAATCTGTACCCCCATCTCATGGAGCTCAGTGAATGTGAACAGAGGTAGGACGATCATTTTTTGCAACAACTTCCCCGTGCAGATTGCGGATTACCATCCTTATCTGATCTTTCTCAGAAGGCCTTGTGGTCATCATTGAAGCTTTAGCCTTCCACCTCGTCACAAATTCTGAGAAGCCCTTCCTTGGCTCCTGGCGCGTTGCCTTAAGATCACGAGTTGTGACCTTGATATGCGTGTTGTACGAGTACTGAGCAATAAAGGCCTCGGCCATTTTCGTCCTAATTTTAACAGAATCCTCCAACTTTGCATACCAAATGGCAGCTATACCAGACATGGTACGGCAAAGAGAGAGAGCTTCTGTAATATGGTTAGGCCTATCGGCCGCAAGATGTCTGAAAACAACCGTAGATGAACCATGGGATCTCTAGAGCCATCGAATCGATTAATGTGCGCATTTTGAACTGATCTGGCAGTGTCACCACAGAGTCAATATACCCATCTTCTATGTCGGGGATGGAACTACACCTTGTGCTCTTTTGAATAACTTCTCCAGCTTGTTGACCTTAAGTACAGTTGGGTCAACCTCAAACTCAAACGGCGTTTTGGTATGATACATAGGTGCTTTGGAGGCTTGTGGTGGGATCGGCTCTACTGGATTGCCCTGATTTTCAGCATGGGCAATGGCTCCGGGTACTGGGATACCCGTAGGAGGTGCGTGGGATACAGAAGCTGCTGCTGGCTACGGCTGTTGTTGTTGTAGCCTGTTTTTTACTTCAGCCTGTCGGGTTGTGACCTTGGTTTGACAAGCAACATTTTGCTGTAGGGTTTTAACTGTTTGCTGAAGATGAAGTATTAATTCCTCCATGTTGACTGGGGGATTGTAGACACCCCATTTTTGACGGCCCTTACGACTTGGACGTCCTCGTATGCACACCCGATGATGAATGTGTTTGCTCGTCCTGAGCTTAAGGTCCTCAGCGAAATGCACAACTTTGAGCCTTGCAAACCCTGATAGCCTTTCAAACCTAGTTTTGGACCAAGCCTATCTTTTTCAGCCTACAACCTCTGGCGGCCTGCCGACCAATGCTAGAGACTTGTCGGCCATCACTTTTTGCTTGCCAACCTGGTGCCGGCCACCAGTGTGTTTTGCAGATATTTTATGCCAGCTGTGCCAGCTGTTTGCACAGATCCACCCATCTATCCCCCACGTGTAAGGCTGGATATCCTTGAGGGAATTTCATGTTTTCTATATATAGGGACCCCCTCTCTCTTGTAGCAAGGTTAGGAAATTTTAAACTCAAAAATTTTTCTCTTTCTACAAATTCTCTACACTTTTGCCTACAATTCCATAACCTTTGCCTATATACCCTTAACCAAATCTCACCATCTTTGAGCTAAGGTACTTTTGAGCTCGGTTTGAGCTCTAGAGGGTGTTGTTTGCTTGGTTTTGTTGCTTGGAGTTGCTCTTCTCTTCAAAGGTATAAGACTTTGCTTGTAGCTTTGTTTATTTGCTTATATTCCTACTATTTTTTTCCCATTATTTTGGGCTGTCAAAACTCTGTGTTTTTAAGGCTGAAGCTTGGTTTTAAGGCCATTAAAGGTTGAGGGGTTGATAGCCCTTCTTTGTACCTTATTCTGGAGGCCTTTGCCCTTGTGTTTCCCACCCTTTTACTATCTTTTTTTCAAGCTTTTAAATACTGATTTTCAGAGTTATTTCAGTGGCTAAAATCATGTTTTGAAATCCGAATTTGGAGAGGTTAGCCTCTCCTCCATGTGTCTTGCTTACTAGCCTAGGTTGTGCCATGTTCTAGCATTTTAATCTAGCTTGTTTTAGCTCAATTCCAGCATGTATTAGGACATATTTGAGCCTACTTTAGCACTATTCTGGGTTGTAGTTTGCATTTGAGCTTTGTTTTGCATGCTTCTAGTGTAATAGTCCTCATAAGCTTGATGTTTTAGGTCTTAGACATCACTTATTTGAGTTGATAGCACTTATTTTGGGCTTTCCATTCTTCATTTCAGCACTAATCATCTATGCAACCTCCCTCCATTTTTGGCTTTTTGCTTTGCTTTGAAAGTGCTCCAAACAACTTGCTTGTTTAAAGCATGAGATTGAGGTCTTGTGCTTAATGGTTTAATCCCTTTAGGGTTCATTACCAACAGCATGAAGCTTCTCTCATGTCTAAAATAACTTGTGGTTTGAGCCCTCTTTCCATTAGAGGACTTTAACTCACTCCTTGGACTTAATTGAATTAAAGGATGGTTGGTAACTAAAATTGAGTAACTAAAACTTGGGACTAAAAGTGAGCAAGATAATATTTGGTTGTGTTCAATCGGACGTTAATTGAACACAAGGAAGCTTGAACCATTTCATACTCGCTAGTGATAAAATGATTCAAGTCTCCAAGGTCAACCACTTCTCTTGATATTTCATAAAAGGGAGGAGGTTTGTGTCTTGTTTTCCACAAGAAGAGTCTCCTAAAAGAGCTGAAACTTTAACTACTCTCAAAGACAAACAACAACAGAAAAAGAAAAGGAAGCTAATACTCTCTCCTGAAGAATCTGAATCTCAGACTGAAGAGAAAGAGATGGAGGAAGAGCAAGAAATACCATTATAGAGAACAAAGGGAAAAAAGATGATTGTCTCTCCTTCTAACTTGGTCGAAGACCCTTCTCATGAGACAACTGCCAAAGCAGCAGAAAAGGAACTTACCCCTAAAAGGTCTGAATCCTAGTTTGAAGAGAGGAAAACTAAGAAAGAACAGGAAATACCATTACCAAGAAGAAAGAGAAAGAAGATGACTATTTCTCTTTCTGATTTGGTCGAAGACCCCAGTCATGAAGTGGCTGCCAAAGCAATAGAGGAGGAACATTCCAGAGAAATAATTGTTTTTCAAAGAGCTGAGAAGAGACGACAGCAGCAATTCTTAAGAGATGAAGCTGCTGCTGCTGATGCAATCCAAAGGGAAACTGCAAGAAGACAACATATTGCTAAGCACTATTCCCTTCGTAGCTCTCCCATTGTTGCTATCACTTCTGAAACAAGTAACTTCTTTCATGCCTCTGCTGTTTTTCCTTGTCAAATTTTTAGTATTGAGACTTGCCATTACTTTGTACTTCTTCTTTTGCAGCAACAACTACTGAGCCTATTCTTCCAATAAGGACTCCCTCAGTTTCAGTTGAAGTTGATCAATTGCAAAATGTGAGATCTATTCAGATAATACTCCCACTTCCTAGGCCTATATTCTCTGTACCCTCCTTGAGGCCAAGTATTCCTGCATTTCTTTCTTTTAGCTTAAATCCATATCTTCCTTACTTGTCTTTTGATCTATCTCAATTTAATTCTCTTTCGAGCTTTGCTCTTCCTCCTCTTCCTAAACGAATTCCAACTGCTGCTCCATCTCTGATGGTAGCTGATTCCCCTATAGAGGGTGCTAGCAGCTCTCCAATCCATGGTCTATTATCTCTGTCTAGTTCCAGCCCTTTTTCCCTCGATCTATTGGTGGCTAGAACCATAGAAACTGCTGAAGATGCTCCACCCATTTCTCCTATCCCTATGCAGTCCTTTGTGCCTTCCACCACAGCTCTTTCTGCACCCTTCATGTCCACGGATGAGGTAGATATCTTCGAAGCAAGACTAGCCAGTCTCTTCGACATACCTTCTACCTCTCCAATAGCTAATGATGAGACTGAGCCATTAGTTCTGGCTGATTCCTTGCTAGAAATTTTTGAGAGCTCTTCCTCCAGTAGCAAGCCTTCTTCACCTCTGATGGACTTGGACAGCTGTCTGGAGCTGTTGACATCTTTTTCAAGGATTCCTTTCGAGGCCTTAGAGAGACCTATAATAAGAAATGGCTTCCTTCAGTGCTGCAAAGTTGTTGAGCAATCCAGCATGACTGTCTCAAGTCATTTATCTCAGGCAGCAGCCACTATTGACTTTTACATCAACATTTGCCATGCTGCCAAGGCTGCAGAGGAGAAATTGTTTAAAGATCAGAGCTTTGTTTCCACAGTGCATACTGAAGTATCAGAACTAAAGGAACAACATTCTTCTGTCTCCCACTTTCGAACTCAACTACTGGAGAAGAAAGCTCAACTTGAGGAGGAGCTATCTGCAGTGAACCAGTCCTTAATCTGAATTGACACCAAACTGCAAATCACCAACCAAGGACTGGCTGACAGAAAGCAGGAAATGACCACAGCCATCCAGTTGTTCTCATCATTTAAGAATAGAACATCCATTGTAAAAGAACAACTGAGACATTGTAATGATTTTTGGGCCAATTTATGGTAGAATGTATTCAACTCTTTATGAAAAATAAATTCTTATTTATCATTTGAGTATTCTTGTACTTAGTGTTTATTTTATTCCTTGTGTTTCCCAAATGGTTGGAAAATAAGGCTTCAAATATCTACCATTAATCTTTTTGGGATGTATGTATCCATTCAAATTTCTCAAATGGTATGCTCCAAAAGGCAGGACTCTATGAATTTGATATGGTCCTTCCCAGTTAGGTGACCATTTGCCAAACTTATGGCTTTTAATCCCTATTGGGAATATTGTCTTCCATACCAAATCACCTTTATCAAAGCCAATGTGTTTGACTTTCTTATTATAATTTTTGGCTGTTTTCTTCTCTTGGAAAAGAAAGCTATTTAATGTCAGAATTCTTGCTTCATCTATGCTTTCTAATTCCAAGCACATACTCTGATGGTATTGCTCAGGATCTAACTGGTCTTGGCATCTTACCCTTAAGGACTTAACATTAATCTCCACAAGTAACACTGCATCATGCCCATATACTAAGGCATAAGGAGTGACTCCTGTGCTTGACCTTGGGGAAGTCCTATAAGCCCACAATACATCCAACAATAAGTTATGCCAATCCCTAGGATTGTCTTCCACAACCTTTTGTATTCCTTTTTTCAAGGACTTATTGGATGATTCAGCTTGACCATTGGCTTGTGCATAATAGGGGGTGGAATTAACAAGGCTAATTCCAAACTCTGCCACAAAAGACTTACCATTTTCCCATCAAATACAGTCCCATTATCAACAGTTATAGTCTGTGGGATACCAAATCTATGGATTAAATCCTTAATGAATCCAATGACCTCAGTCTGGTCTACACCCTTGTATGGCTTGGCTTTGACCCACTTAGTGAAGTAATCAGTGGCCACTAAAATGAAACAATGATGCTTCGAAGAAGGTGGGTGTATTTTTCCTATCATATCCATGGCCCACTCTCTAAATGGCCAATACTTCACTACTGTATGCATGTCAATTATGGGCACATGCCTTATTGTGCCATGCTTTTGACATGCCTGGCAACCTTTTCCATATTCTATGCAATCTTTAAGGATAGTTGGCCAATAGTATGAATGCCTTCGAAGCAACCATCTCATCTTCACACCAGGCTGATGAGCACCACAGATGCCTTCATGAACCTCAGCCATAGCTGTCAATGCTTCTTTTGGGCCTAAACATTCCAGCAATAAACCATCTCCCCTCTTTTGTAGAGAGCATTACCATACATCATGTATTGCATAGATTGCAATTTAATTTTTCTGCTGGCCTTCGAAGATGGGCCAGCCAAGTACTGCATTATTGGATGCCTCCAATCTTGTTCTTGTAAGTCATTATGATTGACTTCCAGGACCACATTCCTTTTATTCAAGGGTGGTATTAATTTCTGATATGTTGTTTGGCTTATGTCCCTTTGAGCATTATCCCTTCTCTTGAAATTCGAAGCTTTCTGAGCCACATCATTAGCTCTATTATTCAAGAATCTTGGGACATGAGTTACATTTGCTATTTGAAATTGAGAAAGCAGATGTAATGCAACAACATAGTATGGCAACATGCTTATACTTTGACATTTGAAAATCCCTTTCACTTGGTTAACCACCAATTGAGAATCTCCAAATATGTCAACTGCATGAACTTGTAATCCAATAAGAATTTCCAGTCCCACTATTAAGGCTTCATATTCAGCTTGATTATTAGAACAAGTAATTTCATCCACTCTGAAACCATGTGTGGTTTTACTCCTTGTGGTGACTTAATCATATACCAATTCCAGTTAGGCCATTGGCTTTTGATCCATCGAACCACATTTGCCATGGCTCAACACTAGCCATACCAAGTTCCATTATCTCTTGGCTTTCTGTTTGAGATGGATGGTCTGCCAAAAAATTAGCTAAAACTTGTCCTTTACTGCCTTTTGGGGAACATATTCTAAATGAAATTCTGATAAGGCTAGTATCCATTTGCCAATTCTTCCCCTCAACATAGGTCTAGATAACATATACTTAACCAAATCTGTGGTTGCAATTACCAAGACAGTTGTAGGCAAAAGATAGTATCTTAATTTCATTGCAGCAAAATACAATGCAAGGCACAGCTTTTCTACAGCTGAGTATTTACATTCACAAGAATTTAAAAACCTACTAAGGTAATAAAAGCTTGCTCCTTGCCTTCTTCATTGTCTTGGGCTAAGAAAGCTCCCAATGAATCTTCTGCTGCAGCTATGTACAACTTCAAGGGCTTATCACCCTTTGGTGGCATCAGCACTGGAGGGTTGGCCAAGTAGGCTTTGATTCCTTCGAAAGCAATTTGATGCTCTGCTGTCCACACAAATTCCTCTTCATCTTTTAGCCTTAACAAGGAAGAAAATACTTTAGTTTTTCCTGCAGTATTAGAAATGAATCTTCGAAGAAAATTAACCTGTCCAAGGAACTTTTGTAATTCTTTCTTACTTGATGGAGGTCTGGCTTCAATGATGGCTTTGGCTTTATTCTGGTCAATCTGTATTCCTTTCTTGTGTACTACATAGCCCAAGAAGTTTCCAGATGATACGCCAAAAGCACACTTAAGAGGATTGAGTTTCAACTTGAACTTTTCATTCTTTCAAAGCTGCTTCTAAGTGAAACAGATGCTCCTCCATGGATTGGGATTTCACTACAATGTCATCAATATAACACTCTAAATACCCTCCAATGAGGTCATGAAAGATAGTGTTCATAGCCCTCTGATATGTAGCCCCAGCATTCTTCAGGCCAAATGGCATTTTAACCCATTCGAAGGTGCCAATATTCCCAGGACATCTGAATGCTGTCTTGTGGACATCCTCCTCTGCAATGCAGATTTGGTTATAACCAGAGTGCCCATCCATCATTGATAAAATTTGATGCCCTGCTGAACTGTCTACCAACAAATCTACTATAGGCATAGGATACTCATCTTTGGAGTTGCTAGATTTAAAGTTTCTGAAATCAATGCATACCCTCATTTTACCATTCTTCTTAACTACAGGCACAATATTGGATAGCCATTCAACATACCTGGCTGTCCTAATAAAGCCTGCCTTGAGTAGTCTAAGAATTTCCTCTTAACTTTCTGAATCACTTCTGGACTCATTCTTCTTGGTTTTTGCTTGTATGGCTTGAAATTAGGCCTCATAGGGAGCCTATGTTCTACTAATGACCTATCCAATCCTGGTAGTTCATTATAAGACCATGCAAAACAATCTTTATATTTCTTCAGAACAACCAACAACTGGTCCCTGTCAAGAGCATTCAACCAAGCACTTATATAGGTAGACTGTTGTATAGAACCTTCCCATAAATTTACTTCTTCTAAGGGGTCTTGTATCTGAGAACTTACTGAAGCTTCTTCTTTGATTCCTTCTGCCTTCGAAGCAATCTTCTTGCTTTGTTCTGCTCCCAGGTTCTTTAATTCAACATCTTTACCCTCCTCCTCATAGACAAAGTCTGTCCATAAGGCTTCTTCTTCCTGTATCTCCTAGACTTTTGTTTCAATGTCCAATGCACAGTATTTATCAAGGGCCAAAACTCTAGCCTGTTGCTGCTCCTGCTTGCAGCCAATTATCATGGCTTCTTTCTCTTGCTCTTGCACTTTCTGGACTATTGATTTTACATCCAATATTGAGAACTTAATTAGAGCCAAAGACTTGGCTTCTTGTACTTCATTCTTTGCCTACAACCAGGCATCATTGTCATCCTTAACGACAAACTCTTCATCAACACTCCTGGACTAAGTGCTTCAGTGTGTCACTTCCTCATCAGCCGTCACTTCGGCTGAGCCATCAGGTTTCCTCAGTATACTGAGTGGTGTCACTCTTAGACATCAATTTTTTGACCGTCTGCAAGACTGGACGTCACCGTCGAATGCTCAGTGATCCCAATCCCCCATGTTTGCGTCCCGTTTTGAGTTCCCGCAGTCCCGGGTGCGCGTTCGTGCCTCGGGACCTCTCAACCGGCTTGTTCTGTGCTTGGTTTTACACCAAGACTTGTGTGTTTTTGCATTTGAGGGTAGGGGGAGGCTTGTTAGCCATCCCTGAAGCCCACTGGCTGCCCCCACCCCACACCGGCACTCCCTTTTGGCCATCGGCACTGTTTCCCAACACTTGGCCGTCGGCACTTTATGTTGCCGACCGGCACTTTTTTGTGCCGGTGACTGTTTGGCGGGCCGGCTTGCACCCTTTAACCCCTGTGGGACATGGGCATGCCAGCTGGCCAGCTGGAATGCACCCATCACATTCCCCCGTGCACAGGTGTGGCCCATTTTGCACCCTTTGCACCCTTTGCACCCTCTAAGCTTCTAGAAGCTTGCACTTGGCCAGCTTCTTGGAGAAGCTTGGCCAGCTGTTGGCTTCTCCAAGAAGCCAAGCCCCTTTGCCCCCCCCTTGAACCTTTTTGTCTTGCTTAGCCATTAAGTCTTGGCTTTAGTGTGCCATATAAGCTCATTTCATTCCCTTGAGCTAGGTTAGAATTTTTGAAAGTAAAAAACCAGAGATATATCTCTATATCTCTGATATACATCCATATATATCTATATATCCCTCTCTCTCATCCTTGGTGTTCTTTTAAGCCTAAAAAAGTGTGTTTTACCTTACTTTTGCACCATTACACACACCATTACACCTTAGCTCGAGAT